>CM037878.1:59736684-61095127 GCA_021292165.1 Shinisaurus crocodilurus
TCTGAATCTCACAAGTAGGCCGTTATAAAGGAGGAATTACAGATCATATTTGAAGATTACACTGCAGCCTACACAGACCCACACATGCTGCCTTTCAGCCTCTTTCCTTCACTGGTACAGCAACAGCTTATCTGTCTTCCAGGTAGATGGGAGAGCAGCATGTAGCACTACTGAATAGGCTGCATTGAAATCCTCAAGGGAGACCAGTAAGGGATTAGTTGGTTTCAAGTTTAGAGACTAAAATCTTCCCTAGCCAAGATTGGCCATGGAGAAGGATGCTTTCCTCATCTATACTACTGAGTTCATCTTCAACAGGGGTAATTGTTGCAATGAAATACAAAGACTAGTGTGGGAACCATTTTTGATACAAGAAAGGTAAAGACCATGAAAGATATCTGGCTGGTGGCAGGGCTTGCAGATCCAACACACTCTCAATAAAATCCAACTCAATGTTAATTCCATCCAGGGTGCACAAGCACAGTAGATGACAACCATGTATATGTATATGTGATGGGATTCATGCAATTTTCAACAGAGAAGCTACTTTGTGAAAGAAATGTGTATTGTATGAAACGGCCCTTTGTCGCCAGTCCATACAGCCAGGACTTGTGGGAAATCTGGCTCATACAGATTCTCTAATGCTGTAGCAGTTACCATTGTCCTTTGGAACATTTTAAGCATTAATTCTCAGGGAGAAAATTGGTAATTAAATAATCAGTTCACTCACACAGGTACTTCACCACTAGTACAGCCACTGAAATAACATACTCATTTCCCCATATGAAGACTGATTTGGTATCATGAGCATTCATCTAAATCAGGGGTGGGCAACACATGCCCCACACTCCACATGTGGCCCCTATCACCTCCCAGTGCGACCCCCACTGCCCCGACACCCCCAAAAAGTCACAATCTTTTTTTAAACAATGGCGGTTTGCCATCAAAATTTGGCAGCACACCACTACAAAGGTGAACTGAGGACAAATTTAGCTTGAAAACAAGCTAAATTTGCCCTCAGTGAGCCCCGTAGTGGTTAAACCACCAATTCCATCCCCCACCGCCAACACCCTACTGGGGGGCCTGGGGGGGGGAATTGGCCCCTGGACTGCCCAGGGTTGCCCACCTGGATCTATATGAAAAGGAATTGGTGTCTAATTAAGGTGACATCACAACATAACCTGACATGCTGCTTATTTTTTACTCAGAGTGGAAATAATGAACTTAGCAGAAGCATTACTATATTTTTGGGATACAAGGGATTTGTTTTGTCTCTAACAAAATGACAATGCACTTATGCAATCAGTAGCTGGCATTATGGATGTGTCACTAGTTTTACATGGATATTCTCTCAAACCAATTTTCTAAGACCATAGTTAGAAAAGCCATGCTGCCCACAGTGGTAGAATTTAGTTAAGTCATACCACATATTATCAGCATCCTTCTAGTCCTATAATCTGTCTCAACATCAGAAGTAAAACCTGCAGTGATATCATCTGTGCTCACACAGTTTCAAATAATTCACCAGACAAGAACTACAATAGATGAGAAAGAACAAACAGAGGCAACCATAATTACAGTTTCTCCATAACAGTTTGTTTACCTGCTACTTTCTAGGGAGAAATCTCAATACACTGCTTTTGTTTTGAGTGCATATGGGACCTACCCACCCACAATTGCGTGGGAAACTAACAAGCAAACAAGTGTTCTCTTTATTGAATGCAGTATCTCCCCCTGAAAGGGGGGGGGGGGAGTTTTGATCACGTGGTTCAGAGAAACACAGTACAACCCAGCGGACTCATTGCTTTCTCCCTGCAAATGGGATTCAATAAGGAGAACGGGTGTGTGAGAACCTGAGACTCTTACCAAATTAAAATCTTCCCCCAGAAAGTAACAAGAGACAGGAATCAAGAAATGTAGGGTTTGATATGTGATGCTGAGGGGAAATGACATCAGAAAACTTCATGTACTTAAGTCCTTTTTGGAAGACTATTGTATATAATCTGTTTATTAGAGCACACTGTTCGCTTCAGCAACAGTGCTGACATTACAAAGCAGTTTGCATTCTAGCATCCAATTCAAAGTTCCATATGCAAATATGTTTCAGTTCTGTTACAAAAATGATTGCTTGTTCTTTATTGGAACAAAATGTTGATTATTTTCAGACATCTTATGAGCAATCCAAATTGGCTACCTCCTTATTAAATAGGTTGCTATTCTGGCCTATGAGCCCTTGCTCGTTGTCAAATAAAAAATAGTTATTTATTTGGTCTAAAACAAGGACTGTTCCACTTTTGTCAAGGAGCAAGTGCTTGAAAATTACTCATTAGCTCAGAACAGCTCTGCATTTAGTGAGGGGATACCTCACCTTGAAAATTCTTATCAGATATTGGTATTAGATAACAGCCACTTGGCTCCCATGAGACCTGATGGACCCAACTCCAGACGGGTTGGCTGCATCACCCAGGCAATGTGTGTCTTCTCTGTAAATATACACAGTGTTCAGAACAAGCAAGATTTGCCATTAAAACGAGGAATGTAAAAGCTCCTCAAGAAATACTCAGGCTGTATAAGGTGTCATCTAACTAACTAATGATACTTATTTGGAACTTATTTGCTGATGAGCATACAAGATACTCAGTATATGGCTCCAACCTTCCTACCTCCATTGGAGTAATAAAGTCATTCATTCCACTGTTGTAGACATAGATCATGGCATCATACAGACGGTTTTCCCAACACATGAGGACAACCTGGGAATAAAAGAAAGTTTGAGACTTGCAGATTTGTTAAACAGTATGAACAGGTAGTTTCTGAGTGTACACTCTACCTGCAAAATTAACTCATTCAGCAATACTTACACACAGAATGGAAATTGGTTTCCTTAATCCAGGGATAGGTAATTTTTAGTTTACAAGTCATATATAGTTTTCACACTACATAGTTTATTAGGACCCCAAGAATCCCAGTTTGTTTGTTTTTTTTAAAAAAAACCTCTAGTCCTCATGACTGAAGATCTGTTTAAATATATCATTACAAATATTTTTAATGTAATCGTGTGTGTTGAGAAAGTTGCCCCTTTCTGCCTTATACCCCCATAACTAAATATTTTCACTTGAGAGCCCTACTGTTTCCAACAGTGTGATTAGCATCACAGTTCTGATCTTGCAAAGAAGTTTCTGGTCATTATATTCTCTCTGTGTAGTGTAACAGCCCTTTTATACACCACTGAAATCAATCTTGTTCCTTAGAGGGGACATTTAGGCATATATGCTTCAGAAGAGCATGGCACTCACTTTTACTCAAAAAATAGTTATTTTGTTTATTTAAAATATGTATATCCTGCCCTTCCAGTTTCAAAACTTTCAGGGTAGCTTACAATAAAAAAATAGTATCAAAATATAAACCGCTTTATATTTATACAACAAATAAGATTGAAATGGTAAAAGTGGCAAAAAGTCAATAAAAAATTGTCAATAGTATTGAAATCCACTTAGACGACATGTTGAATAGCCTGGGCAAATAAGAAGGTCTTCACCTGCCATGGAAGACACATGAGGTTCAGTGCCAGGTAAGCCACCCTGGAGGGAACTTTCCACAGACAGAGTGCCATGAGAGAAAAGGCCTTTTCTCTAATCACCAGCCATTTGATCTCAAAAGGCAGGGGGAGGACCCAGAGAAAGGTCTCCAGAAACAATCTAAGCATTCAGATAGGCTCATGTGAAAGTAGGTATGCTTGGGTACCACTATACAGTGGTTTAAAATATAATAACCAGCACTTTGAATTAGGCTTCAAAAAGGACAAGCAGCCAAGGAAGATGTTTAATTAATGACAAGATGTGGTCCAGTCCTAGTTAGCTATCTAGCAGATGTATTTTGAACAAACCAACGTTTCCAGGAAGTCTTCAAAGTCATGTACAACTCATTGCAGTCATCCAGTCTTCAGGTTAGCAGAGCACAGATCACAATGGCAAAGCTCTCTCTGCCCAGGAAGTGTTACACTATAGGTGGGCTTTGAGTGGTGGAAGGCACTTTTGTGTTACCAGTCCCAGCTAGGCATCTAGTGACAGGGTCAGATCCAATACCATCCCCATACACAGTTCTTTAGGGGAAAATACAACCCCATCAAGAACAGGTTGAACACCATTTCCCTGGTTCGATGAACAATTTGGTAATAGAACCAATTACCTAGGGAGGTGGTGGACTCTCCGTCACTGGAGGTCTCCAAGCAGAGGCTAGACAGAAATCTGATGAGGATGCTCTACCTCTAGATTTCTGCATTGAGCAGGGGGCTGGACAAGATGGCCTACAAGGCCGCCCTCCTCCAACTCTATGATTCTAAAACTTCTATCTTGTTTTAAATAAACTTGAATGAATTTCCATCCAAACTGCACAGATCAGGCCTATATGTGTTGTACTGTATATGCTGAGGCCCCATTCCAACATTACATCCAATGTTTGGATGCAAACACTGCTCTTCTAGTACACAGACTCTGTGTAGAGTCTACACAGTTCAACATTTCTGTGAATAAGACACCAGTCTCCTTTTATTATGACCACAATTTACCCTGAGCTAGGAATTAGGATTAATCCAGGTAATTGTGGGCTGGATTAATGTAGGTGACCTAAGAGGACTTGTCTAGTTCTAGAATGCTTTAAAGTACTGGAGAGCACAGGTGAGTCTATTCAGCATATATATAACTTTAAATAAATATATATAATAAATATATATATATAAATATAAATAAATATAAATATAACTTTAAATACTTCACACGTTAAGCATTAAGGACAACCATAAATACTAGTAGTAGAATGAGATGTTTACAAAAATTTCAAAACATGCAGGATAGTGATGATCACCTGCTGTATGTCTAGGCTGGTGATATCCATATGTACAATACAAGCCTCCATGTTTGCCATTAAATTCTTATCTTGGAAGTGAAGCAGCAAATCTTTCATAATCTGAGCCGTGATTCCCACCAATTTATCACTTAAAATGTATGGTTCAAGACACTCCAGAAAGACACCCTTTGCCACCGAATTTTCACCCATCTTGTCATACATCTGGCTAAACAACAGATCCCTAGAAGAAAAAACACAACCAGTGATTAAAGATTTATTCCTGAAAATGCTTAACTTGTTTTGAGATAGTTACAGTGAATTTCTAAGCATACCCAGCAGGGAAAATACTCTTAAAGGGACATCCATTCAGTCACTTGCCATTGTGCAAATAAGCAATTCAGGACCACCCAGACAGGAAAAATACAGAGATGCTTCCCCTACAGCCAGTAAGGTCTCACTTTTCTTCTGGGAAACTACTGTGCCTCATTAAGGCAGTCTACAGGACCAGCATAGGTTGCAGTCCTGAGACAATATATATGGCAAACCTCTTGAATTCAATAGGCAGGCTGTCATGTTCTCACTTACATTCGCTGAAGCAGAAGGCAGTAATCAACAATAACAGGGACCATATCCTATGGAAAGATGACATAGAAACTGTTGCTAACAATAAAATACTGCTGGATACCTTATTACGGTTATAGCCTGTATCCAAAAAGGATGAGCCTTACATTGGAACAGAGCTCACAGAATTAGGAAAGTGCTATTTCTTGCATATTATCCCCAACACAGACTGCTGGGGCTTTCCCCAGAGGGAATTAACTCTTGTATCTCCCCCAGCAAAATCATGAGATGCCAAAGAGCAGCATGACAGTAACCTAGGGAGGGCAAAAAGATTTTGATACAGAGGCTTGAATTTCTTTGGAAACAATTCATAATTTGTTGCAGCTTTTTTCTGAACTTTAAATAGAAATAGCTGTCTTGAAAAAAAGATAAAAGGAGTCACTCCAAAGTATTGTACCTGAAAATGCTGCTCCATAACTTGGATTTTACCCTGGTCAGGACATTTTTTCATAGTTCGGTCAGCATAATGGATAAGGATTTCAACCATCTGCAGGGAAGAAAAGTAACAGGGCTAGGGAATGTCTATAATGCACAAGGAAGATGCTTGTGATCATGAGACTAGATGAAATCAAGCACAAGACTCATCAGAAAACAATACTATCTTGACACTGGTACAATATTTATTGTGTTCTACATGCTTCTTCAAAGCTTTTCTGCACAATAAATACAGATGTGGTTCTCACTTGCTGCATGCAGCCCACATTGCCTTCCCACATGGTCACTGGTGAATAGCAATCACATTTTCTCAACCTCCAAACTACAAAAGTTTGTACCTGAGAAAATCCAATACTTCCCACATACCGGTAGTTCATTTATCATTGTTACAATATGATATTCTGAATTATAGTGAGCACATATTCTGCAGTTCTACCAAAATGCATGCCTTTTCTGTAAGGATGATTGTGAAATTCGCATAAACCAGGCTCAGGAATGAACATCAAGGGTTCATTAAAGCTGACCTCAAAAACCAAGGCAAGCTTTACAAGCCCCCAAACTCTCCTCTTGCTCAGATCTTGATCCGAGCAGGAGAAGAATGCCCTCCTCTTCCCCATGAGTTCCAATGGAATACAGTACAAAGGGGTTGCAGGGGCAAATTCCTAGGGTGGGGTACCCAGCTGGGCTTCCACCCCATCCTCCGAATCTGCTATTGCAGCCCCTCTTTCTCTCCCAAAGGGCCTAATGGAGCAGCTTTGTTCCATCAGATATATGAGAGAGAGAGAGAGAGAGAGAGAGAGAGAGAGAGAGAAGAAAGGAGCTTCAGGGGAAGATCCCATGATGAGATTAGGAGACCAGTTCCCATGGGGGACCCTTTCCTCATCCCCCACCCCCCAAATTTGCCCCTACTGCTCCTGTCTAACCCCACCCCCACCCCAGAACCTGAAGGAAGCAATGCAGTTCCATTAGGTCCTATGGGCAAGGTTAGAAAGGGGCAAATATGAGAGATGGGGAGTCCAGCCCTAAGGGTCCCCCACATAGAGACTGGGTCCCTCACTTCACCTTGGAATATGCCCCTCAACCCTCTTTCTGCCTTTGTAGGCAAGTAGGATGATTGCAGACCATGGCAGTTGAGAGCTGTGAAGGATCCTCCTGCAAAGGCAGCTGCAGCCCAAGTCAGCCTCTGAGACCCTTGTGAAGAACCTCTGGTGGGCTGGGCTGGCCTTGGCTGCTGGAGAGGGCTGACCAGAACACGGGGAAGGGTCACTTGTCAGACCCCTCAGGTTGGCTTGGAAAATTGAGGGCTTTTTTCTGGTACTGGAGGAAAAAGATCGTTTCAGAGCCAGTCCGCGCAGAGCTCAAGAGAGCTGTCTCAGATCTACTTTCCTGTAGAATAAAAAATGCATTGCCCCTCCCACATTGTTTGCATGTCTTGAACATGTTTCCAATGTACATGTACATGTTTCCAATATACATGTACATGTTTCTAATGTACATGGACACTTTATTATAAAAACAAAAATTCTGGTAACACCACTATAATATTTCACAAATGTTTCTAGAAAAGCCATACTGACTTCATTTCTTAAAAAATTTGTAGTAATTCTGGAGTTTTAAGCTTTGAAATAGGAACCCAGTGCTATCTCACATCCAACTCCTAAATAAGCCTGGGTAGTCTCCCAAATACAACTTTGTCTAAGTTGCATAGATAATATGTTGAGCAAATAGCAACTGTGTGGGATGGGAGGAAAACAGAAGCCTCCACAAAGCACCTTCACCTTCCCCCTGCCCCCCCAAGCAGCTTTTATCTTTTAAAATGCAGGAGATCCTACTCTCCCACATTAGGAATAGTTTGGCCCTATTATTGGTTAATATAGAGTTTCAATGTTATCATTTGTACAGATGTGGCCATAAAGATTAAGGTCAGTTATCAAGGATCAGTGCACAAATGATGTATCAGAAACATATGGATGGATGGAAAATTTGGCCCTTAATCTTTCGCCTTTACACATTCAATCCACAGATATACACCTCACTTTCTCTTTGGAAGGACAAAAGCAACATCCTGCCTCCCCCCCCAAAAAAGAAAGATGGAATGTAATTCACCATCTGAAAACAAGATGAGAGAAGAGAGAGAGAGACTCACCCTGTCTGCAACAACAGCTTTCCGTTTGTGTTCATCCCCAGACAATCCTGTTTAAAAAAAATAATACAAACAGAATATTAATTTATTACATTTCTAATCCGCCCAAAAACCAATGTTCTCCGGGAAAATACCATTTTCTTTTCAAGCCAGAGTATAAATGAAAAGTATCCTCACTTCTTATAACTCAAAACAATGTTTTATTGTCTATTCTACTACCTGCAAAAGCTCAGGTTTCAACGCAGAACTCTAAAAGATAGTGTTAAAAGCATAACTACTCCATATGTGAAAGAATTACAGTCTAGGCCTTGAGGTTACTAAGCATAATTCTTCCCATGCAAATCTGGAAGACGCATTTGCAGCTTCTGACCAGATTGAGTTAAGTAGAAAATGTACTTTTTAATGTTATGATTCCAAGCCACCACACAAACTCAATGGGCACATTCGCATGTCACACTAACCCACCCTGGCAATAAGCCAGGGTGGGTTGGCTGTTCTGCAAACAACTCACGGTGCGCCTGACAGAAGAACAACCATGGGTTGTTAGCCCCCTCCCTCGTTCCCCCTCAGTCCTAGCGTGGGTAACCCAGGGGACCCCGTTTTTGGCTCACCACAGCTTTTTGTCCCTTTACCCTTTCCCCTCTCGGTAATCGTGAAGTCCAGCTTGACAGCCAGCTTTCATGACCTCCATTTCAACTGTCACTGACAGCCCCTTCAAAGTGCCCACACGGAAAAAAAAGGGTAAAGGGGTAAAAAGCCGCTGCAAATCAAAAATGGCTTGTGATTGCAGCGGGGAGGGCAGCAAGCCAGTGCCAGTTGCCCCGAAGTGCCGCTTAGGCACTTGTGGGGCGGCTGGCACTGGCAGGTGCCCAGGCAAGCTTGGCAAGAGTGGCAAGGGGTTTTCACCGCTCTTGCCAAGCAGTTCACCAGCCAATTCCTGGTACCCATGATGGGGTTGGTCGCTTGGGTTCGGACAACACAACAATCCATTGTGGGTACAACAACCCCTATAACAACCCATGGGTTGTCAGGATGGCTTGTTGCCTTCAAACAAGCCACTGTGTGAGAATTAGTCTGGATCCGCATGCCATGACAACCCCTCATGGGTAACAATCCATGCGTTTCATACACACCAATGTTGAAAACAACGCCATGCTCTCTTTCCCTTTCTAGTATTCACCAGCTTGGCACGGTTAATCATTGTGCCTGGCACAGCTTAGCATAATTAGCCACTACTTTGATCATCTGCTGGCTACTGCTATTTGGCAGATAACTCATCTTATGCACTTTTACGATAATGGTTTTGAACTGTGAACAAACCATGCATTTATTCCTCCCATCTAGAAAATGCATTCTAAAAAGACCTTCCACAAATTTCCAGACACAGTAATAGGTGCAAGGGTCTTTCTAAAATTTTACATCACCCCTTCTTAACTGGTTTGAAAGTGGCATGTCATACGATTTTCACTTCAAATTTAAAGTTAAGATTGCAGATAAAAGAGTGCTCATAGTGTAGTGGTTAGAATATTGGACTGGGACTCGGGAGATCCGGGTTCTAGTCCCCGCTCAGCCATGAAACTCACTGGGTGACTTTGGGCCAGTCACTGCCTCTCAGCCTAACCTACCTCACAGGGTTGTTGTGAGGATAAAATGGAGAGGAGGAGGAGGATTATGTAAGCCGCCTTGAGTTCCTTGCAGGAAAAAAGGTGGGGTATAAATGTAATAAATAAATAAATATTATTTGTTGCCTGTTTCCATATGGTTCACACCGCATCATCTGCCCTTTGTGATTAGCCACTGTCTTTCAAGTTCTTCTTCTTAAAAGACATCGGATTGCAAAAAGAACAACAACAAAGGTGGTGTTATGCAGTTTTGCAAAGATGTGGCTATGACCACTGACTTACATAATGTTAAAGTGGGATTAGACAAGTTTATGGAGGATAGCTCTATCGGTGGCTACTAGCCATGATAGCAAACTGGAACCTCCATGTTCAGAGGCAGTATGACAGGAGGAAAACAGTGGGGAGGCGTCTATCTTCACCCCCTGCTTGTAGGCTACCTGAAAGCATCTCACTGCCCACTGTTGGGAACAGTATGCTGGGAGTACATGGACCACTAGATGGAACCAGCACGGCAGCTCTTGCAAGCACCATTAGGAAATCCCGCAGCAAAAAGGTACTGCCATGTCTATTTGTCTTGTGACCTTTTTTGTTCTTAGTTTAAATTTGTGACAGTATATATTTTGACAAGTGGCACAACTAGGACTGGACCTTAGGAAGTCCAGGGCCCCCCAAATGATCACCAGAGACTGGCAGGTGATGGGGGAAGTGGCAAACAGGCCCACTGTCTGCAACTGGACCAGCACTGGGGCTTATGCTGCTCAATGCAAGATCCTCTCCTTCTTCTAATTTTTAATAACATCTTATAGTCAGGGAGCAGCCAGCTAGGCATGTCCAGGATTAAAGATGCTAATTTTATTATTTTGCTATACTATATGTGTTGGCTTCAGGGCAGCAGAAGCACATTCCATTTTATTCCTGTTGTCACAATGGTATTATGATTTAAGTGAATTTGAGTATGTGCAGTTTCACATTTCAGAGGACTGCTTTTTTTTTTTAAATTAGGGCTGGCTGGCTGTAGTTGTGTGTGGGGGGTTGCGCTAATGTATCATGAATGTAGAAGCAGTTTTAAAGCATGAAATGGCAGTGGGAGGAGAAGAGAAATTTTATTTCTCTATTTTGCATAGCATAGCAAAGGTGTGGGGAGTGTAAGACCATTATGTTCAGGGTCTAAAATCACCTACCTTCACCACTGATTTTGACCACAACATAAGGGGGGGGGGAGATACTTTCCCCACAACAAAAAGCAAAGAGGTTTTGGGGTTTTTTTTTGCATAAGTCACATGGTGATTTGTTTAGATACAACATCTAAACACACTTACCTACAACAGCCTTTGCTTTCCCTTCATGAAAGGACCAAGCAAGAGCCAGTGCTTCATTAAGGCATTCTTGTTTCAGAAGGTGATCTATTCTCTAAAGTCAGATGCACAAAGGGAGCAATACTTAAAGATTATGGCAGACATACAGACAAATGTAATTCAAGTCAGAAAACTGATAATCTACAACTAAGGATTTAATACAGAGTTGGAATGATTGTGGCTTAGACATTTCTAGAATGCATGATCAAATACAAAACTGTTTTTTTTTTAAACAAATTTGAAGCACAACTACCACCCACCAACCCATACATACACAATTCATCTCAGGTTACTCATCCACTCAAAAATAGCAGGTCCACAAGTTCACTTTACAAATAGGCACCAATCTGAAAATGGTTCAAATTATAAAATCAAAGCAGTCACCTCTGATTAATATAGAACAGCACAGCAATAACTAGTCAAGTTCAACACACTCACCACTTGATCATACAGTTACCTTATTGTGACACTTACAGTCACGATTTATTTATTTTATTTAAAAAAACCCATCCTATCCAGCTTTCCCATCAAGATTGGTCCTTCAAGGTGGCTTGAAATTAATTTAAAACTATACAAAATTGCATATGAAAACCAGCTGAACACAATACATTACAACCTAATGTAAATCGAGAGATATACAGAACAGCAGCAACTAATACCAGTTAAATAATAAGCACATCCACATTATTTGCCATCAAGTTGCCCATCTGGAATAGCATTTAACAGTGCAGATTGATGAAACAAAAGTAGGATAAATTCTGACTAGCATCATGAATCAAAAAGCTTTTTATAAACAGAGTGCAGACAACAGAAACTGCCTTTAGACAGGAATGCTTTAGTATGTTGTGTTGGTGAAAATATTACCCTAAAAAAATCAGGACACTGATGTTTTCTATCAATAATCTGTATATTAATCTAAGACAGTTAGCCTTGCAGGCAGTTCTATTCATAAAGCCATGAAGTTAAGCACTTCATTAAACATCTGCCTTCTCCCCTAACTTACCTCTCTCCAGCTCCTCAGTGTCATCACATGAACAGACTGAAAGCAGAAGGAAGCAAATTAGCAATAATGATGAATTCTCATATTAATAACAGGATGGTGAGGAAACATTTAGGCCCAATTCAGATATCATGCTAAACCAGCCTTCCCCATCCTGGTGCCCTCCAAGTGTTTGGACTACATCCTATCATCCCTGACCACTGGCCATGCTGGCTGGGGCAGATGGGGGTTGGAGTTTAAAACATCTGGAGGGCATCAGTTTGGGGAAGGCGGCGCTAAACCATCAACTTCAGGCTCACATGCTCCCCTTCAGCTCCTCCTCCTTTTGCTTCTGGTTTTGCTTAACCCCACTTCTCATGTTATTTGAACACAACAAACTGATTAGTCTTAATTATGACTTCCTTGAAAGAAACCTACTCCATCCATGAATTGTGAAGCTGACTTGTTTAAACCAGGGCTCTCCAACCTTGGGTCCCCAGATGTTGCTGGACTACAGCTCCCAGAATCCCCTGCCATTAGCCATGCTGGCTGGGTATGCTGGGAGCTACTGGGGACCCAAGGTTGTAGAGCCCTGGTTTAAACAAACCATAGTTGATTAACCACAGTTTAGGGTTCGAACTACATGGCAAGCTGTGGCTCATCAAAAATGGAAGTGAAAGTTTCTGTTCTCCTTGTGGCTTGCTAACTGACATTAAGCCAGAGTTCCCAAGTTTGGGTGCGATGGTGGAAATGCGGCTTAATACAAGCCCAAATCTTTGCACTACAGCTGGCATGGGGAGGGGAGGGTTGGAGCACTTGCCCCCAACACTCAATCCCAGCTTCAAATGATCATCTGAATCAGACCACCGGATTGCAAATTCTCACACTTCCTTCAATATCTCAAAAAGGAATCTCTATTGAGATTTTCACATTATGTAATTATGAATTAAATAACTTGATTAAAAGGCAGATGATTAATCAGCTAACAGGCCTAATAAACAATAAAACGAGTGATTAAAAAAATAACCTAGCCAGACTTACCTTTGTACCTAAATAAAAAATTTGGCCACCACAGTTGCTGATTGACTGGTAGCAAGCCTTCTCCCCGACCAGTGCCTATGAAACATTGAGTATTTTGATTCAGTTCAAGAGTAGAGCACTGGGTGTGTGTTTTAATTAGTAAGAACACACATATGAGGAATACTGTACAATGCAAATATATCCCAAGCCAGACAAGCCCAATAGTTCAGCAGTTTGTCCTCACTGTCCCTGAATTTGTCACTTACATTATTATGCAAAGCAAGGCAGGTATTCAATCACTTAACATTCATGTATGTTACACTGTGCTGACATTTTTCTAGTACAACAGATACAATGAGATGAAGTTCAATAAAGTAGCTAGCATTTATCAAATAAGTACTGGATATATTTCTCTTGTAATTCGCAATGCAGAAAGTTGAATACAAACCTGATTTCTGTTCATGTTTACCAAACGAGTGAGAGAGAACAAAACTATGGCTAAATTTTCTAATCTTGTGAAGTAAATACTAGAAATACTCTACAGTTTTTCCACACTTTGAGAGTAAGGGAGAGCACAAGCAAAGGGGAATAATGGCTGAGTTTTAAAGTATTTTGACAAAGGTTGAAGTTGGAAAGGAGACTAAGGGAGTTTTTATACACCTGCTTGTCATCATTGTAGCATCTGTAATTTCCTGGGCCTGCCTATCGCCACAAGGTTAAGAGCAAGGTTAAGTTTCAAAAGGATGAAATGCAGCCTTTTCTAGATGTCCCTGTTATCCATTCCTCAACACAAAAATTTTGTGAATGGTCACACTATACATCCCCAGCATAACTGTTGATTTGATAATTACCCAAGACCCAACTAGAACATTGTAGCCATCAATGGAAGCAAAGGTAACGAGTGATCTATGCTTGCAAAAAGGGGGTGGTGGGATTTACACCCCCTTCATGGCAAGATCCTCCTGCTTTGTTTGTTTGTTTTTTGCACTAGACTGTCCTACGGGTGAACTCACTTTTCCAGTTGTTCCTGAGACTCTAGGTGCTCAGGAACATGAAAAAGTGTGAGCTACCCCCTTTTGAAAGGAGCTGTTGGTTTTGACAGCTCCTTTTAAAACAGCTAGCTGTCAAAACTCCAGCTACTTTTAAAAGGGGTTTCTTGACAGGGACATATGCCAGCATGAAAGCATATGTCCCTGTCAAGAAACCATGTGCACCCCTGTCAAGAAACCCCTTTTAAAGCAAACTGGAGTTTTGAGAGCTAGCTGGACAGTACCAGGTTGGTGAAGGATAGTAGAAAGGAAGAAAATAAAAACCAATTACGGTATACAAAATAGAAAGCTAATGCTTTTTTTAAAAAAGACCTTATTTAGCTGAAGTTTTAGGACACACCAGATTTCAGATAAAAATTCTAGCAAAGCAAAATGTTCATTAAGTAAACAGTTCATTTGGCAGTACCAGTGCTTGGCTGACATTGCCTCCTGTTGCCAGTGATTTGAAGTGGCTGCTGTTGTAAACTAATTGGACTTCTGAGATCTCCACAGTCTCGAGCTCCTCCTGTGTCTGACGATCTATCACATGCAGCTTTTCCACGCTGTCCAGAAGCACAACTGTGCGGGAGTTTATCCACTAGAAGTCAGGCAAAATTGACAACCGATAGCAATGAATATGTACAAAATACACCAGGTGATATTACAGTGTCCTAAATAAAACTTCCCAAACCCTAGTATGGACAGGTTGCTTACCTGTAACTGTGGTTCTTCGAGTGGTCATCTGTGCAGTCACACATATGGGCTCTGCGCCTGCGCGGAGACCGTTCGGGAAGATTCTATAGCTGAGGCAAATTCAGGCGGGAACCCCTCCCCCCACGCATCTCCTTTAGCGGGTTCCTGCCCTCTCCCTCAGTCCCCTGAGACCGCCATCGCGATCCCAGAGTTAAGGGAGAATCTATAGGAAAAGTTTCCCAGTGCATGAATCAATACCAATAGTCGAATTCGATGGTGCTACACGGTATCGATCATCATGCGCCCTTGTAGTATGGATTCGAGAGACCTCATCGCATTCCAGACCGCCTGAAGCTCCAGAACATTGATGTGTTTCCCACGATGCTGTGGAGGCCAGGAGCCTTGCACGTTGTGAGGGCTGCAGTGTGCCCCCCAACCCAGAAGAGAGGCGTCTGTCGTGAGAGTGAGCGACGGAGACACTGGTTGAAATGGAAGACCACCTTTCTCCAAGTTCTTCGAATTGATCCACCAGTTCAGGGAATGCTTGATGCTGGCTGGGATAGATAATCGAGTCCGGTGAGCATTCATTTCGAAATTGAACAACCTTACAAACCAGTTTTGAAGTCGACGCATGCGGAGCCGAGCGAATGGGATGACTGCTATCGAAGATGCTATGAGCCCGAGCAGACGTTGTATCGCATGCGCTGTACATGAAGTTGCTTTTCGAAGTTTCAGTGCAAGGGTAAGTATCTTTGTAATTCTGTCCTTTGGTAGGAAGGCGAGACCGACAGTAGCATCCAGTAATGCTCCGATGAATTGTATCTTTTGAGTAGGGTGAAGGGTAGACTTTTTCACATTGAGACAGAGTCCGAGAGAATCCAGCAAGTTGAGAGTCAATTGGAGAGAGTTCTGTAGCTGCTGAGCAGATCGTGCTACTATGAGCCAATCGTCCAGGTAAGGAAAAAGTGTTACTCCCTGAATCCGAAGGGCTGAGCATACTACGGCCATGCATTTGGTGAATACTCTCGGAGCCGTCGAAAGACCGAATGGAAGAACTTGAAATTGGTAGGTATCGGGGCAGATCCGGAACCTCAGATATTTTTGGCTGTCGCGATGAATTTCTATATGAAAATAGGCATCTTGGAGATCGATGGATGCAAACCAGTCGGTCTTGCGAAGCAGAGGCAAGATCGACTGGAGAGTGACCATCCGAAACTTCTTGGGTGGAATGCAGAAGTTGACCGCTCGTAGATCCAGGATCGGTCGAAGCCCTCCATCCTTCTTTGACACCGTGAAATACCTGGAGTAGAGGCCGCCCTGTGCCAGGTGAAGGGGGACCCGTTGGATGGCTCCCTTGTGCAGCAGGGACGCGACCTCTTCCTACAGCGTAAGGGATGGCTGCGTGGTGCGGATGCCAACAAAAGGTGGGAAGGCGTCGAACTCGATCCTGTATCCACTCCGGATAATGTCCAGGACCCAACGATCGGTGGTAATTTTCTTCCAAGATGTTAGGAAGAGGGATAGTCGGTGTCCAAACTGAGGTCGAGCCGTGAGGATCGGTGCATAGATGTCCGTCAGGCCTTCGCGCGAGTCAAACGCGCCGTCTCTGAAAGTCGCCTCCTTTATAGGAGCCCCGGTACCGTTGTTGCTGATATTGACGGCTCGGTGCCCGGGGCTGCTGTGGACGAGCACGACTGTCCTGCCACTGCTGATGTTGTTGAGTCTGCTGGGTAGACGCTACAGCGGCCGGATACGGAGCCCACCTGCGGCGTCTGAAGGGTTTAGAGGAAGGTGGTGGGAACAGACCCATCTTCCTCGCGTTTACCCGTGCCTTTTGTACCGCATCGAGGGAATCGTCCGTCTTGTCGTTAAACAGTCCGATCCCGTCGAAGGGTACGTTTTCGATCTTAGCTTTGGTTTCTGTTGTCAAAGTGGAAGATCAAAGCCAAGCGTGACAGTGTAAGGTGACGGCACTCACCAATGATCTCCCATGACAGTCTCCCTGGTGCCTGGCAGTATGAATTTGCTGCCTGGATGTATTCGTCGCCTCGGCCTGGAAAACTCGAGCCAAGTCCCTTTTCTCGTCCAGCAGATAGTCAATCAATCCTCCCATCTTCTCCCAAAGGAAAAGCTGATACCTAGCCATGGTAGCTTGGTAGCCGGCAACTCGGATCCCCAGGGCGCTTGAGGTGTAGACTCTTCTCCCGAAGTTGTCTAGGCGCTTTCCTTCGGGATCAGAGGGGGTGGAATGCTGTTTACCCAATCTGGATTGGGCCGACTCCACTATCACCGAGTTGGGGGCTGGATGGGAGAAAAGGAACTTGGCCGTGTCCGGACGAATTTTATAAAGTGCATCCAGGCGCTTTGCTGCAGGAGGGGCTGTGGAGGGCGAACTCCATGAGCCTTGAACTGTCTCTAACATCTTCGGGGTGATTGGCAGTAGTGTCGGACCCGCAGACGATTTGGAAACTGCGTCGAAGAGAGGATCGACCGTTTTCTTCTCTTTCACCGCAGTCTCGAGACCCAGTGCCTGGGCCATTCGGAGGACCTGGTCCTGGAACGTGCCCATGTCCTCAGAAGGCGAAACGGCAGCCTGCGTGGAGACGTTCTGGTTGTGAGAGCTGGACTGACCCGGGTTCAAAAGCTTCTCTAGCCAGTGACCCTCAGTCCCAGTCACGCAGGCAGAAGGAGGAGATAACAGCAGTTAATAAAGATTAAAGAGTTTATTTGTAAGACCCAATTACATGGGATTAAGGCAAGCAATGCATCTCTTACTCACTACATGATTGCAGATACAAATCCAATACCCCAGTGGTAAGGCTGAGATGAAGTAGAAGTCCAGAACAAGAGACAAGTCGAGTGAGACGAGCAAGACAAGAAGCGAGGGAAGCTGTCAACAAGTGTGTCAGCTTTATATCCCAGACCCTGTACCTATAAATAGGATATTACTCACCCCAGTTGTATAACCTATTCATCAACATGTTTACCGCTAAACTCGTCCCAAGGCTGCTGAGTCTTATCACCTTGAGACTATGTCTGGTGACCAAAGACCTTGTGTACTTGAACTCAAGAGACACCCACCAGGTCAGGTGATAATCCTGATGTCAGGTGGTAATCTCGTTCTGCCTATGCAAAACCTAACACTGGTCTGGAGATGTTGAAGATGGGGATAGAGATCGTATCGAGTCCGAGCCAGATAATGGGGACCCTGGAGTCGATGATCTGTGAGACCGAGACACAGCAGTCAACGATACCATAGTGAGCTGGTCCTCTCTTTCGCGAACTTCCGAAGGAGGGGCAGGAGGTCTAACTGGTGGGGAAGGCCTCCTGGGACTCGGTCGCGTTACTTCTCGCCTGTATTCTCTACGAGGAGATTGTCTCCGAACCGGGGACCTATCCCGGGAGTGGTAGCCCCTTGATTGGTATCTGTACTCCGATACCGGTGACCGTCCTCGGCGAGACCCGTATCGAGATACTGAAGAGTATCTCAAATCCCTTGAGTCATGGGAACGCTCTATGTAATGTTGGGGATCTCGAGATCGACGTGAGTCGATAGATCTGGAGGATGCCCGATCCCGGGTTATTAAAACCTCTTCGATCTCGAGGGATCTAGATCGAGTCCGTGGCGTACGAGCCCGTACGCTACGGACCGGAGAGCTGAGAGCTGGCGGGGGAGCTGGAGCTCGTTCCCGAGGCCTTGGGTCCGGTGGGGAGTCCGGTATCTCCCCCTCCGAGATCGAAAGAGCTATAACAGGGTTCTTCGAGCCCGAAGAAGTTCTTGGAGGGGAGGAAGGCATTGGGTCCCTCGAGCCCGAGGGAGCCGCAGCAGCAGGAGACTTCTGCCCAGCCGGGCCTTCAGTAGGAACGACATCCATCTGTTCCGGAGCCAACGTCGATCTCGAGCCCGAGAGGGACGAGGCTAATTTCTTAGCTAGTTTCCTGGCTTTGTCCTTCCTTTCCTTGCTCTTTCGCTTCGCTTCCTCCTTTTCTCTTCGAGCTTTTTTAAGCTTGCTCTTAGAGATCATGGCCTCCATATATGTGTCCTGGGCGGCCGCCGAGGACACGGTGTGGGAGGGTGGCGTACTGGGCCATACCGAAGGGTGAGGCCGTTCCGCAGGAGGTTGAAGGGCTCTCTTGTAAAGGGTGGCGGCCCGGTGCCTTCTAGCCTGTTTTGTAAACGCCTGACAATGGTGGCATGCATCTACGTTATGTCCCTCAGCAAGGCAGACCAGACAGAGCGAATGCCCGTCTGCCGGGGGGAGCTTTGTGCTACACCTAACGCACTTGCGAAAGGGAGCCTTTGGAGTCATAATCCGGGCAACGAATCAGTGATCCCACGACGAACGGGGGGAAGAATAATTTTGAACAATCCTCAGAAATACAATAAATTCTCTTGAAGAGAAGATAGAACCTCTCGAAGTACAACCATACGCGATGGCGGTCGAAGAGGAACTGAGGGAGAGGGCGGGAACCCACTAAAGGAGACGCGTGGGGGGAGGGGTTCCCGCCTAAATTTGCCTCAGCTATAGAATCTTCCCGAACAGTCTCCCTCGGAATATTCAATTATCACCACCAAGATCACAAGCACACATTTAAAAACGGGAAACCTTGAGTATGATCTACAAAAGGTCTTGCTATCGTGTGACAAATTGTCTATCTTAACAAAATTGTCTTTACCTCCCATTAGGAACAAGGTTGCCCTCTTTAAGCACTAAAGTATCCAAGGGATGAAAACCAGAGCCAAGGAACCATTCTTACATGTAGGTTATATGCTTGTTCTTGTTACACATCCAGATTATTCGACCCTAAACATCCTTTAAACAAGTTAATGTTTATTAAATTTCTACTTCTAGAATAAACTAAGGTAATCAGGAGAAATTATGATTGCATTGGTGTCAAGTGGAGTGGGAACACAGGAAGAATTATTTAACTAGCTAAAAATATATCTGATACTTTGGATTCATCAGCAAATAAGAATCGTAAGAAAGAAGGTAAGGTTCCTTCTCAAACAGTTTTCTATAAAGAGTTACAAACCCCATTAAAGGTGAGACATACAGATTTCCTTTTAAGCCATGAAATATTAGCATTTTCTACTTGAATATAAAACATGCCATTACTTACAGTAAAATTGATGAGGTCATAGTGCAGATGTAGCTGCTTCTGCTTTGTAACATGTATCGCTCCAGATTCATCTCTTTTTACCTGATGATGGAAGTAGATAGTTTACATTGTTCTCTCCCTTGCAGACAAAAAATTCTGTGCTTCTAATTTCATAATTTATGAGTCCTTTTGCAATCTGTGCTTGTTCTGTCAGCATTAAGACAAGATGCAAGCCACCTCAAACAGCAGGAAAAGTAGGATATCAATTAAAAACAAATATACAAACATTTTACATAGAGGAAAGAAAAACCAAATGCAAAATATATAATGCAGTGATGACAAATGAAGCCATAAATCATCTAAGAGACACATTATTCTGGGTTGTCGTAATAGAAATCTCACAACAGCCCAAACCTATAATTTGTAATAGCTTTCGCATTAACAGTAGAACACCCTATCTACATAGCAAATGGACATCCAGTTGTAACCAATTTCTACATTTACACCTGTGCTGTCTTACTATTCATATAAAGAAGAATGACTCCCATTAATCTCAGTGTACACTGAACTCCTTCAAGGGGAGTGCAACCCCATCCAGAACACCCTCCATCCAGTCAGAGGAACCACTCACTAACAGCATCCCAGTCTTGTCTGGATTGAGCTTCAGTTTGTTAGTCCTCATCCAGTCCACTGTTGCGGCCAGGCAACAGTTTAGCACATCCACAGCCTCACATGATGAACATAAAAATGAGAAATAGAGCTGCATGTCATCAGCATACTGATGGCAATGCACTCCAAAACTCTGGAAGACCCCACTCAGTGGTTTCATGTAGATGTTAAATAGCATGGGGGACAAAACCGACCACTGGGGAACTCCATGCTGGAGAATCCATGGGGCCGAGCAATATTCCCCAAGCACCACCTTCTGGAGCCATCCATCCAAGTAGGAACAGAACCACTGCAATGCAGTACCCCCCACTGCCAGCTCAGACAGGCGCACCAGAAGGACACCATGGTCGATGGTTTCGAAAGCTGCCAAGAGATCCAGGAGTATCAACAGGGACACACTCCCCACATCTCTCTCCAGACATAGGTCATACAGGGCGACCAAAGCTGTTTCTGTGCCAAAACCCGGCCTGAACCCCGACTGAAATGGATCTAGATAATCAGTCTCATCCAAGAGTGCCTGGAGCTGGTTGGCAAACACCTGCTCAAGGATCTTGCCCAGGAAAGGAACATTTGCCACCGGCCTAAAGTTGTTAAGATCTTCCAGGTCCAGAGAGGGTTTCTTCAGGAGTGGGCTCACTGCCACTTCTTTCAGGCAGCATAGGACCACTCCCTCTTGCAAGGAGGCATCGATCACCTCTCTGGCCCAGCCAGCCGTTCCTCCCTGCTGGATTTTATAAGCCAAGAAGGGCAAGGATCTAATACAGATGTGGTTGCACGAACCTGTCCAAGCACCTTGTCAACATCCTTGAGCTGTACCAACTGAAACTCATCCAAAAAAATTTGACCAGGCTGTGCTCTGGGTACCTTGTCTGATTCAACTGCCATAACACTGGAGTCGAAGTCCCGGCGGATGCAAGAGATTTTTTCCTGGAAGTGCCTAGCAGATATACTGCACTGGGTCTCAGATGGGTCTAAGATGTCCTTAGGGCCAGCATGTAATAGGCCCCAGACAACCCTAAAAAGTTCCACTGGGCGGCAAAGAGAAGACTGTACAGAGGCAGAGAAATGTTGTTTCTTTGCCACTCTCACTGCCCCTAAATATACCTGACTATAGGCACATACCAGTCCTTGATTGCATCCACTAGGAGTTTTTCTCCATCTGCACTCAACCTGTCTCTTGTTTTGTTTCATTGCTCTCAGCTCTGGGGTGTACTACGAAGCTGTACAAGCTCTACTATGGAGAGGGCGCTCAGGAATGATGGTGTCAACTGCCTGGGTCATCTCCATGTTCCAGAGATCGACCAGGGATTTGACAAGGCCGCCAGCCACATCAGCCGGAAAACCCCCAAGGGCCCTCTGGAAACCGTCTAGATCAGTGATGATGAACCTTTTTGAGCCCGAGTGCCCAAACTGCAACACAAAACCAACTTATTTATTTCAAAGTGCCAACACTGCAATTAAACCTGAATACCGAGGTTTTAGTTTTAGAAAAACAACTCATACAGTTGTCCGAACTAATTAACATATTTTGTATTAAAAGAAAAACACAACAACAGAGCTTTCAATGATACAAACAGTTTTTTGTTGAAAAAAAATCAACTCAAAAAATTATTATAGTACTACATTGTACACATAAAGGGAATTTATACAAACTTTAAAAAATAATTAGGCACATGTATTTTTGGATAAGGGATTCTCAACTTGTAATATGATTATATGCCAGACTGAAATTGTATGGGGCAAGCTTTACCCTGGGTCCTTTCCCTGCTTCTATAGGTGTCAGATTAGTAAAAGTCAACCTGTACTAGGATGAGCAAGATAAACAAGAAAACTAAATGTGCTTAAGACATTTTGAACACTTTATGTCTTGGACTGCAAACACTGCATTAGGTGAAAGTTTGTATTGGGCATGCTTTTGCACAATTAATGTGATTTTTGCTATTGCATGCATGCTGATAATTTGTCAAACCTTGGCCCATACTCTGTTAGTTTGAGAGCAGCACATGCAGCCCTCAGGTCAACTGTTAGGGCTTTACATCCAAGCCATGCTCTGTGCATCATTCCTCAAAATCTTTTAAATGTGATAACAGTGTAGAAAAGAATTCTGTAACAGGAATTACAGAACAAAATCATTCTGTTCCACACTGTGAGAAAGAACAAGATCATTAGTGTTTTTGGTAATTAGGATCTATACTTGGTAATCCTGAATTTAACATGTAATTTAGGCTGTAATCCTATACATGTCTACTTTGAAGTAAATTCCATTGAGTTCAAGAAACGATCCTCCACCACTGTAAATAAATGATGAAAGAGGCTCTCTCTGACTATGCAGCAGCTGGAGGAATAGAGTACCATGAGACTTGAGTATTTTGAGGTTTTGAATTATTTTTAAGAGGAGAGTAGTGAGCGAGGAGGGTGTGTGTGTGCATTAGCGAGAGCAAGCAAGCAAGAGATCTTGCGTGCATTT
Organism: Shinisaurus crocodilurus; assembly: GCA_021292165.1. Taxonomy (NCBI): domain Eukaryota; kingdom Metazoa; phylum Chordata; class Lepidosauria; order Squamata; family Shinisauridae; genus Shinisaurus; species Shinisaurus crocodilurus. Next base: position 59,759,659 of record CM037878.1, read on the forward strand.
ATGCCCTTATTTCTTTCTGTATTGTGTTTGCAACACACTCTTTGAAGTTTTTCTTCTACTGACCACCAGTAGTATATATGCCAGCTGGATTTATTGTGCTGCTTCTCACCACTGTTACTTCTGAGCAGGCATGCAGGTTTGGGCGATGTTTGTGGTGGATATGCAAAGGGTGGATTTGGGGGTGTTCTGAGAACTTGCTGCTGTGCCTGTGGGTTACGTCCACACTGTAAAGTAGTCCATGGTTGTCATACCCATATTGCTGGGAGAGCAGCAGATGACAGCACTACAGCGTAGTCCAGAGTTATCCAGTCTGCTAACGGGCTGGGTTTTATTTATTGATTTGACTTGTACCCTGCACTCAAGGGGTACAAAGAAAATTGGCACTCAAGGTGGCTTACAATCACAAATAAACTTGATAAAAACAGTAAACTAATACATTCAAACACATTATAAACACAGCAACAGGTGGGGACTAGCACCCAGGTCTCTTACCACTACACTGGCTCTCATATTTGTTTTGCCCTTCCTCCAGGAACAAATGATCTCTCCATTTTTACCCTCAACAATTCTGTGAGGTAGGTTAGGTTGAGAGGTAGTGACTGGCCCAGATCATCCAGTGAGAAATGCGAGGCATTTGCCAGTCCTCTTCAGGCAGCAAAATGTCCTGGGCCAGGACTGGCTGTGTATGTATGTGTGTCCTGTTTGGCTGCTGTGTCTGAATGAGGCAGTAGGTCAGTCTCTGCTTCTTTCTTGAACGTGTGTGTGTGTGTGTGTGTGTGTGTGTGTGTGAGAGAGAGAGAGAGAGAGAGAGAGAGAGAGAGACTGAGACTTTTCAGAGCAACTGGGCCTGAAGAATCGGTTTTGAGGTAGGCAACGCTGGAGGAAGAGGAGTGTGCGTGAGCGCGGGGATTTAAAGGAGCAGCCCAGCCACTCCTTTGCAGGCAGGCAGGGCTGAGAGCGAGCGCGCGCGTGAGAGAGAGGAGCTGACCTAGCATTTACAGCGGCAGCTGCCCTCCCTGCCTCCCCTCGCCTCCCCCCGCTTGCTCTCCCTCCCCTCCCCTCGGGGAATCTTCATTTAAAGCGGCAGCTGCCCTCCCCGCCTCGCCTCTCTCTGCTTGCTCTCCCACCCTTCGGGAATCCTCGCTGCGATCCCTGCCTGATCTCGCTCCTCTCGTGAGCCCACAGATTGGTCCCTGCGTGCCAGCCGTGGCACGTGTGCCATAGGTTCGCCTTCCCTGGTCTAGATCCTTTAGCCTCCAGGGGCAGACCATCTTAATCCCCCACCCTTGCAGAGGGGGAAAGCCGCCATCAGTCTAAATCTCAGCAGGCAGTAATCTGCCCATGACAAAGGGACAGATTCAAAGTCCCCAACCTTCAGATCACTGTCCCCACGCTCGGCTGAAAAAACAAATCTAGAGTGTGCCCTGCTACATGTGTTGGGCCGATGACAAATTGGGATAGTCCCATGTTCGTCATGGAGTCCATGAAATCCCGAGCCAACCCCAGTTAGGGTGCCCTCAGCACGGATGTTACTGTCCCCCAGGACCAACAGCCTGGGGGACCTCAGCATCGCAACTGAGGCCACCTTTGTCAGCTCAGATAAGGAGTCTGTTGAGCAGCGGGGTGGGTGGTACACCAACAGAATCCCTAATCTGTCCCACTGGCCCAACACAAGATGCAAACACTCCAGACCAGTAGTCAGATGGACAGGGAGCCTGGAGAGAGAGATGGAATTCCTATAGACCACGGCAACCCCCCTCCCCCTCCCTCAGGTCTACCCTGATGCTGAACCAAGTACCCTGGTAGGCACAACTGGGAGAGACTGACTCCTCCCTGTTCACCCACCCAGGTCTCAGCTATACATGCCAGATCGGCTGCCTCATCCACTATTAGATTGTGGATGAGGGAGGTCTTATTCTGCACCGATCTGACATTTAAAAGCAGCATCCAGAGACCTGAAGGCAAGCTGATAGGGCAACCAACAAACCTGCAGGTGCGAGGAGGGCCGGAACACGACACAGCCATTAACTGTCTGGGTCACATTCCCCTTACCTGGCTAGCCCTCCTCCCAATGCCATATCTCCCTCTACCCGTCACTATACTAATAGGGCCCCCCACGGGTTCCCCACTTGGCCCCATCTCTTCCCCCGCCCCCGCCCCCCCAGATACATGCACAGACCTATGAAGGGGAAAAAGCAATCCCACCACCAATGGCATTTTACCCCTATCAAATTGTCCCAAATTAACCTGGGGCTGCTCCACTATGCTCGGTGGGGTGGGATTGTGGGTGCAGAGGAACACTAATACATATGTGACTGGAGTGCCCAGGGTTTCTTGAATATTGGTGGCTATACTTTGGATTTTAGGTGAAATAACAAATCAAACAGTAACTTCTGTGGTGCCTTAATTTTATTATCTACATTCACTGGTACGAATGAACATCTAATGCACAAGGACTTGTTAAGACTTTTATTGGCAGCTGCTCATTTTGAAGTGGCAGCTCAATGGAAGATGAGTGATGGCCTCTCAGAACAGCGGTGATTGGATAGAGTTCGGGACACATGATTATTGGAAAAACTGACTGAAACTAAGGGTGTTGAAGGGACCAGAGACTCAAGACTCATTTACTACTAACTGGTTTCCATGTATTGAATACATCAGTGGAAAAGCAGGGAGGCGGGGCCCACCAAACATTCAGTATAAATTCTGGAGGGATGTATTATGACATGAATCTGAAATAGTATTATCTCTGCATCTTAAATGAATGTAGACTGAACTAAGTTGGACCTGTTATAAAGTTACAATAAATTAAAAAAAGTTATTTTAAAAAAAGTAATGATGTCATATTCTTGAGTTTTCCCAGTTCAGAATGTTTGAGAAGCACAACATTAGACAACTGGTAAGAAGCAGAAAACATCCATTTAAATGCATGGCAGAATATGTTCTGTTACATTTTTAGAGATAACAAATGGCATTGTGACTGCACTGAATTGATATGGTTTCACTAGGGACACTAGCTTTTTTCAGCTGACTAGCAAGCATAAAGACTCATTTCACATTACAACTGCTCCCATCCTATAATCTCAGGTACTGAAAATTAATGGCCAAGTCATCTATATAGGGATACGTATTTTAAAAGCAAATCTCCAAGCTTATAGATAACAGGAACCTTACCAGAAGGAAATGGACAACGTCTCCCCGACAGAAGGCAAGCACAGGATTCACAGATGTCTGTACAGCAACAAAATACCATGCCAGCAATGGAACACTGGATGGGTCCATCTGGAGAAGATAAGATACTAGATTCTTAGTATCATCTAAGTGAAAGGAAAAAGTACTGACTGCAAAAAAAAGTACATACTAGTTTCAAAGTAAAACATATTGTTTCAGTTATAATTGTTTAAGTTTTAGGAAGGTTTGCTGGTTTAACTAATGATATAGTCTTGCTCTGTACAGGGTATATAAAGAAATATTTTACCTATGATCAAAGCTTTATAAAGCTGTGCTCAGTTTGCAATTTCCTACATTAGCAACTCAATCACATGCAGAAGTGCCCTTAACCTAATTCATTTCACTGGACTTAGGTTAGGTGTGCCTAACTGCATAGGAGGATCAGACTCTCAGTCAGGAGCTCACAGAGACACAGAAAATAACCTCCCTACCAATCAAGAAATAACTCCCAAATTAGAGTATGCCACAAGATATACATGAACAAGGCGTCTCACAGCAAATGGGTTTGTACAATTTAGTATAAGCTGGCTTTTCAAGGTTTGCAGAAAGGTCTGGCGCTTTAGCCCAGGGATGGAGAACCTTAGGCGTAGGGTCCAAATCCGGCCCACCAGGTTTCCCCAGATGGCCATACCCCCTTTCCCCCTGGCCCCAGCCCCTTTCCCACAACCACCTCTCGTTTGGTTGTTTCCTGGCTTTTTTTGCAGTTTCCCCCCATTCTAAAAGGTTGAAATGCCTCTCCCAAGGCTTAGTTATTGGCAGGAAGCGCTTTAAACTAAAATATGCTGGTATTATAAGTATTTGGGGGCCCGCCCACCACTGGAATGTGGCCCCTGAAAGCTTCTCTGAAATGGAATTTGACCCTTAGGCTGAACGAGGTTCTGCAACCCTGCTTTAGTCAGTCCCAAGGCTTTCAGGCTCTGCTCTCAGCAGGAACCTCCAAACCCATATTCTTATTCACATAATAGTATAGCATAGATTTAACTTGAATTCCTGCATTCAGCCCAGGGCTGGACTCGATGGCCTTATAGGCCCCTCCCAACTCTAGTATTCTATGATTCTATGTATTGCACAGCATTCCAGTAGGACTGTGGGAAGCTGCTTTAGACTTAGAAGCTAATGTTTTCCCTAAATAGGCCTCACACACTATCACAGTGCTTTGAACAAAAGTGAAACGTTTGTAAAATTACTCACACGACCATATGGGAAAGTCATCCACACTTTCAAAGATGGCTTCAATCCAATGACAAGAATCTGCAATTAATTATTATTATAATCATCATCATCATCATCCAATCCTGTGTTTGACAATATTTTTCTAGTATTTTAAAAAGGGATGCCATGTATATGGCAGGTCACCTTTGTTAAAGAAGCCATTGCCAGCAGAGAGTATTGGGTGATAGGATGGTCTCTCAGTTCAGCCTTTGCATGTAATGGCTCAATGCAGCAAACTTCTCCCTTAGAACCACTGAACAAGCAGCGTGATTCACATGTTCTCACACCCATGACTCTCCTGAGAACAAAGTACAAAGCATAAGAATAAGCTACAATATAGTACAGCAACTCTTGTGTACTGAAAGCTAATATACTAATATATACAGATATACAAATCTTGTGCTTTAAGTGTTTTTCACACCATTTCAGGAATGGTATAACAATTGCCTTTGCAAGTCCAGCACCAAAGGCCATTTGTAGCTACTTTTCATACTGTCCCAAGATGCCTCTCGGCACTGAAGCAGCAACAGAGAAATACTGACAAGAAACAGTGCTAGTGCAGAAACTATGATTTAGTAGCATCATTTACACTGCTGTTTTTATATTTATAAATTATGAACCTAATTTATATAGCTGTTTTTAAAGGGAAAACTCAGTAAGAGTTGTTTTGACCCAATCCGTCAGGATGGAACAGTTTAGAAATCAAACCAGAATTTGCCTTGCTCTTAACTCCTAACTATTGCAGGTGTTGCCAGATAATAGATCATGGTAAAACCATGGTTTTGAGCTGAAATGTTTGATACTTTACATGACATCAGAGTAGCAACAACAACCACACAGAATTAAGGCCAAGGAACCCAACTCAGGGTCACTTTATATGTTGCCTACTCCACACATAAAAGGCATATCCATAGAGAATTATGCATGTTGGTCTTAACTCACCTATACATATGTTAAGCACTGTGTATACATGCATGTGGGAATTCTGTGGTTTCCCAGCACATGCATACACATCAATTTATATGAACATTTATTATATTTATAGTCTGCCTTTTTTCCTGAAAGGAACCCAAGGTGGCTTACATAATCCTCCTCCTCTCCATTTTAACCTCACAACGAACCTGTGAGGTAGGTTTGTATCCTATTCTTCCTCCATGAGAGCTCCATACATGAGCACCAGAGATCTGGTTCTTGTGAAGGAAGGGGGGCTGGCCGACTCCGCCAACCCACCCTTTTTTCCAAAGGCTTGCTGGTGGCCCCCCACCACCCAGACTTGAACACCACCCCTTTTTCCAAAGGCTTGCTTGTGGCCCCCCACCACCCAGACTTGAACGGGATGACTGTCTCTTGTCAGAATCAATGCTAAGCCAGGGAGACTCCACCCAGGCGGCTAAAACACCAGCCTGGCAATCTTCCAGCCTCTTGGGCTTGGCTCATTTAGCCCACCACCCAAACTTGCACGGGATGACTGTCTCCATCAGAATTAAATGCTGAGCCATGGAGGCTCCACCCAGGCGGCTAGAACACCAGCCTGGCAATCTTCAGCCATTAGAGGGTTTCGAAACTGAACCACAGAGTGGGTGCACGTAGGGCAAATAGGGAAGATTGGAGAGACTTTGGTACATTGAGTAGAGGTTTTTTTTTTTTTAGAGATTGAAGTGTGAGATTGAGCCTCAGGGAAAACATTCAGATTGCTTGGAAGGGGCTACCCCAGTCTGTGGAAGCCTAGCTACCAGCGGGGAGCATTGAAGGCAAGAAATCTCAACTGTGGAGTGAGTAAGCAGAGAAAGCAAACTGCAAAAAGTTCCAGAACAGCCTGTGTGCCCCAGCAAGTGAGCAGAGGGCAGCTGTGTGATCCCAAAGAGCCAGAGCTGGAGGAGCCCGGGGCAAAGAGAAGAAGAAGTAGGCTGTGCGTGTGCGTGTTCCCAGAGGCTGGGAGCAGCAGTTGCAAGTGAGTAAGCGGAAGAAGATCCTGACATCCCCATCGAGTGCAAGAAAGCTGTGGATGGGGGAAGGAGATCTGCATCTGTGTGCCCAGCAGTGAGCAGATGGCGGCTGTGTGATCCAAGAGAACCGGAGATGGAGGAGCCCTTGGCAAGGAGAGGAGGGCTAGAGGCAAGAAATAGGCTGTGTGCGCACGTGTGTTCCCAAGAGGAGGAGCAGAAGACCAGAAAGCCTCTCTTGAGAGACTTGTGTGAAGGAAGGGGGGCTGGCTGACTCCGCCAACCCACCCTTTTTTCCAAAGGCTTGCTGGTGGCCCACCACCACCCAGACTTGAACACACCACCCCTTTTTCCAAAGGCTTGCTTGTGGCCCCCCACCACCCAGACTTGAACGGGATGACTGTCTCTTGTCAGAATCAATGCTGAGCCAGGGAGGCTCCACCCAGGTGGCTAGAACACCAGCCTGGCAATCTGGCTCAGGTCAAACCTCCACCTCCAACCCTGGGGAGCTCCCAGTGAACAACGCTAACATAGAACAGCCCTTTCGGAGTTAAGCGGCTTTCTAAGAACAAGGCCTTTCCAGGTACGACTGCCTGTATTGCTTTTGTGGCTCGCTACCAGCTCAATTGTAAGTGTGTGCTTAGCGTGGCGCTTTGTATATGTTCTGTTACGCTCCATTAAACTCTGTTTACCCATAACAGTGTAGTAGCGTCCATTCAAAACTCGGTCTCCTTGCTTTGCCTGCGTTATAATTGGTCGCGGCTTCTGCCAGAGAGCTGCGTACCGCTGACAGAGGGCTACCCGAGTCCGGGTTAACCCCCGAGTGGCCGAACCTGCCAAGAAGGACAGTTGCAGTCTTTCTCCACAGTTCTATACCCACTCCCTATTTTATCATCATAACAACCCTGTGAGGTAGGTTAGGCTGAGAGAGAGATTGGCCCAAGATCATCCAGTGAGCTTTGTGGCTGAGCAGGGTTTTGAATCTGAGTCTCATCAGTCCTAGCCCAACACTCTAACCATTACACCAGACCAAAAGGTCCATCTAATCCAGCCTCTTACCTCCCACAGAGGCCAGCAAGTTATCTCCGGGGAGCCCACAAGCAAGGTTTGAAGGCAATAGCTCTTCCAGGTCTTTGCTCCCCAGCAACTACGTACACAGACTACTGCTTCTGAATCTACAGGGTCTGCACAGCTATCATGACTAATACCCATGTGAATTACAATTAAAATATCAATATGCTACTCCTGTACAAACGTACCTTCTATGTGGGGATTCTGCAACATATAAATTACTCCCAAGTCTTTTAAGAGGAGGAATTTCTGAAGGAGATTAGTAATGAGAGAGGGATTCTTGAGAGCACCAAAACCTGCACCGAAACCATCTGTTTATGTTTTTCTCTCAACTCCTTAACCCTGAAATCTTGAGCACAACCTGGTGTTTGGAATACTTCATCTCCAGTTCTTAGAAAAAAACTTCATTCTAAGGATTTAATTTTCAACATTGTGTTGAAAGACAGATGTTCTTACTTGAATGACAGTTCAAATACTGAGCCTCCACTGTCGTTGCAAATTGCTAGAGTTGGGTCATCTGTAAACTGAATAGAACATTAGTTTTTCCCCATGAAAATGTTCACAGTAACAACTGAAAAAGCATGGCACAAAGACTACTTCTTCTGCTAACTTCCTTCACATCCTCCCTTGCCTGTTCCACATTCTTCAAAACCAAATTTACCTTTATTTGCTCAAAACTATCCAGTACCTTACAACACTCCTTGATTTTTCCAGTATGGTTCATCAATTTCTCTCCCATTTCCCCAAATGCCTTCCCTCTCCGCTATCCTATACCATATCCAAGTAAGTGCTAGCAAGATAGCATCAACTGTGATGCAATGCAAATTCTGTGGTCAGAAAGAACAAAAGAAATGGTATTAAGTACTCACAATTTATTAGCATCACGAAGACCTCACAAGCTTTGGTGGGCTTTTTTTTTTAGTGCAGCAAAACAAATGAATATGTGTTACCTTAATGTGTAAAATCGCTGTTCCTGGAGGATGAGCATCTGTTATTGATCTCAAAAGCTTTCCACTGGCCAGATCCCACATTGTAATCTATAAGCAAAAGACTCTTAATTTTCTTTAATACAAGCTCTTATTACCAAACCATAAAGGTTACTATGAGAGGTTTGCCAAACCACCCAGTAATGTAGCCAAGTGTTATTAATCAGTGTCCTCTTTTCTCCTACTTTTCCATGTACAGAAGACATTTCACACTTTATACATTTTCTGCGAACGGCCCAATTCAGACTCCACTCTCCCTAATTGCCATGATTTAGCAAGTGGGAGAACCTTGCTGACTCCTCCCCTCCTCACCCTCTTTTCTGGTTAGAGATAACTGTGTTGACTGAAATGTGTGAGCTGGCATAAATTACTACTGTAGTTAACAAATTGCTGCTAACCATAGTTTGAGAGCAAACTAGAGAGTGAGACGAGGATTAAATCCCAGATTCAGTCTCTGGTTTGAAAACAAACTATGGTTAACAGGAATTAGAATTATTACATGACAGTAAACCACAGTCATAAATAACTAGGAAAGGGGGAAATGGATGAGCCCAAGTGGGAAGTAGGAGAAGAGTGTAGGAGAAGAGTGTACAAATCCTCAGGATTCCCCCAACTCTCTCCCTATAATGAAGGGCATTGGTAGACAAGCCCCATTAGAAAATCAGTTTACCAATTAAAAGCAAGTAACAGAAACTGTATATAGAAAATCACCAATCTCCACAACCAAAATAAAGCCAACTGAGCTCAGTGGGTCTTACTTCTAAATTTACAAGCATAGGATTGTGATGCAAATCAATATTACCTGTCCTTTCGCAAAACCACAAAGTAGTCTTGAACAATCGTTGTTGATACTAAGAGCAGATATAGCCCCATACTGTGCTCCCACTGCTGTACTGCCCAAACAAAGTCGAAGAGCCTGGTTAGGATCTAAACAAAAAGTTAAGTTAACATATTGGTATATAAATATTATGGATTAGCACTTCAATTCTGGAGACAAGAGTAGATGTATACATCTTGAATTGGCTCGATTCAAACCTTCTGCAGGTTTTCTTCTATAACAGGAGAGGCCTAAAACAGGAGAGATGAGGTGAGAACGTATGCAAGCCCCAACACCCCCAGCACCACTTAAGAGATCTTCTTGCAGTTACTGTGCAAGGATGCTGGAGGTGGGGGCTTGCCCACATTCCCTCTCCAATTTTAGCCCTCACCTGTTGCAGGCGAACACCTGCAGCCTTCCAGACATCACATTTTCAGTCAACCAAAGTTCCAAACCGTGGTTTGGAGAACTGGCAACATGCTGTGGGCTCACACCATCCCCCTGACTTTTCCTGGTTTGCATAATCATAGTTTCCTGTAACACAAAATATGGTTGCCGCTAATCAGGAATTTCACCATGAACATTTGCAGTGAAAGAAGCTTTTGTGGAAAATTAAAGATCAGGAGGAGCAACAAATGATGTGATTTCAAGCTAAGAGACAGAATTTAAAGTTCTAATGTGGAAGAGGAGTGGCAGCCGATGAAGCCCACAAAACTGATGAGGAGTGATGTCATCAGTGCTATGAGAGGAACCCGCGGATGTGGACATGGTACTTGGTCAAGATCACTTGTGGGCTCAACTGTTGCCTGCCATGGCTTATTAAATCTAGCAGGGAAGGGAGGGAGGGCTGTGTCCAGATTACAAAAACCTCCTTGAGAGAGGGAGTGGCCCTAGCCTTTTAAAGAGAGGCAATAATCCGACCATTCTTGAACAAACCTATCCTGGACCAAAAAAATATTAAAAACTTAAGGTCAGCGGCCAACATTTCCTTCCTGGTAAGGTGCTTGGGAGAGTCACTTTTGGATGTTTATAGTATGTAAGGGTGGTTTCATTCCACGCTATGGCAGCAAATGATCAAAGAGCCTATGGAGTAGATGCTGAAATCTCACCAAGGTCTGTTTCACACATTATATTTTGTCTATATGGAGATAGACTCCAGGAAGAAAAAAAAGGTCAAGTACACAATTAATATGCAAATTTGGAGCTATCACGTCTTTTACTACAAGTATACAAGCTGAAAAGCCATTTCATCCAACACATGGATTTATGGCAAAACACATGGTTGTGCCAACTTCATATACTATTGTATGTATTTAATCCACTGAAATTTATCTCATGAAAAAAACTATTTGTAAAACAACCTCAAAGCACAGAAGACATTTAGTTTAGCCTAAGCTAACTCTGCTAGTTCTTAATCTTCATGAAATCATAGCATTCTTCTGAACTTACCAGGTTTTTTGCTCCCCACCAACCTAGAAATCTTACCAAGTATACCCACCTGTATCAGGAAATCATGAATGTCTACCACAACTGCATCAAAGGTAGGCCACCATAAAAAGATATAGATATATATTCCTTTTTTCCTCTCCTTTACCATATGCAAGAAATACATACGTGTGCATCTAACTATTTACCATACATCAGAGACGTATGTGATCTTGAAACCTTCAGCCAGGATTATGGTATAAACCAGAGGTGGACCGCATGCAGCCCCCTCTACACCCCACTGCCCCGAAATTTCAGGGATTTAAAAAAATTCTCTAGTGGCTTTGGAGTGCCAAAAGGATCAAAATTAGCTTGCAAAGAAGCTAACTGTGACCCTTTTGGTGCTCTGTGGCCACTATGGTTGCCTTTTCTTCCAGGGGGGCAGCCCACACGGCAGGTCCAGAGTGCAAAAATGGCCCCCAGACCTCCCGCAGTTGCCCACCGCTGGTATAAACAATCAAGCATCATAGTACATTCAGGGTATAGTAGGACATCCAATTATGACTTACACTGTGTAGTACAGGCATTTTTGACTGGTCCCAGTGAAAATGCTGGCATTGATAACATGGTCATGGTCTACAGAAATTCTTGGGAATTTCCTTCCTCTTACTTTTTCTTTGTTAAAAGTTGCAGACAAGCCCCATGGCCATCTCCCTCCCTAACTATATGAATTCACAGGAACACAACAGGTGCTGCCCTATGGTCCAGGATGTTCTACAGCCTTGTGAACATGAGGTCTCTAATGAAAAGGTAGGGCTTGACCTACTGTACTGACTCTTGGTGATTGCCAACACTGAGGAACAACTAAAGGAGTCCAGCTTTGCAACACCAACACATTCACACACATTAGAAATTAAATCCACAAAGCATAATCCACACATGCCCATAATCACCACACATAGGATGTACTTCAATAGTCAAATCAGGTATGAATTCTAGAAATGTATGTTCATAGCTTCATAAGGAGTTCAAAGGGTACTTTAGACTTTAGTACCTCCTGTCTCTACAAGAGTTTCCCAGGGAAGAGGAGAAGGATGCTGGAAACCTTTAGCACAAGGGACTTATGCAATGCACCATTGGTTATACCTATAGCAAAGTACTCTTTTCCAAATAAAAGGCAGACATCCCAGAACAGTGCTTACTTCTCTCTTCTCCAAAAACTGGCATCAAAATCTATGCAGGCACAAGAGGAAGGGCCTCTAATCTGTGCAGATGTCCTTGTGCAACCCCAAAACAAAAAATAAAATGGGGTGTGTGTGTGCGCATGCGTGAGCATGCTGAGGGGTACTTTCTCAGGATTGGGCTATAGAAAATGCTGGTGCTGACATGCATATCAAAACACTGGGGAAGTTCCTGTAACTGTTTTAACTCTCCATATAGACTCACAAAAAGTGTTGACCATAAGCAAAATTCCAAAATCCATACAGTGCAATACCTTTATTAGGCCAACCAAAAGATTTTTTTTTAAATGTGCAGGCTTTTGAGATCTTCAGGTCTCTTCATCAGGCAACATATTACCAAGAAAAAAAACAAAAAACAGGGTGGGGGAAAGGCTGACTTGTTGAAGTCTATCTGCATAATCACAATCTTAAAATCAAATGGAGGAGGATGGTCTACAGACATTCAAGCAAGGCTCTAGCCAGTGAAGTGAAGGTTTCACATAAACTCAGAACGCTTACACAATTCCGCTGCTGAAAATATTACAACATACACTTTTTAAAGGACCCTTTTAACTTGTAGATTCCACTAGTGTTAATTACACCAATCTACTCAGTTTTTAAAGACAGGTTCCATTGTGACAAACATACTAAACATACTACCCAGATCGATTCTGGAAAGCCTTTTGCACTTTTAGGTGGTGGAGAATATTGCCACTGAAAAGTCTACTGTGCTAATTTGGCATAGCACACTTACTAAAGAATTAGCAAACATTTTAATGGAATATCTTTAAGAGGATCATTCACATAACATGAGCCAAATTAGTCTCCCCAACACAGAAAGCAGCACATTTTCAAAAAAATATTGTTTGCGGCCAATGGCCATAACAATAATAAAAAAACACAATACATACAAAAACAGGTACAACTAATCCAGAGAAATCAACATAAATTTCCAGAAATACAAATAACCAAAATTATAAGAATTTAAAAGAGCGATCCTATGGCCCCTAGGCATTATCTGGGGGGGCCACAGGATACTACAGATTCCCAGATCCAAGGCTGGAAACAGAGCTCTGATGCTGAAGCTGGAATCTGCGGTCCGACCCCCCAACACCCCCCACCCACCCCCCGCTCACAGCTAGTGCAGAAAGAATTGCGGCAGCTGCCTCTCTGAGGCTGGGAAATCAACCTCAGAGAAGGGGTAAATGGGGCATTCTGGGGGCAGGGAGGGGAGGAGACTGGGGACGCGAGGATACCATGTTGCTCCAGCCTCCGTCCCTCCCCCTCCGAAGTGCCTCAGCTAGATGGCCAAAAATGGCCATCTAGCTAAAATGCAGAGTGGGAGGTTCAGGGAGGTGAAGTTCACCTCCTCCACTCCTCCCGCTCTGCACTGGATGCTTGAGCCTCTGAGTTCAGGGGCTTACAAGCATCGAGGGCACAATCTATAGGACTGCAGCCTAAGTTATGGAATTCCCTTGACGGTTAACATTATTGTGGGTGAGGAAAAGTGTTCTTAACTTCCTTGCTGCCAATGCATATAAAGCTACCCTATATGTAACAAACCTATCTACATTTTAGCCAGCAACCGTCTAATTTTGAAGTCCTCTGATAAAAGCCTCTGGAAACAAACAAGAAACAAAGCCCTAGAAGAATTATAGACAGGATGTAATCCAAAATATATTCAAACTGGCCTGATCCACATACACAGAGATATTTATTTACTGGCCTGCTGACAAGTTTGCCAGCCAGATATTCTGGGGGCACAGTTTGGAATCCGACCTGGGTCTAACCCATCTCTAACATGAAAGAAGGTTAGTTTGCATAAGTAGGCTGCCCTTATTATCTGATGTAATTTTAATATACCAGGCTGAAGACTTAGAGCTCTTCATATTATAAGGTTCCCTTTTGGCATCTTCAGCAAAAACTATCACGGATCTTATGAGCAGATATATCCCAAGGTGACATTACAGAGAAAACGGAATAGCTCAACAGCAATCAGTTACAGAATTGTACGTGATCATCTCTATTCTGCAGATCTAGAAGGCACAATTTTGCTAGATGTTGATCTGGCATAGAGTTTTTTCTAGGGCCAGCCCTCTCATGAGGCAGGGTGAATCCCCTGCCTCAGGCAGTGGATCCGGAAGAATGATGGATCCTGCACAACCTGCTAACAGGAGGTCCATGGGTCCCAATGCTGCCACAGTGGCAGCTCATGTTTCTCTTTCTCCCTGTCCAGAGGCAACTCCTCTTCCCCCCCCCCCCCATGTACTATATAGTACTGTCAGAAGTGAATGAGAAACTTATTTTGAATTGCCTCAAGTTCATTTCTACTAGAACTAACTCAAATAACAGTACCATATGGCAAACAGGACACAATTTTGGCAACACACTTTTTAAACATAGGTTCTGATAGATGACCCTCAATATATATATATATATATATATATATATATACAAACATAATAAAGCTTCATTATGAATCCCAATGAATGAGGATATGAAGATTCAACTGCCTCAAAACAGGTGTGCCAAAAATGAAGTCCTAAGTACTTAAATCAGTGCTTCTCAAATAGTGGGGCGGGCCCCCCAGGGGGGGCTCGAGGCTCCATAAAGGGGGGCTCGTTTGACCTCAGTTAAAAGTTTTTTTTAATATTGTGTTCCTTTAAATCCTGTGCTCCTTTAAATCTTTTCTGCTACAGTTAATAAAGCTATTCTTTGTTGTAAATTGATCCACATTTCTTTCTTTTTTTATTCTCTTATACGTTAATAAGGATACAGTGTTATGCAGAGGTGTACTTATAACAATTTTATAGACAAATGATACTATTTACAGTTGCGCGGGGGGCGCGAAATGTTTTCTTCTTCCTAGGGGGGGCATGACAGAAAATAATTGAGAAGCACTGACTTAAATGAATGACAGTGTTCAATTCTATGACCATCCAGCAGCAAATTCAATGGTGGCTGTTAAAATCAGTGTGGGTCTCTCTCTAGTTGTAGCACGGAACTTCTTGCCCAAGCAATAATCAAAGATATCTTGTAGTAAAAGCCACAGATAAAAGATTTGTCTCTTCTGCAGGAAGGTTTCCCAGCACAAGGAACAGTTTCAAACATACAGAGTTTGCCATAAAGTACTGTACACAATAAACATATAGCCCAGAATTATAATTATCATCTCAAAATTCAGAGCATTATTGTAGCCCAATTTAAAGTGTGCAGCTGTTCATGCAGATTACATGCACAATGCAATGGTACTATACCTTTGCCTTCTCAGTCCATGAGGGGGGAAATCAAAAGAGAAAGAAAAGCCAAAAATCAATATGGAGGAAATAAATGAGACAGAAACAGCGCATTGCTATTTCCAACAAAATGTCTCTGTTTAGCAGGAGGCCCATCACAAATCAGTTTCTGCTGGGGGGGGGGAGCAGGCGGAATGGGGCGCATATCACAATATCTTTATAACAAGAGGCAAAAACAGTGTACCCAGACAAGATGTTCTTCAAATGCCATATATAGGAGTGATAGACAGGAGCCACCTAATTTGAACATAAACTTTTAAATCCAGAAAGCCTATAAGTCACCATGGTCTTACATGAGCAGCTATCATAGTTACAAAAATACATGTAGCATTTCCTACTAAGTCTACAGTACCAGATAACCAGGCTTATTGGTATTATTTATATAATCAAATATAGTTAATATAGCCTAACATAATGTTGTTCATAACACAGAATATTCCACAGAAATTAAATTTCAAGTGACTTTCTAATGTTTGAGTAGTTTTAACAGGCACTCTTACTCACCAAATATCAGTGCTAGACCATGGGATGTTCCCACTGCTATGAGACTTGATGCTGTCTAAACAAGCCAAAGGGGGGATTAAATGTAAATGTATTAGACATTTGAAGCCGTGCAGACAATAATAACTGGTGCTCAGATTTTGTCAACATTTTGAGACAGCAAGAGCTGAAACTAGCACCTATAAATCTAAGATTCAGAACCTACAGAGTTGTTTTAAATATAAAGATTCAGCAGCAGCTACATCAGAGACACTTGCTGACACAAGGACAAAGATTCTCTCACAAGGAGAACTGACACAAGTGATATTATACTTGGAACAGGGGGCTAGATTATCATTACCCAGGTATACATCAGATGGCAACCAGGCTTGTTTTTTTCTTCTTCATTAAACCTTACTCAGTGGCCTAGTTTGAACGCGATGTTAAACTATGGTTTAACGTTACATGCAGGAGCCTTAGGCTCATACGGCCATGCCGGGGGAGAGGGGAGCACAAGGAGATCAGAAGTGTTTACTTCTGTTTTTGATTAGCTGCAGTTTAGCATTACACATGAACCCTAAACTGGTTAATCTTAACTAAGGTTTATTGAAACAAGCCAACTTCATAAATCATGGTCTGCAAACCAACTTCATAAATCACGGTTTGAAGCTAGCTTGTTTCAGTAAATCATCATTAAGACTAACCACAGCTTGCTTGTTAGCTAGCTAATCAATTAATTACATTTCTATACCACCCAACAGCCAAAGCTCTCTGGATGGTTCAGAGATAGTACTAAAGTATAGTTAGTTAAAAATGAAAAAGAAACACTTCAGATTTCTTTGTAGACATGCTGCGGGTGGAGAAATGAGGTGGGAAGTGCACAAGCCCAAGGCTCATATAAGTAATGCTAAGCGATAGCTTGGCATTCTGTCCAATTGCCTGAGGCATCTTATCACAGGCTACTGCAAATTATTTGAATACTGCAAAGTCCTTTAATTTGTATATGGGTTAATCATATATTCTACTCACTCTGTATTCTAATACTAGTAAAATAATTTTGGAAAAACAGGTAGGGTAGGTAGTAAGACACACTGTACTTTAGGAACATTAATACTGAAAGAGGACTGAACCAAACATTTGAAAATTAGCATAAATAAGTATAAGCCACAAAATTATTTTAGACTTTTTCACAGACTTACTATTGCAGTAGGTAAACCAGCATCTACTTTGGCCTGAAAGAGAGAATATATAATGAAACACTGTCAATTAATACTTCAAAAATGTAGACTAGGAGTGGTCACATTTATGAGTTTGAAATACAAGATCATCTGCATGTCAGACATACTTATCTGAGGCTTCCTCACATGACTTTTCATACCTACCCCTTTGGCTGGGTCCTTGCCTTATTTTAAGTTATAGTTGCCACTACCTAGGCCAGTACTGTCTACTCCACTGACAGTGGCTCTCCAAGGTCTCAGACGGAGGTCTTTCTTACCCCCAATACCAGGATTCCTTTAACTCAGTGTTCCTCAACCTTGGGTCCCCAGATGTTTTTGGCCTACAACTCCCAGCATGCCCCAGCCAGCTATGCTGGCTGGGGCATGCTGGGAGTTGTAGGCCAAAAACATCTGGGGACCCAAGGTTGAGGAACACTGCTTTAACTGGATATGCTAAAACCTGGGGGGGATCTTATGAAATCAAAGCTTATGCTCAGACTCAAACATACCACCCACACCTCATGAGGACTGTGGGAATTCACCTAGTTATGACTACATAGCCCACTCTAGAGCAGACTTTGCTTTACTCATGGGCTAAAACAGGGCTCTCCAACCTTGGGTCCCCAGATGTTGCTGGACTACAGCTCCCAGAATCCCTTGCCATTAGCCATGCTGCCTGGGTATGCTGGGAGCTGTAGGCCAGCAACATTTGGGGACCCATGGTTGGAGAGCCCTGGGCTAAAAGGTTACTAAATGGTTACACATGCACAAGATGCATGGGCTACATGGACCCAGTACAGACTTACAACTAATTGGGGTTTAGAATCAGGATGTGGCATTGTGCACATCCTCAACCTCCTTCTGGGTTTGCCGTTATGTGTGACAATCAACATCATGGGTTAAAAGAAGCTCATTCACTCTTAAACTCTTAGAATACATTTTTAAGAGATCGCCTGGAGTCCTTTTAACCCATGCAGCAATCACACGTAACACTGAACGCAGGTAGGGGAGCAGTGGGAGGGTGTGCTTGATCCCTCATCCTAAGCCCTAAGACCCGAAGTTAATTGTACATCTGTACCAGGCCGAGCAATTTTCAACTGAAACCATGCTAACCATCTCCAGCTGTCATGACCATCCGTGTGTATGTTAAAAGTATAGCCACAGCCAGGAACACCAGGAGATGCTCAAGAACAGCCTCTCTCACTGGAATTAAGATCTAACTGCTGCTTATCATAGATCCTCGTGGCACCCTGTTCAAGTGTTCAGATGTACAGAAACATGTATATGAGAACTGGCACCATAATGTTGCCAATGCTGTACAGAAATTAATGAATGCCCCCACTTCAAATCAAGTATAATGTTCCTTTTTAGCCACAGCACCACACTGAGTTGTACAATGTGTCTGACTATCTTTCTAGACACATCACTTTCAATAAACAGCAGAATTTATTGAGAAGAGGAGGAGTTAATCTAAATATTGTGCCCCAACACAATTCGTAGCAAGGACATATCTCCTCCACCAAAGACAGTAGTAATAACTTCTGCGATGGAAACTAGACACTCAAACTAAAATATTCATAGGAACGCACGAAGTTGCCTTGTGCTGAGTCAGACAACTGATCCATCTAGCATAGCCTTCTGCTACCTGGTGCCCTCCAGATATGTTGGACTGCAACTCCCATTATTCCCAGCCAGCATGATGGGAATTGCAGTCCAACACATCTGGAGGGCACCAGGTTGTGGAAGGCCAATCTAGCCTGTTACTGTCCACCGACAGTGGCTATTCAAGGTATCAGACAGAGTTGTTTCCTAGCCCCGATACCAAGATTCTTTAAACTGGAGATGCCAAGGCCTGGGATCTTACAGATACAAAGCTTATGCTCTACCAGTGGGCTATCACCCTCCCCAACTTGTGTACTGCCCATGTTGTTCATTTGCCACAATAGACAATCCAGAAATAGGAGAAAAGGTGCTTACTGCTGCAGATACTATCTGCGCGGAAA
Organism: Shinisaurus crocodilurus; assembly: GCA_021292165.1. NCBI lineage: Eukaryota > Metazoa > Chordata > Lepidosauria > Squamata > Shinisauridae > Shinisaurus > Shinisaurus crocodilurus. The sequence goes on from CM037878.1 coordinate 59,778,560, forward strand.
TTCCTTTCAAAAGTGACAGTCGTACAACTGACCCATGGACAGAGAAAGAATCACGTAGTTTCTTCTTCCTTCATAAAGCAAGGACAATGCACCAAAATTTAACAGTACTTTATTCTACATGCATACCCAGCCAAGTAAGATGCTCCATGTTCCATATTTCGATAGAGAACTATTCAACTTTTTTGAAAGCATATGGGCAAGACAAAGGAATTAAGGACACAATCCGATATTGAAGATCCACCAGCTGAGGGGTTATAGGGTTCAGCAGAAGCCCTGCTACACTGATGGAATGCCAGACACACCACCACCACGACATGCGACAGCACAATACCTTAGATACGCCAGTGGAACTCTCCATCGGTGGAATGGCTGACTTGGGGCGGAGTCCCAGACAGCACAGGGGAGCACACTTACGCTGTGTCCCATGCCCCTCCACCTCTCCCCTGGTGTAGTGTAATCTCCCATCTCCCACTTCCCAATACCATGCGACTTCCCAATCTCAGCAGGAAGGCTGCTGGACTGGAGGCTGCCACTGGAGGCTGTTGCTACTAGTGTGTGTGGCTGCCCTTGCAGCACACCCTTGCTCTTGCTCTTCCCCTTGGCTGCTTGGCAGAAGCGTCTTTTCCTCCTGGGGTTGTTCTTGAACCCATGTCCCAAGGAGGGCTGTGTGTGCTGTCTGCAGGTGCTCCACTCAGGGAGCTATGAGGGTGCTGTGTGGGCCTTTCTGCATTATACTCTTCACACATACTGTTTTAGTGCACAAAGGGATTTGAAACCCTGCCTGGAGGGATGTCTGGGGCCTAGAAGTAGCAGGGTCATTGCTGACCGAGCCCGAGGCTGATGGGAGTGGGGGTACTGTAGTGTCATCTTGCATGTTGCGTGTGTGCTGATGCAGGGGGGTGTACTGTGGCTGTGGGTATATCCCAATCATCATGAGCTTGTTGGCTGTGTGTGTGTGTGTGTGTGTGTGTGTGTGTGAATGCGCATGCACACACACAAGAGACAGACATGTGAGCAGCATGCGGGCATTGTTGCTGGCTCAGTCACCAACTGCTGGACACTGGTGTTTTTTCCAGGGACGCAGAGGGTCCAGCTGCTGTTTTCCCACCATTCTTGTATTTTCTGTTAGTGTGCTTTCCCCTCCTGGGCTGAGCATGCAGTGAATATGGCAGCCATTCCACCAGCATAGCAACCACTTCTCTCCAGTCCCAGCATAATGTAAGTATAGTATTGCTCTGCCCAACTCCTAGCAAAAACATGCATGTTATTTAAATAAACCTCTTTGTTCAGCCAAAGAGAAATACCCAAAGTAATTGCAGGAAAACCATTTCAGATTGACATCCAAGCACCAGGCCAGTTAAAAACTTGCAAGTTGACAAGAATCTTACCATACCATACTTTGCAATGGCCATATTGCCTTTTGCCTAAGTATTACATAAACAGAAAATGTTAAAGCCTGAGTGGGAAATAAGAGAACCATCTTTCAATTGGTCAAGATCTTTAGAACAAAGATTAAATAACTTTTTTGCAAGTAACAAGGAAAATTGTTTTTAAAGTAATTAGACAGGGCAGTTCTTTGCACAAATGTATCCTAAGAGTCCAAATTTAAACCTTGAGATTCATCACTTAGACCAGTTTGGCCCTCTGAGGCTGCACATCAGAGCATCCCATCATCAATAGCTACAGAAAAGCCAAGAACGGAGAATGAAGCCAGAGGAATTGCTCCAGCTTCAAAATAAAATCTCTATCTTGTAGAGACTGATGATGCATATTTAAAGATAATGAAGTTACATGTCTTCTCTTCCCATACTCCTAAGTTCAGAAAACACCTGTTTAATTAAGCACAGAAAACTGCTGAACCAATACTACCTCAGAGCCTTTTATACCATGCAGTTTATCTTAACCATCTGACCCTATCTGCCCCCACCACATGTAAAAGATTTACTATTATGATTCAGCAGTTGGTAGTAATCAAATCCAGAATCAGTGCCAGTAACCATACGCTTCACAAGCTCACCTAACTCTTAAAAACAATCTCTCTCAAGTCTACATCACAAGGCTGCCATAGAAAGGCATTTACCAGCAAATGGGTACCTTTTCAAGTGAGTCCTATCTCCACTGTCAGAGCTTGCAAGAGAAGAAGTATCATATGAATGAGTGTCAATGTTATCAATGTTTAGAAGAGAAGGATCTTCAAGAACAAATGGCTCTTCTTCATCATCTGTCTAAAAGAGAGAGAAATACATAGCCTGCTAGTTATCTACATTCAGCCTTCCAATGCAATAGTAGTACAATTTAAGTAAGCAATATTACTTACAGCAGTACTGCCTGGGTTTTCCATCCACAGGCTAGGCAACATGTTAAAGACAAGTCTTTGTTCACCAAGAACTCTGAATAAAACACTACTGCTGGGTAAAGAAAGCCACGCATAACCAGAGAAGAACATGCAATGCTGATTAAATGTCTTTACCAATTTTTACAGGGGCTTGCTCTTATTTACCAGGGTAGGTTGAGAGTAGCATCATGTTACAGGAAGTAACAAGTGGGTGTGTGAGCAAGTTCTGCTTCTGCTTTACTCTTCTGACATAGTGTGTGAAGGAGAGATGCATACTGCCCTGTTCAACTCACCTCATTTAAAATACTTTCCAGTGTTGGAGGAGTATCAACCTGAGGAATATCAAACTCCTTGTCATCTATCTAGATGAAGAAAAGAAACATTTTAAAGCTTTATCAAGATGTTGGCTGACAGCTTTCCACAGTGAAATGCGTCATGCTCCTAATCACTCTTGCTCTGGGTGGTTTTTTTGTTTGTTTTTTGCTGAACATTGAAGCTTTCTAAAGGAAAGTTTCCATTGGGAGCTCCAGCACAAGAAAATATATGAAAATGAGGAGTTTGAACAAAGTAATGATCTAGGTTTTTACTGAACACAAGTTTATATTACGTATACATACCAGAGATAAACATAAACCCTCCAGACCATTAAAAAACCAACATAAAACCCAAGGGTGTAGAGTCAGTCAGAACACCAAAGACCAGAGGTGAGAACCCAACGAGAAGGGCCTTGCCCACTTTACCCCTCAGCTGGCACAAGATGACACTCTAGGGAGCAGGAACTGCCATCTCTACTGTTCCAACTGCCACTCCCCATTTGGCTGCTGATTTACTGATCTATTTTAATTTATTTAATTGTGAATGGTTTTAGCTTTGGTTCACCATAAGCTACTTCGGGAATGTTGTGGTTGAAAGGTGGCCTATACATATAATAAGTATCTGGTCTACCAGAACCGTTTCCCCCAGAATGACCAGCCCAACTCCATACTGTCCAATACATTTAAGAACATTTTAAATAGTTTTAGGGTTATTTAGGGTTACTTTTTCTTTTTTCTTTCAACATAGGTTAGTCAGAGGCTAAGAAGTAGATTGTATGGATGTTTGGCTCTTGCCTAGGAAACAAAAACTAATCTTCCTACATAAAACCTTCCTCACCACCATTATAATACAAGTAATACAGATAACAGCTGTATGAGAATAAATATAGTCAGCCAACTGCAAAAATACAAGGCAGCCCAGTTGAACAGAGTACCATAAAACAGAATCATAGATGATACAGTAAATAGACTTCTCAGTCACTGTTATTTTTTTTTACTACCTTTAATTGTGTGAAGTGTTTAAAATCACAGCTTAAACACTGTAGACTTGTCTGTTCTATAACTCCACCCCTGCCCCCCCCCCCCAATCTGGCTATGAACCAAGGCCTCTCTACTCATAGCTAGTTACTAACACTCTACCTGCATCTATTAAGCAAGCCACTGTTATGAAAGGTATTAACATCCACACCACATCCCACACTGTTCCAGAGGATCCCCCAAACTCTAGGAGTGGCTTTTGGGGGGAGGCATACTGGGTTGCAGCAGGAAAGCCCTTTTCCCCGAGTGGAATTCTGCATGCACTCATCTGGATCCAATGTACTGTAATTGCATACTTTGAAGGGTCATACATTTTAGAAGATGGGTCCACTTCTATGATCTGACCCAAATGTCTGAAGATCAAAACCAAAAATCCTTTATTCATGTATGCATAAAGGAGTAGTACATGCCATTAACTTGAAACGAGTGCCTCCAACGGACAAAAATTTATCCCAATCATCTAACGACATGAAAGTAGACAGTATATACATAAAAATGTGCATAGCAAAAATACCTGCTGTGAAAAGTACAGGACAGCCTCACACCCAGAATACTATAGTTAGTTCTACGAACAAAAGATGGATACATTCAAGTCTTACCAGCTCACTCTTTGACTCTAACTCCCTGCTCAGTTCAGTCACAGATAACTTCGGGAAAGGGGCTTCCTGGCACAAGGGCTGCTGACTTGATTCATCCATCGCAGAGCAAAGACCTTGATCTGGGTCAAGGCTTTGAGTCTCCATCTTCAGTTCATCTTCCATGTTTCTTGTTCCCAGCTCTCAAAATCAGCCAGTTGATAGAAGGGAGGTTTAAAGTACATCTGCTTCCAGAGCCCAATGACCTGTAATTCACACAGATCAGCTCACATGTTATAGTTTACAAACATGATTAAGACAACTAATTTGAGAGAGACTGCAGTAAGCAACAACATTCAAACATGCAAGTGAATTGAGTCAGGGCCAGTGTCAAAAGTAGGCATGGTTGGGCACCTGCCAAGGGCCCACACCCCAGCAGGGGTCCATTGACAAGAGCCCCCTGGACTTTCTCCTCCTCTTCACCATTGCAACTGGTTGTTCACCTGCCTCTCACTCTAACCCAGATAACAGTGGTGGTGAGAAGGAGGAGCAGTAGATACTACTGTCTACCTGCTCACTAGCTCTGCCTGTCAAGCAAGCAAGTGGTGGCAATGATGAGAAAGAGGATGTGGAGCAATAGCAGCTGGAGACAATGGCAGTGAGAATATAGACTCAGTGAGGGATGGGGGGCATTTGAGGGTGTCTTACCCAAGGGCCCTCAAAAACCTGGAGCCGGAACTGGAATAAGTAACAGTTTATGGAAGCCTGCCCCAACCTGGTGCCCTCCAGATGTTTTGGGCTACAACTCCAAGCATTTGTGACCTTTGGAAGGCAGGTTTATGGCTAAGAAACCCTAACTAAGCTGAGAGTGAGAATGTTTCCACAGTATGGGAAAAAAGGAGGTATATCTTACCCTGAGACAGGCATGCACTCTAAAGATCCCACTGCAAAACCCACCAACAAATTAGCACCATTAAGAGCTGTCCTACATCATGTACAAGCAGACAGCTCCCTACAGTTCAGCTCCAGATTCTCAAGTTTAAAAGGATGACTCCCCTGCCCCATCATTTGCTTCCAAGTTCAATGGTCCATCAAGAGTTTGCCCACTCATGGGCAGAAGGGGCTGTGGCTCAGTGGTAGAGCATATGTTTTGAATGCACAAAGTCTCAGGTTTGATCCCTGGCATCTCCAGGTAGGGCTGGGGGGAAAAAACGTCTGCCAGAAACCCTGGAGAGACATTGCCAGTCAGTGGCCTGGTTTGCACATAACAACACAGAGCACGGGTTGAGCAGGTGGTGTCACTGAATCATGGATTGTTGTTAAATGTGAACCTTGCACTATGGCTTAACTATGGGTTGTTAACCACAAACACAGGGAGAGAACTCTGGATTGTTTGTGGTTAACAGCTCATAGTTAAACCATAGAGAAGGGTTCACGCATAACAACCCACAAGTCAACAACAGCCCATACTGTTGTTGTTACATGCAAACCAGGCCAGTGTTGACAATACCAGGCTAGATGGACAAATGGCCTGACTCAGTAGAAGGTAGCTTCCTATGTTCCACTCTTATCATTAGCTGTACAACCAGCCTGCTTCCAAACATTCCTGAGGTTGTGTCACCAAATGGAACTTTACTATCTTACCCATCAGTAAATATAAAGACCTGACACACTTCACCATATGTCAACTCTCTCAATTAGGAGGAACTCCATGGTAAAGGCAACAAATGACAACAACACCCCAAGGTGCAAGCGATGGGGGCAGAGCAGCCCAAGTGCACCACAGGCTGGCAGTGGAGTTTTCTGCGATTTTTTTTTCCAGCTCACCACATGCACACAACTCTTCCTTCTCCTTCCTTCCTATTTCTGACGCTGCAACACAGAGTAATACCGAGGCATTTTAGAAGCGGCTGGAATGAGCACGCTCCAAAGAACACCGCTTCGTTCGGGGCGTTTGGTGTCTCTTGGCTAACAGCCACCGGGGGCTGCCTCTGCCCACCCGTCGGAGGAAGGGCTACACGGCACCAGCCAAGCTCCCTGTTGCGGTGAAAAGGCAGGCACTCGCTCCCCAGCGCCTGAGCGAGAAAGAACCCAAAGGGCACGGGGCTCACCCAACTGCAGGAGCTCCCCCACAGTCCAGCCGCTGCCGTCGCACCCCGATGTTCTTACCCCAGCCATTTACTTCCGCCCGAACCAGCGCAGCCTCTTCGCCCGGCGTCTCCTTAAAGGGGCCGCCCCGGCTCGTATCAGCTGGGCTCCGTTTTCACAGCGCCCCCTTCTGGCGCCAACGAAAGATGCACATGATTGCGTAAAACGTAGTGTTGCTTTAATTCAGTGTTTCTCAACCTTGGGTCCCCAGATGTTTTTTATGGGACTACACTCCAGCATAAGCCCCAAGCCAGCTATGCTGGCTGGGCATGCTGGGGTTGTAGGCAAACATCTGGGACCCAAGGTTGAGAAACACTGCTTTAATTCAACATCGCTAGGATTCCGATTTTGGCATGTGACAAAGGGTGGTGGTGGTGGGGTGGTGGTGGTGGAAGTCTTATTTTAAACTGGTGCCCTATGCAATGTTATCCAGCAACCTCAAATGCTCAATGAGCACAATGTATATCATAGATTTCACAGATCATAGAGTTGGAAGGAGCTTACAAGGCTATCGAGTCCAACCCCCTCCTCAATGCAGGAAACTAGAGAAGGGGTCTCCCATCCAAGTAATAACCAGGCCTGACCCTGCTTAGCTTTCCACACCCAGACAAGCTGAGCCAGCGTGAGCCACAGACCTAATCAATTAAAAACGTCAGTAATACAAGTGCTCCGTGTAGGGTTGCAACATTTAATTGATTGATCTATTTGATTAATCACTTAAAAAAGGTTAGGCTGACATCTTATCTGCACTTACATGGGAGGGGGGAGCTATACATGTCTGAGTAGACACGTATAGGATTGCACCATAAGTCAGTTAAAAAGATTTCCCGTATGAACGAGCTAGCAGATTTTATTTACACTCACCCTGTAACATGTGTATTACTACAAGAGCTTATAAAAAGTTCAGCTAGCAAGGGAGCAAGACCATAGGATTACATTGGTCAATATAATAAAAGCCTGTGCTTTTAAACCTTGCAAGTCTGATCTAAAATCTCACATGTACATTTTGATTGGGGGGGGGGGGGGGCTCTATAGAACAGGATAACCTTTCTTGGTGCAACCTGGTAAGGATACTGCTACTCCCTTCCAAATATGGAGCAGTTCATTCTCTTTTTGTACAACAAGAATGTGACCCCAAAGCACAGATCAAATTAGTTGCACAGTACTACTTATGCTAAACTGTTGTCAGTAGGCCAGACAGTGCCTCATTATGCTCCTTGTTTGGAGAATACATCTTGAGCTCGGGCATCCATGGTGCTTTGAGAGAATCTTGACTATAGAAAGTGAAAGAATTTCAGAGATCCCTATGGACTTTCTAGTGGTGGATCTCCTTTTCACAAAGAAATCTTCATGGTTTCTCTGTAATGAATCAACCCACAGCTTCCTATTAAGATAGCATAGCTCTAAATTGTGGATGTGAAAAAAAAGAAAACTAAATCCATAGATACTTGCATTTCTTTATTAAAACAGTGATCAGGTACAAGTATTATTGAAGAGAAAAACAACACCACAAACATACATTAATTATGAAAACAGTTGTGAGAAGTGATAACAGTAAGGTATACATCTCTAGACATTGTTGTAGGCAACTCATTGTCACAACAGGCAAAAATGTGTTAAAGGTAGAGTTGGTCTACCTGTGTCAGAAAAGTCATGTTGCCAATCTTGCATATAGCTACCATATTGGAATCCAAGGCAGCTATTGTGAATTCACATTTGATAAATGTTTCAGTCCCTATTAGGGTTAGAAAATTAATTTCAGTGACAAAACCAACATTATATGAGATAAATCATAACATTTCTGTTGTATATTGTCATATTGGATTTGAATGTGGCTGCTGCATATTATACTTTGTTCATTGTTAGATACCAAAAAGGTTTGCAAAATTGCTATATCAGCTCTGTTTTGCTTCAGATTAACCTTGACATGAAACCTTATGGACTTTAAGCAAACATTGCAATGGGGACAACAGCAATTTGAGTGCAGCATAGCATAGGAGATAAAACTCAGAATCTACAAAATGCATAATATGTCTTGAAGAAGGTTCATAGTCAACTTAATCAAATCACACCTTCTGGAATTGTGCAAATAATTAAGACATACATATAGGACAGTTGTTGAATTACAGTTGTTATGGCAGTTTTCATCTATATATATAAAAAAGGTGTCCTGACTGACTGACTGACTGCATCAATGCCCAGCTCAAACCGTTTAATCTAGGAACGTGAAATTTTGAAGGGACATTGCTTTTATGACCTAGACCCCCACTAAGGAAGGATTTTGGGAAATTCTGTCCCTAAGGGGGTGAAAAAAGGGGGCAATATCACCCCACTCTCATATCTGCAGTTCTGCAAATAGGCCTCAGCCTCACCTCATAATTGCTGCAGGAGGCAACTTGCTGCAGGAGCCAATAGCAGCAGTTATGCAAATAGCCCATACGACACTTAGAATGTTCCTATGAATTCCTGCAAGGGCCAATAGGGCTGGCTATGCAAATCTCCCCTAGGCCATTTAGAATGTTCTTTGAGGGGTTGAAAAGGGAGGGAAACTTTTTAAATGACTGACTGTTGTGTGTGGGGCATCGTCGCATAGGCTCCATCACGTTTAGACGGATCTACCTCAAACTTGGCATGCTCACTCTTCATCACCTGTAGACTCTCAGGATTAACCTGATTTTTCTTTAAGAACAGATATTTCTGTCACAAAAGATTTCTGCTGCCAGCACCCAGCCTAAACGTTACACTTTCAGTCAGAGACACTGCATCTTTTCCATACATGTTTCTTTTAAAAACAATTATACTGTGGAGCTTTTGGGGGTTCCTACATACACACACACGCACACGCCTCCTCATGTGTAAACCAAGTGGGGCCAGTTGAGGGGGCTGGGAGGAAATGAAAGGTACATAAAGCATCGGATGGAATGAATGGCGCCTAGATGCCTGGAGAAGTTGGCCTAGGGCTTTCATATGTAAATAGTTCAGGCCCAGTAAGCCATGAGTCATGAGTTCCCTTCCCCCTGCCTGGCCAGGTGAAGTGCATTATGATTGGCTAAAAGGCAGCAGAGCTACGGGGAGGGGGGGAGAAGGTATATTTCCCAAAGCGTGGGTTTTGGTCTTTGTTCTACCCGGCTGTGGTAATGGCGGTAAGCCAAGGACCCCAGGCAGCTCCTGGTGAAATTAGCTGGATTGAGGGCTCTAGTAAAGGCAAGCCTTGTGGGAGTTTTACCCATCTCGGACCTTCGGGTAGGTGTGGTAATCTCCCTCGGCAGCGAGGCTGTGCTGGATTTAACCCTTGAAGAGAACACCCTCAGGTAACAGGTGTGTGCCTGAGAGATATTAAGGAATCAGGTTTTATTGTTTTGTAGCTCTATTTCTGTGTACTAAAGTGTCTCTCTCTTTATTTTGTGTGCTTCTCTCATTTCCCTAATCTTGTTGTAAAATGCTACCAGAATAAACCTTGTCCTGGTTTTACCCCACATGGTGTTTGTGGATTACTCTGCTTGGTTCAGTATCTAAATCCAAGTTACAGAATTAAAGACGAGTCCCTGAACAGAGATTCAAGTAGGGTTGCAGACAGCTGAGGCTGGCAATCTGGTACCTTGAGATCTCTGGGGGTCTTGGTTCCTTTGGAGTAGGAAAGGGTGGGGGTATGGCGGGCCAGCCAGCCCCCCCTTCCTCCACATATATGAAATCCTAAAATCCACGCGAGCGCAGCCGCGGGCAACAACTAGTTATAAATAAACACATGTTCATCTTCGGCTTCAGCATTCTAATATCTCTAGTTGGCATCATACTCACTGCAGCCTTTTTACACACAAAGGCCATACTGAAAGACTGCCAAGAAATTTGCACAAGGTAGAAAATGAAATAAAATCCTACCAGCAACATCCAAAGAAGAAAACAAAAGGACATCAGTTGACTCCAGCAGTTCACTGGAGATTGTGCATATTCTGCCAACAATGTTAAATGTTTTAGGGCACAATTCTATGGCCAGTAGACACTGTCTAGTCAGCCATAGGAAAAGTCAGAGTCCCAGCTCCAACCTCGGAAAAGTTCTTTCTGTGCAGACTGCAGCTCTGAAGATCGAAGACCAACTTCAGAGCCAGCACTGGGGGCGGGGGGGGGGGCATTCCAGGGGGCAGGGAGGGGAGGAGCGAGGCTCTGCTGGAATCCTGGTAGTGCCTCAGCCGCTCCTCCTCGTGAGCAGGGGTAAAACACTTAGGGCACAATTCTATGCATGTTTAGACAGAAACAAGTCCTACAACTCCCAGCATTCTCCAGCCAGTATGGCTGGCTGGGGAATGCTGGGAATTGTAGGACTTCTTCTATCTAAACATGCATAGGATTGTGCCCGTAGACAGCTGAAATCGGCCGTCTAGGTGTTTTGGAGGGTGAGGGAAGTGCAAAGGCAATCTTAGCTGGTGTGCTTCTCCCACCTTCCATAGGATGCCCATAATCCTTCGAGTTCGGGTGCTGCCCATCTGAATCAGCCATACTCTCCAAATTGTTTATCTGCTATTGAACATACCTTGATGGGAATGTTTTTCCACAAATTATTGAAGTGGAGTGAGTGATAACCATTGGGAGATACACTATTTCTTTTACTGCATTCATTTGGGCTTAACTGTCTCTGCATGCAACAGCTTTGCTACTGGAAAATTGGTAACATCATCATAATCTAATCCTTCAGTGGAATTGGATATTCCACTTTCAGGAGAATCCAATGCATGTCCACTCAGAAGTAAGCACCACATTGAGTTCAATCGAGGTTTAGAATTGCATCCCTAATGAATTAGATATCAAAATGTTCTATATTGCTTCAAATGTTATCTTAGATGTTCTGAATAGCATGGTAGTTGAATTTTCCTTTAAATATGTTGGTGGCTGTGTTTTCTGAAAATAATCTACTTTCTTACCAACAATCTCCAGGCCCTGAAGTGGAGGAATGCTGATCAATAGCTGTTAAATAAACCATGATGGCACAGAAACTTCCAAATTGAATGGGTATTCTGTCAGTCTCTCCTGGCTGAGTGAAGACAAGTTAATGTGCTTTGGGGTATAAGTCCTGATCAAAAGTTATGAATGTGTGTTGCTCTCTGAGGCATCCTACAATTGTGTTATATCACATTGTGACATTCCAAATGATGTTGAACTCAGACTTTGGTGCAGACAGTATGGGGGAAAGTCCAGCTATTCATGATGGTGACAGCATCATCAGAAAGAAAATGGTTAAATGCTGTTAAACCTGGTATGGATATATCCAAGGATATGAACACATGGATTGGGTGGTTGGGAGCAATTTGAAGCTACACCCTCTGCCCCCCATCAACATGTTGACCCAAAACTGGGTATATAGCCTACTCTGTTAATTGTCTAGTTGTTCCTTTCTTCAGATCAATGTATGAGCACAGCGGGGGAGAGTGGGCATCATCCTGCTCCCCCTGTCCACATGTTCTCAGATATGTTATCTGAATAGGACTAACCTGATCTAATCTAGCATGTCTAATCTAGCAATTGTTCTATGTTGAATGAATGTATCTGTTTCTAACACTAGTAGGAGCTGATATATTAATCAAAACATGAATTAATGATCGCCATCTTGGATTCCAATATGGCAGCTACATGAACTACATGCCAGATAGATAACATGGCTTTTTTGACTTTTGTACTTCTTTGTAGATCACCTCTGCCTGAAACACATGTCTACTGCTTGTAACAAAGAGTTAGCCACAGGTGACACATATTATTTTTTACTCTATTGTAAAGGGAAGCTTGTCTGTAACATTTCTCATTATCTCCCAAAGGGCAGTTAGAAAGCCAGTCCCAGAAGACAAACCAGTTAATTAATCTAGGAAGAACAAATTAAAGAGAATTAGCATAAGAAGAAAGCAATGTAAATCTTGAAAACAACATCAAAGGAAGGATATTTGTTTGATTTTTAAATTATGAAATTGTTGTTTCAGGCTTTTTAAATAGTATAAGGCAATTAAATTGAAATACTCTTTTTGTGCTTAATTTCGTAACCTCCGAGACTGGTTTTCTCAAGCATATTGGGAGGAAGAGAAAGTGAGGTTACCTTAGCACTGGAGCCATTTCCCTTATACTTAGTCTCCTTTGGCATTTAAAGCACTATATAGTTCTTTGACAGTGCAAGTCTCATTTATTTGCATACCCCAGAAGATGCTCCGTTTGAGACGAATAATACTGTTCTGAAGTACAGAGAACAGAGACAAAAACGAAAGTACAGTCATGCCTTGGATTGAGAGCATAATTCGTTCCGGAAACGTGCTTGTAATCCAAAACACTCTTATATCAAAACGAAATCCCCCCAAAAAAATTTGTACAGAGATTGTTAATTTAAGCCGTAATACAGTACTTGTATTGCAAGACGTCGCTTGTATATCAAGTAAAAAAAAATTAAAGAAATATTTAAAAATTTGCTTGTCTTGCAAAACGCTCTCAAACCAAGTTACTTGCAATCCAAGGTATTACTGTATCTGGGATTGCTCACCTTCTCATACAAGGAGATTAACTATAGGGGTGGCACGCTGGCCATGCCACTGAGTAGAATCACATATCTGCTTCATCTTCCTCATCATCATCTTCCTCCTCCTCCTCTTCTCCCCCAACAATAGTGCTTTCTTCTTCTTTAGGAAGAGCTTCATCTTGGATCTATCATCACAGCATAAGAGAATGCTGGTTACAGATTCTTTTAGAAAGCACAAACATTTGAAACATTTTTTATTAAGACTCATTTTTAGCAATCCACTATGGTTATTCTTAGTAATAGGTTGTTGTTGGTGTTTTACTTCTCCAGTATGTGATACATTAGTGTGTTACATTTTAATCTTTCTAGAGTTGGCTGTTTTGACAAGCTGTTATAATTAATATGTATATTATGACTGGGTTGTTTTGCTCATAAATATTAAGGAGCTGGAGAAGAGGCTGTCTGTGTTATTTTCACTGTTTGTGGAGGATGCCCAGAGGAGATGAGCTGTACCTCAAAATTCTCCAAGGTGAACCCCTGTGCTTACAGAGCCTTACATGTCATGACCCAGACTATCAGCAACGACTTGGATACTGACTTGAAGGGAGAGGCACCAGCTGAGTCAGTAGCATCACACACCAAATCTGGGCCATGAAACTGAGCACAAGTCCAGCATCCAGGGACCATCAGACAGGGGAGGCTGGTGACTCCTATTTTGGTGGGGCTCCTTATCCATTGCAGCTTTTATTTGCAGCTTTATAGGAGCTATCCATGGTGCTCCATGGTGGTGAACCTATTTTGGGGATGGAGTTCAGCATCATGGATAGCTCCTATAAAGCTCAAAATAAAAAACTGAAAAACCTGCAATGGATAAGGAGCCCCACCAAGATAGGAGTCACCAGCCTCCCCTGCCATCAGAATCCAAGATCCATGAGCCAGGACCCCCAGGGACTGCAGCTCCAGCCCACACCAAGGAACCAGCATTCTTGCCCCCAAGGGCCTCAAGAACTGTCCCTTTAAGGATCTCCATTCTCCAGCAAGGGAACAAGTCCTGGGAGCAGTAACCAAGCTCAGGAACTATGCAAACTGTACATAGTTCCTGACCTTGGCTACCTCTTCCAGCTCTTGTTCCCCTTGTAAAGACTCAGTTAGCACCCAGCATTTGTTGGAACAAGTCATCTGTTCCTGTCCAGGGATCTGAAGGACTTGTTCTGACCACTCTTGCTTTCTGCTTCAGCTTCTCATCCTTCCAATAGATATACACTCCCTGCCTGTCATTCCCCTGCTTCAGCCATCTGCTTCAGATCACTGCCTGACCTGCTTCCTCCCCCTTCCACAGTGGGCTCATCCTTGCCAGGACTCCACATTAGATTGCAGAAGTACACAACTATGTTTTGGAATAACTTTCCCAAGCCAGCAGAACAGTAACAATGCACAATGTGCCTATTCAGAGATAATAGTGGACTAGAGTTGTTTCGCTCTCTATGTGGAACTCCACATAGAATTTGGTAATGAATATCTAAGAATATCAGCTTGATTTTTAATTTTTTTTAGTTTGTAGCTATGAAGAAGATTTGGGACTAAACATTCAGCCTAATGATGTGTGATTGGAGCCCAAACTCAGAAAGGGTTTCTGAAGGCAGAGAGCATTTATGCCCACTGCAAACAAGAGTGGCCAGGTTTCTTTAAAAGGCACTGGATATCCTCAGTCTTCCTTCCTGAGGCTTAGGATTTGCTTGGAACATCATCTTCTGGCTCTAGGGAGGTTCTGTATAATTTGATGAGGTTAGCATTTTTCACAGTAAGGCAGTCAACTTGAGAATTATATTTAGCCTAGCAAAGAGAAGACTGAGGCGGGGACATAATAGTGCTCTTCAAAAACCTGAAAGGCTGTCACATAGAAGAGGTCAAAGCTTTGTTCTCTGCTGCGATCTAATGGACTTAAGTTAATAGAAGGTAAATCTTAGTTGACCATTAGGAGAAAGTTATTGATGGTAAGAGCAGTTTTACAATGGAACCAGTTACCAGAGAAGGGGGCTCTCCCTCGCTTGAAATCTTCAAGCAGGGGCTGGACAGACATCTGTTGGAGTTGCTTTAGATCTGGATTTCCTGCATCAGGCAGGGGGTTGGACAAGATGGCCTACAAGGCCCCCTCCAGCTGTATGATTCTAATAACGCCACTGGAAAAGGATGGCAACTAAATGGCAAGGGACTAGATTACCACCACTCTGTCTGCTCCATGATCCAAAACTTTCCTTTCTGCCTCTAGCTGCTGCAGAATGGTTTTCTGTAGCAATGGTGCATTTGCTCCTCTTACAACCGCTACTAACTCTCCTCCCTGAAAACAAACAGAAAATAATAGCCAATTTATTTTAGCCAATTGTTCTCACAATAGCCAATTGTGTCAACACACACATTACTGTTACCAAAGACAGAGTTTGGATTTCATTTTATTGCTGACATACAATATGGTGTTATAAAGTTTGCAAACAATGATTTGTATTTTCAGCATGGACTGGATCCTATTCAGACAAATCCTGTCCTATTCACTTGAAGATAGAGAAGCATAGGACTGACAGGAGTGGGAAGAGAGGATTGAAGCATAGAATGCCCTCCAGGTCAGGTTTCAATGTTAAACTGATTACTAATCAGTTAGATTAATCAATGGGCAGTGCAATCCTATGGCCACTAGACAGCATCTAGACAGAAACTTACTCCAAGGTCAGAGCTGGGACTCCAAGCTCGAAGCACCTTCCCCCCATCTCGCAGCTGGAGTGGGAAAAAAATGTGCCAGCTGCTTCTCCGAGGTCACAAATGCAACCGCAGAGAAGGGGTTTTTTGGGCATTGTGGGCGGGACAAGGAGGGAAGGAGACAGGCGGTGCCACGATTATTATGAAGTATCCTGGTGGCGCCTCAGCCTCTTTCCCTCCCCCTCCAAAGTGCCATACTTAGATGGCCAGAATTGGCCATATAAGTGCTTTGCAGGGTGGGAGGAGCATAGAGGTGACCTTCGCCTTGGCGCTCCTTCCACCCTGCATAGGATGCCCGTAATCCTCCAAATTCAGAGGGCTACAGGCATCCGGAATGGACTGCATCCTAAACCATTTTAATTGACTAAAAGGGTGTTCCAATTAATGAGGCAGCAGATTTTTAAAAAATATTATTTTTAATACAAGCATTTGTAAAAACTGCAGATTGCTAGCACCATCTTTAAAAAGGCATTTCCTCCTTTTCTCGAAGGGAATGCATGCCTCTTAATGCATGCAGTATCTAAAAACAAAGAAAATATGTTTCTTCCTTTAAAACCGGTTGTTTTACCCATATGTAAATGTATTCAAATTTAATTGATAAACTGCCAAAATCATAATCAATTAGAAATATTTAATTGGGAATATATTATCTCCCCACCACCACCACTCATTACAATCAAGTTATTTGACTTTCATGTTGCTTGGCACCACTGCCTGTTCTGTTGGAAGCAATCAGTGACACTTGGCCATATTTCCTTGGCTTCCCAGGAACTACATCGACTGAGCAATGGCCTGACAGAATTTTATATGCAAATTGCAAGAGACATAAATGATGGAAAGAAGGGACTTCTCAGGCTATTCCCATTCAACTGAATATATAGATCACACTATGCTCTAAAAAGAAAATACAAGCTGTGCAGCAACAGGGTAACATTCAATTTTCAGATCTAGAAAGCAGTCCAAAAGTAAAAAAAGAAACAAAAGAAGAGAAAACAGGCCTTTGGTATTAATAATACTGGGATAACTTATCGTGTCATCTGAACCCAGGTGGCAGCATGGCTTATTTGAGGGGGAAGCAAATACTCATAAAGTATTTCTGTAGCGCTTATCAACTAATAACATGTTAAGGAAGAAAAGTAGGAATACCTGTCTATTGATAGTTAGCGCTTTGAGCCCTCTTTCTGAAAGCACCCCAAAGGCACAATCCTATGCAAGCTTAAACAGAAAAAAAGGCCTACAACTCCCAGCATGCCCCAGCCAGCTGCTGGCTGGGGCATGCTGGAAGTTGTAGGCCTTTTTTTTCTGTTTAAGCTTGCATAGGATTGCACCCCAAATCAAGCATATTTAAAAAAGTTTCAAAAGTGAAGCCAGTCTTTTGCAACAACTTACAGCATAAAAGAGAAATGTTGGCTCACATTTTCCACGATATTTCTCTAGGGCATCAATTGAATCTACTTCAGCCTAAACAGAAAGTAAACAACAAGACTATTTAGTAAGAGCAAATGTTCACAACTACGTGAGCAGCTTTTGAGCAGAACAGAGTGTTTCATACCAACTGCCTATCATGTTTCAGAACCTGCCACTTTAAAGGTTACTTTCAATCATTTGTATGATACACATACACTCAGCCCTTTAAACTGAAGACAAACTGGATCACCAACTTCGGATTTTTTCCTCATGGACCAGCACAACTATCATTTTTACGTGTCTTGGAAGATCCCGTATTTAGCCATTCAGGGAGGAATCCATCATCAGAGGAAGATTATTTTCTACACCTAAAGAGGGAATTTGCATTCTAAGGGTTCCATTCCCTCCAATCACTAAATAATATTATACAATTTAGCTTCTATTGACTTTTTTTTTAACCTAGTGCACCACCTAAAATTAATATCTGGCTTTACTAATATAAAGACTGCCACGTTTCTCTTTACTTTTGCTCTCTGCCTACCCAGGAACCTGTGTGTTTCACCCAATGCAAGAGACAGATCTGACTTACAACCAGCTTTTATGTTTTCAAAAATGGGGGTCAGCCGCTGCTTCTTTGTCACAAGACGCTAGGTGCAATCAGATACCTGCAACGTATATCCGTGACTAAAAGCGAAATCCTATGCATGTTTAGACAGAAAAAAGGCCTACAACTCCCAGCATGCCCCAGCCAGCATGAGTTGTAGGATTTTTTTTCCTGTCTAAACCTGCATAGGATTACGCCCTAATTCACTCAGGCTGTAGTCCTATGCTCACTCTGAGTAGACATGCATAGGATTGCACTGTCAGTCTGTAATCTTCATTTTCAGACTGGATCTAAACTGCAGACCTCATGGCTACACATCTGGCCTAATTTTTTTTACTTTTCTGTTCCTCCTCCTCCTCTGTAGCTTGATGAAGAGTTCTGGACAACTCTAAAGTTTGCACAATATTTTCTGGCATTTGGTTGGTCCTAATAAAGGTATTGCCCACCTGTGGATTTTGGATTACCAATGATTTCCTCTTCCCAGAGACCCCCGGGAATTGTAGTTCTGTGAGGTGGTGTTAAGGATCTCTAACAGAGATTATAACCGCATAACTATTATAAGTGAACATATGTTGTGGGGTGAACAATGTGTATTTCCTTGAATGTGTACATGGAATCTATGCAGATAGAACTGTTCTCAGGTAGGGCTCTCTTTGTATGTTGGGGAACCCTGAAAAAGGAGAATTCCTGATTATGCGAGAGGGATGTTCAAACAAATGCTCCCATCTATAAAACATTTTGGATCCTTATATGAGGATATGTTTTTATTAGCTTTGCAATTATTAATGTGTTTGTTGTGCATTATTTAA
Organism: Shinisaurus crocodilurus; assembly: GCA_021292165.1. Classification (NCBI taxonomy): domain Eukaryota; kingdom Metazoa; phylum Chordata; class Lepidosauria; order Squamata; family Shinisauridae; genus Shinisaurus; species Shinisaurus crocodilurus. Next base: position 59,797,028 of record CM037878.1, read on the forward strand.
ATCCTTGCATGGGGATTTGTCATCATTTCCTTTACAGTTCACAGAGCAAGAATTCTTATCATTACATGGCAACTTCCAATGAAGATTTACGAAGCAGGTACATTACTGGATGCCTGTCTAGTTATGCAGCCCCTGAGCTATGGGCTTATTGTGTATTGATACACAGACTGTGTATGAATTAATTTCCTCTTTTGTCCATGGGCTTAGCGTACATTGTTAGACTGTGTATTATTGAATTACTGTATTGTTTATTACTTTTTAGACTTGGTTCACTGAATCCCACTTGATCACAAATGTGATATGCTTTTGTCTATATATGCAGGATACATTATTCATCCATTGCATAATAAAATCTATATATGATTTTGTTAAATAAATAAAATAGTTGTGTGCCTTACAGAATTTTTGGTTGTTGTTTCCTGGAATGTCTACATGAAGTCCATGGAAATACAACTGTTCTCATGTAGGGCTTTCTTTGTATGATGGGGAACCCTGAAAAACGATTCTTGGTTATGCAAGAGGAATGTTCAAACAAATGCTCTCACATTTAGGCCCCTTTTCACATGACTGTTGAATATGCTTGACACTGGGGGTGTGGCGATCAGGCATGGCAGCAACACTGGGACTGGCTTACAAGTGTGTTCCAACTAATCCCCCCACATACATGAGGGGGTTGTTTGAGCACCTACAAAGAGGTGTACTTTGTTCAAGAGGTGTACAAAGTAGGTGTACACCAACTTGTGTACAATTGTATACACATAGGGTCGGTTTGCACAACACAACAACCCATTGTGGATTAATTAACCCTTGAGGAGCTGTGGTGCACGCCAGCTGCCATTTTTGAATACTGAACCCCCAATTGGGGGGTTGTCGTGTTGACCAAACCTGGCCATTGGGGGTTATGTGAGGGTTAAACAACCTTTGTATAACCCTACAACAAGCTGAGGGAAAACCATGACAATTAGTCTGCTATGCAACCAATCTAAGTTTTTAGTGAAGATGTAACCTCAGTGGTGTTTATCTTCTAGCCTGCCAGAAACATGCCCAAATTGATTACCAGGATCACAGTAGGTCATAAAAACATGAGTGCCAATTAACGGATTATGCTTAATGCAATGACCAAAACTAGCTTTCTGCCTTATGTTGGAAGGGGAAGATGGTGCATCAGGCCCTCCAGCCTTTCTTGTCAATCAGTGAAAGTAGTTTGTAAAGGGGAGGAAGTCACCTATTATACCCTGGCTCCCCACAAGCCCCTTGCAGTGATCTTTGCAAAAATTGGCCAGCAAGTCCAGTAACATACCACTTTCTGCTCCTTCCCCTTGTTTTTGGCCCCTTGGCACCCACTTTAAGGCAATACTGTATGTCTTGAACCAGGGCTTCCAACAGCCAGTCTCCAATACCTTACCTCTTGAGTCACCACACCAGCATTCTGGTTCCTCAGAAGGTCAGGCAGGCTAGGTCTTAGGAATCAAGGATGCCCTCTAGGCTGTAGTTCCAGTCTGAAAAGAGTCAGTTGATTCTACCACTGCCATCCCACAACCTTAATACTGTCAGGTTGCAACTTTACCCAATAAAGCAAATGGAATTACACATTATATTTATATGCTTCCTAAGGGATTGATTTTTCGCCAGTTATTCTTTGTACCTTTGAAGCTATCTCTTACCACAGCAAAACGCAGGAGGTCATCACCAAGTTCATTTCTTATTTTCCTGAAGAGGTTTACTACTGTTTTACATGGTCCACACCAGCCTTGATAAACATCTACCACTGAAAAGAGATTGAGCTGTCTCAGCTGAACTGTCATATGTCAGAAGAACATACAGAATGTAATCAAGCCCAGACAAATGAAATCAGTTAATTATCTCTGCTCTCCGATGTGGTTGACAATTACCCTAAGAATTCCCCCTGGTTGCTGCAGGGCAGAGGTACCATGATGGTTCAGCGGGGGGCGGGGGGGGCGGGATAGTATGAGGTGCTGTAGGTGGCCCCCTCTTTGCTACCATCCCACCCTCCTGAAAAGTTTTCTTCTGTGGTGCTCCTGCACTTCAAACAGGTTTTCTCAAAGCACCAATGGAATGGCCATCTGGACTCAGCCTTAAGGTTGACCTAGACATTACAGAATCACATAAGAGGCTGCTGTTGCTGAAGAAATGCTTCCGCATGGCAGTGCCTCCATACAGGAGACTTAACATGTAGCACTGCTTATCAGGATCCTCCATCTTGCATGGATAGTCTAAACACCATTATCACCCACCTCCAGGAATATGCAGCATTGAGATGCAGAGGGCCCATGTAGTTAGTGATGCCATACATTAATGCCAGCTCTAGGTTTGTGGGAGTCAGGGGCAGGATGCCCCTAGTGGGTCCCCTCCCTCCCTCCCTCCCTCCCTCCCTCCCTGAGTGGTTCCACCTCCTCCTCACCACTACCCACACTTGTCCTCTTCTGGACCCAATCCATATGGCTCCCAAGAGGGAGACAGCAAGCTGAATGGAGGCTACTGCCCCTTCTCCTTGCTCCTGTCACTGCTCACTTGCTCAGAGAGATCAGGTGAACAGGCAACAACAGGTAAGAACAGCAGGAGCTAGGCTAGGGGCTCCAGGGGTTGGCAGCAACCCCCCCCCCCCGGGGTGCCCACCAATGCCTGCCAGCCCTTGATGCTGGCCCCTGCATGGAGCTGGCCCCATGCAGAAGCAATTTTCTCAGTTTTGGAAGCATGGAAAGGTAAAGTGAGTCAGACAAAGTTAAAGGAGAATCTCTTATAGATAATAATCTCACTGAAACACAAAGAACAAAAGGAAGTTATCTGTCCCCACCATATCCTATTCTAACTTGTCCTATACAAAATGTCAGTACAGTATATACTTATATTTCTGAATTGCAATGGGAGCAGGGGGTGCACTCTGTGTTGTATTTAAAACAAAGGTCTTACCAATCAGTCCTTTGGAACCCAGCATTTCTTCCCAAAGTTCCTGATTACTGACAACTATCTGTGTGTAAATTAAATAATATCACTGAGAAACTTTCAATAAAGCAGAATAGCTGTTTAAAGCAGCTACGTGAAAAGAGATTTGGTGAGTCAATAACGGGGCAACTCAAATGTTTGCATTAGAAGAGCTATTAGAAGATCAAAGTCACAATTCAGTTTCATTAAAAGGTTTCCTTTGTACAAAACCACAACTTGCTTAGGAGTAAAATAAAAGATAGGGAATGCAAATAACATGATGCATAACAAAAATGTTTATGAACTATTTTCTTGTCCAGCTGCCAATAGATAGGCTGTTACAAAGAATCTACTAAAAATAATTGTACTGAATCCCTGGAGACCAGATCTTGTATTGTGAGGCTCTAATTTCCTTTCCTGAAGAGAGGAAAAAACAATCATATAGAAAAGGACAAGTTTTATTGTCTACCGACTGATGGATTCCAAAGTTATATCCAACACCTTTCAAAAACCAACATACTGCACAAATTTTCAAACTGTGGTCCATGGACCATTCAGGTAGTCCATGGAAATGCTGACAACCACTGAGCTTCCAAATATAGAAGCAGAATGAATGCTGAACCTGATTTGAGCCTGAAGATGGCAAACATTACACCTGACTTCATAGAATTTGCTCACAAAAACAGGCAAAACCCAATGCGTTAGGAAGACAAGATTACACTATGTTCTGTGGTTGCACAGGGCTCTATTTTATCCCACATGCTGCTCAACATCTACGTGAAACTTCTGGGGGAGGTTATCCAGAGATGTGGGCTGAGGCGTCAGATATGCAGATGACACCCAGCACTCTGTCTCCTTTTCATCGAATCCAGGTGAGGGAGTGGGTGTTCTGAATCCGTGTCTGGATGCAGTAATGGACTGGATGAGGGCCAATAAACTGAGGCTCAATCCAGACAAGACAGAGGTACTACTGCCAGTGGGTGGTTTGTCTGCCCAGCTGAGTGGTGTCCAATCTTTCTGAAGGGAGTTGCACTCCCCCTAAAGGATCAGGTTCGTCGTTTGGGAGGTACGCTTGGATCCACCATTGTTACTGGAGGTACAGGTGACCTCAGTGGTGTGGAGTACCTTTTATCAGTTTAGGCTGATATACCAACTACAATCCTATCTGGACAGATATTGTCAAGCTACAGTTATCCACATTCTGGTAACCTCTCATTTGGATTACTGAAATGCATGATACATGGGGCTACCTTTGAAACAGTCCAGAAACTTCAGCTGGTCCAAACAGGACAGCAAGATTGTTGATGGGGACTGGTCAATATGATCATATTACACCAGTGTTCTGTGATTGGCTTCCAGTCAATTCCTGGGCCTAATTCAAAGTGCTAGTATAAACCTTTTAAAGCCCTAAATGGGTTGGGACCAGGTTACCTGAAGGGTTGTCTTCTTCTATATATACATGCTCAGGCCTTAAGGTCATCCTCAGAGGCCCTTCTCTGAGTGCCCCCACCAAATGAGGTAAGGCAGGTGGCTACTAAGGAGAGGGCTTTCTCAGTGGTGATACCTCAGTTGTGGAATGCCTGCCCCAGAAAAGCTGGAGGTGTTTTCAGCACCAGGTGAAGACCTTTTTATTGTTCCCGGCTTTTCAGTGGTGGATCCAAGAGCAATGGTGGACCCAAAAGCACCTCCTTCAGGTTTGTTTTTTTAAATGTGTTGATGTGTTTTAAATGTTGTGCTGCTGCTGGATTTTACTTTGGTGTTTACTCTAGTTTTATTCTGTTCTAAACTTTTAAATGTTTTTATATTACATAATTGTATTTTATGGTTTTAAGTCTTGTTTGTGAACCACACAGAGAGCTTCGGCTAATGGGCAGTATAGAAATGTAATACGGTAAATAAATAAAATTTTAAAAGATGAGGTATGCATGTGCTTTGATCTGTAGTACAAAAAGATATCTTTAAAATAAAGTTAAAGTGGTCTGCCAAATCTTCCAACAATTTTCAAGTGGTCCATGGATGGGTTCAAGACCCTCTGACACAGAGTCTAGTAGCACCTAAATACTAATAAATTTATTGTGGCATACACTTTTGTGGACCAGAGTCCACATTGTCTGATGGAAGCTTTTGCCAGGAGGATACATTTTTTCATTGTTAAGGTGACACTAGCCTTTTTGCTGGAGCAGCCTAACATGACTATACCTCTGGAATTTCTCAAGTAACTTGCATTTCTAAAGTATAAAAACTACTGAGGGCGCAATCCTTCTAGGACTTTTTTCTGTCTAAACATGCATAGGATTGCACCCTAAGAATAATTTACACTGATACTCATGTTTAGCAACCAGTATAATAGAGAAATTCCTAAACTGGATCATACTCATTAGATAATATGATAAATTTACACTTAAAACATGGTGGAAACTATGAATAATATTTTGTAAGACAGAGTGTGTAAATGTATGAATAGAATACCCAATATCTGGAAGGAGAACCATTGAGTGCTGGGATCAGGCCAGGATTCTGGTTGCCTTCGAGATTAGATCTTATATTGTAAGAGACTCCATTTTGTTTCCAGGAGCAGAAAAAGCATTACAGAAAAGCATGTGTTAAATTGATTATAAATTGACCAATGGGATAGATCCCAACAAAGTAAATGCAACAGAGAATTTAGCACTAAATCAGGATATTCTGGATGGTGCCCCAAGAATAAGCTGGGAGCTACCATTCTGTTTGTGCAAGAGGGCCTCACAGGCAAGACAGCAAACATCCTGCAATTCCATTACTGCTGTAAGTGCACATCATGTGATGTGGGGCAGAGAGGTATAGCCCCATGCCCTGTCATCTGAATTATGGTCTCCCTGTGTGCAGTTTATGTACTAGTGGTGGTGTGCTGTGATCAGGTGTTGAGTTACACCAACCTTCCCCAACCTGGTGCCCTCCAGATGTTTGGACCACAACCCCCAGCATCCCCTAGCCAGCATGTAGTTGTAGTCCAACACATCACATCTAAAGGTGAGGAAAGGTTGAGTTATACCATAACCTATGTTCTGTGAAGGCAATGTGGGTGGGGTGGTTGTTGATGTGCGGGTGGATATTTTTAATTTCCCCCCTTCCCATTGAAGTAAATGGGAGGGAAACGTTTTGCACCATTGAGTGGTGGAGTATAGGATATGGCATAAGTATGCTCCTCCCCTATGCCACTAACATCCCACACTCTTCGCCATTTCATTGAGGTACCTTTACTGGTAGAACTGCCCCACTGTTAAGAGTGTCTAACAGTTAACAGTTTAATCATTTTAATCTTGTAATTGTTTTTAATTCCGTTATTGTAACTGCTGCTGCTAGCTCTGCTGTTTGTTTTTAATCTGTGGTTTAAAATTTTATATTTTATATTGTATTTTATGATTTTAACTGTTGTAAACCGCCCAGAGAGCTTCGGCTATTGGGCGGTATAAAAATGTATTAAATAAATAAATAAATAAATAAATAAATAAATAATAAGAGTGTCCCATCTGTGCTGCTCCACTGGCATATCTTTCATGCCAGCAGCATAATTCAAATTCTACCGGCGTAGCCAAGCTTCTGCCAAATCCTATGGCCCCTCAGCTAGTGAAAATTGACACATTACTAAATATTTAAATATTCACATTTTGGTGTATGGAGATCTACTTATAAGACATTAAAGCCGCAGTCCTATTCAGACCTACTTGGGAATAAGTCCCACACCACTTACTTCTAAGAAAAACATGGATAGAATCACACTGCATGGCTATAATCTGGCTTTGAGCGTCAGACCTCAAAACATTTCACTAGCAAAAGGTTGCTGCACTTTATTTACAGCAGAGCACTTTAAGGTCAGCCTTTAAGTAGCTGGCTCAGAGTCACATGGAAGCAGTTCCAATTAAAACAATAGGTCTACTCTGATGTAAGTAGCTAGCAGGATTGAAATAATAACCAATTTCTTCTTCTGGCCACTTGATGGCAGGATTTATAGAGATTATATCCCTTATGGAGTCATTTTAAAATAAAGAAATCACAAATATATTCCTGTAGGTTCTTATTTAAAGATTTCTAGAGGGGTAACTATGTTATTCTGTTGCAGCAAAAACAACAAAAGGTCTTGTGGCACCTTAAAAACTAACATTTATTATAGCATAAGCTTTTGTGCCTGGTGAACTGCATCTGATGAAGTGGACTATAGTCCACAAAAGTTTATGCCGTAAAAAAATTGTTAGTCTTTTAGGTGGCAGAATACTTTTTGCTATTTTTAAATGCTTCTTTAATCATGCTCTATTAAGAAAATACGTACTAAATGTTAATATCCACACAATAATATGTCTAAAATATCACTGAGATTATAAATGTTGATCTCTACTCACGAGATTACTAAAGCACATCAGTATGTTTTAATTACAGTAGAGTCTTAAATGCACTCAACATGCAAAATTGTGCATTTCTGGCTACCAGCTGCATACTGCAGGTATAAGTTGTATACAACTGGAAATTTGCAAATCATTCAGGAGGCAGACCTCACAGCCTAGTTAGAGCAAGTAAGAACCATTGAGTTCAATAGGACTACTTGTGAGTAAATGTACACAGTTGCAACTTTATGTTAAAGGACCCATCAAATGTGGGATATTAATAAAACATATCTTTCCAAAACAAAATTTCTGCACAGGCTGGACAGATCCAATCACCATTGGCATTATTTTCACAGCCTCCCTACTCAAGGTCAGCATTAGGGTTTGGTATTGTCAAGTACATGCTAAGGATCAGACCCCTGCAGGAGGGCCCCGCTACTGACACTCAGGGCTTTCTGTCCCTCCTCCTCCTCCTCCTCCTCCTCCTCCTCCTCCTCCTCGCTGTCACTGCCTATTCACCCAGCACACTTCCAGACAGAGGGCTCCTAGCACTGTCAGTTAGAAAGCATTGTTCAGCAATTCTTTTTCTCCTTACTGGATTTTCTGCGGTAAGAAAAAAGATGGAAGATGCATTTGGAAAATGCAGGAGGGTTATGATGACATTTTCTGGACCCCCCATAAAATTCTGTAAATGAGGCAAGGTGATGGCACCACTATTTTCTCCAAGCATTCAACCAAATGACAAGAGAGGTCAGGAGATGGAGCAGCAACTTCCATTTGCTCTGAACTCTCTTTCTGAGTGGTTGTGTGGATTGGGCCCAGAAGGAGAGAACAAGCAAATGGACAGTGATAACTGTGCCAAGGAGGATGTGGGCCCACTCAGAGAGGGGCCACAAGGGCACCTTGTCCAAGGGCCTCTGGAAACCTACAGCTGTCACTGCATCCCCTTCAAATGTAAACACAACCTCTTGGCCAACTTTATCCTCATGAAGACCTAGGATAAAAGCGAGAATGCATGATGTGCATGTTTATTTGGGCCAATACCGACTACTGACGCACACACAAGTTCTTTCTTGGTGTCTCCTGCCTCACAGAAGTTGGAATGTGGAGACATCCATATCAACAGGGCCAGTCTGAAAGGACAACTTCTCCCTGTCATCTTAGGCCTTTATAAAGATAAAGTTGACTGAGAGGTTGTGCTTGCAATTGAAGGATTAAATCTGGCAAAATGGAGCCAGGGATGGGGAACGTGTGGCCCTCCAGATGTTGTTGGACTGCAGCTCCTAACATCCCTCACTATTACTATAATTATTTTGGCAAGGGCTGATGGGAGTTGCAGTCCAACAGCATCTGGAGGGCTACACATTCCCCAGCCTAGAACTAAACTGTCCCTTTTAGAAGGATATTTCATTGCTCTTCGAAGATAGGGTGGCCAGATGCAGAAGAGGGCAGGGCTCCTGCACCGGTAATAGTTGTGTAGAACGGGAATTTCAGCATGTGTATCTTAACAGGCAGCAGCCTACACCTGCTGGAACTCCATCTTCTACACAACTATTAGGTTTGCAGGAGCTCTCTCCTCTTCTGCATCTGGCCACATTATCCTTGAAGAAAGATTAGAAGATAAAAATTGAGTGGTACTGTAGCTTTTTCCAATTATCATCCAGCTCAGTATTTAGTATTTGTTTCTTATTATATCTTATTCTGCTAAATATAGCACTGTGCCAGCAATTTCTTCCAAGAAAGCTGCCTTGTAGTCATTAGTTTAAATCAGCGCTTACCTTTTCTTTCTAAGTGGGAAAATGTATTACTGGTTGTTGCCTAGGTAAATCCATTTAGAATTCTACTGCTTTCTATTTTAAAACTACTGCTTTGTACGATGTTTCACTGAAAGCATATAACGCAATATTGTACCAAACCCACCCCCTCCATCCAAGCAGGAAATACCAAACTCAAGCAATTATATTTAGAGCATTAACCTCTCTTACTGACCTGCAAAGCTAATTCTTTCTTCCTGCTCACCATGATGCTGCCAAAAACAAAACATCATGTTACTGCGTAGAATTGCCACCCAATCTAGAGCATGATTGTAGTGTTTTTATTAATTAGTTTTAATGTTTTATTAATGTTTTATATAACTGTTTTAGCAATTATGTATTTTAATTGTATTTTAATGTTTTTAATTTTCTTGTAAACCGCTTAGAGATATTTTAAAAATCTGGACAGCGGTATATAAATCGATAAAATAAAATAAATAAATAATGCACTCTACTAATACATTTAATTAGTATTATAAAACATCAGCAACGACAGCTGCAGTGCAATCCTATGTATATTTATAAGTGTAGTTAGGATTGCAGCCATGGTCACTTTAAGCACTGCAGCAGTTGCTGTTACCGGTATATCATGCCCAATAACTAGGTCTCCCACATTTACAGCCTAATCTTATGCATGATGACTGAAAGGTGAGTCTCACTGAATACAATGAAGAGTGCGTGGGATTGCAGACTCCATCAATGAATCAGTCTTTGAGTATAATGCAAGGACTAAACGTAGTTGGAAGCACCGTTTGCCCAATAGTGCATACGGACTCTTAACCCAGCTGCTTGTGGCTGCCACTGGTTACTTGGTAGCCCGGAAAAGTGCTCTGCTCATCTTCAGAGGTACTCTTCTTTATGATTACTTCAGAGGCGCCAGAATGCTATTGGAGAAAGTGCAGAGGCATAAGAGATAAAAGGGCTGAGAAAAGAAAGAATGTGAACTTGAGAATTAATGTAGGCTACCGTTTTCTGCTCTTAAAAACGCGAAGTGACTCTTTTGCCCCGGGGACCGGCCAGGAATTGGCAGCAGCAAGTGTACCTGCTCTCGAGTTCGACTACGGCTCCCACGCAGCAGCACCGCAGCAGAGTCTCTTGTCTCCATAGCGACGCGCCCGGCCAATGGCTGACAGCTCTGTCCTCGCTGTCGCATATCCTCCTTCCTGAGCGCTGGACTTTCGGCCCTTCCTGTGCAGCCAGATGGCTCGGCCGGCCCCCTCTTGTCCCTGAAACTGCCTGGCCGGGACTGGGAATTATATGGGGCGAAGAACTGAAGAGGAAGAATGCATTTGACAGCTGAACAGCGAGGCGTGACTGACAAATAAATACTGTTTGCATGAAATGCCGACCCTTCCAAAACGGCAAAGCTAATGGGGAGCATTGATAAATGTTTCCAAATTTTCATAGATAATTCACTTTCTTAAAAGTAAGAAATCTCTTTTTGTCTTCCCCTCAGTGCGTGTATACATGAACGGGATTATGTGATGGGAGAGGGGAAGGTCATTATTATTAGTATTATTAACAATATTTGTATACTGCTCCACATCGAGCAGATTCCGGAGCAGTGAACAATAAAAAGACAAAAACAGATAAACAAAAACAATGCATTAAAAACAAATTAAAATTACATTGGTGGTCCAAGAGCGGAGAAGGCTTCCCGGAACAAGGAGGTCTTCAGCAGGTGCCAAAAGCAGCACGTTGTCCATGAGGAACCACCAGGAGCATGCTATCTGATGATCTCAGCACTTCCTCTTCTTCCTCCTTACAACATTAATATTCAAAGAGCATAATTCTAACATTCTCTGGCAATCAAGTGCTTGTTTGATTTTGGAAACTAAATGCCCAGAGCTTTGAAAAATAAATTGGGAGGGAAAAATATAAATCCTATGATCTAGAATGACTGTCCAGTCAATACACTTAAGTCAATACGCTGCAATACTGTGACTGCAATACACAGTCAATACACTGCAATCCTATACCCACTAACCTGGGAGTAAAGTAAACCCCATTGAACTCACTGGGACTTAGAATAGGATGGCACTCTAAGTAGGTCACATGTGGGATGAGAACTTTAAAACTTTCAACATGCTACACAAATTTCCATTTTAAGGAATTACCCTGAAGGATACTTCATCTGTGTTTTTCTTTTTCCTATCACATTGTTGGCAGGAAAAAATTGCTTTCATCCATTTTCACCTTGATTCCACTAATATGTCAGAGTCAATAGCTGAGGTGTCTTAAGTTCTCCTCTGGTCAAGTTTTAGTAGATGCGTTTCAGTTATTGACACTGGAGGATCATGTGGATTAGGTGACTCCTGCCCTTCCTGGCTGGTTCTAGTGAGTACTTACAACCTTGCTTCTTATGATAATACCTCATTGAGGTATAATGTAGTTCTAACTGGTCTGAGGGAGGCAGGGTAAAACCATGGCAGGATTAAGACATGAGTTTAGGGACTGCAGCCCCTGGCCCACCATCTCGGGGGCCACCAGCATTCTAGACTAGGGTTGCCAACATGCCTAGTCAGTTGGTTTTTCCAGGGTTCTAGCCATGGCACCTGGTACTTGTTTGCACCATTAGCAGTTCCAGATTCCCAACTTCCATTTAACAAAGAAAACGCAAGTTTCTAGCCTTCGTAGAACTCAAGATACTAGGCAAAATGTTCAGGCACTATTCTGTTCAATGTTTTGTGAGAAATGAGTATGCTTCTGCCTTTCAGTATTTTTAGCCCATGAGTGAAGTCACAGCTGAGCTGATATTTAGCAGTGCTGCTAGACAGAGATATAGTGTGTATAATGACATACTCATATAGAGAGGGAATTCCTAGTTCAGTCTGAATCCATCTCTTTTTTGTCTTCCCTGGTGGATCAGTGATTACTGCCCATAGAAAAAAATCAAAGTTTAGCGTAGCTGTGATTGGGTAGTAGCATATCTAGCCTGCTGTGCCTCGCTACCCATTGGAGTAATCCCTGGGCCTACCAGGAGCAGTAAGAGAGAAGTCAGATCAGCAATGAGCAAAACGCTCCACATGCCTACTTTCTTCTCTTCTGCATTAATGCTGTCAAAATTCCAGGTCTATGGATTTTCTCCCACTTTGCATAGGTTCCAAATGTCATGAAATATCACTCTAAGCAACAAAGCACATGCATGCACACATGGAAAATCCACAGGTGTGATGTAGCAGTGCGCACTATGTGTATGAATAAAGATCACATCCCATTGCACAGTTCTAAATTTTCCTTAGGAAAACTCCTAGACAGTGTGTATGTGTGTGCATGCATGCATGCATGCTTATTTTAGATGGGGTCACATTCCCACCAAAGGGTCAGGTTTGTAGCTTAGGAGTGCTCCTGGATCTTGTCCTCCTGCAAGATACCCAGGTTGTGGGGCTATGCCTCGGAAAATGTTCTATAAACTTTGGCTGATTTACCAACAACATACCGGTACTCTTCTGAAAAAGAAGACTCTGAATGCTATCATTCATGCCCTTATAATGCACTCTAGCTGGGCTACCCTTGAAGGCTGTCTAGAAACTACAGCTAGTCCAAAACACAGTAGCCAGGTGAATATTTATTTATTTATTATTTATTTATATTTATACCCTGCCTTTTTTCCTGCAAGAAACCCAAGGCGGCTCACATAATCCTCCTCCTCCCCATCTTATCCTCACAACAACCCTGTGAGGTAGGTTAGGCTGAGAGTCAGTGACTGGCCCAAAGTCACCCAGTGAGCTTCATGGCCAAGTAGGGACTAGAACCTGGATCTCCCGGGTCCCAGTCCAACACTCTAACCACTATGCCACACTGGCTCTCTGGCATTAACCGTAGAGACCATATAATACCTGTTAATTATGAGCTCTACTGGTTGCTGATTTATTTCCTGGCTATATTTAAGATGTTGGTGCTCACCTTTAAAGCCCTTAACAGTCTGGGCCCGGAATACCTCAAACAGCACCTCCTTCTCTATGTACCTGACTACTGTGATGTGGATAAGAACTTCCCATTTTTGTTAGGCTGCTGGCCATTTTCAAATGAGCATTTTTGGTGGTGTCCCCAAAGCTTTGGAAGCAGCTTTCAGGACTGTGTAACAGACTGTTGAAGCCTTTATTTTTATTGGTTGTTAAAATGCTGGCACTTGATTTCATTTTGTCTCTTTGCATGTAATTTTGTTTGTATTGTTAATGTTTAAAAATTGTACCCTACTATGGGAATTTGACAGGATTGAAAAGCAGGCTAAAATAAGCCAAATAAACAAGCAATACCATCTACCTGCATAGCATATTTTGGGAGAAGAAACACCTCTTCTTTAACTTTATTCAGACTCCTACTTCATTGTACCTGTAACTGGCAGGGTGAAAAACTGTATATAGGTCATTTGAACGGGTCTGAGACTATATAATCAACTTTGATTGACTGATAGGTCCTACACTTAATCTGACTTGACTGTGAGTCATGACTGGAGGACTCAGCCTGCACAAATATAATGTCCTTATTATTTGCTATGAAACTGAATAAATTCATATGATACAATCAGACTCTGACTGTATCATATTAATTTATCCAGCTTCATGTGGTTCATACCAAAGGATAAGATGGAAATTGTATTTCAAAGGATCATCCTTTATTCTAGAAGCCAGACACATGCCATTTAATGGATGCACCTTCCCTCCACAGTTAGCACTTCTTCAGAAAATAATATGCACCACAGGTAAATATTATTGATAAAGGTAAATGTTATTGATACAGGTACACCTGTATCAATGAGGACCTGAAGTTGTCTTAGCCCGCACCCCTCTCATAGGTCACAGCGTATGAGGGGGCATGTGACTGTTGTTTGTACCTGTTCTACTGCCTGCTGCAGCAAAAACACTTAGATGGGATAAGATGGGAACTTAGAATAGTGGCATGACTGCAAACAGCAATGATCAGAATATGCATTACTTTTGAGAAGCAGAATAGCCAAGGGCTTTGCGTTTGAATAATTCATAGCAGATACTTGCACTAGAGATGAAGTATGATCATGATTATGATTATTATTATTAGAAGCACATACATGTTAAAATTCTTATTTATAAAATCTTACATACTACAAACAAGTAGTATATATGGTTCCCATGAACAATAATCCTCCTTCAGAATTCATGTTCACCTGCTGAGTTTCTTTCTGCAATTACATTCCCTCTGGTCTGGTCTTCAACCCACAGCAAGCCCTAAAGTTGTAACTTGAGGTTGTGAGGTCAAATGTCAGCATGTTCACCACCATTGAGCTCTGGTCAAAGGATGAACTGCAGATAGACAAGCCAGATGAGATCTGTAAGAATCATCCATGCACCAGACAACCTGGAGCAGGTAAAGTGACAAACCCTATAAACTTACAAACTTCAGTAAAAATGTCTAGATTGATCTGGTTCCTTGCTGTAAGAAGCTAAGGGACTCAGCTTGATTATTTCCTTCTACAGACTATCTTGCCTTGAACCTTGCAAAAGACTACTCCACACAGGTGGATATTACTGTCTAATAAAAAACCTTAGGATCAGATTATACCTGTTAGACGCCAATGAGATATCTTCCAGGACAGAATTGTCTATATTGAATGTTGGCACTTCCTGTATACTAGCTAAGAATAAAATCTAATTTTCACAGCTTTCACATTTTAAAACATTTCTTACATATAGATTCTAGAACAGACATTTCTGATGCAATTCCACTGAGCTATACAGGGCAGATGTGACCCCTTATTTTCGAACACGAAACAGTAGTATGCTGTCAACAACACTATAAAGTCATACATAAATGCATATTAATTGTACATGGCAGTAAACAGGATACAACAATTTTGCATTCATTTAATGGAAGAATCTAGTATCCCCTGATAATCTTGCTTTCTCAAGTCCTTCCAAGACAATTTATAACATGCAAGAAAAAATACACTAATGATGATAACAGCTCCTCCAATCATATCATAAATGCTGGGGAAGATGTGTAACACAAGAAGCTGAAGAATCATGGCTATCACAATTTCCAGATGCTGTACTGTGCTGACCAAGGCTGGATGGAATTTGCTCAAGGCATAATAGACACCCAGAAAAGCCACTGTGGAACATATACAGATGCCAATGAGGTAGCTCCAGCTTTCTCCATTCAGTGGAATTATTGGTTCTTGGAGGAGAAACATAGTGGAGGCTCCCCACACTGTTCCAGTCCAACCAAAGGTAAACAGTGCCGTCCACATGCTGACATTATCCTTAATGGACCTATACACTATCATAGAGAGAGCTGTGGTTAAGCCTGCCATAACTGTCATGGTATAGCCAAAGGCCTCCTTCCAAATATTCAACAGAGAATTTTCTTCATCAACAATGTTGGGGATCATGACCAGGCAAACACCAAAGATGCTACTCACTACAGTAATTACATCAATGGAAGCCATTCGCTCATCTACTAGTAAAAATGCTAAAATGGCACTGAAGACGGTGGTAGTAGCTCTCCACATAGTAGTACCATTGCTTGGGGGTACTATTGCGAAGGAAGTGTAAGCACAGGTAATGGAAATAACATTACATACTCCATAGAAGAACAGTCGCAGTCGGTGGCCTTTTGGTCCAAATGGGTCCTCGTGGTAGTAGCACACGACTAAGACAGAAAACACTTGTAAAACAGAACGAATGAAGATCAGTTCTAGAGATGGCACTTTGGAACGATCAGAGGCAAGTCTAGTTATCAGGGCTACACAACCATGGGCCAAAGCAGATCCAAAAAGCACAGCCCAAGTCTTTCTAGATTGAAAAATGCTTCCATCTACAAAACCTTGGCCTTGCCCATTCTTGTTGGCTTCTGACTTTTGTCCTGTTTGAGATGGGATGTCAATAGTCCCGAAGAAGGACCTTCCCTTCCGTTGCCCATCACTCAGCAGTCTTCTCTTTGGATTATCTTCTACAAAACTCTCATTGTCTTCATTAGTTTCTTCATACTCCTCTTCTCCAGGCTGGGGATAATGGGAAGTATATTTTACTGTCACTGTGTTGGGATGAATTTTCACTCGTTTTTTCACTGGATATTGTTTGGAAGGTGAAGTATCCATTTTCTCTGCAAATTAGGACTGATAATAAAGAAAGACAATATAATTAATTCAGCAATGATAAAGTTGATCAGGTTGCAATTCTGGATCATTTAAAAATTATTGGAGTAATCCTAACTCTAATCCTAATGTTCTGTCAATGCCTTAGGTAAACAGAGGTGGCTCTGAGAAGAAACCAAAGTCTTAATATAAATACCCATTAAAGAAAATCATGTTGACAGGAGATTATTATGCTGTGCCATAATCATCAATTCATTCGCTATTGTTAGACATTTTTACATTTATGCCTGATGTTTACGTCTTCTGCAATAACCACTGTTTCCTCCTATGCCTTAAATTATACCCTTGCCGTTCAAGAAATGGTCTAGACCAAAGGGCTCTTTTAATCTAATTAAAATATTAATAGATTCCACTTTGAACCAAAATGTAAATAACTTGTGTTGTCTACATGTCACAAACCAGATTTGTTAGGTCACTGAAGATGTTTCAACAGTTTGGCCTTGTAGATATGCATACTTGCATTGTGGGTGAGCATGCATGAACATTCTATAGCTATAGTGTACTGTGTAACTATGTAGGCATCTTGACCATAAGAGCCCTGCTGGATCAGAACAAATGTCTATCCAGTCCAGCATCCTGTGTCCCACAGTGGCTAAACAGATGCCTCTGGGAAACCCACAAGTAGCACATGAAGGTAAGAGCCCTCTCCCACTGTTGTTTCCCAGCAACTGGCATGTTGCCTCTGATCCTGGCAATAGCATATAACCATCATGACCAGTAGCCATTGATAAGGCAGGTCCATCTTTAAATGCTGTATGCCTGTTCCAATGATATTCATTTCCAAATCCATTACTACTCCTCAAGAGTATATCAGGTGCTTGTGGCTCTGCTAATAGAGCTGTCTCTGCAGTGGCTAAAAACCTTTAGGATGCCACACATACCGTAAGTCACCCACAGTTCTATCCCCCCCCCCTTATTTCTGTGCTATGCAACAGCTTTAGTGATAGTAGCTTTTTCTGATGGCTGACCTGTGCTGCCAGACCAGCATACTGTTCTGGATCAGATTGGAGTGCTAGTGCAATGCTGCAGGTTGTGATTTTGCAGGCGTGCATAAGTCAGCATGCTCAATCCTAAACATATTTTTTTTTGCAGTCACAGCAGTTTGTAAGCTCAGGCCTAAAACTTGTAAGACTAACACAAGAATTCATTTCCTTACAATTTGGAAACATTGTACCAATGCTGTCAATTAACAGTTCAAATGCCTGTTTTAATATTGTTTTCTTATTATGGATTAACTTCTTCACTACTCAATTCCTGACCTTTCCCCCTGTGCAGTACATGTATAGCATAAGACACATTACCTTATAATTTAAGTATAGGAAATTGTGAGTTAGCAGATGCTAAGACAGTGGGAATGATGAATAAAAGAATATCAGTCTCTATGTCAATGTAAAATACAGGGAAGAAATGTGGTATCCTCGGAGCTAGTGAATGCCAATTTGAAAGATTTCAGTACTGCTTCTAATATATATGACAGAATTCCTGGCTATAATATCAGCTAGTTATTGCAATTTTGTGAATCTTGAGCACTCAAAAGCTGCTGCGATATTTCCTTGTGAAACCCATTCATGATTTGACGAGATGAGTTGCATGCCAGCAAAAATGAGATGCATGTTAATGAAAACAGAAAGGTTTTGCGCCTTAAATAGACAGCTGAGATGTAATTTTATCATGCATGAAGAAAGAGGAATAAAACAACCAAAGGAGGAAAAATAATTATTTACCTCTTGTTTAGAAGATGTTGAATAAGTGATCACCCAAAAATACGCCAAGGCCAAGAGATGTTAAAGAGAGGAAATCTGCTCTCCAGTGTTCACCAGTGTGTCCATTTCTGTCTTTTAAATTCAAAGAAAGCAGGCAGAATTGGGGATCGCTATTTGTGAATCCAAAGGTATTGGGAAGCCAGAAACACAGAGCCAAATGTTGTCAGTTCAGTGTATGTGCAGAAGAAATAACGTAGATTATCTTTTTGCTACCCTTTCTTCTGTCTGCACATAAGAGGCACTGGAGAGGAGAGGCTACAGCTAAAGAATCAAATGCAATGAACAGACCAGAAAAAGTGAGCATGCCCAGTAAAGCTCAAGGGCATTTGACAACACCGTCACCACTAACTGTGGAGTGAAATAAATATTGTTCTTACCAGTTATTCTGACAGTGAAGCATATATTTTTAATTATATGTTATCCATTTAGAAACAGGACTTTTATATATCCTTCTTGATAAAAAAAAGAAAAGAAAGAAAAACAAATTAAGTAACAAAATATAAGGCATGTATGCTTTTCATGACATGCATGGCTCAAATATTAGTTTCCGCATCCTTAGTAGCAAAGCTGGATTTTTAATCAGCAGCATCTTATAAGGAAGTTATATAGAGCATAGAGAAGAGTGAACCCCCATTATCATAGTAAGTACATTAGATTTATCCACATTGTTAGGCATGGTTTTAAATGCTAATGTACATCTTCTTACAATATATATGTGTATTTCATAGATGGAGAGGAAAATATTTAGAATAAGGGGTCTTAAAATAGTTACCAATTTTCCTCGGTTAATACAATGAATGACTCATGGCTCATTTATACTGCTGTAATTCCACCAAAATAAATAGGACTGCACCAATGTACAGTGAGACAATAGTTCAATCATAAAGTCTAAAATATAGGGACTAATGTACTGACTGATTACATTTTCCAGCACTAACTCTTATGGGTTTATTTATCTAATCCCTGGCATGATGCAGACCAGGAAGGTTTACCCAGTGATAGTCAAGCAGAAAACCAACACTCAAGGTTCCTTATTTCTCAATAACTTAAATAGATCTGGCTCTGTTTGTTATCTACAAACTATTATCTTCCTTTCCTCCTATCTCCATTCATTCATTCATTACATTTCTATAGCGCCCAATAGCCAAAGCTCTCTGGCCAGTTCACAAGATGATAAAACATAATACAAAACCTTTAACATATAAAAATGTAAAAGAGTTTAGGCTTTCTCCTTTGTTGCTATCCTCTGAACCTCCCTTGGAGGAGCTACTATCTTTCCCTTCTTTCCTATAGAATACAGTGATTTCATATCAAAGCCCCTTCATATGTGTTTTTGCCCTTGTGCTTTTTTGAAGGAACCCCAAATTGGATTAATATCTAATCTTCCAAAATCACAGAAAACTGAGAATAGATATATTTATTTATTTATTACATTTCTATACCGCCCAATAGCTGAAGCTCTCTGGGTGGTTCACAACCATTAAAGCCACAACATACAACATAAAATACAATATAAAAATTTAAAAAACCAAAAAACTACAGTATAAAATAGGAGTAAAAGCTGAAATAAAACCTGGCAGCAGTACAGAGATTTAAAATACATTCCCTGCACTTTGGAAAACTGGACATTTTTTTTTGGTCTTGCCATTCAGCAGAAGCTTCCAAGGCAGCTAATAATAAAAACAATTAACATTAATTTAAAGCCTATCTCCTGGACTCCGAAACCACTCACCCACAGGGCTTCCGTCTTGCCAGGATTCAGCTTCAGTTTATTGGCCCTCATCACTGAGTCTAGGCACTGATCCAGGACTTGCACAGCCTCATGTGATTCAGATGTCACAGGGAGACAGAGCAGTGTGTCATCATACTGATGGCACTTTGCTCCAAATCCCTTAATGACCACTCCAAGCAGCTTCATCTAGATGTTGGGGATAAAATGGTACCCTGCAGAACTGCATAGCTCAATTGGCAAGGGGCTGAGGAATAGTCACCCAATGTAACTCTCTGAAATCGACCCCACAGGCAAGACCAGGACCACTGTAACACAGTGCCCGAATGGAGCTGATCCCATGGACCATGGAGCTGTTTCAGGAGGCTACCATGGTGATGGTATCAAAAACTGATGAGAGATCAAGCAGAATTAACAGAGTTGCACTCTCCCTGTCCCTCTCTCAATAAAGGTCATCCAGCAGGGCAAGCTAGGCAGATTTGGTCCCGTAACCAGGTTGAAACGCAGACTGGAATGGGTCTTGAAAATCAGTATCCTCCAAGAGTGCCTGCAGTTGCTCTGCCACAAGTATAAGTACCTTCCCTAAGAATTCACGACTGGGTGGTAGTTGATTAATACCATGGGGTCCAGAGTGGGTTTCTTCAGTAGTGGTCACACTACTGCTTCCTTAAGGACAGCAGGAACCACCCCTTCAAGCAACAATGCATTTACTACTCCCTGGACTCACGCGGTCATACCCCATTGGCTAGCTTTTACCTCTCCTTATAGCGCTTTGCTGGCAAATACCCAGTTCATGTGAATGGAGCAGCTTTTACCAGCTGTGTTGGCTGCTCAGCCTCTATTGACAACATGTAGATTTGATCAGTGTTTGATACTCACACTACAGAATGTTTCAGCACAATGACTCAGGTACATATAATAATACATTTCATTTCAGTGTCATGCATTTTGTAAAAATTATTTTCATACTTGCTGCTGCTATCTTATCAGTTAAGGTTATTAGTTAATTAATAACTACATTTTAGAATATGTAGAGTTGCTTTGGAGTCATGAAGGCTAGATTGAAATGTATTTTTATGTAGGTACTCTGATGACAGTGAAGTCACATGTTATCCAGTCTTTTTAAAGTGAGATATTCCAAACTGCCCAGCTCCAAGTCATATTTCCTTCACACTTACCGTGCGTTCCTACGCATGTTTACTCAGAAGTAAATCTCACTGTGTCTAATTGGGTTTACTCTCAGATAAATGTGCAAGGGATTGCATGCAACCCTAAACACATTTGGTAGGGAGGGAGTAAGCCTCATTGAACACAGTGGGATTTACTTCTGACTCTGAGTAAACAGACATCAAATTGCACTGCACAGATGCAAAGGAGGCCAATGCCTTTAATAGCTGTATAAAGGAGGGAATGTCACAGGGGCAGCTGCTCTTCTCCCAGTGAAGCATCTTGCCTTGCCACAATCAGTGGTATAGTTAAGTAATTTTTACCGACCCGCTCCTTTAGATGGTAATGTGCATTAATTACACATTATCAAAACGTTATCAACCAGTCCTGCTGTATTTGGCACCTACTGAAATTCTAAGCACTGAGACGACAGCAGCCTCCTCGGCCCCGCCCAGCCTCTTTGTCACCTTATTATTCCCAATGCCATCCATAACTGGATATTTACATTGCACGTGGCAATCACTGTACTAACAATGGAAGTACTCCCCTAAAGAATAACACAACCTTGAACGCAGACGTTGGGAAAGGTAAGCGTGTAAGGTCTACATGCGAGGAGAGGCATGTAGCAGCAAGCCTCCTGTATCCGTGGAGGCTCTCCGCACACGTGGAGGACTACGGGGGGGGGGCGCGGGGCGCGGAGCAAGCTGGTGCCTACTCCCCCTCCTCGCGTGTAGACCTTACGCTTTCCAAACGCCTGCACGAGTGGACGCCTCTGGTCTGTGCACAAGGCCCAGTAAGACTGCAATCCTATGCACACTTGCTTAGGAGTAAGTCCCATTTAATTCAGTGGAACTTACTCTTGAGTAGACACGCATAGGGCGGCACTGCAAAAATTTCAAAAACATAACTCGGGCGGTGGAGGCGGTGAAGCATACTGCCTGGGGACGAGTTCGCTTCGACGAGAGCAAACGCACCACTTCGGTAGCTAACATCGGAGTGAGAGGGGGCGCTCGGGCTGAAGCAACCCCGCTCCCGCCTCTGTAAGGGGAGCTGGGCGGGGCGAAGAAGGCTGCCGTCTCGGGGATAGAGAACCCACGCGCATGCGTCTGCACAGCCAGTCGGTCATGGCCGCTCTGCGGATCTTGCCTTCGCGGCTCTCGAGGGTTCCGCCGAAGTTTTTCCGCCCGTTCAGCGACAGCAGCCCCCCTCACCGCGCGCTCACGGTGCCCGAGCGCATCGAAGAGAAGCGTCGGGCAGCGCTGCTCGGGGGTGGCCAGGCCCGCATAGAGGCACAGCACCGGCGGGTGAGCGAGCGAGCGCC
Source organism: Shinisaurus crocodilurus (assembly GCA_021292165.1). NCBI lineage: Eukaryota > Metazoa > Chordata > Lepidosauria > Squamata > Shinisauridae > Shinisaurus > Shinisaurus crocodilurus. The sequence continues at coordinate 59,819,258 of CM037878.1, forward strand.
TCTCTTCTGGTCCAAGTGGGCGAGGGAGCCCCGTTGCATTGCAGATGGCTACTCCCCAGCAACCCACCGTGCAGGTCCCGCATTCCTGAGGGATCTAAACGCTACTTAGGGGGCCGTTTAGTAGCCCCCTCTTATAGGACTGTAGTTGAAATGTTTGCAGTGCAATCGTAGGCGTGTCTACTCCAGAGTAAGTTGCACAGAAACCCTCGCCAGCAACCACGTACTCCTAAAAAAATAATAATTGGCCATCCATGCTCTGGGACTGTGAGCTTAGCCCTGGTTTAATATCTGCTTCAACCTTCCCAGCCTTCCAGATGTGCTGTACTGCAACTCCCATCATTCCCAGACAACAGTCCAATACATCTGAAAGGCAGCAGGGTGGGTAAGGCTGGTCTATTTAATTAAGCCTGCAGGGGCAAGGTCGAGGAGGCATCTGCTGCATCACTACCATTAGGAACGTTTACCTCTGCTATGCAACAAAACAATATTCCTGCATTGAGCAGGGGGTTGGACTCGATAGCCTTGTAGGCTCCTTCCAATTCTATGATCTATGAAATCTATGAAAGGTAAAGCAGCAATAATATGACCACAGACACCTAGCTTTGTGAAGTGAGAGTGCAAGTTCAAATCTGAACCAGAAGCATATGTTTCTTGAAGCGCCCAGGCTCTTTTTGACCATTCCCATGTTGTACAGTGATGTCTCCAGCCATTTAATGGGTTTTTGTATACATCGTTTTAACTTGGAATTGGCAAGATGTAGTGTTGGAAGTACAAATAAAATAAAGTATTTCTTCACACAACACATAATTAAATTATGGAATTCAGTGCCACAATAAATTTGTTGGCTTACTTTTATGGCTTTAAAAACTTAGATGCATTAATCGATATGTATGTCAATAGTTATTTAGCCATAATTGTTAAATGGGATCTCCTTGTTCAGATGCCATATGCTTTTGATCTGCAGATGCTGAGGACAGACAATGGCATGGCTATCACCATTATGCTTTGCTGCTGGTTAGAGGCCACTTTGAGATGGAATGTCAGTGTTATGTGCTCTTGCCTGCTGCAGTCTGAAGCTTCCAATCATGGATAGCAGCAACCAAATGCCTCTGGGTTTGAGTGTTTGGACACAGTGGCAAACTAGACTTTGCTGCTAACTGCAATTAGAAGCTTCTGATTGCAGAGTGCAAGGGGAGGAGGGAGTGTGTAAATTCAAGGCTTGTGGCTGCTCTGCAGTGGCACTAACAGCCTCAAGCCTTAGTGACTAAGAATGCAGTCCTGTGCGTGTTTAGACAGAAAAGGGACCTACAACTCCCAGCATTCCCTGCCAGTCATGCTGGGAGGTGTAGGACTTTTTTTCTGTGTAAACATGCTTAGGATTGTGCCCTAAACCATGGTTTGACCTTGATGTGATTTGCCAAGGCACTTCTTATATTAACTCCACTGAGGAACAGAGCTTAAGTTTTTCAGGCCACATCCTGTGGCTGCATCTAAATTCTAAAGAGAATTAGAATCAGCTCATGTTAAAGCACCCTTTGTTTAGTAAACAGAGCTGTTGTGGGCAGACAATGATGGTCTGAGATCTCATGGAGGTTGTGATGGGAGTGGGAATTTATCTACCTTCTCTGAGCCACAGACATGTGCTCTTGTCCTATTTTATTTTCTTACCATTAAAACTATCCACTTGATGGGGATACTTAAGGTGAAGTATTTCTACGGAGGTCACTATTGCATCAGAACTAGCACTAACTAAAAGTGAAAACTTGGCTGATGATTTTATGACAATGCCTAAATAAGCCTGAAAGGCCCAGTACAATTTTCTCTAATGAAAGGTTAAATCACAGACATATGATTTTTTTGTTAATTCATTGCTTCTTTTGCTATACCTTTTGCTTGTTATTTACACAGGGCTTTTGCTATACCTTTTGCTTGTTATTTACACAGGGCTTACACCTCTCTTTGAATATTGCTTATAGTACATTCTCAGTCCTGAGTCAATGGAAATAATATTTTATTTCACTTGCTCTAACTATCATATCGTATTTAGAAGTTCTGCTATAACTATGAATAGTATAGGTGCAGGGCCGGATTAACATAGGGGCGATTGGAGCGGCCGCTCCAGGCCCATAACAGACAATAGGCCCACAATATAGGGACACGCGGAGATTTGAGTTAGCTCTGATCGTTATCATTCAGCATAATTAATGATTTTTTCAAGATTAGAAAGGTGTTCTAAGCACATCTGCATTACAGGCTTGAGGCAAGACCTAGCAAGAACTGTTGTTCTCAAATTAGCATTTCGGTAGGTTTTTGCATTTCAATCACTGTTACTACATTTCTTTGAAGCACATGGGGGCTTGCTAGGGTCTGTAATATTCAGATTTAGAAGGGACCTCTCTCTCCAGCCTCGAGCAAAAGATCTTTCTGATTCGCAGCTCAATTGTTCAAATGCTAGTTTAACAAAAAAACAAAAACGAAAACGAAACAAAGCAACAAGAACAACACAATTATTCTTGATCAAGCAAAGCTTCCTGGCTTTTTGTTGTGGCTGCTTTTTCTTTTTTAATAAATAAATTTGGGGGAAATTGGGGAGACCCTTACTGATGAGCTGCAGGAGTTTTTGAGTTTTGGCACTTTAATGGTAATTAAAATATTTAATTTGTTTTAATATAAAATTGCGTCTTCATTTTATTTATTTCCATAAAAAGGCCCACCAAAATCCTCAGCACCAGGCCCATAATGCTCTTAATCCGGCCCTGTATAGGTGTAGTTAGAATGTTACATTGTGAATTTAATTTTTGACATATCAGTTAAGATTCCTTCTTTTTCTGACCAGTGCCAATGCAACTAGAAATATATTCATATTACAGTGGAGATATTATGGGTCACTTATTTTCTTCCTCTGTGTATATTATATAGCTCTCAGTCACTTGTTTAAAAGGGGGGAATATATCCAAAAATCAATAAATCCCTGTCTACATGATCATTACATAAGAGAGCATTTTTTACAAGGGAAGGGCAAGCCAATGAAAGTATTAAGGAATTTATTGAGTTTGAGGCAGCTCCTTTGTGGAGAGCAAATGTATCGGTGTGAATAAAATCTTAAATTGGTAATTGTCCCTCTCTCTATTTCTAATGATGCTTAGCTCTGTTTTACCGTAATGATCTCAAAACCATAGCTTGTTAATAATTATTTCCTGCTCTTCAGGGAAAGCTGGCAGCTAGGGAGCGTGTTCTTCTCTTATTGGATCCTGACAGTTTTGTAGAATATGACATGTTTGTGGAACACAGATGTGCAGATTTTGGGATGGAAGCTGACAAAAACAAGGTACCTGACTGATCTTTATTTTGCTTACAGCCTTGGACTATTTGTCATTGGGAAACATCTGGCTGATTTAACTGCCTGAGTCTGGGATGGCTGCTGGACTGCTCTAACAGAGTGGGCCGTTCCCATCTCTTTGCTCCTACACATGTATCTACTGCCACTTATTCCCAATCATTCTGTATGCAGTACTCAAAGTTAAAGGAGGCTGTTTGGAAGTGTGTATTTTACTTGTACCATAGATTAGGGGTGCCACATGCAACCCCAAGTATGGCCTCTGCCACCCCCGCAAATCTTCTTTAGAAAACATTTTTTTGCAAACAAATGTTGACCTGCTATGGAGCATCCAAAGGGTCAAAATTAACTTGTTTGCAAGCTAATTTGACCCTATTGGTACTCCGTAGCAGCTCTGGATGCCATTTTATTTTTATTTTGTTAAAAAAACATTACAAACACCCCTCCACCCCATTAGTGGTGCTCGTGGGAAGCAAAAATGGGACCTGATCTCCCAAAGTTGCCCACCCCTGCCATAGATGATCTCTTATTGTTTGTGTGAAGGACTGCCAACTGGTCCTTTTCTCAAGACCAGAGATCAAAAGTGCAAAACTACCAGCCTTAGCTCTGCTGTCTTGACTTGATTCTCTCAGGGCCTTGCCCTTGGTCTATACACTGGATTTAGCACTGAACCACAGAGGAACCACACACACCGTGTGGGGTAAAACCAGGGAAGTTTATTTAAGGTGAACAGATTACAATAAAAGGTGGGGAATGAGGGAAGAGGGAGAAAGGTGGGGAGACACTTTGGTATATGTACATTTTGCATTTCTCAGCCCCCAGCTGGGATTATACTTGTTTACACTTGTGGAGGTGTGTGTGTGTGGTGCAGGAAACTCTGACACTTTTCCTCCACAGTTTGTGACTAGATAATCTACTAGGTACATGATAATATGTAATTGTTGGATCCTAGCTAAATATAGTTGAAAGATGCATTTTTCTCTAGAGAACCAGTTTGAGTTTGAAGGTTAGCAAATACATGGTTTGGTCATTTATAAGAACTTGATTTCATTATTTAGTCATGTTGGTGTTCTGAATTATACATTCTTCTCTTTTGCAGTACCCTGGAGACAGTGTAATAACTGGCCAGGGTAGAATTAATGGGAGACTGGCTTATGTCTTCAGTCAGGTATTACTTTTTATCTTTAAAACTGTGAATGTTTCCCTTTGAAGCCTCACTAATACTTTCATACCTTTAAAAAAAAAAAAAGTTTACAGTGCATTTATTATAGGGTCACTGTAGTGGCCCTATGTTAAGGGTTAGTTGGCTGAATCACATTGTGCCAATATGGTAATCTGAAATTGGGGGCAGGAGGTTCTTTGGTTAATATTGAGAAAACGGCTTAACAGACTGATCTGAAACTTGGTAATGTAGGAGAGGCGGGTTTATGGATGAACTGTGCCAATTTTGGGGTAGAAATGGCAAGAAATGGCTTATTTATAGGGATTTAAAATGTAATGAATGCCCACCAGCAGTTTGATAGGTATCCCCCCCCCCCCATAGACTTACATGGGGTTCATTTTGCAGTAATATTTCTCCATTTGTACAGTATAATTTGGGAAACAGTTTGTTATTTGTTTGAGAAGGGAGAAAGTGTGGTATGTGCTTTGCCCCAGAAGAAGTAGAAAGTATTTGTAGGTTTTGAAAACAGTATAATTTTTCACCCCATTGTAGACTATGGAGTTTGATAAACTCAAATTTGCAGGATGGGAGGGGGAATAGAATGGAGTGTGAGCACAGCCCTCTGGTGCAATGGCAGCATCTCAACCCTTTTTGACCCCAGTGAGCCACTGTTGGGAGATTCTGAGGGGACTGAAAAATAGAAGGAAAGACCAGGAACACAGCAGCATTCTGCCCTTCCCCCAGATACTAATCAGTAGATGCTTGACAACCTACTGTCAGTAACTGGGGCCTATAATTACTTCTGTACTACCTGGACTACACAGTTAGGGACAGGTTTTATTTTAAGTTGAACTCTGTGCCTGCATGAGCAGCTCTGCCCCTGTAGGGATGAATCATTCTCCTATTCTTAAGGGAAAAGTTTGTTGCTTTTGGGCTGTCTGAATAATAAATGAACTGGAGAGCAAAAAGTCTGTTTCCCTCCAAGTTGAGGGACAAGTATGGAACAAATGTCTGAGCCCATTCTTTGGCATAGCAGGTTATTTTTGTATTCAATCTTACAACATGTTATTTCTTTAGGACTTCACTGTGTTTGGAGGCAGTTTATCTGGAGCTCATGCTCAAAAGATCTGCAAGGTAACCATTGTAGAAGGCAATCGTTACAAAACTGTCAGTGCAGGCTGCCTGCAGAATACAAGGACTGAGTGTCTGTCATATAGTTCAGAGGTACGCCCTGCTTCACAGGAATACTTGCTGCATGGAAATTCCTTCCATCTCATCTCCTACTCAGTACTTCTTAAGCTAGTCTTCCCCAACCTGGCATTTTCCAGATGTTTTGGACTAACTCCCATCAGCCCCAGCCAGCATAGCCAATGGCCAGGAATGCTGGGAGCTGTAGTCCAAAACATCTGCAGTGGAAGGCTACCTTAAGCCTTAGGACACACTTGTTTTAAAAAAATATATATGCAGATACATTTTCAAAAACTGTTATCTCAATCTCATTTTTAAAATCTTATTCTTATTCAACTCATGGAAGCCCCCTTTCTGCTCATCTCTAATAACCTTCTCATGTCACTAGATATTTACCCTATTGCTTATCCAATCCCACGGCCACTGAATTCCCTCTTCCCAGTTCCCTCTCTTTCCTTAAAGTATTTGGAGACTTCAGCTGGTTTAAAATACCGTGGCCAGATTATTCTTTCTTGTAAATCACCCTGGGAATATTAATGAAGGGTGGTATAAAAGTACTTATGATAATAAATAAAAATATGTGCCTTATTTCTAATATTAATGACTGCATTAGTTAGTAGTTTATTTTTATTTGCTTTGTTATATAGCCCATAAGTGCCCATTAACAGATGCTCAAAAGCTTCTGAAAAAACATTAAAAAGCAGAGTTAATCAAGCGTGCAGGTGTAATAAGAATGATATTTTCAGGTGGGCCAAGGTGGTGGGTCAGCCAATAGTTTATCTGTAGGGGCCATAATAGGAGCAGAGATTGGACTTTGACACATCCTGATTACAAATAATAATTCCCTATCTTACCCAGATAGTCAATCTTACTGTAAGCCACATGGACTACTTTATGAGCCTCAGCCAGTATTATTGGCTAATCATGGATTTCTGTTCACCAGATCATGGATCAAGCTGCAATGGTTGGTGCTCCTGTGATTGGACTGAATGACTCAGGAGGGGCCCGTATCCAAGAGGGAGTAGAGTCACTCGCTGGCTATGCTGATATTTTTTTGGTAAGAAGCTGGTTAAGTAAGCAGGGTGACCCTTGACCCTACAATTATGAAATGTAATTAAAACTAAATCGCCTAGGAGCTGGTTTAGACATTCAGAAAAAGCAGTGACAGAGGAAGCATGATTGCTATGACATTTCCTGCTGCTTCCAGCTCTTATGCAAAGGTCTTATCTTGTAAACCACTTTGGGATTTAAAAAAGAAAAAAGTGGTATAGAAATTCTCTGAAATAAATAAAAAGGGTGGAGTGGGGAAGATACTGTTACCCTAATGCAGGGACAGAATGCACATTTCCTTCCCCATATCCCCCCCCCCTTTCATGAGATGCCATTAGGGAGTTTCTAGGTGTTGCTGCTAGAAGTGACAATAGAGGGAAGACAGACAGCCTTTGAAATAAGTACTGTACTTCATTTAAGAGAATAACCTGGTTCACACGTAACGACAGCCCAGAGTACCGGTTGAATTGTGGGTTGTTGTTACATGCAAAACCTGCACCATGGTTTAACTATGGGTTGTTAAGTACGAACAACCCAGAGTTCACAGCAACAAACTATATGTTTCCTTCCTGAGTTTGTTGTGGTTAACAACCCAGAGTTAAAACCTAGTGCAGGCTCTGCACATAATGACAACCCATGATTCAACAACAACTTAACCCATATTTTGGGTTGTTATGTGTGAACCAAGCTATTGTTTTTTTGCAAGGGTACCGTGATACCTACCCCACTCCACCGCTTTTGTTGATCCTGCTACCTGCCCCCCTCCCCCATGAATGTTTTAGTAGCATCTGTTGAATTTTGCTGGATAACACAGTTTATATTCAGGGCCTCAATTTAGCCCTCTCCTTGCCCTACAGCTGTGCTCCTGGCAAGCAGAGAGCTGCTGCAGCCATCGCTACTCACATAACCTCCAAGCAAAAAAATGAATTCTTTTTATCGAGTTGGTGAATGAACATTGGCAGCAGCATCTCTTTCCTTGCTTGGAGCACAACCCTGAGGCAAAAGGAGGGTTGGAAAAAGGCTCTTCATCTGTGTCTATCTGTACCAGCTGTCAGAAGCATCAGCTATTAGAGACACATGGAGGATTCAGTACATGTGGGGCCCTTTTTAGAGGCTACTGCATGAATTGCATCCTAGTCTTGGATAGTACCGTAATTCTTTGACCAGCCTCTGTTATGTGCTTTTCCGCCTTTTCCTTGCCTTATGTTTCTGAGGCATGGGATTTTGAAGAAATCTGATAAATTTGGTAAAGAAGGGGATGGGAATTCGGAATCCTGATTAGTGGCTCAGCCAAAAATGAGAACAGATCAAACTTTCTTTTCGTAGGCTTATATATTTCTACAACGTACACACTCCATCTTATATGTTTAATTTAAATGTTTAACACAGATGAAGGGATGTGGTATCTTCTGCAATAACCATTCTGAGATCTTTGGCTGGGAAGTGGTATAAAAATGTATTAATTTTGTTTCCTTTTACAGAGGAATGTTTTATGTTCTGGGGTAGTACCACAGATTTCTCTTATCATGGGCCCTTGTGCAGGGGGTGCTGTCTACTCCCCCGCTTTAACAGATTTTACATTCATGGTAAAGGTAAGGATGCAGCATAAGTTTTCTTTGACTGTAATCCTGAACACACATACATATCTCATTGAACACAGTGACCTGGTTCGCACAAAATGCTAACCCATGGTTACCCATGATTTGTTGTCCTACCTAGGGTTTGTCTGGTAGACGACTGAACAAAACACAATTTGTTTTCTCCGTCTCTGCATTGCAGTGCTTTAGTACTGGCATGTAAAGCGAGGGGGGCGGGTGTGTGTGTTGCCTTCTGCCTCTGTAGCCTGGCGTAACAACCCATGGTTCTGGGTTCACACATAACAACCCATGGTTTCAACAACCCAGAGTTCACAACCCAACAACAAACCATGGGTTCTCTTTTTAGGTTGTTTGTGGCTAACAAATAATGGTTTGTTAGTGTGGCTGGGCTTGTGTATCACGACACCTAGAATTCAACAACCCATACGATGGGTTAGTGTTATGTGCAAACCTAGCCAGTGAGACTTACTTCTGAGTAAACATGCATGCTTCAGTGAGTAAATGAGTAAACATGCAAACATGAGCAATCTTCAGTGAGACTTCTGAGTAAACATGCATAGTATTGTGCTGTTAAGGTTTTATGTACAACCAGGACCTGGATATGTTCAGGTGGATAACATTGGTCATGGGAAGTAGGGTGTGGAGTGGCAGCTTGAGCAGCCTGGACTTAGCTGTGACTGCTACTCCTGCATTTGTTTGTGTGTGTAATTGTATGTACATGTTTTTGTTTTTTTTCCAATAGTTTCTGGCCATAAATCAAAGTCACGCCCGACTCTTGCGTTAAAATTGCCCAGGAGGATAATTTTATCCTCCTTAGGTATCTCTGACAGGAGAGTGTCCAACTGGCTATAAAAACTTTCCTTGATGTCATCATCAGCATCTAATGTTGGTGCATAAGCGCTCAAAATAGTTACCTGTTGGTTATTGGCGAGCTTCAATCGAAGAATTATCAGGCGTTCGTTAATGCCAGTAGGAACTTCTGACAAAGAGTTCACTAGTTCATTTTTGATGGCAAAGCCTACTCCATGTATTCGTCGGTCCTGCTCAGGTAGTCCTTTCCAGAAGAAGGTATAACCTCCTTTTTCTTCTTTCAACTGTCCCTCTCCTGCCCTTCGAGTTTCTTGAAGTGCTGCTATGTCAATTTTAAACCGTCTCAGCTCCCTTGCAATAATAGCAGTCCTACGCTCAGGGCGTTCACTATCTATGTTATCCAGCAATGTCCGTATATTCCATGTTCCAAAATTCAAATGTCTTTTTCGACCGCTAAAATGGTGACCCCACTGGACGCGGTAATCCAGTCAGGGGAGAAAGAGGTAGACTATGTTTAGGGCACCTTTTCTAGCCCCCTCCCCATACGGGGTGAGCAGAGTGGATCCTAAATAGGGCTGCTCAGTCATGGATACAGCTGCCGAGCTGCTCGACTACCTCGTTCCTTGAACAGGGCGACTGAGTCTGCATCCACCGCCCATGTGCTGGTCCATGACTAGGGGCTTCCAGATTCACAGTCCTGCCCCCGTCGCCGTTCGCCAGTCGCCATGGGACTTTTTAAATGTTTGTTTATTGTATGCCTGCGAACATGGACTATCTATAAACGTCACTTCCACCTCCTTGAAAGGTTTCATCAACGTTGCCTCCGGAAAATCCTGCGAATTACTTGGGAAGATAGACGAACAAATGTCAGTGTACTGGAAGAAGCAAAGACTACTAGCATTGAAAAAATGATCCTTCAACGCCAACTTCAGTGGACCGGTCATGTTGTTCGAATGCCTGACTGCCGTCTCCCAAAGCAGTTACTTTACTCCCAACTCAAGGATGGAAAGCGGAATATCGGTGGTCAATATAAGAGGTTTAAAGATGTTCATAAGGCTAATCTAAAAAAATGCAATATAAACATCGAAAACTGGGAAGCTCTGGCCCATGAACGATCTAAATGGAGGTTGGCCTTTCACAAAGGTTCCATGGACTTTGAAGAAGCCTGAGTGCAAGGTGAAAGGGAGAAACGTGCTAAGCGAAAAGCACGTCAAATGAATCCTTTACAGGACCATCTTCCATCTGGTAACCTGTGTCCTCACTGTGGGAAGATGTGTGGATCTAGAATTGGCCTCCACAGTCACTTACGGACCCATCGCTAGAGTCTACACAATCTTCTTTAGAATTTCCTCCTTTTATCCCGGAAGACAATCTTACTCGGTCACGAGTGATCGCCTGATGATGATGATGACATGTTTTTGTAATATTGTCAGCCGCCTTGTGCAGGCAATGCACAGTACACATAGAAGAGACATCCACGCCTGCACTCGTACATACACATAAATATCCAGACACTCTCACACACCCTGCACAGCAATTCAGTTTGAGAAAAATCTCCCACAGGAGCCAATGGGACGACTCTTTTGTTTAAGCAAGCCTAACTGCTGGATGGTGTGTGTGTGTGTGTGTGTGAGTGAGATATTTGTGGGGATGACAGCACATTGGGAAGCAAGGAAGCAACCCTTTCCTCTCCAGCTGCCATCGCCATGAAAACTGCAGTGGGCTGTGTGGGGAGAAACAGAGCTCTCTGTTTCTCCCCATGCAACTCACTTTTCTTCTGTGCTGCAAGCTGAGGAAGGGGCTTCCCTTTCTGTCAGAGCACAGCACGGAAGGGCAGTGGGCTGCTTGGGGAGAAACGGCACTCCCCAGGCAGCTTGCTGGGTGGGGGGCATGGGCAGAGGAGGAGTGGGTGCAGGCTGGATGGAGAGGTCCTGTGGGCCAAATTTGTCCTGCAGGTTGCCAGTTCCCCACCCCATGCTTTAAAAGCCCCGACTTAATGGAAAACAATGTTTTCACTGTCCTGGTATTTAAAACTGTAATTGTCAGTTGCAATTTGAAGCTGTCATTGTCAGCTATTCAGCTTTACATCTTCTACTTGTGTCCTGTCTTAAATTGGTATTGAGGCAGTTGGCTTTAAGTAGTTAAGAGGTCTTGTTTGGAATTGCAAGATTTGGAGAGCGTGTCAGAATAGGGAATATTCAATAGTACCATAACTGTATTTAAGGCGACATATAATTTTGTTTTGCATTTGCTTGTTTCAGCGATTTAGGGATACAGATGGTTCACTGGGAATCCCATGTGTCAGCTGCATGATCTTTTAAATTAGAGGGAATTCCAACTGAATGCATCACTGTTTCCAATTAAAATAAATTAGACATTTGTATACTTTTCTGTCTTCCTATTTTACAAATACATACAGAGTAGAGAATGTAAACACTTGAAATGTTGGATCTTGTACCTCATACTTTGCAGTTTGTTTATTTGTTATATTTGTTTGTTTATTCAGGACACATCCTATCTATTCATAACTGGCCCTGATGTGGTCAAATCAGTTACCAATGAAGATGTTACTCAGGAGCAACTTGGGGGTGCAAAGACACACAGTGCAGTATCAGGTCAGAAATGGCTAAACTGTTGTATTAATGTCTGCCCTTGTTTGCAGTTTCATTATGGACTGGAGAAGAATATGAAGTACATTGTAGTCTGGTCATATACAATCAATACCACAGCTTAGCTTTGGAATATGGTAAACATTCCTGGGTTTTTCCTGAAACTTTGTGCTGCAGAGGGTGAAAGGGGACTGCTGTTAGAAGCACTGAGAATGAGTATTGAGAGAGATTGAGAGGTCGGAACAGCAAGAAAATATGTCAGAAGGATCAAGGAGGAAATATACTCCAAGACAGCTTTTCCCATCCTGGTGCCCTCCAGATGTGTTGAACTGCAGCTCGCAAAATTCCAAGTTCTTCTTCATGGTCTCTGTGCCTCACACATATGGGCTCTGTGCCTGTGCAGAGGTCCTTCGGGAAACTTCTATAGCTAAGGTGTTTTGACGCAAACCCCCTCCCCCAACGACTGACTGGGCATACCTGGAGGGGTTCCCGCCCATTCCCTCAGTTCCTCTTCGACCGCCATTGTGGCAAGTCACTTCGGATCGGAACTTTTCCTTGTTAGAAAAATTTCAAACAAGGTGTTCCTTCAACTTCTATTCTTTTCTTCACCTGATTCTCCTTTTACTTGATCCTTTTGTTTAGTTGTTTTTTTTCGAGCTGTGGAGGACTCTGCGGAAATGTCCCTCAAAGGGGCTTTCCGTAAATGTGTCTGTTGTGGAGCAAAACTCCCCTCAACAGATGGACACTTCCTCTGCGTTTTTTGTCCGGGTGAGGGGTACAAGGTGGACACGTGCCCCCACTGCCAAGCTTTTACAAGACAAACCCGACGCCATCGGGCAGATAGGCTCAAGGCTGAAATGTGGACAAGGGCTCTGAAGGCGGTGGACACCTCAGACCCTTTGCCGGCTGCTGGGCCTAGCAATATCGGCCTTCCAACCCCACCACTTCTATTGTGGTGGATGATCCCCCCACTTCGGGGCGCAGCCTGGCTGTCGCTAAAGCCAAGAAATTGGCAAAGAAAGCGAAAACTAGTTTTACCAAGGGGAAAGAGCGGAAAAAGAAACACCAAAAATTGGCAAAATCTAGACATTCGAAGTCGAGAGCAACACCTCCTTCGTCTCCGCCACCATCAAAGTCGGTTGACTCGATGTTGAAGCCATATCTTTCCCCACCACACCCTTCGACGTCTATGCCAATTACCACCACGACGTCGATCTCAGGAGAAATTAGAGATGGATCGCCTACTCCAGATCCACCACCACAAGATCAGTCTGCTGCCCCACCTCAAGAGACAAGACAACTTTCTACTCCTCCTCTACGACATGTCTCTAGTCCACGACTAAGAGAATGTTTGGTGTCACGCCAAAGATCATTTCGTCAGTATTGATCACGCTCCCCACTCTCTGAATGGGATCGAGAATCAGGCTGGTCTGGCAGACCCAGACAAATGTACTGGGAAGAATCCGCCTACTCCTACTGGGATCGGTATGGTGACAGGTGTCGGTATCGATCTCCTCCATGTAGACCAGCAGCCACGTATGACCAGGACCAATCAGCATGCTCACAGGGAGATATCCGTTGAGACTGAGGAAGAGATCGCAGATTGCCCTCTGCGTCATTGGGCAGAGCTCCGACACCAACATCCCCGGATCACACTGCTACTTCTACTCGACATTCAGTCACGCTACTGCCTCCGCTCCCGCCACTATCATTACCGGTTCCTCTCTCTCCACCTCAAGAAATGTCCACATCACCTAACGACTATGAGTCGGACTCTGAATCCACCATCTCTAGAGTCCTCTCTGAACCGTCACCAGATCCTCTGGTCTTCTCACATGATGCACCTTCTCCTTCGGAGGGCTTGGGCCATTTCACCGAGAGAGTACATTGTATGACACAGGTGTTGGGTCTCTCAACCCAACGCCAAGAAGAGCGAGTTCAAGACCCTGTGTTTGACGCTGTCTTTACAGAGGAGTCCATACCGCCAGCAATTCCATTTCCGCCAACTCTGCTACAAACAGCGCGGCAAACATGGAAGACTCCAGCGACACTCCCTCCGACAGCCATAAGACTAGATGGCATATATAGTATAGGGTGCCTGAAGAGGATGTAAAATTTATCCCATCCTCCACCAAACTCCGTCGTTATAGAATCTGCACAGGGCAGATCTACCAAGCAGCATAGCACTCCTGCCGACAAGGAAGGCTGTTGTCTAGATCTCTTGGGCTACCAATTGTTCCTTTGGGAGAAGATAGGATCCCTTATCGATTCTCCAAGAAGATCACAGGGAATTGGTAAGGGATTTTCAGGACGAGGCTGTGTGGCTATCTCGCCAACAAATCAACACAGCTCAACATCAGGCAGACTGCGACAGTAGGGCTATGGTCGAAGCGGTCGTATTGAGGAGACACGCCTGGCTAAGATCTTCTAACCTGACTCCAGAAGCATGGTCCAGAATAGAAGATTTGCCCTTTAACGGTATTGGTCTGTTCAACTCCACCACCGATGAAGTGATGGACACCGTCTGTAAAGTAAGGACAATGGCAAAAAATATGGGATTCGCCCCACAAACATCAACTTGTCCTTACCGTCAAGGGAGATGGCAGCGTTCTCGACCAACCTTCGGCCCTCCTCAACAACAGCAGCAGCGTCAGTCATGTCCGCAGCAGCCCTCGGTACCGAAGCGCTCATATCAACAGCCCTGGTACCAGGACTACCGCAAAGGTGAAGACCAAAACAAATGACGGGTTTGACTTTGCACAGAGCACAGATAGCACCAATCTCTTTTTCGGCAAACGGTTGACCTTCTTCCTTCCATCATGGAAGAGAATCACTGCGGACTGCTGGGTTCTTACCATCGCCCAGCACGGCTACAAGATTGCCTTCGACGCCCTCCCTCGGCATCAAGACTACGCCACCCTCTCCACCTCTGCTCATCGAGGTCGATGCTCTACTACCAAAAGGTGCAATCGAGAGGGTTCCACTGGCGTCTTTCCGAGAAGGACTACACTCCTGTTATTTCACGCTTGCGAAGAAAGACGGAGGGCTCCGTCCGATCTTGGACCTCTGGGGTGTAAATCTATTCATCACCCCAAAAAAGTTCTGGATGACAACCCTTCAGTCGATCCTACATCAGGGGAACTGGTTCACCTCCATCAACCTACGTGATGCCTATTTTCACATCGCTATTCACCCAGACAGTCATCGATATCTCCAGTTCTGTATCGGACAGGACGCCTTCCAATTCACGGTACTCCCCTTTGGCCTTTCCACTGCCCCGAGAGTATTCACAAAATGTGCAGCAGTCGTTTGCGCTCATCTTCGCTCTCAAGGGATACAAGTCTACCCGTATCTGGACTACTGGCTCCTTGTCAATTCGACGAAACAAACACTCTCTCGGGCAGGTCGACTTCACTCTCAATCTTCTACAGACCTTGGGGTTCTATGTGAATTGGAAAAAGTCTGTCCTACACCTGTTGACATCGATACAGTTCATCGGAGCGTTCCTGGGCTCTGAGCCAGGGCATTTCTCCCGCGGGACCGTGTCGAGAAAATACCAAGACTAGCAACAAAGCTGTTCCGTGCTCGTCAAGTATCTGCGTTTGCCATTCAGCATCTCCTGGGTTTTATGGCATCGACTGTCACAGTGGTTGCCTTCGCAAGACTTTGGATGCGACCACTGCAGACTTGGTTCTTGCGTGCCTTCAACCCAGTGTCAGACACACACCAGACTTACCTCCATCTTCCGCACCACGTCCGTTCCTCCCTTCGGTGGTGGATGGACAATACTCACCTGTCTTGAGGAATTCCCTTTCTCAAGCCTCGTCCGACCAAAACATTAATGACTGATGCCTCCCTCATGGGTTGGGGAGCCCACTGTGGGAGTCACATGGTTCGGGGTCAATGGGTCGGCCACAAGCTCCAGAGACACATCAACTACCTGGAACTCTTAGCAGTATGGAGAGCCCTTCAAGCCTTAGTGTTGGATCTCACAGGTCACCATATACAGGTGGTGATGGACAATACTACAGTCATCGCATATATCAACAAACAGGGCGGCACGAGGTCCATCACTCTGAATTCTCTCACACAGTGGATCTTCAAGTGGGCGATCCCAAAGAGAATGTCCTTCACCGCCATACATATTGTGGGGAAGGACAATGCCCTGGTGGACGCTGTCAGCAGGATGACACAGACATCCCACGAATGGCGACTAGATCCCGATATACGGAACTCCATTTTTCAAACTTGGGGGACTCCTTCTGTAGATCTGTTCGCGACAGCGAGGAACACGGCATGCAAAACTTTTTGCAGCAGAGCAGGTATGGACCCAATGTCGATAGGAGATGCCTTCCTCATTCGATGGTCTGGACTCTTATTTTACCGGTTTCCGCCGATTCCACTCCTGACAAGAGTCATAGCAAAGCTGCAACAAGATCACACCAATTGCATCCTAACTATGGTTCTCCAGCCTTCTTCGCCTCAGCAGAGGACTCCACGTCAGACTGCTGTGTCACCCATCTCTACTCAGTCTCGACGCCGGTCACATTCTCCACCCAGACCTGAGCTCCCTCCACCTCACAGCGTGGAGAATACAACCTCGGCATCAATCGCATTACCACCAGATAAAACAGCTATATTAGTGGCAGCAAGAAAGCCCTCGACTCATCGATCTTACGAAAGAAAGTGGACGGCTTTCAGCATATTCTGCATGACATTCGATGTCGATCCTTCCACCTGCTCCCTGTCAGTATCCTGAGATACTTACTTTCACTTTCTCAGAAGGGACTCAAACTTTCCTCATTAAAGGTTTACCTTGCTGCAATTTCAGCTTACCATCATGCGATTGAGGGTAAGACAGTATTCTCACACCCTCTAACGCGACAATTCCTGAAAAGAATACAGCAACTTATTTCCACCAACTCGGACTCTCCTCCCATCATGGCCTCTCAGTTGTACTGTCAGTGCTCACGTCACCTCCAGTTTGAGCTGTTGCCTCGGTCGACCTCCATCTCCTCACTTGGAAAGTCACGTTTCTGGTTGCCATCACATCGGCGCGTCGATCCGGTGAACTATGTGCCCTCAGGATTGATGCCCCGTATTTGACTTTTCACTGAGACAAGGTGGTTCTTTACCTGGACTTGACATTCCTACCGGAGGTGGTCACTGATTTTCATTTATCTCAACCAATTTCGTTATCAGCCTTTTTTCCATCTCCGTTGACATCGTTGGAACATTCTCTACATAACCTCAATATGCGTCGAGCATTTACTTTTTACAAATCACAGACTGAGTCTTTTCGGAAGCCTCCGCGCCTTTTTGTATGTTACGGCACGAGACGCTTGGGCTCTCCTGTGTCCCCTCAACGCTTTGTGAACTGGATCGTGGCCACCATTCGCCTAGCTTATGAGATAGCAAATATTCCCCTTCAAGACTCAATTCGAGCTCATTCCACCAGGGGAATAGCGACGTCCACAGCGTTCAGCAGAGGAGTTTCTTTAACTGATCTCTGTCGTGCTGCAACTCGGTCGTCGCTGTTGACCTTCGTCCGCCACTATCGACTGGATACTCGGGCGAGGTTGGACTGCGCCTTTGGCAGAGCAGTTCTGTCATCACTCTCCAGATAAAAGACACCTACCCTCCTCCAGTAAGTTAGCTTGGTACATCGCCCATATGTGTGAAGCACAGAGACCACGAAGGAGGAGGACAGGTTGCTTACCTGTAACTGGTTCTTCGAGTGGTCATCTGTGCATTCACACAACCCACCCACCGTCCCCGCTATAGTGTTCTTTAAAATGGGGATGTAAACCACTGTTCAATCTGTAATGTTTATCAGCATGTTACTCTGGCTGTCGACATCAATACCGCTGTCGACATGATGCTACTTATATTGAATTCTCTTGATCCTGAGGCCACAAATGGCGGTCTCGGGGGAACTGAGGGAATGGGCGGGAGCCCCTCCAGGCATGCTCAGTCAGTCATTGGGGGAGGGGTTCCCACCAAAACGCCTTAGCTATAGAAGTTTCCTGAAGGACCTCTGCGCAGGCACAGATCCCATATGTGTGAATGCACAGATGACCACTCGGAAGAACCACAGTTACAGGTAAGCAACCTGTCCTTACCATGGCCGCCAAGTTGGGGAATGCTGTTCTAAGAACTGCCCTCTTTGATCAGACCAAAGGTCCATCTAAACCAGCAATTCTGATTCCAACAACAGTCAGCCAGATGCCCCTGGGAAATTCACAAACAGGCCATATTGACCCTTTTGATGGATCTTAATAACATCCACTAGCATTACAGTTAAAGCTACAATGTTTTAGAACTTTAAAAATAATTTATTATAAAGGTCTAATTAAATATTTTGCTATAAAGTTCCATTAAGAGAGGTGCCGTACTTTACTTTCTAGGCCTTAAATGCATTTTAGTTGGCTTTGGCTTGTGCATTTGGCTGTGCGTTGCTCTTTGGTCAGTGCAGGTTTCTTTAAAAAAGACATTGTAGTGGTTGATTATTTTTTTGTTCTATTTGAAAGTTCAGCGGACTGTTTGCAATGTCAGATTTGTTTGTTTGTTTTCCCTCATAGGTGTTGCACACTGTGCTTTTGAGAATGACATAGATGCTTTGCTCAATCTCAGAGAGTTTTTTAATTACCTACCTCTTAGTAACAAGGATCCAGCTCCTATCAGAGATTGTCATGATCCTAGGTAAGTATTTTTTATTTTTTTTACAAATAATAGATGTTCATAGAATCAAAGTGTACCTCAGAGTTCATCTGCAGAGTTAGGATTTCCTAGACTTCTATCCCTGAAGGAAGCCTGTCCTTTTAAGTTGAAATTCCGGGGCAGCTTAATGGGGTCCTTCCCTGTGTTATAGGAAAGGTAGTCCTCCGATGAAATGCCTGCTGCAAGTTTGAAGAGTAGAAAACCAAAATGTTCCTTTGATAGCAGTGGAACTGCATGGTATATGTTGGCATTCAGCTGATGGACCAAACCTTTCTTTTCTTCTTCACTCTTGCTGGTACTAGTTGGCTCTTCTGTTGCTTTTGCTGGTTGAAGAAGGAAGGAGGCTGTTTTTTCCCCAGGTAATGTCTGAAAATGAAAACAACCAGCTAAAGATTTGGGCATCCTTCTATGCTTCAAATGTGGAATATTAAATGCAATAAATATGGGGAAGTATCCTACTCTGCCCCCACACCAGCGGGACCCACCACTAGTGCAACAGGGAGCAGGCATTTCTGAAAGCAACCGGAAACGAGCGGATACACAAGATTTTGGAACAGCGCAGGTCACCGGAACTTGCAGGAAGGAGTTCCATTGACCTGTCCCGATCCAGAAGTGAGCATTTCTGCTTGTTTTCAGGCTTCCTTGTGGCAGCGCTAACTCCCTGTTGGGTTAGCGGTGGGTCCCGCTGCTGCAATGCAATGAGTGGAAGCGCTGCAGCACTATTGGATATTGCCGAATATTTCCCTCGTCCCTTCGAGTAGGCGGAATCAACCTTCTGGAATTCAGTCAAATTAGTCCTAAGCTATGGCCATGTCTCACTGGAGTAATTTTCTCATATGAATGATATGGTATAAGTTTCTTGCTTTTGATTCCATTTGTTTAAAGCAACCGGTTGGTTCCTGAGTTGGATACAATTGTTCCGATGGAATCTACTAAAGCTTATGACATGGTGGATATTGTACATTCGGTAAGCTCTGTGCACCAGCATATTATGGAATTTTGGTAATGGGATACATTTATTTATTTGTTAGATTTGTCTGCCGCCCAAAGTGCAAATGCCCTCAGGGCAGTTTTTGATAATAAAACCAAACAACAGCAGGAAAATAACCAGCAATAACATTATTAAAATACTACAATTCCTTTCCCTCCCAGATCCTCCTTCCCATTCATTTCATTTCCAGATCCTCAAGATAAGTTCACTCAGATTCTCCCAAAACTGTTTTTTCCCTCTGCCTCCCACCCAACTTGTTCTGCGAAGTCCATTTTCTTCTCTGACCCCCCCCCCCCCCCAATACATCATTCTGACTCAAGCACCTCTCTTAAGTTTTCTTTTCTTGAAGTGGCTTGGAAAATTCACTATAGCAACGATTTAAAATATCTGCTCTGGCTTATGTACAGATGCTGACCATCCTTCTACTAACAGTATATTAGGATGCCACTTTTTCTGATGCTCTTTTATGACTTTGCTAATTAGCCACTTAGAAGACAGAGAACGTGCTCATGTTGTAAAACCATAGATTTAACAGGTCTCTCAGATGAGTAGTCCATAATGTTCTTTAAATGGGCGAAATGGCTTCTGAGAGCAGTATATTGAAAAGGATTTAACAAAAAACACCCCTATTTCAGATATCTCAAATGTTTAATCTTCGTGTGATGCAGATGTCTCTAGCAGTGAGTATTTTTTCCATCACTCTGAATCTAATTTGTGCAGATTGTTGATGAGAGAGAATTCTTTGAGATCATGCCCTCCTATGCCAGAAACATAATAGTTGGGTTTGCCAGACTGAATGGAAGAACTGTTGGAATAGTTGGCAACCAGCCCAAAGTAGCATCAGGTAAGAGGAAGCTGGCAGCTGCTCGGACCCTGCATATCTGAGAAATAAGGTTGGAAAACTATTTGTGCTTATGAATGTGTTATACCTGTATTCTCAAGGTTTCCCCCCCTCAAGTTCTCCCCCCCCCCTTAAGATGGTTGTTGGTCCAATTTTGTTTTTTGCTATTAAAATGTGTGGATGGCTTTATATCTTTGTGTGGTTTTTTCCAAAGAACCATGAAATTTGATTTGTTTCTTGATACAAATAAGTGGTGTGTTAAATGTAAGGAGCAGGCAGATAGCAGAGTTTTCTGTAAAAATGTCTGGAATCCATTGATCTCCCCTGCATTTCCTCATGTCCACATATACATCACTAGCTGCTTTTCTCCTCTCTTGTTCAAGCACATTATATCATTTTACATTAGTAGCAAGGTGTTTGTCTTCAGAGACCAAACATGTACAATTCCTATAAGAACATGACTTATGTTAATAACCATGGCCAGCTGAAATATAATTCTTTATTATTGAATGATTTCTAGGACTAGCACTGCAATTCTACCAAGACCAAGACTTCAGACAGGACCTATTATCTGAAATATCTAGAGCTGGTTGTGGTTACTAATATAAAATATATTGTTCTTATGGGGTTTTTAAGCAAATGTTTTGTCTTTGAAGATAAATAATTTTCTGTAGCCAGTGCTGTTTTGGAGTGGGAAATAGAATTCAGCCACCATATTGAATTACTCCCCCCCCCCCGGATAATCCTTAAATGTAAACAACGTAAAGAGCTAAAATGTAGTCAGATAGCTGATACCTATGATAATAGCAAGTGTTAATATTTATCCAATAAATATTTAAAGATAGGATAAAATAAAAATATTGTTCAATATATGGCACCAAGATAGAGAATTATCATTTGCACATTGTATCTAAAATGCTTCTTTGTATATTTGTGAGAGATAACTCAAACACTGACTACTGTAAAATGTTATTTTTAAATGGCTTGGAAAGTCTTGTAACAGTATTGTCTACTTTTTCTGAAAACTAGGCTGTTTGGACATAAACTCCTCTGTGAAGGGAGCCCGTTTTGTTCGCTTCTGTGATGCTTTCAATATCCCTCTGATAACATTTGTAGATGTGCCTGGATTTTTACCAGGTAGGTTCTTCTGCATCCTTGTTTGCAATGATGGATGATATTTAGCCTGATTCCGCTTACATTTGGAATTCCTGTATCTAAGGAGTAGGGGGTTGCCTTTTCTTGCAAGTACAGAGGCAAAACCAGTATTCAGTGGCAAAGGGCACTTAGTCTTTGCAGAGTATCCTTCCTGTTGGATGTGTAGAATACATTGCTTATTCTTACTGTAGTGAAGTTTAACATTCATACAAATCTCACTGATTCCTTGCAAGAGTTTAGTAGAGCTGTGAAATCCATTAAAATCAAAACATGTCATCAGTGCTGGAGTAAGAGAGGATTTGCCTTTTCATCCATCTTAACCACCATGTCTCACTCTTTCATAAGCATATAATTAGCTAAGTATTTGTTACATATCAGAAAGTATTTTTTGATCTATGTATTTCTGTGTAAGCTGTACATGTGGAGCTCTATTTCTCCTAACGACTGCCATGTGTGCAATTTTCATTGCATTGTCCTATATTAACTAAAGCAGCTCTGTTGTAGAGACTGTGTTTATGGTGTTTTCTCTTCTGCTGGTGGACATTATGGAGGCAGTGGGTATGTCTACTTTTCCTTTAGGCAGTTGTCTTAGGTGAGTGCTGAATCGCAAGGCTGACATTTTTAGAATGGATTTATTGGACCATTTAATCCCAGATTATTAAAATACTAGGTGGGTGATAGATTCTCATAATAAAAAGATTTGGCTCCATACATCAGTTCCAGTCAAACCAAGAATTGCCATGTAGAAGATTCATTGGCTTCACAACAAGGCTGTAGATCTGTAATCCTACCTGTTGTAGATGTTTGGTGCAGACACGCATTCCACCTGTACTCTTACTCTAAATAATGGCTGAAACTTCAAGTGCTATCATAATCAGTGCTGGGTGTATAGCTTTTCTTATCAAATATCTTCTTCTCAAGGTGACTTTCTTGTAACAATGTTTTATTGGTTCCTGTTGTTTCCAGGGACAGCCCAGGAATATGGTGGGATTATACGCCATGGTGCAAAACTGCTCTTCGCTTTTGCAGAAGCAACAGTGCCAAAAATCACTATTATCACAAGGAAGGTGAAGTAAAATTGTATTTTATAGCTATTAGTTGTCACGCGTTGCTGAGAATGTGTAGAGGAGGTTTTCCTACCCTTTGCTCAACAAACCGAATTGGCACCAGAGCTTCCAAATTCTGTCCATCTTTGATTTTTCTGTCTTTATATAACTTCTCCATATTTTTTACTTCGGGAGCTGTTTTTAGTCTGTATTTCACCACTGCTGCTTAATGTCTCTAGATACCTCACAATCAAGCCTGTCTTTTTAAAGAAATGCTGCCTCCAGAGTAATTTCTATCCTAATGACTTTTATGTGATCTAGAATATGAATGTAGTAACCTTACACACACACGTCTCTCTCTTTCTATTTTTAACTAGTCACAGCCTGACATCTTTGGGCTATATAATAGTATTTCCAACTTGGGAACACATTCTCTGGGGCTAATTGCCCACTGCCTAACTTAATGAATGTCAGGCACCAGGCCAAGACTTCATTAAAAAAAAAATCCACTCTTTTAGTCTTGTAGCTGCTGCTTGGTATTTAAAGATTGTTATTATTTTATATACTACTTTTTGTTGTATATATTTAGTTATTGTACTCTAATATTGCTAGCAATGCAGTCCTATACATATCTACTCAAAGTCCTATTGAGTTCAGTTGGGCTTACTCCTAGGTAAGAGGGTATAGGATTTCGACCCAAGTGTTGTTTTTAACTATTTTTGTAAGCTGCTTTGGGAATTTTTAATTAGAAGGTGGGACATCACAGTAAGGTTTGTTTTTATGGTTAGTTTAGTTGCTCGCTGTGGTGGAAGGAGCCAAGCGGGAGCACCATCATGTGAGAATGAGGCCTATGTTGGGGACCTCCCTATAGAAAATGAAAAGAGGGTAAGGGGGCAATCCTATGCATGTTTAGACTGAAAAGCGCCCTACAATTCCCAGCATTTCCCAGCCAGTGGGCAGTTAATTTGGTGGTCTAATCTGAGTTAAAATTTGCACCTTTGTGACCCAATGAGTCAGGGTGTAAAGTATGACCATTGTTGAAGACCATTCTAAAGATTCTGATTGAAATAAATCAATTGGTTTATTATCTTCACATTGAAAATATTGCGAACCTGAAGACAAACAATAACATTTGTATTTAGAAAATATTATACCAGTAAATGGTCAGAGAATGGCATAAAAAAGTGATCAACAAACCAACACAATAATATAAATGATCTAAGAATGGTATTACTGTGTCATTGGCAAAGCAATTTGAATAGTAATCCTAGGCCTACATCTCTCTCCAGCGCATGTCATACGTTTCCTGGCTACTTTAAACTGTTGCATTGTGATAGGCAAAAGTCATATCTAACAATCCAGTGCAGTGGACCATGGATCCTTTCACTTTCATCAGAGCCAGAACAATAAAAAGAAAATTAAGGGAGAGGTAATGGGGAGATAAGAGAGACGTGGAACGAGGTGAAGCATGCAGCAGCATCCTGTTCTATAAAATGCAGCCTCCTCGTCTTTTATATTGATTAGAGATGGGTTTATATCATATTTCAATATTTATGTTAATTTCATAATGTATGTGGGTGGACCTATAGATTATTCCACCTTACACGGCCCATCATCTTTCTAGGGGAGAAGTTACTGATGCTTCTTTCATGGTCTTTCCATTGCTTCATAAGCACATTCCACATCAACATCTTCCAAAGCAGCCTAAGCATTTCATCATTTGCAGCGATGCCTGTTGCTGCTCCTTTGGCCTCTTGGTAGGCACAAAGTTTTCTTTGTCCTTATCAGTCCAGATGCCAAGGTCATACATTGGCTGTCACTAAGATTCAGCAAAATTTCCAAGCAGCTTGCACAGAGCTGAATCTTTCCACAGTTGCCATCCATCTTAGTCCATCATGGTCTAGAGTATGTAAAATGCAGTGGTTCCTTTGGCCTAGCAGGTCCAGTCTAAAGACTCCGACCTGAGCTGCACTGGGCTTTTCATGTTCGCTTGAACACGAGTAGAAGCCTCCATGTGACCAGGAACTCTGATTTATCAGGAGGTTGGGAACTGGGGGTGTGGAGCCAGCATGCATGAGGATGTTGGGGTCAGGGCCAGCATGCATAGCCCATCCCTCTTACTTGTGTTGCTTGTACCCTATGCAAGCATAACACCTAAACAGGACTTTTCACTTTAGGGAAAGTGTAGTAAGGTGGGCAGAACCAGACAAACATATAGTCATGCCTTGGATTGAGAGCATAATTCGTTCCGGAAACGTGCTTGTAATCCAAAACACTTATATCAAAACGAAATCCCCCCAGAAAAATTTGTACAGAGATTTTTAATTTACCGTAAGCTGTACTACAGTACTTGTATTGCAAGATGTCGCTTGTATATCAAGTAATAAATAAATAAATAAATATTTTAAAATTTGTTTGTCTTGCAAAACGCTCTCAAACCAAGTTACTTGCAATCCAAGGTATTACTGTAACAAGATTCAGGGAATACAGCATGAACTGCCTGTCTCTTAATTGGAGAGAAATGTTGGGAGAACCCTTTCCACCAACAATTAAGAACAGCATCACCACACACACTGATCCCTGGGCTCATATTGTGGCTAACACCTTCCCCCTTTGTGTGCCATGACTTCTGAGGTCTTTGTCACCAGAACTGTGGTAAACGTTGCAAGGGTCAAAACATATCTTGTGGTTTTACTGGTGCCAAGTAACTGCATTTGTATATTAACAGGCTGCATGCACCTGTTGTAATGGATAAATTGTGGAGGAGCGCCATCACCATCTGTCCTTGTTGGTTCATGTGGGCTCGATTACTATGGTGGGCTGCCATTTGAAGAATATTGCTGTAGTGTAATATTTGTAGCAACAATAAAATCAATGGGGGAAAATAGTCTGTGGCTCCTGCAAATTCTGTGAAAAGGCCTTAGCCTAATCCAGGGGTGCAGAAACTCTTGGGAGGGTCACATTCCAGTGGTGGGTAGGGCCAAATGCAAAGGGGATGGGGCCAAAATACCAGCATATTTTAGCTTAAAGCTCTTACTACCAGGAACTAAGCATTAGGAGAGGCATTGGGCTGGGGGGGGGAGGAACTGCACAAAAGCCAAGAAACCACCAAGTGATTGGTAGTCAGGGGTAGGGGGTGGACCTGGGGGACAGGGGAGTTGGCCTCTGGGCTTGAGGCTCTGCAATATTTGCCTCTCATACTCTTTCTTCTTTGCCACCCCCCCCCCTTGGAAGAAGAGTGGATTTTCTACTGACTTTCAGGGTGTTTACTTGGGAGTAGGAAGACAGTTGGCTAAGCTCCCAGGTTCCACTGGCCAGTGATTAGCCCATCCTTCCCTCCCTCCGTGACTCATTCAGGAAAGCGTAACCCCAGTGGTGTAGGCCTTATTCAGGGGAACAAACCGATCCTGGCAGGTGTAAATAGAAATCCAAACCAGTCCAATAAGTAGTTTATTAAGTTAAGGGTAAAAACAGGATAGTGAAGAAAAGTAGCAAGTACGGTAAGCATGATAAAATAAGAAAACAAAGCCTGAAACAAGAACACTGGTCTACCTTCCATATATGCTGAACAATCTAGGAGAGCAACCAAGACTTACATCAGAATCTCTGTTGCACTCAACAAAGCATCGTGCTGGCTCCAGGTTGAAGAGGGAGAACTCAAATTTGAGACTATGCGATACGTTACGCTGTTTGATCAGGGTGATCTTGACTGACAGCAGCATCCCCACTGACCCAATGGGCACAGGTTCGTGTATGCAAGAGGTGCCCAAGGAAAAGGACTGTCAGTACCAGAGTTTACCCTATGAAAGTGAAAAGTGACAAAGATGTGGCTAATTCTTTCCTATCAGAACCTGCCTTGTGTTTTTGGGGATGTTGGATGAGATGTGACTGGTAGGGTTGCACCAAATGGCCATTATGGGGAAGGTTTGAAAACATCAGCCTTGTCAGATGCAGGCTTCTCGACAAGTGGGTATAAGGCAGATGTTGGGTCTGAGCCCCAAATGTTAACCCATATATTTGATCCCCACATGCCACAACAAAATACCCATTTCCCAGAAGGAAAATGGATGATACTCAAAGAAACATACATAGCCCACAAAAAAAGGATAGAAATGCACACACCAAATAGCAAAATCCAGCTGTGAAAATGCAATGATGGAAAGGTGAATGCATGTTTAAGAGTGATTGGACGACTCAGAACCAAAAGTCTCCTTTCATAACATTTAATATTTACAATTCTTCTAGCAGAAATACACGGGGCTGAATTAGTTGACTCTCTCACCTTATTTCTTGTTCCAGGCTTATGGTGGGGCCTATGATGTGATGAGTTCAAAACATCTAAGAGGAGATGCAAATTATGCCTGGCCAACAGCAGAAGTAGCAGTGATGGGTGCCAAGGTAATTGCAAGCAGCTTTTCTTTTGGTCCCTCCAGTCATTGCCAACCCATCAATCGTTTCTTTCCATTTTATTCCCTTCACCCAGTTTGTAAATAGTTAAATAAGTTTAGTTACTGAGCTAGTTCACATTCCAAAGGGCCTCAGAATTTTTTTTTTTTAGTAATTTCATATTCTTGTGTGTTCTTAGGGAGCTGTCCAGATAATTTT
Source organism: Shinisaurus crocodilurus (assembly GCA_021292165.1). Taxonomy (NCBI): domain Eukaryota; kingdom Metazoa; phylum Chordata; class Lepidosauria; order Squamata; family Shinisauridae; genus Shinisaurus; species Shinisaurus crocodilurus. Next base: position 59,846,370 of record CM037878.1, read on the forward strand.
CAGAGGGAAGGGGGCACATGCAGAAGCGGAGTATGTGGAAAAGTTTGCAAATCCTTTCCCTGCAGCAACCAGAGGTATGGTGGCTTTGAGAATTTCTATTATTGAAAACTTTTCAAATGCACATTTCAAGTTCTTCATAGTGATTTCAAAGTCCTTTCACCTTTTACTGATCAAATTTTACTTTGCTGGTAAAGAGTAGATTTTTACACTGGTTGTGTTTGGACAATCATTTCCAGGCTTAGTTAACCCACCAAGGCAGTGTCTAGTTGGAGAAGTTATTCAAAAATACGGGGCCCTCTTTCCAAATGTTAGCTACATTCTTTCTCCATATTGGCCCTTCTTAAGCATTGGAATTATGATGGTGATACGATGTGTACAAAGATTAAGTACTGTTATATGGTTAAAGTGTTTGCCAACTCTAGCTTCCTCTTTGTGGTCTCTCTGCTCCCTGTGAGGGTGGTTGAAGGGCTGTAGTATGCTTTGGATCCCTTCACCAGCAGAGAGGTCCATGGGTGGAAGCCTTCGTGGTGCAGTGGCAGTAAACTCCACCACCATCACTGACACACCTGCAGTGTTCCAGGGGCTTGTTCGGGGAGGCCATGGATCTGCAGGATCCTAGCCCTTTCCATTCCCCTAAGAGAGTCCTGGAGCTGGCATAGTTGCTTCCCTCCCATTGGTTCCAGTGGGAGGGGAACCTTTTTAAAAAGCCAGCAAAGAAAATGGTGAGAAACCACACTTCTATCCTAACTGTTGTGGATCTTGCCCATAAACTTTGTTTTAATTGAAAGCTAATGTGGACCACTTATAAGAGGATCATCTTCATGATGCTTTTTTCACATATGCCTTTTACACAGCCGTGAAAATGCATTATTTTAACATCTACTTAACAGGGTTTGTGGATGACATTATCCAACCATCTTCTACTCGACTTCGCATCTGTCGTGATTTGGAAGTGCTGGCCAGCAAAAGACAATCCAACCCCTGGAAGAAGCATGCCAATATTCCGCTCTGAATTTGCTTTAAGGGAAAGCAATGACGATAAAATAATAGAGAAAATCAGTGGACCCCAGGTGTGCTTGTTGATTCAAATCCCCTGAAGTATGTGGAAGTTATCACGATAGGCTGTAATTTCAACGTCCAAGACTAAATACAAAATCATTCACAAATGTTAAAACCAGTATTGCAACAGAAACCATACAGAATGTGGAAATAAAACATTTGGATGACTTTAAACAAAATTTATGCCTGTGATTATTTTCCTAACATGCAAAACAAAATATATGACTTGCAAGGGAGACAAATCATGAATATTGTATTCATCACAAGGCTTTCAAGATTCTCAGATGTAGTTGTTTATTCAGCATAAATGTCTGACATACAGATTTTGATTGTTAGGTGGCTGATGAGGCCCTTCTTCCCACCCCTTTTAGGAGATTGTACTAAGCCTCTGGAAGGCTGGTGAGGGAGTTTCTCTGTTGTACTTCGTGTAGCTGAGATCCCTCCTGGCAGGTGTGACCATGTTGGATTCCTAGTAGGCCCAAACAGATGTCTGTCATCTGAAAACACTGAAGATATGCAATTTTACTCTGCCTGTATCTAGTAAAGTTAAGTACAGTTATTTTGTCAGTTAAATTTCTACAATGTCAGGTTGCTTTCATTACACTCTTGTTAACACAACCACTCAGGTTTCTTTCCTATTTAGAAAACATCTTTGAAGTTTCTAAATATTACGTTTGTGTCCTGAACATAAAGAATGTGTGCTAAATAAGTTGATATCTGAAAAACTGCCTAGTCACCATTGTCTGATTTTTGCTAGTATTTTAAAAAGAGTTGTCCTCACCCAGCTAGTAATATGCAGATTTGGTGCTTTTAGAATAAGGTTGTTTTGCATAGCTACAAGCAGTTACATAGATCACTCGTTGTGTAATGCTAAGGAAGACAAATATTATGTACCATATTATCAAAAGGTTTCATATTGTTAAAAAAAAATGTGTGGTATGTAAAACAAAATTTGGAGAATGGTCTTTTTCTGGGTACTACTGAGAAAGGTAATTTTATTATTACATTAAGGGTGCAATCCAGTCGGGATGCCCATAGCCCTCAGAACCTGGAGGATTACAGGCATCCTATGGAGGGTGGGAGGAGAGTGGAGGCGAAGGCCACCTCTGCACTCCTCCCACTCTGCAACTTGAATAGACGGCCAATTTTGGCCATCTAACTGAGGTGCTGCCTTGATACTTTGGATCATGGTGGTGCCCGTCTCCTCCCTTCCCTGCCCCCTAAACCCCATCTCTGAGTTTGGTTCTTTCTGACCTAGCTCTGGGGCGGGGGGTGCTCGTGCTCTGCTGTCTAGCAGCCATAGGATTGCACTGTAAATGTGTCAATCTGTTTGTCAGCACTGCAGGCATATTGGCAAGGTTTTTAAAAAAAAAACTTAAGAGGAGGAACTGCAGGGCAGACTTACGAACAGCAGCACATAGGCAAGAACTGAAGTACAAAACCAGCATATTCATACAGATTGGTTGAAAATACCATGGAGCAGGTGTGAGTATAAACAAGTTGAAGGTTGGATCCAGACTTACTTAAGAGTAGACCAATTAAAACCAGTGGCAATTAAATCAGTCATGACTAACCTAAATTCCATTTGTTTTAATGGGTCTATTCTATGACTAAGTCTGGATCTAATGATGAATACATAGATACTGAAAATACTGGGACAACATCTATTTAAAGACTCATACAAAAGTATGTGTTTTTGGCTTTAAAAGTAGAATATAAATCTAGTCAGCAACTTATTATTAGCAGCAGCAATAATTCTGACCAAGAATGGACAGAATAGAAATCCTTGTTTCATATTAATAAGATTCAGAAAAAATGGTGATAAACAAGTAGATATTTAACACATACAAAACAAAGACAATTAAAAGCATTTGAAAAAAAATCGGTCACTGTTTATTATAGTGGAATAAACTGTTCCAAGATTCTTCTGTAATTGTTAGTAAAACACAATAAATTTTCAATACAAATAATTCTGAGAAGAGCTATACAAATGGGTATTTATGTAGCGCTAAGTATTTACAAGTCCTACCTGTATTCCACCTCATTTCTGCATTGCTATTGTAGTTGAGAGATGGAGTTTCGGCAGCAATTAAAACACATTTACAAGTGCGTTGGTAAGGAACGAGTTATTAACCATAGACAAAATAGGGTTAAAAAAACAGGAAGAAACCATGTGAGGACAATGGAGATTTTTTAAAAAACAAGTAAGGGTGCAATCCTATGCATGTTTAGACAGAAAAGTCTACAGCATTCCCTAGCCAGCATTGTAGGACTTCTGTCTAAATATGCATAGGATTGCACCCTTACTTGTTTTTAAAAAAATCTCCATTGTCCTCACATGGTTTCTTCCTGTTTTTTTAACCCTATTTTGTCTATGGTTAATAACTCGTTCCTTACCAACACACTTGTAAATGTGTTTTAATTGCTGCCGAAACTCCATCTCTCAACTACAAGTTAGCAACAAGAACAGCATGGATTCATGACTATGTAATTGAGGCCAGAAACACAATCTCCAAAAGCCAATACTTCATTAATATTTCTGGTGGTGGGCAGATTTGTGTTCTGGTTCCAGTAACTGAAAGGATACGAAATACCAGTTACCAGGAGTAAACATTTTAATAAACATGTAAGGATAATTAATTTGGATAAGCAAAGTTGCATCATTCAAGATTATTAAACTAATCTTGGGTAAGAGCAACAACTGGTGATGGGCAGGACAGTATCAAAAGGGCAAGATAAATCTGGCTGATGCAGTCAGAGAATATTATCACAAGTAGTTCCAAATGACACCTCCAAGTCAAGAGGGTGGCCACCTTGCACCCAATGTATAGTAATGCCAAGCAAAAACTTCCAAGTATCAAGGGATAGCAAAACTCATGATCTCTATTAAGATTAGACCACCTTGGTGACAAACTCCTTTTGTCAAGCCCTATCTTCTCTCCATGTTTTCCTATCTGACTTACTATGGTTGTTAGCCCCTCTGGGCAGATATGTTGCTTCAGTGTAGCACACAGAATACTTGGTACTAAAACAGTTCACATTAAAGGCTTAATAAAATTAATATTTAAACCTATTCATGACATTTGGACTTCGTTAGGAAACCAAGAAAAGTGAACACTAACTAAAAATGGGGAAAGAACCCCTGAGCATTCCATTGAATTAGGTTCTATCCCAGTATCGTTAACACTCAAATACCAATATTCAGTCCAAGGTTTAACAAGCTTATAAAAATAGCAGAGGTTCTTTATAATACGCTGACAATCACTATGTTGTCACAACTGGACAAAATACCAAAGCTTTTTCCATCATCTGTGTTTGAGACAACAATTATTGCTGCCAATGAACAGATTGGATGAGCCATAGTAGAAAGATTCCATTTTCCAGAAGTTGAGTAAATGTTCTCCTTGCCCAGGGTAGGTAAGGCTGCTGCATCCTTCAGGAAAGTCTTTTTCCTCTGACAGAGGGTGAATGTAAATAGATCAGACAGGTGAGTTAAAGGTACTTTATGTAGAACTATTGAATCAACTGTGGCTCACACATCAAGGTGTCTAATGAGTGCATTGTATTGTTCCAGGGGCTTACTGGCAGAGATAACTATCCAAGGAAGCTAAAATCCACAGCAAATCACTCACCCGTCTACCAAAGATAATTCCTTAGATACATAGGTACTATAGAAATTCTAGTCATCAGAAGAAATGCAAGAGACTACAAATCTGGAGAGATGGATGGGACAGTTAACACCGCATTTGACAAAGTCAGTTCTGCAATCTAGTGGGCAATGGCAAATTGTTCCATCCTTAAAGGTTTGCTCTTTTCTCCACACCTGGCAAGCGTGATCAGTTGGAAGAACTCCGTATCATCAGCTTGGACAAAGCAGAGATGTATGGGAAATCTGACTGAAGTCTTTGGCCATTTCCAGCCAACAATTCTGCACTTTTTCTTATATTGACAGGAAAGATGTTACTTATAGGAAGTTCCATGTTAAAGCATATTAACAACCTAAGGCAAATCTATTATGATTGTTAGCTAGTCCAGAGCTCCAGCAAACAGTTTCCCAGTGACTGAGAATGCTTTATTTTGAACTTGTATTTTTGTTTTTATAGAATTTCAATGTTATTTTGGCAAAAAGAATTGAACAGGGAAGTGGTATGAAACGTCTGGGTAAGCACTAGGCAGTAGTATACTGGCAGGGGAAATGAGGAGCATCTACTGAATATTGAACTCCAAGTTCATCAGGATCTTGTGCCAGGTATCAGATTATGTAAAGTTCTGTGCAGTCATTACAGGTCACAGTACCAGCCCTGATGTCAATTTTACACACACTCTAAATTGCTATTTACTTGAACATACCAGGTATGTGTCAGGGAGAGCAACTGCTTGAAAAAAAAAATCAAGGTTTTACAAAAATTAACGGAAACATTTGTTCACTTTTATTGAAAAAGACAAAAAAATCCCCAAAGGAAGCAAAAAACCTCAATGTCTGCTCTGCCCAGAATGCTGGGCAAGTAGCAAGATAAGCAGACATAAGGAGTGAAATGAACACAGCTTTTTGAGCTTCACTATAGGAAAATATTTAGTGGAAGATAAACCAAACAGAAAGCACCCATTTTCAAATGCTTTTGTGGAAAGGACTCCACTGCACATGTGATTTTGAGGAGTTTATTAAAGGAAAAGTGAAGCATCATTTTTAAATTGTACAAAAGGAAAAAACCTCATATTGTAAATGTACAATTTACAGAATTACTAGTAAAACCAATCAAGGAGACACATTAAAAAAACCTATTGACTGCAAACTGAACAAGAAACCCATTGGAGGTAACTTACTTGTAAACGGCTTTTGTTTTACAGAATTCTAAAATGATCAATTAAAATTCAGTTTTCCATATGGATGCCTGTGAAGCACACGTTTTGTCTGTGGTGGACTCAAACCAGCAGCAGTTATGCCACTCTGCCTACAAAACTAGTGCTTACTGCACCCATTCCTGACCACTTTTTCGAGAGAACTTGCACTTTGTCCTGAAGCACCAACCCAGTGACTTTAGCAACTTTAAAATTTCTGAACAGCTACCTTGGAGGAGTGGCCTAATAATTGGGTCAACATTTTTGGCAACCACAATTTGAGAACTGTACAATTTTTAGGGGAAAAAGTCCCAACTGCTAAATGAAACTAGCATGATTTGTGTTTTGTCTGATCTCCCAAAGGTAAGCATTAGATGCACCTTGTATTCATTAAAGGACCTTTTTAAAAGGGAGAATGTCACAGTTATTTTGCAGCTGCTATAAAAAGCACCTCTAAAATGAATGTATTACATTTGGGTCAATTTCGATATGCTTTCAAGCACACTAACATTCGAACTCCAAATAGAAGAATAGTTTGGACTCATTTTCACAGATCTTCTTATGAACAGGAGCGGCGCTCAACACCAAGGAGGGAAAAAATCAGTCCCTTAACTACATTAGCAGCTACCAGGAAGAATCATAATATCAAAGCAGACTGAAAGTCCAGATCATTGAAGACACTGAAAATCTCTTAGAACGATGAATTAGCTGATTACTTTTTGGATTGTTCTGCTTTTTAGAAAAATCATTTAATAATTACTCTTAATAATGCACAGTTAACACTGAGAATGTAGCTGTATTCCATTGTAAGCTTAAGAACGTCACCATCTAAGCACAAGTTTCTATGCAGCACATACAGTAAATCTAACTGGCAAAATTAATTTACAAAAATAGCACAAAAGGGTATTTACGGCATGGAAAGTTAGACACTTCTCTATGGTACAGTTAAAATTGCTTTGAAAATGAGACTCCTGTTCCCCACCCCCACCCCTTTTCCCCCTGTGATTTATGCTCCATAGGAAAGTTGCTGCTTTTGTACCTCAGATCTGACAGGGCATGTAATAGGTAGTAGAAACAGCAAATAGATTACTGTAGAACCATTGGTTTATTTTACTGAGAATATTTTATTTGCTGGTATAGGTTGCTAAAAATGCACAGAACAAGTACCAATAGAAAATGTGCTGTTTGTGTGTTACCCTAGTGCTATATAAAATGAATGTTACACAGCATCTGTTGGAAAAGTGGTTTCATGGACATCTCTGATTTTATGCCCTATTATAAATAAAAATAAATCTTCTCAGAAGTATAAAATCTGGGTTTTTTTCTTTTCAGAATCTGACTTTTTGGCAGAGATGCACACGTCTGACTTCTAACCTCTTTTATAAGAGTGTTCCGCTCTCAGTGGTCAGAGAAAATCTAGAAGCGTACCATACTGCTAGTCACATCCAGTGTGTTTAACAACACTTGTCCAGCCAGGATGGCCTGCTGATAGCATCACTGCTGGTCAATGGCTGACAGGCATAAATTTAATAAAAATGGCTAGCTTCTAAAACATAAAAAGGCAAATGTTAAAACATTTTGAAGTTGTACAGCAGAAAAATAAAGTTAAAAAGTTTGTTTTCATTCAATGCTTTCTGAAAATGTGTAGAACAGTTTTGTTTTACTGTTTTAATTTAAAAGCTTCTCCCCATCCAGGAAAAAAAAAACCTGTATTAGGACTGTCAAGGACAGGGAAACAAATGATTTGTAGGTCAGCCTTTCTGAGGTGACTGATTGGCCAATATTCCTTGTTTCATTAAGAAGCTCCTCTTCTCTGTCATTACAAAAAGGAAATGACCTTAATCATTTGGTTAAAAATCAAACCAAATCACATCAAAAATGTGGTTTTCATATAAGCTATCACAGTATATAGGCCTTGAGCTCTAAAGAACAGAGTTCCACATTTGTATAATGTCTTCGCCAGACTTCAGAACATTGGCATTCCAAATCCCTAGAAAAGATGATTGAGAATGAGAGTTAAGCACTGGAGAATCATTTGCAGCTCCCAGTGGCTAAAAAGACCTAATGAAAACTTACCGAATCATCCTCAATGATAGCTGCAGAGTCAAAGAAATCTGGCCTCAATTCAGCTCGTTCTCGTCGGTTTCTTGAAGGGGGCTGGAAAGGAAATATTTGTCATTTGGGTTTGGGTATAGATTATGCATGTGTACCAGCATATCTTTTTTTTCTTGCTCCCCCTAGCAAGGATGCACAACTTCTTTATGCAAATAATGTAAACCCAGTATGAATGCAGTTTCTAAAATTCAAACAATGGCCTACTGACTCCACACAGATGTACAGGCAGTCCCCGGGTTACGAACATCCCGACTTATGGACAACTCATACTTAAGAATGGACCACCATATATGTAAAAATCTGAGTTAAATACAATGGTTCGTACTTACGAACGCACGTACTATACTTTGCAGCACTTTGAAAACACTGCGCGGCTTCTGTTCCGACTAACATACACATTTGACTTAAAGACAGACTTATGAATGGATCTCATTCGTAACCCGGAGACTGCCTGTATACATTGGCATTAGTGTTTCCAGGGCTGGGAGGAAATACTGAAGTTTCTGTAGCCCATATATATATATATATATATATGGTGGCCATTTCAATTCCTGGCATGCCCACACTTGCAAATATTTACTCCAACCACAGTTTCTTTCTGGTTTCCTGTAAGAGCCAAACTCCTTCAGGTCAGTCTACTGGAGCAGTGAAATAATTTAAAAAATGCGCAACAATGCAGGATATGAAATTATCGGTGGACGAAGTAAACAGATTGTACTTGGTGACTGGGGTGGCTAGTGCCCATCGAGCACTTCTAAGGGCTACTTTTCATTTAAAATTGCTACTCATAGGGTAAACAGATGAATGGTTATCAGTCCCACATAACAGACTTATAAACTTCACCACTCCACCTTCCCCATAGGGATATATTGTTAAGCAGTAGTCTGCAAGTACCCGATGCCCCCACAATTCCGAACAAACTTGTACTCAATGTTCAGAATAAAAATCGTTTGGTGAAGATTAGGTGACAGAAGGAATTAAAAAAATGGGGTGGGAAGGGGACTGTTAGGCATTAACACCATGCCCCCGATACAGAAAATCCTGCCTAAATAACTTCGTTGCTTCGTTTCTCTAGTATCTACCATTTTTTAAAAAGTTGTAGTATTTGAAAGTGTAATTTACTGACCAGATCAATGACCATGGTGTCCTCAAATTCCTCATTCATGTCCTCTAGCTGACCTCGTGAAGACATCATTACATCTTCAAAGATGGGCTCAGCATCATCCTCCATGAGACCCCGCCTAGTTGGGAGAGAGAAGAAATATGAACAAAGTCAAATGTACCATCCTTCCTTTTGCTTATTTTCTCAGTGGCTGCACAAGACAGGGAAAATGGTTACTGACCTAGCCCTTCCTCCCCACAAGAAATTGAATCAGTCCCTGCCTAGATCATTGCTCCCCATATAAACATCTTGTATGCACCTCTGCTTGCATATGCCCACAAAGAGAAAAGCACCTGCTCAACTTTTCAGAAATCCCTTTCTTACAATAACTATTTGTATCTCCTTATCTTAGAAGCAGAGTCACCGTGTGCTGGTAAGTTCCATGGGCTAGATTGGTTACTGACTGAGAAAGGCTTAATAGACGCATATGTGCAAACATTTTATTCTTAATAATTTCCATATATTAAGGGTTTGTTTTATAAAAGCTCCATTTACACTAACATTTAGACATTTGCTAGCTCAAAACAACTGGCCTATGGTATTGCTTAGGCCCACACCTGATACTTTAATTCTGCCCAGCAAAATACAGACATCCCATAATTTTGGTTGGAACGCTCTAGCACCAATCATGTAGACAACCTGAAGTAAACCAAGCTCTGACAAGGACCAGGCCTTGCCATAAAATTCACATTAACTGAGCTTTGAAACAGTAAAAGAGACATTGAGCACTATTATTCAAATGTTTACTGAGTAGCAGTGCTCAATGTTTCCTCTACTGATCCAAACAGCAGTTAACAAGAATTTTGTGGCAAGCTGTGGTCAACACCATAGTTTTGTTACCGTGTGCTGTCTGCCTTTCTAGAGGTGTTGAAAACTAAGACATCCCAGTAAAGTGGTCACCGTATTATTATTCCATTACCAGCTGGTGAATTATTAGCCAACAAGGGTATCCCTGGCTCTTGTTAGCACTGTGGTTCTGAACACTTACACTGCATGCCTTACACCACTTCTTCCTTTCATGTAGTTCATTCCCGTTCTATCCTTTCGACTTAAGTCTTCTAATTTCTGCTGGCCCAACCAAGATATCTGCATCTGAGGACTTAAGAGTAAAGTCAGTCAGTCACAGGATGGAGACTTGACATATTATTTGCAATATGAAGAAGATGATGATGATGATATCCAGGGCTTTTTTTCTGGTGGAACTCACCGGAACTGAATTCCAGCACCTTTTCTTCTATTAATTGCATTACAATTTAATCGCCATCTACTCCCGAGAAATGTAATCCAAGAGTTCCGGTACCCTTTTCTCCAGAAAAAAAGCACTGATGATATCTACCTGTAAGAACCAGCATAGTGTAGTGGATAGGTTCTGATTAGGTCCAGGGAACTATGGGCTTTAATTCTCACGTATGAGCTCTTGAGCTAGTCAACATCTCTTAGACTAAGCTACCTTGCCAGGCTAAATGTTTAAGTTTTAGTATTATTAATAAATAATATGCCTAAAATGGTTAGGCAATGTAAAAAAAGATAAAAACTAGGTGCTGTACAAGAATAAACAAGGCTCTCAGGATTACAATTCACTAATGCTTTTAAGTTTAATGGGTGGTTCTCCTCCCCAACACCCCCAACCAATCTGGTGCCCTCAGATCTTGTGGGCTACCATCCTGTCATCTCTGACAACAGGCTGATGAGAGTGGTAATCCAAAACATCCGGACCAGATGAGGCAAGGCTGGTTTACTTCCCATTCTTGAAAGCCTGTCACAACTGCACAACAGGTAGTAGTAATTCAGCAGGTCATAGAGCTAGATCTAAAAACAATGGAGGGCTGCTGCTTCCTCTCTTTCTGGTGGCCTCAGCAATGGCAGTTGGTAGCTAGAAGGAGGGAGCTGAGCTGGAACTGTATCTAGGCATGGGGCTGGGGGGGGGGGGAGGATGCCTGACCACAGCTTTAAATACTTTATTGGGCACTAAACTAAAACATTCATCTTGTCAGATTCTTTTTGTCTTTTAAGTGTGAAAAATGTAATCATAGTATGATTGACAACACTTGCATTCCTTTAAATACACTTTCATAAGCCTGTGAAATATACAGGCCTGTGGCTTATGCTGGCTCAGCTTGTCTGAGTGTGGAAAGCTAAGCAGGGTCAAGCCTGGTTATTACTTGGATGGGAGATCCCTCCTCTAGTTTCCTGCATTGAGCAGGGGGTTGGACTTGATAGCCTTGTAGGCTCCTTCCAACTCTATGAATCTATCTATGAATCTTATCTAAGCCTAAGATTTTGTTGTTAAAGAGCTTTATGTTTAATAAGAATTTCCTTTCACTGCAGGAGGATTTCATTGGTACATACTTGTGTAAAAAATCTTGTTCAGATCCAGGTTCTGACTCATGTTCCTGAATTTGCTCCCCAATTTGCCGAGTGTTCTCTCTCAACACCGTTGATGTGAGCTGTGGTGTCTGTAGGGTACCTGGAGTTTGGATGCTGTCATTTCTATTCAGCCAGGAGCCTTCAAGATTCTCATCTGACATTAAGACAATGAACTATTGCAGTCAACATTTGTATAATGTGATTATAAGTCTTAACTTATTCAGACAAAAAGTAATGTAATACTTATATGAAACAAATAAAAATGTAAAAGGAATGCTGAGTTAATACAAAATCTAGCTTTCTTTCACACTGAACAAATTAAGATGAATATATCCTATATATTTCCCCAGGCTGATTTCTAATGTATCCAGTAACATTTGTATAATTAATAAGACACAAGCTCTACTTGAAAAATGTTGGTTTAAATAATCTATGTCTCTTTGCAGGCCTATTTTAGGTATAGTAGAGTCCATGTTTGTACAAACCCCATTACAACTTTTTAGAAGCAAAGAAAAACACTCAAAACACAAAGATGTCAAACCAATATATTCAACACAAGGCCAAGGAAGGATTCATGGAAGAGCCTGCTTATATTGCTGCCTTGTATCTTACTATTCTTGTAATGTGCATTGCTTTGAGAAGACATCTAGTCTCTTCCATACGTTACCCTAAGGCAAGGTTCTTCCGATGGGACACGGCTTAATCAAGATTGCAGGCTCACAAATGCAATCCAATGACCAGGACGCCTTCCTTGTGAAGACCGGATGAAGAATACCTAACAGCCCTAACCCTCCTAACTTTATACACCCCCCCCCAAGCCCTTAACCAGTATGAGGTGAGCCTCCATGGCCAATCACAGTCGGCTGAATTCCTCGGCTTCCAGGAGGGGAAGAGGGATTGAAAACCCCTTACTGCTATACAGCTGAAATCAGTCAGCTTAATCGTTGGCTGCTGTTCAGCTCTGACCTTGAAGGCCTGGAGAATAGCAAACAGCCATGATAAGGCATGCAGGTGGTTGCAATAAGTGCATGCCAGCCCCTTCTCATAAAATATGGCCTCTTGTTAGCAGCAAAAATCTCGAAGGAAAAATGAATTTCTTCACAAAAACCCTTAAATAAATAAGATCCTTGACTCTACACCCAGTTCTTCAAAAACTTCAAGCAGTTACTCTTAGGAATAGAGGTTAAGCTTGCAAGAAGTCCCACCCAGCCTAGCCCCAATGTAAACTCTGGATTTTCCCATCCTGGGCATCTTACTTATGGAGAATAATAACTGATATACTATGAATTGCTCTTTGCTTGAACAGTTTTGAGGCTATGTTCTATACATTGATAAAATGTAGTTTAAACTTTCAAGTACAGAAAGACCTAAAAGGTCAAACGAACTCAAGTTCAATGTTGAGAAGCAATTGTGTTGTTGTAAATATAAGATCTATATTAGAAGCTACTAACATAAAATACATGGGGACTTTTATCAAGGTATTTGCTCTACCCATGCAATGTGAAACTACAACCTTAAATGAGATTCAAAGCCACTGGAATCGCCACAGAATAAAAATGAAACCTTTTCCTGTGAGATAGACTCCAAGATTACAAATGATAGCCTTTTCCATTTCTGCCTGAGGAATGCCTTGCTGATATTTTAACATTTAAGAGCATAAGAGCTCTGCTGGATCAGACCAAGGGTCCATCTAGTCCAGCATTCTGTTCACACAGTGGTCAGCCAGCTGCCCACAGCATCCCACAAGCAGGACATGAGTGCAGCAGCACCCTCTCGCCCATGTTCCCCAGCAACTGGTGTACATAGGCTTAGTGCCTCTGATACATGGAGGTAGCATATAGCCAATCAGGACTGAGTAGCCATTGATAGCCTTCTCCTCCATGAGTTTGTCCAATCCCCCTTTAAAGCCGTCCAAATTGTTGGCCATCACTACATCTTGTGGAAGTGAATTCCATAGTTTAACTATGCTCTGTGTGAAGAAGTACTTCCTTTTATCTGTCCTGAATCTCCCAACAATCAGCTTCATGGGATACATAGCCCCAGATTCTAGTATTATGTCTCCCTGTCCACTTTCTTCACACCATGCACAATTTTGTACCCGTCTATCATGTCTCCCCTTACTTGTCCTTTTTCTAAGCTAAACAATCCCAGCTGTTGCAACCTTTCCTTGTAGGGGAGTTGCTCCAGCCCCTTGATCATTTTACTCGCCCTTGTCTGCATTTTTTCCAACTCTACAATATCCTTTTTTAGGTGTGGTGACCAGAACTGTGTACGCAGTATTCTAGGTGTGGTTGCACCATAGATTTATATAAGGGGAATCTGATATTGTAAGTTTAATTTTCAATTCCTTTCCTAATAATGCCTAACATGGTTTGCCTTTTTCACAGTAGCCGCACACATAAGTTGACATTTCATTGAGATGTTCACGACAACCCCAAGTTTTCTATCTTGGTCAGTCACCACTAGCTCACATACCATCAGTTTAAACTTGAAATTGGGCCCCAATGTGCATCACTTTACAATTGCTTACATTTAACTACATTTGCCATTTTGATGCCCATTCTCCCAGTTTGGAGAGATCCTTTTGGAGCTCCTCACAATTCTATTTTGTTTTGACCACTCTAAATAATTTGGTGTCATCAGCAAACTTGGCCACTTCACTGCTCACTCCTAATTCCAGATTATTTATGAATAAACTGAAAAGCATTGGTCCCAATTCAGATCCCTGTGGGACCCCACTGTTTATATCCCTCCATTGGGAGAATTCACATTTTTTCCTACTCTCTGCTTTCTGTTCTTTAATCAGTTACTGATCAATAAGAGGACCTTTCCTCTTATTACATGACTGCTAAAGTTTGCTCTGGAGTCTTTGGTGAGTTACTTTGTCAAAAGCCTTTTGGAAGCCCAAGTAAACTACTGGATCATGTTTATTGAAACTCTCTAAGAACTCTAAAGGGTTAGTGAGACAGGACTTACCTTTGCAGAAGCCATGTTGATTCTTTCTAAGCAGGGCTTGTCCTTCTACATGCTTACTAATTTTATCTTTAATAATGCTTTCAACAAATTTACCTGGAACAGACGTTAAGCTAATTGGCCTGTAATTTCCCGATCCCCCTTGGATCCCTTTTTTAAAAATTGGTGTTACATTGGCCATTAACTTTCAATTTGTCAATAAGACTGAGAACTTCAACTTTTGTCACCACTATTTGCCTCAGTTCCTCAAGACTCCCCTCCTGAAAACATCAGTTCAGGCACAGGTATCTGTCCTGTATCTTCTGCAGTGAAGACAGATGAAAGGAATTCATTCAGCTTCTCCACAATCTTTTTATCCTCTAGTACTGCTTTAACTCCATCATCATCCAACAGTCCAACTGCCTCCCTTGCTGGTTTCCTGCTTCTGATATATTTAAAGAATTTTTTATTGTTGACCTTGATGTTGTTAGTGACATGCTCCTCAAAATGCTTTTTTGCATCTCTTATTGTCTGCTTGCATCTCCTTTGTGCAAGCTTGTGCTCCCTTTTGTTTTCTTCATTTGGGCAAGACTTCCATTTTCTGAAGGAAGCCTTCTTTTCTCTAATAGCTTCCTTGACACTGTTCGTTAACGATGCTGGTGACCTCTTGGACTTGGTGCTACCTTTCCTAACCTGTGGTATACCTTCTAGCTGAGCTTCTAATATTGTGGTTTTGAGTAACCTCCAAGCACTTTGAGGGGATTTAACTTTCTTGACTCACCCTTTCAACTTCCTTTTTACCAATTCCCTCATTTTAGAGAAGTTTCCTCTTTTGAAGCTTCGTGTGATCACTGTTTCCAACTGGTTCAGCAACATTTACATCTCATACTATGTCGTGGGTGCCACCATTTAGGGTTAAATTCAGGGTCACCTCCCCTCTGGTCGGTTCCATGACCAACTGTTCTAGGGGCACAGTCATTTAGGAAATTGAGAAATTTAACCTCTTTGTCATGACTGGAACATGCATTATCCAGTCAATATGGGGGTAATTGAAGTCACCCATTATTTTATTTATTTATTTTATTTATTATATTTATTAATCGCCCATCTGGCCGGCCACCCGGCCACCCTGGGCAATGTACAATTAAAATAATACAGTAAAACAATACAATAAAATATGATAATTAAAACAGTATAGAAATTTCTTTTAAAATCCTAACCCACCCCATATTCCCACCTGAACAGCCATGTTTTAAATGCACGGCGGAAGCTCATCACGGAGGGGTGGCAAAGGTCACTAGGGAGGGAGTTCCATATTACAACACTTCCATGTTTGGAGGCCTCCCTGATTTCATTTTCCATCTCAAAATCAACCTGAAAATTCTGGTCTGGGAGATGATAGCATGTTCTTAGTACTAAATTAGCTTTGGTGCCCGGTATCATCACCCACAGTGCTTCTGTGGAAGAGTCTGCCCATTTTAGGTTTTCTACTCTGCTCGACACTATGCCCTCTTTTGACATACAGAGCAACATCTCCTCCAGTATGCCCTTCCTGGTGCTTCCTATATGGTTTATATCCAGAGATGACCACATCCCACTGCTTCCTTCCGTTCCACCAGGTTTCCGTAATGTCCGCTATATCTAGGTTCTACCTTAAAACCAGGCACTCAAACTTTCCTATTTTGGCTTGGAGGCTTCTAGCATTTGCAAAGAAACACCTATACATGGTGTCCCTGCCCAGATGTCTCTGGCATGTGCATCTTCTGCTATGGCACTTAGGCCTCTTTGATCATCTATCATGTTTCACCTATTTCCTCCCCTTCAGCATTTGGGCAATCAGAATCATTTTCATCATTCATCATGATGAATCATTCATCATTCCATCTGCTAAGAGATACTAGTCCAATAAGAGAAGTCAATGTCATTTCTTGAGATCTACCTGAACAGCATAAAGTCACAGAAAAAAATATATTTTTACCTAATGCAAGCCTGGTCCACAGCATAATATGCATTCTTTAAAGCCATACTTACCCTCAACCCTTTTCTTGTGAAGCGGAGGCCGGCCTTTCTTATTTCTCACTGAAGAAGCTTTGCTGCTGCTGCTTCCACTATTCACAGACATCCTATCATCCTCACCACCTGTGACTAAAGAATTTCTGTAGGAAATCAATGGAAGCCATACATCTTCCCTCCTTTCCATCATCTGTTCTGTTAGGAACTTCTCCAAATAAGTGTGACTGGAGGAGGGGGGGTAGAAGAAGAGCAAGGATAAAATAGTGAATAAAATAGCTTTTTATATAAACAGTATAGCGTCTACCTTAATTAGCCATCAGATGTCTTGAGTACAGGGTCATCTACATTCTGGCTCAAGGCTACCCCTTCAGAGGTAGATTTGCCCTGACTATTTAAGGAATACAAAATGGTCTTATCAGTTATGCAATACACCCTGTCCTGTGTGGGGTTTTGTGTGTGTGTGTGTGTGTGTGTGTGTGTGTGTGTGTTAATAATAACCATCTGGTTTGCTGGCCAGATGGGCGATTCATAAATACAATAAATAAATATACTACATATATAAAATTGGCTTTCATTGTTCATGTTTAAAATTATGAAATCAAATAAACAGCAGCCTCAATAATAGAGAACTTTACTTGTAAGCAATGCTGAAGGAAGCCTGGCTGGTCAAGTTTAGGAAAAAGAATGAGGGGCTATCACTCAATGCACTAGTAGCACAATTCTATTACAGAAGAAAAAACTATTGGTATAACAGTTAAAGGTTACAAATTGTCAACTAATAAATGTTGGATAGGCCTAAGAGTATTAGCCACCTTGAGTGCCAATTTTCTGTAGAAAGGGAGGGTACAAATCAAATAAATAAATAAACAAGAGGAGAGTATTAGAGGCGTACAATTTTGGAATCATCTTCCTCAAACACCTGTGGAGCAAAAACATCACTGGTTTCCAGATGCAACTGAATTTATGTTTATACCTTCCAATTATAACACTCTGATGGTTGACTTTTTGGTGTCCTTGGACCTGGAAAAGGACTAGGGCCTACAGAATTGCTCTCCAAGGCTGAGGAGAGTATAAAATATCTCAGCAGCTCACTACCTTGTCCCAGAGGCCCAGCTGCAGCAGAGGACATGGAATTTTCCCTCCTAGCCTCTACTTTATGAGGTCTAACTACCTCAGCCTTTATTATACTGCACTTACAAATCTGTACGTTTAGCCTAGGTCTTTATAATTAATAATCCTATTTCGAAATGCACTTCACTAGGTTCAGACCAAATAGAATTATATCCTTTTCTTTTATCATGGAAATAAACTGCTTTCTTGCAATAGTTTAAATGTTCAGTCACAAATGGAGTAAGAAGAGAAGAAATAATCAGTGGGCCAGTTCCATGACTGTCTGAGACAGAGATAAAGTATGATTAGCTCACTGATTATCCATTCTGTGGATAATCAGCTGTGCCAATACTGGAGAAATGAGGAAAGTCCCATGTGGCAGTCTTCATTTTAAAAGTGCTCCAGTTTCTTGAACAAAGGACTGCAAGCCTTGTTTGACCTTCTACATTTTTAAGCTGAGCACACTATTATGTGTGCCGCCTATAGCTGTATATATTGTGCTAAGGTTATCTTGCACTATCTTTCAAACAAATATATTTTGATAAGTTCTGCAATTCAGTATTAAAGAATTACATGTACATTTTGAAATAGATTCCTGTAACTACTTGGGTTTCATTTTTTCACTGAGAATAGCTAGCATCAATTTTTCTGATTCTGACAATATTTAATCTTTGCATGCAAATTTAGAATCTGCAGGTTTAGGACTGCATAAAGTTATACATGAGAATGCTTATTGTTTGTTTAAAAATCAGTACATCTTCTTCTATTGCCCAAAGCCTTATTTCAAGCCAAGCTGCTGCAGAGGGGTTATCTGTTTTTCTGAAGCCAAACTGCTTCTTAACTGTATTTATATAATGTTCAAATTTACTAACTACATACAAAGGCTAAAAGTCTGGAAATATATGTGCCATGTATCATCTAAAAAATGATTATGCAAAAGGGCAGTAAAGGAAGGGTGAAGAAAAGCAGTTCTTAAAGCATTATACATAGTCAAAGACAGATTTAGTTTCCTTGTACCCAGCAGGGAATCAACTAGAACATAATACGGAATTGAACCTAAAGATCTAGCCTGTACAAATAGTCCAACTCAGAGACCTTGCTAGTTCCTGCTCCCCTGCCCTCATGTAGATGACACACTGGAAATCAGGCAGAGGCACCTCCTCTCTAGAGTCAACTTATTATTTATTTATTTCCCCTCTAAAGAAGGTGTTGCTCAAGCAGCTTACAGAATATATAAACATAAAATAATCAATAACTAAAACACATTTACAAGCTAAAAGCACCAAAGACAAAATACAAAGAGCCAAGACTAGTAATCAATGAATGAAATTAAGCAACCACAGAGTCAAATGCTTATTTAAAGAGAAATGCCTTCAACTGCTGGATTAAGAGAAAGAAGGCCTAACCTCTTGGGGCAAAGAGATATACATATGGGGTGTCACCAATGAGGAAGCTCTGTTGTGTGTTGCCAAGAACTGTGCCTCTGAAGGTAATGGCACATGTAAGAGGGCTGCAACAGCTGCTCTTAAAGGAAGGGCAAGTTCACATGGGAGAAGACGGTATGTAATTTATATCTTAATCCTGCATATACTGTTAGCTATGGAAACACAAACACTGAGATTACGCATTTAGAATACTATGGCTCCCTCATCAACAGAGGATTTTGAACACCTGTAGATTCCAAAGCCATTGACAGAAATTGTCATTGCAAGTATTTTCAAAGAATATACCACTCTTAGCTTCATGTATGCAGGTTAGTATAGTCTGCTTATAATCAGCAAAAATATTACTTACACTGTCTTTTTGTCCTGCCGCAAGAGTTTAGAAGAAAATTCACTAAGCACTTCCAAGAAAGCAAGGTTAGGTGGCGGATATTCCTGTCCTTTCTGATTTTGATATTTAAAGGCAAATTCTATGCCATCCCTGTAATATGATTCAAAGAACGTAAGCATTTACATAGCTATGGAATTTGTACTTCTTTACAGAGTATCTTTTTATTAGTGTTAAATCTTTTACTTAAACTCCACAAATGCAAAACAAAAACAAAAAACAAACCCAGGTGAACATTTTTTTTCTTGATTGAGCAAGGAAGAACTGGTGCAGAAGCAGCCTTACATGCTCACACAGCTGACGCAGATGTGCATCTGGGTGCACATTTGCCATCTACAATGCAGTGCTCATCTGGGCCACACTGAACTAGGTCAACTTATGAAACACCTTATACAAAGTCATACCATTGGTCTACCCTAGCAGCAATTCTCAAATGTCACAGGCTGAAATCTTTCCCAGAGCTTTCTACCTGAGATCCCAGGGATTGCACTTCAAAATTTCTGCATGCAAAGCATGCACACTACCAGTGAGCTATGGCTCTTCCAACTGGATGTGTCTCCTGATGTGGATGGGAATATGTATCCCCATCTAGGGCATTATTTGTTGCATGGCTCTAGCGGTACACAAATATAATTTATTTATTATATTTTAATCCACCCAATAATCAAAGTTCCCTGAACTGAATGTTCAAACACAACTGGCTCAGGCCTTTTATGTTTAATAATTAGAGTGACATAACAAGATTCTGGAATTCCTGTAACTTCTGCTATTTGCAACTGCTTTTAACATTTCTTATAACACTTCGTATTTTATCAGTTATAACAGAGTTCAAAGCATGTTAAACACTTACATTAAAAATGCAACATAGGCAAGCATTCACTACCCATACTCAAACATCACACAAGGAAACTATGCGATTTTTACCATTTATGAATCATCTCTCAAGGTGTTTAAAACTAATTCAATACAATATGAACTGCTTTTTAGTAATATGTGACTAACCACAATTATATATTAATATCCTTGATGAGCTAGACCAGCATTTGAGTCAATATTTTAAAGCATTAGTCTATTATAAAAGCATAATTATTTCCCCCCAGCATCAGCATATTTCCCATATGCATACAAATGACCCCTCCTCTAGTTTCCTGCATTGAGCAGGGGGTTGGACTCGATGGCCTTGTAGGCCCCTTCTAACACTATGAACTATCTAACTCATAAGTAGAACAGTGAATTGTAATTCTTACTTGACAAGCTGATGTGATTCCCCATTAAAAAAACTCACATAGATTAATTGCCTTTCAATGTATTCCTTGCCACTCACTTGTGTAAGGTGGCTACAGCCTCTCTTGTCTTGATCTGGTCCAGACCAAAAGTAAGAGCAAACCGTCGGGCCAACTCCTTAATACCACTGACATGGGCTGATGTCCTGTCCAAGTTCGGACCTTGCTCTTGAACAAGCTCGTTAAACAGCTAAAGAAAGAACTGAATGGTTAAAACATTATATACATTACTTAAGGAGTTTCAAGTGGAAGTCTGCACTAGTACACACTGGTGTCAGCTGCCATGTAAGCAGTATTTAGGGCTTACAAAAGATTGCATCATCCTTCAGAGCTCTAGAGCAGTGATGAGGACGAGCCTACAGCCCACCCCATCTGGCCTGCAGAGGTCTTGGGTGAGGCCCTTCCCTGCAGCCCTCCAAAAAGGGGATGGGAGAGTGACTATGCCACAACCTCAAGGAGTGCTAAGGGAAGGTGAGGGAGGAGTGAAGCAAACTGCAGCCAGCCAGAGCCACTGGCTGAGTCCCTTTCTCCGTGCAAAGATGTACAGAGCAATTGCTCTGTGCCTCTCTGCACAGAGAAAGGAGTCTCATTGCGCCATTCCTCTCTTGGCACAGAAAAGGGGTCCGGATGACATCATAGGGTGGGGCTTCAGGAGGCAGAGGCCCGCCCACTGACATCATCTGGCCTCCAGGAGATGTTTTAGGAGGCAATCCAGCCCGCCGGGGACATCCAGTTCCCCACGCACACTCTAGAGCAACCCAGGAGAGCCACTCCTACTGAAGGCTGTTTCAGAAATTACAATTCCCTATACAGAGATTAATACGTATGTTAAACAGGGGACTCTGATTTTTTGCTGGACTTGCTAGCAAAACCAAAAATTGTGGTTGCCAAGTTCTTCCCCCCGCTGGTTAGCTGGAGGCAAGTGCCTCTGCACATAAGCAAAGGAATCTCCCCCACACCTCCCTGGCCACACTTTCCTGTGGGAAAGGCAAAAGGGATATTCTAATGCTCAAAGGGGCTCAGAGCCTTTCACAGCAGAAAAGAGAGGGAAGGATTGTGCAGGCTTCAACCAATGCTCAGCAGTGGGGCTCTGACCCAGCTGCCAAGCAGCAGCTGCAGGAGCCTCCCACTTCTTGGCTCTCTCTGCTGTAGAAAAAAAGTGGGTAGCATACTTTCAGCTTTCCTCCCAACCTTGAAGCTGGGGAGGGGATGGGTATAGGCAAGGAGCTGACAAGACATTTGCCACCCACCTCTGCTTTAAAGTAGGGGGGGGGGGAACATTTTGCATGACACGCTCACCAGAGGACAGTGTCACACTCACCATGGAGGTTGATTTTAGAAGTGTACATACTACAAGCTAAGTGGCATAGTGTGAACAGTTTCTCTACCTTAAGTGTATTGCTACAGACACCTGATACATACAGCTTACTTGTACGCATCCCTTTTCCTGCATGAAGAATAATCTGTAATTAAGAAACTAATCTAATGAAACAGTCCTCAGAGCAGCCACAAAGGACACAATGACTGGGTTTGCACGAAATGGCAACCCATGATGGGTTTGTCGTGTCTTGAGAACCCAGACCGATTCCCCTCAGGGTGGCTTGTTTGAGGGCAACAAACCATCTTGACAACCCATAGCTTGGTTCTAGGGGTAGTTGTACCCAAGATAAGTTGTCGTACCCAAGATAAGTTGTTGTGTTGTCCAAACACGCATGCGCACGCGTGCATGCACAACGCAGAGGTTCTGACAGCCACTTACAGCCCCTCCAAGGTGCTGCTCAGGCACTTTGAAGGGGCTGTCAGTGGCTGTCAAAATGGAGATCATGAAAGCTGGCTGTCAAACTGGCTTTCGCAATCTCAGAGGGGGAAAAAAGGGCAAAGTGCAAAAAAGCCATGGAGAGCCAAAAACGGCTTGTGATCGTGGGGGGAGGCAAGTCGGTCCTACCATGGTGTCCCTGGGGATACCGCGTGGGAGGACTGAGAGGGAAGGAGGGGGCCAACAACCAACCCACTGTGGCTTATTGGAAAGGTGGGTTGGAGTGACATGTGAATGCGTCCATTGTTTTATTTTATAAATTCTTCTATGTCCCCTACTAAGAAAAAAATACTGTGGTGGCTCATAAATTTTGAAAGGCTACAGTTTATGATCACATGACAGCAGTGGTGGAACATACGAGAATATGAAGGATGTAGTCTGTGTGTGTGTGTGTGTGTGTGTGTGTGTGTGAAGTATGTTTGAAAATTAGAAGGGTGCCTAAGTTTCTTACCTGCTGCAAACTGAGAATGAGGGTTTTTGCACATTGGATTTTATCAATTTGTCTTGTTTTACTCAATGTCTCCTTAATGATATCCCCATAGTCATTGTAGTACTAAAAGAAAGAGAAAGACACCCTTTTAGTTGCATCATCTATTTATCAAAACAAAAAATGAACCCCTCATTTGGGGTTTTATAAATCCCCCCCCCCAAATTCTATGGTCTCCCTATGTTGACAAAGCTTACTTTATTTATAGAATTCAGTACCAAAGGCTCAACAACATTAAATTGTCAGCTTATTTTAAACTACAGAGGGTTGGATCCAAAGTCTTCAATCCATGAATAGAAGAGTTTCTCTTAATGAAAAAAAGCTTCATTCCATTCTACTTCCATGAATAGCTCTTTCCATTCATGGAGCAAAGAGTTTGAATCCAATTCATAGATTGAGATTAATAAGTGTTCTATTGTTTGGACAGAATTTGCATGCTGGATCTCACACACATGGATCTCACACACAAGGAGCTTGTGATCACTCCCAAAGGCCAATATATTTCAACAGTATTGATACTAGAAAACTTGCAGGATTCAACGATAGGTAGACTGGACAAGGTACTCAAGACAATCTGATAAAGCAAAATCATACATTGGAAGAAAGACAGTTATAGGATTCTATCCATCGGTGGCTCTGCCTTAGCAGAAAGTACGTCCACTGGCACAAGCTGGAGCAACCAAATTTCACCAATCCCCACGTTCCAAAGGATTCCCCAACCCTCAGGAGAAGTTTATCAGGAGGAGACACGAGGCTTCAGGGGGTTGGGGGGGCTGACAAAAATTGGGTGCTCCCAGATCTGTGAGTGTGTGTGTGTGTGTATGTATGTGTGTGTGTGTGTGCACGTGCGTGTGTGTGTGCGCTTTCTGCTAAGGCAATGCCACCACTGAACACAACCCATAAATGTTAAGGTACAAATCTGAGGTATTACTAGGAGAAAAGAGTGAATTATGGAATCATACCTTCATATAATGTTTGAAGATATCAGCTGCTGCATGCATGTCTACTATATCATAAATTATAAGCTTGCTAAAGGCAGCCAAAAGGTTCCTTCTCTTGTGTAAAGCTTCAATTTTATTAGCTTCATCTTCTTCATCTCCCTCTAAACATTAAAGAAAATGTTGCCTTTCAAGTGGATGCTGAACCCTATTTTCCTTATCACAACTGACACAGCATGCAATTCACTAACATCTTATTTTATTATTTATTATTAACATTACATACTGGCTTATTTGCTAAATAAAATCAAGGCAGTACACAACAATTTAGAACATTAAAATACAAAAACACTTAAAATAGTAAACATTAAAATGATGTAATTTAAAATATGACTGGGTGGTTCAATTGCTATCATAGTCAGACATCAACAAGTGGGACCTATAAGAAAATGTTGCATTGGGGAGTGCTCATGGTCATGGCTAGCTGGCTAGAACCCTGCCCAATTCTATCCCCCCCCTTTTCCATTCCACCCCCCCCCAACAGTCAGTCAGCCAGCATTCCATGGCAACTGGGCATGCTCAGTCCTCACTGTGCTCTTTTTGAGGGTGCTTCCCATTTGAGAATTTGTTTTTCTAAAAAAAAATTGTACTTCTGCAAATCTTGGTGTTTTCCAAATCCTGCTAATACCTCCTTTCTCTTGTGTATGGATGGTGCCATTTTAGTATGGGTTGGGCAACTTGTGGCCCTTCAGATATTTTGGCCTACAACTCCCATGAACCCTAGTCAGCATAGCCAACAGTGAGGGGCAACGGGAGTTGTAGGCCAGAACACCTGGAGGGCCACAAGTTGCCCCACCCTGGTATGATTCAGTGATTACTTATACCGGTAGAGCAAATTGGGAGCACTTTTAAGAATTTGAACTCTGAAAGCTGAATTTTAATTGCAACTACGTAACACATTCAACCTTTTGACTGACCCACTGTATTCCACAAGGTTTTTCATTTTTTTAAGAGGAAGGAGGAACTGCTAACTGAATTCCCGGCTACACTGAATGCATTAACACACTATCAATGCAAGAATGCCACTCCTCATATTACTTTTAATACACAGATATGCTATGAGAGTTACACAATCATCTACAAGTTTGTTGTGCACTCATTCTCTCTCCAAAACAGATGGATTACTCATGATATTATATTTTCATATACCCATAGAATAACCTAGAAATGGGGTTTAGAGGACATTGCTGAAGATAAATACAGGAAAATTACAGTCCATAGATTGAATAATTAACTGGGTAAACTGCACTACCTCCCCAACCCCCCCAAAACAACAACAACAACAACATTCCACCAGATACTTTCCCCCTATTTTGGAACTACTTGTTCCAAATCAAGGTAACTAATACATACCCATGCTCTGGTTCTCATCATCCTGGTCAATGAAGACATGGTCCATTACAAAGCTAAGGAGTTCAGATTGCAGGCCTGAATCTGGAATAAACACCAAAGGCTGAAGACCCTCCCTGCCTCCACTCATCAGCTGGTGGCTAAAAATCATCAAAAGATCACAGAGCAGCATGAAAGCCTGGAATACAAAATTACGATGGTCAGTCATCCCATAGAAAAAGAAAAGTTCAAGTATATGGGATTCCAAGTGATCAATCTGAAGAGAGCCTGAAATTTAAACACAAATATTTGGGGTACCACACTAGTCAGTTGTTGTAGAGGAGAATCACCAATAAAGGAGTCATGCCCAACTAAGGAAAGCTACTTGAGATGAGGCAGCAATTCGTTACCGACATCTCCAACTATGGTAAACTGCTTCTTTTGCCATAAACAGGAGCAGTGGTGGTAGTGAAAATCTTCACAGCTGTATAAAACCACGCCATCACCACCCAGACAGCTGTAGGGAAGATGTGTAATGGCTACTTCAGACACATTTCTAGGGAGTTTTCAGGACTATCACCCCAAACTGTTCAGCAATTTATGAATTGGACCCTAATCCAATCTACAGCCCTGTGGGGAAGAGGAAGGAGCGAAGGAGACAGGAGCAGGTCGAGGGAACATCAGGGCCTGCTCCAGTTGGACTGCCCCCCCCCCCGGGCTAACTGACATCTACAGCCCTGTGGGGAAGAGGAAGGAGCGAAGCACCACAACAAAATGGCTGCCATGGGAGGTTACTAGTGTGGGAGGTCACACAAGTAACTAGTCCAAACAACTGTGCATAAGGCAGAGATGGGGGCTGAGCCACACACTAAATGACTCCTTAGAACACACAGCTTTCAGTGCCAACAGAAGAACAGGTTGCTTACCTGTAACTGTGGTTCTTTGAGTGGTCATCTGTGCATTCACACACATGGGCTCTACGCCTGTGGTGAGACCAATTCGGGAAGGTTCCATAGCTGAGGAAAAATGAGCAGGAGCCACTCCCGCATCACGCATGTCCGTTAGTGAGGCTTCCGCTTGTTCCCTCAGTTCCCAAGACCACCTATTGTGGCCCCGGGACCAGGGAAAACGTTGACATCGACATTGTACAAGGACATGCAGCTGCTCCTGTTGATCCCCTGGAAATCATTGACACCAAAGCGGGGACGGAGGGCGGGTTGTGTGAATGCACAGATGACCACTCGAAGAAGCAGAGTTACAGAGAAGCCAGCTGTTCTTCTTCGTGGTCTCTGTGCATCTCACACATGGGCAGAGCAGCAAGCTGACTTACTGGAGGCGGGACGGTGTCGCTCCTCACTGCAGCACCAATGAAAGGACAGCTCTGCCGAAGGCATTCGCTGCTCGAGCATGCACATCCAGGCGGTAGTGCTGAATAAAAATCGCCAGAGTGGCCCATGTCGCCGCCTTGCAAAGATCTGGGAGCAGGATTCCACGCCCAAAGGTGACCGAGGTCAACTGTGCCCTCGTGGAATGTGCCTTCACAGAGCCCGGCAACTGCTTGTCAGCGAGGTGCTATGCCAATGTGATAGTCTCCACTATCCAAGAGGCAAAGCATTAAGGCGATACTGGGAAACCAGAGGCCTTTCCACTGTAGCAGAGGAAGAGACTCGGAGACTGACAAATCGATTCTGTGCGTGCCTTGTAGAAAGCAAGCGCACAACAAATGTCCAAGGTGTGCAGTGTCCATTCAATTGGAGAAGACGGCGCTGGAAAGAATGCAGGCAGCACTGTATCCTGTCCCATATAGAAGTCAGAAACCACCTTCGGTAAGAACGACGGGTCAGGCTGAGCTACTACTTTGTCTCGATGAAACACCAAATAAGGAGAGTCCACCCTGAGTGCGCACAATTCTCCAGACTGTCGGGCAGATGTTATGGCAACTAGGAATGCCATTTTCCAAGAAAGCAGGCGAATGTCCACTGTCACCAAAGGTTCAAAAGGGGGCTATGTCAAGGCACAAAGCACCAAGGGGAGGTCCCAACCTGGTATCAGCGATCGTACCGAAGGCAAAATGTTCTTCAATCCTTGCAGAAACTGTTTAACAGTTTCGAGAACAGAGAACCGGGTGACTGGATAGGAGGGTGGGCCAAAACTGCAGCCAAATACACCCTGATCAACAACAGTTTTAATCCACGAGACATCAAGGCATGGAGAAACTGCAAAATCAGACCAATAGGGCAGCTCCTTGGATCCAGATGAAGATCTTCGGCATAGGCAGAGAATGCAGCCCACTTTCTAGTGTAGGAGGCTCTGGTCGAAGCTTTTCTAGCAGCCTGGAGAACAGTACGAACTCTGACAGAAAAACCTAAGGACTGGTCTAACGTATCATCCATGCCTTGAGTCGGAGGATCCCTGGGTCCGGATGTCGAACTTGACCCTGTGCTTGTGTCAACACCAGCATCGATGGCAATGCTTGGTACTCCCCGTGGGAGAGGAGCAGGGAGAACCAGGCTTGTCAAGGCCACCACGGTGTTACAAGGATGCAGTTGGTCCGATCCCGTTGTATTTTCGCTATAACTCAAGTTAGCAAGGGAGTCAGAGGGAAAAGGTAGAACAGCGGCCCTGTCCAGTCGACCAGAAAAGCATCCATGACCAACAAGGTATCTGCCCCTGCCCTGCTGCAAAACACACGGCACGCTGTGTTTTCTTCAGTTGTGAAAAGATCTACTGTCGGGGAGCCCCATACAGCGAAAAGACTGTTGCGGATCTAAGGGCTCAACTGCCACTCCTGGGATCCCATTGATGCCCTGCTGAAAGCATCTACCAGAACATTGTCTTTTCCAGCAATATGAATTGCCACAAGGAAGGTATGCCTTTGGATGGTTCATTCGAAGATCCTTAGGGTCAAGCTCGTGAGATGACTCGAACAAGTTCCCCCCTCTTTGTTGATGTAGGTGACTATGGTCGTATTGTCCGATGTCACCTGGGCTCGCCAGCCCCGGAGGCCTGACTCCATTGACCGTAGCGCATTCCAAACAGCTTGCATTTCCAAAGCATTTATGTGTGGCGAATTCTCCGCAATCGACCACTTGCCCTGCACTGTGCGGCCTTCGCAATGGGCACCCCAACCAAGGAGCGATGTGTCCGTAGTCAAAATTCTGGTCAGGGCTGGCTGTAGAAAAGGGAGCCCCATAGAAAGATTGTGTTCGTCCACCCACCACTTCAGCGAGTCTCTGACCTGTGCTGGAAGCTGTAGTCGAATCCGAGGAGGGTCTTTCTCGGGGTTGAATGATCACAGAAGCCAGTTCTGCAGTAGCCTCATCCGCAGGTGGGTGAATGAGACTACTGAGATTGTCGAGGCCATAAGAGCAAGAAGATGCCGCGCGCCATACAAGAGACGGCGTGATAGAACCTGGCCCAAGTGGCAAGTATTGTCTTTAATTGGTCGGGAGGAAGGAACGCTCAACCTTTGACCGAATCCAACACTGCTCCTATTTATTTATTTAATACATACATACATACATTTTTATACCGCTCAATAGCCGAAGCTCTCTGGGCAGTTTACAACAGTTAAAATCATAAAATACAATATAAAATTTAAAACCACAGATTAAAAACAAACAGCAGAGCTAGCAGCAACAGTTACAATAACGAAATTAAAAACAACTACAGGATTAAAATGATTAAGATGATTAAAATGCCTGGGAGAACAGAAAGGTCTTCACCTGGCGCCAGAAAGAATACGAAGTAGGCGCCAGGAGAACCTCTTTGGGGAGCTCATTCCATAACTGGGGTGCCACAGCAGAAAAGGCCCTCCTCCTGGTAGCCACCTGCCTCACTTCCTTTGGCAGGGGCTCTCGGAGAAGGACCGCTGATGCAGATCTTAGTGTCCGGGCAGGTACATATGGGAGGAGATGATCCTTCAGATACCCTGGCCCCAAGCCATTTAGGGCTTTAAATGTTAGCACCAGCACTTTGAATCGGGCCCGGAAACAGACTGGCAGCCAGTGCAGATGAGAAAGCACTGGCATAATATGTTCTCGTCGGCCAGTCCCTGTTAACAATCTTGCTGCCCTATTTTGGACCAGCTGAAGTTTCTGGACCGTTTTCAAAGGCAGCCCCACGTATAACGCATTGCAGTAATCCAAATGAGAGGTTACCAGAGCATGGATAACTGTAGCTAGGCTATCTCTGTCCAGATTCACCGAGTTCACCTGTGCCTCGAGTGACAGTTGTGGATCCAAGAGCACCCCTAAACTACGAACCTGATCCTTCAGGGGGAGTGCAACCCCATCCAGAACTGGTTGAATATCACTTAGCTGGGCAGACGAACCACCCACTAACAGTACCGTCTTCCTCATCCAGTCCATTACTGTGTCCAGGCACTGATTCATAACAGCCACTGCCTCACCTGGATTTGATGAAAAGGAGAGATAGAGCTGGGTGTCATCTGCATATTGCTGACACCTCAGCCCACACCTCCGGATAACCTCTCCCAGTGGTTTCATGTAGATGTTAAACAGCATAGGGGATAAAATCGAGCCCTGTGGCACCCCATGGCATAACTGCCAAGGGGCAGAGCAGTAATCCCCCAGCACCCCCTTCTGGAATCGACCACCCAAGTAGGATTGGAACCACTGGAGCGCAGTGCCTCCAACTCTCAACCCAGACAACCTATCCAGAAGGATACCATGGTCGATGGTATCGAAAGCCGCTGAGAGGTCCAAGAGAATCAACAGGGTTGCACTCTCCCTGTCCTTCTCCCAGCAGAGGTCATCCCACAGGGCGACCAAGGCAGTTTCCATTCCAAAACCAGGCCTGAATCCAGATTGAAATGGATCTAGATAGTCCGTTTCATCCAAGAGTGCCTGGAATTGACCAGCAACCACCCGCTCAAGCACCTTGCCCAGGAAAGGGATATTAGCTACCGGCCTGTAGTTATTAACATCATCCGGGTCCAGGTTAGGCTTTTTAAGAAGTGGCCTAATCACCGCCTCTTTCAAAGAGGCCGGTGCCACTCTCTCTCTCAAGGAGGCATTTACAACCTCCTGGATCCAGCCGGCTATCCCCTCCTTATTTGATGTAATAAGCCATGATGGGCAAAGGGTCAAGCACACAGGTGGTCGACCGGACTTGACCAAGCACCTTGTCTGCCTCCTCGGGCCTCAATAACTGAAATTCATCCAATAAAACCAGACCAGACGGTGCTCTGGACACGTCTACTAAAGGAGCTGCACTAATTGTGGTGTCCAATTCATGACGAATTTGAGCAATTTTATCTTCAAAGTGCCGTGCAAACTCATCACAGCGTGCTACTGAGGGTTCTATCATTTTTCTCGCTGGCCCAGAGTGTAAAAGGCCACGGACCACTTGAAAAAGCGCCGCTGGATGGCACTGAGAAGATGCAATGGTGGTGGAAAAGAATTCTCTCTTCGCCACCCTCACCGCCACAGAGTAGGCTCGATAATGAGCTCTAACCTGTGTTCGGTCAAATTCAGCACGAGTTCTCCTCCACCTGTGTTCCAGCCGTCTTCCCTCTTGCTTCATTGCCCTCAGCTCTGGTGTGTACCAGGGAACTGGCTGGGCTCTGCCCAGAGGGAGAGGGCGCTTGGGCACGATCGTGTCAACCGCCCGGGTCATCTCTGCATTCCACAGAGCAACCTGGGCTTCAACAGGACCACCAGCCATACCAGCAGGAAAATCCCCCAGAGCCCTCTGGAATCCATCAGAATCCATTAACCTCCGGGGGCGGACCATTTTAATAGCCCCCCCCCCCACCTTTGCAGAGGGGAAAGGCTGCTGAAAGTCTAAACCTCAATAGGAAGTGATCTGACCATGACAGAGGAACAGATGTTAATTCCCCCACTTTCAGATCACCATCCTCCTGCCCAGTCGAGAAAACCAGATCAAGTGTATCAAGTGTGTTGGGCAGATGACATGTTGGGACAGCCCCATGGTCGTCATGGCAGCCATGAAGTCCTGAGCTGCCCTGGACACAGCAGTCTCAGCATGGAAGTTGAAATCCCCCAGAACCATCATCCTAGGGGTCCTCAACACCAAGTCCGAGACCACCTCCGTCAGCTCAGGCAGGGAATCTGCTGGGCAGCAGGGTGGGCGGTACAGCAGCAGAATCCCCAATCTGTCCCGAGTACCCAACACAAGATACAGACACTTGAGACCTGCACTCGAATGAACAGGAAGCCTAGAGAGGGAGATAGAATTCTTATAGACCACAGCAACACCCCCTCCCCGACCCTCGAGTTGATGCTGGTGCTGCACCGAGTACCCAGTAGGGCACAGCTGGGAGAGTGTGACCCCACCCAGGTCTCGGTAATACATACCAGGTCAGCCCCCTCATCCACAATCAAATCATGGATGAGGGAGATTTTATTTTGGACCGACCTGGCATTCAACAGCAGCAGCACCAGACCCGAGGGCAAGCTGGTAAGGCTACCAGGAACCATCTGGTTGGGGGAAGAACCAGAAGAGGGGATAGCCATAAAATGTCTAGCCCCCCTTCTCCTCACCTGGCTCGTTAATCCCCTAACGCCATACCTCCCCCTACCCGTGACAACAGCAATAGGGGCACCCCTTCCTCCCCCTGAGTCATACAGTCCCCCCTATGAACTGTATCCATTGGGTATGTTCCAGGACTGACTTTTTTTCGTTCAGGCACAGACCCAAACCCTCCAACAGAGTCAGGGTCGAACGCAGTGCAGCTCGAAGACGAGGTTTTGAGGAGTCTACTACCAGCCAATTGTCCAGCTAAGGAAAGATTCTTATGCCTCTTGTCCAGAGACTGGCGCAGATGACGGCAATGCACTTTGTAAAGACCCTCGGGGCTGTAGAAAGGCCGAAAGGAAGAACGACGAATTGTTGGCATTCCCTCCTATTCTGAACCGAAGGTACTTCCAACTGTCTGGATGGATATATGGAAGTAGGCATCTTAGAGGTCTGTATTTTATATTTTATCATGTTGTACATCGCCCAGAGTGGCCAGTTTGCTGGCCAGATGGGTGATTCATAAATACAACAAATAAATAAATAAAAATGGACACGAACCAACTGGTCCTGCGTAGAAGAGGCAGGATCAATTGGAGCGTGACCATCCTGAACTTCTTTGGTGTAATTAACAAGTTGACATCTCAAAGGGCTGGGATTAGCTGAAGTCCTCCATCCCTCTTTGGCACGGCAAAATACCATGGGGAGGCCTTCCAGTAGATGGGGGGGCAGGTTGTATCGCCCCCTTCTGAAGAAAGAAAGCCACCTCTTCTTGCAGCGGTGGTGTTGGCTGTGTGGTACAAATGCCAAGAAAGGAAGGGAGGACATCAAACTCGATCTGGTACCCATGCCGGATGATGCTCAGAACCCAGCGATCCGTCGTTATAGTCCTCCAAGATGACTGAAAACGGGACAGATGGTTGGTAAAGGTGGTTGTGGCAGCATTGGAAATGGATTGGTTGAGCTGGCCAGAGAGTCAAAGAGGTCTCTTAGAAAAGTCACCTCCTTTACGAGCCCTGGAACTGAGGCTGGGTATAGGAGTGCCTCGATGCCTGGGGCTGTTGTTCACAAGGCCGACGGTCTTGCGCCGGACATTGAAAGAAGGTAGAACGAAGAGTCGTCAAAAAAGATGGGTGTCGGGCCCACCTCCGCTGTTGATATTGGTGAGACTGCGGCTGAGAACCAAGGCCCATTTTTCTTGCATTCGCCCTGGCCTTTTGCACGGCATCCAGCAATTCATCAGCTGCTGCGTTGAGGAGGCCCTCCCCATTGAAGGGGAGGTCCTCAATCCGGGATCTAACCTTGGGCTAGAGACGTCGATCGGAGCCAGGCATGTCTCCTCAGGGCAACTGCCCCCACCAACGAGCAACTATGGCAGTCCGCCTGGTATGAGCCATGTTGATCTCTTGCCTGGACAAACTGGTGGCCTTAAATTGGAAAACCCGTCCCAGTTCTCTCTGTTCTTCGGGTAGATAATTACACAGAGCCCCCATCTTTTCCCAAAGGAAAAGCTGGTAATGTGCCATGGTGGCCTGTTAGTTAGCCACCCGAAGCCCTAGAGAACTGGATGAGTAAATCCTCCTGCTGAAGATGTCGAGTCTCTTTCCCTCGCAATCAACTGGGGTACACTGTTGCTTCCTTGATCTCGACTGAGAGGATTCCACGATTACTGAATTGGGTACAGGATGCGAAAAGAGGAATTTGGCCTCCTCTCACACCCTGTACATGGATTCGAGGTGCTTAGCAGTAGCCGGTGTGGATGCTGGGGTTTTCCAGGTCCCTTTCACAGTGTCCATCAGAGTAGGCAAGAAAGGAATGAAAGTCGGAATCGATTCCATCGTCGAGATAACGGCAAAACCAGGGTCACGTGTTTTGCGTTCCTCCACCTTGGTCTTGATGCCGAGGGCATGAGTCATTCTCTGTACATGTTCAAGGAAGTGCCCAAGGTCTTCCGACAGCGAGATCGCAACTTGCAAACCAACCCGTAGAGATGAGAAGTGTAACTCCTGTGGGGCAGCCTCTGATGGTTGGGCAGGAGCAGGGGTTGGAGCAGACTGGCCGGACGTCTTTGCAGCAACTGGTGGTACTGGATCAGTAGGTGCCGGTACAAGTGGTGGAGAGCAGAGCAGAGCTCCTTCTACGACGGAGCGGAGAAGGAGATCTAGCGTCCCCGTGGTATCGAGGGAAGTCACAATCCCCCCATGGTGAGCGATCCCTCTGGTAACATTAGCTGTAGGGGTCGTCACGACACCAATAGTCAGAATAGTGAGAGTGCTGCGTGGTCGCAATGGAATACAGTAATACCTTGGAATACAAGCATAATTTGTTCCGGAACCGTGCTTGTAATCCAAAATACTCTTATATCAAAGCGAGTCTCTGGCGGGCGTGAACGGGGCTGATTTCGGCCCGCTCCGCCCACTCGAGGTGAGCGGTTACATCCCTACTTGTATTGCAAGACATTGCTTGTTTATAAAGTCAAAATTTATTTTAAAAATTTGCTTGTCTTGCAAAACGCTCTCAGACCAAGTTACTTGCAATCCAAGGTATTACTGTACTCTGAGCCATGCTCTGTACCACACATGTACTCTGTACCACGGACATGCGCAATGGGGGAGGGGCTCCCACTTGTTTTTCCTCAGCTATGGAACCTTCCTGAACCGGTCTCGGCGCAGAGCCCATGTGTGGGATGCACAAAAACCATGAAGAAATATAATTTCATAGAATCATAGAATCATAGAAAAGTAGAGTTGGAAGGGGCCTACAAGGCCATCGAGTCCAACCCCCTGCTCAATGCAGGAATCTAGGTCAAAGCATCTCTGACAGATGTCTGTCCAGCTGCACCTTGAATTTATGGAAAGCAAATTCTTTTTCTCTCCCCAACTCCTCTGCCAGCCAGCTCATTCCCCCATCTCTTTTTCTCTCTCACTCTGCATCATCATCCATAGGTGCACTCTTTCCCTCTCTCTCATCTTCATTTCCTAAGAATGTCTCTGAGCCTCATCATGTAGCCCAGAGGCATTCATGGGAAATGAAGATGGCAGCAGCTAGAAGCCCTCACTTTCTTTGAATCAAGAGTTGGAAGGGACCTTGGAGATCATTTAGTTCAATCTGCTGCTCAATGTAGGTTCTGCACAGCTTCCCTATAGAAAGCGATCCCAGCTACCAGTAAGTAAATGTGTGTTGTTGTTTTTTAAGTAGGAAGAGTAGGGCACGATGTGTGCCAAGAAAGGTGTCTGGGGGCACACTGGTACCCATGGGTACCAATTATCATAGTTGATTGTGATGTGAATGAGCCAGAGAGAGCCTTGGGCTCACATGCTCCCCGCTCCCTTCTGCCGCAGCAGCTTCATGAGTTATGAAGCTGGCTTGTTTCAAACAAACCATAGTTAACATTAACCACAGTTTGTTGGGATCAGATGAAACAATAACCTGTGGTTAATTAAAAATAAGTAAAAGTTTCCAATTTTCTTGCAGCTGTGCCGGAAGAGGAGGAAGGGCATGCATGAGCCTGAGGCTCATTTCTATCACAACAGATCATTTATTGTGATGTCCAAACTGCATCATTATATCATAAGATACAACAGTTAAAGCTATGTGTGTACATAGGTATGACAATATTGTTTGTATTCGTTGTTTAAAAGAGAAGATTAAGCAAGTAGAATGTCTTCAAGTTGTTGTGAAATGTTTGGAAATATGGTCTGAGATAAGCTAAAGTTTCAAAAGGGTCTCTTTAAAAACATATTAAAAAGTAACAGCATTTAACAACAAAGTTACTACTGTTAACCCAATTAACAAAGATGGAGATGGGGCAAATTTGAGATTTGATATTATTTCAAGGCCAGCCAGTTAAGACTCAAAAGTAAGAACTCACTGAGGGCTTCTAAGTACAAACGCTCTAGTCACTGACCCATTAAAAAAAAAAGTTATTGTCCATCTAAGGAGCAGAGAAATATAAAACAGGGTAGAAGTAACAAAAATAGGTAAACAGTAAAGTTAAAAAAACATGGTGAGCAGTAGTATTGTTACTCTAGGTCTAAGATCAAGAACATTAACCAACTGGTGATACAATCCAGCACAGCCGTCATGCAGCAATGCATGCACAGAAGCCTCACATGAGAGAGAGGAACTAATGGTAGCGAAATCCCACAAATGGAAGATTGTATATGGGGGGAAAGGGGGTGACATGGCAAGGGAATGAGTTGTCCCCTGAATTTGAAAGGACACCTAGTGCTTACTTGCAAGAATTTTAATTAATTCCTTATGCATGTTTACAGTTTTTATAGAAACCAGGAGGAGAATACAGGAAATGGAATTTTCACGTAAAATGATTAGAACAAGCTCTTTGAAATGA
Organism: Shinisaurus crocodilurus; assembly: GCA_021292165.1. Classification (NCBI taxonomy): domain Eukaryota; kingdom Metazoa; phylum Chordata; class Lepidosauria; order Squamata; family Shinisauridae; genus Shinisaurus; species Shinisaurus crocodilurus. The sequence goes on from CM037878.1 coordinate 59,882,582, forward strand.
AGACTTCCAATCTTCATCCAGACTGCAGTTTAACCTAAAATGAATCCATCTTCACTCTACGGCTAATTACATTTATCCCCTAATGAAAGATCACCAAAGTGAACACAAATGACTTTAAAAGGAAAAACAACAACAATATCTTGGCAGAAATGTAATAGTTTGCATAAAGTTGATATACTGCAATTTAATTGACTTTCTTTTACCTGTTCTTTGACTGGAGTGTTGACATTTGATAGACACTGCTGGCAGACAGCCAGAAATGATTTCACTGTTTTCCTCAACACCAACAAATCTTCCTGGAGGAAACATTAAGAATGGGTTAATTCTTTATATATTAGTCAATGTTTTCCTAGTAAGGGAAAAATGAATAAGCAATAGCCCCAGCTGATCAAAAAGAGCAACTGAGAGAAAGGGAAGTAAATAAGAGTACAATAGAAAATTTATGAAATTATTTCTACCCAGTCTTTTGGCCCACACAGGGCCCTCAAGGTGGCTCACAACCACAGAATTTAAAAACAAATGAACACAATACAATAAAGCACAAAGAGCTAAAACCAGAGTCAGAGAACAGAGGCATACAGCATGACAGGACAGAGAAACAGTACTTTATTTAAATCGATGTACTAACTGAAGGGCCAAACAAGACAATACACAAAAGATGTGTGAGCAGTCTCCTGAAATGTATGTTTCTCTTTAAAGTGAGAAGTGGCTGTAGATGACCACCAGTTTAAGCAGATGAAAAGGGGGGGGTTGCTTAACCCTTTCCCCTCCCCAAACTGCTTTGTTCCCCATAGGGTAAAAAAAGGATAAGGAGATCTTATATCCCCTGAGAGCTCGTTCACATGTCATTACAGCCCACTGTGGCTTAATTTACTCATGGGACCTGTCATGTCATTCCAGGTGCCTGTGTACACCATTTTTGCATGATGCCTGGCTTGCAAACCCAGGTGGCAGGGGTTATTTGAGGGTTAGACAACCTTCAAATAACCCTAAAACAAGCCATGGGTAAATTAAGCCACACGAAACAGGTCATGCGAAACAGGTCTGAGAGTAGGAAAGCTGTTTTTCCTACTTTTGAGCAGAAAACAGCAGGAAGGTAAGCATCTCCCTACCTGCAAAGGGAGGGAGTTGGGAGTCACTTTTCAGTTTTTAAAAAATGGGAAACTGTTGATGCATTTCCTGCATATCATACACTTCAGCTTTAACTGCATAAATAAGGAGCTTTACTATCCACCAAGCCCAGATCAATCACATATGTTCTGAAAAGTAACAAGCATAAGCCATTACCCAGGAAGGTAGAAATACAATGATGGGTAGCACAGAGAAGGAAGTTACCTTTGCCAGAGACTAGATAGTTCACCAGACATATCTGACTAATACCTTTATAAGAAGTTTACATATGCACCCAAATAAAGCATTTACACAGGAAGGGACTACTGAGAAGCAAGGTATCAAAAGTTATGGAAACATTTATTTATGGAATGTATATCCCATCTTCTGCCATAAACACCGTCAAGGCTGCTGCTGCTGCTGATGATAATAATAATAAATAAATAAATAAAATAAAATATAGTTCTAACACAAAGCTAGCAAGTTTAAAACAGCAGAGCCAGCAGGTGAAAACAGCAGGTAAGAGTATTAAAAGGATTTCAGACTAAAAGTATAGGAGAACATGACGGACCTCACTTCATACCTAAATGATAAAGTTGGTGCATAGCAAACATGCCTGAAGAAAGTGCTCCATAACTGATAGAAGACATGCATGCATTGCAATCTTGATTCTTCCATGTTAACTACTCTTTAACTTTATATATGGAAAGGCTAGTTATAGTGAGTTTGTAAGGAAACAGCATTCTATATAAGCATCCCAGCTAGAATGATATAGAAGCCTAACTTTCACAGACTGACACTAGCTTCTAAAGCATATCCAAGACATTAATCTTCTGTTCTAGCTATAACAGCGACTTCGCCTATGTAAATTTTGCTGGAGATTAGATTTTTCCTGAATGAGGACCAGCTGGTAGTTCAAGTAAACTTTACTGAATAAAGCTTTAAATCAGAGGTAGGGAATCTCAGGCCCTCAGGTGACCTTGGGTTAACCCTCCCCTCCCTGTGCTGCATCCCTCCTCAAATCCCCCATCACTGCAATCAGGCTTGGAAAAGCCCTTCCATTGATTGGAGCCAATGGAAGGCCTTTTTCAAGGCATCTTGGGGGGGTCAGGGGAAGTGTGTACGTCTGTGGGCGTGTGCGAGAGAGAGAGAGAGAGAGAGAGAGAGAGAGAGAGAGAGAGAGAGAGAGAACGACAGCCAGAAGGGAGGAAAGCAGCAGAAGGTGCAGCCAGAAGGTAGGTTGCTTGTTTACTTTGTGAGTTTTGTATATGTGTGTAAGCAGGGGAGGGGGAGGCAGGGGCTGGGAGTCCCTAGCTATTATTTCAATTTTTAAGAAACGTGCTTTGTATCTCTTTTTAAATTGGAGGCCTGATGGCACGTAAATGATCAGGGAGTGTGTGTGTGTGTGTTTCCCTGGAGTTTACAACTTCTTGCTATTTCCCCCCTATTTTTCAATTATTCTCCCCCACACACACTATTTTTCTGGGTTTTTAAAAAATGGCATCCTGGGTGTGTGGGAGCAATTGCGGTTGGTGTGTGTGTGGTATCGTAAGCGCCTCCAACACCTTGCTATTTTCCCTTTTTTCCTCTATTCTTTTTTCTTTCTTTCTGTTTTTCAGTCTGCTTTACACTTGTGATCTTGCCTCAATTTGCTTTCCCCCCTGTGTAATGTGTTGCTGGTGGAGCAGAAAAGCATGAGTTCAAAGGAGTGTCTTATTGTGTTGCTGGGTCCCCACATTCTGCTTTGCACTCATGATCTTGAAATTACTTGCCTCAGTTTGCCTTTTTCTGTGCTCTGGGTTGCTGCTGGAGTAAACAAATGTGGACTCAAAGGGTCAGAGGCACCCTATGATGTTGCTCCCTGGGTTACCTTGCCCACTTTAGGTATGACTTTGACCACTGTCGCAGGAGGTCCCCCACCTGTGGCTTACGCTGGCTCAGCTTGTCTGAGTGTGGAAAGCTAAGCAGGGTCAGGCTGTTAGATTTAGTGTGGTGTGCAGAAAGTCATCTGACATAGTCACAGGGAGTCTATGAGTCAGAATCATGGGACAAGTTGGAGACAACATGTTATGTACAACAGGTTATATAAGTGTTGCACAATTGGTGAGTAATATCCTATTTATAGGTACAGGGTCTTACTATAAAGGTTGGGGTAAGTCAACATGTTGTCACATCTTAGCCTTCCCACTTCTCACTTGGACTTGGAACTTGAGACCTGCTTGGGTCTTGGACTTGCCTCTGCAATCATGTAGTGAGACAGAATAATCTCTTCTGCGTAAGAGATGCCTGCATTGCTTGCCTTAATCCCATGGATATGGGTCCTACAGAATAAACTTTTTGATCTTTATAAACTGCTGTTATCTCCTCTTTCCGTCTGTGGGACTGGGAGTCACTTGCTGGGTAAGCTTTGAACTCAAGTCAAGCTCTCACACAGGCCTGGTTATTACCCCTCCTCTAGTTTCCTGCATTGAGCAGGGGGTTGGACTCGATAGCCTTCTAGGCTCCTTCCAACTCTATGAAATCTATGAAACCTCTGGCATGCGGCCCCCAGGAAGTTAGCAGTAAGGGATGTGGCTCTTGGGACAAAAAAGGTTCCCCACCCCGGCTTTAAATAATAGGAGCAGAGATAACTGATTAAGTTGCTTGTCTGGGAGGCTATGCTATTATGGCAAGACACAACACACAAGGAAGATCCCCGACTTAAATTCATTCCTTCTTTTAGATCAATCTACTCTGATATGTTCATAACTACAGCAGTTGCCACCCTGTAGAACACTACGAAAACTAACCATGCAATGATAAATGTGCACAACAACTCACCATGGGTGATCAGCCATGGTGGGTTGTCGTGTTGTGCGAACCCAGCATGGATTCTGCAGGGTGGCTTATTCTTCATGAACAAGCCACCCTGACAACCCATGGCTTGTTTTAGGTTGTTGATACCCATGGTAGCTTGTTGTGTTGTCTGAAGCTGGCAGGCGACTTCGTCGTGTGTTGTTGGGAACGGTTACAGAGTCGCCTAGCAAAACCAGTGAAAACCCCTGCTGCTCTTCGCAATCTCACTAGTGCCACCGCCATCCTCCCTCATCCCTTCTCAGTGCCCTTCACCCCATAAAAATCATGAAGAAAGGACACCGGAGAGTGCCCCAAATGTGATTGCAACATTTTAAATTATTATTTTTGGTCCTGTGCAAGTGCACAGGAGTGAATGACAGCTGCATTTACATTTGCGCAATTTTAACCTCCGTTTACTGCTCTGCCTTGAGATTTGTGCCATTTTCCGCTCTGTGTTACTGCTCTGCTTGAGATTTGTGCAATTTTCACCCTCCATTTAGTGCTCTGCCTTGAGATTTGTGCAATTTTTCACTCCATTTCACTGCTCTGCCATTATGTTTATGCAATTTTTCGCTCCATGTTACTGCTCTCCCTTGAGATTTGTGCAATTTCCCCCTCCACATTACTGCCTTTCCCTAATATTTGCAGATGTTTAGTGATTCCACTCACTGCTCTGTAACACATATTGAGATGTGACAGCTTGCTATGGAGGGAAGTAACAAGTAGAAAAAGGTGGGGAGCAAAAAGTGGCTGGCGGCTGCAGAAGGAGTTTTGGAAGTGGGCGTGCTTACTTCAGTGTAACGTGAAGCAGCCTTAAAAAAAAAAAGGTGTTCTCTAGCTAGCAAGGGAATCGCTGAAGAGGAAGAGTGGAATACGGGGATGCTTCGATAAATTCAGACAGGCTGACCTGTGCTCTTGCGCAACAGTGAAAGTCCCCGAAAAAGAAATTTGTAAAAAAAAGCTGGCAAACGCGTTCCAGTGTTCATAAAGGCTCAGAATTTTTTTATTTTTGCAGTCTGATGGGAGGGGCGGGGAGGAAGCCAAAAGCAGCTGGTGGCTAGAGAAGAGAAGGTGCTTTGTGGCCAGGCAGTTCTTACTTTTGGTGAAGCACCCTTTAAAAAAATGTGATTACTAGCAAGGCCAGCCCTGAAATGGAGGATGAAATTGACAAGGACATGGACAAGAGAGGGATATCAGTATGCTGGGCTAAATACTGGAGGCAGGCTTGCTCAACCGCGAAATTTCCGGAACAGAAATGCTGGCCAACATGTTCCCGTGTTCATCAGGCCTCTGAAAATTTAATTCCATTTGCCAAACTGATGTGTGCGTGTGGGGGTTCCCTTGGTAGCCGACAACCCCAGCAGACCAATTGCAGAAATTGTGCTGATGAAGGGACTGAGGCAACAAGGAATTCTACTGCAGAGGCACCTGGGATACCTGGCAGTGGGAGGACTGAGGGGGGAAAAAGCGGGGAGAACGAAGCGGGGGAACAAGCCTCAGCAAGCCCGATCATCTGTCAGGAGTGCCATGGGTTGTTCAGCAAACAAACAACCCATGGCGGCTTATTCACAGGGTGGCTTAGTGTGATGTGCGCGAACCCACCCAAAGGGGAGAACACTGCAGAATCACATCAAATCATAGCACCTTCAGAAGGACTGGGATCCAAAAGGTCTCTTACTTTTGAAGGAGATCCTTCTGTAATCTTCACCAGCTGCCAGAGAATAGAATAATGGGAACACTGAAGAGCCTGAACCACTATCTGAAACAAAAGGGACATAAAATGAAGACACCAAGTGCAAAGTTTATATAATTCTGAACATTTATAAATAATTTTGAAAGATTTATAGATGAATAATATTTCATCTATAAATAATACTTATTTTTGAAAGAAAGAAAGAAAACAACATCTGGCATAACATTCATTCAAAGTTATAGTTTTACTACTTCAGTATATTTTTGTTTAAAGGACCAGTTTACTTATATTTTGGGGGTGGGGCTACTAAAAGCTAGAAAAAAGGGGAAAGGATGACTTGGATCACAGACACAATAAGCCATGGTGAGTTGTCACCGTGAGTTGTTTCAGGATAGCTTGTCGTGATGTCCAAAAAACCTGGAGTATTTCCACCCCCCAGGAACCAGCCACTCTGAAAACCTATGGCTTGTTGTTGGATTGTTCAGGGTGGCTTGTTTTCAGGGTGGCTTGTTGTGATGTCTGAATCTGGCAGGGCGATGTCATCATGGGTTGTCGGGCACAGCTAGAGAGCCACCAAGCAACAGCTGCAAAAACCCCTGCCATTACTTGCAATCTCGCTAGTGCCGCAGCTATCCTCCCTCATCCCTTGTCAGTGCCCTCCACCCTGTGCTCCTAAAAATTGAGAAGAAAGGACACTGGAGAGTGTCCTGAACATATTCGCAACCTCCCCCCCCCCGGTCTTGCGCAAGTGTGTACATTTGAAAGTCTGCATAATAAAGTTTGCATAATTTCCCCCTCAGCTTTACTGCTCTGCCATGAAATTTGTGTATAGTTACTGATCCCATTCCCTGCTCTGCCTTGAAATTTGCTATCTTTACCAAATCCACCTTACTGCTCTGCCTTGAAATTTGCATATCTTTACAGGTCCCCATCACTGCTCTGTAACCCCTATGTTTATCTGACAGCTAACAATGGAGACCAGTGGAGGGAAGCAATAAGCACTAAGTGGGGGGAGGGGGGGAGCCAAAAGTGGCTGGGGGCTGCAGCAAGGCAAATAGCAGACAGGCAGTCTTGCACTCCTGCGCACTTGCACAAGACCCCAAATATTTTTTTTAAATGAAGGTTTGTGAATGTGTAACCATGTTCATAAGGGCTCAGAAAATTATATGCATTTGGTGATCTTATGCGGGTAGTGGGGGAGTTTCCCTCATGAGCCAGCAACCACAGCAGACCAACTGCAGACGGGGTGCTGATGTAGGAACAAAGAAACAAGGATTTCTGCCACAAGGGCACCTTGGATACATGATGGGAGTAGGCAGGAGGACTGAGGGGGAAAGAAGCCATGGCAAGCCGCAGAGCGCCCTATTGTCTGTTGGGAATAACCAGCAAACCACTGTGGCTTATTCTCAGGGTGGCTTAGCATGATGTGTGAACTCGCTTGATTAGTCTTGTCCTTCGCAGTGGTTTAAAGTAAGAGATGCCCAAGCTTTAGACAGGATATAAACACATCCTGAACATCTCTACTTAAAAACTTCTCATTTCAGCAAGGCAATTACAAAACTGGAATTGGTTTAGTTTGATAATATGAACACACATTCCTAGGGCACAACATTAACATCACCACAACCAACCTCAAGGAGGCATCACAGAATTATAAGAAAGCATAACGTAGTTAGAGACACATTTGGTTGCAAAGTATTGCCTAATACTTTACTACAGATACAGACAAACCTGCCTATCACCAAATCAGTGGTGAGAAATATAAATCAAAGTGAGTCTGCCCCCTTCTCAGAATGTCAAGGTAAACTTGCTACAGCTAAGACAAGCACTCTCTGTGGAACCCCGTCTACACAAGTCAATCCTTTTAAGGTGCTGTGTAACACAGATTCCTTGAATTTATCTTTGTACAAAGACTCTCTCTGCTTTTTAATCTGTGTTCTTTATTTCAAATTCTGGTTGCAATCCTGAGATCCTTTGTGTGCATTTGTTTCGTCATGCTGTTAACTGCCCAGAGAGCTTTGGCTATTGGGCAGTACAGAAATGTAATAAATGAAATTAAGTTTTCTTAGGAAAAACTATAAAAAATATTCCTAGCATGGGTCACTTATATGCAAACCAACAAATGGAGCATATTTGGGGAAGAGTTGAAAAGATACTGTCTTCTTGAAAAATAGATCCACGCTCAGAAAAGACGGTCAAGAAAGCCGAGACATTCACATACTTAGCATATGAACCTTGGAATGGCAGCTGTCTTTTCTATTTTGTAAAGCATGTCTAATTATTCATATGAAAAGCCAAATTGCATAATTGCAACACAAAGTTTAGTGTTAGATGTGCTTCACTTTATACCTAAAAATCGTAACTCAATTGATCTTATTTTTGCACTTATTTTCTAAAAGGGAAAGTATAAGTAACTACGGCTGCAGTCCTATACCCAAGAGTAAGGCCCAATGAACTCAGTAGAACTTACTTCTGAGTAGACACGCATAGGATTTCAGTGTAAGTAGACACTATATACATATTGCTATTATTACCTGCTCTGGCATGGCTCCATGTTCAATTCCAGTCCTCAGTAACCTGTAGCAGTTACTAAACAAATCCCATTTTGTAAGATCGTGAGCACTGAAAGTAGTATTAAAAACATTAGTATACTAAATAAAAACTTAACAAAACCTCATTTATTACAATAAAATCATTGCTGTGATTAGACGCCATCCAATGTGACTGCCCGTAACCCTCTGAACTCGGAGGGTTATCCAATCGAGTGTGGAGGCAAGGATTGCCTCCGTACTTTCCCTGCCCTGCAAAAGACATAGACGGCCGATTTCGGCCTCTATGTCTTTTGCCCCTGCTCACAAAGAGGAGGGGCTGAGGCTCTGCCGGAATACGTTGTATCTCGGCGGAGCCTCACTCCTCCCCTCCCTGCCCCCCCCCAGTGCCTTCTCAGAAGTCACACTTGCGACTGCAGAGCCGCAGCTGGCACAGAAAGAACCACGTTGGCTGCGAGGGAGGGTTCTCTCACCTTAGAACGCATTTCTGAGGTCAGAGCTGGGATTCTCACCTATGCTATGGCCATCTAGCCAGCGTCTAGAGGCCACAGGATTGCACCCTTAGTAACTGAATCATGTTTCATCTCTTAAACTTTGGATTTGCTTCAGAACAGGTATGCTTCATAACCATCTTGCTTAGAGCATTTGTACCCTTCTTTAAATATTTCCAACTTACATGATTAAGTCTTCCAATTTCTTTAGCATTTTCAAGTCTTTGTTCAATGCATCATTTTTCATATCTGATTAAATACTGAGCATCAAATGTACAGTCATGCCTTGGATTGAGAGCATAATTCGTTCCGGAAACGTGCTTGTAATCCAAAACACTCTTATATCAAAATGAAATCCCCCCCAAAAAATTTGTACAGAGATTTTTAATTTAGTCCGTACTACAGTACTTGTATTGCAAGACGTCGCTTGTATATCAAGTAAAATATATATATATATATATTTAAAAATTTGCTTGTCTTGCAAAACGCTCTCAAACCAAGTTACTTGCAATCCAAGGTATTACTGTAATTGGCTATGCAACAACGTCATTTGATTTGGCTTAAAACATGTAAAGGCACGTACTTGTGAAAAGACGTTAACCTCTTTAAAGTTGAAAGAACATTGTATACGTCATCATCATCAGCTTCTTCTCCCTGGAAACAGAATACACTGAATCAAGGATTGAGAACTATGATTGGAATTGACTGGGTGTGCGTGTTTCTGAAACTAACCTTCCCAGTTCCAAAAATCCTGAACCCATTTACAAACTGAGCCCAAACTCCTCCAAAGTTGGTAAAGGGGACTGGTATGATGCCAGCCCAGCCTGATGCAGCTGTCCCTTCACTTTCCCATTCAAAAACATTATGCCGCCATGGTATGTTCAGTGCTGCCATGGCTGCATCCCAGGAGCAAGGATTCATGGAAGATAATCATTCTCATAGATCCTGATATCCTAGCAAGGTTGTTAGGATCCATAGGAACTGTATCTTCCATGGATCCCTGTGCTCGGGGTACTGAAGTATTGCTGACGGTCCTGTTGAAGTTCCGTAGCAAGGCTTCCCTGTGGAGCACTGTGAAACCCAATGACCAACTGAAATTCAGGATGTGATCTAACCTGATAGTGTTGTATTACAGATAATAACATCTGTACTAAGAATTGTACTTGACAGAAGATAAACAGGTCAAATGTGAGGGTATGTTTACTGGCTTGTGTTCCTAGAAGAATGAACTCTTATTTTAAGCTTCACAATTATTAGGTGAACTTTTTCTGCTTTTAAATTAAAAAAACCAAACAAAACACTTTTGGCCAAACATTGAGTACCTCAGATACTGGAATTGTTTACAAGGCTGGACAAAAGATAAAGCTGAATATCAACAACACCAACGCAGGGTTGTGGATGAAAAAGTGCACTGTCTGGGATGTGTTGGGATTTGAAGTTAATAATTTTATTCTCGTGCCATTAGGAGACAATTACAAACAAAATACTATTTATACCCTCTTCTGTATAGGTTAATCAGATTCAAATGACTAGGTACTAAGTTCATATTATACTGAGAAAAGTGTTGCTTTCCATTTGCCTCTACTTCAATTTAACAATAAGGTTTTTTTTAAAAAAAGAAAAGCAAAAAGGATGAAAGTATATCTACATAATGGTTACATAAATTCTCTTTGCCTTAACACAAGAAAATGTCTCTTTAAAAATTCTTTCATATCTGTTATGCAACAACTACTCAAAGGAACCTATCACCTTACCCTATGAGAAATCCCATTGTTGTTAAGCACAAACAACTATGCAAAAGAAACACAAAAACCTTTCCAGTTTCAAATTCAATGGAAGCAACAATCATGTCAGGAGTTCAATTCCTTTGTATGACATCACTCTACAATACACTACTATCTGACCCACAATATTATTAAATAGAAATTGATCTTTTTCTCTTTGTGGTAAACATGTGCATGTGTTTTTCCACCCACCTCTGTCCAGGCCCTCTTATATGTCTCCAATACAATAGAAACTTACTTTTCACTTGGTGTTCTGGGATACAAACAAAAAATAACTAATTAAGATTAATAGTATTCTGGCACTAATGTGTGGGCAGATTTTTTTTTTTTACTGTGGGGATGTCAAGGTTCCACCTTTACTAGGACATCTTGATCAGCTCCTTAAAGATATTTTGCCTCTTTAAGAGCCCTTCCTGCCATCAGGATGCCACGTTTCTGCCCTTTGCCTTTTCTTCCCAGTAACGTGGGGTTAGACCTTAGGCGTGATGTAAAAGACACTCCAAACAATCTGAGTTTAACAATAACTGTTTACTTTGCTAAATTTGGTATGGTAAATTCACATTAACTTAGGGTATTTACACAAATAGAGCTGTAAGATTTAAAGAAGCATGTATAATGGAAATAAAAGAAATAATACTGCAGTTTCCTCTAACCTAGCTACACTTTCACCTGTAGGCCTTAGTAGAGACTCCCTTTCAGCCTAGCTCTCTCTCTCTCTCTCTCTGCAGCTTATCTGTTCTCTCTCTCCAATTTCTCTCTTCTCTCTCTGCAGCGTCTCCACACCTCTTTATATACCCTCCCACATAACTAGGAGGCTACAAACACATGACCAAAAACTGGGGAAATGAAACTTGACTCCATGAGGGGAAATGAAACTCACAAATGCCCCCTCCCATCAGGAGATATTTGGGCCTTCAGGCTACAACCTAACTCAAGCTTGGGTAGGCCTCAATCCTTCACAGGGGAAAAAAGAAAGGATTTGAACAAACCTCATTTAATAGATCCTCTACAGAATGGTTGAATCGATCCACAAATTCATCAATGAGCTGGCTGTGAGCTATGTCAACTCTATTCTGAATGGTATATTCTTCACTGCATAGGATGCTATATGTTTTGCTACAGGCTTCAAGAACATCTGTTTCCACGTGCTTTTCTACAACAAATTTAATCTGTTTCAACAAGGCATCCAAATGCTGTGGAACAGAGAGGAAAATTGGTCATTTATTAAAGTATTTATACAGCAAATTCCTTCATGTTATGCTAAACATTAAATCACCACAAAATAGCAACATAAGACAGCAATCTAACACAGAAACTTCAACATGAGTCAGTACTACTTAGACATCTGAAAATTAACCAAAGCCACTATTTTGGCATACTATACCTTCTCCATTCTTCCTGTACTGTAAATTTCCAAGTCAAAATATTGAGGGATCTGAAGAAGGTTTGCCACCTTCTCTGCATCAGCAGAATACTAGCAACAGGGGGGGAAAAGTTACAAGAAGAAATTATTTTATTTACTTAATTATTTATTTATTATATTTATACCCCACCTTTTTTTCTGCAAGGAACCCAAGGCGGCTTACATAATCCTCATCCTCCTCTCCATTTTATCCTCACAACAACCCTGTGAGGTAGGTTAGGCTGAGAGTCAGTGACTGGCCCAAAGTCACCCAGTGAGTTTCATGGCTGAGCGGGGAATAGAACCCAGATCTCCCGAGTCCCAGTCCAACACTCTCACCACTACACCACAGTGGCTCACAGTGTAATTATTATTATTATTATATATAATAATTATATAATTAGCATTATAATACCCAAGTTACAAGAAGAAATTATATAATTAGCATTAGGAAATAACATTTCCTAATAGTAGATATACCTTTGACAGTAGCATGGGAAGTGCAATAATGAAGTGTTCTGTTAGCTTGTTTCGGTCATCTATCTGAGTTTTTCTTTCTTTTGCTGTTAAAACCTATAAAATTAGAAGTATATTACATCATTAACACCTACAATGTGATTCATCTTTGCCATTCACTGTCATTTAGGGCACAATCCTATGGGTTGTGCCCTGAATGATCGTAAGCCTACAAACTTGGGAGGCTTAGGAGCATCCTATGCAGGGCAGGAGGAGTGACGGGGGTGATCTTCACCTCCCCATTTTCCCATCCTGCACTTTTTGCTAGATTGGCTTTTTTGCCCAGCTAGCTAGGGTGCATTGGAGGGGGAGGGAAAGAGGCTAGTAGAGGCCACAGGATAATGCGTATCCTGGCCTCGCCAGTCTCCTCACCCACCGAAATGCCCGCCTCTCCAAAGTTGACTTCCTGACCTCAAAGAGCAGCTGGCACTGTTCTTTCCACACCAGCTGCAACGGGGAGGGCAGTCAGAACTCCCAATTCACTCCTCCAAGGTCGAAGCACTGCCTCCAACTTCACATCAGGGAATCTGAAATAGCCTATGGCCCTTCAGGCACTATATAGGGGCCACAGGATTGCTCCCTCCACACCTCCACAAGGAGTGCCCACTACCCAGTAAGGCACCTAATTAGTGTTGCAACAGCCAATTAAAAACAACAACCCTAAGTCCTGTAATAAGAATGACATAATTGGATTCCACTGTAATACCACCATGTTAAAACTGCGCTTTCCAGCTCGGAATGCTGCAGTGTAAATGAATGCAGCAACACTTATTAAAATAAATTGTAGAGGGCTTTACTGGCTTAAGAATAAAATAAAAAAAACAATGGTATTAAAATATGCACATTGGTGATAAAAATAAAGCTGCTACAATGAAAGAGCAACATCAGACATCTATATATCAATCTGGTTCATTAAACTGGTAATTTCATCATTTGGCTACTTCACACTTTGCTGGAACAATGTTCCAGCAAAGTGGAACATTGTTCCAGCACTACAATGTTTGTCACTGCACCCTGGTAAAGCATAGCACACATCCCCAGTCCTTCAGGTACATCCCTGAACACTTATCAAAGCAACATTTTATGTTCTGTACATGAAGTGTGAAAACAGCACTGAATTATCACCGGCCAATGGAAATCAGCCCAACTTGCATGTTGCAATAGAGCTTCCATGTTAAAAGATAATTGATATATGAAGTGTCAATAGTCTGTGTATCCAAATATTGTTTCTGTGGAGAAAGCCAACCTAAGCCCCCTGCCTGACACACACACACTCACCAAGGAGGGGGGAAGGAGACCCGGGGGGGGGGGGGGAAGACAGCCAGTCTCCACAGATGACAAAAGGGACAAACAACATCTGCATAGAATCACCCCAGCGGGGAAGGCAGGAAGCATCCCCAGGTTTGTCAATGCTCTCGCATTGCTCTCGCATATCAGCCCCATCTACATAAGACTTGAATACCTCTCCAGAGCAGACACTTCGGCACCCCTAAGAAATGGCCACTCAACACCATAGGATGGGACCATTAAGCAAGTGGCTTCAAAGGGACCCCATCCCACGGGGGGAGGGCGTCACCCCACCTGACCCAAAAGGCCGCCCCTCAGGGAGGGTGTCAACCCACCTGATTACGGAGGGAGGGGCTACCTGAAACACCAAGGTATAAAACACCCTGCGCAAGGGAACTGGGTTGTTGGACCTGATCAGCAATCTTGCCCCATGCCTGGGGTAAGGGAACGAAGGATCGGCAACCCCAGGTAGCCGCACCCGGCACGCTCCAGCTAGCCGCTTGGGTTGCCCGGACCCCCGGGAACCCAAGCTGAAATCACTCACAAGCCACTTGGGTAGACCGGGCCTCCGCCGGGAACCCAGCTAGCCGCTTGGGTAGACCGGGCCTCCGCCGGGAACCCAGCTAGCCGCTTGGGTTGACCGGGCCTCCGCCGGGAACCCAGCTAGCAGCGTGCGGTTGACCGGGCCTCTGCTGGGACCCGAGCTGCTCTAACTTGCTGAGAGCCCTGAAATCACGGTGTCCTTGAGACTTCTTGCTTGCTACTTTGTACCGCACTGATAAGCTGTATTGCTGGCGTGTGTCTGGGTTTGTGAAGGTAATGTTGTAAATAAACTTGTTTTCTAAAAGATACTTCTGTGGCTATAAGTTATCCCTTTGTTCTGGGCTAAGGGTGATAGTCGCTGGAGATCTCAGAGAAGGCCGCCCCAGGACTCGCTACCCCCTTAGCATTGAACCCACGCAGACGACCAGGTTGTCGGTCTTCCACTTGGTGGTAGCGGTGGGATAACTTATTAGCCCAGAATATCTCCCAGACCCAAAGTAGCAAAAACCTAAGGATCACCATGAGCGACCCAGAGCCTGACGGAGAGACTAGGGGAGTCAAGCCATGGCGGCCCCTGCCCGCAACCCCCATCACCCCGGGGTTGGCGGCGCTGATCCGGCAGAGGGAGCTGCTGGCGAGTCTGGCCCAGGGTGCCCGACCCAGGGGCCGCCCTATCCCAGTTCCGACAGATGGGAGAGAGGATGTGGTGACCGAGGACCCCGCTCCTCTGGAGCCCCTGGAGCCCCTCGAGCTTCCCTCGGAATGGATGGCCCACGAGGGGGAGAGGATGGCCCACGAGCGCGAAATGATCCAGATGCAGATGGAGTTGGCCAAGCTGCAGCTCGAGGCGGGGAAACCTCCCCTGACTGTCCCCGCCGCTCCTTCCCCTCCGTCGTGGGACCGCAAGGCGTTCCCCTACTACAAGCCAGGGCAGGATGTCCTGATGTTCTTCTCCATTTTCGAAACGGCGTGCCAGGAGCAGCGGGTCCCCGACAACTTGCGGTTGTCCGCCCTGCGAACCCAGGTCAGTGGGGACCTGGCCGACCTCCTCGGGGCTCATCTGCGGAAGGCCCCGGCGAGCTACGAGGCGTTCAAGGCAGCGGCCAGGCAACACTTCGCCCTCACCGCCGAACATTGCCGGCGGAGATTTCGAGAAGGTAGACCTTCCCCCGGGACCACCCATGTGGCATGGGCAGCCCAGGTAATGCACGTCTGCGAGTCCTGGGTGGAGGCTTCCCGGGCCTCCACCCTGAAAGAAGTTGTCGAGCTGATCGCCATGGAGCAGTTCTTCACCACCATCCCGAAAGTGCTGGCCGCTGTCGTGAGGGATCAGAAGCCCTGTACCTGTGAAGCGGCGGGGATCATGGCCGACGAGATGGGGCTATACCGGACGGCCCCATCCACCAAGAGAAGTTCCGCGGCCGTGGCTGAGAAGAAATCGGAGCCGGAGAAGAGCCTGCCCCGACGGCGCGAGGAGGCCCCTCGGGCCAAGGAGAACCAAAACCCTCGGTCTGGGGCGTGCTTCCACTGTAGCGAGATAGGACACCTGCGGCGGGATTGCCCCAAGCTCCAGCCCAAGAACCAGGATGCCCGTCCCTCGCCGGGGAAAGTAGGACGCGTCGCGGGTGCTGCAGCCGCTCAGGACGACGACAGTGACGACGAGCGACGGTTGGTCCTCTCCCTCCATGCAAACATCCCCGAGGATCGCGGCACCGAGGAAGATCTCCAAGAGTGGGATCTCTACTGTCCCGGGCCCCGTGCATCGCTGTATCGCATCGCCTCCCCGGACCAGCTGAGATGGAGCCGCAAGCAATTCTGTGAGTCCATCTATATCAATAATGTTCCCCGGGTGGGGTATAGGGACACTGGGGCAGATGTAACGGCTCTGCCCAGGGACCGCGTAGATTTCCCATTTGTATTTCTGAACTATTGGTTCCCTATTCCCTACTGAACTATTGGTCCCTATTGGGACTACTGCATATCAATAAAATACATATGCCGTGGCTATATTTTAACTGTACAAAAGTTTTAAGTGAAAAATATTTTTAAAAACTTACTCTCTTCCCAGTTCCTCTGCCCACTGGAGGATGTGCTTCTGCAGCTTGTCGAATTGTACATACCATCAACTCTATAAGTGCACTTTCCTGCCGATCAGACATTGCTACAGAGATAGCAGGAATTTAAAATGGAACAGTAAAATGCAGACAACTAATCTATGAAAAAATCAATAGCTAAAATAGTTAAAAATTTCAACATCCTGAACATTTTAGTATTGACTAGTTCATGAAGTACTTTGTGTTCTTCCAATCTGATATTAACATAAAACCTGTAGTCACACAAAGTGGGGCAACACCACAAGCATGAGAAGCATAAACAATAGGGTTATATAAATATTTGTATTACTCTATATATACATATTTGGATGTTTAGAAGCGAGGATTTATTTATTTATTATTTATATTTATAAGACGCCTATAAAACAGGTTCTCTAGGCACCATACAATTAAAAAATAAAAAAGTAATACAATACAAAGATTAAAAAAACACAACAGTAAAGCTAACACAATAAAAATACAGGGGTGTATACAAAAGCCAATATGATAAAAAATACAATACAAAGCCAACCCGATAGAATAAAGTAAAAAATAAGGAGCTAAAACAAGCCCCACCCCCAAACAAGAGTTAAAACCATCAATGTATAATAGGGGTTAAAGTAGCAAAGATTAAAAGGCCTAGGAGAACAAAAAAAAATCTTGACCATGCGATAGAAAGAAAACAAATGTTGGTGCCAGGTGAATTTTCCCCGGGGAGAGTATTCCATAACTACCACAACTGGGTGGGACCCCATCAAGAAGGTCCTCTTCTCTAGCTGCCACTATGTGAGCTTCAGAATGAGGGGGCATTTGAGAAGGGCCTCCAGAGATGATCTTAAGACACAGGTAGGCACATATGGGAGGAGGCGCTCCATCAAATACTGAGGTTGCAAGCCATGGAGAGCTTTATAGGTCAAAACAAGCACTTTGAATTGGGCTTGGAAAGAACTGGAATTTCAGAAGCCATTAGAACAACCAGAACAAGTGACATGTCTTCTGAAATCTCGGTTTCTTTTTTAAGTCAATAGTAATACCATATGATAAATCTAATACAAATTAATTCAAACCATTCGAGACTGCCTTGTCCATTTGGCTGGTTTTCCTACCTAGTTATCTCCTTTACTATATTTTATTAGAATACTATATAACATGATGTCCAGCACTTTACTAAATGCTATTGGTTAAAGATTAATGTGTCCATTTAATACCAAATAAGCTAATCCTTTGGTAAGACATGCTTTTCATATAAACATTTTGACTGGCATGGTATTATGCATTTTAAAGTTTCCTCACCATAGTTTAAAATAACTTCATATACCACTGCAAGGGAGGGCTGATAATCTGCAATGGAGGGCAGAGAAAAGGGACTCCCCCCACACACAATTTTTCACTTGCTAGGAAAGAACTGCGCAAATCATGCCAAGTCTCATCAGAGTCCCCTCACCTAGGGGCTCCGTTGAGCTCAGCAGGTGATGGGACCCAGGGGAAGCTAGTGCAAGATTATGCCATACTGATTTCATAAATCTAATAAATTTGACAAGTACCTTCTTCGCCTTGGACAGGTTCTTCCAGCAGCAATTCTGTCATGCATTCCCAGTCTTTTAACAATTCTTGAGAGCTCTCCCATAAACTGTCCACCAAGTAAGCTGCATGTTCATGCAACTAGAAACAATGCAGAATCACTTAATAGAAGTGCTTCACAGACATTACTTGTAGGCATAATACTATTCAATATTTGCCAGTGTTATGTAAGAATACAAGTGATACAGTGATTAAAGAATAAGGACAGCCCAGACCTATCCCCTGTTGTAGTTGTTGTGACACAAGCAGAAGCCTGCATGGCCGTGGCTACAGCCTTGTAAAGGATTAATTGCTTAATGTGCGCTCTTCTCTTTTTCTAGTGTTCAGAGCTGATGGGTAAACAACTGCAGCTCTCATATTCAGTGATGCATACAGTTTTGCTCTTGATCTCTTTTACAGTAGTACTGCACATAAATGGGTGAGTTTGAGTATTTGGAGACTGATACCACAATTCCCATGTTCTGCTTGCCTCAATTTTCTGGCAAAGGTATAGTACTCTGGTGCATTGTATGTGGTGTTCCATTGTACCTACTGACTTGACCCTTAGGGAGCCGTTTTAACTCACTGTAATTATCCTTTATGCAGGGCTGGTGCTACCACTAGGCCAAGTAGGCAGCTGCCTATGGCGCAGGGCTAAAGGGGGCGCCAGTCAGAAGCACTGCGCTGCGAGGGCCGGAGTCCGCCAGAGCGCTGGGCCGACTTGGCAGGCGGCAGGGAACCCTTCCCCCGTGGGGACGCGCATCAGCAGCGCGCGCACAGGGGTACCGTGCACAGGCGCGCCCGGCCGCCCACTGCCTGCAAATAGCAATAGCAGCAGCAGCAGCAAAAGCGAGAGCGACGGCTGGTTGGTTCTGCTGTATGCATGGATGAAGAGGATATGCTGGGCGTGAGACGCGAAGGCGGCATTTGTTTTCCCTCCCGGCTACTCAGGCAGTTAAAGGGGAAGCTCCGATTTTCGCCAGGCGCTTATACGCGGCGGAGCGGGTCCCGCTGCCGTTTGGGTGAGTGTAGGCGCAGCTGGGAGTGGTTTGCCTTACATAAAGGTAGCAGGAGGCGGTGTTGGATCTCTCGAGTCCCGTAGGGCAGGGGTTAAGGACCAAGACCCTAGCAGGGCTGGTGGGGAAAGGGTGGGGTTTCCCCTCAGCATGTCCTCAGCGGACTCTCATTCCCACGTGCAGACTTTCTGCCCAGCTCAGCTCCAACCTCAGAAGTGAACCAGTGGGGGAGAAAAGCACTTAGGCGCACCGGGAGCTGCCTTGCCCTGAGTCAGACCCCCCCGTCCCCGTCCATCTAGCCCAGCATTGTGGACACGGACAGGCAGCAGCGGCTCTCCAGGCTTTCAGGCAGGATCCCTTCCGAGCCCTGCTGGAGATGCGGGGGGGGGGGGGGGGGGACGGGACACGGGACTGAACCTGGGACCTTCTGCATGCAAAGCGGGGGCTCTACCCATGAGCCACACACCCCCACACATGAAGCGAGGGAGCACAGAGGGTGGAGGGGGTTGAGCTCCTCTCACCGGCCCACTCCTTTCTGTGTATAAATAAATAATAATTGACCCTTTTGGGTGGGCGGGGCAGTCATGTGCATAAATCTGGCTGGGTGACCGGCCAGATGGGCGATTAACAAAGCCCCCCCCGCTAATATCTGATCTTGCCTAGGGCACCAAACTGCCTTGCACCAGGCCCTGCCTTTATGCAGAAAGCCAAGGTACAGATTAGATGTGTTTGTACTACATTTGTACAGACCATCTGACAGTTTTGTTTTATTAAAGAGCCGGAATCCCATCCCAAGACAACACTTAAAATATTTGTATGCATTTACTAAACATGTTATGAACCATGACTGTGAGCCATTAGGATGATTTGTCCTCAGGCAACTTAATCTTACCACTTTCAATAGAAAGAATATGTCCACATCACAAAATTATGTAGATTCAACAGTTACCTAAAACATTCATTTGATTCGGCAGTCAATTAAACAAGCATTTAATTTAGTGTAATTATGATGCTACAAAGTCAATTTGTCATATTGCAGTATACTAAAGGGGTCTACATGGTACTGAAATAGTATATTCAGTTTCAAAGTCATTTTTAATTAACAGACCAAAAACTGCCATGTCAGTCGATTAGAACAAAATTCAGGGATTGTAAAATATCACCTTTATTAGAAAAAACTCAATGTTCATAATGCAGTGAGCAAGCTTTCAGCTACCCAGAATTCTGCTGGCTGGATGATTAAAAAATTAAAGGAGAAAAAAAGATGTTTTAGTGTGGAACTTGGAAGTTCCAATCAGTGCTAGAGAAACTTGGCTATTAGTTTTTCTAATTCTAAAAGGAGCCCGTTTCTTCTTTGTCCCAGCATGCCCCTGTGTAACCTAAGATCTTTTACTCAAAGGCACAGAGTTCTAATCTACAAAATCTAATTTACACAGAGTTCTAATCTATAAAGAGTGCTCTTAGTATCTTTTGCAATAGGGTTGTATGTATATGAATGATTTGGGGTATTTGAAAATTGACAGATACCATCATTACAGTGCTATGCTCATTCAATATTCTGACTTCTTCATCCTATAGTATTCAGTACTGGGCATCCAAATTTGCACATCTGGGCTGGGTTGACTTGCCCCATGTAAGAAACATGCCCCGCATAAGAAATCTCAAAGTCATGCAAAATTCAACAGCACGTTTATGACGCACATAGATTTCTTTGAACACATGCTGTTCTAAGAGCTGCAGCGTCTTGTAAAAAAATATAAAACTTTATGTTTCAAATACGATCAGTCAGAGACAAAGTCTTCATCTGTGGTTTTTGAAGCCTTGGTATCTTGAAGTATTTTATAATGAAACCAAATTAGTAAGTGACTGATAACTCTCATGAAAATTCCTTATGTGCCTTATTTCTATCAACATTTTTAGAATTTTGCATGGCATTTGCAATGTATCCTAGAATCGGAACTAAATAAGCAAGAGGACCAGAATACCTTTTGGAATTAGTAACAGGAGCATAAGACATAATTTGAACAGGAAGAGGTTGCTAAAACTGAACACCTTATGTAAGAACTTAGAGAATGATTTTACCTCACTTTCAAGAAAGAAAAGAACCAGCATCCTAATAAGGTTCCCATTTGGACTGTTCCGTCCTCTCCTCTTGGCTAGTGCTTCTTCTGCTTGAGGGTCATGCCGACTAAACAGTCTAGAAACAGAAGATAGTGCCTTTTATGTGATCTAGTGTTCTGGCTCAGCCTTATATGTACATATAAAGTTCTTCTACAATGACTTGGTCCAATCAAACAAATGGATTATGGAAGTACCACCCAAACCAGAACTTTCGTGTATCCGTATAGAATTATAGTTTGTGGAAGACTACGTATAGTGGAGAATCTTATCAGGCTGGGGCTGCTAATTCCCCCATAAAGAAATCCTTACAAAAAGTGACTCAGAGAGGGGCAGTGAAAGAGAGAAATAGGAGCTTAGTGAAGATTTTAAGAGGAGTCAGTTGTAGCAAGACTAGATTCAGAACACAAATGGGTTATGCATAGCAATCAAGTGGGAGGGGGCTGCAAACAATTTAATGACATATCTTGTATCAAGAGAAGGAGTTAAGAGGTTGGTGGTAGGTCAAGATGGGAGAGAAGAATATCAAGAGGCACTGGTGTTTCAGACAGCATATGTAGGATATATTACAAAGGATATAGTTTTCAAGAGCCACTGACAATATCTTTGTTCCTTTAGAGCAGGGCTCTCCAACCTTGGGTCCCCAGATGTTGCTGGACTACAGCTCCCAGAATCCCTTGCCATTAGCCATGCTGGCTAGGTATGCTGGGAGCTGTAGGCCAGCAACATCTGGGGACCCAAGGTTCGAGAGCCCTGCTTTAGAGTATTCAAAGTAAAAGGGAAGGGATACTGGCAGGGGCTTAGGTGCCCATTGTTGGGAGGCTCTTAAGGCTGTGGACACAAAGGATTAAAAATACTTTTAATGGCCTTTGGACAGAGGTGCACTGTCATATCCTCTGCTGTTGCAGAAGTGCGGGTCTTGTGCTCCTATTGTGACAGAGAGACAGATTGCATGATTACTTCATCTATAGAAAAGCATTTGCATTATGTGATTTTTTTGAATGGATGAAGGAACTTGCAAATGTTATAAAATAAAGCAGTAAAAATGAGGACATAGAAAAGCAAAATACTGTTTCTATTCAGAAGCTCTAACCACTGGAACAATCTGCAGTGACAAGGGGGTTCAGTTTCATATATGCTGCTCAGTCCTCAGAATTCACATTCTAGGATATCAAAATTCTGCACATAGAATGAAGCTGCTTTCTGATATCAGAGCAGGGAGACCACTGGATGAGCTGTGGCAAATCTACATGGACATATCAGCCATCAAAAGGCAGAATGCAGGGGAGAGTCAATCACACATGGTCTATTGAATTGACAAGCCCTCAGTTTGTAAACTAACAAAGGTGGGACTACCTGACAGCTTGGCTGAAAAGAACAGAGAAACAGTTTTCATGGCTAATGGCAACTGGAAAAAATAATAATGTACTAGATATATGCAACCCATTTGTTTGACTGGATAGGGCCACTCAAAGAATTCCTATTAATCTGGAATCTAATAACCACTAGCATTTTAGGGCTCAATCCTAGGCATGTTTAGACAAAAATAAATCCTACAACTCCCAGCATCCCCCAAACAGCATGGCTGGCTGGGGGATGCTGGGAATTGTAGGATTTATTTCTATCTAAACATGCCTAGGATTGCACCCTTAATCTAATAAGCACACCACCATTCACAATCTGTAGAAGGAAAAGCTTTATTAAGTGCTGATACATTACTATCTAAAGCAGTAAGAGGAGTAGTAAAAGGATTATGAACTTATCTTCCATCAACTCCATATCTTTGTTTTCATATTTTAAATGTTTTGGTTATATGGGGAAAGTACTGTTGACACTGTGACTCTAGTCAAATTCCCCAATTTATTCATACACTAAAAACAATGCGACAGGCAAAAATGCTTTGATGAAAGCATTTTAATAGAAATGTCAAATAACCCATCATAATAATCATCATCATATCTTACACTTTGGGGTTACACAAAATACATAATACAGAGTTATCTGCACCAGATGTGATGCTCCCATGGATCACCAGTATCAAGGTGGGGAGGGGTGCAATTCACTGTTTCAAAATCATAGGGTAACTCTTAATACAAATTGGTATTCTCTCATCTCACTAACTCACACTCTTACTTCATATTTTAGAACCTGTACAAATAAAAGAAGAATAATCTGGCCAAATTATACAGATCATGTAATAAAGATAACGTAGGCTACATATAGATACTTCTAACATTTAAACCAGTGTGGTGTAGTGGTTAGCATGTAGGACTTGGGAGATCTGAGTTCTAGGCCACACTCAGCCATGAAGCCCTCTGGGGGACTTTGGGCCAGTCTCTCTCAGCCTAACCTACCTCACAGGGTTGTTGTGAGGATAAAATGGAGAGGAGGATGATCATGTAAGCCGCCCTGGGTTCCTTGCAGTTAAAAAGGCAGGATATAAATGTAATAATAAATAAAATAAAAATATCTTTATAGGACATGTGCAAAAATCAACAAAATACCTGTTCAAAGAGCCATTTATTTATCTAAAGGATGTTCTAAAATAATTTTTAGAAAATTGGTATTACATTAAGGAGTAATCCTTTTGGCGCCAGGTTAAGACTGCCCTCTATGCTGAGGCATTTAACAGCTCCAAATAGTAGACAGGGTGGTGGTGATGTCACCTTTTTTATCCAGTCTACTTTTTATAATCTTGTCTTAGCTATTTCAGTAATTTTAAAATTGTTTTTTAAATGTCTAGTGCCATTTCCCCCCATGTTTTTATTGCTTGTATTTTTATTGTAAAATTTTATAATTGTTGTAAACAATTATACAGAGAGCTTCGGCTATTGGGCAGTATAGAAATGAAATAAATCATCATCATCATCATCATCATCATCATCATCATCATCATCATACTAAATAATGGCATGTTATAGGAATATTTCATTTTTTTATAGCACATTTAGTATGCAAATTTCTTTATGGCAATTCTCATTCACTGTCATAACCACTCTATGGAGCAGGCCATACATACCGGTATATCTATTTTATAGATTGGTTATGGAGGCTGAGATAGCAATTTATACCATCTCTGACCTGTTATGCTAAAGATTGTACATCTGAAGAAACACTTGCAATCTGTATGCAAGTTACGTTCTGTTAATTCACGAGCAAATAGTAGTAGAGTAAGGAACTTTGGAACGACAAATGGCTACACATCCTTAGATGCTTAGCTGAACTGGGGTCACAATTCTTGATAAGGCTTCACATGCTACTTGGCATGTGTGTTACACCATGTTTCCTTGTGCTCATATGATGAAGACCGTAACATCTGAAAGGGAGTTGCAAGTCTAAGTACTCAGTAGCCATGCATCAGGGAGTTGCAAGTGGGCACACAAGGATCTCACTCAAAAATGCTACGTAAATTTGAAGCAACACTTTGACATCTCCAGACTAACTGCTGTCTTAAGCCCAACTTAGAATATGAGACTACTGCAGTTATGGAGCTATATTATTTATTTTAGAAATTTTAGGCCACTTTTCTGTTAATTGTAGCTTACAAAACAGAAATTTTAAAGAGTCTAAAGACAAGCAGCATCAAAACAATGAATAAATAAAATCTTGAAAATGTTGCTTTAGCTGTTAGACCACCATGGTCATCCTCTAGCTTTTCCTCAGTATTTTGTCATTTTTTTCAGAGAGAAGATAGGCTTACTTTTTGTGAAGGAATTCTCCTGCTGCCACTGCAACAGGCCGATGTGCAGAATACACCAAATGATAAACATTCTCACAGTCTTCATTGGACAAAGCTTCTTCACTTCCACTGAAAAAGTCAGAATATACCATTTGAATAAAAGCACTCAGCTTCAGCTTTACCATCTACCCTAAGTTACCTTTAAAACAAACAACATACACAAACCTAACTAGGCCTCATCCAAAATTCATTGACTTCAACCAAGGTTATTATATGAACATCAGATACTGAAATATGTCATGCAATTGTAACAACAAAAATTATATTCTAAGCAAAATGACTATTTTGTAGTACATCAGGGTGTTTATCTCCATAGAAATCCAGGTATATTGGGTTGGATCCAAAAGGTGCCCTTCTGTTCACGGAAGTAGTCCTTCCATTAATGGAAGGGCCTTCAATCTAGCAGAGGCTTCCACTAACAGAAGGAAAGGGAAGTTGATTTTCACCAATACCTCCTCCCCCTGCAGCCCCCCATGCCAACTCCCATGATGTTCTGGAAGGTTGTCCAACCCTCTGGAGATCTTTCTGGGCTGCAGTGGGCATCTCCCATAGCTTCTGCTACAGGGCAGATTCATTTCCATGAATAGAACTCTGCTCACTCAAACTCTGGATCCAACCTATTACCCAATGCACTTTTACATAATGAACTGGTGCTTGCTTTCCTAAGTAGACATGGTTCTATAGAATAAAGCATTCCTTATACCCATAGTGAAGTGGAATTTAACTTGAAGTAGCCACTGAACTCAGAAGGTATCTTGCAGTCACTGATCACAGAGACACTAGAAAGCTGATTCACACATAATCAAGTGACATAAATGTAACACAATGTCTTGTGGCTAAAATGCATGAATGTTTCCTATTTAAAAGTATTTCATTTGAGAGGATATAAAACCTCTGTCTGTGGTGACTCTTACCAATGTAAAACATCCCTTAAAATTATCTAGTGATGAGCATCCATGTATGAACAGGGCCTAGGATGGAGCCTGGGGTACGTTCTTCTAATGCCAAGCCTCAATAAAGAAGGAGAAAATGGTATGTATTGGTGTACAGAAATCATAGCAATTATGCTTATTATGGTCCCTTGGTCCCCGAGTGAGTAATTTTATCTTAACTTCTCTTGTGACAAACATAGCATGGAAAACTGGTGGGACTCCATTAGAAACATTTTCATTTGCATAATTCCAGTTCACAAACACTAGGAGGTAATATCTCTAATTCTTGTTTTGATCTTAACATATATATTCATGTACTAATTCCATTTCAGGTTCTTGCATGTGAACTCCACATAGAGTACCAGATGATTTCCCCTCAGCTTTACAGCAATAGACTATTTTCCCACTTTACACACGGCATAATGGATTTCCAGGCCTACTCTGGAATAAACTTTATATAAACTTTATTAACTGTTTCCTGAACATCAATCAACTTTCCAAAAGGCCTAAAGCATGCCATAACTTTGGTGCTACACGTTTCCACTCTTCTGTTTTCCTTCTTTGCTAGAAGCTGTGGACTACAGTCCAGTGTAGATATAACATGCCCAATCAGCTAGTCACAAGTAGGAAATAGTGCAGGAGAGGAGAAAGCAAGGAATGTACAAATTCCTTCCTCCTTCCATGGTTTGCTTTAACCATGATTTAGCAGCAGGTCAGCAATTTATTTTTAACATTTGTATTCTGTCCTTCAAAAAAAATTTCCAGAGTGGTTAACTTAACACAATTATCTACTATATAAATGTGAATGTTTGTACGTGTGTATGTATGTCCGCACGGGGGGGGGGGGGGGGTTGCGTGCGTCACATTGGCTCCTACACAGTTGGACGGATCCGCCCCAAACTTGGCACACATACTTTCCATCACCCAAGGACAAAGACTGGTGGGTTCAAATCTCAGAAAAACGCTCGTCATACCTGTACGGCCCAAAATAAATGAGAGCCAATGGCGTCACTTGGAATGCTCGCAGGGGCCATTCAGGAGCGGTTATGCAAATAGCTCCAACAGCATTTAGAATGTTGGTATGCACTACCACAGGGGCCCAATCAGAGGCAGATATGCAAATCTCTCCTACATCCAAACAGAATGTTCATATGAACTGCAGCCGGGGCCTACAACAGGGGTGGGGGATTTTGAACAAATAGTGCCTATAGGAAAATGACAACCTGTACAACGCCATTGTGTAGTCCCGGGGGGGGGGGGGGGAGCAGGGATTTCATTGTGTAGTCCTGGGACACACACACACACACACACACACACTTCATAGTGCAGTACTGGGACACACACACACACACACACACACAGGGAATTCATTGTTGTGCAGTCCCGGGGGGGGGGGGGGAGCAAGGATTTGATTGTGTAGTCCCAGGGGAAAGCAGGGATTTAATTGTGTGGTCCCTGGGGACGACGACAGGAAATTCATTGTTGCATAGTCCCGGGGGGGGGGGAGCAGGGATTTCATTGTGCAGTCCTGGGACGACGACGACGACAGGGATTTCATTGTGTAGTCCCGGGGGGGGGGGGGAGCAGGGATTTCATTGTGCAGTCCTGGGGGGACGGGGACGACAGGGATTTCATTGTGTAGTCCCGGGAGGGGGGGGGGAGATGGGATTTCATTGTGCAGTCCTGGGGGGGGGGGAGCAGGGATTTCATTGTGTAGTTCCGGGGGTAGCAGGTAGTCCCGGGGGAGCTGGGATTTCATTGTGTAGTCCCGGGGGAGCTGGGATTCCATTATGTAGTCCCGGGGGAGCCCTTTCCTATGGAAGGAATTTCGAACAAATAGTGCCTATAGGAAAATGACGACCCGTGCAACGCCGGGTAAAAAAAGCTAGTATAATAATAAAACAGAGATAAAATCTTAGAAACTAAAGCAGCAATAAAGATACTAATACCAATAAAACTACCAATTAAAATGTCTGGGAAAATAAAAGTCTTTGCACGGGGTCAAAATGACAAAAAAGTAGGTGCCAGGCAAGCCTGTCTGGGAAAAGCATTCCATATCTGGGCTAGTGGTTCTATCCACATTGAATAATAACCAGGATTACCCTCATAGCTAGTCTGAAACAGGTTTTATGTTCTGGTTTCAAGAACAATCCTGGTTAGCACTGAGGCTGACATAATGCTACATCATAGTTGAAGCGAAATGTGAAACCAGACAAGAGAGGGGAAGGTAGATAAGAAGGAATGTGTGTGCTTGCAATACATACTCCATTTCCTAATCAAGGTTTATTATGTTTTAATGTGGCTTGCTGCCTTGAGTAACTTTAGGCAGTGCTAGCCAAAGGGTACATCATCAAATATGAATAAATAAAATTTGAGAACCAGTGTATCACAAAGTTAGCTATAGCAGAGCATCAGTATGTTAATTCCGCAATAAACCAATGGAAATTGCACTACCTTAAAATATACTCACTGAAGTATTAGTGTGACTAATCGAATGGCTTCTACAGCAACATCATATTCCTTATCAAGTGTCATTGATACAATGCGATCCTGAAAAGACAGAATATACAAATTTCCAGAGGGAACAACTGAAGTAATGGAATACTTAGTCTAACAAGCCATTCCTTTTATTACACATGACACCTGAGTTTCAAGCAGGCTCATTCCCATAGGTTTAGCACTATGTCAAACCTGGCCACTGTGGGTTCACATACTTTCCTCTCTCTAGTTTTTTGTTTGTTCTAACTAATTTGTCAAGACATCTGAATCAGGCAAACTATTGTTGGAGACCATGTTAATTTGTACCCCAGTTCTAATGTTTAGCCAGGCCTGACTAGAGAATCTTGCATTCTTGTTTTCTGCTTTCTGTAAAATTGTTGCTTGCTTTCTTAATGTTCTGTGAAACTGCTTGCTAAAGTTGCAAAGAAATGGGGATTGAAATGTAAGAGAGAGAAAAGTAAAGTGCAGGCAGCTTTGTTTACAGCTGCAGTAGATGGAAGGGAGGAAAGGTCGAAGAATGTTGAAGGGCACTGATAAGGGAAAAGCAAAATAATGTGTGTGTGTGTGTGTGCAGTAAGTGAAGTAAAAGTGAAAGGCGGAGGGAAGGGGGAATGCTAGCATCAGACTGATGCGTGTACTTTCCAAAGAACAGGACAAGATAGAATTGTACCGATAGGCAAGGAACAGGAGGAAATGTATGAACCAAAGAAGGACAGAGGAAGTAGTTGAATGTATGTGAAAGAGGTCATGATAAGGAGAATGTTTTTCTACGCAACTGTATGTAATATGACTGTATGTAATGCAAACCTGTATCTGATCCCATGCTGTATAAAAGATCCAGGAAGAACTTGAAACAGGGCTCTTGATTTGAGTCCCAGACTCCTAGAGCCTACTTGAGGCCTCAAATAAAGTTGGTTTCGCTTCTCCACCCACACCCCCCGTGTGTTATTGGGCAGGGCATACTGGGGGCACGGAACATCACCTTGCCAGAGAGGCACTGTTTAATGCCGGCAACACTATGGTAAGAACAAATGAGGAAATCTAAAAATGAAAGACACAGATAGGGGGAAAGGGGAAATTCTCAAGCTAGCAGCATGAGTCCAACCTTCCAAAGCATGGTTTGGCAGAATGAGAATGCAACATCCAAACTGGACAATAAAGTTAGTGGTTATGTCACTGTGAGGCCATAGGAACATCACTCTGCCTAAGTCTACCCTATCACACAGACTCAGGGGCTGCATTTGGACATCACAATAAACCATGGTTTAGCATGATGAGAACAAACCTCCTTTACTCCCTGGACTACAGTGCTTCCCCTCTCCTCTCCTCTCCTCCAGCATGGCCATAAGAAGTTCAGAAGCTTTCACTTCATTGTTGACTAACCTTAGTTTAGTGTGCCGCTCAAACCCTGAAGTGTGGTTAGACTTAACTATGTTGAAATAAGCCAGCTTTATAAATCACAATTTGAAGTTGGCTTATTTCAAACAAACCATTTTTAAGATTATCCAGTTTGTCATGTTCAGATGACACAACAAACCACCATGAATAAAAAATAATGAGTAACGTCAGGGGAGAGGGGAGACCATACGAGCACAGGGGGAGGCTAGGCTTATTCCCGTAGTTTATTTTGACATCTAAACACAGTCACTGAGAAGCTAACACATTGCTCTGAGCTCCGTGGAGGAAAGGCAGGATATAAATGTAACTGCCAATGATGTTAATTCCAGATTGCTAATTTAAAACAAGGGGCCCTTTTAGCATTACCCAAGCCATGTGGGAGCCATTTTTCCATGAGTGGCTCCTGGGCAACTACGGGTAACATATAAATCTAGGCCTGTGGCATCTTTTTTTCCCCTTTATTATTTCCTTACATTTAAAACCTTGGTCTACCTGGTAACACAGACAAGACTCAAAAGTCTCTATCCATTCATTGAATAAGTAAGAGAAAGATTGGTCTAGAGGAACTGGGAGGTGCCCCCTAGGCTAAACCTAGCAAAGTCTTTTATCCAGTAAAGAGTCTCATATCCTAGTGGATGGAGAGGAAAGCAACTGCATTCTGGACAACTGGATAGTGACAGGTATGGAGATCAGTGGGACACTACATACGAGGTGGCTGACTGTATAGGTCATGATCATGGAATTAGCACAATTCTGTGAGGGGGTACTCATTCAGTGGTTCTGTGCACAGTCAACCCCTGCCCATGTGGTTGGGTCATTTAAATGTTATGCCAAACTATATAAGAGGCACTCACGGAAAGAGAGACTCTCCTGTGATGAGGCTAATGTTTAAAGGGCTCCATCATTTACCCTAAGCAAGAGATTGTACAGAATGAAAAACCCTTATATTTTAAGAAGAAATCATTTATTGGTCATTATGGGTCCACTAATGTATATGTCATCTAGGCTTTAAAAAAAAGAAGAAAAGAACACACAGTCTTTAGTTTAAGGAGCCAAGGTTCTATTTCAATAGGAGCCGAGCTGTGAAGGAGTCAAAATATTATTTTAAAAAATGGTATTGGGAGAACGGTAAGGTTCCATTCAGGTAGGATAAAGACTATAAGCACTGTTGCTGGGTCTATGGCTATTGGGGCGGAGGGGAGTGTTCCAAGGGTAGCTTTGCATACTATAGGCAATTTCCTGTTGGAGACAAAGACAAGAGAAAAAATAAGGAAGGAACTGGGAGAAAAGAGTAGTGATAGTTTAAAAAGTGAAAAATTAAAAGGAAACATAATCTCAACTGACCACCCTCTGCTGTTAAAGACAGGGCACCACACACACACACACGTTATTTATATAGTTTATAGTACAAAGAAGTTGTCTTCATAGGCCCTAGAAAGTCATTATATCAAAATAAATTGCTCAAAGAGATTGAGTATCATATCTGCACCATAGTACACTATGCCATATAGGCTCCATGTAAAGGCCAATTGCCTTTAATGTTGAAAACATACTAATCTCAGCAACTGGAAGTACGGTATCTTATAAAATATTTAAACATCATGACACATTTTGGATCTTTAAAAAAGGATCTTAAAACATTATCTTAAAACAAGGTCAGTTTTTATGCAGTCTTAAAATTTTTACACTTACCTTAAATCTATTCGTAAATAGCTCCAATTTGGGGAACAACTCTCTGTTGGTATACAAACTCTGCAAAGCTTTCAGACACTTCAATCTCACTTCACCTTGCTAAATAAAAACATACTAGAATTTACTGAAAGTAATAAGATGCACAAGTAAACCAGGTACTATATTCCTTTCATGTAATATTTTATGGCACAAAATATCGTATTTTACATACTTATTCATTGCTTTTCTGTTAAGTGCTTGGGATGACTTAGGATATCACAGGATCATAGACTTGGAAGGGGCCTACAAGGCCATCGAGTCCAACCCCCTGCTCAATCCAGGAAACTATAGGAGGGGTCTCCCATCCAAGTAATAACCAGGCCTGACCCTGCTTAGCTTTCCATGCTCAGACAAGCTGAGCCAGCATGAGCCACAGGCTTACAATGCTAAAATCACATCTAGCCATTAGAATACAGATTTCCTTATATACAAGCAGATTTCTTCCCAGAAATGTTGGATTAACACAAGGTAAAACTCATACTTTTGAAGATCTTGTTTGGTTTTATGATTGTAAACTACCCTGAGGTCATTTGCCAGCTGGGCGATATAAAAATCTAATAAAGTAAGTAAAGTAAAGTAAGCCCTGGGAATTTTATTAAAGGGTATAGATCCCTCAAATAATAAATATGGAAAGAAATCCAACAGTATGTTGTGGAAGTACAATTATCTCGTTTTAAGGGTTTGGATGCCCCAAGACTTCCCATCCTGAATGAATACTTACCCCTCAAGCAGCACTATTGGCATCATTACTGGTATAAGGTTGGATACAGACTTAGTATGACAAAGTCTGGATCCAACCTATAGATTACTTTTTGAAATCCCAGATTTTCTAACTGAAACAAGATATGCAAATCAGGCAAAATTGTTATGAAATGTTAGCTTTGAATCTTGCAATAAAACTTAACAGTTATTCAGCTTTTTTTTTTATTATGGCTAGAATTCAGAGAAATGCCTACAAACAGGACCAAGACAATGCCTTCAGTCATTTCTTTAAAGTATATACAACTTGCATTACTTCCTTATAAGTTAGCAGAAGCAGCCACAAGAAAAAATTAGGACAAATAATCTAGAAGATGAAAACCCTTCACTATATGGGTTTTGGGTTTTTTTTGGACAATTATTATTACATAGGTGTTTTTGTTGTTGTTGTTTTGGAAAAATGCTACTGCATAGGGTTTTTTTTTGACAATTACAAATAGAGATTCTACATGAAACTATTTTTCCTGGTATCTCATTAAGCTTCTTTAAGGCTGACCATATAAGGCTCCACCTCCCTTTCAAGAGATGAAGGAAAGGAAATATGGGGAGACAAAAGCTTATGAATAACCCTATGCGTAAGTGAAGCAAGCAGAACTGACACAATTAAAAATAAATTTAACTATCAAGTTTAACAGCTTGAAAGCAATGTGAGGAAGCAAAACTCTCTTTTAAATCAAAAAGAGAACATAATATAGGAAAAGAAAATGTTTTCTCAGGAAATCTACCCTTTAGCATGTAGCACTTACTCTGTCATGAAGTGTCCAACCAACATATTTTAAATAACTATCATTCAGGAAGGCATCACTGTACATTTTCATCCACACTCCGATTTCTTCAATACAGACAGCTCTAATCTCAGCAATAGCATCACTGCAAAGAGAGAGAGAGAAAATAGTTTCTCTACCTGGTTTACTGTTTGTGTATGAATCCAATTCCCAACATTCTGTGCGACATTAACTTTCTCTATTCTCAGCACTCTTCTCCTTCCAATGACTCTGCCCTTTCTCCCTTGCTGCCCGTTATGCCTAGAATTGTTTCCCATAAAACCTGTGTGAGGCCATTTCTTACTTTTCAGAGTCCACTTTTGGCATAATCGGTTAGTCCTCATAACCTACTATAACTAAGCCTAAGCATGTGTAACTTAAATACATGCATATTCTTCCCCTATTTACCCTGGCCTTATTTCTCTCCCTTTCTTCTGTTATCTCCTTTGTCAAATTTAAGATTATAAGCTCTTTGGGGCAGGGGCCTACCCTCTGATACTCTGTACATTAATGGTGCCATATACTAATAAAAATTATTCTATTTTTAGCCTAACACAATTTATAGTTGTCTGTATGTTTTTCATGAAATGTGCATATATATATATATATATATATATATATTAATGAGCTTTAGGTTTTTTTCCCAAAAGCACAGTATTTGGGAGTGTGTGTGTCAAGAAGGCCATTGTTACTGTATAATACACATTAACGGAACTATGAAGCTATAATACAAACTACTGAACTTGGCAGTGATATTTACAGCCAATAACAAAAACTGGAGGTAGATAGTACACCACTTTTTGGAATTTTTCTTCCAAGTATTGATCAATGTTAAGTAATCAGGTGAAAAGTCATCCTCTTTGACAACTACCTAGATCTAAGAAAGCCTTCCCCCCCCCCCCACTTACCGATATCTATGGACGAATATACCCTTGAAAATGGAATTCATCATATTCTCAATTTCATCCTGATTTTCTTGCAGCTAAAATAAAAAATAATATTTATTAATTTATTTAAATATTTATAAGCTGCCTTTCAGGACCAAGTCCACCCAATTAAGGTTACTAATCTTCCAGACTGACTGTATGATATGAAATATTTCCTAGATATTATATTCCTAAATGTCTGAATGGGGGGGGGGGAATTGTCTGTTGCAGTTCAGGATTTCATGGTAGCAATGACAGCCTTAAGCCTATCTCAAACTGTATCTAGCCTGATGTATATGACAGGTCATACTCTTTCTTCTGTCCTGGGCAGGAAGAGGATGGGGTGTGGATGGGGAAATCCAAGGTCATTCCCTCATCATGGACAGACTACTACCTAGTTTAGTTTAGACTACAATCAGCCGTTTCCCTCTGCAGGGGTGGAGACCTGTTAAAATGGTCCATCCCAGGAGGCTTATGGATCTGGATGGTTTTTCAAGCTCTTGGGGATTTTCCTACTGATTTGATCAGTGCTCCTGTCACTATCCTAGTTAATGTCTGGGAAATGAAGATGACTCAGGCTACTGACATGATTGCTCCCAGAGATTGCTCTCTCATCTCACAGGGCCACCTCATCTGCTTGGTATTCTGAAGATTTGAGGGCAATGAAACAAGCAGGATGACAACTGAAGCACAAAGTGGTGGAAGACTTGAACCAAATATCACCAATCCCAGGCTAGAGCTCATATAAGCACCTACTTTATAAGAGTGATGGCAGCAAATTAATATAAATTTATTTATTACACAGATTTATATACCATTTTTCAATAAAATTATCAAAGTAGTTAACATAATAATATAACAATAAAATACTATATAATCACTAATGAACAATAAAACTAGTTATAACGGGCTGGGTCACACCTCAGGGAAGGCTTGCTTAAAGAGGTAGGTCTTAACCAGGCAAAAAACCTCTAAGTTTTGAAAGTCAAAACTGTAGATGCCTGCCTGATGTTAATAACGAGTGCATTCCAAAGGGTGGGTGCTGCAAAACTAAACACCCTATTACAAGTACTCTTGAGGTGAACCTCAGGAGCACACAGCACCATCAGAAACACTCCTTCTGAGGATTGCAAAGACTGAGCAGGGACATAAGGGATGAGGCGATCCCTAAAGTAGATTTCATAGATCATAGAGTTGGAAGGAGCCTGCAAAGCTATCGAGTCCAACCCCCTGCTCAATGCAGGAAACTAGAGGAGGGGTCTCCCATCCAAGTAATAACCAGGCTTGACCCTGCTTAGCTTTCCACACTCAGACAAGCTGAGCCAGCGTAAGCCACAGTTCTGT
Organism: Shinisaurus crocodilurus; assembly: GCA_021292165.1. NCBI lineage: Eukaryota > Metazoa > Chordata > Lepidosauria > Squamata > Shinisauridae > Shinisaurus > Shinisaurus crocodilurus. The sequence continues at coordinate 59,917,671 of CM037878.1, forward strand.
AACCTGGTCCCAAGTTGTTTAGGGCTCTATATGTTAACAACAAAACCTTAAACTTGGCCCGGTAGCTTATTGGCAGCCAGTGCAGTTCTTTTAGCAGAGCTATAACGTGCTGTTGAAAGGCATTTTTGACCAGGTAAAGGTGAACCAGCTAAAACTTAATCCAGACAAGAAAGTAATATTAGTTGGGGCTTTTCTGATTCCTGGATTAGGTGTTCAACTATTCTGGACAGGGCTGTACTCCCCTTAAGCAACAGGTTCACAGTTTGGGAGTACTCCTAGATGTCCAACTGAACCATAGTGGCCAGGACTACTTTGTTATTTTATGTATTTATTTATTTTAAAATTTTCTGTACTGCTACTTCATCATCAAAGGCAATCCCAGGGTGGTGTACATAAAATTATATTTTAAAAATCATCATCAGGGGAATTTTTACCAGCCTTACCATTCTGGATGGGATTACACCCCTGAAGCAACAGTTTCAGTTTGGATCCACACCTGAATCTAGATGTCCAGGTAACAGGAGTGGCCAGAACTTCTTTTTACCAGCTCATCACCTCTAGGTTAGCTCATTGTAATGTGCTTTACATGGGGCTGCCCTTGAAGACAGTTCGTAAGTATCAGCTGGTTCAGAACATGGCTACAAGGGTTCTGACAGGAGTGGTTTACTCAGAGCATACTGCATCTGTAACGGATCAACATTCTCCCCCTGCCCACCCCTTCCTGCTTTTCTGGAAATAATTATTTTAACAAAGAACATAGCTGAAGACACCAATTTGCATTTGTATAAACTTTCTAGGCTAACTCAGCTTATATAAAAGAGGTACTGTAGAAATCACCTGGAGGATGCATGACCAGGTCCTCCCAGGCTATTGATTGGTCTGCTTGAATCTCCCTCCCTGGAAACTGTCCAGGTCCACAGAAATACTTTGGGTCTTTGAGATTTTCCTTTGTGTCTGGCTGGTTGGCAAAGAGTGAAGACAAGGCCAAGTCAGGCTCAGAGCCCAGGTGAGCCTCATTCCTTCCCCCACCTGTAAACTGCTTTGGTGAGTTATTCTTAGGGTCCTGATAAGTAAGGTTTAGTGAACTAGTTCGATGTTTCAATTCATTTTTAAAAGCAACTGACTATTTCTCAACTTCTCTCTGCTTGGTTCTTAGTAAATATATTGAATTGGAAACTAGTTGATTTGATTTTCTTGCCTAGCCTGGAGTGGGCCTTACTCATGCATTGGACTTCTTGGCAAACATGCTAACCAGGTTGTTAAGGAGGTTAAACGAAGCTCTGAAAAAGGGACCCATTATTCTCCATAGATAAAAACCATAAGCCTGGATTCCCGCAGATCCAGGCTATGAGTGATTAAATATTAATATACAATAAGAGACTATGAGTTATTAAATATTAATATTTAATAGGAGTTATTAATACATGGGTGGTGGCAGCCAAACTCTGAGGAAAATAGAGAAAAGGTGCCTTGCAGCCTGTCCTAACTTGCTAGACTGGATGTGCGGACATACTGGTTTGTCACAGTATCTATCTCCCCCATTATCTTCTCTAGGTGCCATTTTGCTTCCAGGCTCAATTCAAGGTGCTGACTTTGATCTTTCAAGTCTGAACGGCCTGGGACCAGAATACCTTAGGAACTGCACCCCCATATGAGCCTGCCTGGGACCTTTGTTCCAGTTGAGACTGAGATAAGTTGACTGAGATAAGGTGGGCAGGTACCTGGGAAAGGGCATTATTGGTTGTAGCACTTAGGAAACAGAATGGGCTCCCAAGGGAGGTATGCCTGGCTTGGCCCCTTCACTGCCTGCTTTTATTTAGGTCGGTTTTTTATAGAAATTCTTTTAAATTGTTGTTTTAATCTCTTATTTTAGTGCTGTTTTGATAGCAGTTATTCTTCTGTAGTAGCTTTTATAGGACTTAAAATCATATTAATGCCTGGTGGTCACAAGAATGATTGTCATATGCCTTCAGTGCAGCAATAGACAGAGTACCTGAGTTCTATTTTTGAACATATGGCCTACCGCAGACAACAGTGCAGGGATACTTACTTAAAATTTTGGTTAGCCTATATAGTCACCTATGACTAAATGGGGTAACATACTCATTAAAGATGTGATGGACTACAAAATCTGATTTGGTTAACAACCTGGTTTGGTTTGGACTGCTTCAGAGGCTACCAAATTCAACTTGGGAACTAATCAAAATCTTGCTTTGGAAATCTGAAGCTTTCTGCCTCCCTACAGACTATCACTGGAGATCAACAAATGTCTATAGCATTATAGCTTTTTGACAGAACTGAATGAAATTTGTAGGCATCATTTACCCTTCTGAGGGGATGAAGCCTGTCAAGTCACAGACAGACAGGTGCAGTATTATGCTAGAGCAGACTTTTCAGTTTGTTAAAAAAAAAACAACCTGGCTTTTTGGGGGCAAGCTGTATTTAAATGACCTACATCATAAGGTGCCTCTAGGGAAGGCACCTGCAAATGTTCAATAAAATAGGTTCAGGGATTTTTGAGCTAGGCATCTTTAAAGTTGATTGGGGGACTAAAAAGGGATTCACTTGCCTCAGCTGTCTTTTTATGGGTAATTTGTATGCACACATCACAACCCTCAGTAAGAATCCTCCAAAATTTCAGAGGAATAGGTGCAGAAGTTAGAAAGTTATGTTGAATGAAAAACACATGGATGGGGATCTGAAATAGTGCCACAGATGATGACCAAAGCATGTGGGAACAAACACATGGAAGAAAGTGCTCCTTAAGATAGCCAGGTTCCAATCCATTTAGGGCTTTAAAGGTTAATACCAGTATCTTGAATTGAGCCAGAAACAAACCAGCCAGGTGTGCAACTTAATGAAAACATGGTCAAACCAACTAGCACCCACAAGAGCTTGTGCACGCCCCCCTATTTTAAGTTGCTGCAAGCACCATCTTTAGTAGGAAACCAGGGCCTACACTCTCTGCACCAGCAGCCAGAGAGAAAGTGCTGGGGAAGCTTGACTCAGGTTGTGGGGACTCAGTTGAACACCACAGACATGCTTGGCGAGTTGGTGTGAGCAGCCGCCACCCACTGAATGGGTAGCAGTGGGCACAGGAGGCATCTCCCAGTTAGTTCTGGCTCTCAAGTAAAGTCATTCCTGGAAGTTGCTGCCTCCGCTGCCACAGACACAGTCACAAATGCTGTGAAAACACAGCTCTCTCTGATAAGTTCCTTCTACAACCCTCCCCACAGCACTGTGATTGAATGTAAAATGGAGAGCCCTTGTAAAGTTATTCCCTGGCTATAGCTAGAGCTGTCAGTCACAAAACTATACCTTCTCCCTCCCCGTCTCCCCACCCTGGTGTTTACCTTAGATGGAGAGCTTGGGGGGAAATGTATCAATTTTGGGAGATATTCTTTGTGCCTCTGTGTTCCTCCAAATCACTCACAAAGCTTTGGGAAGACCCAGATTTGTTTTGAAGCGATTAGGAGGAGCTTTGCTTTGGACCAATCCCAAATCTGCCCAATTTCATTTGTCTAAATCTGATGTATATCCCTAGTACTGATATATGAAATCCCATATATCAGTACCCAATGCAAACCATAGAAAAAAGCTACTTTAACTATACATATGTGACCAACAACCCTCCACCTTTGTATGATCAAGTTTTGTTTTTCTTTTCTACATGTAAAATTGGAAAAGTATGAATGGAGGCGGGAGAATGTCTATTGGTAAGTCACATATGATGTTAGCAGTTAATGTATCATCCTCCAACGAACAACTAAAACTAAACAAAAAAATGAGCACTGGCTTGTTGCACTCAGGTTGAGTCAATAAGTATAGATTGTTCAAGACTGGTAAATCAAATCTTGTGTAGAATATAACACATTGTTGCATTTACCTGACCAGAGCGATTAGTGTTTATGTTAAATCTTGGCAAATCTTAGTTACTTACAAATTATAAGTAACTTAGGACACTCCAGCTAAGTCTTTGGAGCATCTAGGTACATGTGTTGCCTTACCTGGACATTTTGGAATAAATCCAGATTTAGGGGCATTCAGCTGGGCTGCCAGAAGTGGAATTCCCTCAAGCCCCCTGAAAATGCTACACAGAGGGTAAGGGACCCTGCTGATGGGGAAATCGAGCAAAGGCACCTTCCATGACCAGATCCCTTCCAGAAGGCAGATCCTGGATCCAACTCATTATATTTCTTATTCATAAAATTATTAATAAAATAATGAAGTGCTCCTGTTAAGAACTTGTGAGATAGGATGACTCCAGAACTATTTGTATATTACTATTTGAGAGTTCATTCAAGTGTCCTCTTTGCATACTAAATGAGCAGGATATATGCAAAGTTCATTTCCAGCTCCACACATGCGATTTCTGTATGCTGCTGGTATGAACTGTTGGCATACTACATGACTGTGAATGTGTCAGATGCTTCCTAAACACAGCTGAATCCTTAGCAATAATTTTCTCCTTTATTTATACTGCAATCCTTTTAACTACTTTCCGGAAGGCATACTACACAATAAGAGAAGCAGTTTTGGCCTACTGATTTACCTCTTTTCGTTTCTGAAGAAGCAGCTCCAGTCTTTCATTGGCTCTTTTACCAATCATTTTGTTCCTCTCAGCTTCATACTGCCTCTGTGTATTATCCTGATGAATACTCAGGTTTAAGGCAACATTCACAAGAGCAGTCATAAGCTTCATAGCTAGGGAAAATACACAATAAAAAGTCCAGGTATTTCGGTACCTGAAACCAGCTGAAATTCAAGCAAAGCCTTTGGTTTCCATGCCTAAAGTAACTTAATTAAAAATAAAATAAAAACCAAGAACAGAATATATAACCTTTTCAAATCTCAGCTCAAACACCACTTTTAATGTATTATCAAATAAGTAGAGGTCTACCTAATACCAATGTATCTGGTCTTTTCTCCACATTATGAAGATGAGCAAGCGTGCACCCTTGCTCCATGTGTGAGAGGAAAAAATTAAAAGCTTCCACTTCTATTCTGTGGCAAATCATAGTTTGCTGATGCATCTCAATGTGGCAAATTGATTAGCTTAAACCATAGTTTTCCTATAAACCAGGATCCCAAAATAGAATCAAATCATGGTTTGGGATCTTGGTTTCAGCAAATCAGCTTGCCACATCTGGACACAATAGCAAACTATGGCTTGCTGCTAACTAGCAGTGTGTGTTTCTAATCTCCTCCCCTAGCAAAAGGAGGAAGGGAAGGAATGTGTGAGCCTGAGGATAATGCCCAATTGTCCTCGTAACAAAAACATGGTCTGTAGTTACATTTTAATTCAGCCTGAATCTCCCAGTAGAACTGCACTTATTAACACAGGTTGCTTACCTGTAACTGTAGTTCTTCGAGTAGTCATCTGTGCATTCACACATATGGGCTCTGTGCTGCGCAGAGCCCCATTCAGGAAACTTTTATAGCTGAGGATTTAGGGCAGGAACCGAAGCAAGCCTTAGTACCAAAGTAGACACTGAAGTGGGGGCGGTGGGGGCGTTGTGTGAATGCACAGATGACCACTTGAAGAACCACGGTTACAAGTAAGCAACCTGTCCTTCTTTGTGGTCTCTGTGCATCACACAAGGGTGAGTAGCAAGCTGACTTACTGGAGGTGGGGTCAGTGTCCTATTGTAGAACAGCCAACAGGACAGCATGTCCAAAAGAACACTCAGCTCTAGCCTTACCAACCAGCGTAAAGTAAATGATGAAAGTCGATGGTTTCGACCAAGTAGCAGCACGACAGAGTTCCGGCAGAGGGACCTGTCCGAGACTTGTAGAAAGCTAGACTTCTATTAATGTCCTAATAATGAAGAGCAGATTTGACAGATGTTAAAAGTGAAGGAAAAACCCCCAGCAGAACAATGTTCTGATTCAAGTGGAAATCAGGCAACAACTTTGGGAAGGAAAGCTACGGTAAGTCAGGCTGGAGCACTACTTTATTGTGATGGAAAACCATATAAAGAGGATCTATGTGTATCGCGCAAAGTTCAATAGACCTGTGTGCAGACATCTACGCCACAAGGAAGGCTGTCTTCCAGGACAGTCGATGGAGGTCAATAGCGGCAAACAATTCAAAAGGCTTAGTAGTCAAGGCCTGCAGAACTACATAAAGGCTCCAGGCTTGCACTCGTTTCCTAACTGGAGGGGCAAGGTTCTTCATACCTCATAGAAACGGCTTAAATAAGGGAGTGGAAAATATTGGAATTCTTTCCAAAGGAATGCGAAATTGTGGCCAAGTAAACCTTCAGTGATGAAACAAATAAACCCTTTTTCTGTAGAGAAAGAAGAAACATAAGAACATAGTGCAACGGGCACCTAACTGGATCAATTCCATGTAACCTTGCAAAGGTGGAAAAGGAAATCCATTTCGCAACTTATGACTTATGGGTGTACATTTTACAAGCTGCATCAAGAACCTTCTGCACCCCCTACAGCAGTGATGGCGAACCTATGGCACGGGTGCCACAGCTGGCATGCAGGGACCTCTCTGTGGGCACTCGAGCCATTGGTCACCAGATCGCGAAAAGACTGTCCCCTTCTGCAAAACACTAATGATTTTGTTCTTTCTCACAGTGTGGAACAGAATGATTTTATTCTACAATTCTTGTTACAGAATTCTTTTCTACATTGTTATCACATTTAAAAGATTTTGAAGAATGATGCACAGAGCATGGCTTGGATGTAAAGCCCTAACAGTTGACCTGAGTGCTGCATGTGTTGCTCTCAAACTAACGGAATATGAGCCAAGGTTTGACAAATTATCAGCATGCATGCAATAGCAAAAATCACATTAATTGTGCAAAAGCATGCCCAATGCAAACTTTTACCTAATGCAGTGTTTGCAGTCCAAGACATAAAGCGTTTAAAATGTGTTAAGCACGTTTAGTTTTCTTGTTTATCTTGCTCATCCTAGTACAGGCTGACTTTTACTTTTACTAATCCGACACCTGTAGTAGCAGGGAAAGGACCCGGGGTAAAGCTTGCCCCATACAATTTCAGTCTGGCATATATTACAAGTTGAGAATCCCTTATCCAAAAATACATGTGCCTAATTATTTAAAAAGTTTGTATAAATTCCCTTCAGGCTATGTGTACAATGTAGTACTATAATAATTTTTGAGTTGTTTTTTTCCCCCAACAAAAAACTGTTTGTATCATTGAAAGCTCTGTTATTGTGTTTTTCTTTAAAGACAAAAGATGTTAATTAGTTTGGACAACTGTATGAGTTGTTTTTCTAAAACTAAAACCTCGGTATTCAGGTTTAATTGCAATGTTGGCACTTTGAAATAAATAAGTTGGTTTTGTGTTGCAGTTTGGGCACTCGGGCTCAAACAGGTTCGCCATCACTGCCCTACAGCATCAGTGTATGTTGAGCGCTCACTGAATCCTCCACGCTGTCATGCATAGGGTCTCTAAGTTTTGCCCTGTTTCTGGTCAGCAGAGCCAGCATCGAGGGAAGTTGCACATACTCCCTGGAGGAGAGATGTAGAAGAAGTGCAAACATAGCTGTCTCCACCAACATGGGGTAAGAAGCAGGCAGTTGGCTTTGTCTGCCCCAATCTTCACCAGGACCTTGGTCAGAAGGGGAAAAGGTGGGAAGGCAAACCAGTACAGCCCCATCCACTGGCAAAGGGTTCTCCCTAGAGAACCCAAGTCCATCCCTGCTCTGCTGCAAAAGCAACTGCATTAGCTGCTCATCGCTCTGGTGAATAAATTCACCTGGGGTGTGCCCCAACAACAATGATTTCTCAACATTGAGAGAGGCCAAGTTTGTGGAGGAGGTTGCAAGTGGTGTGAACAGCATGCAGCATGTCTGTCCTTGTAGGAGCCACTAGTCTATATAGGGATAGACCAATATTCCATGTAGGCAGAGGTGGGCTACAACAATGGCCATACATTAGGTGAACACCCTGATGTCAGGCTCAGTCTCCTGGCACCTCTGGCAAGTAGACATAAATCACTGTGTACAACAAACACTTTATTGCAGTACACAGTTACACAGCTTAGCTTTCCAGAGTATTGTGTCAAAGCTTACAGCGCGAATACTCACAAATAAAACAAATAGCTTCTACAACAGCTATCGGCACATGACTTGGTTCAGAGAACAATCTCAAGGCTAGTAGTCATTCAGCGTCATAATTTCCAGCAACAAATTGCTAGTCATAGTCTCAGATCATAAGTTTACAGCAGACAAGAGTTCTTAGATTTGCAATAAATCCAGGGCAGGAAATAATCCAAGCATGAAAGACATTGATCTCAGCAAAGACTCTTCAGTTTGAACTTCATTTTAAATACAAGGGGCTGTTAATGCCCCTCCTCTGACAACCGATCCTGACAGGGAAGTTTAATCTGTGAGTAGAATTGAGTAGAACGCTGAAGAGGGCATCAATGTTCCTCCCTCTTGATTTGACATCTCACCCTGGGTAACACTCTCCCCCTGGTTCCCATCGTCCCAGGCAATAAATCTCACAGCTGTGGCTGATCAGGAATTTTATTCTTTGGCATGTACTCCGTTGGGAAGTAAGGCTGTGCCAAGTTCACAGGGAGTTTTCCACTACACTACTGGATTCTAAATCATCATGGTCGGATTCTGAATCAGACCCCGACTCTCAAGTAGTAGGCCCCACAGTGGTGCTTGGGCTATTACTGTTGCCAGCCCGAAGGGTAAAACATAGAACTTGCATCCATCTGCACCGATGATGAAATGCAGAAACTATGGTAAATGGTCTCTGTACCAATGTGAAAACAGATGTGAGGTCCAGAGACGCAGACCTTGCTGGAGAAGAGGAAGAATGGTAGAAAGGGTACCATCCTGAAGTGCCTGGATGTGATAAAGTTCACCTTCTGAAGGTGTAAAACGGGTCATAGTCCTCCCATCTTTTTTCAGGATGGTGAAATAATGAGAGCAGAACCAGTTCCAACATCCTGGTCTGGGACTGACTCCGTCACACTTTTTAATAGGAGAGTGGTGACTTTAGTGAGAAGTGTACATGAAGGGGCGGTGAACCTGATGGGTCTTGGTGGGTGGGTGGGGAGTACTGAACACTTGTTACTCCTCTGAACTATTGAGAGGGCCCATGAATCTGATGTTATTAGTCTCCAAGTCTGGAGAAAAAGGGATAAAGGAGAGCCAAAGATGGGGTGACAGACAGGAGGAGGAGAAATGGAGCAGGGAGAGTCAAAGGTGATGTTTGCCTCCTTGGTTCTGCTTGCGGTGGGTGTTGTGGAACTTAGATGGCAGAAACTGATGTTTCTGACCTGTCACAGGGGACTGGTGAAATTGCTGGCCCACTGGGGAACAGGAAGATTGTCAGTACATAGATTGTTGGTACCATATTCTTGGTCAATAAGATGAGAGCTGTTGACCCAGACCCATTCAGTTAACAGTATTTTCAGCCTTTTGTAGTGTCCTCATCCATCTTCGCACTGAACAAACTGTCACCATCAAATAGCAAGTCTACAATGCGAAAGTGTGCCTCCTGGGAAAGTCTCTTGGATTGCAGCCAGGTATGCCTCCTAAGTGCTATGGAGCCAACCACTGCCTTAGAATCACAGTCTGCTAAGTGTCAGCGTGTATTAATCTGCTGGCGGGAGAGGCGCATAGCCTCACCTTGAAAAGCCTGTGCCAATTCATACTTCTCTTCTGATAAGCGTTCAAATAAAGCCCATACCTTCCCTCACAAAAAGAGTTGGTATCGAGACATCGCCACCTGGTAGTTCGTAACACATAGGCCAAGAGCTGAGGAGGAATAAATGTATTGGCCCAGCATGTCAAGCCTCCTGCCTTTCTTGTCTCGTTTGGACTACTGTAACATGCTCTATGTGGGGCTGCCTTTGAAAATGGTCCAGAGACTTCAACTGGTTCAAAACAGAGCAGCGAGGCTGCTAACGGGGACTGGCCGACAAAAATATATTACGCCGGTCCTCTATGATTTACATTAGCTACCAATTGGAGTCTGGGCCCGATTCAAAGTGCTTACATTAACATTTAAAGCCCTAAATGGTTTGGGGCCAGGTTATCTGAAGGAATGTCTCATCCCATACGTGCCTGCCTGAACCCTATCTTCTTCAGAGGCCCATCTCAGAGAGCCCCCTCCAAAAGAAGCTAGGAGGGTGGCTACTAGGGGAAGGGCCTTCTCAGTTGTGGCACCCCATCTATGGAATCAGCTCTCCAAGGGTGCGCCTGGCACCTACCCTCTATTCTTTCAGGTGCAGTGTGAAGACCTTTTTATTTGCCCAACATTTTAATGGCTGATTTTATCAGTTTTATTGCCGCTGTACCTCTGGATTGAATTTATTTTGGCTGCTTGGTTTTATCATGTTATATTTTAATATGTCTATATTTTTAGGTTATTGTTGTTGATGCTTTTGTTTTAGGATGATTGCTTTTATTTGTTGCTTTGTTTTGTAAACCGCCCAGGGAGCCTTTTGGCTGATGGGCGGTGAATAAATATATTAAATAAATAAATAGTCTAGTGGGAAGGAGTGCACTTTTGGGGATTTTCCTTGTGAAGCCCCTACTATTATGGAGTTAGATGTAGGGTGTCGAAAAAGAAAACCAGCATTAGACTCCAGGACCTTATACATATGTTCGAGGCACCTGAAAGTTGGTGGTACAGAGGACAGACTTTTCCAGAATTGTTGAATGATCTGTAGTAAAGCAGGCAACATTGTAAATGGCTACAGGGGAAGTAGCCTCAGACTGTACTGTGTCAAAAACCAAGGTCCTTCAATGGTACTATTGGCTGCTGATTCTCTAAGACCAACGAGTGTGCCATTCTAAAGACATGTTTGACAAAGGGCCATGGGGGGTCTGGAGCACCCACAGCTGTCAGTGGAGAAGAAATGGACGGGGTAACCGAAGATACTGATATTGAATCTGATTGATAATCCTCTGGAGCTGAAGTTGGTGATGTCCCCAGGGGAAGGTGAGAGTGTTGCAGAGCAGTAGTCATGGCTAAACTTGGTGGAGTCAATGAGGTGCTGTGAGTGGTATGGCTAATGGGAGCTGCAGTCACTACTTGCTGCATCCATAGGTGCATCCATAAACCAGGTGAGATCGTTTTCACACTCAAAGCAGCATTTTGGGTAGGTCCTCCTATAAATACTGCACTGGCTACCAGCTGCTTGCCGAGCCGAATTCAAGGTGTTGGTTTTGACCTTTAAAACCCTATACGGCTCCGGTCCAGTCTATCTCAAGGAGTGTCTCCAGCAACACCAAGTGGGCCGCTCAACAAGATCTGCCACAGATGGCCTTCTCCTTGTCCCTTCAGCCAGAGCAGCTAGACTGGTGGGGATGAGGAAGAGGGTCTTTTCTGTGGCGGCCCCCGTACTGTGGAACTCTCTCCCAAGTGACCTCCGCCATGCCCCCTCTCTGCTGAGCTTCCGTCGCTCATTAAAAACCTGGTTGTTCAGGCGGGAATATGGGGTGGGTTAAGATTTTAAATTTTTATATTGTTTTAAATGTATTTTATTGCTTTTATTCTGTGTGCATCGCCCAGGGTGGCTGGTTGCCGGCCAGATGGGCGATAAATAAATATAAATAATAATAAATAAATAAAAAATAAATAAGGGATGATAGTTTTGCTTTACACAGCAGTACCCCATATACAGTGAGAGCAGGAATATGTTTTCATAACCTGCTCTTCAGCAAGATTGGTCCAGGATTAAGGTAAACCTGTATTAATATTTCTCCATTTGACTTTATTTTCTTCATCCTCCCTCCCTGTTTGAAGCCTTTAGTGCTCATTTGAACTTATCAAAGTCTTCTTGTGATTTTGTGACAGGACTATAAAGACTAAAAGGTTGAATGAAAGTTTCGTTCTTGAATCTAATATACTTCCGTTCCAGTGCAATTTAATGAGTAAAAATTACATATTGCTGGGATTTCTTCTTTGTTGTGTACCATTTTTCTGTCGAGCTCCTATGCCTCAAGCATTTTTGCCTGCTTGTCTGTTCTGGAGCCTTCTCCTCTTTTTTCCTAAACTTGGTGGAGTCAATGAGGTGCTGTGAGTGGTATGGCTAACGGGAGCTGCAGTCACTAATTGCTGCATCTGCTCTGGTGGCATGGTGAGTGGCGGTAAGGTGAACAGAAATACATGGTACCAAGAATGCTGTTGGTTCCAGTGGAGGCTTGGCCACCGTGGCCAATGGAGCCCGACACATTCGGGTCAGGTGGAGGTGGAAGTTTATATTGCATATATGGCCGATAAATTCCATAGCATTTCCTCCCTCATAACCTCAGTGTGGCTGGTCCTGAAAGTATCGGTGCAGTGGTGGATCTCAGCATGGTGGGGAGTACCAGTCCCAGGCTCAGGTGGGACTGATAGAGGATTTTCGTGCCACAAGGACTCCAGCCTCTCCGATGAGAGTAAAAACAAGTGGAATAGGTGGAATTTGGAGAGCTCGCACATGATTCCTCGTAGCAACGACAGGCTGGAGACCGGCTTCTTCTCTGTTCCAGTATCCTCCATGGAGGAAGTTCTGGTGACACCACTCGTATCTTGCCCTCCGACGTAGAGGCAACCACTTACGGATCCTCATGGAGACTTAATCTCTTGGTCATCTCTTTCACCAGTCTTTCCAACACAGATACAGGAGAATTTAATAGAGGAGAAGGAGGTGGGACAGATGCAGCCTGCAGAAGTACTGGTGCAGGCACTGACATTCCTGGCACAGGTGATTTCTTTCTCTTTGGCTTCAATTGGAGCGACTGTCAGTCCTCTGCCTTCTTTGTTAATTTTCGTGTTACTTCTATTTTTAGTGATTGACCTGGTGTGGGCAGGTCAGCACGAAGTCCTTTGGTACTGACGGTGATATCGGAGCCACTGAGGAAGCCACTACCGAGTGGTCAGGTGTCCTCAACTCCCTATTGGGGGTGAGTGGGTCCTTAGACACTAAAAACATCTCTAAGTGTCTCAAAGAGCAGATAGCAGACGGTCTCTGATTTGTGGTCACAGGATCAGCATCCACTGCCTTCGGCGCTGGCTCCCAAAGCACAGCTCGTCATCTAGTACAGTGATTATAATGAGCTTGTTTAGCCAAGGCCTGCCAGAATGAGCATGACTCTACTTTATGCCCCCCCTCCTAGACATAGCAGGCAAAGAGAGTGTCATAAGAACATAAGAAGAGCCATGCTGGATCAAGACCAAGGGTCAACCTAGTCCAGCATTCTGTTCACACAGCAGCCGACCAGCTGCCCATGAGATCCCACAAGCAGGACATGAGTGCAACAGCACCCTCCTGCCCATGTTCCCTGGCAACTGGTGTACATAGGCATACTGTGTCCATCTGTCGGTGGAAGTTTACTCCCGCAATAACAACATTTCTGAAAAGGGGTCCAAAAGTCCAGGAGCCCTCAGGCAGTCGCAAAAAAATAAATTGCAAAATGAACAGGAAAAAAACAAGGATAGACAGATTAGATGAAGAAAAGAACAGAATAAATCTCAATGTTCTAATTTCCAACAGGAAAAAGTGAACAAACAGAGAAGATTCCCTATGAGGATGTCACAGTGGCGGTCAACAGAGAACTAAGAGGTGGGAACCCACTTGGGGCATGCGCACTAGGACTGTGGGGGACAGTTCCCGCCAAAAAATCCTCAGCTTTAGAAGGTTCCTGAACAGAGCTCCCCGCAGGTGTAGAGCCCATGTGTGATGCACAAAGACTACAAAGAAGAAACAAGAGCTTCTGAACATAATGAAGGCATTATCAGTTTATGATCTGGCCATTAGCAATAGTTTTCTACATTCAATCTGAACCACTGACTTCTATGAGAAAAAGTAAAACTGGCATCAATCAAAACTTGTTCCCTGCCTAGACACTGCTGCATGTCTAACATATACTCACATGCTGATCCTTTACTTGCTTCCCATAGAAGCCAGCAGAAGCCATTCACTTTTAAAGTTGAAATACGGCTTGTCATGTTGATGGTTACTTTGCAATTCAATATATAAAAAATTCAGTCCCTAGGTTCGCTCACACTATAACATCACATCAAGAAATGGAATCAAGGGTGAGGCTATAAAGATATGTGCTGGCTCATTTTTAAGGCTCCCATTTAGTTGAACAGCAAAAAGGCTAAATCTGGATCAGAGTTTTGAGGGGGCAAAACCTGACCCTTGCCCCAGTCACTAAGGTTACCAGCCTTATCACCCACTGCAGTGGAATCCCCAAGTACACTCCTTTACCTTTTCCCAAATAAGTGAATGATTGCCATTCACTCCCATGAAGAAATTGTTCTGAAGATGATAAAGGATCAAAATTCTTAGGATACAAACTTTACTACAATGAAAACTTGCATGACTTTGGAAGCTTTGCCTTTAAGATGTACCTACCAGCAAGTGTACTGGTATGCCTGAAAGCTCGGACCTGCGAATCTGACAAGCCAGTCAGAAGTGAGATCACTGTATCCATCATATATTCATCATAAATGATGCTGTATTGACACTGTCGTATTAGCACTCCTATGAATTCACAGAAATTTGATCGAAATTTTTTCCATTGTGGTCCAGGCATGGTAAGTGGATAATCGCCACTGTCCTGAGGGAACACAAAATACACATACTACATTTAACACATGTTCAGTTTTCAGTAATGTTATTTTTCACCTAAAATATGGGTTTTTAATTGCAAAGTACAACTTAAATTCCATCTGAGTAATCTAAATAACCTGTCGAATTAGTGGTTTCAACCAAGGGTGTTGAAACCCGTGTGTGTGTGTGTGTGTGTGTGTGTGTGTGTGTGTGTACACACACACGTACACACACTTTAGAATGCTCATTTCTGGCTGGACTGTGTGCCACTGCTGTGCAACTGGATAGCTGCTGCTCACAACTTTGAACGCCCCACCTTTTCTTACCTAAAAGCATAAGTGACTAATTTATTTAGGACGCAATCCTATGGTCCTCCAACCTTGCCTGGGGGGCCATAGGATTGGTCGGACTCCACACTGCGACCTCAGAAATCCCTTCTGAAGTCTCATTGGGGAGTACGCCCACGAAGCGCCCTCCCCCCCTCTTGCAGCCAATGCAGTTCTTTCCATGCCAGCTGGGAACTGGAGACGGAAGACAGTCTTCGGTTCTGGCATGGGGGGGATGTTCCCGGGGGCGGGGAGGGGAGCAGCGAGGCAGTGTTGTTGTCCAAGCAATCCTGTTGGTGCCTCAGCCTCTCCTCCTCACGAGGAGAGGAAAACATTTAGATGGCTGAAATAAGCCGTCTAAATATTTTCAAGGACATGGGGAGTGCAGCGGCAATCCTATCCGCCGCGCTCCTTCCACCTTCAATAGGATACCCGTAACCCTCCAAGTTTGGAGGGTTACGGGCACCCACATAGAATGGGGCAGCCCGATGCATTCAGCATCAGAATAAAGCTCTCTGTTCAATAACTCCTTGGACACTTATACCTAAAACTCAAACATTTCTAAATTTTTAATACAATACCTCATCAAATTCTTCAGTCATTTTCCTGATAATTTCTGCATTTTGCATGTTCCTAAACATTTCAATCCGTACAGTGCCTGTAATAGAATGAGTAAGCATAATTATGTGTTTTACTGTGTTTAAAGGTTTTACTATAACACACATCTTGAAAATTCAGAACCACACATTAAAGAACATGATAGCAAACAAAGAAGCATATCAAATGCTTATGCCCAGTAGCCACCAATAAAACTTGGGATTATTGATGAGTAATCCAGAACAGATGGGTGGAATCTTCCAGGAGGTGAACAGTAAGGGAGGACTTCTGTCTGTTTCTGAGGAATGTCCTATTAGATCTACACACACATCTTATGAACTAGGGTAGGACAGATTATCTGCCTGTCCTCTACATAGGCAAACTCACTGGAAATATCAAGTCTTTCTTCTCTTCCCCTTTTCTTGGCAGATTATCCTTCCTTGGGTAGCTGAGTTTGTAATAGAAGGAAATTTCCTGAACCCTAAGAAAGGAGCATTGGCTTATGAATAATGTATGAATCTGACTGATGTAAAAAACAAATTCCTATCTAGAAAGCACACACACCACTTGAGATCTGTAGACAGAGCACCCAAAACTGAACACCTCTTAACTGAGATTTGTGACCTGGTTCACACAAACCAATTCATTGGATGTTTAACCCATGAATTGGTGGGACCACACAGGAGCGAGTGAATGTGCTGCCTCCTGTGCACTCACTGCTTCTCCTTTGGATCCGCTTTCAGCATCCCATGGTTTGCTGTTGGGTTAAAACTCTGGGTTCCAGGTTTGCATATTGCATCAAACAACCTAGGAACAAGGCGTCCTGGGTTGTTGCTGAAAGCGGATGCAATGCCAGAGTGGCGGGCAGGAGGGAGCATGCATGCTCCTGCACAGCCCTGATGTGGTTTAAACAACCCATGGGTTGTTGTTACATGCAAACCAGGCCACTATGTACTCCGAAACAAACCTATTAGGTAAAAAAAAAACCTCAGTGAGACTGAAATTCAGAATCTTAGGAAGCTCCCTTTGCACCACCACTTTAAGACACCAAGGCTGATAGCAGTGGACAGTGGGAGGTGCATTCAAGAAAATGTCTCCCTTGATCCTTTAAATGAAGGTGAAAAGTCAAGGACTCTCCCAGACAATGAATGACACTCCTGAGTAAGATTAGTGGCTTTTGAGCCTGTAGCTGCATAACCATGTACTTGTGTAGGAAAATATGCACAAGTGATGTTCCAATACAAATTTATCCAAAGGAATTTTATGCAAAATTTAGCTTCTCAAAGGAAAGGAGGAAACAAGATTTCCACATCAAAATCTGCTGTAACTTAGGAAATGGCTACCTAACAATAGCTTAACAGGCCTTTCCTCCCCTCTTTCTTGCTCTACACAACAAAGCCTGAGCAACACTTCTGTTGCTAAAAGGTTACAATCTAAAAGGTTACAGTCAGCATTTTAAATGTACTAGGCAGGCCATACAGACTTATTTCACCAACCCAGGTAAGTAAGGTCTGGGACAGAATTGCCCAAGACAGCCCTAATTAGCGGGAATGTAAAGGGAGGAGTCCGAGAGTCTTGCTTTAGCACAGAAAAGGGCAAACAAAAGCAAAATGAATAACTATATTTGCTGAACTCCAGCCTGCTTGATGTGCTCTCTTTTTTGTATGCTTAGAGCTTAATCTCAAGACCATGCAGACTTGTGGTAATTTCAGATCTTCTATATACTACTTCAGTGACATAACACTGAGCTCACTATCAATTTGATAACACTTCAGGCTAAACACTAGAAACACTCTATCAGAGCTAATTTCTACTAACATTTCTCTAAGTCTAAGCCTTCCATCAGGCAAATTTATTGGAGTCTCAGGTCTGCCTAGTCCTCCACTTTCATATTCTCCTCTGACTACGTGATGACTCTATTTATAGCCTGGCAACCTGCCAGCACTCTACATTTACCCAGTGGAGGACAGTAGGCTCAGAATCAAAACTGCTATTCATAAACATTCAGACATTCTAGTTATCTTACTACATCTGGAACTATGAAGGATAAATGTGTGAGAGAAAAACTAGTGGCAGTTTTATTACAACAGTGAATGTAACATGAGTCCTGTGAGGGCCACATCTTGTGTTATAATTTCAAGACATTAATTAACATCCACAAGTCACTCTTGTTACTGAAACTGTATTAAAATATATTGGCCCTGAACCAGTATAAAAGCTACATGGTAGGGGCTGTGCACAAACAGCTAGCTGCTTTTGCTTATATAGACAATCCAACAGCTCCCTCTGAACAGGCAACTCACATTTGAAACGAACCTGTGTTTAAAAGTACATTTTATGGTTTGGCAAGGGAGTGCTGGAGTCCAAAGAAACAAAATATTGAGATATGTGCAGAGACCTCTACACTGCAACCATTATTTGAATGACAACACACACAACTAGAGGTTCTCACAGTTTAGAGAGCTCCTCAATGAGCTTGTTGTATTTAGATTTAGAGCATTCTCAAAAGGCAGTAAGTAATTTACATACATCAGATACAAAAGCATACAGTCCTTCTCACATAATTTACATTGCATTTCAAACACAATTATATAGAAGAGTGATAGCATTCAGGTGATAGTGCTATTCAGGTGATAGCAACCATTTTCTTCTCTTTACAGTAATACCTTGGATTGCAAGTAACTTGGTCTGAGAGCGTTTTGCAAGACAAGCAAAAAAATTTAAATTTTGACTTGATAAACGAGCAAGGTCTTGCAAGACAAGTCGTAGGGATGTAACCGCTCACCTCGAGCGGGCCGAAATTGGCCCCGCTCACGCCCGCCAGAGACTCGCTTTGATATAAGAGTGTTTTGGATGACAAGCACGGTTCCGGAACGAATTATGCTTGCAATCCAAGGTATTAGCTTTATCTGATTTGAGACAATCTTTCACATCTTATTACACTGGAATTTCTTAATAAAGGGTTTTTAAAGCTATCATATTCACAGAAATTATTGCATTTGAGGGTAAAATGCAAACTTGTGATGGCTTTTCAGTTGTGTTAAACCGGCTATGAGTAAGTGTTTAACACTTATGAGCTCAAGTTGTTCTTTGTCTATCATTTTCCTGTTTCTAAGACAGTTCTGGTAGTGGACTATTCATTATATAATTTTGAAGATCTATTCATGAGACTAACTGGATCTAGTTGAAACAGAGTCCATTCTACTTTTTAAACAGTCTGGCCCCTTTGACTTTGACAAATAAGACTCAGGACTAGATTTAACAGAATTTTAAAATGACAAATAAAGCACTAGAAAGTGTCATAACCAAAGTTCTAGACTGAAGACCACAACGTATCCATTCTGGAAGAATACTTGAGAAGGGCAGAATGTCCTATTTATGAAAAAACCCTCTTAGCACCAGTAACTTTTGGGCTCATGAAAAATTATTCAATTTTGAAGAGCAAGTTTCCTAACTATGCAGGGGGGGGGGGAAGAAATATGATAGCACTAGCTACATTTAATTGGAAGCCTTTATATATTAACCAGGAAACCTGAAATGCATACCTAAGCTTGATCATTAAATTCTTTCAAATCTCGTGTTTCTAAATGAGTATCAATACCATTCTCTCTGGGGATCTGAATTTGTAGGAAAATGCCTGAACGCACAGTATACAATAAGTATATGAGGTATGAGGTAGTACTACACATACTAAACTCTCCTCACCCCCACCCAAACGCATTGGATGATGGGTTATACAGATTTAGAGAACATTTGTAACAATTATTATTCATCTATACCTCGGCATCCTGAACACTGGATGAAGAAATTGATTAAATCCAGAAGTGCTATGTCCCTGTCTTGTTTATATGATTCAATCCAGTCGTCCACTACAGACTGTCAATGAAAGGAAAGGAATATACAAATATTTCAGAATTTTTATAGAACAGTTTTTAATTGCTCCTTTCAAAAAGCACAGATAACTTCAGAAGGTTCCTCATAATATCCAACCTTGTGTAGACAGAACATCTTTGAGCATCACACAATGACTAGGTGTATCCGCACACACACTAAACCATGGGTTTAGTATGACATGCATGAGCAGGGATGAGCCACAGTGAACCTTGGACTCACACTCCCCCCACATGTCCAGGAGTTCAGAACCGTTTGCTTTCATTTCTGGTTATTCATGTCATCTGGACAAACTCTTGCTAACACTAACTGTGGCTCATTTCCAGCAAACCAACTTCAAAACATGAGTTATTAAGCTGGCTTGTTGAAACTAACCATAGTTATGTGTTGGGTTCAGAGGACACAGCAAACTGGTTAACTAAAAGCGGAGATGTGAAGGTCTGAGAAAAACCAGAAAAAAAGAGACGAAAACATAGCTTTTCCACCAAAAACTCTTTTCCAATTTTTCTGATGGGAAAAGTTGGAAAGGAAATTGGGAAACACTGAAAAAATATCATCTGAAATATTTTCTCTTTTGGAATTAATGAAATGCTATTTAATACAAGGTTTTACTTACTCAAAATATGTAGTATGCAGATTTTTATGTAAGACAATCTACAGCACTAGAGAATAATGTCTATGTATACTGTAGGGTTCATTTTTTTCAATATTGTTAACAAGTTTAACTTATCCAAATATGGTGCTAGTCCTAAACATTGTGACCATATGAGACTGCTTTCGTCCAAATAATACACTCACTTTTCTTTACTACTAAATTTGTGCTTTTTTAATTTTCAACTTTTATTTTTTCCTATTTCTCAGATGACAAAAACTAAGGTACCGTACATGTGCTTAGAAAGCACAGGATGCAGCACACTACAGCTCTCTCTCTCTAGTACTGGGCATATTCACAGCTTTGCTTGTACAAAGCTAAGGCATTTCTACTTTTGAGGCTGCAATCCTGCGTGGCCTACCTGGAAGTAAGCTCCACTAAACAAGGTGGGCCTTACTTCTGAGTAAGCAGGCATATGATTGCACTGTAAAATTTCATAAATATGTCAAATAATACAATTTTATATGCGAAGATATAAATGATGCATTTTATGTTGTTAAAACAGTAAAATTAGGTAAGAAATATTGAATATATTTCAATTTCCCCCCAAATGTCCTTCCCCCTGCTAAAAGCACAGGAAAACAGTTTTCCTCATGGCCCCAAATTTTATGGAAATATTACATCTCTAACTAAAAGTGGAAGCGAATTTTTCTGAACTCCACCTTTCAGTCATACGGGAGAAAGAAAGGGGAATGGGTAGCACATAAGCCTGAAGCTCACTGTGGCTTGTGCGTTGTGCTAAACCATGGTTTAGTATGAAGGCCACTGTGTTGACTAGGTTGAGGTTTTCTGTCAGACAATTTAAATTTAAATGTGTAACATCAATGCAGTTCATTTTGTTGAGGTCAGACTTGCTTAGCATTACAATAAAAATTGTAACAACATGGAACTATTTTGAGGCATAGTAATCAGTCAGTAGTTACTCCAAAAATAAAGAGAAGCCATCTTTCAGTAAGTGTGCTTGTCTTCCTTCCATCACCCACATGTTAACTGGACAACTTAGCCATCAAAACTGTATCCCATAGTTTGAGCAACTAATCTTATTGAGCAACTTCTTATTTTTCTAGTAAGAAGCACACTGTATTCCAGTACCAAATCTCAAATTTAAAAAATCTTCCATTTTCCCAGCAACGACCACTCTATAGGTTAACAGAAGTTTCTTAGGGCCTAATGGTATTTCTTAAAACAATAACATACCCACCTGTTAACTTCAATAGAAAGCCTATGCAGCCCCCTGCCATATGTAGATCCAGTTGCATTGCTCCTCTACAGACTGTGCATGTATGTTCATCAAGAACATCATGTGTGCACCAGGCCACAGTATCAGTCTAAACTCAATTGCTATATAAAATGCTAGATACCCACCCCTGCACCCTTGCAACTGAACTCTCAAAATGTTAAGAATGGCAGTAAATGTCAACAGTTTGACATTTATACTTTACATATACAGTATTGATTTTCAACCAGTAATCAGATAATCAAGAGGAATCAGTCATGAATACATTTAAAATTAATTAAGCTGATACAATTCCTATTCAATCAAGATATATTACCTTCCATCATGAAAACCTCCTGTAAAACTGTAACAGTTGGTCATGTAAGTATTCTTATTAGGAGTTTACAGTGCTACTGATTTAAGTACTTTTGAGTAAGAATAGGTGGGGCCTAATACTAGAGTACTTTGCTAGAACATATACTGGCTAACTGGTTCATTGATATAATTACCTCAATCAATTTAGGTCTTATATGTGTAAAGCCTCATACTGTATCCTGCATATTACACCTTGCTCGAGTGAAAGACTTAAGCTTTCTACTAGATATCCACAGAAAAATCCCTTTTAAACAATTTCACATTAAAGGGCTAAGATATAAAATCCAGTTAATTTAATGGAAGTGGCATAAGGCAACCATAACTTTACCTGCATAGCACTTTTGCCCATCTTCACCACTTCAAACAAAGTTACAGGCTCCCCTTCTCCATTCTGCTGTGGGTGGCCATTAGCTCTTCCTCGACCTGTTCCTCTAAGTCCAGTTTCAGAACGAAACTTTTCTGCTGGGGTCTTTCGAGGCTTCTTATTGGCAGACTGGGAAACAGAAGAGCAGGGGGGAAACATGATGCCTTTATATCACATTCAGTAACTTATGCTTATACTTGTGTTAGTGCTGAATAAGGAACAATGAAGAGCCTCAAGTTTTGAAGTCTCAGCAGCAAAGTCAGCACATTTTAAATACAACTTTTAAAAAACACCTTAAGACAACAACATGCCATATACCAAATGCTTACCTAAAATACCCAAGATTTCAACAGATTTGGTATATATTTTATTCTTATTTTCATAAGCAACTTTGTCCATCTAAAAAGAGCCAGGTACTTTACAAAATGACAATGGTACCTCTCCCAGCAATACGAGTTGCACTGAACTAGAAGTACAGCAAAGCAGTACTTTGTAGAAGAGGAATACTTTTGCATGAGGATTTTCACAGAGCTAAAGCTCATGATCACAAAATTTAAATGTGTAAGACAAATACAAAAAGGCTGCATAACTAAAGTTGAGAGTTTTGGGCATATATGTTATGGCATTATTTCTAGCTAAAAAAACCCCAAACCAAACATAATGAACATTACCATCAATGTTTTGTAATGGCCTGATGACTAGTTACAAATAAACAAATCTGAATTACCGTAAACTAGTACTGTATCCATTATCACCCGTCAAATTTTATGAAAGAGTGCTTGTTTAGAAATGGAACATTTTCTATAGAAAAATACAGCAGCAAAAGATTATCTACCCCACACCTCCAATCTAATTCATGGGAAGTCTCTTATATGGCCACTGCACTCCAGCTCATGCCACTGCACTAGTGGAAACCATTGCTAGTGCAATAGGGACTTAACGCTTCATAAAGGAACTCCAGAAACAAGTGGAAATGCTAGTTTCTGGATCAGGACAGTTCAGATGAGCTCCCTTCTGCAAGTTCTGCTGACCTGCCCTGTACCAGAAACAAGTGTTTCATAGAATCATAGAGCTGGAAGGGGGCATTTAGATCATGGTGTCCAACCCCCTGCTTAGTGCATAAATCCAGTTCAAAGCATTCCTGCCAGATGGCTGTCCAGTGACTCCAGTCTCTGCTTGAACACTACCTCCCTAGGCAGCTGGTTCCCTTGTCTAACTGCTCTGACCGTTAGGAAGTTTTAACCCTGTTATTTTGTGTCCTACAGTCTTGGATGATATGATTTGGCTCCATTTAAATAAATGCAAGCTACAAATGAACTACAAACAGAATAAGGAATGGATCTTGAAAACATCAAAATTAACGTTTTAAATAAAAGAGAAAGAGTAATATACACCATTTAATGGAAGTTAATTTTTAAAATTTAATTCCATTCCCTTCCTCAGGATCCTTTCCTTACTTTATTTGTAGCTTGCATTTATTTCAATGGAGCCTAGTCATGTCAATTGGTATTCACAGCTGCCATTATTTCTTGTGGACCTGCAGAGTCCCCGTTGTTCCTAAAAGGCATTCTCATCATTCATTTTAATACACCCCACTTTTTATTCATTGATTTTATATCCTGCCTTTCTTCCAAGGAGTTCAAGGCAGCATACATAGCTCTCCCCACCAGGTTTTATCTCCACAACAACCCTATGAAGAAGATTAGACCAGGAGAGAGTGACTGGCCTAAGTGCAGTCAGTGAGCTTCATGGCTAAGCAGGGATTTGAATCAAGCCTTCCCAGTCCTAGTCAAACACTCTAATGATTCTGCCTCTAGATGCAAGAGTCACTATGCAAAATGACATGGCCCCTGTGAAAATTATGAATTCTTTGTTATAACCTCAACAAAAAATCAGAAGCTGCATGAAGAATGGATACAAAGAGCTTGAAAGGAAACCACAGACATTTCTTGATAAAATCAGGACTTCAAATTTAACCATTTTTCATTTTTAGCTTGTTCTGAAAGCTATTGAAACAGCTTAATATGCTTAATTTTCAGAATTTTTATCTTGCTCTTTATGGGATATTACTTCTGAGTAAATATCCCGTAAATGACACGTGCGAGACTGTCCATGTGATTGAAGCCTGCAGTAACCCCTTCAACCACTAGCGGCAGACTTCCCAAACCAGCACATAACTTTGCAGTCCATACAGTTTGAAGCCAGGGGAGACTAGTATGCTGAGGGACACAATTATACACCTGCCCCTCCCTGACTCCTGTGGGCCAGCCACCCCCTCAGAGGAATGGAGTTGAAAGACCCTCCCTTAGGGGGCTATAGGGGTGCAAACTATTCCAACCCTGTGTGAATAATTCACTAGTCTGGTCTGTTCACTAGTTGTGAATAAAGCAAAACAACCCTGTGAGCTAGGTTGTTTGTTCCTTTTGGGGATTGGAGACCTTATTGTTGGAACAGCACCAGGCCCAACAACCAACTTAATCTGACTTTAGCAGTAACCCAAATGTGAGGTTAAATGCGAGTATAAAATAGATCCCTGCAGAACCCCAAAGCATAACTGCCAAGTGGTTGAACAGTAATTCCCCACCAGCAGCACTGAAGCAGGAGCACAACCACTGCAAAACAGTACCTTCAACATCCAACTTGGACAGCCTACCCAGAAGGATACCATTATCAGTATCAAAAGCTTCTGAGACATCATTTGCAAGGAGGCCGGATGCCGGAGACATGGAAAGAGGCAAATATAACATTAATACCTAAAGAGGGACAAGACTTAACCTTAACAAGAAATTATAGACCAATATCATTACTGAATAATGACTACAAGCTGTTTACAATGATATTGGCGGAAAGATTAAAAATAATTCTTCAAGAATTTATTCATGAAGATCAATGTGGTTTTTTACCTAAAAGACAGCTGAGGGATAATGTGAGAACAGTCTTAGATATTTTGGAATACTTGGAAAAGCATAATGAAAAACATGCTGCAATGATTTTCTTAGATGCAGAGAAAGCGTTTGACAATTTAAATTGGGGGTTTCTATTTAAAGTACTGAAGGAAATGGATTTTGGAGAGAACTTTATAAAATGGATAAAGTCAATTTATACTTCACAAACAGCACAAATAATTGTCAATGGCGATATGACGAAACCGTGTGGAATACATAGAGGAACAAGACAAGGTTGCCCATTATCACCTTTGTTGTTTATTCTTGTGCTTGAAATACTGAACAGAGATATAAGACAAGATGATAGAATTGGAGGCATAAAAATTAAAAAAGAGTCTTATAAGCTGAGAGCTTTCGCAGATGATTTGGTGTTAACTTTGGAAGATCCTCTGAAAGGAATAGAAACGTTAATGGTTAAATTGAAGGAGTTTGGTGCTGTAGCTGGTTTTAAGGTTAATAAACTAAAGAAAGATATTAACAAAAAATATGAAAATTCAAGATCAAATAAAATTGTCAAATAAATCAGGTTTTAAGGTTGAAAAGAAAGTAAAATATTTAGGTATCACATTAACAAATAAGAATTGTATGTTGTTTCAAAATAATTATGTAAAGTCTTGGAATGAAATGAAAAAAGATTTAGAAAGATGGGATAAAGCTCAATTGTCACTTTTGGGGAGAATAGCCACAATTAAGATGAATGTATTACCTAGAATGCTGTTTTTGTTTCAGACTATTCCTATTGTGACATCGCAAATATCATTTAAACAATTGCAGAAGGATATATTTAGATTTGTATGGCAAGGGAAAAAACCACGGGTTAAGTTTTAAGATTTTACAGGATGCAAAAGAAAGAGGGGGGTTGGGTCTACCTGACCTGAAGTTATATTTTGCTGCTTGTTGTTTAGTATGGATCAAAGAATGGGTTTTGTTGAAAAATAGTCGATTATTAGATTTAGAGGGATATGATTTGAGATTTGGATGGCATGGGTACAGGTGGTATGATAAAGTTAAAGTGAATGTAGAATTTAATAATCACTGTGTTAGAAGTGCCATTTTGAAAATTTGGAATAAATATAAACCTAGGTTTTGTCAGAGAGTACCATTGTGGCTATCAGCACAAGAAGCTCATCATAGAAGAGAAATGTTAATACAGTTGGGTTGACATATCGTGATTTGCTGAATTTTTCACAAGATGAATGTAAAATAAAATCAAGAGAAGAACTGATAAAAGGTCATACATGTCAATGGTTCTCCTATTTACAGATGGTAGAAAGGTTTAAAGTTGATAAAAGGTTGTATGATTTTGAACAGAGTGTATCTGACTTTGAAAGGGAATTATGTCTAAATGATGAACATCTTATTTCAAGAATGTATAAGCTTTTGTTGAAATTTGAAACTGAGGAAGAGCAAGTGAAGGAATGTATGATAAAATGGGCTCAAAATTTTGGCTATAATATATTAATGACACAATGGGAAAATATGTGGTTAAAAGGTTTGAAATTTACTTTATGCTCTAGTCTTAAAGAGAATTTTTATAAGATGATGTATCGTTGGTACTTGTCGCCGGAGAAACTGGCTAGAACGTATAGCGGTGCATCAGATATATGTTGGAAATGTGAACAACAGGAAGGAACCTTTTATCATATGTGGTGGACATGTAAGAAAGCTAAAAGATTTTGGGTTGAAATTCATTTATTAATGCAAAAGATTTTAAGGATTACTTTTCAATTGAAACCAGAGGCTTTTCTATTGGGAATAATGGACAGTCAGCTAGAAGGAAGATATGGAACTTTATTTTTATACATGACAACGGCAGCAAGACTACTATATGCACAGAAATGGAAAGGTCCAGCAGTGCCTACGATAGAAGAATGGTTGGTCAAGATGCTGGAGCTGGTAGAGATGGCCAAACTTACATCACTAATTAGAGAAAGGACAACATCTGCGTTTATTATTGAGTGGAAACCTCTAATTAACTTTTTGCAGAGACTGGAAAATAATGATTTGTTTGTTTGTGGATTTATGGAATAATAAGTGAATTTGGGACAATGGGAAGAAAGAGATTTCTCATTCGGATTATCGAGTAAGAAAAATTATTGTTACCTGTATTTGCTATAGAAGAAAATCGGAGGTCTATTTTGTTTTGTTACCGTAATTGTTATATGTTTGATATGATGTGTTTGTTTTATATAGAAATAAAAATTGGACAATGAGACTAAAAAAAAAAAAAAAGCTTCTGAGACATCCAAGAGAACCACAAAGAAGGCTACATTTCCCCTTTCTCTCAGAAGTCATTCCACATTTCAAAATCAGGCCTGAAACATCTGATGGAAAGCAGATCAAAGAGAGACTGGAGTTGGCTGGTGAGCACTCACTTAAGCACCTTGCCCAGGAAGAAGATGATAGCATCCTCTAATTGAAGGGCTGTCTGGTCCGAGTCCAGCATCAGGCTTCTTCAGGAACTGATGGGTTATGGGTTTTTTGTTTGTTTGTTTTAAAGAGACTGGCTCCACTCTTACTCTCAAGGCATTTCAAATCTCCTGGATCCAGATGGACATCCTCTCCCATTAGATGTAATGAACCAAGAAGAGCAAGGATCGAGCATAGAGGTGGTCAGCCAGACTTGGACACACATCTTGTCCATATCCTCAGACCTTAACAACTGAAAGTAATCTAATAAAACTGGACCACACAGTGCTGTGGACATATCCACTAACCGAACTTCATAAACTGTGCAATCTAGGTCGGGGTGGATGCGAGTGACTTTGAAGATGAACTGACTTGCAAACATGTCACAGCAAGTTACCAAGATTTCCATGATCTCTCTTATTGGGCCATATTGTAATAGGCCGCAAACCACTTAGAATAGCTCTGCTGGATGACCCTGAGGCTGGATGACCCTGAGAAGATGCAATGGTTATCGAAAAAAATTCTTTGCCGACATCACCTTTGATTGGACTCATCACAAGTCTTCCTCCACCTGTCTCCCATGTTGCTCTCAGCTCAGGTAAAAGAAGGTACTGTGTGTGGGTTCTGTTCAGTGGAAGGGGGCACTTGGGCACAATCCTGTCAACTGCCTAAGTCATTTCTGCATTCCATAGAGCAGCCAAGACTCCAATAGGTGTTCCAGCCATAGCAGCTGGAATATCCCCCAAAGCCCTCTGGGATCTTCTAGCCTCTGAAGGTGAACCAGTTTAATAAGATCTGGTTCGCACCCCAGAGTACAGGTTGAGTACTGTACATGTTGTCACTGAATCGTGGGTTGTTGTTATATGCAAACTCTGCACTATGGTTTAACTATGCATTGTTAACCACGAATAAGCCAGAGTTCACAACCCAACAACAAACCATGGGTTTTCTTCCTGGGTTGTTCATGGTTAACAACCCATAGTTAAACCATAATGCAGGTTCACACGTAACTACTGTGTGCATGCGTGCATGCACATATATAAATCAATCAGTGTTTATTTGGTCCATAGACCTTTTCCACAGGATAATACATAAAAACAAATATTTAGACAATTATTGTTAAAAAAAAAGTTACTCAATATAGTGGCCATATGTCCTACTTTACAGAGGACAGTGAAGGGCTGCCCAGTCCATGTCCAGTTTAAAGATTAAAACAAATGTAAGAAGGGGAAACACCATCAACAGTTAGCACTTGGATAGGAGACTGAGCAGGCACATAGTGGGGGAAGGCTGTGACTAGGTGACCTATGGTGAGACATACTTCATTTCTATTTAGATTACAGCAATTCTTTCTAAGTGTGCATCTATACATATAAATTAGCATATGCAAATTTTATGCAAACCTATACTTTTGGGGTGATGCCGTTCTTCGTTTTGATGAGTAAGCAGGCACCCTACCAAACAAATATACTTTTAGCAAGAGTTTTCTTCCTCAAACATTTCCATATACCCATCATTCCTTATGATCTGGGTATGGCTTAGATTGCAATATCAAATGTGTTCTTTGTTATAAATGATGCAGTGGGTTTTTTTGTTTTTGTTTTGCAGCTCGAGCATTACTATTTGCTATTTCAATCCAACACACTTTCATTCTCTCCCTCTTTTGCCTTTCTTCCTAATCCAAATCCTTGATAACTGAAATCCAGAAAAGGATATTCCCCTTGGATAGTATTTATCTGATGAAAGCCTCTCACAGAGTGGTGGCAGTAGAGTGTTTGGTCTGCGTATCTGATAGCATTTACAATAGCAAGTATATGCACAAGGTATGCAAAGGCTGTGCCAATCATTCTGTATTTCAACATTACTAACAAAATGAAACAGGATGTTAAACTTTATGTTCAATACATAATTTTCTTCCTTATGCTCTGTTAAGAACAAACTTGTTTGAACTCTAGTTCAAACTGCAAACTGCATTCATATAATGATGGGATTAGATAGCTTATCAAAATTACTGAGCACTGTCCATTAGGATACATTATTTTCAGCTACTCCTTATGAGTAACAATATCCCACTCAGCCCTCTTAAATCCTGTCATTTGTCTTCCCACCAATATCACTACCTTCCTTATTTCTTTGGTCCCACTGACTCATTCTGCCTGCTGTACTTCCCTTACTGCCATATTACTTCACATCTGTTCACAGCACTTGCCCAAATCCCAGACTTTGCTCTGTGTCTTGACATTCGAAGCCAAGCATTTCAGAATAAATTATGAAAGCTCACTAAAAACTGTCAATTCACCAATACATAACTAAGTTCCTAATAAATAATTTTTTATGCCACATCTCAGTTTCTGTATTTCCCAGGTAGTTTCTGATTGTTATCAGTTTGGATAAGGCTTCCGATACGAAAAACTGCACCAGGCAGACTTGTAAAAGATTCAAGTGATATAAGCAAATATACTATTCTTTAATTTCCTCCCTCTGAAACTCTCAGAAAGAAGCATTGTGCATTGTAGATTTTCCTGTTTTTAGGCTTACAGTGCAAGGAAGCAGTGCTCTCTGTTGGTGGCTGAATTCAAAGCTTCCACCCAGTATGTGAAATATCAATAATTGTAAGCCTGCGGGCAGGGACTGTCTTGTTAATTGCTGTAAACTGCCCAGAGAGCTTCGGCTATTGGGAGGTATAAAAATGAAATAAATAAATAAATACATACATACATACATACACAATTGTGCATGAGCTGGCAGAGCCTGTCACAAGTCATTCTGGCTCTGTAGGCAAAGTAGTGAAAAGGTACCATCTCCTACAATGATGCCACAAATCAGATCCTGGAGCTCTGAGTCTTGCTAGCTCCTCCACCCCATCTGCTGGCCTTCTGGCTTACCAAGGTCTTCAATTCAGTCCTCATCCTAGTTAAATCCCATTATCCCAAGCCTGCTACCAACTTGCTGCCCTTCTCACTGACTGCTGGATTCTTCTAAAGGGCAACTGCTATTCATTGGCTCATATTTCAACTGCCTGGCCCCTGCCTCTAGAAGGACAGGTTGCTTACCTGTTGTAACTGTGGTTCTTCGAGCGGTCATCTACGAACTCACACTATGGATTATGCGCCTGCACAGAACAGTCATTCAGAACATTCTAGAACTGAATTGAGTTTTAGGTGGAAGTCCCGCCCATCCCCTCTGCACATGCTCCAGGGTAGCTCCCAACTACCTCAGTTCCAGTCTGCCTCAACAAAGGAATAAATTAAGGGCTAGACATCGAAGTGGGGAGAAGGGTGGGTTGTGCGAGTTCACAGATGACCACTCGAAGAACCAGTTATAGGTAAGCAACCGGTCCTCCTCCTTCGTGGTCTCTATAACACACACATATGGGTGACTGAAAAGCAAGAGACTTAGTGGAAGAGGGAGATGTCATACCCAAACTGTAGACAGATCCACCCTTCCAAAAGCAAGAGACTTAGTGGAAGAGGGAGATGTCATGTCCAAACTGTAGACAGACCCACCCTTCCAAAGGATGCATCCGTACGGGCCCTGATATCCAGGCAGTAGTGCTTGACGAAGGTTGAGCCCATGTTGCAGCATTGCAACACTGGGGGAGCGGGATCCCCCGAGAAAGGTGGCAGATGAAGCTATATGGTCCTAGTTAAGTGACTACACACATGTAGAAGAGCCAGAAGGTGTGCTAGCTAGTACTCAAAGAGTATGGTAGACACCACCCATTCGGTGAAGCGTTCTGGGGATACAGGGTATCCTTTCTTTAGGCCAGAGTGGCATACAAAGAGACGAAGGGAGTTCTGAAACATGGTCGTTCGCTGCAAATAGAAGGGTGCTTGTGTTCTATCATCTAAGGAGTGATGTCTGACCTCCAACAGGAAGGTAGGGTGTGGAAAGAACATGGCTAGCACAATGTTCTGAATCAAATGAAACTAACTCTGCTTTAGGGGGAAAGGAACAGTCCAAGTGCAGAACTATGTTATCTCTGTGGAATGTCAAATATGGGTGATCGTGGCGAAGAGTGCAGAGCTCACCTGATCTGCCTGCCAAGGTGATGGCAGTGAGAAAAGCCACTTTCATTGTAAGGCGCCTTAAACTGGCCGTAGCCATTGGTTTGAATGGTTTAGCTGACAGCTGTGCCAGTATCACCAATAAGCTCCATACTGGGATAGGTGGGGTGACTGTCGGATAAAGACTGGAGAGTCCCTTAAGGAAACGTTTGTCATTTGGGTATGAGTAGAGGGAGCAACCCTTGACTGTATCGTGACTGGCCAATATTGCTGCCAGGTAGACTTTGAGAGATGAGAGCATAAGACCCCTAGTTTTAAGGGAGATAACAAATTGAATTAATTGAGAAAGGTCACAAGACTTTGGATTCTATTCTGTTGGTGTAAGAGAACCTGAAAATGTCCTCCATTTTGCAGCATGTGAGGTCCAACTGGAGGGTTTACGAGAGGCAGTCATACCCTCTAATATCTCTTGAGAGAATTGGTGTGGTTCTCCAACTTTCATGCTGTGAAGCGAAGGGTTCCAAGGTTGAGCTGATTCTCTCATTGTTCATGGTGAGAAAGTCTAGTGTTTTAGGGTGAAAGTTGCGGTCAGACAGGAGAAACATGGGGCACTATCTTCCTCTATCTTGTTCACAACCCATGTGATCAGAGGAAAAGGGGGGACAGAGTTGAAAGCATAGTTCAGAGTTTGTTCCCAGCTGAGGAGAAAGGCATCCCCCCGAGAGTCTGGATCTTGCCCTGCTATGCTGCAGAAAGTGCTGCATTTCGAGGTGAGGCTCATAGGTGCTGCATTACAAAGTGAGATCTCTACCATTATGGTCACTTGTTGTAATAGTAGGGAGGTGATCTGGCCTAATAATGGTACCTGTGGTCCTCCCACAGTATTTATTTATTTATTATATTTTTAAGTCGCCCATTTGGCTGTCACCCAGCCACCCTGGGCAATGTACAATCATTAAAATACAATAAAACACAATTAAAAATATAAGTTTGTTGTTGTTGTTTTAAAAAAACCTAACCCACCCCATATTCCCGCCCGAAAAGCCATGTTTTTAAAGCCCAGCGGAAGTTCATCAAGGAGTGGGCATGACGAAGGTCACTGGGGAGGGAGTTCCATAACTTGGGGGCCGCCACAGAGAAGGCCCTCTTCCTAGTCCCCACCAGCGTGGCTGCTCTGGCTGATGGGACAAGGAGAAGGCCGTCCATGGCAGACCTTGTTGAGTGGCCCACTTGGTGTTGCTGGAGGTGCTCCTTGAGATAAGCTGGACCGGAGCCGTATATGGTTTTAAAGGTCAAAACCAACACCTTGAATTCGGCCCAGCAAGCAACTGGTAGCCAGTGCAACTCCTTCAGCACTGGTGTGATGTGGTCTCGCCGGCGGCTGCCTTTAACCAGGCGAGCCACCACGTTCTGTACCAGCTGTAGTTTCCGAACCGTCTTCCAGGGTAACCCCACGTAGAGCGCATTATAGTAGTCTAGGCGAGAGGAGACCAAGGCATGAACCACTGATGGGAGCAGATGATTAGGAAGGTAGGGGCGCAGCTGCCGTATCAGATGGAGTTGATACAGCGCCGTCCGGCTCACAGCTGACACTTGAGCCTCCATGGACAGCTGGGAGTCTAGAATGACCCCCAAGCTGCGGACCTGGTCTTTCAGGGGTAGATATACCCCATTCAGTACCAGGTCAACATCCCCTAATCTCCCCTTGTCTCCCACCAGAAGTACCTCAGTCTTGTCGGGGTTCAGCCTCAGCATGTATGTATATTTTAGCGATGCCGGGGATAGTTGCCCAAGGAAACAGATGAGGCTGGCAAAGTCTCTCAGTGTCTGGGAGATCTGTCCCTATGAGAATGAGACATACGGGGGGACAGTATTGGAGAGCAGCCCTGAGGGGTGAGCTGTTCAGGTTCCAGAGAGAAATGTTCCCTGGATTCGCCTTTCAATATCTATCCCATGCACTAGATGTCATCCAAGGAGTTGCAGTCTCATGGAAGTTGATGACCAGATGCAAGGCCATAGGTACCGTGGTCAGTTGCTTCAGTGCAGGTACCATTGGTCCGTCATCGGATTTAATCCTGCATGTAGTTTTCTTCTTATTATTCTTTGGTACCAGTGCCCAAGAATTAGCATGCCATTTATTTCAGGACTTGGTTGTTTTGACCTTCTTGGTCTTGACTGTCGGCATTGAAGGCATGGGTCTGAGCTAAGTTGTACCTGACTGTTGGTCCAAAGGCGAGGCTGAAGTTGACGGCAAGTCTACTCCATAATGGATAAGGTACTTCCAAGCCACAAAGGAAATGCGGTACAGAAGTAGCCCACACCACATTGATTGTTTTAAATCTGCCAGATATTTGACATGAAGTTTACCTCACAATAAAATCCAGCATATGGGGGGGGGGGGGCACTTCCACTAGCAGCCAGTAAGATGGATTTATACTTGCAGAATTCAAGCTTTATTTCTTAGTCATATTTATAACAATATATGTGCCTCTGTGCAACTGACTAAGTATATAAAAATTGTTTAGGTACTTCCATATGACCCAGAAAGCTGAAATTCAACTAAAGAAATAAAAGATTTCTGAAAAAGTCTAAAAAATTAAACAAGGGTACATCTAAACCAGGGGTAGGCACCCTGGTGCCCTCCAGATGTTTTGAATTAAAATTCCCATAATCCTGAACCACTGGCCAAACTGACTGGGGCTCATGGGAGTTGTAGTCCAAAACATCTGGAGGGTGTCAGGTTGCCAAACCCATATCTAAATTGTCAAACTGCAGGACATGAAGTTGAACTTATAAGCAGCAGTATTCCAGCACAGAGCAAGCAAAACCATCCATTAGATGAATGTTGGGTGTAGGAATTCAGTACCCTGTTTGTGCTACTGTAGCATGAACAGTAGCATCTAGGAATTTCCAGTAGCATGGACAGGTTGCTTACCTGTAACTGTAGTTCTTCGAGTGGTCATCTGTGCATTCACACACATATGGGTTCTCTGCGCCTGCGCTGAGATCGATCGGAAACTTCTTTAGCTGAGATGAGCCGGGCGGGAGCCCCTCCCCCTCGCGCGTGCTCCTTAGCGCGGCTCCCGCCCGTCTCCTCAGTTCCCTGAGACCGCCTATTGCGACCCTCGGGACCGAGGCTGATTCAGGAAAAAAAGAGCTTCACTACACCTCCTCGAACTCAATGGTTACGAGATCGATAGAAAAACTCGGTACCCCGAATGTAACCGAGATCGACTGAAAAACACAACGAAATTGGACCATCCCATTTCCACCTGGGTATCCATCGAACTCGATGCAGACACCGAGAGGGGAAGGAGGGCGGGTTGTGTGAATGCACAGATGACCACTCGAAGAACTACAGTTACAGGTAAGCAACCTGTCCTTCTTCTTCGTGGTCTCTGTGCTTCACACACATATGGGTAGATTAGCAAGCTGACTTACCGGAGGTGGGTCGGTGTCGGCAGTCAGATGGTGATCGATGATAGTACCGCCCTGCCGAATGCGTTCTGCGCCCTGGCTCGAACGTCGAGGCGGTAGTGCCGGATAAAGGTGGAGGGCGAAGACCAAGTTGCTGCTCTGCACAAGTCCGTCAAAGAGACTCCTCTGCCGAATGCTGTCGAAGTCGACATGGCCCTAGTTGAGTGCGCCTTCACGGAGTTTGGTAAAGCACGACTGGCAAGTTGATATGCCAGTTTGATGGTGTCCACAAGCCAGGTGGACAGTCTTTGTTTTGATACTGGGCATCCCTTCTTCGGAGGGCCGTAACATATGAAAAGTTGTTGCGTGTGCCTTATGGATTCTGTACGCGCTTTGTAAAAAGCTATTGCTCTGCGGACATCGAGGCTGTGTAGAAGTCTCTCGATATCCGATGATGGTGTTGGAAAAAAAGCCGGAAGCACAATGTCCTGGCCTAGATGAAAATCGGAAACAACTTTTGGCAAGAAGGCTATGTCTGGCCGCAAAACGACCTTGTCTTTGTGGAAAGTTGTGTATGGAGGGTCAACTCTGAGAGCGGCTAGCTCGCTGACACGCCTTGCTGATGTAATCGCTGTCAGGAACAGAGTTTTAAATGATAGAAGACGTAAGTCTGATTTTGCCATGGGCTCGAATGGAGGTTTCATTAATGCTTTCAAAACTAACTGGAGGTCCCATCCTGGTATAATAGTCCTCGTCGGAGGGCATAAGTTTTTTACACCCTTCAGAAATTGTTTCACGAGTGGGTGTACAAATAAAGACGAACCGGTCGAGGTTGTTCGGTACGCTGTAATTGCCGCTAAATAAACTTTAATAGACGAGAGTTTAAGTCCCCGGGCCATCAGCGAGTGAAGGAAGTCGAGGACAGTCGATATCGAGCATGTTACAGGGTCTTTATCGGACATCGACACAAAGTTGGAGAAAGCTTGCCACTTCCTTGCATAAGAAAGCCTTGTTGATTGCTTTCGTGCTGCTAACAGGACTTCCTTTACTGCTGAAGAGAGGTCTGTATGCATTGCTATCTGATCCTCCAAGCCGTGAGGTTTAACGATTGCAAATTGGGGTGAAGCACCCTGCCCTGCTGCTGAGTCAACAGATTGTCCTGGATGGGCAGCTGCAGGTAATCTCCCTGAGACAAATGCAGAAGGCGGGAAAACCAGGGTTGACGTGGCCACCATGGGGATATTAGGATGCAGTTTGTTCTGTCCAACGATATCTTTGCCAGCACTCGAGTCAGGAGCGGAATTGGAGGGAACAGATAGAAGAAGTCGTTGCTCCAATCCAGCAGGAAGGCGTCGGTCATCGATTCCGGATCTATAGCCGCTCTGCTGCAGAATAGTGGGCAGGCCGTATTTTCGCTGGTTGCGAACAGGTCTACGTTTGGCCGGCCCCATAGGTGAAAGAGGGATGTTAATATTTGCCGATCCAACTTCCACTCATGCGACTGTAGCGACACCCTGCTCAGTGTGTCTGCCAGGACATTGATTTTTCCCGCTATGTGAATAGCTACGAATGACATTCGCCGAGGTAGAGCCCACTCGTACGGCTGTAGCGTCAGTCTTGTGAGGCGCATCGATCTCGTGCCTCCTTGTTTGTTTAAATACGCCACCACTGTGGTATTGTCTGTTACAATCTGAATGTGATGGGCAGTCAGATGGTTTTCCAGCGCTTGCAGTGCTTTCCAGACAGCCATTAGCTCCAGCCAATTGATGTGTCTGGTTCTTTCCGTCCGGATTCCAAGTGCCCTGTAAGACGTGGTCGTCGGAGTGGGCTCCCCATCCTAGTAGCGATGCGTCCGTTGTTAGAATTCGACTCGGTATCGATGGCTGGAAGGTCACGCCGTCGAGTAGGTTTGACTCCTTCTGCCACCACCTCAAAGACTCTCTTACGGCTCGTGGAACTGATAGACGAAGGGATGGTCTGTCCTTTTCTGGCTTGAAGGCACGGACAAACCAGGTCTGCAGCGGTCGCATGCGAAGCCTCGCATAGCGTACGACTGCTATGGTCGAGGCCATGTGTCCTAAGAGTCGCTGGAGTGTGCGAGCTGATGATATTGGTCGACTGTATACTTTCTTTGATAGGGAGACTATCTTTATTGCCCTTTCGTTTGGGAGGTAAGCCCGACCATCGGATGCATTTAATCTCGCTCCTATATATTGAATTTCTTTTACGGGCTGGAGGACCGACTTCTCTGCATTCAGGCAAAGTCCCAGCTCGAGCATGAGACTGAGGGTCTGTTCGAGTGCGTTTCGAAGCTCGAGCTTCGACGATGCCACCAACAACCAATCGTCGAGGTAGGGGAAGATAGTGATACCCCTTGTCCTCAGACTCGCGCACACCGCCGCCACACACTTCATGAATACCCTCGGCGCGGTGGAGAGTCCGAATGGAAGAACGACGAACTGGTAGGCGTCGTCCCCCACTCGAAACCGAAGGTATTTCCGGCTGTCCTCGTGGATGGCGATGTGGAAGTAGGCATCCTTGAGATCAATGGATGCAAACCAATCGGTCCTTCGGAGTAAGGGAAGGATCAATTGGAGCGTGACCATGCGGAATCTTTTCGATGGGATAAAAAGATTCACAGTTCGAAGGTCCAGGATCGGTCTGAGTCCTCCTCCTTTTTTCTTCACGATGAAGTACCTGGAGTACAGGCCGACCTCCAAGTTTCCTGCGGGAACCGGCTGTATCGCTCCCTTTTGAAGGAGGGTTGAGACTTCCTCCAGCAGCACCCGCGTTGGATGGGTGGTCTTGATCCCGAGAAATGGGGGGAGGACTCCGAACTCGATCCTGTAGCCGTGCTCTACAATGCTTAACACCCATCGGTCCGTCGTGATGGTCCTCCAATTTTGGAGGTGGTTGCAAAGTCGGTAGCCGAAGAGAGTAGTCTGAGGTGGTGCAGAGGTGTCGTCGAGGTGCAGCGTCGGTGGTATATCGGTCGGGCCGGCAGGGCAGTCAAAGACGACGACGGCCGAAGTCGCCCCCCTTCCTGCTGCCCCTTGGCCTCTGCTGCTGGTATGGTCGCTGGGGTTGGGC
Organism: Shinisaurus crocodilurus; assembly: GCA_021292165.1. Lineage (NCBI taxonomy): Eukaryota > Metazoa > Chordata > Lepidosauria > Squamata > Shinisauridae > Shinisaurus > Shinisaurus crocodilurus. Next base: position 59,955,510 of record CM037878.1, read on the forward strand.
CTGAGGCTGCGATGCCCCGGGTCTCCGGTTCCCGCTCCTGTACTGACCCGCCGGCTGGTACTGCCTGGTCGGGAACGGAAACCGGGACCACCGCCGTGGCCTGAAAGACTGAGACGGCTGCTGGCGGACGAGCCCCATCTTTTTGGCCGTTGTGAAGGCCTTCTGAGCCGAGTCGAGGGAGTCATCCGTAGAGGCGTTGAATAACCCCTCGCCATCGAAAGGGAGGTCTTGAATCTTCGCCCTATCGTCGGGAGTCAGGGCGGTAGAGCGAAGCCATGCGTGCCTCCTCAAGGCCACAGACCCGATCATCGACCTGGCATGACTGTCGACTTGATGCCGGGCAGTATTCATCTGAAGACTACACTCGTTGCCTCCTTGATGTACTGAGCCGCCAGGTCTCTCTTGTCGTCCGGCAGATAGTCACAGAGGTCTCCCAGCTTCTCCGTGATATACATTTGATATCTAGCTAACAACGCCTCGTAGTTATCTTTAGATATCTTTAGATATCTTTAGTCCGAGGGAAGACGATGAATAGATCCTACGGCCGTAGGAATCTAGCGTCTTACCCTCCTTATCTGCCGGAGTGGTGTGCTGTCTTCCCCCATGAGACTGCGCCGATTTGACTATGAGCGAGTTCGGGGTCGGATGGGAAAACAGAAACTTTGCTCCTTCCTCCTGGATCTTGTACATCGACTCCAGGCGTTTGGCCGTCGGTTTCAATGAGGCCGGAGTCTTCCAGGTTTCCTGCACCGTCTCCAACAATGTCGGCAAGAATGGAAGGAGCAGTTGGTCCGACTGTGTCGTTTTAAGGACAGCATAAATGTGGTCCTTGGCCTTCCCCTTCGACGATTTCGCCTCGACTCCCAGAGCAGTCACCAGCCGGCTGACATGCTCCGCGAAACTCCCCATGTCCTCTGATGGGGAGACTGCTTCTTTGGACTCCACCTGCACGTCCGGGGAGGTGGAGTGGGAGGAGGAAGCCGCCGAGTCGGAATCCGATAGATATGCCGATCCCGACGAGGAGTGGCCAACAACATCAGTCGCAACCGGAAGACTTACGAGAGGTTGTGGTTGAGCCGTCGATGTCGACGCAGTTGGTTCTCTCACCACTTTCGACGGGGCACGAGACACAGCCGTATCTCGGTGGGGTGCCGGAGAGTGCCTCTGACTACGGTGCCTGTCTGGGGAAACGGAACGCCGGTGATAGTAATGACGTTCCGACCTCTCGTGTCTTGGTGAGCGTCTCGACCTCGAGTATCGGCTCCTGGAACTCGATCCCGAGTAGTAGGAACGGGACCTCGACCTCTCATCACGGTATCGGGAGAGTCGAGATCGAGGACTCGAGGCCGTGGAGACCGAATCACGAGCCCGATAGTAGGGGGATCGTGATCGGCGGCGGTATTCTCGACGCTCCTCTGCGCGTCCAACCGACGGAGACAGTCTCGGCGGGGAACCCCTTGAGCCCGAACGGGGTCTATCCAGTGCCTTCTGCTCCTCGAGCTGGACTGGCGAAGCTCCTAGCTCTCCCTCCGACAGGGAGGCTGACGCAGCTGCTGGCTCTTTTTTGGTCTCTCGGCCTCGAGGAGACGTGGTCGAAGCCGGAGTAGACTGGCGGGCAATCGATTCCGAAGCTCGATCCCGAGCACCAGTCAGAAACCTCCATCATTTCTACCGTACGCTTCGAGACCACCATAGTGGTCGAAGTCGACGGGACCGCCATCTCGCTAGCCGTATCCGCCATTTTCTCCTTAAGGCGTTTTGCCTTATCTTTACGGGCCTTCTTAGCGAGTTTTTTAGCTGCTATGTCCGTTGGCGGTTTTTTTGCCGACTGGGATCCCCCAGGTCGTTCCTCCGGAGCTGGGCCTTTCGCAGATAAGGACTGCTCCCATAGAAGGGCCCTCAGTTTCATTTGTCGGGCCTTCCTGGCCTGTTTGGTGAAGGCCTGACAATCCTTGCAGTTCTCCACTATATGCTCCTGCCCCAGACATAGCAGGCAGAGCGTATGTTTGTCAGCGGGGGGGATTTTAGTCCCACACCGCTGACATTTCCTAAATGGTGCCTTGAGAGGCATAGTGAAGATCAGTTTAAGATAGAAAATATAGTAAGGATAAGAACGGGGGAGAGAAGGTTTTAGGTAGGATTTTTTTTTTTTTTTTTTAAACAAGGGTATAGTTCGAAAGAGGATGAAGAAATAGAAGGTTTATGAGAGAAAGGTAGTTCAAAAAGGTAACCAGAGAAGAATAAACTCAGCTTTGAATACAGGGAATGTAAAGAAGAAGAACCTATCGACTATTCGCAGAGGCGGTCGAAGAGGAACTGAGGAGACGGGCGGGAGCCGCGCTAAGGAGCACGCGCGAGGGGGAGGGGCTCCCGCCCGGCTCATCTCAGCTAAAGAAGTTTCCGATCGATCTCAGCGCAGGCGCAGAGAACCCATATGTGTGTGAAGCACAGAGACCACGAAGAAGAACTAGGAATTTCCAGTAGCATCTAGGAATTTCCAGTAGCATCTAGGAATATTAATCTATACTGCAGAATTCAAGCTATATTTCTAGAGAATGGATGCATTGGATGTAAACAGACCAATCTGTGAAGTTTGGCCCTCACTTGCAGCTGTATCAAGATTAGCCATACAATGAATTACAGAATTACTGGTACTAGCTCACAAACATTTTACTAGCCCACCTGCTCTTACATATTGAGATTATAAAAAGGCATTTACTTTAAAAAATGGCTTGGATCCTATCATACTTTCTGGAAATGGAACCGGGCTTTCCTACTTCGCCTTTGTCTCTGCAGTCCCCTTTGCTCCCCCAAAATCTGTTCCTAAGGGTTGGGGGACCCTTGGGAATGATGTAGATAGGGGGCTGAGGGTATTGATGAAAAGTGCCCTCCCTTCCACAAGCAGAGGAGCAGTTTAGGATGTAAGCCAATGTTAGGCTGTTATGAATCACAGGTAAAGATACAGCATTCTGGGATTACAAGATTATAAAAACATACAGGATTTTTTGCTATTTTATTTCTGCTTTGATATAAAAATTTTAACAGATCAAGTTATTTCCTCCTCCCTCATGAAAAGAGGAAGGATCAGTACATATCATGCCCACATTTCCATTGTTGGAATAAAATGCCTTTTACAATAAAGAAATATACAGGGATGTGCTGAAGGTAGCACGCACACACACACACACACACACACGTTTAATTTGAGCCACAGCTCAGACACAGAACCTGTTTTCATTGCCAGGGCTCAGTCTAAGTAACAGAAGGCCTCTGAGCATGTCCAAAGAACACTCTCATTAAACAACCATGACTAATTCTGCTTTAAAAAGCCAGAAATAAACTGCATACAAAAGCTGTTCCACGCAACTGCTTCTTCAAATGTAATAAGCAAGCAACTAGCTAGTAATGACAAACATTTACAGTTCACATGAATTATCAGTGACTCAGGGCCAAATTAGTTGGGAATCAGGGAGATCCATAACAGGACCTCCTTTTTTAAGTTCAAGCCAGCTTGGGAGGCAATGCATAAATCAAATCAGGGAGCAGCATTAGGGGAGGGACTATTTAATCCACTTTCCCCCCTGTGGCATTTTCCTGATATGGCAGCACTGTTTGCATAACAAAGCAGGAGACTTACTGCATACTTGTAACTGAACTGATGCACATGCACTGAAAGCATTTTTAATGCCAAGGATGTTGTAACAATTGTTAATTAACAATTCTCTTGTTAATTGTTGAACCGCCCAGAGAGCTTCGGCTATTGGGCGGTATAAAAATGAAATAAATTAAATATATATATATATATATATATATATACAATTGAGGGATCTGAGTTAGCATTCTCTTGGGAGAAATTTCTAATTTCTATTTGTCCCAGACAATTAGGTGAGTGGTTAGTGCACCTCTGATCAAAGTTAAGGCACTCATGCTTCACACAGAAAGCTGAAATTTGGCACATATGTAATTAATGGCCGAGAATGAAAACAGGGCATTTAATCTCTCAAGCCAAGGCACAAATGGGACAGAATGTTGACCTATGGAATCCTTTTCACATCTTCAATATATGCATACTAAAAGAGTGGCGGGGGAGCTGGATCACACCCACTGGCTCCAACCTCAGCATGTTCAACCAAAGGTGTGAAAAGGGCTTCTACACAAATACAGATCTACTTGAACAGGGCCTTCCATGTGAAGATCAGTATTCTCTGTTACATGCAAGACCCCTATGCACATACAGCTGTACATACGTAGAAGCACCTTTTGTGGAATGTATGGGAGTTATGGGAGGAGTTAACAGGCACAATCTTGCTCCCCCCCCCCTGCATTCAGTATTATGTGAGGTGGAAAGGAGTGAAAAAGGCTTCAGAGAGGATGGTATTTGGAGTGTCACTCAGGAACCTAAGTCTGCATATTAGCTAGCCTTATGTGCTGTATCTCCCTTCCTTATTTAACCATCCTTGGGAGTAGGGGACTAAGGATTTCCAATGCTAGACAGAAATTTATCTGTTTTTGGCAAATACAGACTGTATTTACTATTATAATATGCACGTTTCAAAGAAGATAAGCAAAATATTGCTCCTTTTGACTGTAGTTCAAAAATATTTCCTGAAAGTAATACAGCTTAAGTACAGGGCTGGGCAACTATAGCAGGTCTTCACCCCCTGGACCCCCACCACCACTGAGGGCCACACTAGGGAGAAAAACTACATTAAATAAACCGCCTGTTTGCCACCAAAATCTGAGCACTCCATAGTGCTCAGTAGTGCTAAAAGGGTTACATTTCGCTTGTTCGCAATCTAAATTTGAGCCTCTGAGCATTTTGTAGCTACTATGGAGTGCCATTTTGTTTGCAAAAATAAAAAATAAAAATTTGGGGGGAAGCTGGGGTCACATGCAGGCCATGTGTTGCTCACACCTGGTTTAGTGATTGAACCATATGCAGACTGTATTTCTCATCTCCAGATTTTATTACCAAAGCCTGTGTGCAATCCAGTGGGGAACACAGGCATGCTGTGCCTCTGAAGTCGGGATTTAAGCACTGAACTGAACTCTTAAATGACATTTATTTTCGGCACCAACTACACCAAAACCTCTCACTGCATTGTGCGCCGTATCTTGTAAATAACACCAATAAAATTATTGAGCTGTATAATGGGCAAATGGGTTTTATTTTGGTTTTTATTTTTCATTTTGGTTTTATACTGTAGTTTTAAACTTTTATGTTATGTTTTATTATGTTATGTTGTATTTGATGGTTTCAATTGTTATGAACTGCCCAAAGAGCTTTGGCTACTGGGCGGTATAGAAATATAATAAAATAAATAAAGAAACCAATAGTTACATACAACTGCCTATAATGGTCTACTAATTAATTGATATATGCTATTTTTAAGGTTGGGTAGTGAACCTTTTTCAGAGTGTCACATGGCATATCTCAATTAAAAGTATAGCCAAGCAGCAGTGTAAACTGAACAAAGGAGCTGTCTTCCAGAGCCCTGGCATGTTCTCATATGAATTCAGCCTCCACTTCTAAGCAAAAGTAACACCACTACTGAAAAACAGTCAGCTCAAGCTGAACTGCATACTGGTGTTTCTTTGCAAGGGATGCTTTGAAGAATTTGAGACTGTGTTGGAATCTTAAACTATATATACCCGTATTTTTCCGTCTATAAGACGCCCCCATGTATAAGACGCCCCTACTGGGCAGTTTCGCAACCGCGCGGTTCTCTCCTCGGCTTACTTCCATGTATAAGACGACCCTCAATTTTTAGTCTAACAATTTTAGGAAAAAGTATAGTCTTATACATGGAAAAATACTGTATATAGCAAGAGAGAGAGAGAGAGAGAGAGAGAGAGAGATACAATCAGACTAGTAAACTCTAGGTGATGTAACAGTGTTGACTCCTGGTCAGCTACCAACTGAAACACCTTTTAAACAGGTGTCTGTTTTCCCTGCTGCTCACAAGCACACTGATCTTTCCTCTTTGAGAAGGAGTAGGCATTATGAGTCACGCTTCTATAATCCAGGCTGCATTATTGCAATTCATAGAGAAAACAATAGAACCAGCATTTAGCACATGCTTAAAGGTCTCCTATGGGATTTAGAAGTGCTTAACTTTGACTGGATTAACTACTAAAACAAAGATAATACATAGCATTCAAAAGATAGAGCAGGCAGTTCCATAACTCCACCTAGGCACATGCTGATAAGGCATCCCAAGTCCTGCTATGTAAATTTTATTTTTAAAACATCCCCATTAAAAAAAAAAAGTCAGGCTCAAGCAGCAATGTTCAATCTCTGAACTACAGTAATACCTTGGATTGCAAGCATAATTCGTTCCGGAACTGTGCTTGTAATCCAAAACACTCTTATATCAAAGTGAGTCTCTGGCGGGCGTGAGCCAGGCCGATTTCAGCCTGCTATGCCCACTCAAGGCGAGCTAAAAAGCCCATCTAGTGAAAATATAGGAGATCGGGAGATGGGGAGGCAAAGATCACCTCTGCTGTTCCTCCCGCCCTACCAGCTTCAGCACAGCAGGGCATAGGAATCTCAGAAGCCTCTGAGTTCAGGGGCTTCTGAGCAATGAGGACACAGCCCATAGGATTGTGCCCTAAAGTGATAATCTTTGTCATATTTTATTAATGAAGTGATGTCCAGACACCACAGCCCAAAGCAGCAATATAAAGCTAAGCTATTACCAATAAAAATGAGCCAACAAATAAAAGCTGAAATAAAAAAGTCATTCAAGTCAAAGCCTTTGGATGCATGACAAAATCTCTATATTTAAGCTCATACTATGTAGTTTATCTTACCACTTTCTGAAAAGCCAACCAAGCAAATATGGTTGGTTTTCTGCATATATGCAAAACATAATTAAATACAAGAAACATACTCAGGATGAAATCACAAATGATGAGGAAAAAATGGACTTTGAAAGTGGAGGAGGGAAATCAAGCTTTTTAAAGCTAGTTTCACATTCAAAGACTTAAGTTTCACACATTACATTTTAATTGTTAGTTTCAACAGAGCCACAGCATGTACCTCTTAAAATAATTATTTGAAGCAACTACATGAGTGCTCCACACACACACACCACATATACACTAGCTGTACATGCAGCAGTGAGTTGTGAGCAACTGCAGCATACTGCTGTGTATCAGTAGTGTACATGGGATGAAAAGAGAATGTTAGCTGCTTCAAATATTAACATCTTAGCAGGTACGTACCATAAGTCTGTAACACATAACAGTTAAAAATGACAAATGTGAATTAGTCTTTAAAAATTCTAGTGCAAGGAAGTAGTCACCAGTCCAAAATTACATTTTAAAATAACTGTCAGCTATTCCATGAAGAAAAGCAGCCTTTAAAACATGGGTGGGCAATCTGCGGCCAGATGTCTTAGCCTACAACTCCCATTGGCTATGTTGACTAGAGCTGATAGAAATTGTAGGCCAGAACATCTAGAGGGCTACACGTTGCCCACTACTGCTTTAAAGATAATACATCTCCTCCTTGACAGTCACATAAGGTTCCTCTCCCACTGCAGGCCCAATATATGTCACTTTCTACACATAAAAGTACACACACACAACCATGCATGTTTGCTCAATTTACTAATATGAAAGTGAGCCCTCAACCCTGAAATGGACTACTGGATATCTGAACTGTACATCTGAGACACACAGCAAGTTATCATCATGTGATCCTTTGAAATCTTTAGATCTGTAGTCATTTAATACAGAAAAGTAAACATCTAGTTGTCTGTTCAACCTAAGTGAGTATAATATTTCACCAGGGCAATCAGGACATTTAGGATATGTCTAAAGATCACTCTTACTTCCCCCATGCCTTTTTTAAAGAGTCTAATTTTCATGATCAGGGGAGAAAATTATATAGGTGCATCCACACTATGTACTTTAACAGTCTCTTAGCAGAATCCACCAGGTTACATGTGACTACCAGCCTGTGGTAGTCTGGTAGTCCATTTTATTGAGAAGTCAAAACTTCTCTCAATTTGGCTTTCAAGGGCCTGGAAAGCTTGCAAAAAGCCTCCATTTGGGGAAAAGTGCCAGAAGGGATAAGAAGAAAGGAGATTGAAGAAGAGTGAAGATGATGAAAGCTGGGTAAATAAAAGCAGCAGAGACTGAAAGTAACAAGAGCAGGCTGGGATTCATGAGGCCTACCTGCATAGCTGAGGTAATGGAACTCTAGGAACCCTTTAACCATTTTCTTGCATCACTGTGCAGTTGAAAACCAAGACTTCCATAACAGGTTTATTATGATAACTAAGCAAAATGAAGTGTCCTATGTTTTAACATCCTAAGCACTAATATTCACTAAGCAAAAGCAAAATGTTTTATATGTTTTCACCTTCAAATCACATTCTCATATTAAAATTTTATTTTGCAAATATTTTTTACGTCAGCATAGTAGCAACCCTGCTCAAATGCTTAGAACAATGATGCTGTGATACAACATACAGGAAATGTTAACCCTTCTTACAAGTTACCATATTTTTCTCTCCATAAGTCGCACCCCCCCCCCCCAATAGGGGGAAATGTCTGTGCGTCTTATGGAGCGAGGCCAAGCTGCGGGCCCGCCAAACAGCTGGGCGAAGGATCAGCTGTTTGGCGCTGTGGCGGGCAGGGGCCAATGATGGGAGACTGGTGGGCAGCGGGGAAGGAGGCACCTGCAAACACCTCCTTCACCTTCCCTCCATCCGGGAAAGATGCACCTGCAAACACCTCCTTCGCCTTCCCTCCCTCCGGCACGTACCTCAGGTTCCTCAGCTCAATGTCCCCTGAAAGCAGTTATTTCCAGCAACCAGGGAGGGAGGGAAAGGTATTTTGAGCTAGCTGGGGCTCCAATGTTTTAATTACTTACCATGCTGTTTCTGTGTTTTGGTTTTAAATGCTTTTAGGATGCAATCCTATGCATGTTTGGAGGGGGGGAGGGAAGTCCTACAACTCCCATCATTCCCCAGCCAGCCATGCGCAATCCTACGCACGTTGAGGCAGAAAAAAGCCTCGGGGCTTTTTTCGGCCTCAACATGTTTAGAATTGTGCCCTGAGCTGTTGATGTTTGCTTTACTGTACTTTGAATATTGTTGTCTGCCTTGAGCACTTGGCTGGTAAAGGGAAAGACAGGATAATATACATTATTCTGATAAAGAAATATTGCAACAAAGTGATAGAGAGAGGAGGGGAAGCAGCAAGTTTCGTAAAGCTCCTCCTAAATTTGAACCAGATGATCCACGGGCTCTCTCTTTGCTATGTTTCTACTACATGCATCCCCCCGCAACCCAGAAGATGTACGAGTCAAACCGGTGTCTCTGCACCTCCACCCTGCGAGGTAGGACAGGCTGCAAGACGCCCTTTTGTCTCTATTCCTCACAGGTAGCACCACCACACCTCTCTCACATCCTTTTTTCATATCCCTTGTGCTGCCCGGAGGAGGAGACAGGCTTTTACATATATATGGAGTAGGAGAAGGCCCTTGGGAGTTCCTGGCATAGCTGGGCTGATGTTGCCTCTTTGCTTTCCGCGTGAACACAAAGGAAAAGTCTCAAAGTCCACAAAGCTTTTCTATGGGGCTCGGCAGTTCCCAGGGAGGAAAATTTATTTCATAATGGACATAGGGCTGGAGGGAGGGAGGGCTCAAGTGGGAGGGGGGGCGCTAAATATCTGATCTTGCCTAGGGCACCAAATTGCCTTGCACCGGCCCTGAGTCAGACAGACAAACTCAGACTGGGCAAAGCAGAGCTTCTCCTCCCTCCCATCACCCTAATCTTCGGGGGGGGGGGGCGTCCGGACCGGCACAACTTTCAGCTACTCCGACCCAGCTGCCTGCAGCAGCAGCACCAAGAGCAGAGAAAGCGCAGGGTTGGGAAAGCCCTCCCTGCTCGGTTCTGTGACAGTGGCAGGGTTTTGTCGTCGTTTCACCATTTGGTTCAGAATATTTTTTTTTCTTGTTTTCTTCCTCTAAAACCTTAAGTGTGTCTTATGGTCTGGTGCGTCTTATGGAGTGAAAAATATGGTAGATTCATGCTACAGCTTCAAATACAGGTTAATATATAAAGAATTGTTCATCTGGAAATTTAGACAATGAGATGGAACAGTCTTAAACAGATATTCAAAGAAAAAAAAATAAGTGGCATACTGGAGGTCTGCCAGGACGACCACGTTTTCTTTTCCCCTTCAGTTCAGTTTCTTCCAGTTCGCTACCAGCATCTGAATGTGCAGTAGTTTCATTCGTAGAATCCCTGAAGGAAAATGTCAGTTAAAAAGAAATTAGTAAACAAAATCATGTACCGGTAATCAAAAAGCTGAATAAATATTTGGTCCTAAAACAGTTGAATATCTGTTGGTTCTAACACAATATTTGGCCCACTTTTTAAACAAACTAAGGGGCTATTCCAATGTGTGCTGCCAAGCAGATGCAGATCTCCTCTCACAGGAGGACTAAAGTGAGACAGAATGGGCAGCAAGAAGGCAACTGGATCAGCCCCTATGTTCATGAAATTAAAATGCTTTGAATCTGAGCTGGAATTTTACGTGAATAAAAGACATTGATAAAATTTTAATCATATTCTTCTCTTAAGACATGGGGGAATTTCTAAAATGCTGCAACCTAATAAATTTAGCAGTCTTGTTAATAGTCTTACAGAACAAGGTATGGTCACCTAAAACAAATCAAGTGTCTCTATATGAATCATCAGGTTACTACTGCTTTTGCAACCATCTCCCACTTCTGCCTACATATCTTCTACCATGCTGCTCTCTATACTTGGAATATAAATCTTTCTCTCCTTCATAAACAGCATATACAGTAATATTAGTAGCCATCTCATTTTGCAAAGCATCAAAAAAGTTAGGATTCTGTACAGATGAGAATGGCATTCAGAAACTGCCCAGAGCAAACTAGTGTATAGCCATCCAAATGACAATACCAGTCTTGTAACTAAGTGAACATGGTGAAAAGATCCACAGCAAAAGCAACCTCCACAGATACAACCATTGCACATGCATGCATACACATCTACAGTCTTATCATGTACCCAGTTCTGGCAGGGCTATGCATGTCAACAAAACCACACTGAATTCCAAGCCTGGACAAAATACCCTTAAGTCCAGACTAAAAGTTTATTGACATTTCACCCTGTAGGAAAAACTCTGGTGAACTATCGTCACCAGAAGGAGAATGCAGAAATATGAAGGATCTTGTTGTTACTTCCTATGACAGTAGGTTGGAGAAAGCCCTTCAAACATGCCGTCACCCATTAAGCCCTTCAGTTGGCCTGAGAGAAGTGGTGTATGTTTGGTTGGGGGGGGGGGGGGGACGTTTGTTTGTTTGAGTATTTAAACATTGTAAACCGCTTTGGGTGCCTTAGTAGAAAGGCAATATAGAAATGTAATAAATAAATAAATAACTATTGGTGCAGATTTAGAAAGCCTTATATCCAGTCAGATTATTTGTCCATCTAGCCTAGAACTGCCTACTGTGACTGTTAGCAGATATCCAGGCACAGATTTTTACCACCAACCTATGTGATCCTTTTAACTGGAGTGCCAAGGACTGAACTTGGGGTCTTCTGTAGGCAAAGCAGGTGCTCTATTGTGAAGTGGAATTCAGTGGCCAATACCACATTCTATGAATTTGCTGCAGAATCACACACACGGGCCTATTTATCCTCTATTGCAATATTTTCTAACAATACAGATCCCCAAAGCGGGATGGGGAGATACTTCGGTGAGGATTTATATTTATTTATTTATTATATTTATGAATCGCCCATCCGGCCAGACATCCGGCCACTCTGAGCGATGTACAGTCCAATAAAACACATGGGGGGGGGGAACACATACACACACACACACACACACACAGAGTATAAAACACAATTAAAAACAGTACAAAACTTAAAAATCCTAACCCACCCCATCTTCCCGCCTGAAAAGCCATGTTTTTAATGCCCGCTGGAAGCTAATCAAGGAAGGGGCATGGCGGAGGTCACTGGGGAGAGAGTTCCATAAATTGGGGGCTGCCACAGAAAAGGCCCTCCTCCTAGTCCCCACCAGCCTGGTTTCTCTGGCTGATGGGACAGGGAGAAGGCCATCCGTGGCAGATCTTGTTGAGCGGCCTACTTGATGTTGCTGGAGGCGCTCCTTGAGATATACTGGATATGATGACACCCAGCATTCACTAGTTAGTAAAAGTAGTTTTCACACATGAAAGCAAATGGATAGCCTGTTGCCATAAGAAGGAAATTCAGAGAACTATGGAAATCGCTTGGAAGACAATAATGAAGCTTGTTATATCTCAAGAATTAGAGACGTGGTATCTATATAAAAGATATATATCTAAAGCAGGCCAATGTGTAGGCCCTTGTGTCCTGAGAACCTGACTCCTAGAACTTACAGGTCTGTCAACTTACCAAGAACTCGCCTAGTGTAGATTTCCAACTAGCATAGTAGTCTTGCAAGGGAGCCATCGCATAATCACAAGAGCCACTGCATGTTGATTTGAGGAGAGTTCTCTGAAGGAAGCATCATTAGTGAGCATTATGTTTTTCAAATGGAACTTCAGGTTGTATGAACAGGTTGCCTACCTGTAACTGTGGTTCTTTTGAGTGGTCATCTGTGCATCACACATATATGGGCTCTCTGCACTTGCGTGGAGTTCGTTCGGAAAGATTGAATAGCTGAGGACCGAAAATGGGTGGGAGCTCCTCCCCTTCACGTATGTCCCTTGGCGCGGCTTCTGCCCGTTCCCTCAGTTCCTCGAGACCGTGTTACAGTCTCGGGACCGAGATAATTTAGGACTGTCTTTTATGGACCTTGGGCCCGAGACAGCGAGGAAAGGCACTATGGCATAGACACCAGAGGGGATAGGTGGGTGGGTTGTGTGAATGCACGGATGACCACTCGAAGAACCACAGTTACCAGTAGGCAACCTGTTCTACATGGTCTCTGTGAATCACACATATATCGGGAGAGTATAAAGCAGACTTACCGGAGGCGGGTGGTGTCGGACATCAGTGGAGGATTGAAGACAAGACCGCCCTGCCGAAGGCAGTAGGAGCCCTGGCACGAACGTCCAGCCTGTAGTGTCTGATGAAGGTGTACGGGATGGTCCAGGTCGCCGCTCGGCAAAGCTCATCGAGTGGGATCCCTTTCGCAAAGGCGGTGGAGGTCGACTGCGCCATAGTAGAGTGAGAGCGTATGGTGGTCGGGAGAGGGCGGTTCGCGATCTGGTAGGCTAGCTTGATGAATTCAACGATCCAGGCGGCAAATCGTTGGCTCGATACCGGGGAGCCGACGGTTTTACCGCTGTAGCATATGAAAAGACGTGTATGTCGAATTGGTTGAGTACGATCAGTATAGAAGGCCAGCGCTCGACGAACATCCAGGGTGTGTAGAGATCGCTCAATTTGCGATGATGGGGACTGGAAGAATGCCGGCAAGATAATGTCTTGTGTGAGGTGGCAGCTCGACACCACTTTGGGGAGAAATTCCAAGTCTGGTCTCAGGACCACTTTGTCTTTGTGGAAGACTAGGTACGGTTGGTCTATACGAAGCACGCACAGTTCACTAGCACGACGTGCAGATGTGATTGCAGTAAGGAAGGCGGTCTTCCAGGAGAGTAAGCGAAGGTTGGTCGTCGCCATGGGTTCGAAAGGGGGCTTAGTCAGTGCTTGTAGTACAAGTTGCAGGTCCCATCCTGGTACAAGGGAACGGGACATCGGCATTAGGTTGCGCAGGCCCTTGAGGAAGAGCTTAACCGATGCGTCTGTGAACAGGGTCCCGAATAGAGATGGCGGGCGATGTGCTGAGATAGCTGCTAGGTGGACCCAGACTGATGCCAGGGATAGTCTCCGCTTCGTCAGGGAGTGGAGGTATTGGAAGTATGGCCATCACCAAGCACATTAGTGGGTCGAGGCCATGGGTGATGGCATGGGATCTGAAGGATGCCCATTTGAGTGCGTATGACCTGCGGGTAGCAGGTTTTCTCGCTGCCTAGATGATTTCTGCGACCTCTTCTGGAACCTCGTTGGGGCCCGTCAGTAGATCCACCACGCCGTGAGGCGGAGGGAGTCTGGTGCAGGGTGAACTATCGAGCCCGATCGCTGTGTGAGTAGAGTTTGGTGTGATCGGATCGGGATGTAATTCCCCTCGGATAGCTCCAATAGGAGGGAGAACCACGGCTGCCTCGGCTACCACGGGGTGATCAGGATGCAAGACGGGCGATCCTGAGCGATCTTTGCGATCACTTTGGTCAAGAGAGGCACTAGGGGGAAGAGGTAGTGGAGTCTGAATTTCCCTGGAATGAGGAAGGCGTCGGTGATCGAGCGGGGATCCCTGCCGCCGCAACTGCAGAACTGTGAGCATGCCGTGTTTTGGGACAAGATGAACAGATCTATCTCTGGTGTCCCCCAGGCCCTGAAGATCGATCGTTGAACTACAGGGTCCAGGCGCCATTTGTCTGGGTCGACCGAGTGCCAGCTGAGTGCATCCGCCAGTACATTGTCTTTGCCTGCTATGTGTATGGCGGTTACTGTAATGTCGTGTTTCAGGGTCCAGTCGAATAGCTCGAGTGTCAGGTTGAGGAGGGTGGCTGAGCGGGTGCCGCCCTCCTTGTTTAGGTACACCACCACCATTGTGTTGTCGGAAGAGACTTGAACGTACTGCGTGATGAGGTGTCGTTTGAGTGCCTTGAGAGAGTACGTGACTGCTCGCAGTTCCAGCACATTGATGTGTTGGCGCCGCTGTTCGCTGGTCCACAGGCCTTGTACTGTCTGGCCCACGTAGTGGCCTCCCCAGCCCGTGAGGGATGCGTCTGTGGTAAGTATTGCTGTCGGGTACGGTGGGGTGAATGGGACACTGACGGCAAGGTGTTCGTGTCGCATCCCCACTTGAGATAGAGTCTGACATGGGTCGGAAGTCGCAGCCTATACTGTGGGCCGTGCTTATCGGGGTTGAAGCTGTTGATGAACCAGTGCTGCAGCCGTCTCATGCGGAGCCTGGCTAAGGGTACGACTGCGATGGTCAAGGCCATGAGCCCTAGAAGCCTTTGGACTGAGTGGGCCGTCGAGGTGGGCGCTTTGTAGATTTGAGACGTTGTTAACATAACAGTGTGTAGCCTCTGGCGGGGCAGGGAAACCCGTCTGAATTCTGCGTCTACAATTCATGACGCCGATGAATTGTACCCGCTTCTGTGGCTTGAGGACAGATTTCGTTGGGTTGATGCAAAGCCCGAGTTCGTTTAACAGGGCGAGCGTGGTCTGAAGAGCCACCTCGAGGCGGGTCCAGGAGGAGTTGATGACCAGCCAGTTGTCTAGGTACGGATAAATTTTTATCCCTTCTGTGCGGAGTTTTGCACACACCGGGGCTATGCACTTTGCGAATATTCATGGAACTGTGCAGAGCCCGAAGGGAAGGACGACGAATTGGTAGGCTGCGTCGTTGAGTGTGAACCGGAGGTATTGCTGTCTGTCTGAGTGGATGGCTATATGGAAGTAGGCATCCTGCAGATCTATGGACGTGAACCAGTCCGTCGGTTTGAGAAACGGTAGGATGGACTGGAGCGTGACCATTTTGAACTTCTTCGGCATGATGAAGTTCACCCCGTGGAGGTCTAGGATTGGGCAGGAGTCCCCCTCCTTTCTTTGACACGGTAAAGTACCGTGAGTATAGCCCGGTTTCCATGTCTGGTCGTGGGACCGGCCGGATAGCTCCTTTGTGAAGAAGCGTTCATACTTCCTCTATGAGTGGAACCGTTGCTTTGGTGGTGCGAATGCCGGAGAAAGGTGGGACGGCGTCGAATTCTATTTCGTATCCGCTGATGATGATCTGCAGGACCCAGCAGTCTGAGGTGATGTATTCCCACGCCCAGAGGTGCTGCGATAATCTGTCCTGAAACATGAGGGGCTGCGAGGTGAGAACTGCGGTTGGGGGGTGGTCGGCGTCAAACACGAGGTTTTGTGAAGTCGGAGCCCTTTCGAGCACCTCGGAACCGGTCTTGGCTGCTCGGACATCGCGGGCCCGAAGGCTGTTGGTCGCGAGTGCAGCGTTCAGTGTTTCGCTGAGAATAAGGTTGATATTGGAACGACTGAGTTAGGTTCCAGCAGCGTTGTCTGTATTGGTGAGGCGGAGGAGGTGGTGCAAGGCCCATCTTCTTGGCGTTAGCGTGTGCTTTTTGCACTGCATCTAAGGAGTCGTCGGTGGAAGCGTTAAAGAGGCCTTCCCCGTCAAAAGGTAGGTCCTCGATCTTAGATTTGGTTTCCTGCGTCAGGGACGCGGACCTTAGCCATGCATGCCGATGGAGCGCCACAGCCGCTATCATTGACTTGCCATGGCAGTCGGCTTGGTGGCATGCCGTATTTAGTTGTTGCTTGGCTATGCCGGTGGCCTCTGCTTGGAAGACATGGGCGAGTTCTCTTTGCTCTTCCGGGAGGTGATTGCACAGGGTACCTATTTTTCCCCAGAGAAAAAGCTGGTACCTGGCCATAGTCACTTGGTATCCGTCGACTCGGAGACCCAGAGCGCTAGAGGAGTATACTCGGCATCCGAAGGCATCTAGTCTTTTACCCTCTTTTATCGGATGGAGTAGAGTGAGTCTTGCCCGATTTGGATTGTGCAGACTCGACTATGATGGAGTTCAGCATTGGGTGAGAGAGGAGGAATTTGGTGTCCTCCTCTCTGACTCTATACATGGACTCGAGCCGCCTAGCAGTAGCTGGTGTGGTGGCCGGGGCTTTCCAATTGTTTTTAACAGTGTCCATCAGTGTGAGAAGGAATGGGAGAAGAGTGGGAGCCGATTCCGTTTCTGTAATGACATCGTATACTGGATCACGAGGCTTGGGTTGTTCGACTTTCACCTCAATTCCGAGAGCGTGGGCCATGCGTTCAATGTGTTCAGTGAAGGATCCGAGATCTTCAGAGGGTGATGCCACTGAGTGGAACCATGTTTGTGGCTCTGGCGACGGTTGGTCTGATGGGGGGGGGGGTTTCAAACGATTCAGAATCGGACTCGTAGTCTGCAGAGGATGGTGATGGGCTCCGCAGTGCGGACGCGTATCGCGGCGGCGGGGGGCATGGCTTGTTCAGTGGTGGCAGGTGTGTGACAATTGCTGCCTAAGGGAGCCTCTACGGGGCAGTATCGGAGGAGGTGAAGGCGAGATCTCACGGTTGGATAGAGGGTATCTGCGGTGTCGACGATCGTCCAGTGGCGAGTGACACCTAGAGATATCGTCTGTGTATCAGTGGTAGGTGGAAGTGGTTGAGTAGACGGATCTGGTCTCTAGAATGGGGGACCGGGACCTGATATGCGAATGACGCTGGTGGCTCCGCCGTGTGGGTGGAGATATGCTGGAGGAGTGCCCAGCAAACATCGGATAGCTGGACATTTCAGTCAGCATCCGGTTGGTTTCTGCAATCTGCGGCTCCTCGGTCAGTTGTGCATCTCTTACTGGGGAGTTGATAAGTTCTCCCTCGGAGATCGAGGCTTGTAGTGCTTTTGGGCTCGAGGATCCCCTAGGTGTCAGGGATCGGGATCGAGCATGGTCGCCTTCCATTTCCATTGGTTGGATTGTGGGCGTAGGATTCGACGCCGGCCACGAGGACACCGAAGGGCGACTGGGCTTGGGTGAATCGGGCGTGGGTCGTGCAGACACTGAAGTACGGGTGGGTATGTGGCAGCCCTTAGCTGCTTTGCCTTAGCCTCTTTACGTCTCTTTTTTCGCTCTGCCTTGTCTTTATCTTTATGAGGCCTCTTCTTAGCTCTAGTGGGAGATCACTTACGGGATCGCTCGTCATGGTGTGAGACTGAGGAGTCTTCTGTTTCGCAATAGCTGGCGCCTCAGCCAGTGTCGAAGGCTGGGTTGCCTGGAGGGCCTTATGCCAGACCTCTGCTTTTAGCTTGTCTGCCCTGTGCTTGCGTGCCTGCCTGGTGAATGCCTGGCAGTGGTGGCAGGACTCGACCACTTGCCTTCTCCAAGGCAAAAAAGGCATAGCGAGTAGCCGTCGGCAGGGGGGAGTTTTGCCCTGCGCTTAACACATTTGCGAAATGGCGCCCTGGGCGCCATTTTGTCTCATTGTTGTAGGGAGTGGAGGATAGGAAAGGAATAGGTATAGATTAGAGTAAAAGTCTAAAGTTTTGTTCTCTCTCTCTTTTTTTGTTTTTGCAGGAGTTGAAGTGAGGAGACAAGAAGAGAAAGAGTGGAAGAGGAGAATGGCCTCAGCGTAGGAGAGCAAGAGAGAGAGATCTTCCTAGCAACTGTCCGTGAAGCGGTCAAAGAGGAACTGAGGGAACGGGCGGGAGCCGCACCAAGGGACATGCGCGAAGGGGAGGAGCTCCCACCCATTTTCGGTCCTCAGCTATTCAATCTTTCCGAACGAACTCCACACAAGCGCAGAGAGCCCATATATGTGTGATGCACAGAGACCACGAAGAACCAACTGTGTCCATCTGCCAGAATGGATAGCATTGGCTAAATGGATTCCCTCTCCCCACTGCAGCCCCCCATGCGCCCTCCAAATCTGCTCAAGGTTTGGGGAAACCTCCGGAGCAGGTGGGGTGTGTTTGTAGGGATAAAAGGGAGAGGAGAAGGAAGTCCTGATGCTCAAATGAAAGTCTGCTTGTGGGATGTGGCCCATACATTTTTAGTTTGTTAAACTAAACAAATGTGTCAGATGTAGTTGAATATACCATCTTCTACAACAGGGGTAGGCAACACGTGGCCCTCACTGCTGAGCCAGTGAAATTCACAGTAGTGGTGGAAAAACCATCACAGTTTTGCCACTGATTTTGGCAGAAAACCCCTAAGGAAGCCTAAAGCAACCAAATACGTATATAAAAATTGGCCCTTTTTGGCTTCTGCAGCGATTTGCTGCTGAAAATCGGTGACAAACAGCTTCCCCCCCTTTTTTTAACAGTGCCCAGGGGAGAGTGTCCCATGGGGTTCAGAGGGAATGGCCCCTGAAACCCCAAAGTTGCCCACCCCTAGAATACAACTTAAAACCTGTAAATACTTTGCTTCCTTGTTAGGAGGATTGGCTTTGTTTGTCTACATCTAGTCAAACCCAGGGTCCCTTTAAAATGGAGGAATTGAGTGAGAATTGGGTGGATTTGTACTGCAGTACCTCTGAATGTGTCCCAGTCCAAATCCCCGAGATCCCCCTCCAAACCCACATTTTAAAGGCACCTCGAGTTTGATACTCGACTGTCAGTGAACTGTCAAACTTGGTTTCCCTTTAAAATAAGGTGGGGGGCACTTTTAGCCTTTCCCCAGCCCCTAGAGCAGGGCTCTCCAACCTTGGGTCCCCAGATGTTGCTGGACTACAGCTCCCAGAATCCCTTGCCATTAGCCATGCTGGCTGGGTATGCTAGGAGCTGTAGGCCAGCAACATCTGGGGACCCAAGGTTGGAGAGCCCTGCCCTAGAGGGTTAGGGGAAAGTGCAAAAGTGGCTCCCCCATGGGCACTAAAGGGGGGAACTGGAAAAGTTGAGGCTCTTGCTGAGAAGGGGGGCAAATCCCCACAAACATCCCATTCTCAGCTGAGGACCCCTCATGGCTTGGGTTTCCCTTGACCAATCGGCTTCTCTAACCTGTCAAGAGGAACGGGGGGGGGGGAGTTTTCAAGCCTCTGCTGTACAATGTCCAGGGTGGGTACCTGCTGCCCCTTGGCAGCAGGCAGCCCCCCCTGCATTGCCCCCCCTGAATCTTGAAAGCCTCCCATTAGCACTTCCGCTAGAGCTCATTTGCACTAGAGAGACTAATTTTTTCTTTAATAATAAAAAAAATACTGGATAGCCACCGTTCAAAAAGTGCCACAGGGGCACTTTGAAGGGGCAGCTCATGGCTGCCCAAATGGGGATTGGGGACCAATTTTTTTAAAGGGCAAAAATGCCACAGCAAGCCAAAATCAGCTCAGCATCGAAGTGGGGAGGTAGGGAGGAGTGTGGTGTCCCATGGGATACTGCCTGGAGGAACAAGGGGGGATGGGGAAGCGAAGTACCCATGATGAGCCCAATCATCTATCGGGCTCATCATGGGTACTCTGTAGAACAACCAAACCGCCAAGCCAAGCCACCACAATGGGTTGACATGACGTGCAAACCTGCCCGGTGTCTCACAGGTCTATTAAAAATACTAAAAAATACTAAATGAGGAATCTGTCTGCAAGCAGCCACAGGTTATTGGTGAATATCATTTGGTGACTGCTTGGACACAACAATATTTGACAGTGCTTCTGCATTGTCAAGAGCTTTATTTCCCCTCACCCCATATTTTTTAATCCATTGGAATTGGAAGGTCTCAAAGTCATAGGGACAGAAGAGGCTCAGAGTTCTCTTTCATCAAACCAAAACAGATCACCAAAAGCAAAGACCGAGAAAAAAAACACAAGCCAATAGTTTAAGAGAAGCAAGCAACACACTGCAAAGAAGAGAAACACCTATATAGTTATTAGCCAAGTTTGCCAGCAAAAAAATCACTTCACAACACTAAATCAGGGAACAAGCATGAAGACTCGTCTATTCAGTTAACCATAGGATAATATGGTCTTTGACCTCCAGTGAAAATCTATACCATGGCATTCACTAATGCCTCAGAAGAAAAGGGTTAGGGAAGAACCATTCCTGACCCCAATTGTACCAAATTCTTTAGAATGGTGCTTCAGTTAAGAAAAATCCTTTCTACTCAGATAGCGGGTGGGAAGGAAGCTTATTTGTTAGAAGTGGATAAAGATTTTTAGTGTGAAATTATGGGGGAAGTCTGGAGCAATACAATTTTCAGTTATTTTGTATTTCAAAGAGCAGTGCTACAAAATGGCTTCTCAGTGATATTTAACACTTTGGAAAACGTATAAAATTTCTAACACAAGTGTGAGAAATGCTAATATTGAGAGATTAAAGGAGACTTTATCCTCATGTGATGGAAATGTGAAAGAGTTCAGAAATTTTGGGAAAATATCAAGACAGTAGAAGAAATACCGGTAGTTAAAATTAAGTTAAGAGAGTAGGTTTGTACTTTATATTACATTTAATAGTCGTACAAAGACACACAATCAGGACAGCACTAAAACTTCCAGTGGCTCCAAGAATTTTCAGAAGTGAAGCCTGAACCTACTAAGAAATTGCTTTGGGATTAGTTAAAATCACAGCTTTGAAAAAAAGAATGGGCAGGATCCAATCTTGTCCACACAAGCAGTCCATCGCCACTTTTGTTCCACACGCGGCCAACCCTGCTAATTCCATTGCACGAGCACCCCTCACTATTAGCACACGGCGATTTGGAACTTCTGGGGGCAAACCAAAATGAGTGGAAATGCCCATTTCTGGAATGGGGCAGGTCGATGGAGCTCCCTTATGAGAGTTACACTAACCCGTCGCATTCCAGAAATGGGTATTTCCACCCGAAACTACTAAATTGCCATTGCGCAAGTGTGGGGGCCACTTGCACAACAGAATTGGCAGTACCAGCCTTACACAGCAGGTCAGTTAGAAACTGCCTGTATGACAACATGCTCTTAGGAGTAATATGAAGTTCAGTAATTAGGTATATCATAGCACAATATTCTACTAAAGACAAGACAATCTCATGGACTGCTTCTCTCTGTTAAGTTTTAAATTATAAATTGTCTGAATGTTTGTGTTTACATATTTGGGTAGTGTTCATATAAAAGCAATAGCCTTCATGCACTAATTTTACCTTGAAACCGACAAGTCTCTTCACTATGAAAAGTGTTCTAGAGCAGGGGGTGGGCAGCCTTTTTTCTTAAAGGCTGCCCTTTCTTAAGAGTCACATTCCCTTGTGGGTAATCTGTCAGGGGCTGCATACTGGCGGTGAGGAGGGCTGAAGCCATTAGTAGGCAGGGCCAGAGTGAAAAGTGGGTGGGTTACCCCATTTCTTTCTTTGACACCCTTTTTTTCTCTTTATGGCAACCCTTTTTCTCACTCTTTCTCTTCTTCCTCATGCAGCTGGTTGCCAGGGAAGGGACCAATTGCTCTTGCCAAACAACTGAACTGATTGCAAGCAGAGGGCTTTTGAAATTAGGCCGAGGGCAGCATGAAATTAGGCCAAATTAGCTTGCCCACCTCTGAGAGAGAGAGAGAGAGAGAGAGAGAGAGAGAGAGAGAGATATTACACTTCCAATACTTGATATTGTCTATATTAATGTTCTTTACAGTTAAAGAACCACATTTCTATCTTTTGGAAGTTCTGTATATTAGTATTTTACTTAACAGACAAGGCCTGTGATGTAGAGGCCTAGCTGTATGAAAAGAAAATTATTTTCCCATATAAACTGACAGGGTTGGCTGTGTAACACTAGTATCACAGAAATGGGTTAGTCAGTAAGGAGAGTACACTACAGGCTCCAAGAATCTTCCACTACAGACAAAGGACAGGCTGAAGCTTTATAGAAGATTCCACCTGTATTAATCTAAATGGTACTCAATGGGTGAGAGACATGGACTAGAGCATCAGCTGGTGACAAAGAGTCACAGCTGAGAGTAGGCCTAGTGAGAGCAGGCCTAGTTCAATAGATAATTACTTCAGAAAAACAAGTTCCAGATTATAATTACTGTGTATTCACAGGGTGTATGTAACTGGTTGCTTTACCACCAGTTCTGGGATTTCAGGAAAAGTGACCTGCAATTTTTTGAGAAGTCTGAAATCTTTTTAGATCCTTTCTGTTCAATGTTATTGAAACCCACCCCTCACAATCCAAATTTTGATTTTAGAAATACTAAAAAATTGATTCACTATGCTCCCATTTTTGCCACGTCCAAAATCTCCTACATTCAGAGACATTTCATAAACACCTTACCCATGATGTCATTTAAGTTCTAATTAGAGTTAAACCAAGGGCATATTATGTTAGGAGTCCTTAGGTAGTAATTCTGCAATGACTTACATCCCCTCAGTTGTGCTGTAGCAGCTAAGCCAGATTGCAGTTAAACTAAACCCAAGCTAGTATACAGTTAGAAAGTGGGAAGTGCTTCAACATAGATTTAATTAACCACAGGGTTCCACATTTTCACTCACCACCATGCTCACCATGGCAGGTGTGCTGTCACCCTCTGACAAGTCCCTTCCCAACCGAGCTGCAGAGGTGGGTGGAGATGGTCCCCACAGATGCACAGCAATCCCTGCCCCCAGCTTCAATGTCGGGAGGAAGGCTAGGAGTTGTTCAGCTGTGATATTACTAAGGGCAAAACAACAACTCCCCACCACCTTTTCCAGCTCAGAACTTGGAACTGGGAATTATGCCTGACATTGCTAGGTTTGCGACAAAGGGAGGGATGGGGTCCTGGCAACCACAGTTTTCGGCTTGGCTACCCCTGGGTATGCAGTAGAAGATACTATAATTATAGTCCTTTTGATGCCAAAGATAGAAAAGATTTAAAAACAAGAAGTGTAAGATTTAGCCAAGCTTAATGTAGGTCATTCCATGCTCCCAAAGAGCTCATGGGACCTTTAATCCCATCTGGTTCACCCCTGATTCAGTGTTCATTCTTTTCAGCTGAGTCACTTGAGAGTGCAAATTCTCAACATCCCCTTTGAATCTAGGCCCTCTTACCCCAACTGGCTACAACAGGAGTTGGCCACAGCTCTGTGAGCAAGAGGAAGCCCCAACTATGAATGATCATAGTACTGGGGCAAAGCACTGGCAAAGAAAAAGGTAAGCTAAACACCTGCATTAAATTCAGCAACAGTATGAGGCGACCAGAGCAATAAACTCTCTTCTCAAGCGTATAGTAAACTTACACATTCTTCACCTGATCTCCTGATCTCAAAAGTTGCTTAAACAACATTCTACTGGAGGTGTCTGAGGTTGCTGGAGCCAGAATTAGAACCAACATATTCGAATACCTATCAAACTTTCTGCTGACACTCTTATTTCTAAATGTCCCAGAACGATCCCTCTCATGGACACAAGAGCTGATCTTTCCCAGTATAGCAGGGATGCAGCTCCTTCAGCCAGTGGGCCTAATCCGGCCTGCAGGGCACCCCAAACTGGCCTGCAGAGCCTCTTGGGGTTCCTGAGATCAGAGATAATAGCAGAGATGCAGGACTTGCCCGTGCTGGAAAGTGCCCAACACAACCAAGTCCAGCCACCTCACATTCCCACTGTTATCTCTGATTTGTGATTGGAGATAACAGTGGGGTTTGCCCTGGGTGCCACATACTAGCAGAGAAATCCCCACTGTTATCTCCAATCTTAGATCGGAGATAATGTTGGATGGGGGAAGCAGGATTTGCCCAACAGTATTTTGAGGCTTTAAAAAGAAAGCTATTCACAGGATCAGAAGATAGTAGTAGGGTTACGTGCACAATCACAGCAACACATCTTTATCTGAGGCAAAAAAGCAAAAGCTCACACATCCTTCTTGACAGTAGCCTTACAAAGGTCAGTGGTGATGAATAATACTGCAACACTGGAAAGGATTCTTGAAAAACTATACAAAAGCCAGAGCTGAGGTTCCCCCTTAAAGTATAAAGAGAACATAGGAAAGAAGTGGGATGCCTCAAACTCCATCTTTTTTTATATTTCATATGCTGCATGCACATCCTGCATCAAACACAAGAATGTACTGACTGGTATCACCCATTAATATGAATGACTAAAGATACTGGGGGAAAATCTGCAATGTACACTGATAGCTGCAGAAAGGCAGATTGGTAGGTATCTTGGTTCAATGGCTGCATTTTTCTGATGCAGGAAAATATTCTTGAGAGTACCTGTTGCTAGTTGCTGAGTGCAGCATCTTAAATTCCCTCATACAGAAGAGGAATATACCATCCAAAATTGAATTTGCACTGTGGAATACAGAATATGAGTACAATTGCCAAATTTTGTAGCAACTACAATGTACCCTGAGTTCTCATTCCTCTTCTATCCAACACACACAAAAACCATGTTTATAAGTTCCCATATTCTGAAGAAAAATCTGAATACATATAGTGGGTTTCTGCTAAATGCCTAAATTGAGTGTAGTTCCTTCAAAGTCCCTGATTGCTCCAGAACACAACTACTGCACACTAAGAGAAAGTGTAACGTCTTCATCTAAGTCCCTGTTTGCAGCTCCAGGACACACCTATCACACTGCGATAGAGAGAAAAAATCCCAATTGTCAAGAGACCCAAAGCGTGCAGCCCAAATTATTCGTGCAAAAAAGAACATTTATTTCAATTTGTAGCATATCCACCCTTACAGCAGTATTAAAGAATTAGTGTTCCCTATATCCCAAATGTTTGCAGTCCTGAAGAGCAAAATCTTGATCTATATATATCTTTCTTGCTAATATGCCTTTCTTATTCACTAATGGGCTGACATATTCTGCCCATTCACATTTTGCTACTGGATATAAAGCCATAAAATAAGCAAGCAATTTTGGGAGGAACATCAGGTTTCCAATCCATTACCAGTTGTAGGGGAGTGGTCTGGGGTCAGATCCCGGATTCCCCCTTCCGAGGTTGGAGCAGTTTTATGAGCCATCCTATGGTCCCTGGGATGCTCTCCCAGGGACCACAGGATTGCTCTCAAAGTGTTTGTAGATTGATGTCTTTCATAATAGTTTTGAAGTCTCAATCTTGCACCATTGGGTTCTAGGAACCTCACAGAATTCTATTCTAAGATGACTAGTACAGGTGGAGAAACCCACAAGGTGATAGTTATGATTCCTGCATTGAAATGTCTAGGCTGGCTATGCAGTCAGAGAGAACAAGTAGTCCCAAGGATGTACTAGGAACAGCCTCGCAAACTTATTTGTCTAGGGTACCCAAGCAAGTGAATGGCAGATGCAGGTGGCAGTTCCATCTGCCCTCCAACTGGAAAGCACACTCCTGCTCTTTTTAGGGATTGTGTTATCACAACATTATCACTACATGCTTGTGTTATCACTACAAGCATAGCTCTCTTTTAACTTTGAAAAGCTAACAGAATTTTAAGCTAGAAAAAGCAGAGCTCCAGAATCTGTTTTCAATAAAGGTCTCAGAATAAATATCTGAGTTCTGCTCCCTCACCACTGAGTAACCACTGCCTGTAACTACATACTTTGGATTAAGGTACAGTGTATTGAACACTGGTAATCTTGTTAGTATGCAAGAAGAATTTGGGGACTTATTCTTTATGGCTATTTGTCTGACATTTTAAAATTTTATGGTCAGGATCCCAATAGCCAAACAACTAGTCTCGTGCTCCCAGGGAGGCTTTGCACTTGTGCTATTTAAACAGCAGTCCTTCATGGGAACCCACTCTTGAAACTGAACAGAATTCCCACAGCATTTTTTGATATGGCAAGGTGGTCTGCATTTCAAAGAAAATAATGAAACATCATACTGGACATATAGGGTGGCTGGGTGACCAGCCAGATGGGCGATTCACAAATGTAATAAATAAATAAATAAATACA
The DNA here is from genome assembly GCA_021292165.1 of Shinisaurus crocodilurus. NCBI lineage: Eukaryota > Metazoa > Chordata > Lepidosauria > Squamata > Shinisauridae > Shinisaurus > Shinisaurus crocodilurus. The sequence continues at coordinate 59,981,929 of CM037878.1, forward strand.
TACATACATACATACATACAAGCCCTTTGGAACAAGTAAAGTAGTACTTTTATTTAATCCAAGAAAACACAGCACCACAAAATAACAATGCCAATTTGACCATGCCCGTGTCATCTTAAAAAGGTTCAGAATGTCAAAATTCCACTGCCTTTGATTTTTCCAAGGCATTATAATGCAGAAGATTTTGACCTACTTATAATGAAGCGTAGAGTGTTCGAGGATCGGGATATCTGTAAGGAGACCAAAACACTGGTTTATAAAGCCATTGTATTACCAACTTTACTGTATGCCTGCGAAACATGGACTATCTATAAACGTCACTTCCACCTCCTTGAAAGATTTCATCAACGTTGCCTCCGGAAAATCCTGCGAATTACTTGGGAAGATAGGCGAACAAATATCAGTGTCCTGGAAGAAGCAAAGACTACTAGCGTTGAAAAAATGGTCCTTCAATGGACCGGTCATGTTGTTCGAATGTCTGACTGCCGTCTCTCAAAGCAGTTACTTTATTCCCAACTCAAGGATGGAAAGCGGAATATCGGTGGTCAGTATAAGAGGTTTAAAGATGTTCTTAAGGCTAATCTAAAAAAAAATGCAATATAAACATTGAGAACTGGGAAGCTCTGGCCCATGAACACTTTAACTGGAGGTTGGCCTTTCACAAAGGTTCTATGGACTTTGAAGAAGCCCGAGTGCAAGGTGAAAAGGAGAAACGTGCTAAGTGAAAAGCACGTCAAACGAATCCTTTACAGCAGGGGTCCCCAACCCCCGGGCCGTGGACCGGTACCAGTCCGTGGCCTGTTAAGAACTGGGCTGCGCAGTGCGCGGCCACCGCGCCGCCCAGTTGCCACACCACCCGGTTTTACAAAAATGCTCGTCGGGGAGGCGAGCAGAGGGACGAGTGGTGGGGGGTGCTCGCAGGAGCTCACAAGCACCCCAAGAGCCAGGTGGGGTGCTTGCGGTGCGTCCCAGCAGGCGGCGCAGCGGGCGGCCGCTGCACTGCCCGGCCGCCGCGCCACTGCACCGCAAGCACCCTGTCCTGGCTCTCGGGATGCTCGCAAGCTCCAGCGAGCACCCTCCCTCCGCCGCTCGTCCCTCTGCTTGCCTCTCCGACAAGCATTTTTGTAAAGCCGCTAGTGACGCGACGGGTCTCCCGTCACATCACTTCCTGGTTCTCCGGTGCTGCCCGAGCAGGTGAGCGGTGGGCGACCCCCCCCCGGTCTGTTGAAAAATTAATTCCACGGGACCCGGTCCCTGGTCCCAAAAAGGTTGGGGACCGCTGCTTTACAGGGCCATCTTCCATCTGGTAACCTGTGTCCTCACTGTGGGAAGCTGTGAGGATCTAGAATTGGCCTCCACAGTCACTTACAGACCCATCGCTAGAGTTTACACAATTTTATACAATTTCCTCTTTATATAATTTTATTTTGTAATTTTATCCTGGAAGACAATCTTAGTCGGTCACGAGTGATCGCCTACTCCTGCACTGTTCTTGTGAGTCAAAAGAATTTCATAAAAGATTTTTTGAACTTCTTTTTTTTTTTTTGTATTTACTGCTTACATGTTTCTAGTGCTTTGGGTTTTCCAGAAAATTTTGAACTGGAAAATTGCAAATCAGGCTAACTTGCATCAAGTAATTTTCAGTTTGCTTCAGAAAATCTTCTGATGGCTTAGAGAGGTCAAATTTAGCATGTTTATTTTTTAAAACTTATATTTAGTAAATGTTTTTTAATTTAACCAGAAATATCTGAGGGAAAAACATTAAAGCACACCTAATGTGATTTCAATGTTATATTATGTAGACATTTTCACTGGAATACTTGGTAAAAGTTTAAGACAGGTGTGGGGAACCTCTTTCAGTCCATGGGCCAAATTAAATTTCAGAGAAGCTCTCGGGGCCACATTCTAGTGGTGGTCGGGCCAAAGGAAAAGGAGTGGGGCCAAAGGCAAAAGAAGTGGGGCCAAAATTACAGAAAAAGACCAACATATTGTAACTTAAAGCTTTTACTGCCAATAAACCTTAGGAGAGGCATTTCAACCTTTTAGAATGGGGGGGGGGGGGACAGCACAAAAGGCAGGAAACAACCAAACAATTGGTGGTTGGGGGGAAAGGGATTGGGGCCAGGGGAAGAGGCATGCCCTTCTGGGGAACTCTGGAGGGCCAAATTTGGCCACAGGCCTGTGGTTCCCCACCCCTGGTTTAAGACAATAGCATGTACTTCCCTTACATTGTTTAAATTTAAGAAAAAAACAAAGGTACTGAAACCTGTCAACACACCGATAAATTTTAGCAACCCAAAGAACTGTGCACAATATGCTGACAACTACGTACTCATCCGTTTCAAGAGAGTTCAACTCTTGTCCACTGAGGTCATTGGGGCATTTTCTTGTCAATACCTGTTTGTTATATTTCACACTAAGACATATATGCATTTCAATGGCATATGTGTATTCCCTCACATACTCACTAAGGAGTATCACCTGCAAAATATTTATTAAAACTTTGAAATGCTCAAGTTTGCCTAATATTGTATTTGCAATTGGCATCCATTTATTGCTACCAATGAACTTATGAAATGGATAATTTTCCACAGAAAAATAAAGCATTGGAAAATTTTCCATGGAATATTTTCCACCCCAAATCACTGCATGTTTCCTCTGAAGTGGACAATGTCCCTGAGAGAGCCAAGATACTTAGGGTAAGAATGATAATCTGGTTAAAGCTGGGAAAGATAAAGCCTGAGGTCAGGGGCAATGGAAAAAATTGAGAGGGGGAATTCTTCACACATGATTTCATAGATTTCATAGATCTATAGAGTTGGAAGGGGCCTACAAGGCCATCGGGTCCAACCCCCTGCTCAATGCAGGAAACTAGAGGAGGGGTCTCCCATCCAAGTAATAACCAGGCCTGACCCTGCTTAGCTTTCCACACTCAGACAAGCTGAGCCAGCGTGAGCCACAGGCCTGTAATCTTTTCTTCTTCTATTGTTTTCAGCTGAAATAGTAGATGTTTGGAGGGGGAATGTTTTAAAACTAGTAAGCAATATTTTTGAGGAACATAGGAAGCTGCCTTATTCAGAGTTGGATCATTGGTCCAGTATTTTTTACTGGTAGAGGATTCTCCAGCATTTCAAACAGGAGTCATTCTCAGCCTTAACTGGAAATGCCAGGGATTGAACCTGGAACCTTTTGCAGCAAAGCACGAGCTCTGTCACTAAGCTATGGTCCTTACCCCTCTTTCAGAATAGTGAGTAAAATACTTAAAACCCCTAGATACAAGATTCCAAAATAGTAATATTGGTGATGATAGCATTGCTACTACCCTGGCCTCAATATTTTCTATCACCACACGTACCATGGTGACTCTGCTACCAGAGCTGGCAAGTGTGGCAAGCAACCATTCTTCCTCACAATGCTAAAGCTTAAGAGGTGGGCAGGAATTGTCCTGGCAGTTGTGTTGATCCCCTCCCCTCCCCAGCTCCAAGGGAGGAAGACTTGTTTCATTAGTGAGCCACCTAGCATGTCTTGCCTCAGAGCAATCAAACCAGTAAGCTCTTTGCTGGCCTCTCACATAAAAGGCCCGCAGGAGGCTTTCCTAGCCACTCAGAAGCAAGGCATCCAGCACACCTCACTTTCAAGAACCCAAGCCAGCACACCCCCCACCAGTTTTCCCACAGGAGAGGCTAGTGTAAGGGTTCCTTGACCACTTGGAGGCATGGAGTACAGCACACCTTACTTGCAAGCATAAAGTTATACACACCCTTCCAGACTCCCACAAGAGAGGCCAGCAGGGGGCTTTCTTGGCTGCTGCTGGGTGAATACTTGGTACCGCCATCAAGCAGCAGTCAAGCTGGCTGCTCTTCTCCCAGGAAAGGACACTGGGGTGGTTGGTACGGCTGCTGCTGGATAGAGGTGCTCAAGAAGCCTGTTCCCAGCAGCAACTGCCAAGTCAGGATGCTCTCCACCAGCCTTTACTGCAAAAAAAAGAAAGAAAAAGAAAGTGTGGGGGAGGGGAGTCCTTGGAGGGCAAGGGATAGGAACCTAGCAATCACATCTTTTTGCTTAGCTAGCAAATTTATTTATTTGAGAGACTACCTCGGCCCTTACACTCCTATCCCTCACTTTAGTTATTAGGGGAGGCCCTTCTGATACTCCCTGGTTTCATCTGGCAGTCACTGTTACTCTAAAGCCAAAGCAGTTGTTAAACAGAATTTGGGATATAGAATTACAAAAACATTTAAGTTCATTGTGCAAATTTAGTGCTGTAGGTAATAAGATCTTTGACCCTTCTTCATATCTAGCCAATTTAACTTTTACCAAGTTTAGAAAAGCTTTTACTTTAGCCCGATTTAATGTTTTGCCTTCTATGCTTTTGGAGGGGAGATATCTAAGACCATCTCTGTCCTTGTAACAATGGGGAAGTTGAAAGCGTGGGACAAGTTCTTTTACACTGCTCCTTTTATCGGGACCTTTGTAAAGAACTTATTTTACCTACTTTACGCAAATTCCCAGGTAGATCTGAAGAATATTACATTTTACATTACATAGTACAAGAATATTACCTTGTACTTTCTGACAAGGTCCCCATGCCCCTGCCCATGGACAAAACGTTATATCAGTTAGTATGTGAAGGGAGGGGGAGTGTGAGAGGAGTGTGGAATGTAGAGATGTCTGCTGATTGGCTGAGAGAGTGAAAGGGGTGTGTGTGAAGCTGGTGGAGCGAAGTCTGAAGAGAGAGGGGGAGAGTGGGTAGAGGGGGAGAGTGGGTAGGTAGAGGGAAGTCGCAGAGGGCTGCCTGAAAGGGGGGGGGAGAGAGAAAGAGAGAGGGGGCCTTTTTGAGAGTGGTGGAAGTTATCTGAGTGGAGTTGGAAGCTGGAGTCTTGTCTGAGTGGGGGGGGGGAGTTTTCAACATTTAGAATCTAATAACATTATCCATTTCCCTACCCTTAATTGTAATTAAGTAAACTTATTTCATTTTTAAAACTTAAAAGAAGTGGTCTGAGTTGGTTACCCTGGAGGGGGTTGGTGGCAGCGGAGGAGATTGGGAGAGTGTGGAGGTGGGATTTGACCGTATAAAGCTTCGGGTACGAATCACAAGGTGGTGGTGAGGGGAGAGGGGTCACAGGTGGTGACATTACAGTCCCCCATATTACCAACAAAGAGGCCAAATGCTGTGCAGCTGCCATGACTTGCCGCTCCTCTTTGTTAACAAAGTGATGTGTTATCATTATGGTTTTCTGACATAAAAATCTTGATACAAATTTTATACATTTTGGGATGCATTGTTGGCGTAATGGTATAATGTATGTTATATGTTTTGCTTTGTCTGATTCTGTTTTATCTATTTGGTGTTGGTCGTTGACCGTAATAAATATATTCATTCATCCATCTGGCGATCAATCAAAAAGAGTGTTTACTGTAGTTGCCCCTGCCCTCTGGAATACTCTGCCCCTGGAATTAAGGCATGCGCCAACACTTGTGCATGCTAAAAACTTTTTTTCACCCAAGTTTTTCCAGATTGAAAAACTGGAAAACCAGAATAACTGCTGCTTACTCTTTTAGAGATGTATACAGATGTTTTACTATTTTATATTGTATTTTATTGAGTTTGTGATTGTGTTTTTGTATTGTGCATTGCTTTGGTAAATTTCTTTGTAAGCAGTACGGTATATAAATTTATTAAATATTCTTTTAAAAGTTGCAGATCCCTGCTATTATATTTATTCAAAACACTAACACCCAAAATACTCTTAGGACCAAACTAGGAGACTGCAAAACTTGTTTCTCCTGCAGCATGGTGCAAAGCATTTACACAAAGCAGCTTCCAACCTCTTTCTTCTCACATGCCTCCTATTCCTCTGTCTCTTGCATCCTGAAAAGGCCTATGAATGTTTGAATACACATATATACAAAGAAACATTATGCAAACCCTTCTGTCATCTGAACACAATGAAACTGGGACTCGGGAGATCCGGGTTCTAGTCCCCACTCGGCCATGAAACTCACTGGGTGACTTTGGGCCAGTCACTGACTCTCAACCTAACCTACCTCACAGGGTTGTTGTGAGGATAAAATGGAGAGGTGGACTATGTAAGCCGCCTTGGGTTCCTTGCAGGAAAAAAGGCGGGGTATAAATGTAATAAAATAAATAAATAAATAAATAAAACTCAAATTGAAAGTTCAGAATCAGAACTTAAGGATCTTTCAGATGCTGATAGAAGAAATAAAACTGAGTTATGCAGCTATTTCAACTATTTACTGAGGTGTAGTAGTATATAAATAAACGTGGGTTCAGGAATAGCTAGTTTTCCCTACAACCACTATGACACTTTCAGCTTGCCCAAATGCAAGTTTATTCAAAAGCAAGTTCCACTGAGCGCAATAGGATTGACTACAGTTTGTCCAAACTACATTATATAAATGTTTAATTTTCTGTTCTTTAAGCTTCTTCTGTTTCTGCAAGTTAATAGGCCTCAGCATTATCATTTTCTAAGATGAGATAATCAAACTTTGCTTACTACCATGTATATTTTCAGCTTTCATTTTTCTTCTTTCTTCCCCCATTCCCAACTAGTCCACATGCTGGTGCACATTTTGCACTTTTCCCCAAGCCTCTAGCTGCTTGGAAAGGTGCAAAAGTGCACACCCCTTTTTCTAGGAAAAAGTTTTGACAGCTAGCTGTCAAAACTCTGGGTCCCTTTAAAAAGGGAGTTTTGACAGGGCAATGGGTCGCCTTTTTTGACAGTTGTCAACAGAAACCAAAGGGGGAAAAATAATTTGGAGCCCCTTCTGGGCAATGTCCAGAATTGGTACCTGCTGCACCTTGGCAGCAGGTACTCACCCAGACATTGCCCCAGCCGAAGCTTCAAATCCCTGCAGCTGTGCAAGTGTGGCTAAAAACTGCGGTGTAAGTGACGGCTTTTGCAATTGGGGAGGGGAGTAAAGGGGGGGAAGTCACAGCAAACCAAAACCAGCTGGCAATCACGGCAGGGAGTGGGGATACCCGCAGGAGGAATGAGAGGGGAGGAGGGAGGGGGGGCCAACAACCCACAGTGAGCCCAATCATCTGTTGAACTCACCATGGGTTGTTCACATGACAACCAATCCACCGTGGTATATCATCCCAGGGTGGGTTAGCATGATGTGCAAACGTGACCAATGGCAGACGATGGGGAGTAAGTTGAAAGATTCCAATGGAGAGTCAAAAAACACTGCCGCCCTCTCTCCCTCCCCTGCCACACCAAAGGATTCCAATTAACTGCATTCAATCACAGCACACCAACAACAGTATATAAATCACAGCCCAGAAAATCCATTTCACAGGTAATACAGTACATGGCATGGTATTACATATAGACTCATGTCTAGGAAGCTTAGAGTGAGGACTTTGGTGATGGGAACTCCGGTGAATGCACAACACCACACCCTTGCTAACCACTTATCTTCTCAGACACATTACTCAGATACAAAACACTCAATGGGAACCACAACTCCATTGCTGCAACTGGAAATACAAGGACAAAGCAAACCACATAGATAAGCAAGGGAAGGAAAATCCATGTCTCCAAGTGCAAATGTCTCCCATGCCTCTCCCCACTCCCCCATGTGGAAACTGTGTACTGGCTAAACAATCTTTCCTCACTCAAAAACCAGCAGCAATTTCTCCCACACTTGGGTGGGTGCAGGTTAAATATTCACTGTGCATAAAAGGGACCTTTCTGGGTCATGAACCTCACTATAAACCTGTGAAGGCAACAGGGAGGATAGACACACATGTTAAGTGAGCACAAAACACTCCACTCCAACCATTATTTCTTCTGTCCAAATAATCATTGCAGGGTCACAGTCTAGGCACAGGGAGCAGCCCACAGTATAAACAGAATTCCACAACAACTCTGTACAAAAAAATTGGCAAGTATTGATTTATACATACATTTCTAGCCCACCCTATAATTACTGGATCTCAGGGTGGGATACAATAATAAAAACAATTAAACAATTCTCAATTATTACAGTATTTCCACAACTGGTGAACATGGACATTAAAGGCACTATCAAGTGGGGAGGAACAATGAGGCATATGAACTGGAAAAGACAGGTTGCTTACCTGTAACTGTAGTTCTTCGAGTGGTCATCTGTGCATTCACACATATGGGCTCTGCACGTGCACGGAGACCGTTTCGGGAAGATTCTATAGCTGAGGCGATTTGGGTGGGAGCCCCTCCTCCCACACATGCCCTCTAGTGGGCTCCCGCCCTCTTCCTCAGTTCCAAGACCGCCATCGCGATCCCAGTACCAAGGGAGAAAATTCTAGCAAGAGTTTTCCTATTATTTAAAAAGTCACAGATATATACATACAATCGAATTCGAGAAAAAACTGCTCGGTATCGATAGAATTTAGGCCCAAGGAATAGCACCTAATCTGGTACGCTATCGAACTTGACAGTGACACCGAAACGGGGATGGAGGGCGGGTTGTGTGAATGCACAGATGACCACTCGAAGAACTAAAGTTACAGGTAAGCAACCTGTCTCTCTTCTTCGTGGTCTCTGTGCATCACACATATGGGCAGAGTAACAAGCTGACTTACCGGAGGAGGGTTGGAGTCGAGGTTACTGTAGGACCGACGAAAGGTCAGCTCTACCGAACGCGTTGTCCTTCTGTGATCTGATATCGAGGTGGTAATGAGTTACGAATGTTGAAGGCGTCGACCAAGTAGCCGCCTTGCAAACATCAACCATGGAGACACCTCTCGCAAAAGCCGTCGATGTCAAAATAGCTCTGGTGGAGTGAGCGCATATCAAAGTCAGCAGCTGTCGGTGCTTAAGCTCGTACGCTAAGCGAATACACTCAACAATCCAGGATACCAGTCTCTGCGTGGACACCGGGGAGCCCTTCGAAGGTCCCCCATAACAAACAAAAAGGCGATGGGAAGACCGGAAGTTTTCAGTACGGGACCTACTGCATTTTTCGCTCCATAACCCGCACTTCCCCCCCCCCCCAAAATAGGGGAAAATGTCTGTGCGTGTTATGGCCAGGTGCGTGTTATGGAGCGAAAAATACGGTATATAACACTAGTGACCTGCGCACATCTAGTGTGTGTAATTGACGTTCCAAAGGCGATGAGGGCATTGTAAAAAAGGCCAGTAACACAATGTCTTAATTAAGGTGAAAAGTAGAGACTACCTTAGGAAGGAACATTAGGTCTGGGCGTAAGACTACTTTATCTTTATGGAAGACAAGATAAGGTGCATCTTCACGCAATGCAGCGAGCTCAGAGGCCCGGCGAGCAGAAGTGATAGCCACCAAAAATGCAGTTTTCAACGTGACGAACTTGATGGCCACGGAAGCCATAGGTTCAAATGGTTTTGACATTAGAGCTCGAAGTACTAATTGCAAGTCCCAACGGGGCATTAGCGAACGAACCGGAGGGCGGAGGCATTAAGTTTTTTACTCCTTTCAGAAAATGTTTCACTAGAGGATGTGTAAATAGGGTAAAGCCCTCGCAGCCATTATGATAAGCTGATAAGGCAGCCAAGTACACCCTTAATGAGGTGATTTCCAATCTTTTGTTCTGCAAATGGAGGAGGAACTGTAGCACCTGCTGTATCAAAGCAGCCGAATATGGTACCTCAAGGGGATCAAGATAGGTGCAGAAGGCTTTCCATTTTCTTGCATAGGAAGCCCTGGTAGAAGGCTTCCATGCTGCTCACAAAACATCCTCGATCTCGAGAGGGAGAGAGCCCGTTGTCAGATCCGCCATGCGGTAAGTTTGAGAATGGCCAGATTCGGATGGAGCAGGGTGCCCTTGGCCTGCGATAATATTGTTGGAATCCACGGGAGATGCAAATATTTTCTCCTGGAAAGGTGGAGTAACGGTGCAAACCAGGCTTGTCTTGGCCACCACAGAGTTACCAGAATACAGCTCGTGCCATCGGACTGTGTCTTTGAAATTACTTTCGTTAGCATCGGAGTTGGAGGGAACATGTAGAATAGGGTCCCTGACCAAGTGAGGAGGAACGCATCGCCGATTGACACCGAGTAGTGGCCCGCCCTGCTGCAAAAAGTGGGGCAGGCAGCGTTCTCTGAAGTGGCGAAAAGATCCACAGTCGGAGTCCCCCATTGCTGGAACAGAAGGTCCCGAACCTGAAGATCGAGCTGCCACTAGTGAGAGTCGATAGATACTCTGCTGAGAGCATCTGCTAGGATGTTGTCCTTTCCAGTAATGTAGATGGTGGCCCTCACTGAAATCTGTTGTGGAATTAGCCAGTCGAACAGGCGAAGCATCAGGTTGGTCAATCAAATGGAACGTGTGCCACCTTCCTTGTTCAGGTAGGCGACCACTGTTGTATTGTCTGTGACCACCTGTACAGATCTCTTCCGCAGGATGGATTCGAGAGACTTCATCGCGTTCCACACTGCCAGGTGCTCTAACACATTTATATGCTTGCCTCGATCTCGAGGCGGCCATAGTCCTTGTACTGTGTTGGAACCGCAGTGCGCTCCCCAACCCAAGAGAGACGCATCTGTTGTCAGAGTCAGTATCGGTGGAACGGGCCAAAATGGAAAGCCTGCCGCCAGGTTTCTTTGATCCACCACGACAGAGATCATTTGATGTCGGGTGGGATGGATAGTCGAGTTCGATGGGCATTCATCTCAGAATCGAACAACCTTATGAACCAGTTTTGTAGCAGACACATCCGAAAGCTACCACTGGTATAGATGATGCCATGAGTCCGAGAAGTTTCTGGATCGAGTATGCTGTGCAAGAAGTTGTTCGATTTAGTTTGGTAGCCAAAGTAATTATTTTTGCTACTCTGTCTTGTGGAAGGAAGGCGTGACTGACAGTTGAGTCCAGAAAGGCTCCAATGGATTGAGTCCTCTGAGTCGGATGGAGGATCGATTTTTTCTCGTTCATGCAGAGTCCCAAGGAGGTCAGCATGGTCACTGTCAGGCGAAGGGAGTCCTCCAAGTCTGGTGCAGAGGGCGCCACCAGGAGCCAATCGTCCAGGTAAGGAAACAGTCACCCCACAAGTCCGAAGGGCTGCGCAGACTACAGCCATGCATTTTGTGAAGACTCTCAGTGCCGTGGAGAGGCCGAATGGAAGAACGAGGAACTGGTAGATATCAGAAACGATCTTGAACCTCAGGTACTTCTGACTGTCTCGATGAATCCCTATATGAAAATATGCATCTTGGAGATCGAGGGATGCAAACCAATCGGTCTTGCGAAGGAGAGGCAAGATCGATTGGAGGGTGACCATCCAGAACTTCTTGGGTGGAATGAAGAAGTTGACTGTACGTATGTCCAGGATCAGTTGAAGCCCTCCATACTTCTTTGACACCGTGAAATACCTGAAGTAAAGGCCATCCTGCGCAAGGTGTGGAGGGACCATCTGGATGGCCCCTTTCTGCAGCAAGGAAGTGACCTCCTCAAGCAGCAGTAGAGATGGCTGCGTGGTGCGGATGCCAATAAAAGGTGGGAGGGCGTCGAACTCGATCCTGTACTTGTGCTGGACTATGTTCAGAACCCAGCGGTCGGTGGTAATTTTCTTCCAAGATGGGAGGAAGCGGGACAGTTGAGTGCCAAATTGAGGTTGAGACAGAAGAATAGTTGGAGCACAAGTGTCGGTCGGGCCTTTGGAGAAGTCAAACACGCCACTTCTAGAAGTCGCCTCCTTTACAGGAGCCTTGGTACTGTTGTTGCTGGTATGGTCGGCTCGGTGACTGCAGCTGCTGTGGAAGAGCACGACGGTCTTGCCACGGTTGTTGAGGCTGGTTCTGGGCCTGAAAAGGAGCCGATGAAGATGGGTCCAGCGGCGACGTCTGAATGGGCGCGAAGCAGGTAACGGTGCAAGGCCCATTTTCTGCGCATTCATTCGTGCTTTTTGGACGGCATCGAGGGAATCATCTGTGTTGACACTGAATAACCCAGTACTGTCAAAAGGTAAGTTTTCTACTCGGGCCCTCACCTTGGGTGTTAAGAGTCGAGGAACGTAGCAAGGCATGGCAACGAAGTGCCACTGCGCTTACTAGCAACCTGCCATGACAATCTTCCTGATGTCTAGCTATATGGATCTGTTCTCTTGACAGGTTGATAACTTCTGCCTGGAATACACGAGCTAGGTCTCTCTTCTCATCGGGCATATAGTCTATTAGGCTCGCCATCTTTTCCCAATGGAAGAGGTGATATCTTGCCATGGTGGCCTGATAGCCCGCCACTCAAATTCCGAGGGCACTAGATGTGTAGACACAACGTCCATAATTATGTAGATGTTTGCCTTCTGGGTCAGCTGGAGTGGAGTGCTGTTTCCCAGATTTTGACTGGGATGATTCCACAATTATCAAGTTTGGTACAGGGTGCGAAAAAAGAAATTTTGCTGTATCTTCTCACACCCTGTATAAGGCATCTAGGCGTCGTGCAGCAGGTGGTGCCGCCGCTGGTGTAGTCCAGGACCCTTGAACTGTCTCAAGCATTGTTAGTGTGATAGGGATGAGCGTAGGTCCCGACATCGATTTAGAGACTACGTCAAAAAGAGGGTCTATCGTCTTTTTTTCTTCTGTTGTAGTCTCTAACCCTAATGCTTGAGTCATCCTCAGAACCTGGTCTTGGAATGTCCCCATATCTTCAGTTGGCGAGACAGATGCTTGAGAGGAGACATTCTGATCTGGGGAGACCGAGGAAGGTGAAGCGGACACAAGAGAACCGGAATTGGTAGAGTACGCGCCAGAAGAAGTTGATCTATGGGATCGAGCAACCTCCATCACTGAAACCGTAGATTGATGTTGCCTGACAACTTCCTGGATCGGTACCGATGAAGAGGGAGCATGCTGTACTTCTTGAACTGTAGGAGGCGTCCGCCTCGAACTACGGTGAGGTGGAGACAGGTCTTGTCTCGTAGAAGGCGTCCGCCTTGAACTACGGTGAGGTGGAGATCGGTCTCGAGAACGGTACCAACTCAAAATACGATCCCGATAGTCGGAGTCAGGAGATCCGCAACAGTGTGAGTAACCCTGGCTGTAATAAGAACGCCGGGACTCGATGGAGCAAACTGATCTTTCACGGTAGGACGGAGATCGACAATGAACACGGCGAGTGTTGGTCGACCTGTAGAACTCTCAGTCCTGATATGTTCTGACAGGAACTCCGTCGTTTGAAATCTGCACCTCCTCGATCTCGAGAGAGACCGATCGAGTTCGAGAGACACGAGCCCGTGTACTTTGAACTGGAGATAGACGAGTTGAAGGAGGCGGTGACGGTGGATCTCGCTCTGTCGGTCTAGTAACTATTGGAGAGTCTATTATCTCCCCTTCTGAAACTGAAAGGAGAGGGTTCTTTGAGCCCAAAGAACCCTTGGAAGGAGGAGATGAAGAACTTCTTGTTGATTCCCTCAAGCCCGAGGGAACCTCTAAAGAGAGAGAAGGAGATCTCTGCCCAGCCAGGCTTTCCTGAGATTCGGTGGCCGCCTGTTCTCCTGGCGGCAGTGCTCTCGAGCCCGAGAGCAAAGCTGCAAGGTGGGTTTTTTTTGCCAATTTTCTCGCTTTTTCTTTCTTTTCTTTGCTCTGTCTCTTAGAGGCCCCTCTCTCTCTGCAAACCTTTTTTTGCATGGCTCTTGGAAAGCATCATTTCCATATATTTGTCTGACGAGGCCTCGGAAGTCACGGTGTGAGAGGGCGGCGTACTAGGCCTCACTAATGGAGTGGGCGGTTCCACGGGGGCTTGGAGGGCCTTACTCCATAGCAGGGCTTTAAGTTTGTCCGCCCGATGCCTCCTGGCCTGCTTTGTGAAAGCCTGACAGTGGTGGCAAGTTTCAACATTATGAGCCTCTCCTAAGCAGACAAGGCACAATGAGTGTCCGTCCGCTGGGGGCAATTTTGTGCCACACCTCACACATTTGCGAAAGGCCGCTTTCGGAGGCATAATGCCGAAAGGCAAACTCTATTGAAAAAGATCAGATAACGAAATAAGAAGCAGAACGACGACGAATGGGGGGACAGGGACGAAGGTAGTTGAAAATAAATTTTGTGAGATAATTTTCCTCAGCAAAATATTGCTATAAGCAAGAGAATTCCCAAAACACTGCCACACATGATGGCGGTCGAAGAGGAACTGAGGGAGAGGGCGGGAGACCCCTAGAGGGCATGCATGGGGGGGAGGGGCTCCCACCCAAATCGCCTCAGCTATAGAATCTTCCCAAAACGGTCTCCGCGCAGGCGCAGAGCCCATATGTGTGATGCACAGAGACCACGAAGAACACATTCTCAATCATTTGCTCACTAGCATCTACCCTGAGCATCTGGTTTCAGGTTCTCTTGTGTTGTAGCTGCTGACAATTACTTATAATAATCTTTGCCTTTGCAAGGATATCAGAGATTACCCAAGGCACTTCTCCAGTAGCCTGTCATCAGAGATTATAGGTCGGTGACCAAGAACAGAGTCATATTAGTTGTGGTGCTCTGCCTTTAGAATGCTTTTCTCAGGAAAGTTCACCTGGTGCTAAATCTTATGACTTTTCAGCAGCAGCCGGGAAGACCTTTTTTTTTTTGCCCAGGACTTTAAATCTTTTAGTTTTGATCATTATGTTAGTTGGTGAATTTAGTTTTCATTGCTGTTCTGCTTTTTCACTTCCCAACACCTGCATCCCCACTGTTGAGATGCCCTTCAAGGGGAGTTCCTTCAGTGGGCAGGACTTTCTGAGAAACTGATGGCTTGGTCTGCTGTTAACACATGATAGAATGAGAGACCAGGGACCCCATAGCTAAATCAGGAAGCTATACATACATTGGGCTGGTTCACATGACCAAAACAAGCCACTGTGGCTTAAATAAACCACCTTGGCTTGCTGTGAGCTGCAGCACATGCCAGTGCACACCAGGCACAATTTGCATAATCACTGCCCAGCTGCGCTCATTGTCTCGTTCTAACCCGAGAGGCATGGCTTGTTGGAGAGTTAAACCCTTCAACAAGCCATGCCGCCCAGGTTCAGATGACACAATGGCCCATGGCCAGGAGTTGATTATGCAAATTGCACCTGGCATGCACCGCAGTGCAAAACAAACCATGGTGGTTTGTTTTGATTGTGAGAACCAGGTCAATCTCTGTGCTTGCAATGAACTGCAAAGTTGGCTTACAACTGAAAAGAAAGCAAAGCAGGGGTGTAGATGGCCCGCCAGGCTCACCAATCTGCTGGTGGAGCTTCCTGGCATTCCTCCCAGCGACAAACCCTGACCCCAAAGAGGAACTCCCCCTGAAAGGCATCCCCACTATTATCACCACTCTGAGATTGGAGATAACACCACAGATATAAGCAGTAGGGACTCTCGGATTGCCAAATTCTCAAATTGCCAAATGTGCCCACGGCCCCAAAGGTTTGCCTACCCCTGCCTTAAAGACTAACAAACTCTGGCATAAACTTTTGTGGACTATAGTCCACTTCATCAGATGCATGGAGTGTTACTGAGAGTTTCAGGTTTTTTATTCAGTACATACAATGGTTACTATCTACAGTAGGTTACACTGAGAGATGCTAATTGGCTTAAGGCTAGCCAGTGAAGGTTTGAACCCAGGCCTTCCCATACACTACTCTACAATGCCATGTTTGTTCATACAAAGATCAGATAAGGTGGTAATAGAGTTGCTAACTCTTGAAATAAAATGTTTTGGGAATCTGGACTGAGCCTGGTGGTGGGTCCTAGGCCTTTTTGTTCCTTAAAGGGGCAGTGCTTTGTCATGTGCTTACAAATTCCCCTTGCTAACACCATGATATCAGGCCATCACAGATAGACCTAATGCTACCCAGACTACAACTGTATCACAAAGACAAAGCCATGCAGAACAAATGAGTCCAGCCACAGGCAACACATCAAGTCACGTGCAAAAACACACGCAAGCCGTATATTGTTCAGGTATCAAGCATTAGTTTGAATAGACTCTAGACAACATTTGCCCTAAGGTACAGAAGACTAAGTCTGTGAGATAACTTGCCCAAGCCAGCCAGAAGGTACACACCAGCACACTAAAGGCAATTTAAGAAACTGTCCTGGCCACCACCACAAAATGGCTGTCATGGGAGGCATGGGAAATTACAAGTAACCTGCCCAAAAGACTTAATACAAGGTAGAGGTAGGGTCTGAGCTCCAACACACTAAACAACTCCTTTGAACTCACAGTTTTCAGCAACAACAGAAATCTCACAGCAGTCCTAGTTGCCAGTAATTTAAAGTGGGAGGAGTAGAACACCCAGCGGGCATTAAAAAAACTGTCCGAGTGCATTGATGCCCGCAGACACAACATTGCCTAACCCAGCCTACAGACTACCCAGCAGCACCTGTGAATCCAGGTGTTCCTGAGATTGCCACTTTTTGATCCAGTACGGGCCTTGTACTATTAAAGCTGCGTGACAGTTATGTGATAAGTGAAGCCATATGTAGCATGGGGATAAAACAGGGAAAGTTGCACTATTACTCTTACCTGCCAAGCACTTTCCAAAGGCACAGGAGCCCTCTAGGACAAGGTAGCTGACAATTCTATTAACCTATCCTGCTTTCAGAACTCACTCCATCACTCCTGCTGTTCAATAAAACTTTGACTCATTAAGCTGCTTTCTATGTGTTAATGAAAGTTAACAGATGGAGATCCTCCCCTTCCATAATTCCATAATATTGATTTGGCTTACTAGCCTGATGTTATTTGTGGTTGCCATTAATTTTCCCACTCCTGAGTCCTCTGGAATGCACAGAGGGCTTGGGAGAGAAGCAGGGTCTTCTCTTACTTTTGCAGGATATGGAGAAGTGTAAGAAACAGTGGAAGTTTCCTGCAATTCGGAGGGAAATCCTACTGATTCTTCCTTGGTTGAAAAACGCAGTGGAAATAAGAGCTGCAGGATAGAAACTTGTGTGGTGCCCAATGTTCTGCTTTCCCGAAGGCTGGGGGTTCTTGCCCCTGGTGAGTAAGCTGGCAAGTGAAGTTGAGTAACAACTAGGTATCCACAACTCAGCTGCCCTCAGAATGGGACACTCACTGGGAGGGTAGTCCAAGAGATTCTCTGCCTTCACCTCCCCTGCATCTTATCCATACTCTGGCTACTTGAGCAAGGGTAGGTGAGCAGACTCATAACCACCGGTTTACTGCTGGTATGATAAACCATACAGTTGCATTACACGAAGTGGAGGACAGGGATAAGATGGATAACAAGGTCTGCTGGGATAGTAAGCAGCAGGCATAGGCAATCAACCAAATGAATATGGGAACGTGTGGCTGGATGGGATTAATGGGATTAGGTAATATGGCAGGCATTCTGAGGCATAAGAATGCCACACAAGGTGTTAACAGGTCCATGCATTCCCTCTAACTGGCTCTGGCTAATAAAATTTCTTCAAAACTATCAAAATTTAAACGCAATATTTTTTCTGACCCATTTGGAATATGGTATGTTCTCTTTAAAAAGGAAATCCTTAAAACCATTAGTATTATCTACATTTTATTGAGCCTCCAGAGACAGAATCAGCATATGATATGATCCATAATACTGCCAACATCCCTGACATTGCCTGCTGTCCCGGTGGATCGCGATATGAAAATATGTGTCCTGGAGATCGATGGATGCGAACCAGTCAGTCCTGCGTAGGAAGGGCAAGATTGACTGGAGCGCGACCATCCTGAACCTTTTCGGTGTGATAAAGATGTTCACCGTCCAGAGATCGAGGATGGGGCGAAGTCCCCCATCTTTTTTCGGCACCGTGAAGCACCTCGAATACAGGTCCGCAGCTTGTTCCTCTTGAGGAACCCGGAGGATGGCTCCCTTGGAGAGTAGGGACTCTACTTCCTGTGAGAGAGGTGGTGTAGCTTTCGTGGTGCAGGTGCCGACAAACGGAGGGGGGGAACATCAAACTCTATACGATATCCCTGTCATATTATTTGAAGGATCCATCAATCTGTGGTGATATGGTGCCAAGACGTGAAGGAACAGGACAGGAGGTCGGGTAGAGAATCCGAGGTGGTGCTACGTATACGCTGGCTCAGGGACCGGGAGCGTCAAACCCGGTGCCTGCTGAAGTCCCCTCCTTTACAGGAGCCGTGGAACCAAGACTGGGTGTTGGAACGTCTCGCTACCAACGGCTGCTGTTCACGAGGACGATGGTCATCCGACCTCTGCGCTTAAGGTTGGTACTGAGACGGCGGGAATTGGAACTGGTTCCAGTGGCGCTGACGGTATGGTCTGGGAGATGGCTGTGGGGCTAATCCCATCTTCCTTGCGTTTGCTTGTGCCTTCTGGACAGCATCCAAGGAGTCATCTGTCAAGGAATAGAAAAGGCCCTCCCCGTCGAAGGGAAGATCCTCAATTTTAGCCCTTACCTCTTGCGTCAGAGCCAGGCATGGCGTCAGAGCACAACTGCTGCCACCATGGACTTGCTGTGGCAATCTGCCTGGTGGCGTGCAGTGTTCAGCTGGAGCCTGACGATACTCGTGGCCTCAGACTGGAAAATCCTGGTGAACTTGCATTGTTCTTCTGGGAGATGGTCACAGAGCGCCCCTGTCTTCTCCCAGAGAAAGAGCTGATATCTGGCCATAGTCAGTCAGTCAGTCAGGCGATCACGTAGACTCTAGCGATGGGTCCGTAAGTGACTGTGGAGGCCAATTCTAGATCCACACAGCTTCCTACAGTGAGGACACAGGTGACCAGATGGAAGATGGTCTTGTGAAGGATTCATTTGACGTGCTTTTCGCTTAGCACATTTCTCCCTTTCACCTTGCACTCGAGCTTCTTCAAAGTCCATAGAAACTTTGTGAAAGGCCAACCTCCACTTAGATCGTTCATGGGCCAGAGCTTCCCAGTTTTTGATGTTTATATTGCATTTTTTTAGATTAGCCTTAAGAACATCTTTAAACCTCTTATACTGACCACCGATATTCCGCTTTCCATCCTTGAGTTGGGAATAAAGTAACTGCTTTGGGAGACGGCAGTCAGGCATTCGAACAACATGACCGGTCCACTGAAGTTGGCGTTGAAGGATCATTTTTTCAATGCTAGTAGTCTTTGCTTCTTCCAGTACACTGACATTTGTTCGCCTATCTTCCCAAGTAATTCGCAGGATTTTCCGGAGGCAACGTTGATGAAATCTTTCAAGGAGTTGGAGGTGACGTTTATAGATAGTCCATGTTTCGCAGGCATACAATAAAGTTGGTAATACAATGGCTTCATAAACCATTGGTTTATCTGGTCATAGTAGCCTGGTACCCGTCAACACATAGGCTGAGAGAGCTGGACGCATAGACCCACCTGCTGAAGGCGTCAAGGTATTTTCCCTCCTTATTGGGAGGTGTGGACTCTTCCCAGAGGGGTACAGGGCAGACTCCACCACTACTGAGTTAGGAGCCGGGTGAGCGAAAAGGAACTTCGCGATTTCCTCGTGAACCCTGTACATGGATTAAAGTTGCCTGGCCGTGCCCTGGGGTGGACTCCGGAGCCTTCCAACTGCCCTTCACCGTGTCCAGTAGAGTAAGAGGGAAGGGGATGAGCAACAGAGCTGATTCAGTGGTGGTGATCACATCGTAGAGGGATCATGTGCCTTCTACTCTTCTACCCACACCTTGATCCCGAGTGCCTGGGCCATCTTCTGCACATGATCTGTAAAACAGACCAGATCCTCTGATGGGGAGATGGCAGCTTGAGAGGAAGTATGTTGGTCCAGTGATGTCGAGTCGTTAGATGGTGTGGAGGACCAAACCGGTCCTTGGCGCGAGTTCGGCACTAAACGGGTTAAATGGCACTGAGAAAATGCCCTTTACACGGCTTCTGTGCGCTTTAAACAGAACCGCAACCAGCCATTGACAAAGAATCGTGCTGAGGTCAGAAATAGGTTTATTTACTATGCCTTTAATGGAGCGGAACTAATAGACTACCAGGAATTTCACAGTATAAACAGAACAGTCCATAAAAATAACTGAAGCGGAAGGTTTCAATCCACATACAAGATATAGGCTTACTTAATACAGAGAATAACTTCACATCAGAGAATCTGACTTACGGGAAAAAGCGTAGCCGTCTATGCAGCCGATCTCTGGGCGCCCTGCTCAGGGTTGGAAGTTGCTTGGTCCTGACTGGAGTCAGAGACTTGACCTGTGCAAGCCTGCACCGTGTTCCCAACCAACTCTTTGCTCTTGACTGGTCTTTTCTACCATCCCTCGCCCCCCTCCCCGCCTTGATGACCAGGTGGGCTGGTTCCGCCCTGCGGGGTGGTGGCGCCTCTTGGATGCTGGCATCTCCTGGATACT
Source organism: Shinisaurus crocodilurus (assembly GCA_021292165.1). NCBI lineage: Eukaryota > Metazoa > Chordata > Lepidosauria > Squamata > Shinisauridae > Shinisaurus > Shinisaurus crocodilurus. Next base: position 60,002,204 of record CM037878.1, read on the forward strand.
TTGGGGTACTTTGCAGCTCTTTGAGACTGCTCCCCACCTCTGGAATGTTTATGCCCTTCCTGGAGGCTAGATGTAAATGCACCCTATTGAGGGTATGCAGATGTAGCTATGCAGATATGACCACGTACAACTGGTCTGCCCAGAACTGTCTCTCCTGTCCCCTGGGTGGGGATTATGCAGAAAGGTGGGGGGAAGAGGGGTGTCAGCGAAAGGGGAAAACTATGTCAGGGTTCAACCTTGTGTGCTCAGGCTTTCTCCACAGATAGTGACATGACTGAGTCGGAGTCGGAAGCATAGTTGGTGGACGATGGGGATGAACTACAGGCTGAGGAGTGCGTGAAGCTGGGTGGAGGTGGCAGAGGATGATCTGGTACCGAAGGATTCGAGCGCGGTTTGGGCGCAGGTCTGAGAGAGCCCCTCCTGGGTGGGACCGGAGGTGGTGTCGGAGACAGTGATCGGTACCGGGAGGAGTGATGGTACTGGTACCTGTCGGCCCATGGGGAACATTCCCTGTGATACGTTTAGCAGAAATCATCACGGTCGGTCGTGTAGTGGGACCGAGCCGTGGACGTGACTGAATATACCGATCCTTCTCTATACAGTGGAGAACAGGACCTATGCCTGTAGCATTCAAGAAGGGCAGCTGCAGGGTCGGCTGTCAGCGAGGGTCTGTCCAAAAGTCCTTCCGGAGCCAGTAAGGGACGGGTCTCGTCTAGTGGTAGACAGACCTCTAGTGCTTCTTCTGCTCGAGGAGAGTCAACTGGTCACTTGCTCTTCGGTATCGAGTGGTCAGTGTTGAGGCGATGAACTCGTATGTCGAGCCAGGGCCATAGTTTGCCGCTCGAGCTCGACCTGGGTACGAGGGAGCCGCTCGGTCGGGGTAGTCATCGAAGAGGAGGAATGGCATTTTGCATCTTTCGCCTTCTTTGACTCCTTGTGCTTACACTTACGAGCGCTGTCATCCGCCTTTTTATGTTGCCTCTTTTTGGGCAATGTGGCCTCAACAGATTTGCCCGGGGTGATTGCATGCGAGGGAGGCGTTTTCGGCCAAGAGGATGCTGCCAGTGCTTGTAGCAGTGAGTCACAACTGCTGCCAAGGCCTTGTGCCAGAGCCCAGCCTTGAGCTTATCTGCTCTGTGCTTGCGGGCCTGGCGGGTGAAGGCCTGGCAGTGTTGGCAAGCCTCAACCACATGGCCCTCCCCAAGGCAGAACAGGCAGAGGGAGTGGCCATCTGCCGGCAGTAGTTTGGCTCTGCATTTTACACATTTTCTGAAGGGCGCCCGAGGTGCCATGGTCGGAGGGGACGAGGTGTTATAAGTCTCCTATTCCCACAGAAATCCTTATTTGTTTGAAAACAGTAGTTCGAGATCTCAGCTAAAAGAGCTTCGATTGAAGAGAGAAGGTTCCTAACGACTGTCCGCGAGAGCGGTTGAAGAGGAACTGAGGGAACGGGCAGGAGCTGTGCCTAGGAGCAGGCATGAGGGGGAGGAGCTCCTGCCCAATTTTCCTACTCAGCTATTGAATCTTCCGAACACACTCCACGCAGGCGCAGAGAGCCCATATGTGTGTGATGCAAAGGCCACGAAGAAGAACTTCCTGATTCAAGAATTCATATACTGACCATGGGAGAGGATGCAACTGCAGTCAAATTATACTTTCATTTCAAAGACTAACATGCAGCTCATACTTTCATAGCTCTAACATCTAAAGTCCTAAATGCTAAGTTCTCCGACAGGATCAAAAAAGGGCCCAATCAAAGGAGATTTTAATACCATTTATGCGGTCACCTTTTCAGAGTCAAATTTAAGTCACATGCAAACTAGAAGTCTGTAGCCAAGAGATACAATCATTCTGCTGCTTAGACACAATATCCTTGCCCCCAACCCCTAATTTGCTGTGCTGATCACATGAACTGTAAATACATATATTTGAAAACTACTCACTGTAATACTGGTAACTCTGAAGTAATCATTTTGTAGCCCACTATGAACTATTAATAGAATCAAATGAGTATCTTGTAGCGGTGTCTTTATCAGCCAAGGTCGTCGTAACTATTTTCAAAGCAATTTCCAAGTCCAACCTATAAAACAAAATAAAAGCTAGTTAAAATCACAATTTTGAAATTAAACAGTAGATCCAATACAACAAAAACTTATAAAAGGCTGGGGTGGGTGGTTGAGTCTCTTAATCAGGGAAGGTTCCTGCCAAAATTCCTCAGCTGTAGAAACTTTCTGAAACGAGACTCCGCACAGGTGCAGAGCCAGTATATGTGATGCACAGAGACCACGAAGAAGAACTGTCCCTTTCTAAACACTCAAAGCACCTCAAGGCCACAAACATGATATATATATCTTGTGGGTCAACACTGACTATCTATTCTATGAAGAATATATAGACAGGCTCTACTATAATGCTAACTGCATTAAAAGTTATCTATCTTCATATAATATTTTACACTGAATGTATGTACATTATGGGCAGTATCCAACTCTGCTCACAAAGTGGTGGAACCCACCACCAGTGCAATGGATCCTGCAGCAATTGGGGCAGGTCAGCAGAGCTAGCAGAAGGGAGTTCTGTCAACCTGTCCTGTTCCAGAAATGAGGGTTTCCACACTTTTTCAGGATTACTGTTAGAAGTGCTAGTTCCTGTTGTGCAGGCATGGGTCCCGCACGTGCAATGGAACCAGCAGAAGCACGGTTAGATACTGCCCTCTATGTATAGAGTGCAAATGTATTCATATCAATAAAGATAGAATGTAAGATGCTTTACCACTGTAACTCCAAAATACAATTTAGATTATGTAGGATCATAACTAACCTTTACATTTTGAGATCAAGAACAGTTCTGTCTCAAAAAAACAGAAGTAGGTTCCCACCAAAATCCACAGAACCCCAGGTCTCAGGGGTACTAGTTTTCAGGTATCATGATCACAAAACTGCTAAAATTAGAAACAATATGCAAGTTACTAGTGTTGTATGAGATGTAACTCGCGTATGTAGGTTTTTGTGGTGCCGATGGTGAATCCTCTCCAAACAACTGGTTGAGCTGCTTAGATATCAAAGAGGGACCAAAGAAAGGGGGGACAGAAGAAATAGGAGCTTGGGAAGGGGGAGCAGGGGTTCTGATGAGGTAGCTAAGTCCCCCCCCCCCGGAAAGGAGAAGTGGGAGAGATATTGGTCCACAAGAAGGAGGGGAACAAGAGAAGACCAGAGGAAGGAATCTCAGAGAAGTGATAACTGGCTCCCATTTTTTCATAAAAGGAAGACCAAAACTTCGGAGGACCACAGAGAATGAATAGATCACCCCACAAAAACAGCTTCCACAGCTCTACCCCACTGTAACTGAAGAGTGAGAAGAGGGAATGATTGACAGCTGAGACCAGAATGGAATCTTGGGTGCAGCTAGTGGCAGTTGAAGAAAAGTAAGGTAGAAGGGCACGAGAGGTAGAGAGATGTCAGGAAAGGAGGGAGTGGAGTCAGGATGGAGATAGTGAGAGGAATTAGGGACCAGAGTTAGTTAAGTTAATCAGTGAGTAGAATCAGAGACAGGTTGTGAATGAGGAGAGAAAGAAGCTACTGAAAGCAGAGATGTGGTTAGGTATTTAGAACTACTACTACATTATCATCATCGTTGTTGTTGTTGTTATTATTATTATTATTAATCAGTTGTTCGTTCTGAGTATCGACCTGACAAATAAGTAAACGTTTATACTTTTAGATATCTATGTTCTGGTCTGGGTGGATTTGAAGACTGGCATATCTCTTGCCGCATGTTAAGTATATAAAGAGGAGAGTCCTACTGCTCTCTATAAATCAGTAGGTGGTGGCAGCTGGTGTTTTGGGGAGTCATGGTGAAAGTCTGGACTCAGTGACCTCTAGAGGCCAGGGCCTTACAGGGGACCCCTAGTTACGTCACACCCACCATTAGAGAAGTGCAACACAAACAGAAAAAAGAAGCAGAAAAAGATGGAGAGACAATTCTATCTTATCCATAACAAGCTTTATGTACTTCCAAGACACCCATAAAGCAATGACGATCACACAATTATGTAACAAGACTAAGGAAAAAGATACCAAGAAGAAAAGTAAAGAGAGTACCATCAAGATAAAATGTTATTAAATACCAGAAACAAATCAGTTGAACAAAACAAAACAAAACTGAGAAATAAACAGATCAAGGACAAAAGTACAATAACATCTACAGAAGGGAAAAAAGAGAAACAAACACCTATCACTAAATAGGGAACAATCATGATTGTAGCATTTTGCCATCCCATCCCTAAATGGAATGATGCAGTCAACTGAGTGGTCAAGTATTCCATGAAGTCAGCAATGCTTCTGTACAAGTGGCAGACTACAACTGCAACCATATGGAGGTCAATTATGCATGTCTTTCCACAATGTGATCTGACATGGTGCATAGTGCAGAACCTTTGATCAGATCAGAATTTTTTTTGTAATCTGCGTAATTCCCTGTTCTTTGGTAGCATTCTAATAAATTAATATTTTTAATACTCGACAACACATGACTGATCATTTAATCAAGTTCTCTCCTACTGGCCATAGCCAACCTTATTCCATTTAAAATCTCACTTATGGATGAAAAGAAGTGGGCATAACATTCCATATGTGGACTTGTCAGTTCTTTGCACAAGAGTACCAAACTTTCTTTATCCTCACTAGAAATGTCTTGCCCTTTGAAAAGAATGTAAATTTCTTTGCAACTAATACTTCCACTACCAAGGTAATTAATGATTAAATAGGTCTCTACAATCACTTGCAGGCACAATTCAAGCTTCTGATATGACCTAGGGTACTGATTGCAGGGAGGAAGCCCCAAGGTTTGCAGTACAAAAAAACAGACCTTTTTAAAAGACTGGGGGGGAACAGCCCAATGGGGATTGCGCATGTTCAGTAGTTACAGAACGCTGACTGTTGGGGGGGGGGGAGCAGTGGAAAAACAGGGAGAGGGGGAATAGAATGGATTGGATGCAATCCCGAACAGGGAGCATTCAACACTGAACGTTTTGTTGCAAGTCCCACTTGCATTTACTACCCTTTAATGTGAATGTTTGCCATTCAGCAAAACTTTGCCTCCTTCCCTTTCACCTTGCAACAATGCTCATTTTTTTTCTATGTTAGTAAATTCCTGTGCAGCACTCTACCAAACACTATCTAAAATCCAAGAGATTGCATCAGCCCTGCAGTTTCTCACTCACCTGGGGCAAGTAGTTTGTGTCTCGGGTATACAGCTACAGTTCAAATTGCCCAGTGACATAGATATATGCCTGAGACATGTATAGAAATAAGATGTCATCTTCCTGAACTGAATTTCTGAGTTGTGAGAATCTGTGCTATGATCTTTAGCCTACATACAAGATCAACACAGTGTACACTAAAGGCTTTGGACTTTCAAATCCATTTCAGGTTGTTTACAATCAGATAGACTGATCTGAAAGGATTCTTACACATTTCCTTTGATTTATTGTATAGAGGAACACCTTGCCAATAAAAACAACCAACAGTTTTATGGTACCTTAAAGACTAACAAATCTATTCTGGCATCAGCTTTCATCTGATGAAGTGGACAGCGTCTACAAATATGTATGCCCAAATAAATAAATCTGCTAGTCTTTAAGGTACCACAATACTTTTTGTTGTTTTTGCTGCAACAGACTAACACAGCTACCCCTCTGGAAATTTTTCTAATAATAATCTACCTATTTACTCAATAATAATTTACCTTAAAAAAAGATTAATGGAAATATTATTTACATCATGCTGGTGGAAGGAAGTTCCTAACTGCCCTATCCCTCCTTCCCCCAACAGCCCCCAAGTCCCCTCAAAATACTACACAGAGTTGGGGATCCCTCCTAAATGCAGTGGGCTTTGGTACAGGGGAAAGGAGGCCCGCTGAAAATCAGGCAGAGGAACTTCCTGTGAGCAGACACTCTGCTGGCAGAAGAGGAGCCTCTGCCTGATTTTTGAAGATCCCTCAATCCCCAGCTCACCCCATTCAGACCCCCCCAACCTTCTATGTAGCATTTTGGGGGGCTCTAGGGGAAGGAAGGGACAGGAAAGTTAGCTTCCATGAACTTCCTTCTGCCAGCATGACATTGGATGTCACCCTAAGTTTAAAATACAAGTTGTCCCTTATTACTGCTGAAAGGAGCCTAAGATAAATAATAGTACTTTAAAAATAAAACTGCATATATAAAATTGCAATCGTTCTGTTAACTTTTCTACAAAAACTCCTGGCCTGGAGACCAAGCTGGTCAAATGGTTCTAACTGATCTTTCCTTCCTGTCAAGATGGTAAGAGCATCCAAAGTAACACTAACAGGACTGAAAACAGGGAAGCCTATATAAATACCCCTCCCTCACACACACACACACACACACACGTGTCAATATGATGGTTCCATGGTCCCTGTGAATTTCCACAAGCACAATCAAATCAAAACAACCTTGTTTCTAAGTTATTCCTCATTTTTAATCATTATGCTTAGTCTGATTCCTTTGTATGTTAACATGTTGTATCTTTCTTGTTTTCGAGCTTTAGTTTAATGTATATGCAAAACCTGATTGGCTACTAAGTGATAAACTGAACTGAGAACAGAACTGAACTGTCTCTGAGTTATTCTGACAATTTGGGCAAAGTTATTTTATTTCCTCTTCCTCCATACCTAATCTATGTTGTAACAAGGTCTGCCAAAATAGGCTATACAGTATATGCCAATCACTTAGATGCAAGCTCATACAAACAGAACGAGGAATTTCAAGCTCTTCAAATTGGTTTGGCTGTTATCTTATTATGTGACCTTAACACAGTAATTTCACTTTTCATAATATGAGAGTAGTTCCATACATCATACCACTCCGAAGATAAGGATACATTATGATCCAAATACACACAAATGGAAAAAAAAGTGAAAGCTATGTCCAGAAAGTTACGGTAAGCGTTTACTTTTGAAACAAATGCATAGCTTTTGAAAATTTTGGCAGTCAACCTGGAACTCTACTCCCCATTGCTAAGCATCCCCTTCCATTGAGCCCAGGTCTGTAAATAATTTATATTTGCTGGTTTCAGATGTTACAGTACTACAGAAAAGCCACTGAGGAAATTACTGCATCACAATGCTCGTTGACCTAGAGCTCGAGGAAAAGAAATCCAATTCAAACCATGCATCCATTTAAAAACTACAATCTAGTGTTATCCAAAGAAACTACAAATGCCAAAGCTACCTTTAATATCTAGAATCTAGATTATAAAACAAGAAGGTGCTATAGCTCCAGAACACCAGATGCCCAATATATCAAGGGCCCAATTGTGTATGATTCTACAATCAGTGGCTGGAAGTCAGCAGAGAAAATATGCAATAATATAACATGTTTATGATGCCTCCCATGCATCGTATCAGAGTACTTACAGAGCAATCCTAACCCCCTGGGATAGCCATCCAAGGGGGTTAGGATGAGATGGAGAAGAACTCCATCAGCAGTGCATGTGCATTCACCTCAAGAGGCCCCAATTAGTGGGCATAAATCTACTGCCAGCTGTGTTCCCACTGGTGATAGGCCATGGTAGGCCCCAAAACAGGGTTTTCCAGGGGTGAAGGACTGAGGTGGGCCCCTTTGTCCGATGAAGAGGCCCCAGGATCAGAGGCCTGCCCTCCATGCCAGCCTGTAGCCAGCATAACCTATCCCCACCCACCACCCACGTTGGAACCAATGGAGGGAACAGAAAAAACAAAACAAAATGGCACAAGAAAAGGTATGTCCTCCCCTGCACACCTCTCCTCTGGCCTGGACATGCCAAAAGGGCTTTTAAAAGTGGCAGAAAATCTACCACTTCATGCATACATACCCCAACCCCATTTAGGATTGCATTCTTAGACCTTCAAGGGGTTAGGCAAAAGAATAGCATTGACTCAATGTGCAAGCTGAGCAAATTAAGGAAAAAGGACATTAAAAGAAAGGACATTAAATCACTAACCAAAAAAAATTAAAAATGACCAGGGATATATCTGCATATTATCTGTCCTTTCCAATTCCATTAGGGGTTTTTTGGGGTGCGTGGGTGGGTTGTAAAAGCTTAATTCTGTTATTTAAGTATAAAGAATTCTGCTAATATACAACATTCCATCAATTTACTATCACTATTGAAATTGTAGTAATTTGCATCACAATGTGAGTTCCAAGTGGTTTCAGCTATCTCATTCCTAGCTTCTTTCTCTCTCTTTTCTTCATCAGGCATATTAGTGTGCATTAACAGCCAGATCATATATACACAACATTGCCTGTGACCTACTAGGAAGTTGCTATAGCAACGACTGCTTTCTGCAATACATGTTATGCATTTTAAGTACCATCAGAGTGAGTATAACATGCCTGTCATTAGCAAGCACAGCTCATAATAGCTCAAAATGAGAGATATACGAAGAGGAAGTATATTTTGTGTGTTGAAATTTTCTTGTTGAACTTGCTATTTCTGACATAAATTCTAGTATTAGCTTAAACCTAAGGATAAAGACAAAACAGATTGAGAGGTTCCAAAAACAGTTTATACAGAATTGTGATACCATACACACTAATAGGAGGGAATCCAGAAATGAATAAACTAGTTGGGACTATTGACTGCAGGTACCTATAACCCTGCACATCAACTTTGAAAGGTAAGCATTTGTGATGATAGCATGGAAAGTGCAGAGACACTGGCTGTGTTCACATGTAATGCTAAACCATAATTTAGGGTTACATGCCCAAGCAGGAATGAGCCCAAGCAAAGCACCAGGGTCTTGCATCCCCTCACTCCTCTCATACAATTGGCAGGAAGAATAAACCAGGCTTCACTTTCGCAGAGTCCTGGTTTGTCATTACGTGCAAACCAGGAATTGTAGTTTAAAATAATCTCTCGTTTGCTAAACAAAACACAATAACAATCTAGGCTTTGAAGTTGGTTTGTTTAGCAACTGACTAGAATGCATTTTAATCCACAATTTCTGGTTCATATGTAATGTCAAGCCAGGAATCTGCTGAAGTGAAACTAAATGCTGGTTTATTCCTTCACCCAGCCGCATGGGACAGGACAGGGGAACACTCAAGCCCAGCGCTTCACATGGGCACATTCTTGCTTGTGCACATAACCCTGAATTATGGTTTACTGTTATGTGCCATTATGGTTTACCATTCAAGTTTAGGGAAAGTTGTCCCAATTTACCTTTTCCTGCCCTCCTGATAAGTAATCCACTTACAACCAAGGTCAAAGTCAACAGGAGGAAGAAGAATCATAGAATCATAGAAAAGTAGAGTTGGAAGGGGCCTACAAGGCCATCGAGTCCAACCCCCTGCTCAATGCAGGAATCCAGGTCAAAGCATCTCTGACAGATGTCTGTCCAGCCGCTCCTTGAATGCCTCCAGACTGGGAGAGCCCACCACCTCCCTAGGTAGTTGATTCCATTGTCTTATTGCTCTGACAGTCAGGAAATTTTTCCTGATGTTTAGGTGGAATCTAGGTTCCTGTAACTTGAGCCCATTATTTGTGTCCTGCAAACTGGGATGAACGAGAAGAGATCTTTGCCCTCCTCTGTGTGACATCCCTTCAAATACTGGAAGAGTGCGATCATATCTCCCCTCAGTCTCCTCTTCTGAAGGCTAAACATGCCCAGTTCTTTCAGTCTCTCCTCATAGGGCCTTGTTTCCAGTCCCTTTATCATCCTTGTTGCCCTCCTCTGAACCCTCTCCAGTTTGTCTATGTCCTTGTTAAAGTGAGGTGCCCAGAACTGGACGCAGTACTCAAGATGAGGCCTAACCAGTGCCGAGTAAAGGGGAATTATCACTTCCCGCTATTTGGAAGCTATACTTCTATTAATACAGCCCAAAATTGCATTTGCCTTCTTTGCAGCCACGTCGCATTGCTGGCTCATATTCAGTTTGTGATCTACCACAATTCCAAGATCCTTCTCACTTGTAGTATTGTTGAGCCAAGTGTCCCCCATTCTGTAACTCTGCATTTGGTTTCCTCTCCCTAGGTGCAGCACTTGGCATTTATCCCTGTTAAATTTCATTCTGTTGTTTTCGGCCCAGCGCTCCAGCCTATCGAGGTCACTTTGAATTTTGTTTCTGTCTTCCAGAGTATTAGCTGTTCCACCCAACTTTGTGTCATCTGCAAATTTGATAAGCATTCCCTGTACCTCCTCATCCAGGTCATTAATAAAAATGTTGAAGAGCACCGGGCCCAGGACCGAGCCCTGTGGTACCCCGCTCGTTACCTCTCCCCAGTTTGAGAAGGAACCATTGATAAGCACTCTTTGAGTCCGATTCTGTAGCCAATTGTGGATCCACCTGATAGTTGTTCCATCTAGCCCACTCTTAGCTAGCTTACTAATCAGGATATCATGAGGCACTTTGTCGAAAGCTTTGCTGAAGTCCAGGTATATAATGTCCACAGCATTCCCACAGTCCACAAGGGAGGTTACCCGATCAAAAAATGAGATCAGATTAGTCTGACAGGATTTGTTCTTGACAAATCCATGCTGGCTTCTAGTAATCACTGCATTGTTTTCAAGGTGCTTGCAGACTGACTTCTTTATAATCTGCTCAAAAATCTTCCCAGGGATTGATGTCAGACTGACTGGCCTATAGTTCCCAGGTTCCTCCTTCTTGCCCTTTTTGAAGATGGGAACAACATTTGCCCTCCTCCAGTCGTCTGGCACTTCACCTGTCCTCCATGATTTCTCAAAGATAATAGACAGTGGTTCTGAGAGTTCTTCTGCCAGTTCCTTTATTACTCTAGGATGCAGCTCATCAGGCCCTGGAGATTTAAACTCGTTCAGAGTAATCAGGTGCTCCTTGACAATTTGCCTATCAATCTCAAGCTGCAATTCTGCCCCTTCAGTCTGCATTTCAGGTTTGCCAGGGGGGTCATAGACCCTCTTTTGGGAGAAGACCGAGCTGAAGTAGGAATTGAACACTTCTGCCTTTTCTTTGTCTTCTGTTATCAATTTGCCATCCTCATTGCGTAGTTGAACCACCAGTTCTTTCTTCTGTCTTTTACTGTGCATGTATCTGAAGAAAGCTTTTTTGTTGCTTTTAGCATTCCTCGCTAACCTTAGCTCATTCTCAGCTTTAGCCTTCCTGACACTATTCCTGCAGTTCTGTGCTACCTGCCTGTACTCTTCCCCTGTAGCCTGTCCTTCCTTCCACTTCCTATACGTGTCCTTTTTTGTTTTCAGGTCATCTTTGAGTTTATTGTGAAGCCACATTGGCTTCTTCTGTTGCCCTCTGCCTTTTTTCCTTGTGGGAATTGTTTGCAATTGTGCCTTTAAAATTTCCTTTTTTAAAAACTCCCACCCCTCCTGGGCTACCTTTCTCGTGAGAGTCACTTGCCATGGGATCTTACTAATCATTGTTCTGAGTTTGTTAAAATTGGCTTTCCTAAAATCCAGGGTACGTGTTTGGCTACACTCAGCTTTTGCTTCCGTTAGAATCAAGAACTCAAGTATAACATGGTCACTTTCCCCCAGAGTTCCCGAAACTGCCACTTTATCCACTAACTCGTCTCTGTTGGTTAGAATCAGGTCAAGGATAGCCGATCCTCTAGTTCCTTCCTCCACTTTCTGTAGGAGGAAGTTATCAGCAGCACAGCTCAGGAATTTCTTGGAGGGGCCATGTTTGGCTGAATAAGTCTCCCAACAGATATCAGGGAAATTGAAGTCTCCCATTACTACCACATCGTGCCTCCTTGAAACAATGGCAATTTGCTTTTCAAAAGTTCCATCCTCGTCTTCTCCTTGATTGGGTGGTCGGTAGTAGACTCCAACCGCCATGTTCGTTTTATTCTTTGCCTCCTTTATTTTAACCCAGATGCTCTCAATGGGGCTGCCAAGCTCCTCTTCCTGTATCTCTGTGCAGAGATACGTATTTTTAACATACAGTGCAACTCCACCTCCCTTTCTGTTGCTTCTGTTCCTTTTGAACAAGTTATACCCTTCAATTGCTGTATTCCAGTCATGGGAGTCATCCCACCAGGTTTCAGTTATCCCTATCAAGTCGTACTTGCCCTCATGTATCAAGAGTTCAAGTTCGTCTTGTTTATTGCCCATACTCTGGGCATTAGTATAGAGACATTGAAGACTATGTGCTTTATAGTCCGACTTTCCCCCTACATTTTGTGGTAGACTATCAATGGGCACCGCTGGAGCTGTTCTCTCCATTGTGGCATAGAGGCCTTCTTCCATTGGTACCCCCGAGTTTATGTCTCCCTCCCCTGTTGGATTCAGTTTAAAGCCTTCCTGATTAAGTTCCTCATTCTGTGGCCAAACACATTCTTCCCAGTCCTTGTGAGGTGCAACCCATCCTTTGCCAGCAGTCCATCTTCCAGGAAGTGTAGCCCGTGGTCCCAGAATCCAAATCCCTCATGTCGGCTCCACCTTCGTAGCCAGTCATTCACTCGGAGTATTTTTCTTTCCCTTTCTATGCCTCTTCCAAGTACTGGAAGGATGGATGAGAAAACTATCTGGGCCCCGAAGTTCTTGAGTTCCCTTCCCAGCTCTTCAAAGTCTGCCGTGATTTCTTTGTAACTCCGCTTGGCAGTATCATTTGTACCCACGTGGAAGAGAAGAAAGGGGTATGTGTCGGTGGGCTGCATGAGCCTCGGCAGCTGCTCTGTCACATCCTTAATCCGTGCCCCAGGGAGACAGCACACCTGGCGAGTCCATGGGTCTTCGCGACATACTTTGGCTTCGATCCCCCGCAGGAGGGAGTCTCCCACTACGAGTACTCTTCTCTTCCTTTTGCTGTAGGCCTTGGTTTGATTGCCTCCACTTGACTGACCTTCAGCCTCTTGCTCGCTGTCACGTTGGGTGCCCGGTAAACCGTCCTCTGCAGGCTGTCCTCTGCTCTCGTCCTCAAGTACATGGAAGCGGTTCCATAGCTCCACTGCTTCCACAGGCGCAGAGTGTCTTGTAGTTCTTCTGCTCCTAACAGTCACCCTTTTCCAGGGAGTTCCCCCTGCGTTATTTTCCCTTGCCTCTGCAGTCTCCGACTCCGCCTCATCCTGCCGTTGCCCTTCTGGCTCCTGTACTGTGCTTTGGTGCTGTAGATCCACCGTTCTGTCTAAGAACTCCTCGCTTTCTCTTATGCTCCTGAGGGTTGACACTTGCTGCTCCAGTCCTCTAACCTTTTCTTCCAACAGCGTGACCAGCTTGCACTTGTTGCACAGTGTAGGCCATGTTGATCTCCGGCAGGAAAACAAACATTGCACACCCCTTGCAGGTCACCACCACTGCTGAGTCCTTTCCTTCCATAGTGCTCTGTTTCTGTCTTCCTAGAAAATATATATATATATATATATATATATATATGTTTTAATTTTTTTTTAATTTTTATTTTTTTTAGGGACCTCCCCCTTGACCTCCGCTGCCAAACTCCTGTTTGCTCTCCCTGTGCGCTCGCTCTGTCCGCTCGCTCTCTGGGAGCCTGCTTGCCTTTTCACAGTCCCAAAAACAGCTGGAGCCTCTCTCCTGTTGTGCTGCTGCTCAGCTGGGAGTCAGGAACAGAATGAGCTCCCAAGCCACGCCCTGCAATCAGCCCCACTTCCTGCAATCAATCAGCTGCAATCAGCCCCAGGTAGTTGCAGTCAGCAGGAGCTTCTGCTCAACAGAATGAGCTCTCAGGCCACGCCTTTCCCTTGCAGCACTTGTTGTTGTACTACTCCGCTGCCAAACTCCTGTTTGCTCTCCCTGTTCGCTCGCTCTGTTCGCTCGCTCTCTGGGAGCCTGCTTGCCTTTTCACAGTCCCAAAAACAGCTGGAGCCTCTCTCCTGTTGTGCTGCTGCTCAGCTGGGAGTCAGGAACAGAATGAGCTCCCAGGCCACGCCCTGCAATCAGCCCCACTTCCTGCAATCAATCAGCTGCAATCAGCCCCAGGTAGTTGCAGTCAGCAGGAGCTTCTGCTCAACAGAATGAGCTCTCAGGCCACGCCTTTCCCTTGCAGCACTTGTTGTACTACTCCGCTGCCAAACTCCTGTTTGCTCTCCCTGTTCGCTCGCTCTGTTCGCTCGCTCTCTGGGAGCCTGCTTGCCTTTTCACAGTCCCAAAAACAGCTGGAGCCTCTCTCCTGTTGTGCTGCTGCTCAGCTGGGAGTCAGGAACAGAATGAGCTCCCAGGCCACGCCCTGCAATCAGCCCCACTTCCTGCAATCAATCAGCTGCAATCAGCCCAGGTAGTTGCAGTCAGCAGGAGCTTCTGCTCAACAGAATGAGCTCTCAGGCCACGCCTTTCCCTTGCAGCACTTGTTGTTGTACTACTCCGCTGCCAAACTCCTGTTTGCTCTCCCTGTTCGCTCGCTCTGTTCGCTCGCTCTCTGGGAAACTCACTAAGATAAATCCTGGTCTCAAAATAATTCAAGGAATTTGGTGCACCCAATCTGCTCAATCATCCTTATGGCTGGGAGGAGGAACAATAGTCATATCACTAAATTTAACATTTTGAAGCCAAGAGGAAAGCAATCTAAATCATCATTAAAACAAAACAAAAAAAATCAATTTAGGCAACTGCACATTTCTTGGAACTTGGCTGAATATGAACCACAGCTTCATTTTAAGAATTTCTAGCCTTATCCCTAACTACAACTTGAAATTGCAGCTTTTTTGGAAGCCACACAATAACAACAACAACAACAACAACTAATTCACTTCCTAATTTGTTCAAAGTTTGGACTAGCAGTCCTTTCAGACAATGTCTTTTCAATGCCTGAGGAAAACCAATGCAGAATATTTGTCTGAACATTATAACACAATGTCAAGTCAACAGATGAACAGGTTGCTTACCTGTAACTGTGGTTCTTCGAGTGGCCATCTATGCATTCACACACATGGGCTCTGCGCCTGCGCCGAGTACGTTTCAGGAAAGTTCCAAAGCTGAGGAGAACCGGGCGGGAGCCCCTCCCCATCACACATGCTCCCAAGTGGGGCTCCCGCCCATCCCCTTAGTTCCCTGAGACCGACTCTGCGGCCTCGGGATGGAGGGAATTGTCGATATCAATGCCAGTCCCAACATCGATACTGTAACATTAGCTACCAGCCACTTATAGTAGACCCATCAAAATCGACAGTGACACCAAAGCGGGGATGGAGGGCTGGTTGTGTGAATGCACAGATGACCACTCGAAGAACCACAGTTACAGGTAAGCAACCTGTTCTTCTTCTTTGTGGTCTCTGTGCATTACACATATGGGCAGTGTAGCAAGCTGACTTACTGGAGGTGGGCCAGTGTCATCCTTACGGCAGTACAGAGGAGAGGACAGCTCTGCCGAAGGCAGTACCAGCGTGGGTTCGCACATCCAGCTGGTAATGCCTGATAAACATCGACGGAGTAGACCAAGTGTCCGCCCTGCAGAGGTCCAGGCGGGCCACTCCTCTCCCAAATGCCACCATTGTCAACACCGCTCTTGTCAAATGAGCTCTTATTGAGTCCGGATGTCATTTTCTGCCAAGCTCGTAAGCCAGTTTGATGCACTCGACAACACACGTTGCGAAGCGTTGAGTCGAGACAGGCAAGCTGACAGTCTTGCTCCCATAGCAAACAAAAAGCCTCTGGGTGTGACAGGCTGACATGGTTTGGGCTTTGTAGAAAGTCAAAGCCTGGTGAACATCCAAGGTATGGAGAGCTCGATCCAGAGGAGATGATGGAGCTGGGAAGAATGCCGGCAAAATAATCTCTTGATACAGGTGGAAGTCTGAAATGACCTTTGGCAAGAAAGTTAGATCTGGTCTGAGAACCACCTTGGTCCTTATGAAATACTAAGTACGGAAAGTCCACTCTTAAAGCACAGAGTTTGCTAGAGCGACGAGCAGATGTAATGGCCACAAGCAACGCCATCTTGCAGGTCACCAGGCGAAGATCGGTAGTAGCCAGTGGCTCAAACAGTTTCGAGGTAAGTGCCTTAAGAACCATGGTCAAGTCCCAACTGGGGACCAGAGACCGAACCGAAGGTATCAAGTTTCTCAAACCCTTCATGAACTGCTTTACTAAAGGGTGAGAGAACAAAGTAACCTCCGTGAACGGTCAGGCGGTACACCAATATCGCTGCCAAGTAGACATGGATGGAGGCTAGCTTCAAGCCCCTGGTCATCAGGACATGTAGGTATTGCAATACACCATCAACTGTACACTTAGCAGGATCCAAGCCCGACCATAAGCGAATGCGCAAAAGGCTGACCACTTCTTCACATATGAAGCACACATCGATGATTTCCTTGCTGCATTGAGGACTGCCCGCACGCCTTCAGAGAGGTGAGAGAAGGGTGCCTCTAATGGATCCGCCACGCTGCAAAGCAAAGTACATGGAGATTTGGGTGGAGTATGCGGCCCTGGGCTTGTGTGAGGAGAGCTGGGAAGCGTGGCAGAGTCCAATATTCTCCATTGGAAATACTGAGGAGAGTCGCAAACCAAGGCTGTCTCGGTCACCACGGAGCCACCAGAATGCAGTCGGTACCGTCTTGCTGTATTTTGGCAACTACTCTGGTCAGCAGCGGGATCGGAGGAAATATGTAGAACAAAGTCCCCGTCCAGGAGAGTAAGAAGGCATCCGTCAGAGACTGGGTATCTTGATCCGCTCTGCTGCAGAAGAGTTTGCAAGTGGCATTCTCCAGGGTGGCAAAGAGATCTACAGTTGGAACTCCCCAAGGATCAAAGAGGGACTCTCGAACTCGAGAGCTCAGACTCCACTCATGAGATCGTAGAGGTACCCTGCTGAAGGCATCGGCAAGTGTGTTGTCCTTTCCTGCTATGTGTATAGCAAGAAAAGAAATCCGTTGAGGAATCGCCCATTTGAACAGTTGAAGGGTCAAGGCTGTTAGTCTCAATGAGCGAGTGCTGCCCTCTTTGTTCAGGTAGGCAACTACCGTGGTATTGTCCATCATCACCTGAACTAGTTTGCCTCTCAGCACGGGTTCGAAGGATATCATCGCATTCCACACTGCTCTCAACTAGGGATGGGCGATTGCTCGATGGAGGGTGGAAGTGGGGCGAACTCGCCTTGCTCACCCCCCCGCAACTTACCTTGCCCCGGCTCGGCACAACTCCCCGGAGAGGAGCCGGGGAAAGGCACTTCTGGGGGTCCCCGGCGCTGCATTTCCCCCGTAAAATCCAAGGTAAACTACCTTTAAACGGCTGCGAATAGCCTATTCGCGACCGTTTTAAGGTAGTTTACCTTGTTCTTTATGGAAAAAACGCAGTGCTGGGGACCCAGAAGTGATGCGACGGGGACCCGGAACTGACGTGATGGGGACCCGGAAGTCCACCAAGCGCCTCGCCGAGCACCATGGAACGAATCACGCAGTGCGAGTGCTCGGCGAGTGCCCAGAGTCAGGTCCTGGTGAGTTTACACACCCCATCTCAACTCAAGGTTTATGTGATCCTTCCGTTCTCGAGAGGTTCATACACCCTGCACAGACCTGAAATTGCAATGTGCTCTCCATCCGAGCAAGAAGGCATTTGTTGTTAGAGTCAGGGATGGAAAGGGAGGCCTCCCACCATATTCTCCTCTTCTATCCACCATCTCAAAGAGTCCTTGATATGGGACGGTAGCAACAGCTGAGTCTGGCAAGTGTTGTCCTCCTGATCGAAGGCCCTCAGGAACCAGTTCTGCAGTGGTCACATCCGCAAACAGATGAATGCGACCACCGAGAATGAGGAAGCCATGAGTCCAAGGAAGTGTATCAAGTGAGCTGTGCTGGAAACCAAACGGAACAGTCTCTTTGCAACGGTAAGTCTCTTTGTCACTCTGTCTGTCGGTAGAAAAGCCCAATCTGCAGTAGCATCCAGTAGTGCCCCAATGAATTTGACCTGCGTAGGGACAAGGACTGACTTATTTCAGTTTAGGCAGAGTCCCAACACTTCCAGCATCTCCAGAGTGATGTCGAGGGAGTCCCAAAGGCTGCTTTCCGTGGAGCTGACTAGGAGCCAGTCGTCGAGGTAAGGATATACTTTCATTCCTCGAGCCCGAAGGGTGGCACAGACTACTGCCACACATTGTGAACACCCTTGGTGCCATTGAGAGGCCAAATGGCAGGACAACAAACTGGAACGCATCCTCCCCAATGCTGAAGCATAGGAATTTCTGGCTGTCCCTGTGGATTGCTATGTGGAAATAAGCATCCTGAAGATAGATGGAAGCAAGCCAATCGGTCCTGCGAAGCAAGGGCAGGATCAATTGGAGGGTTACCATCCGAAACTTCCTTGGGGTAATGAAGTAATTGACGGCCCTGAGGTCCAGGATCAGACAAAACCCTCTGTCTCTTTTTGACACCGTAAAATACCTGGAGTAGAGGCCTTCCTGCAGTAGATGTTTGGGAACAGGTTGAATCGCTCCCTTTTATAGCAAGGAAGTGACCTCCTTCCGCAGCTGTGTTAATGGCTGCGTGGTCTGGATGCCAAGAAAGGGAGAACATCGAACTCGATCCTGTACCCGTGCTGGACGATGTTCAATACCCAGAGGTCTGTTGTTATCTTCCTCCACGATGGGAGAAAGTGAGACAGGCAGCCATTGAAGCCGACCGGCGATTCAAGCTGGATGCAGTGGATCAGGCTGACAGAAGAGTCAAACATGCCACTTTGATAAGTCTCCGCCTCTGTGGGAGACCCGGTACCATGGCTGGTTGAATGAGCGGTTCAGTGGTCAGGGCTGCTGAACATCCAGGTGACGTTCGTGCACTGTCTGCTGAGAGTAAGGCTGGTTTGGAGCTGAAGAAGGGAATCGGTGCCACTGCCGGGGTCTGAATGGTTTGGACGATGGAGGCAGCCCAAGGCCCATCTTCCTAGCGTTGGCTCGCACTTTTTGAACCGCATCGAGCGAGTCATCGGTTGAAGAATTAAAAAGGCCTTCGTCATTGAAACGTCACTCCACCTGTGACCGTAGTTCTGGAGTCAATGTAGCCGAGCAGAGCCAGGCGTGGTGCCGCAGGGCAACCACACCAATGAGGTAGCGGGCATGGCAGTCAGTCTGATGGCATGTGATGTGAATCTGTTGGCATGAAAGGTGTGCTGCTTCCTCCTGGAACACCCGCGCCAGCTCCCTCTTCTCATCAGGCCACACAGGCCAGCCATCTTTTCCTAAAGGAAAAGTTGATAGCATGCCATGGTGGCCTGGTAATTAGCCAACCAAAGTCCGAAGGAGCTGGAGGAGCAGATCCTGCACCCGAAACTGTCAAGTCGCTTGCCCTCTTTGTCCCCTGGCGTGGAGTGCTGCTTTCCAGACCTTGACTGTGCTCACTCGACCACGACGGAGTTTGGTACGGGGTGCGAGAAAAGGAATTTTACGTCCTCTTCCCGCACCCTATACATCGACTCCAAGCACCTAGCGGTCGCTGGAGTTGTTGCTGGTGCCTGCCACGTACCCTGTATGGTCTCCAGAAGAGTAGGCAGGTACGGAAAGGAGGCCGGCGCCGACAGCATAGTTGAAACGGCATCGAAGACAGGCTCTTTCGCTTTCTTTTCCTCCACCTTTGCTTCAATGCCCAGCACCTGTGTCATGCGCTGGACACATTCAGCAAAATGTCCCATATCTTCAGATGGGTACACCGCTGCTTGGGAGCCCACCTGTTGGCCAGGAGATGTCAAGGGTGGGGTGGTAGAAACAAGAGAGTCCAAGCCAGACGAGTATCCCTGCGGAGTATAGGAGTGACAAATGGATGGGAGTCTGTGGCTTTGTTGGCTCAGCCCCTGTTGAGTAGGGAGTGCCAGTGATGTTTGTGTCACTGAGGTTGCCTGCTTGGAAGGTTGCTCTGAACGCCGGGGCGTGCGAGACCGCTCCCGATGGTGATCCCGAGACATTGATGTTGGGTCTTCTCAGTGCCGATAGTATCCGCAGGATCGAGGGGAGCCACAGTCGGACCACCGGGACCAGTCATAACGTGGGTCACAGTAGTAGTAGTCAGGGTGATGGACGTACCTCAGATAATAGGAATAGCGAGTGGATGCGGAAAAAAATTCGGATCCCTCCTGATACATGGGGGACCAGGACCGAAAGCAACAATTCCCATCCCCCAAGTAGGCTGCTCGACCCCGTTAGTGAGGAGACAACTTGGACTGGCATGGAGACCTCACAGGATTGGTACCCAGATGATCTCAAGTCCCTCGAGGTTGATCGATCCCGATCTCTCAGTTGGTCGAGCGCCGGCTCAAGCAGGGATTTGGCTGTGGAGGGAGACTCAATGATTTCCCCCTCCGACACCGAGGTGACCAGGATCCTTGAGCCCGAGGGATCCTTTGGTGCCGGGGTGGGAGATCGGTGAAGCCTCCGATGTCGATGCTGTGGCATTGTCAATATCGACCCTACACTGATGCCTCTGTCACGACTGGCATTCTTGATCCCGAAGCGGGCACAGGAGAGGTGCCCGATCCCAGGTAATCACTACCTCCTCGATCTCGAGTGAGCTGGATCGAGTCCGTGGAGTACGAGCCCGTATCTCACGAACAGGAGAGGCGAGGGTCGGAAGAGCAGTGGTTCGTACCTGAGGCCTCGAGTCCGAAGGTGAATCCGGTATCTCACCTTCTGATACTGAGAGTGCCCGAATAGCCTCCCTCGATCCCAAGGGGGCTTTTGGTGGAGAGCAAGGCGGTGGATCCCTCGAGCCTGAGGAAGCCTGTGCGGGAGGAGACTTAAGCCCAGCCGGGCGTTCAACAGTCACGACGTCCGTCGGATCCGGGGCTAGCGTCGATCTCGATCCCGAGAGGGACGAAGCCAATTTTTTTGCCAGTCTCCTTGCCTTATCTTTCCGCTCCTTGTTCTTCCTTTTCTCCTCTTTCTCTCTACGAGCCTTCTTGGCTTTGCTCTTCGATATCATAGTCGCCATGTAGGCCTCCTGAGCGTCCGCTGAGGAGACCGTGTGAGATGGCGGCGTACTAGGCCTTGCCAAAGGGATAGGCTTTTCCGCAGGCGGTTGGAGAGCCCTCTTGTATAGAATGGCAGTCAACTTGTCCGCCCTGTGCTTCCTCGCTTGTTTTGTGAACGCTTGGCAATGATGGCAAGCGTCCACATTATGGCCCTCGCCGAGGCAGGCGAGACACAGCGAGTGCCCGTCCGCCGGAGGAAGCTTCGTCCCGCACCTTACGTATTTGCAAAAGGGGGCTTTTGGAGCCATAATCGTAGCAGTTGGTGATCCCACGACGAGCAGGGGGGAGAAATTGGAGGTTGAAGAATCCTCGAAAAAGTAGTTACCTAGCTGAATTCTAAGACTAGAATTCCAGAACCTCTCGATAGAACAGCCACACGCGATGGCGGTCGAAGAGGAACTGGGGGAGAGGGCGGGAACCCGTCCGTGTAAGGAGGACGCCAGGGGGGAGGGGTTCCCGCCCAAAATTTACCTCAGTTTTAGAAACTTCCCGAAGCGGCCTCCGCGCACGCGCAGAGCCCATATGTGTGATGCACAGAGACCACGAAGAAGAATCAATTATTTCCCCCTCCGACACCGAGGTGACCAGGATCCTTGAGCCCGAGGGATCCTTTGGTGCCGGGGTGGGAGATCGGTGAAGACTCCGATGTCGATGCTGTGGCATTGTCAATATCGACCCTACACCGATGCCTCTGTCGCGACTGGCATTCTTGATCCCGAAGCGGGCACAGGAGAGGTTGCTGCCGCAGGTGAAGCCTTATGTGCTTTCCTTCTCCCTTTTAGAGGCCTTCCTCCGCTTCTTTTGTTCAGCCTCCTCCTTTGTCTTGTGAGCTCGCTTAGACCATTTCTTTGCTAACAAGAGCTTCCACAGACTTGTCAGGTGTAGATGGGACAGTCTAATGTAACGGTAACGGCGGAGTCTGAGGCCTCAGTGGCGGGGCAGCCACCGGTGCCGAAGTAGCTGCTAGGGCAGTGTTCTCCAACCTTGGGTCCCCAGGTGTTTTTGGCCTACAACTCCGAGCATGCCCCAGCCAGTGTAGCTGGCTGGGGCATGCTGGGAGTTGTAGGCCAAAAACATCTGGGGACCCAAGGTTGGAGAACACTGTGCTAGGGCCTTGTGCCAAAGTATGGCCTTCAGCTTGTCCGCCCTGTGCTTCCTGGCCTGTTTAGTAAAGGTCTGACAATGGTGGCAGGTGTCCACAATGTGGGCTTCTCCTAAGCAGATGAGACAAAGAGAATGCCCATCTACTGGAGGCAATTTCACACTGCATTTCACACACTTCCTGAAGGGAGCTTTGGCAGGCATGGTGATGGATCCAAAAGTGGAAAACGGAGAGATGGAGGGAGAGGGATTATTATTATTATTTTACTTTTATATAGACGAAGGTAGGACAAAGAAGTAGAACGAATGAAGTTTGAAGAGAAGAAGCTCAGCAAGAAAAAACGCTGCTAAACGCAGAGAACTTCCCTAGACGACCAGATGCAATGGTGGTCAAAGAGGAACTGAGGGGACGGGCGGGAGCCCCACTAGGGAGCATGCACGATGGGGGAGGGGCTCCCACCCGATTCTCCTCAGCTTTGGAACTTTCCCGAAACAGACTCAGCACAGGCGCAGAGCCCATATGTGTGATGCACAGAGACCACGAAGAAGAAGTGTAGTAACTATTACTGTGTGTCTGTTTCATGCTAATATTACCTGCCTCAGCTTTTCCCTCCCCACATGATCTATGACAAAAAGGACTTTTTAATTTCTTGGGCTTGAGGACATGTTTCCTGAGAGGAAAAGATAGATCACAAATAGAACAGCCACAAGTATTCATGCAAGCTACATATGACTCTAGCTTAAGCATATCAAAAACTGACTGAGTGATCCTGGCAGATATGCTAACATTAAGATTTACTTGAAACAATGAGTGCTAGACATTAGAGAGGATCTATTGGTTTAATAAAGTCAAATATGTTTCATACGACATAATAGTGTTACTTTACTATCAAATTACATGCTCAACAGATTGTCCTGCGCCATCGAGGACTCCATTGACGGGTTTGGGCAACAGCTCAAGCAACGAGGTACGACGTGGGACAGGCAAGTGGAATGGGAGCAGTTTTAGAACCACAGCCAGCACCACAGGTACCAGCCCAAGACATGGAGCAGTTTCAGGACCACGGAGAGCAGATCTGCAGCTAGAGTGTTTATAACAGTGATGGCGAACCTTTTTGAGCCCGAGTGCCCAAACTGCGACACAAAACCAACTTATTTATTTCAAAAGTGCCAACACTGCAATTAAACCTGAATACCGAGGTTTTAGTTTTAGAAAAACAACTCATACATTTGTCTGAACTAATTAACGTATTTTGTCTTTACAGAAAAACACAGTAACAGAGCTTTCAATGATACAGTTTTTTGTTGAAAAAAAATCAACTCAAATTATTATAGTACTACATTGTACACATAGCCTGAAGGGAATTTATACAAACTTTTAAAATAATTAGGCACATGTATTTTTGGATAAGGGATTCTCAACTTGTAATATGATTATATGCCAGACTGAAATTGTATGGGGCAAGCTTTACCCCGGGTCCTTTCCCTGCTTCTACAGGTGTCGAATTAGTAAAAGTAAAAGTCAACCTGTACTAGGATGAGCAAGTTAAACAAGAAAACTAAATGTGCTTAACACATTTTAAACACTTTATGTCTTGGACTGCAAACACTGCATTAGGTAAAAGTTTGCATTGGGCATGCTTTTGCACAATTAATGTGATGTTTGCTATTGGCTGCATGCTGATAATCTGTCAAACCTTGGCTCATACTCGGTTAGTTTGAGAGCAACATATGCAGCACTCAGGTCAACTGTTAGGGCTTTACATCCAAGCCATGCTCTGTGCATCATTCTTCAAAATCTTTTAAATGTGATAACAATGTAGAAAAGAATTCTGTAACAGGAATTCTAGAATAAAATCATTCTGTTCCACACTGTGAGAAAGAACAAAATCATTAGTGTTTTGCAGAAGGGGACAGTCTTTTCGCGATCTGGTGACCAATGGCTCAAGTGCCCACAGAGAGGGCCCTGTGTGCCAGCTGTGGCACCCGTGCCGTAGGTTTGCCATCACTGGTTTATAAGGTACCCCAGCACTGGATTAGAGCAACTGGCAAGGGTTGTATAGACAGGCCAGGAGGCTGACAGGCTTCTGGGAAGCTCCACCTCAAGTCCTTCATCTGTTTTTTTAAGGAGTCAGTCCCCTTTCCTCTGAAAGCCTCTGGCTTCTTTTAGGTGGTGACTGTCTGGGGAGTGAGGAGCTGGTTGGAAGATGCTCCATCGGGCCTCCCTGCTCACTGGAGGAGTCTGAGATCCACTCCTCAGAGTCAGAGGAGAACGGCACCACATGGGTATCGAGAGGACAGGATGTGGGATCCAAGTAGGAGGGCCCAACTTGCAAATGTTCAGGAACTGGTTCTGACTGCTCCTCAGAGTCACTGACACTAGAAATCAGTCTCAGAGGGCTCTCAGTCTGGGCAATGATTTACAATTTATTAGATGGACAGAACAGAGGTACTGGCAAAGAAGTGAGCCACTTTGTGGAAGTTATCTGGCAGAAGAATGCGTAAAAAGGTAAGGCTAGAGCAGCCTTCCCCAACCTGATGTTCTCCAGATGTTTTGGACTTAATCTTCCATCAGCCCCAGTCAGCATGGCCAATGGTTAGATAATCTGGGAGTGGTAGTCCAAAACATCTAGAAGGCACCACATTGGGGAAGGCTGGGCTGCAGTAAGTCAAGAAAGATTATGAAGTAGTGAGATTTGAAGCACAATGTTAAACAAAAGAAAGAGATGGCTTCATAGAAAGGTCTTAAATGTAGACTTCAAGCATCTTACAATTGGGGGAAATGCACAGGAAAATCTCAATAGCTCTGAATTGCAATGATCTCTGCCAAATGAAATTAGACAAATCTGCAGCACAATGAGCAATCTAGAAAACGATATGAATGTCATTATTCCATACAATGTAGACGAATAGTTTTTCCTCCTTCACTTAAAGATCAACGGTATCATAGAACATAGTCTTTCTAACCTCCAAGATGCAACCTGCGGTAGTTACTGACCATCTTCCACACTAAACGCCAGAACATGTGCAACTTGGATGATGTGAAACATAGAAGAAACTAGTGGAGGCATTTCTTTAATACCTGGAGGTAGCTGGAGTGTTGTTCTGATTATAGTGGCCATGAGTTATATTGAGCCCTGCAATTTCCTGGCCTGACCTTCTGTATTAGCTATTGGGAGTTTTTATTAACACATAGCTAATCTATCAACCCTATTTAACTTTTAAAGGACTGAAGCAATCGGTGGCCACTAACTGACTTTATGCAGTTTGGATATGGTGGGAGAATTATGCAGAGGTATTTCAATGAGTTAAAAGAAGTCTGAGAAGGTAATAGGCATTCATTATTTATGTACTTCTAAAATTTCTGGACTGCCTTTCCATCAAAATTAATACTCAAGGCAATGCATAATCACAGTAACTAAACATTTTCAATAAAATCAGTACACATACCCAGCAGCAGTAAGTCACAGCCAAAAGCCTAGCAGAATAGATACAGCTTTATGTATATAAGACAAGGAAGTGGCTTGGCAGGCCTCCATGAGAATGGTATTTCACAGCAGCAGTGCTAGAACTGAAAAGGCTCAGCTCACAGAACAGAATTCCCTATGGAACTCTGGTTCCGAAAACTGAACCAAAAAGAGGGGAACACACAGGGGCATTATCAAAAGGACAGATGAGGAAAAGAAGGGAAGAGCATTCAAAATGATGCTTGGAGTAAAATATTTTTGTAGTGCTATGCTTAATGTGTTCTGCCACAGTTTATGTTCTATGTCAGGCTTCCCCAACCTGGGGCCCACCAGATGTTTTAGACAACTCCCATTAGCCTCAGCCAACATAGGCAATGGTCAGAAATCCTGGGAGTTGTAGTACAAAGCATCTGGAGGGCACCAGGTTGTTGAAGGCTGGTCTAAGAGAACTTGTTAGACATCAGTAATGGAATAAATTAGTAATTGATTTTTTTACACACCCCTGAAGGAAGTGACATGCCAAAATGCACTGGGCATGCTACTTCATAATAAAAATTATTTAACTATGAGCATAATCCTGAGGCCTCACCATCCCCCCTTTGCTTTTCTTTAAATTGCTGAGGGGGTGCTCCCTAAGGTATGACACAAACTGTTTAGAGATTTATAGGTCAGCAACTAAGTCTTGAATTGTATCTGGAAATAGACAATTAAAGCAAGCACAATGCTGGAGCTATATCTCTCTTTGTTTAGCATCTGAAAAATATGAGTAACCATATTTTGAATCGACTATAATTTCCAGGTAGTCTTTACAAGCAATACCATGCAGAGCACATTACAATAGTCAATGCACATGGTTACCAGGGCATGGATGCCTGTGGCAAAATTCAGGTTATCAAATAATTGACAGAAAGCAACCAGGTCTACCCACATACCCAGATTGTGACCCTGCTCTGTCAATGAAGTGTAATCCCTACAGCAGTGGTTCACACTGTGGCTTATGCTGGCTCAGCTTGTCTGAATGTGGAAAGCTAAGCAGGGTCAGGCCTGGTTATTACTTGGATGGGAGATCCCTCCTCTAGTTTCCTGCATTGAGCAGGGGGTTGGACTCGATAGCCTTGTAGGCTCCTTCCAACTCTATGATCTATATGAAATCTACAACCTTTTTTGCCCCATGCACCCTTTTCACCATATGTCAGAATGTCATTCCCCCCTTTCCAAGAGTGTCTGACTTAATCTGTGCCATACAATAAAGTGTGGTGTCCTGTAGATTATGTACAATCTGTAGAATTGTAATTTGTAGAAAGATCAGTATTCCAACAGTTGGAGTCTGTGGTCCCAATTCACACCTTGAAACCTAAAATCCCCCCCTCGGGGGGAATTCCACCACCACCACCCCGTTGAGAACCCCTGCCCTACAGAGTGGATTGATTTTAAATCAACAAAAATATATCAGTTTAAATCCTGGATGTAGTATTCAACTCATTTTACATCTATACTTCAGACATTTTCTTTAAAATGTGCATACTAGCCACTTGATACAATAAAACATTGATTGAAGATTAAAGTTTCAGAGTATCTATACTACCTAAGAGGTCCCACTATATGGTGTTATCCAATGTCATGTGGGCAGATGTCAACTTGCACAACAGGACTTCCCCTTGCTCTCCTTTCCCCTCCTCCCCCCAAATCTGCTCTGGATTGTTCCTCAACCTTCCAGAGCAGGTTTGGGGGCATTCAGGGGGCTGCAGGAGGGAGGGGAATCCGTTCCACCAGAATTATCCATTTGGCTGGTGTACGGACACTCTTGTATACAACTCTAAATAATTTCTTAAATATATAACCAGCAAATTGTACAATCCATTTATTATTTGATAATTTACTCCATCCATAATCTGTGCCAAGCTGCAATAGGATGCTAGAGCAGTCCCTGCCCTCAAAAGAAATTGTATTTTTATTTAAAACATGGCTTTTTCTTTGCCTTTTGCTGTACTCAGACATTGAGCAACACCATTTAGTTGCAGACTACCCCAAACTTTCCAGGTGCGTGGGGTGTTTTTCTACAACATTAACAGTAAATATCCATGTTTGGTTGAGAGAGGATTAACTATTCATGATTTGAGTACTGAGTAAGTCACAAAGCTTAGTAAAAAGGTGAGTGCGTATTAAATTAGGACAGAAACACTGAGGTGCAGTCAGTGGATTATCCTGTTTAGATGGCATCTCCTGGTACCAATTTGGATCCCAGAACTGCAATTACTTGCCACTCCCCAAAATGTAGCATCAACCCCATATGTAGCACATAAATAAGGCTGGCTTCAAAAGAACCAATGATTTTGATTTACACAGAAAAGTATCCTTCATGTCAATGTTTGAAACTGAGGTAGTATCCATCTAATATCAAATCATAGTTCAGTGCTATGGAAATGCGCCTTACATGCTCACTTAGTGAGTTAGGCTGCACTCAGATGCAACTCTACACCATAGTTTAGTACACTCCCCCAATCCCCACTCCTCCTGTGGTGCAGCCACCAGGAAGAGATCAGAAGCATCTGCCTACATTTTCAACTAACTGCAATTTGTCGTTTCATCTAAACAGGGACAAATTGTTGTTCATTTTAACTATGGCTTGTCCAAGCAAGACAAATTCAAATCATGAATCATAATTTCTGATCCTGGCTTGTTCAGGTAAACCATAGTTAACTAACCACAGCTCCAATTCGTAATCAACAAACTGCAGTTACTTGAAAACAGAAGTAGATACTTCCAATCTCTTATTTGCAGTCATGCTGGATGAGGAGAGGAAAACAGACTCATATATGTAATGCTACATAATGGTTTAGTGTTGGCTCCAAATAAGGCCTTAATCTCTCATACAAACCATAGCTTGCCATGACATCCAAACCGGCAAACTATGGTTTGCTCTTGCCTTCCAAACCAAGATTGTAAGTGAGCTTCAGGCCCTGGTTTGCAAGCCTGGTTTGGAGGGAAAGTGCAAACCATAATTTGCTGGTTCTGGTGCAATGGCAAACTATGGTTTATATGGAAGTGAAAGGCCCTTTTACAGTATGGCCCTTCTTTGGATGCCCCCACCAGTACTGATACAGTGGGTGACAACCAGAGATTGGGCCTTCTCTGTGGTGGTGCCCCAATTATAGAATTCTCTCCTCAGAGGGGCTTGCCTGGTACATTTGTTGTCAGATGAACATGTTTTTATTTTCCTGGGCATTTTAAGTTTTTCATCTCTGACGCTGGTTATCACTGCCTGCCTCCACTGCTTTAGTTTATTTGTATGTTATTATTGCATTACCGTTGTGTCATGTTGTATAAACCACTCTGGGGGGGAAGGGCAGGACATAATTTTGAAAGGCAGGACATAATTAATTAACTGAAGTCCCTCCCTATTCTTTTTTCCTTGGGTGTCATGTCTTTTTAGATTGTAATCCTGCAGGTGGGGCTGTCCTTTTACTGATAATCTGTGAACTGCTCCAGGAGCTTTTGGTTGAGAAGTGGGATAAAAAGACTCCAAAAAAATAAATAGAGCACATAAGGACAGGCAGAAGCATGTGAGCACAAGCTTGTTCCCATAGCATTAAATGATAGTTATTACATCTCAACTGAACCACTGAGTCATGTATTTGACAGAAGGTCATAAGACTGAGTTTTGAGATAAGTGTGCTTTGCTTTAACATGTTTGTATTCAGAATGTGGGTGCTTCCAGACAGAGGGCTACTAGCACTATCAGAAGACATTAACCACTGTGGCTTGTTATGAGCGGCAATGCATGCTGGGCACAATTTGCATAATCACCGCCCAGCTGCAGCTTATTGTGTCATCTGAACCCAGGTGCCAAGGCTTTTTGGAAGGTTAAACCCTCAAATAACCCTACCACAGCTCATGGGTCATTTGAGGGTTGCTGAAATCTCAAACAACCCCTGCCGCCCAGGTTCAGACAACACAACAAACCATGGCAGCCCCCTGTAGGGGGCTGAATATTCAAAATGGCCACTGGCATGTGCCACAACCCACCATGGCTTAAGTAAGTCACAGTGTGCTGCTGTGATCATGCAAACTGGCCCTATGCCTGCATTCATATTAATACTAACCAAGGCCCCCTTCAAACCAGTTTGCAAATCCATTTCAAACTCTAGTTAAAGCTAAACATGGATATTGATGCAGATCGAACGTTGCTGAACGAGAATAGAAAAATTTGCACATGAAAGAACAGAAGGGAGGATGAACAAACATGGGTCAGGAACCCTAGCTGGGGGAGGGGGGGAAGAGTGTCTAAGTACCATCCACTCTCTCACTAGTTACTGAGAAGATGAGGTTTTTCCTTGACATGAAAAGTGACCATGTTATTTCATTGTTAAATGTGAGAGATAGAATAGCTCCTCCTGGAGCCAGGCTCCAATGCCTGTGATGACTCGACACTATATAGTAAATATACTACACAATCATGCAATTTTGTAATGCTTTCTCTCTTGAAAGACAGTTTTCCACCCATGGTTTGCTTCTCACACAGAAAATTAGCCTTTAGCTCTGTCTGCCTATATATTTAACAAATGGTCATGGAATGAACCTGAAGAGATTATAAGTGTAAGCTTTAACATATTTGTATTAAAGTCAAGTTTTACTCTAATTCGATTACTGTCTATTTCACTTAACCTAGTTTAAAAGCCAAATTTTTAACTTTAACAGACATGTTAGTAGGCCTTCCCATACATACATACATACATACATACACACACACACGTACGTATCATTGTAAAGTGAAAGAACATTGGGTTTACAGATCTTTAATTCTGCAACTGAAGGTAAAGGCTTTGCAACAAGAAGCTATAGCAGATAATGACAATTATTGGTAAAGTACGGATATACCAGAGAAAGCTGCCTAGCATAGGCAATAGACCAGTTAAGGACTAAGAAATCCCAGCCTGCCAGTTGAGGAGATTCAGGTTTGTTAGTTCCCTGCTGTGCAATTCTTTGATCTCATCTTCTGCGCTGACGGGTTTTATATCCCAATTGCCTCTCTCTCTCTCTCTCTCTCTCTCACACACACACACACACACACACTTCTTCCCCTCTCCAACCAGAGAGGGTGTGGGCTGCTGGGGAAATCCTGGTCAACCACTCATTCCTGTGCACATCTAAGTAACAGAGTTAGTTATGGCGTTGTTGATGCTAGTATTTTCCTGAGCTCTGCATGTGAGCATGGCTCAGGACCAAGGCCACAAGTGATTGTGAGGGAGGGGGAGTTGTTGGGCTGGCATCCTACTCTGCAGCAGAGGCTGCCATAATAAATGTATATTCAGGTTTAGAAAATTAAAGTGCAGGAGTCTGCCAGAAATCATGACATCTAAACTCACTGTAGAATGGACTCACCTATAGATACTGCACACAAAGAAAAAAACACAAAAGTCATTCTAATACAAAATTGAACTCAAGCTGCTATCATTTAAACTTCATTTTTCAAGTTGAGTTCAACTCTAACACAGATGAGATGTAATTAAATGTATTACAACCTACAGGACAAAACTTAACAAATTACTATTAAAGTCACCAAACCAATTACCTTAGCCTAAGAGGAGAGGGGAGGGGGGGAAGCCAACACATACAAAGCCCCTCTCTCAGAGTTCAAATCACCTCCACTATGCAGGCAACTGCACAAGTGCAGAGCTGTAATACCCAGCAGTGTTGCACAGGCAATGTGTTTAGAATGGAGACAAAAGACAATGCAGAGTACTAAACTATGCAGTGCCTAGAGCAGTGTTCTCCAACCTTGGGTCCCCAGATGTTTTTGGCCTACAACCCCTGGCTGGGGCATGCTGGGAGTTGTAGGTCCCTTCAGACTCAGAAATGGCTCATGAGGTATGAGGAGGGGTCTCTAAGGGAGGAAAAACAGACACAAAAACAACCCAACGAGGACTGAGCATGCTCTGTAGCCGAAGACAGTACAATGACAGTTGGAAAAGAAAATGGAATATTGGAAAGGGGGTGGAATGCAAGTTTGGAGGAAACAGCTAGCTGGAATGCTGGAGCACTCCCTTTAAGAAGAAAGATTTCATAGATCATAGAGTTGGAAGAAGCCTACAAGGCTATCGAGTCCAACCCCCTGCTCAATGCAGGAATCTAGAGGAGGGGTCTCTCATCCAAGTAACAACCAGGCTTGACCCTGCTTAGCTTTCCACACTCAAGACAAGCTGAGCCAGCGTAAGCCACAGGCCTGATGTACTGTAACATTTTGTTGGGAGCACCCACTTGTATATATTTTTTTGTTTTTGCTTTTTTATTATGTACGTCACCCTGAGAGCTTCGACTATAGGGTAACTCATAAATTGAATAAATAAATAAATTATACTAATGGTAAACTAAGCTGGTCAAGTGCCTATCAGTTTCTAAGTAACACACAGGGAACAATTGTTGGCTGGCCTTGCTGAGCAAGCAAAAAAATAGTAGTTACCAGCTCTCCCTCCAACACACACACACACGGGTACCATTTCCCTGAGGGAAAGGCTGGGTGAGCAGGAACACCAGACTATTGGGTGCCACTTCCTGCTTGGAGCACCTTTGGAACGTGCCACCCAACACTCCCACCTTTCTGGGAAAGGCTGGAGGAATATGCACTGTTGGGCACCATTTCCTGAAGGCGCACTGGGCCAATTTGCTTAAAGTAAGCTACCCCGGAGTAGTCAATATATTATTCTATTTAGACTGTAAGCCAATGGACAGATTTTGTTATATATAGATAGGTGAAGGCCTGGGAAACCCACCAGAAAAATGGGAAAACCTGGGGGTCAGAGAACCCTTTCCCCCCAGTATTTTCCAAGGAATTTTTTAAAAATTTGGAGATTTTTTTTTCTGGGCTTCCCCCCCCAAGGCTCCACTTATATACTGTATACAGTAAGACCTTGGATTGCAAGTAACTTGGTTTGAGAGCGTTTTGCAAGACAAGCAAATTTTTAAATACCGGTATTTATTTTTAAAAAATTTGACTTGATATACAAGCAACGTCTTGCAATACAAGTACTGTAGTACGGCTTAAATTAAAAATCTCTGTACAAATTTTTTTTGGGGGGGATTTCATTTTGATATAAGAGCGTTTTGGATTACAAGCACGTTTCCGGAACTAATTATGCTCTCAATCCAAGGCATGACTGTAGTGCCTTAGTTTGTAGGTGCTTAAGGATTATGTTATTAGTTATTACTAATGGTCAACAGTACCAAACTTGAAGCACATTTTAAAAGCAACAGAACCCAGAATTCAGTTACGTTTTCGCTCTTCCCAGTTAATCTTAAGATGAACTTGCAATAAAATACTCATTAGTATGCACTAAGGGAAACAAACAGGAATAGAGAGAGGATACTTTCCCCAGTAACCTACCCAAATAGTTTCCAGAGGGATAGCCATATTAGTCTGTTGCAGCAAAAACGAGTCCTGTGGCGCCTTAAAGACTAACAAATTATTATGGCATAAGCTTTTGTGGAATAGTCCATGAAAGCTTATACAATAATAAATCTGTTATTCTTTAAGGTGCCACAAGACTCTTTGTTGCTTCTGCTACCCAAATACCGTACATTACAAACTCAAACACTGTTGGTCAGCAGAAGCCTCATTTCCAGGGATAGTGAACCCAGAGTGATCTGTTCCTTGGTGGCTTGGGGTCCTATTCCTTATACTTACACCAAGGGTGGGCAGATCACTGATTTGCAGTAGATCAGCAAGGGTTTCTGGCTCCAAATTAACAAGTGTCACAACAAGAGCCTTCCCCCACCACAACCCATAAATTAGACCAATAGAAACCTCTGCTCTGTAGTAACCCAGATGTAGATTTGAAGTTGTATATCCAGTTTATCCCAGTATATGGTGCATGGGGCACTGTAAGTAATTAGCTCCATCTTCCAAGGTAGCCTTTTGTGTCTGGCTCTGCCTGCCTCCTTCCCACTGGTGGATTTCAGTCTTTTAGGAAAAAACAAAGTAGATCCTGCAAGCCTGAAGTCTGCCCATGGCTGACTTACACTATAAGGGGGGGGGGGGGGGAGGTCCATTACCTCCCTAATCCAGGAGAGCAAGTCCTTTCTATCCAGAGTGTTGGGGTTACAGAAATGTTGTGTACAATACAGTTCTCACAAACCAGGCACATCAGCTCCAGCTCAAAACATGCAGGCTATCTCAAAGTTACACCAAGTGATATGCGGACTAACAGTTCTCACTGATAAGTGATATGGCCTTTGCTACATTTTAAGTTACCCCAAGCTCAGTGGAACAAAACCAAAAAGAAAATTTCTAGCCACCTCACGGTGTACTGGAGATAACACAAGAACATAGGAGAAACTTTTGCATGGTCTCTCTCACCTAACCATACTACATTTTCACATTTCCCCCTGCCTCAACACAACATTCTACTTGCATTTTAACAGAACTTCAACTACATGAAATGGGCCAAGTAATAAATTTCTGCTTTATTTCCAGCTTCACCAGGAATTGTCAGTGTTAACAGATCTTCTAAAAAAGAACAGGAATAATTTTTTAAAAACCTCCTATTTTAATGCTGGCACATAAAAATACTGAATTTTTCCTCCAACCCTGCTAGTGACAACACCTGAATTAAGCTAGAAAAAGTAAGCTAAAGAAGATTAACTAATTGCTGACAGATATAGCAAATAAGTATGCACAACAGAATACCTTCCACCAACCTATTCAGCCACAAGCTTTCTTCCTTTCAACTTTATTAAATATTAATGAATTCAAGTTTCTATTATTTTCACACTACAGTACATATTCAAAAATGGTACTCTAATACCCATAATTCTATGACTGTGACATATTACTATTAAAAATGTTTGAAACAGGTTTTGTAGGTTGGATTTAGTATTCACATATTCTAAAAACAAAGACCAGTTTTAAGCGTCTGGAAATTATCTATCCTCCTATATTTTTATTTTGACTATTTAATTTGCATCCCACACTTCTTGAAAATCTTTATTCAGCTTAAAGACATATAATCTATTCCAGATGCTTAAACCCTGCAGATGTAGAGAAGGGAGATAAAAACCCTTGCATAAAGTATCCTTTAATTTATTGACAGAAATCTATAATACTCCCAGATAATTCTTTTAAATGATCCACCCAACTGTTCGAACAAATGAATGGCAGGGAGTATGACAAAATTTGTATGTAGAATAGATGTGACAGAACATGTAGGTAAATGCATAGGTAAGAATAAAACCGAATGCAAACTGAGTTGCAATAAATATATTCTAAGAGCTCCAGGGAGCTCTTTGTACCAGTCTGGGATTATTAAATGCTAATATGTGGGACAGAACATCAACAGATACTTTTCAAGACAAAAATACTAAATTGGAGCCTATAAACTGGCAAAACAAGGCAGGCATATGTGGAATTAACATGCAGTGTAGGGCACTGCAAGTGTGGACCTGAAAAATATTTCTAATAAAAAGCACAGTTTATATTGGTCCAATCTTTGTTGTTACATTTTTGTGCGAGACCCAGAAAACATTATTGAAGGTGTAGGTGGAGATGGAGTGCAAACGGAAAAAGTAAAGTTATTTGCACATTTCTTCCAAAACATCTAGGGGGTCAAAAGTTGCCCAGATATGCCCTAGTGACTAGGAAAATGTAAGCACATGCTTTATCCTAATGGATCTAGAATAGACTTCCCCAACCTGGTGCCCTCCATATGTCTTGGACTTCAATTCCCATCAGCCTCAGCCAGCATAGCCAATGATACACTCTTGGGCATTGTAGTCCAAAACATCTGGAAGATACCAAGTTGGGGAAGGCTGATCTAGAATAACCAAATGCCACCTCCCACTGACTAGCAGATGACAAAGGACCATACAAATCCAGGTGATGGATGAAGAGGAGGTGGTTCTCTCACGATTTCCAGAAAGAAGCTTGGAGCAAAGCTAATCCACACAAACAGAAGTGAGGACAGGCAGATATTTGTTATTACTGAAACAGTAAAGCAATGTCATCACAAGCAATACCAAGTGGTATGTATGCAGAGTTAAGAGCCACTATACAAAAGACTGAACTTAGCAGAGAGAGAGAGCTATAGTTGACAGATTGCTGGAAAAACTTACGTACCGTACTTTGAGAAAGGAAAATGTTAAAATACTGAGTGGGGGCTGCCAGCTTTCTACAGAATTTATCAAGACAGAAATGGGGGGAGGGGATATGGCACAACATATATGTTCAAAGAATTAGCAGAGTAATTGTAACATATCTGTGTCCAGCAAGAACAGCGTATTTTCAAGTCTAGGTGTATCTATTCAAAGATTTAGGGTTTCTGCTACCATTTCAATAACATAATACTGCAGGCATTTTGGATCTGGGTTGTAAGCTACGGTATATGATTGCTTACTGCTTCAAGAGAAAGCAGTATGTTGTTGAGAAAGTCTGATATTTGCCTTTGGCTTTTTGAAGAAAAGCTGGAATATTTTGTGTAGTTTATTGAATATGCATATTCAGCAGAATTATTACAACTATTCAGCAGATCTATCACCATCACTGCACTCCTTCCACCCCCACAGCTCAACTCAAGTCTTCCAAATAATTGGGCTAACAAAGAATCATAGCACTGGTTAAAAACCATAAGCCAATACCTTAAAAACATCAAGGTTTTTTTTTAAATCAGTTGTTTAAAACAGGGTGGGCAGATTTTAGGTTTGCAGGATCTACCTTGCTTTTTCACTAGAACCTTAAGATACACCAACCAAGTGCAAAATGAGAAGGTGGACATAGATGTGAGGAATAATGCACTTCTGAACACATATTCAGCCCAGGAGTCTGCTTTCAGTAACAGAACTGGAGCTTGCAAGCAAATCCTTTTACACAGAGATCTACCCTGTTTTCCCCAAAGCTTTCTTGATTTCAGCAGTCTTATTTAGAAGGAGAAATTTTTGTTGTTGTCACTACTGTTAAACCATTGGGAGCTGGATACCCTTGCTGATCTACCACAAGTCGTCTGGAGATCTACCAGTAGATCCCCATCTACCATCTGCCCATCCCTGGTTTAAAGTCTAATTTTTGGTGTTCCATTTATTTGCACTGTGGATTATGAGCATTTCGCATACTTGTTACTGTGTTTCAAACTTCTCCTACAACCATTATAGCCAGAACTATGCTTTCGTTAAAATGAGGATTACATGCTAATAATTTGACCTCTGGCTTATACTTTTCCTCAGTAAAATTTACTATTACGGTGTGGGGGCTGATAAAGCAGGCAAGCCTTTATAGATCTTGAAAGCAAGCAGATGTTTTCTAATATGCAAATTGTGCTTCAACGCTTATGCATTGGTAACTAGGACAAAAGCACTTATGCAGTGAAGAATCCCAACAAACACACTGTGCATTGATTATACAGAATTAATCACAGGGGAAGAAATCTGTACCTAATAAAGTAGGTACAGAAGATGAAACTAAATGCTGAAAATAATGAACTTATTTTGGTTCCATTTTTAAAGCTTTTGCATAGCAAAAAAGCTTGTCCAACATAGATCCGTATATAAGCACTCTAAATGCAAAGTCGTCAGAAACATACATTTCCGTATAAACACTACAATCCATACAAAAGTATACTGCATGATTCCAAGAATTAGAAGTGCGCCCATCTATCATGCAAATTAACTAATGCTTGCCCTTCTTTCATACAAATTTGTTAATTTTATCACATCAACATTATACCTGGTTCAGATGTCTCAATTCAGTATAGCTTGGACCAAGAACAGAGTTTGAGCCTACATACTCTCTCGTCTCCTCCCCTCATGTATCTGGCCTTGAGGAAGGTATTGCGGATTCTATAAACCAGAATCTAACATGCAACTCATGGCATAAACAATTTAGCTTTCTTGATGTAAAATACCACCACTGTAAGCTCTTACATGATATTATTTGTATTACAATTTTTTAAAAACATCAAATGCACATAATACATGTATCCAAAAATCAACAAAACAAATAAATCACCATTATTACTGTTTTCTCACAACTAATATTTTATAAATTCGTATTAATAAAGCACTCTTGCCCATGGAAGAAGAACCCATATAGAGAAAGACTTCAGAATTTTCCCCAAACACTCTAGCTTTCCATACCTAAGGAAAACTACTTTTTCAAATGTTGCCAGAATGCTAATTTCCATAATCGAATTACTCATATCTGGAAGATACTTTGTCTCTCAATGGTATAACACATGTCTTTTTGTCATGACAAAAGCAGGAACCATAAATTGCTGTTCACCACTGAATCCCAAGACTAATGCAAAGACCCTCACAATTATAGGGGGAAATGTAAATGGACAATATTAAAAATGAGATTACAAAAAGGTACCATCACAGGACAATCCCATAACAAATGCATCAATGTTGCTTTCCTTCAACACAAACATTAATCTGAGGTAGACTGCTTATGTTTCAGATGTGCTAAAGTATTCTCAAAAATATTTACTGGGCCAACCTTAATTTTCATTTTGAGATAAGGTTATCTTCAGGGTGCATTTCCATTGAGTGAACTGCTTATTAACTCCTGAAATTTCTATACAAGTTTCCCTTAACCAATCTAAAAAGGGAGCTTGGCTTCCCCTAGAAATATATAGATTTAGATTTATTTATACACACACACTCACAGACCCCAATTGTACTTCAATTAAGATGTGAAGTGGGCTCTAACAATTGAACTACCACAAGTTGTAACTTGAATATTGCACAGACTTATGGGCCAAATTTGTCAAAGTGACATGGCTGCATATAAGCCTACCCTGTCTTTCTCTAAAATTACTACATGTTTACCTTAGGATGAAGTAGCTGCAATCATTGCAACTGCTAGCTATTCCAAGATCTTTCTCATCTAGTTTTTGGATTTTAGCGTTGCAATTCAGGATGGATTGATTTAAATCAAGGCTTTAAATATATTATTTAAATCAGGAAGAAAAAAGGGTTAACTCATTGCTTTACATCAAGTTTCCCACTCAAACTTTTTCATATATTTCCAGAACAATGGTGCGTCCGACCACTAAGCCATGTTAATTTACAACTAAATAGACTATTTACAGTTTCATTCTTACAAGTAGGATTTATATCTCTTTGTCTCACTATACATATTTTGCATGCTTTCCTTTTTTATGTATAGAGGGAATGACTGGGTTCGACAGGCTGTGTCATCCATGGGCACCACTTTGCATATCCAACCCCTGCTTGGGAATTCTTTAACCCTCGCATACCCCTAAAACAGACCATGGGTTATGTGAGGGTTGTTTAGCCCTCACATAACCCACACTCACTGGGTTCACATCACATGACAACCCCCAAGCAGAGGTTCCGTATTCAAAATGGTGGCTGCATGCACCCTGCACACGCTGCAGCCTACCATGGGTTAAATAACCCATGGTGGGCTGTCGTGTCATGCAAAGAGCCCAAATGTCTTTAAAACATTCCCATATAGGGTCTTTCACATGACCAGCTGCAGTAACACTTTGAGGTGACCAACGCAATCCTATACATGTCTACTCAGAAATAAGTTCCACTGAATTCAATGGGGCTTAATCCCAGGCAAGTGGTTAAAGGATTGCAGCCTACATGTGCGAATACAAGTAGGGACACATTGAGTAATTTTGTCTTTTTTTCTTCACAGTGTTGCTTCTTTCTGCTTCACATTGACCTGGTTTGCATGACACAACAGCACACCATGGCTTAATTTACCCACAGGGGCTGTCATGTCATGCCAGGTGCTCATGGGCACCATTTTTGCACAGTGCCTGTGGGCACCCAGCTTGCCATGGCTTGTTGTGCCATGCAAACCCAGGCGGCAGAGATTCTTTGAGGGTTAGACAACTCTCAAATAACCCATGGCTTGTTTTAGGGTTATTTGAAGGTTGTGGAACCCTAAAAAAAACGTACTGCCTGGGTTCACATAACAAGCCATGGCAAGATGCAACAGCCCCTGCGGGCAAATTAAGCCATCACAAAAGCTAAGCAGAAAACAAAAATGAAATGCCCATGACTGATAGGTCAAAGCAAGGTTTCATAGTTACTGGGCAGAAAAAAATCTAATTTAATATCTTTTTAAATCTGAGGTTTTGGGATTTTAAAAAAGCATCTATTTTTAACCACCCTCCTATATTGTCTTTCTGTCTTAACTAACTCCTCTGCTTTGCTTGGCTCAACTCCACTGCCACAGAAGCACGGAACAACAATCCTATCTAACCTGTTTCTTTGCACATGTGACTTAATCAGAGAAACTGAAAACCCAGAACATTCAAGAAGCAAGAGCTGGTAATTAGACTGGACAGAACCATTTTCATGAGATGAAAAACTGAAATAAATGCCCATATTTGATCGGTAGGAAACTTCATATTTATGGGACCATAAGTGTAGATTCAGTATGTTTGTGATCAGATTTAATTGTAACTATGAAATTTTTAAAGTTGAGAAATTTAGTATTTTATTTATTTTTTAAAAAGATCAAAAGGCAATTTACATTTTTTAAAAACTGATTTTTTAAATTAATCATTGATTTTATCCACCCTGCAAAGGTCTGTATTTAAACAACTAGAGAGCACTAGGAAATTATTTCAATAGGTTCTCATACACTAACATTTGAAGGAAGTTACCCCTTTAAGAAGTTTGTTTATAAAAAGTCTAATTTGATACCTCTGACTCCCTCCATCAACGGATCCACACAGTTTAGCTAGTCTTGGAAGCAGGGCTGTGGAGTCGGAGTCAGAGGAAATTTTGGGTACCTGGAGTCGGAGTCGGCAAACAATGCACCGACTCCGACTAAATTTAGATTGGAATTTTTAAAAAAGACAGCCTTTTTAGGCCTAAATGGAGAAATGGCAAAAGGTGTTTCTCTGGAAAGAGAAAGTATAAGGAAACTTATAACTGAGGAGGCCAAATGTAAAAAGGAAGAACTACAGAAAGTTCTGAAAGGACGTTTTGTCTTCCTTAAAATGGATGCATGCACACGTCACAGAGTCAATTATTTCGCCATTAATGTTAGATTTGTGGATGAAAACAAAACAATAACACGGACCCTCGGATTAAAGGACACTCGGGCACATCACACCAGTGATTACCTTCAGAAGTTAGTGGAGGGTGTTCTAGAAGATTTTGAAATTAAAAAGGAACAGATTTTATGTGTTGTGACAGATAACGCTTCTAACATGTTGAGCACAATTGAGAAGATGAACGCAGATGAAGAAGGTAACAAACAGATATTAGAGTTAGAGGAAGACAGCTCTGCAAGTATTGGAGAAAGTTTAGAAACTGAAGAGAATGCTGACATTTTTTAGACAACTTTGTTGAAGAAGCATTGAAGCTTGCAACTATTCATCATATGCGATGTGCTGTTCATACACTGCAACTTGCCATAAGAGATGGATTAAAAGATCGCCATGCAGCTACACTAATTGGCAAATTACGGCAAGTAACTGTTGCAGCCAGGGCCCCGAAAACAGATGCAATTTTGAAAAGACGTGCAGGAAAAGGAGCCATTTTGGATCAAACAACTCGCTGGGGAAGCACTTATTTAATGGTGAAGCGTTTGCTTGAACTTAAAAGACTTCATAGAAGAAATGGACAATGAGAATCTTGCATTAACTGAAAGCCATTGGACACAAACAAAAGAGCTGGAGAACCTTCTTTCTCACCCCTTCACTGTCACCAAGAGGTTGCAATGTGACGATCTAACCCCGGGTAAATTCCTCTTGGAATGGAAGAGCCTGTTATATCGCCTGAACAAAAATGGAGGGTTAATAGCTGAGGGCATTGCATCTTCAATGATGAAAAGAGAGAGTCTTTTGCTGAAAAATGAAATCTTGTTAGCGGCTATTTATGTGGACCAAATGAGCCGACTTTTGTTGAACAGTGAACAGACTGCTACTGGGAAAAAGGCCCTCTATGATGTAGCAGTTCGCATGAAGGGATTACGACCTGAAATACCTCCACAGGAGGATGAAGTTCTTTTAAGCAATAGTGGTAACTCAGGATCATCTTCTTCAAACGAAGAATTAGACTTTGATTCCTTCTTAGACAAAATGGAAGTTGCTAAAGGAAAGTGACGTCGCATAAGCGTTACAGAACCAGTAAATGTCCAAATAAAAAAATTCCAACAGGAGTTTTATAAAGCACTCAAAGAAGTTGAAAAGTATGATCGCTCATCAAAACTTACTGTTGAAGAAGCCATCCTTGTTTATCCAGAGATCGTTAGTGATGTGGCCACAATAGTTACTGCAATGCCACCCACCCAAGTCAGTGTCGAAAGATTATTTTCAGCCCTAAAAATAATAAAGTCTGACTTAAGAGCCCCTATGAAAGAGGATCTGGCAGAGGCAATTCTCTTCCTTAGAACTCTACATTGAATTGATTTGCATTTGCTAAGCCTATAACTACATTTCAAGATTAATATAAACCATTTCTAGGTTTTACAGATTTTGTTTTTGGTTCATATAGATAAGCTTTGTTTTTGTTCTAAAACAACCAAATAATGTGGTTTGTATTTTTGAACTGGTAAAGTTCCTGTTCCTGATGTTTATGCCTGCTGCTACTATCCAGCCACTTGATTAATTAAATTAATAAAAAAAAATTAATAAAACTTTGTTTTCATTGTGTTTGCCTTTTGCTTAAACTGTTCAATACAGCAGACTGTTGGTTTCCCAGCCAGTAGTCCTGTGGTAATGACATGTATGTTGCCTTTCTTTCCTTCAAGGAATGTATAAAATACATTCGCATATTAATACAGAGGAGTCGGAGTCGGAAGTACAAAAAACTGAGGAGTCGGAACATTTATCTACCGACTCCACAGCCCTGCTTGGAAGCCACCCACTGGGCGCATTCACACATCATGCTAGCCCACCTTGGCAATAAGCCACGGTGGGTTGGTTGTCGTGTGAACAACCCACAGTGCACTCAACAGCCGATCAGGCTCACTGTGGGTTGTTGGCCCCCACACTCACCCTTCTCGATCCTCCCATGGGTATCCCAGGGTACACCATGGGAGGACCAAGATGTCCCCCCACTGCGAGCTGTTTCGTGCTCACCATGGCTATTTTCCCCTTTAACCTTTTTTTCCCCTTCAGACTGTAAAAGCTGGCTGCCCCAGCGGCACCTTGGAGGGGCTGCCCGTGGTTTCCAGGCATTTTTTTTAAATTGTCCCTCACCTTGGAGGGACTGTCCATAGCTGTCAAAATAGGGATCGTGAAAGCCAGCTTGACAGCCAGCTTTCGCTGCGGTGACCCCGGAATGGTTTGCTATCGCGGAGGGAGAGGGGGAACCAGTGCCAGCTGCCCCCAAGTGCCGCTATGCACTTTTTAGACAGTTACAACTGGCAGTCACCCAGGAGCCATTTGGCAAAAGCAGCAAGGATTTTTGCCACTCTCAGTAGCCGATTCCCTGTACCCACGATGGGGTTGGTTGCCCAGGTTTTGATGACACAACAACCCATCGTGTGTTCAATAACCCATGGGTTGTTGGGGTGGCTTGTTGCCCATCAACAACCCACCCTGGGGAAATTAGTCCAAGTTCGCACAACACGATAACCCATCATGGGTAGCAACCCACAATGGGTTATCATGTCGTGCAAACTCAGCCATTATCCATAGTCTCCGCAATCCCATGCCTCCTTCGAATCCTTTAGCATATGCAGAAGATTAACGAAAGGTCTGCCTTTCATTTTGTGTGAAATTGGAGTCACTTCAAAGCAGCAAGCATCTTTCTTGCTGCTTCTGTTTGCCTCCATTGCCTGTTGGAATGTGGTAGACCTTGCCCTTCCTACCAAATTCCAGGATGGAGAGATTCTCACCCGTCCACCATCAAGTGAGAGGCAAATCATTCCCTGAATCATCTGCACAAGTGAGAGGAACTGGGAAAGGGGCAGGGTGTCTTTCCCGTCCAGCACAAAGCAAGAAACCCCTCCCCTCTCCATTTTCTTGGTAATGCACAGGGAATGAAAGGGAGGGGTGAGATGTCTCACATAAAATTTATCCACAAATTCCGTCACCAGAAAAATTCTGTTATTGCTGATGACAACAGCATTTGGGGAATGCTAACTACACAACTAACTTGCACAACGAAAATCTTCCATAATGAGAAGCTATAAAACATGGAGGGAAATTCAAATTGCTTAAGTGTCTCTGCAAAGATGGGAAGCGCTGAACAAACAGGGTGGATAAAAATCAATGCTTTTTTAAAAATCTGTTTTTGCAGTTCAATTCCCTTTGACCTCACTGTTTACAAGCCACTGCCACCACCCTAGCATGTGTAAATATGAGTCCGCCAACTTGAGGCTAACGCTTCGTGCATCTGATGAAGCAACACAATATCCATAAAAGCTTATGGCATAATAAATCTGTTAATCTTTCCGGTGCCACAAGACTCTTTGCTTGTTTTCCCTCTGGAAATGGAATACCTGTAAGGTCCCCCTTCTTAAGACCACTATCCCCCTGTCCAGCAGAAAATACAAAATACAAGGAGTGACCAGCTACATGCATAGGGCTGATGACATGTGGACCAGCCCCACAGTTTCATGACTACTATGAAGGTCAGCTGCTCCAGACACAACAGGCCCAGGATGGATACTGAAGTCCCCCTGAACGATCATTCTGGGAGTCCTCAACACCAAATCTGAGACCATCTCCATCACTCAGGAAGGGAGACTGTTTGGCAGCAGGGTAGGCAGTATACCAACAGCATCCCTAAATTCTGTCCCAAGTACCCAACACAAGGTGCAGACACCCTAAGTTGGCACTCAAGTGGACAGGAAGCATGGAGGGGAGGATTCCTGGAGAGTAGACTACAGCAGTGTTCTCCAACCTTGGGTCCCCAGATGTTTTTGGCCTACAACTCCCAGGATGCCCCAGCTAGCTATGCTGGCTGGGGCATGCTGGGAGTTGTAGGCCAAAAACATCTGGGGACCCAAGGTTGGAGAACACTGGACTGCAGCAACTCCCCCTCCCCAGCCCTCTAATCTATTCTGGTGCTGAACCAAGTGCCCAAGTGGGCATATCTGGGAGAAACTAAGTCTGCCCAACTCCCCAACCCAGGCCATAGTGCGTTGATAGTTAAACCACTGAAGAATTGATATGCTTCAGTTTTGAAGGTGAACAGGTCATACAAAAGATGCAAGATTACAGAAGACATATCCAAATGCACTTAGAGGAAAGGAGGGAGAATACTTCACAATAAAAATACTGCATGAAGACAAAATACGTGGTAGAACACAGGAAGAACATTTTGGCCAATATAAAAAGCCATTATTCTTTTCCTAAGTTATC
Organism: Shinisaurus crocodilurus; assembly: GCA_021292165.1. Classification (NCBI taxonomy): domain Eukaryota; kingdom Metazoa; phylum Chordata; class Lepidosauria; order Squamata; family Shinisauridae; genus Shinisaurus; species Shinisaurus crocodilurus. Next base: position 60,046,959 of record CM037878.1, read on the forward strand.
AAAATAGATAAGCAAAAGTTTCCTTGGTTATTCCATCCAACTGTAACAGATAATTGAAGCAAAGTGGCAGCAATATTTTTTAAAATATGTAACTTCTCAATAAGGGGATCACCACTTTTTTTTGGTAGGTTTTAGAAAAAGCCATATAAGCTAATATAACAAGGAAAGGTCAAGAGGTTAGTATCATATCCAGCAATCCAAAATCACCATAGGATTTCTGGGGGGATTTGACTGAAGTGCTGGGAAGCCTCATCTGTCTGGCTGCAGCAGCCCTATGTTTGACTCTCCTCCCCCTCCCTCACTTTCAACGGTCCTCATAAGCAGTTCATTTCTACATTCCTACGGCCCCCAGAAGGATGCCAAAGGGGCAGCCAAGTCATAAAGCGTTTGTTGCGGTAGAGTTGGCACAATGTTCTTGCATAGAATTTTCATAATTCTCAATTAATATGGTAAATCAGGAGTGAGCATTGGGGGCCCTGTCCCTGCCATTGAATTTGCCATAGCAGTAGCAAAAGTCACTGTTTTTCTCCAAGGAAACAAGCTGTGTGGGGAGTGCATGCCTTGTTTGAAAGCAGAATTGCACTCCCAGAAGCCTCCCGGGAAGATGATTCTGCTTGCAAACAAGGTGTGTGCTCCCCGTGTGCCTGATTTTCTTGCAGAAACGCTGTGATTTTTGTTGCTAGCATGGCAAGTTCTGAGGCAGTGGGGGTGGCCCCAGAGGATATGCGGGGGGGCAATGTGCCCCCCAACTCCTGGACATTGCCCACCCCTGTGGTAAATGTTTATCATAATATAAATACTAGGATTTTCTAGCACAGGGGTGGGGAACCTTTTTTCTGTTGAGGGCCACATCCCCTTGGTTATCTGTCAGGGGGGTGCATGCCAGTGGTGAGCAGGATTGAAGCCAATGATGGGCAAGGTCAGAACCAAAAGTGGCAGGGCCATCCCCTTTCTCTTTCTCATTTTCTGATCCAAGTGGGCTGCCAGGGAAAGGATAGATCTCTCTTGCCACAGTTCTGAACTTAGCATTTGCACAGAGCTGTTGAAATTAGCCAGAGGGCCACTTGTAACCCTGGGGCCACAGTTTGCTGAGCCCTACTTTAGAAGCTAATAGGTTTTAAGTGAGGGAACAGCCAATTACCTGGGAAGTTGCTTCTGGAGTGTCTGCTCACAGAAGAATGTGCTTACATTTTAGGATGTTATGTTTTGCCTTGCCTTTTTATGTTTCTTAAAATGGTCCTAACAAGGAATGAAGAAATTTGATAACACCTGGTGCTCTTGAAAAATGTTTAACATCTAATCTCAAGTGAACTAACATCCTGGATTTTTTTTAAAGATAGCAGTGAGGGAAATTATCATGTAGATCCCATAAAGACTATTCAGAGAGAAACTGGGAGGGCAGGGAGAACAGTGTCAGAATTTAAATAGTAACTTCTCTGACTTCTGGGGGGATACTTTAAATATATGTAGACTCCTGTTACCGTTACAAGTTTGAAGAATTTCAGTGTAAAAACTTCAATGGGAAATCAGTTTCTAGTTATTAGATGACCCATTTTTATTAACCAGTCAGAGAAGTTATTTGCAGACTGTACAACTTAATTATTATTCAAAATCAACCCAACATTAACTGTTATCTGCGCAGTGATTGAGACTGGAATACTTAAACCTGCCCCTATGCCTTCGGGACAAAATCCCAAAGGATGTAGTCAGAAGTATAAGTGGGACCTGCAATTAAATGTTGCAGTGCAGAGTGCTTCTGTTCAGAGTTCCAGCCAGCAATCCATGCCCTTTCCCAAGATGCCTCATTACAACCCCCACGGTTTTCCATTCCCCCTCAGACATTCGGCGTTCCGTGGCCACTGAACATGCTCAGTCCTAATTGGGCTATTTTGGGGTCCCTCCTAGCAGTTCCCCCCAAAAAAGTATTTTCATACTTTTGTAAACCTCAGGGCTTCCCCAAGCCTGCCAATCCATCCCTCTTGTGCACAGATGGTGCTGTGTAAGGATGGTGCTTGGGTAAGGATTGGCACTTGTAGAATGAGTGCTATTAGTACATGATGATGATGATAGTTTTATTTTATTTTTTTATTATATTTGTTAATCGCCCATCTGGCCAGTCACCCGGCCACCCTGGGTGATGTACAATTAAAACAATACAATAAAACATGATAATTAAAACAGTATAAAGCTCATCACGGAGGGGGCATGGCAAAGGTCACTAGGGAGGGAGTTCCATAACTTGCTGCTCTGGTTGATGGGATAAGGAGAAGGCCGTCTGTGGCAGATCTTGTTGAGTGGCCTACTTGATGTTGCTGGAGGCGCTCCTTGAGATAAACTGGGCTGGAGCCGTGTAGGGTTTTAAAGGTCAAAACCAACACCTTGAATTCAGCTCAGCAAGCAACTGGTAGCCAGTGCAAGCACTGGTGTGATGTGATCACGCCGGCAGCTGCCCTTAATCAGGCGAGCCACCGCGTTCTGTACCAGCTGAAGCTTCCGAACCGTCTTCCAGGGTAACCCTGATGATGGTATCTGATTCCGTAACTACTTACATGAACTACTGCACAAAAATTTAAAGAGACAGTTTGTAAAGATTTTTGAGGAAGATAAGACCTTTTATAAATAGTACATGGGGGTGAGGAGAGAATGCATCTTTTGGATATAATCTAACATGTTCTTCAATGGAAACATTAAAACAAATGCCTTTTGTGGCAATGTTTCCATGAAATGCTAATCCATGGGTTAGTGTTAAAGTGGACAAGCTGCAGTGAGCCTTGAGCTCATGTGCTTCCCCCTCCCCTCCGCTGCAGGTATGTGAAGGAGACTGGAAGTTTCTGTGTCAGATTAACCACAGTTTAGCATTTGAAGCTGAATTGTTTCAACAAGCCATAGTTAAAATAAACCACAGTTCAGGGTATGGACATCGTGACAAGCTGCAGTTCATCTAATATAAAAACAAAATGCTTCTGAACTCCTTATTGACACATCCAAGGAGGAGAGGGAGATGGGAGGATGTGAGTCCAAGGCTCTCTATGGCTCATCCTCATCATGGAGATCAATTGAATAACCACATAATATATCAGGAGAGGCCTTGTGCGAAAGGAAGAAAGCAATTTAAGAATGTAAGCAAGTTAGAGGGAAACAGAAATATAAATTTGAATATAAATCCTGGTAACCAGAAATCTAGATCACCCCACTAGTCATAGGAGGAACCTCTTAAACAACACAGTTTACTACAAGTCAGGGAACGAAGCAAATAGATGAAGCTTGACAGCCAGGGGACAGCACACGTGGAAAATATTCCACATCTTCCTAACTCAGAAATTCTGATCTCCTCAATTAAAGTGGTAGATATGTTACAGAGAACAGAACATTAATCAAGTATGGGGCATTAATTTCCACTTTTCACATGGGTACAGAGGTAGTATTGAAATGGCTGTTAATGACCATCCTATTATAGACTCTTGGGGCTAAAAGAGCTCATTTTCTCTAAATGCAGATTAATGCTGTACAAGGCAAATTCATCCAAAGCCCCTGTTGCTGACTTGTAAAAATCAGAGAACAGATTATCTTTCTCAAACTTTACTAGAGCTCTATCTAATAGATTGTGATGGACAAGAAGCAGACTCAAAGGCAACCTGGAGCTGCACCTGGTAAGGTGACAGGAAAACAAATACCGGTACTTCCTGCAAAAAGCCCGTCAAAAGATGAGGCCCAGTCTTAACACTGCTTTGTTGCCAATTTAGCGGTGTGGGGTTTTTTGTTTTTGTGGGGTTCAAATGGGGTAGGATACAGGAGACTACAGCCCAGAAAACTCTCTTCCAAGTAATGGAAAGTATTATTAAAATTATCATGCATAAGGAAGAACAAGTCTTGCTGAAGGAGAATCAGCAGAACTTCTGCAAAGTCCTGCCTCACTAAGCTTTTAGAGTTCTTCAAGACTGTCAACAAGCATGTGGATGGGGTGATCTAATAAACATTGTATACTTAGACTTTTTGACAAAAGTCAAAAGGCTGAGTAAACTTAGTAATTCTGTGAAAGGAGGACATGTTCTCTTATGGATCAGTAACTAATCAAAGAACAGGAAATGAATAGGAATGAACAGTTCTGTGGAGAAAAGGCGTCAGTTTCCTGTACCACACACACACACCTCCTCACGTGTAAACAAGTATAATCCCACCTGAGGGCTAGGAAATGCAAAATGTACATAGTTTCTCTGATGGCTCCTGACGCCCCAGAGTCTCCCATGTCTTTGATGGCCAGTGCCACAGCTATTTGCATGCCAATGTGGCAAAGAGCCACCCCTCCCCTGCCTGGCCCAGATGAAGTTCATCCTGATTGGCTAAAGACACCTGGTCTACTGAAAGGGGGGGGAGAATCTATACTGCTGCTGGGGCTTTTGGTTGTTGTAGTTGTCTGCACGCTTTCATGGGAGTAGGGCTTTTGGCTGAGGCAAACTCTGAGAAGACCAACTTGCAGGTAAAGGAGTAAGGGCCTGGGTAGTTATATAGTAAAAGAACCACGTAGTTTTGTTGTTTTATAGCTCTACTTGTATGTACCAAAGTGTCTCCCCACCTTTCTCCCTCTTCCCTCATTCCCCACCTTTTACTGTAATCTGTTCACCTTAAATAAACTTCCCTGGTTTTACCCCACATGGTGTGTGTGGTTCCTCTGTGGTTCAGTGCTAAATCCAGTGTATAGACCAAGGGCAAGGCCCTGAGAGAATCAAGTCAAGATGGCAGAGCTAAGGCTGGCAGTTTTGCACCTTTGATCTCTGGTCTTGAGTAAAGGTTGGCAGTCCTTCACAACTTCTGACAATGGAGGGATGTAAGAAGTGGACTACCCCAAGGATCTATATTGGAACTGGTGCTTTTTAATTTATTCATAAATCTTCTGGAGTCAGGGAAGAGCAGTGAGGTGGCCAAGTTTGTGGATGACACCAAATTATTCAGGTCAGTGAAAACCAAAGCAGAATGCAAAAGCTCCAGAAAGAATCTCTTCAAAATGACAAATGCTGTTTATTTATTTGTTAAAACATTTGTATCCCAGCCTTTACAAAAACTTCAAAGTGGCTAATAAAGAAATACAATATTTTCTTTTATTTATTTACAACATTTATATACAGCTCCACATCTAAACAGATTATAAATTTACTATAAATAAAATTGATGCACAATGGGGCAATTTCCCCCCCTAATTTCACAAATACATATATGGGGTTTGAACTGGCAATGACTAACCAGGGAAGTGATCTTGGGGCCATGGTGGATAGCACAATGAAGATACTAAACCAATGCAGAGAAGTTGTAAAAAAAAAAAAAAAAAGTGGATTCCATGCTGCATTTATTAACAAAGGGATAGAAAATACAACAGCTAGCATCATAATGACCTTACACAAAACTATGGTATGGCCTCACCTACAATACTATAAACCAGTGATGGCGAACCTATGGCACGCATGCCACAGCTGGCACGCAGGGACCTCTGTGTGGGCACTCGAGCCAGATCGCGAAAAGACCGTCCCCTCCTGCATTCAGCGTCGGGTTTCCATAGTAACTCCTCTCCACTCATTCCTCGCTGGCCTCCGCAGGCAGGCACACTCCAGCATCTCCACCCCCAGAAGCGGACTGCGCAGGCACCCAGCCCTCCTAACTGAACAGACAGCTCAGAAGCACAGCGCGCGCACGCCCAAATCTTTGCACGCCTGGTGAAGAGCCATGCCCTGAGACAGAGCTGGGCGCGATTAGCTAGTGCCCCCTTCTCCTTCCTGCCAAATTTAAGGCACTTTGAAATAAATAAGTTGGTTTTGTGTCGCAGTTTGGGCACTCGGGCTCAAAAAGGTTCGCCATCACTGCTATAAACCATTCTGGCTGCGACATCTGAAAAAGGATACTGCAGAGCTAGAAAAGGGCAAAAAAGGGCAACAAAAATGAGCAGGGCTTTGGAGCACCTTCACTATGAGGAAACACTGCTACATTCGAGGCTTCTTAGCTTAGAACAAATGCAAATAAGGCAGCCTCATATATAAAACCCAAGAGGTTACCAGTCTGCTTTTTTTGTTTTTTAACTAGCTAGTAAAAAATATTGTATTCTACCAAGAAAGCTGGTGGAGAAGGGGTGAATACCTCCATTCCTCACCCACCAGCACACTTGGTCTCCATGCTTGCTGCAGAACAGGGGTGGGAAAATTTTTCTATGAAGGGCCATAACTCATGGGACTAGACTCTCAAGTCTAGTGCAGTACCACTCCCATGTTACCAGATATTCTCAGCACTCCCAGACTGAACAACTGCACTTTAATATTTCTTGCCCATTCTAATCCAGAAATTTGGAAAACTGATCTGTAAGATCTTTTCCTTACTATTACAAGAAAGTCTCTCTAAAAAATATTCCTTCTCTCTGGTGAGGCAGTGGCCTTTGGACTCTTAAAACAATTGAATAGCTATTCAATCATAGCTAAAATGTCAGCCTCTCTCCATTAACTCTTTCCGGGCAACAGCAAAGTGTTACAGTCCATCATAGCTGACGACTGATCAGAAGCCATTTCCAGTTCTCTCAAGAGTTTTGCCACATGTGTAGAGTATGCACAGATGTTCTGGGTTTTACTAGATGTAATCTTCCAGTTTCACACAGATGCCAAGTCCTGTGAAGTGCTACCAACCCCAAGCCTCAGAAACAAATATGCTATAAGTAAATCAGTTAATTGTGCATTTACTTGAACTTGCTAGAGCACAGTGTAGAACCCAGTGTAGTACTGTAACAGTCTGGGAAGTTACATCCTTGCCAAAACAAGAAATTCATCTCTAGAGGAATGAGCAGTGTCAATCAACTATAGCATAATACTTTTCTGAAGAACTGAAATATCACAGGAAGCTGTCTTATACCAAATAAGACCACTGATCCATCTAACACAGTATTGTCTACACTGAATGGCAGAGATGTCACAAGGTTTCAGGCATGAGACTTTTCGTGCCCTATCTGGAGATGGCAGGGAATGAAACTGGGACCTTCTTTCACTGAGCTAAGGTCCTTCTACAAAAGATTAAGAACGTGATAATGAGCAAGCTCTTGAGTTCTACTAAACTTTTCTTCAGAATAACTATTTAATATCCTGCTCTATCCCACAGGTTCAGAGCTGCTTACAGCAGCTTTTCCTAAATCTTAATAGTCCTATCTTCTAGGGGCTCAAAATCTATTTAAAGATGGGGTGATGGGGTGAGTGTGAGCCCAATGGAGAAGTCCAGGCTGAAGTTTGTAAGCCTTAAGATGAAACTGGGTTCATTGAGCTGGATGCTGTTTTTATTTCTTTTATTGTTGTGCACCACTTTTTAGGGTGGCAAGGCAGGGGTATAAATCAAATAAATAAATAAATCAGAGCAAATGCTTTGCAGATATGCAGTGCAATCCTATTCATGCTTACTTAGAAGTAAATTCTACATTGCTCAATGAGACTTATTCCCTACTAAGTGGGTTTGCAGCCTGGTGCAAACAGGTCTTAGATTCAGCAAGGCATGTTGGTATGAAGCAACGGCTATTCTTCCTTTGAAAATATAAGAGCAAACTGGTATTCAGATCCATCCCTAGCACCAATTGGCAACACAAGGGTTACTTGTAAGACAGGAACAGAAGTAAACAACACAATGGAAGTCCTTATATTAGCAAAGCTGAAGGTTTAATTTTAGGTGGTACACTAGCTGGCTATCTATCTAACCATCAAATTAATCAGTTAAATAATCAAGTAAATAGTTTATCCCTAAGTTTGCCTTCCATACTTGCTTTAGCCCAGAAAAAAATAATTTTCTAAGATGTTGAATGTAACCTTTACAACAGAATGATTTACCAAATCTTCAGTATACTAACTTGCTCCTTTGGGGAAAACACAAACACTAACTGAACATTGAAAAATACCAACTTGTAATTGGTTATAGCAGTCTATAACCAATTACAAGTTGGTATTTTTTAATGTTCAGTTAGATATATAATATATACACATACACACATATACATATACACACACACACACACACACACTTATCGTGTTAGAAAATAGGACAGGGAAAGTTGCATGTAATAAGTGCATCAATGCATAGGATTCTTACCCATTACATAAACAGCCACCTGCTTGTATTGGAACAGCCACTTTCTCCAGATAGTATTCAGTTTGTTTCATTGTAACATTAAACAAGACACTATAGACATTCAAAATACCTGTGGGATTTACCAACCATGATTTTAAAGGCTAAAGATATAGTGGATGAAACTCAATTTTAACTGGAGAAGGGGGCAATTCCAAATGTTAAGCTGGCAAATGTGTAGTTGTGTGGCATAATGTATCAAGAGTTAAACCTACAACAGAGGAACCCAAATTTAAACCCCCCACTCAGACATCAAACTCATTGGGTGATGTCAAGCCAGTCACTCTCTCAGCCTAACCTGCCCCACTGAATTGTTGTGAGGACAGAATGGGAAAACTCCAAAAATGCCACCATGAACTTGAACAAAGGTGAAATATAACTGCAATAAAAGTTCATACAGTGCAGCAGGGGATCCACTGTCTGCTGTACTACTCTGACTGCAGTAAACACAGTACAGTGAGGCAGTGAGGGTTATGCACATCTGGACAGGAGCAAAGGGCCTGTGGGCATGGTTATATCAAGGACAGGCTGCACTCCTGCCTGCTTCTTGGCACTGCAGCATGTTTTCTGGCTCACTAGACCAGATGCAAAATTACACCAAGGCACTTGGGCAGAGGAAGGAGAGGTTGTGCATCCATTATTTGCACTAGAGTGGCACTGAAACATATTTTAGATTTAACTTATGCCATACGTGCCAAAAAGGCTAGACACCTTTGGTTTTGAGTTTCGCCAGCAATAGGGAAAAGCTTGTTTGAGTCTGTAAAATCTTACCGGAATGGATTGTTAGGTGTCAGCTGCATAGACAAAATGCAAAGATTCCATAGCAGTTTACAAAAGGGAAGGCGTGAGGAGAGATGGTTAGAGAAGAAAACAACAAGGTCAGAGGACATAGACATAGAGGAAGACTGGTGGTATGGGAGGAGAGGGAGAAAGAAAAGATTTCAGCAGAAAAATCTTATGAACAAACTAGCAAGGACTTTCATAATTATCCCCAAGTGAAACCAGGATCTTCAAACTAGACTAATATGTATTAATTGATCATTTGTTACTTTACCTCCTGTCATTAAATGAATGTTGTAGGAAGGAACTGTTACCTAAACAAGTAGTGTGTCAGGCAATTCTTTAGTAATAGTTCCCATTAAATGTACCTTACATTCCAGAGTTTGAAAATAAACCAGTCAAGCTCCTCTGGTAACAGCTGCCTCTACCCCTTCCCTGTGCAAGAAGTTGAGTTGCAAGAAGTTGAGTTACAAGTTACGCTATAAATGCTGTATTTACCACATACTATTTTTGGGGGGTTATACTTTTTTGTTCCAAGCTTTATTAAGATGATGGTATTAAACCTTGTACAAGCACTTAAGTTTTACAAGCTTACCATTCTTTTGCATAAAGGGATCCAAAACTATGCCAAGCCAAACATACATATGGTTAGGGCAGACTTATAGAGTTGGAGTGTGAGATCAAAAACACCAGTGCACCTGTGTTTTGGCAGATATCCATTCAGCAAGTTTACATTTGAGATTTAGACTGATGCAACAGAAACTGGAGTTTAGGGTTTACTGGACAGCCCTCAGGCAATATGCAAAAAATCTCACTAGTAACCCACTCCATTGGCAGTGCAAGGGGGAGGATTCCCTGGTACATAAGATGTGGGCTTGCCCTTGTAATGCATATAGAAAATTTGACTGCACTTTCAGATCTTTGCCTAAGATCTGGGCCAAGGGATCTAAATTTTGCTAATCTTACATATATGCTTGCCCGTATACTATGTGTTTCACCTAACAGTATGACATCCCAAGTGTAACCTTGTTTATATTATTTCCCTTAACTGCATCCCAGCAGAGTACCCTTTTTTCCCTTTCCCCCTCCCCACCCTCCTCTTTTATTTGGTATTGGTGTATATATGTTAGGAAGTACTGAGAAAATTGTTTTTAAAATTATTCAATAAATGTTAATAGTAATTTTAAAAATGTCACTATCTGAAAGCCAGACTGCACCTTTATGCCAAACCATGAAGCCATAAATGAAATAATTTCAACTAATATGCAAACTTAAATGATCAAGTCAACAAATTTCAATGGAAGTTAAAAATCCTTATTTTTTTCTTTATTGTATCCTTAAAGTATAAAATACAACATCCACCACTCAGCTTTTATATAGGTAGTAGCAAGCTACACCCATATCAGAAGAAAGCTGCCTTGGCCTCAGTTACTCACATACTAGTTATATCCAGACTAGACTACCGCAATGCTCTCTACATAGGGCTGCCTTTGCACAGTTCAGAAACTTCAAATTCATACAAAATGCAGCCACCAGGATGCTAATAGAACCTATTGCCAGTGATTCCCAATCTTGGATCCCCAAATGTTGGACTACAACTCTCATATTTGGCCATGCTAGCAGGGGATGACAGCAGTTGTAGTCAAACATAAAGTCCTGGCCTAAACCATTTTCAAGCAGGTTATCTGAAGGGCTGCTTGCATGCAAATGAACCTCCAGAGGCCTTAAAATCAGCCTCAGAGGCCTTAAAATCAGCCTCAGAGGCCCTGCTCTCTGGTTTGCCATCAAGAGATCTACCAGGGCCTGGGCTTTTCCAGTAGTGGCTCCACATTTGTAGAATTCCCTACCCTGAATTCTCCATCAAGCCCCCTCTTTGGATATTTTTTAATGGACCCTGAAGATTCATTTGTTTCAATTAGCTTCCCTTAATGTTTTTATGCTGGCCATGTAGTTTTACCAGCCATTCAGTTTTTAACATATGTTTACTTTATTGTACTGTAAATTGCTGATAGTAAGCCATGTTGGGACTTCATAAGCCACATTTTCTATGATTCTATGATTTCAGGACTTTGTTCAGAAAGGCAGAATAAAAATGTTTTCAATAAACAAATTGTTAAGAGCACAATGTTATGCATGTCTACTTGGATGTCAAATTCAAATCCTCACCAAGTTCAATGAAACTTACTCCCAGATAGGTGTGTATAGGACTGCCAGCTCATTGTCCCTAATTTGGAACCTCCAGTTATACCAGGGGTGCAAAACCTTTGGCCTGCAGGCCGTACCCCAAGCCCTGCCTGGCAGGCCCCCAGAAAAAGGAAAAGCACTCTACGATTGAGTTCTGTGGTTCCTGTCATAGCCGCCTTATTCCTAGAATGTCCCCAGAGCATTCTAGGAAGCCATGCTCAAAGCCTCCTGCCTGCTTTTTACAATACTCTTGGAACAAGGCTTCTATGGCAGGAACGAGAGCGTGTTCTGAGAGTGATTCCTCACCCCTTTTTTTCTTCTAGGTTTTTCAGAAAACATTCCTGGTAAGAGAGCATGGGATGTCAAGATCCTTCCGCAAGAGAGTGGATTAGAAGAGGGGAAAGGGCTATGCACCAGGATTTCTGCATGGCTGGGTGGTTTGAGAACTGAGGTTTCTGGAAGGAGTGTCAGTTTTACCTAATCAAAGTAGGTGCCAAGCCTCTTATATGCTCTTGGGCAGCAGTTACATTTGAGTGCATGCATAGCGTGAGTAGTGTGCATGCAAGAGAGTTGTATGTGAATGTGTGCGAGCGCATGTGTGTACATAAGTGCACACGCACACATGTAGCCCCCCAATGCAGCACCTGGGCCAAAAAGATTGCATGTCCAAATTATACCAAAATTTGCATTTAAACAGCCATACCAAAGATTTTATTTATTTATTTATTATATTTATACCCCGCCATTTTTCCTGCAAGGAACTCAAAGCGGCTTACATAGTCCTCCTCCTCCTCCTCTCCATTTTATCCTCACAACAACCCTGTGAGGTAGGTTAGGCTGAGAGGCAGTGACTGGCCCAAAGTCACCCAGTGAGTTTCAAGGCCGAGCAGGAACTAGAACTCGGATCTCCCGAGTCTCAGTCCAACATTTACTACATTTTTAATGATTTAAGATGTAAAACATCAGCACAATCAGAAGTCACATTGAATTCAATGGCATTTATTCCCAGGAAAGTGGGCACATGATTGCAACTGGGGAGCACAATCCCATCGCCCCACCCTCGATACACATAAGCCTCCAAACTCGGAGGCTTATGTGCATCCAATGCTGGGCACAAGGCACAGCGGCGGCGATCTCCGCCGCCCCATGCCCTGCATTTCATCTAGACGGCCATCGGCCGCAGCCTCCTCCCCTCTCCACCCCCCAGCATGCCCCTTTTCCTCCTCTTGAGGCCAATTTGTGACCTCAGGGAGGCAGCCAGCGTGTGGTTTCCATGTTGCTGCAAGGAGGGGGGGGGGTCAGTGTTCAGAGTCCCAGCTCTGAGCTTGCAGGACCTCAGAGCTGGGGCTCCAAATAATCCTATGCCCCTCCCAGGCAAGGTTGGAGGGCCATAGGATTGTGCCCTAAATGTTTTATCCATCTTGCATGCTCTGAGAGGTCATCACACCATCACAAAGCAAGGATAACTTGGTTGGCCCAAATCTGCTACTGGATTTCTGAGTAAAGTCAACTATTCAAGTAAGTTGGGTGAAACTATTCTGACTATTACATAAACAGCTTTTCTTCTACTACTAATTTGGCTTATCAGATGTATTTGTTTCAATAATCTAATAGAAGCAGAGGGAATGTACCAACTACTTCAGATGTAAACACAAAAAGGAGTCTTATGTGTATCTGTACAAGGTCTATTCACCAATACTCAAAATATTCCTCAAGATTCTGCCACAGACAACATACCATTCACAAGTATTGGCTTCCTTCCACCCATACTGACCATCTTACCTCAGCTGGGCCAGCACCCCTGGGAATTCTACCTAAAGGGCTCAAAGAAGGAGCAGGGAATAACTTCACTCAGCCAATAAGATCCAACAAAAGCTGTTTAAAAATTACCTGTGAAATACTACAGAAAGTAATCTGTATGTTTACTTGGCGATAACCCATTTTCTATAACATTAAGAAGATGGAGACGCCTTTGGAATAACATATCTAGATAAGGTTCTATGTTTATACAGAAAAAGATAAGCAGGCTTTGAGAACACACCTTCCTCAGCCAGTATGGCGTACAACATAGATGCCTACACTATTCAAGATAGTACTGTACTGAAAATCATCCTGAAGGTAATAAAATACTTGGATCTTTCTTCTTCTTCCAGCATACCCTATTGCGGTTGGCAAGATCCACTAGTCACTGGATCTCCCATAGTCACTGTTAATCTAACTCCAGGGTACACTGTCCAGTACAAGATGACTCAAGTTCAAATCAATACATCTTTACTAACAAGGCATTCTAAGCTCTACCACTGAGCAGATTTTTAACTCAAGGATCCAGGTTGATCTTGGACAGTAGCACAGAACTTCAAGCGCCTATTGCTATGGTCACGTAACAACCATCTCTTCCACTCCCAGAGCACAACATCCCAAGTGCCACTCTCCGCCAACTCCAAGTTGTACAGCGTCAACCCATCGCCCTGCACTATTAACCACGAACCTGTCCCCCCAGACACCAGGAGTCAGCACTCTCAAGGTCTCCTCCTTAGTCAGCCCAACTCGGCACCACAGTCTCGCTTTCTTAGGCATCTCTTCTAACTCCGTAAGCCAGCCCCCACAGGATCAACGCTACCCCCAAATGGCCTCCCCCTTTCCGCCTTCCATCGCCATGGTGCTGCCCTATGGACGTTCTCGCCAATCACCAATCCCGCCGCCAATTTCCAGGTCGCCATCGCGCTGCCGCCACTACCTCGTCGCCCACCCCCACCCCACCCCCCGCTTTCCCGGCTCCTCGTTCTCGCCACCGCCAATGGCACACAACCCCGGGGGGCAACGAGGACGGCACTGTCGCCCCTTTCGCTCTGCGCCGCCGCCGCCCGGCCGAGAGCGAGCAAGGGAGGGAGCGCTCGGGCGAAGGCAGGCCCCGTGCGGGGGCGGGCACAGAGCGGCGAGCTCCGGGCCCAGCAGAGGCACTGGCGGGGCCGCGAAGGCAAAGCGAGGCCGCCCCGTGGGGCCACCGCCCTTCCATTGTCACCCCGGCCCCGCAGGGAGGGAAAAGAAGGGCAAGGCCGGAAAGGAGAGAGGGCCGCCACCCGGGAGGAGCCATCTCCGCGGCCGAGAACCGCCCGCACGCCCGCTCGCTCCCTCCCTCCGGCTCTGGCTCCCTCCCGCTGGCCCGGCCCGAGTGTGTGAGCGAGCGAGCGAGAACGGGCCCGCTGCCCCCGCCCCTCGCGCCTCCATCTTGGATCCCAGCCTCCGAGCCCCCCTCCCTCCGCCCGCGCTGACTTGCTCACCTCAGCTGGGCCAGCGCCCCCGGGAATCCGACGGTGCCACGGGAGAAGGGTCCAGGCGGGCCGGGGCCAAGCCGGGCCGGAACGAACAGGCGGCGGTGCCGGGGGCCGCACCTCAGTAGAGCCGCAATCCTAAACCGCCATCTGGCGGCATTTCCTACCCGCCAATGGCGCAGCCGCCGCCACCGCCAGCCAGACCCAGCGCGCCTCCTGCCGGCCGCGTCCGCACACTACGCCCAGTAGCCCCGCCCGTCAGTAAAGGCGCCCAAAACAGCTTTCGCGCGAAAATGTACGCGCAAGCGCGCTACTTTTATGGCCCCACGCAGTCACCGTACACTTTTTGTTTGCGCGCGCAGGAACTCGACCTCCAGACGGAAGTGTTCTACGTGACACTTCCGTTCTAGCAGCGATTGTTTTGGTATGGTGTCTCCTTCGCCATTTTTCTGCGGGCGTTTAGTCAGGTGACGCGCGTCCCAAATTTGTGCGCGAGCCGTGTTGTTATTCGCGAGCTCAACAGCAGAGGGAGCTGAAAGCTTGATGACTCCAAAGAAGCGCTTAATTGATTCGCTATTATACTTTGATTTACAGCTCAGGAAACATGAAACACACACGCAGAAAATAAAGACTTAAGTAGGAGGGGGTTTTAGGAGGAGCAAAGTCTCTCTGCTAAAATGTATGTGACGAGCTATTATTTACTAGGAATCTGTTTTTATACAGGTGTAAGAACTTTTTGCAATAATTTTTAAGGAGGAAATAAAATAAAATACAAGAAATACAAATATTTAAAATCAATTTTAATATGTTAAATCCATACATTTCTTAGCCACCTTTCAAGATTATGCTCTTCCCAAGGCAATATAAAACATCTGCTATCCATTTCAACAATACATAAAGATAAAAATCAATTTTAAACAACAAATTTAAAATAAGAGTGTTGGGGGAGAGGAACAACCTTACCACCCTTAGGGTGCAATCCTATGCATGTTTAGACAGAAAAAGTCCCAGAACTTCCAGCATTGGGGAATGATGGAAGTTGTAAGACTTTTTTCTGGCTAAACATGCATAGGATTGTGCCCTTAACTAACCAACAGAAAGAACAGTATGTACAATAAAACCTTTCAATTAAAAGCCAGGGTTTTTTTTTTGTTAATTTGTTAAACAAGTATTTATTAAACAAGTATGACTTGAAAGAGGGAAATGGGAAATGTCTTCAGATTACTGCACTAATGAGAATTTCTACAAGAAAAAACATGGTTTTGGAATATGAATATAGCATCAGGAGACTATGGAAAGTTAAGAATGGAACAGAACAACTGGTCTATATGATCCACCAAACCCACTTTTATCTTTAAGAGTGTTCAGATCAAGATACTTCTAAAATACTTAATGTAGAGAAAGCCTGACACGAGTATACATGTACACGCACACACCAGTCTCCGTCCTCCAGGGGAGGGGGGCGAGAAGGGGAGATTGGGTTACAGGGAAACAGACAGACAGACCGGCATTCCAGCAATAGAGGATCTCGCTTGTAATCCACAAAACCCAGGAAAGGACCATCAAGACCATCAACCTAACAGGGCAGTCTCAAAGAGCTGTAAAGTATCCAATATGTCACCTTCTTCCCGGGCAGGAATAAGCCCACCTGACACGAAGGGGCAGGCAATAGCCCCACCTGACCTAAGGGGCGGGAAAGCGGGAAGCACAGAGGTAGAAAACCCCTCTCCCCTCCTTTTGTTGGTTGTTGGGAACCCAGGGTACTTTTGAGTACGAACCACCCTCCAGCAGCGGCTGGAGTAAGCTGTTTCCTTCCCCGGATCGGACAGACCAGGAGTTAGGCTGAAACTGACTAGCGTGACGTCTCTGATCTAAGGTAACTGACTAATCCAAATGCGCTAGCTTGGGAGCCTGTCATTGATCAACTTAAAGGTCACGTCAGGTCTTATTGACGTTGTAGTATTTCCTAGAAAGCTGTTAGTTCCGCTCCATATCCTGTGTAAATAAAATAAAAGCCTTATTTGGCAGTTCAAAGGCTGAGTTTCCTTTTGTTTGTGAGAAAACCGCTTAGGTGGTTTCTTTCGCTTGTACGGGCTGTAACGCTGCATTGGAAGTTTGCTGTTGCCCCACGTAGCAGAGTTAGGATGAGTTGTGTGCAATCACAGAGAATAACGAGGAGACGTGAGTTCATCAGTAGAAACTTTTACTGAGGTTTTTCACGCATAGATCCATTACAATTTATAGCTGTACATCACAGTGCAAGGCTCCCCATGCACGGCACAAAAAGCATATAGTCAAAGACTGGTGGGGAGAGAATATTACAGCATATAACTCCTCCCCACTGAACACTCTGTTTATGACCTTGGGCACACTGCCCGACTTTAACAAGTTTCACTCCCTAACAGAACTTCTGTTCACAGGTGCTCTGCTAGAGTCCTTTCTGCTCAAGGACACAATTACATACTCTGACACCCCTCCTTGACCGCAGACAGAAAGGGTTTTTATTTTCCTTTATTAAAGATCACCATTCCTAGTTCTGAACATAGTTCTTTGAATCTTGGCCCAGGCAGTGGCTTAGTAAACATATCTGCTACATTTTGTTCTGTTGGACAATATATCAATTCAATTGTCTTTTTCTGCACATAGTCACGAACATTGCAGTACTTCACAGCTATATGTTTTGTGAGCCCCTTTAAATATTCAGATTTTGCCAAAGCAGAGCAGGCTTGATTATCACAGTACACGTGAACCGGTAATGCTACTTGTAAGCCTAGATCTTTTAAAACCTGAATGAACCATGTAATTTCACCACATGCTTGTGATAATGCAGTGTATTCAGCCTCACAACTTGAGCCAGCCACACTGGACTGCTTCTTTGATTTCCAACTTATGAGTGAATCACCAACCTTTATTACTATACCACTAACAGATTTCCGTGTGAGTGTACAGCTTCCCCAGTCAGAATCCACCCATACCTTTGGAACTTCAGCCTTCTTTGAACCCAATTTAAGACACACGTCTAAAGAACCTTTTAAATACCGTAACACCCTTTTTGCGGCATTCCAAGCTGTTACTGTGGGCTGTGCTGCATATCTACCCAAAATTCCAGCGCTTAAGGCCAAATCTGGCCTAGACCACTGTGCAAGATAAAGTATACTTCCAACCAATGATTGATAACATTCTTTGTCAGAGAAAAGTTCCTCTGACTCAGAAGAATGCAAAAAATCAGTTGTCATTGGTGTTTGTACACTTTTGCAATCAGCCATTCCATAAGACTCTAACAATTGGAGTATTTTTTGCTTTTGGCTCAACAATATGTTACCCTTGTCATCTTTGAACACTTGAACCCCCAGATAATGGGACACTTCACCTAATGACTTTAAGAGAAAACTCTCTCCCAGTTGTCTGGCCAATTTATAATTTTGTTCCCCACTCAAAGAGATTTTCCTTTTAAACACCCAGCGACTGCCCGTCACTTTTACACCAGGTGGTGCTACACATGGTGTATAAACCTCATTGCGCTGAAATGAAGCCATTTCAGCCTGCATGGCTTCTTGCCATTTCTGTTTTTCTGGACCTGGTAATTCTTGTACTTGTGCATATGTTTCTGGTTCACTAAATGTGACATTACACACTCGAATCCCAGTCACTACAAATCTCTCTGGTGGTACACCTTTTGTTGCTCGTTGAGATCTGCGAACGGCAGATTCAACATTCTCAGTTTGGCTGTCTTCCCCCCCACTCCCCCCTAGCCCCTCCTCATCTGAGCTAGTGGGTGTGGAATGTGTGTGTGTGTGGCTTCTCGAGCTGCCTTCTCCGCTGCTTTCACTTTCCGCCTCTTGCTGAGCTGCTGGCTCAGGCTTATCATGGACAGGAAAAAGAACTTCAGGATTGGCATGAACTCTTTCCCATCCCTCCTCAACAAACGTTGCATCTTGTGAGATAACAACCCTGTTATTTCTACAGAAAAACCTCCATGACTTTGAACCCTCTGTACCAGAGTAACCCACAAAACGCAGTCGTTGAGCTTTTGGTTCTCCTTTTCTCCTTTGTGCTTTGGGGATGTGTACATATGCAAAACTCCCCCAGACTCTCAAATGTTTTAAGTTAGGAGGTTTACCAAATAACCTTGTGTAAGGGATGTCATTTATAGCTACTGTCCAAGTTCTATTACACAAGTAATTTGCTGCTAAGAATGACTCTCCCCAGAATCTTGAATTAGATTCCAAACCAGCATCTTTTAACAGACAATCCTTAATTTTCTGTAATTCACCAATATGCCTCTCAACAGTTCCGTTCTGCGACGGAGAATATGCACAGGATTTTCTGTGCACAATACCTTGGTTACTGAGAAGTTGCTGGAACTGATTATTCATGAACTCAGTTCCCAAATCTGTTTGCAATTGCAACACATTTTGCTTAAACTGTCTCTGGACATAAGTCAGCCAACTTTTGAAAACAGAATAAACTTGATCCTTTTTCTTAAGTAAATAAACCCAACCAAACCTAGTTTTGTCATCTAGGATCAACAAAGCATATCTTGCCTCTCCCCAGCTCGGAGGGAAAGGGCCACATAAATCTGCATGCACTAACCCAAACAGTGTATCAGTCTGCCTGTCAGATTTACGGTTTATAGGCTGAATCCGGGACTTTGCTGCTTTGCACACACCACAGTTCAAATATTTGTTACATTTGCTTGGTTGTAAGCCTTCACATTCCTTAGACATCTTTTGAATAGTGCTAAAATTTATGTGCCCTAGCCGCCTATGGAAAAGGTGCGCGCAGCGAGAATGTGGGGGGGCATTTACGCTTGCTACAGCAGGGATGTCTCCTCCCTCAGTATCTTGGTTTTGTAACACATACAGACCATTAATTAACTCTCCTGAGGCAATTATTTTCCCTGCCTTTGACACAATACCACCTTCTTGTGAAAAACTGACATTATAACCATTTGCAATCAAGGACGATACACTTAGCAGTGAGTAATCTAAAGTAGGTACAAATAATACACCCTGCATTACATTGCTAAGACAATTAATTTTACAAGTCCCCTCCCCCAGGATAGGCGATTTATGGCCATCTGCCAACGCTATAGTCTTACTGTTTTTGTCCTTGGAGACAGGAGTAAACTTGACAAACTGTTCATATGAGTTGCAAATAGTTCTTGAACTTCCACTGTCCAGAATCCAAGAGTCCGTGCCTAGTTTTCTGTCCAACTCCACAGCAGCCGAGAATAGAGTAGATTTCTCCCCCCTCCGTTCCGACTGCATTTCCTTCTTCTCCCGGTCAGGCTTTGAAGTCAGTTTGACTCGACAATTTTTCCGAATATGTCCTGGTTTGCCACAACGATAGCATTTCCTCACGATGACCATAGCTCTTTCTGTTCCGTCTTCTCCAGCCTTCTGAGGTGTTATTTTTCCTTTGGTTGTGCCATTTCCACGTTTTCCCATACGGCCAGATGCAAGGTTGTTCTTAGCTGCTTCTTCCAGCTCTAACAGCCTTTTTGCCTCAGCTTCAATCAGACGTCCTGACAGGTACTCCATTGTAAGCTGATCCTCTGGCATGGCCTCAAGACTGGCCACCAAAATGTCCCAAGAAGAATCAAGAGAAGAAATAACAATCTGGACCTGCTGGATTTCTTCCAATTGCTGGCCCCTTTCAGCAAGCTGAGCCAGTAATCCAATGATCACTTGCAAGTGTTCAGATACTTTTTCTCCCTCTTGTAACTTTTTGTTATACAGCTGCCGTGCCAGTGCTATTTTAGTTCCAGCTGTGGTACGTACATGTATCCGCCTCAGTGTTGTCCAGCATTCTGCAGCTGTCTGAAGCCGTCTAACATACATTAATTGCGAATCTTCAAGCCCCAAAACAATTAAAGAGTGGGCTCTGTCCATCAGTCTCCGTTCCGCAGGACTAGGCGCTGCCGGAGGAGCATTCACTCCCACCTCCCATAAATCCTCTCTTTTCAGCAACATTCTCATTTTAAACTCCCATGAGAGATAGTTGCGGTTGTTAAGTCTCTCAACATACACACCGAGAGGTTGCTGAGGTGCTGCCATGACTTCTATATTGGGAGCAGGTTGTATCAGCTGTTCCTCACCTTCTTCCTCCTCTTCCTCAGACTTTATTCCGTCTGTCTCGTCCTCCAGCTTTTTTCCCGTGAGCCAGCTTTCCGGAGATATGAATGCAGCTAAACCACTGCTCCTCCAACTGTCTCACAAAGCAAAAAGGACTATCCTCGGTTGCAATGCACACCTCCTCACCAGGAAACACAGCGTTGCGCAGCTGAAGAATCTGGGCCCATAACCTGTCGGAAGTTTGCTGTTGCCCCACGTAGCAGAGTTAGGATGAGTTGTGTGCAATCACAGAGAATAACGAGGAGACGTGAGTTCATCAGTAGAAACTTTTACTGAGGTTTTTCACGCATAGATCCATTACAATTTACAGCTGTACATCACAGTGCAAGGCTCCCCATGCACGGCACAAAAAGCATATAGTCAAAGACTGGTGGGGAGAGAATATTACAGCATATAACTCCTCCCCACTGAACACTCTGTTTATGACCTTGGGCACACTGCCCGACTTTAACAAGTTTCACTCCCTAACAGAACTTCTGTTCACAGGTGCTCTGCTAGAGTCCTTTCTGCTCAAGGACACAATTACATACTCTGACAGTTAACCCGTTAAGCGCCGAACTCACGCAAAGGATCTACGGTAGGTGCTGATCCTTCACACTTAATACAACATAGAGCAGCACTCCTGGCATGTTATAGTCTCATACGTATTTTGAACAGACGTTGTTTTTGCTCTAGTAACAGGTCTTAGTGTGGCGTTGTGGTTAGAGTGTTGGACTGGGACTTGGGAGATCCAGGTTCAAGTCCCCACTCGGCCATGAAGCTCACTGGGTGACTTTGGGCCAGTCACTGACTCTCAGCCTCACCTACCTCACAGGGCTGTTGTGAGGACAAAATGGAGAGGAGGATGAGGATTATGTAAGCCGCCCTGGGTTCCTTGCAGGAAAAAGGCGGGGTATAAATATAATAAATAAATTAGTTAAAATATTTGTTTTATCTACCTCTAAACTCAGCAAGCACAGTCTAATAAAATAATTTTTAAGGTTACATAACATTCAATCAAGGCAGCAGCAGAATGTCCAAGTCAAACAACACATCGAAATAAACTAAAGCCCATTAAATGTTTGGGAAAACAGCATTTTCAGGGGGCACTTCAAAGACATCTAATTTGGCGGATTAATGGGTGGGGGGAGGGAGGCCTTAAACACAAAAGGCCCTGTGTTTCATTGCTGCCATATTGGCCTACGGTAAGGGTACCCTGAGCAGGGTGTCTACCCATCAGGCAGGTTCATATGGGAGAAGATAAGTCATTCAGGTATCCTAGTCGCAAATTGGGGCTTTATTTCTCAAAGCCAGCACTTTGAATTGTGTCTAGAAACAAACTGGTAACCAGTGGAGTTCTTTAAGTATGGGTAACAATGTTATACAGTGTTTCAATGTTTCCTGCAATAGATATACAATTGAGAGATCAATCAGGGCTTCCCAGTAGGTTTTTCCACATTTTTAGCGATAAACATGTACCCTTCACACTATATATGTGTTTGATGATGCACATCCTGTGTAACTGCTGTAAACAGTAGGAAACATGATTGCCACATAAAGTGTGAATCAGCAGCTCTGCATCTGGGGTGCAACCCTTGAAACATGGACAGCCGTGTATGTTTGGAAAGTTACAATCCAGCACCCACTGTAATATTGTAAGGGATTCTGGTGTGCACCTCTTGGATCACACAATCACACAATCACACACTTCATTGAAGACCCCAGCAATTGCTTGGGTTACCCAAGCAATTGGGCTAGCTGTGGATCCAGCACAACCTAAGTCCTAGACATTACTTCACTGCAAGACTTTGCCTGGCTCAGTTGTGAATTTTTTATATATGCTGGCCCTGCTTTGTGCATTTAACAGCAACTTGAAATAAAGGTTGTCTGGAAACCCAGGTGTATTTACACAACTGTTTGAGGATGCATATTCACATGAATATGTGTTCTACATTTTACATGTTTGTTGTGGGACACATTGGTGTACATGCAGTGAACCTGTTTATTGCATAAAATATAGAGCTGCCCTTAGTCACAAATGTTATACACATGGGGTATCCAATGCTGCCTGCGCGCTAGCGGGACCCACCGCTAGCACAACAGGAAGCTAGCACTTCATAAAGCAACCAGAAAGATCAGAAATGTTCATTTCTGGAATGGGGCAGGTCAGTGGAACTCACAGAAGGGAGCTCTGCTGACCTGTCCCATTCCAGAAGCAAGTGTTTCCGCTTGTTTGCGAGGTGCTTTCAGAAGTGATAGGCTAGTGATAGGCCCTGCAGCGCAACAGAACTAGTGGAGGCACAGCAGCAGTACTGAATACTGCCCAGATTCTACAGCCATGTAACTTTTGCTGTTAGGTCAGGCAATCCCTTTTGTATTAATCACTTTCCTCCCCAACAATGATGACAGGTTGAAAGTATAATTATTTAATTGAACCATAAAAATCATTTTTTTTTTTTTTTTTTAAAAGACATAGCTAAGAGGTGACCAATTTATACCTGAACTGAGAGATTTTTCCAATAAACGGAGTGTGTTGTTCTGAGGGAGCCCTAAATGCTATGCAGGTTTCAGGTTGCACCTAGGACTTCTGGGATGAAGAAACACACAATGGTTGATCCCCCATTTTTAAAAAATATAAAATTCAGCTTTTACCTGGATCTATCTATTCTTAGGCAAAACACACAGGTTCCTTGATAGGTGGAAAGAAAAATAATTTCCTTAATACCGTAACAGCCTGAGTCTACTGTATACTGTTGGAGGATATGGGAAGGAGTTGGTCCTATACTGGTTAGGACAAAGCAGTTTTCCCCCTTATGCGCAGCCTGGTTATTGAAACTGGTTATCACCACATGGATGGTTAAACACTGCTAAAAGGCTCTTAAAAGGAAATGGATTGTCCATACAAGGTTTAAAACTAATAAAGGCATTTATTAGTTTTACTTACAGTCTATCTATATATATAAAAGAAGGTGTCCTGACTGACTGACTCATCAACGCCTAGCTCAAACTGCTTAATCTAGGAACGTGAAATTTTGAAGGGACATTGCTTTTATGATGTAGACACCCACTAAGGAAGGATTTTGGGAAATTCCGTCCCTAAGGGGGTGAAAAAAGGGGGCAAAATTGCCCCACTCTCATATCTGCAGTTCTGACTGCAATAGGCCTCACCTCATAATTGCTGCAGGAGCCAACTTTCTGCAGGAGCCAATAGCAGCAGTTATGCAAATAGCCCATACGCCACTTAGAATGTTTGTATGAATTCCTGCAGGGGCCAATAGGGCTGGGTATGCAAATCTCCCCTAGGCAATTTAGAATGTTATCTGAGGGGGTAAAAAGGGAGGAAAACTTTTTACATGACTGACTGACTGACTGTTGTGTGGGGGGCATCGTCGCATAGGCTCCATCACGTTTAGACAGATTTACCCCAAACTTGGCATGCTCACTCTTCATCACCTGTAGACTCTCAGGATTAACCTGATTTTTCTTTAAGAACAGATATTTCTGTCACAAAAGGTTTCTGCTGCCAGCACCCAGCCTAAACGTTACTGTGGAGGAAGGGGGGGGGGCTGGCTGGCTCTGCCAACCCACCCCTTTCTACCAAAGACCCAGGGATCCCAAGGTGCCAGACTGCCAGCCTCAGCTCTGCAGTCCTGACTTGAATCTCTGCTCAGGGACTTGCCCTTGTCTATACCCTGGATTTAGCTGAACCACAGAGCAACCACAAACGCCATGTGGGGTAAAACCAGGAAGGTTTATTCAGGTAAACAGATTACAACAAAAGGTGGGAAATGAGGGAAGGAGACAAGGTAGGGAGACACTTTGGTACAAATAGTAAAGCTACAAAATAATAAAGCTGGTTCCTTATCTCTCCCAGGCACTCACCAGTCACCTGGGGGTCCATCTGCTTCAGGGTTTGTTTCAGCAAAGCCCTACCACACGAGGAGACCACCACACCCACCCTAAGGTCCGGGATGGGTGGCCCTCTTCAGGGCTTGCCTTAGCCTGACCCTGCCACACGAGGAGACACCACACCCACCCTATGGTCTGGGATGGGTGGCCCTCTTCAGGGCTTGCCTTAGCCGCCTCCCTCATTCTGCTGATTTCACCAGGAGCCCCCTGGGGCTGGATCCTGAGGTCAGTCCAGATCTCCGCACAGCTTGCTGCCCATGTTCCAACAACAACCAAACCCAGAAGCCACAGCTGGTAAAATAGATTTCCCCCTCCCCATCTCCTTTCAGTAGCTCCGCTGCCTCTAGCCAATCAGGATGAACTTCACCTGGCCCAGGCAGGGGAGGGGTGACTCATGACTCATGACATTTGCATTTTGCATATCAAAGCCTGGTCAGGTAGACTAGACCAGACCAGACCAGACCTTCAGGACTTTCAGGCACCATGCTTTATCAGATAACTTATGTACATTCTGCCCCTCCCAGCCTCCAGCCGGGACCACCCAGTTTACACATGAGGAGGTGTGTGTGTGTGTGTGTGTGTGTAGGCTTTTTCTCCACAGTTACACTTTCAGTCAGAGACACTGCATCTTTTCCATACATGTTTCTTTTAAAAACAATTATGCCAAATCCTAAAATCCATGCGAGCGCAGCTGCGGGCGACAGCTGGTTTATTCATATATGCAGGATACATTTAGGCAGATTAGAGTCTTGGGTAAGAGTCCGCTTCATTGGAGATCACTGACTGGAAGCCAGCTCATACCATGTGTCCATCAGGTTGGAGAGAGAGAGAGAGAGAGATAGCCAGAGAGAGGCCGGAAGTATGGAGGAGGGGTTAGCAAATATGCACCCTGGGGATTGTTCAATTAACCCTTTCCTCCCACTGTAACTAGTGGTTACATTACCTCATTGATTTAAGCAGGCAATATTACAATTTCCATCATATGCCAACACCAGTACAATAAAATCAAGATCCTATGCACACCCAGTAGAGTCAACAGCACAAAAATAGCTGCAGAAACAAAAACTTAGCATAGCAACACTCCGTGAACACTTCACAGCATTCTAGTAACTCTTCGACTACTAATCATGATATTATACTGCAGCAATCCCTCACATTACCTATGCACAAAATGCACAGTGACAGCCCAACCCCCTGATGTCAACCAACCCAGTAAACATACACCCTCCATACACAACATATAGCCATGAAGCTAGAAAAGGACCCCTCTCCCTGCTCATGGTGCTAAGGAGGCCTGCATGGAGAACTGAGTAATTTCCCAGCTGAAGGATTTGAGTTCACTTGTGGGAACAATGCCTTCATGCAGGCAATTACCATAACACTGAATACAGCATGTTTTTATTTATTGCAGAGGAAATTATTGCATTGGGGAGGGTGACAACCACATGTACAAGGAAGAATGAAACTTACAAAAGCAAGCCCACAACAGGTAACACTATGAGCTGACCATTATCCCCTTGGGAGAGAGCAATGCAATGGGAAACAGGAGACATGGATTTGAATCGAGCTCTGTGGTGATAAACATGTGGATCCCAGAAGGCAAAGTCCAATTTGGAGCATCCTAATAGCAACAATAATTGTAACACAAAATCAGTGTATGTCTTATGCAACGTTAAGGCAGCCCAGCAGGAGGGATGTGTATGTAGGGGATAGACTCTGAAGGTCAGGGAGAGTTCTAGAAGTCAAAAGGTCAAGGAAAGGAGTTATCCAGAGGGGAAGACCTGCAAGAAGAGATATACAGTAATACCTTGGATTGCAAGTAACTTGGTTTGAGAGCGTTTTGCAAGACAAGCAAATTTTTAAATATTTATTTATTTATTTAGACTTGATATACAAGCGACGTCTTGCAAGACAAGTACTGTAGTATGGCTTAAATTAAAAATCTCTGTACAAATTTTTTGGGGGGGATTTCGTTTTGATAGAGTGTTTTGGATTACAAGCACGTTTCCGGAACAAATTATGCTCTCAATCCAAGGCACGACTGTATATGGAGAGGCCTGGATCAGGAGTTGACAAATCAAATATGTTGTTTGCCTAAACTGGATCCCTGTCTTCTCTGGAACTTGCCTGAATGAGCTGCTAAAGCAGGCCACAAAGCTACATAACAATAAGTTCAAGTGGAAAAAGGGAGGCATGCAGGACTAGAACCCAGTCCCCTTGCATCACAAAATAGGTCTCTAACCACACAGCAAGAAGATAAGCTTCATCCAGCCTATAAGATGCCTCCTTTCCTCTCTCCAACCCCATATGGACACATCCATAAAACTCAACAGCAAAGGGGCTCTGTGTGGACCCAGTGCTCCCCCAAATAATCATAACAGCACAATTCTATGCATGTTTACTCATAAGTAAACCCTACTGCATTTAATGGGGCTTACTCTCTAGTAATTATACTTTTGACTGCAGCCTGCTCCCACTTGTACTATCCTCAATGTTAGTACTTCAATTACAGCTACTTCAAGTTGCAACCAGAATCCCATAAAGTTTTTACTAGTACCTGGACAGCCACATGTGATGCCTCGGCTCAAACCCAAAGCCTCTGTCTATGCAACAAGAATTAGGATAAGTATTGCTAACTATGCAAGAAGAATTAGGATAAATATTGCTAAAGTTGACTAGTTCAGGTTCCCTCTTGATAGCCACACAACACTTTATAACCAATTATAGTAAATCAAAGCAGATGTTAAAAGTAGTGATGTAAAACAGGTGTGCAAGGTATTTGTTCCCCCCTTGTATTACTCCATTCATTTTTGTTATTAAAAGGTTAATTTTATTCATTACTCACATTAGATGTACATTTATTTTGTTACTGACTTGGAACAAGCTCATTCCTTTCCCTTACTCCCATCTGTTTTTGTTTGCCATTGATTTCAATGGGAGATTCAGCCAATCTTCTTCTCTCTGTAGCTTTGGGGTTTGAATCCAAATGGTGTGAAATTCTCAGGCATTCTTCTACTCCTTCAAGGCATCAAACCTGCCAAATTCCAGATGGATAGGACAAAGGGGGGCCCATTTTAAAGGCAATTTAAACATCCAATAATCTTCCCATTGCTTTCAGTGGGAGTTCCAGCTACTCTTGGTCTGTGGCTTATGCTGGCTCAGCTTGTCTGAGCGTGGAAAGCTAAGCAGGGTCAAGCCTGGTTATTACTTGTGTGGGATAGTTAAAGTGCAGTCAAAACGAATGGCTCATGTTTCACCAGTTAGTTGGATGAAATGGTTAAGGCCACTGGTATCTGATGAGGTGGATTCCCTAAAACAGTGATGGCGAACCTATGGCACGCGTGCCACAGCTGGCACGCAGGGACCTCTCTGTGGGCACTCGAGCCATTGGTTGCCAGATCGCGAAAAGACCATCCCCTTCTGCATTCAGCGTTGGGCTTCCATAGTAACTCCTCTCCACTCATTCCTTGCTAGCCTCCACAAGCAGGCACACTCCAACATCTCCACGACTCCACCGCCAGAAGCGGACTGTGCAGGCACCCAGCCCTCCTTCTAACTGAACAGACAGCTCAGAAGCACAGCGCACGCTCGCCCGAATCTTTGCGCGCCCAGTGAAAAACCATGCCCTGAGACAGAGCGGGTCGCGATTAGCTAATGCCCCCTCCTCCTTCCTGCCAAATTTAAGGCACTTTGAAATAAATAAGTTGGTTTTGTGTTGCAGTTTGGGCACTCGGGCTCAAAAAGGTTCGCCATCACTGCCCTAGAAGATACTCAGTGTGTGTTTAGCTGAGCCTCAGCAGGAAGTGGGCATAGCTCTCAGCTCTTTTCCCTCCTACTGAGACTCTGGTAGTAAAGGAGTTGCCTCCACGTTGTTCTATCAGCAGCATGTAACCAGAGTTGTTGGTCTGAACTCCGTAAGTTCAGACCCCAAGTATTTCCAAATGTACTTTTAACTAACTGTAAGAAACGCTTTTAAGCCTGCCTGAATGAAACTGCATAATCTGAGTGAGTAAATGTTACTTTTAACTTTTACAAGACTGTGTCTCTGATTATTTTTTTGAGGGAGAGAAAAGGGGGCAAAACCAGGGAAATCCAGTCTGCCTTAAAGCATCCTGGATTACCAAATGCTAACTGGCTAACACTAGCCAAATCTAAGCTTCTTTTAAGCTGGAAAGGGACTCTACTCTGCTGATCTCACTAACGTGAATAGGAAGGATAATACTCAACAATATATCCTAGCATCTTTTTCAAGTCCCAACACAGGTTATGGGCCCAGAATAGATTGTTTTGAAGCATTTTGGTGGATGCCACTGGATTCTCTTCAGAGAAAAGAGGAATTCAAAGCGGCCATATTTTTTTTGTTTTTGTTTCCTGGTGAGCACATGGTGACTCCATTGTCTCCTTGTGAAAGAGAAACCCCTTTTCCTCAGAGAGCAGTAGTAAGGCAGTGAAGATTTTTGAGTTTTGAGCATTTTTCCGTTTTTGAGTTTGGCACTTTTCCCCAATTTTGAATTTTTGTGCATTTTTCTTGATTTTTGATCCCTGAAGATGAGCAGAGGAAACTCAAGAGGAGAGAGCTTCTCCAGGCTGCCCGAATTAACTGAAGCAAATTTCATACAATGGAATAGGCGACTGAAAGTGATTTTGGATAGACTTGAAGTCCTGGGCTGTATTAAAGAAGATAAGCCCAGTGGCGCTGGTGATGAAGCCGGAGCAGCAGCCAAAGTATGGGAAAAGCAAAACAGGATAGCAATATCTGTTATCATAGAAAATTTAACTGATTCCCAAATGATCCATGCTGGAGAAGGGGAAACAGCCAGTGAAGTGCTCCATAATCTAGAAAAGGCATTTAGTTTGGATTCACAAGCAAGCGGTCTCACAGACGCCTAGTG
Source organism: Shinisaurus crocodilurus (assembly GCA_021292165.1). NCBI lineage: Eukaryota > Metazoa > Chordata > Lepidosauria > Squamata > Shinisauridae > Shinisaurus > Shinisaurus crocodilurus. The sequence continues at coordinate 60,076,245 of CM037878.1, forward strand.
AGAGATATGTTTCATTTGAAGCTTGAGTCAAAGAAGGACTATGGCAGTCATGTGGCAGAGTTTTTAACTATTACTGAAAAGTTAAAACTGGCAGAATATGCAATGAATGAAGATCAAAAGGTCTGCTACTTCCTAGGGTCACTGGGATATAAGTTTGAGATTTTTATATCCAGAATGGACAGTGTTCCAAATTTAACACTAAAAGACTTAATTGGACATTTGAGAGAAGAATGTATTGAGAGAAGGGAAGAATCTCCAATCAGGCATTCTAAGCAAAGTGACTCAAACTACTTGTCCCAAGGGAATGCGAAAGGCACATCCAAGAAAATTGTCTGCTTTAATTGCAACAAAGAGGGACACATTGCCAAATTCTGCAAGGCCCCGAAGACAAAGAAGCCCCCACCTTTTAGGCAGCAAAAGGAAAAGAAGGGGATTAATGAGAATAGCTTACTGATGCAACAAATGGGTTTAATAGCCAAAAGATACAAAAGTAAGTCAAGCAAATGGGTGATAGATTCAGGTGCCTCGAGCCATTTCTCACAGGAGAGAGGATTCTTTAAAGAAATCAATGACATTGTGATTAATCACAAAGTGAGGACATTCAAATTGCAGATGGCAATGTGATAAAGGCACAAGGTGCAGGCTCAGGAGTTCTGAACTGCAAGGTTAGTGGTGAAATCCGAGAGAACTGTGTAGACAGAGTTCTCTACATTCCACAATTAAGCTGCAACATGCTTAGTGTCTCCACTTTAGCTAAGAAAGGTTTCAGACAGAGTACTATTTGAAGGTGACATGTGTAAAGTGTCTAAAAATGGTAAAGTGTTCGTTGAAGCTAGTCTGATCAATGGCGTGTATGAGGTTATTGTTTCAGAATCTCAATCTGCGAAAGTGGCGTGCCCAAAGAAGAAGGATGAAGCTGATCTGGAGCTTTGGCACAGAAGACTTGGGCATAGAGACACAAACACAATAAAGGGACTGCAGCGCAAGGAGCTGGCAAGAGGAGGAGAAGCCCCAGAGTACCCAACCCCTGAAAGCAGCACCAGAGACGAAGAGGAGCAGAGTGATGAGGACATGCCTGCACTGGAGGAGGAGGATGAAGCTGATGAGGTTCCAGAACCACAGGTCAGACGGTCATCCAGATCCAACAGAGGTGTTCTACCACTCCGGCTGTCCTACCTTGCAGGGTCAGCGCTACCCCAAGAACCTTCTACATGGGAAGAGACTGAAACCCGTCTCTGGAGGAAGGCTGCACAGGAGGAGATGGATGCACTGCATCAGAACAAGACATGGATGCTTACTGACCTACCTCCTGGAAAGAAGCCCATAGGAAGTAAGTGGATTTTTAAAATTAAGTAAGGGGCAGAAGGGGAAGTGCAGTCCTACAAAGCGAGGCTTGTAGCTCAAGGCTTCAGCCAGCAATATGGAGAAGATTATGATGCCACATTTGCTCCCACTGTGAGATACAGCAGAGTGAGAACGCTTTTGAGCATAGCGGCTTCGAAGCAGATGGAGGTGAGGCACATTGACATAAAGATAGCATTTTTGTATGGTGAAATCTGAGGAGATTTACATGAAATAGCCAAAGGGTTTTGCCAAACCACATGAAGCCCATTTGGTGTGCAAGCTCCAAAAGGGCCTGTATGGACTCAAGCAGGCTGCCAGGGCCCTGGAATATAAAGTTACACCAAATGCTGACACAACTAGGGTACAAACAAGGGAATGCAGATAAATGTTTGTACACCAAATGCAATAATGGACAATTCTCTTACGTTCTTGCATTTGTTGATGATTTGATAATTGCAACAGCAAATGACAGAGACTACACAAGGGTTGTGAAACATTTAGGCAAGGATGTAGAAGTCAAAGAACTAGGAAAAGTACACTACTACCTAGGAATCCAAATAGAGAGAGAAGAAGATGGTTCTTTTCCACTAAGTCAGAAGCAAAAGGTTGCTGAGCTAATTAACAGCCTGGAGATGCAAGAAGCACATCCAGTCGCCACACCCATGAACACTGACTTTCTAAAGAACCAGGAAGAGTCAAAGCCTTTGCCTGACAACAACAAATATAGGTCAGCAATAGGAAAACTTCTCTACTTGACCACCACCTGTAGGCCAGCCAGACATTGCTAATGCAGTGGGGATTCTCAGCAGGAAAGTGAGTAATCCCACTGAATCTGACTGGGTTGGTGTGAAGAGGGTGGTTCGCTATCTGAAAGGAACCATGAACTGTAAGCTAAAGTTACCAGCTGACAGCAACCCAAAACTAGTGGGGTACACGGACGCTGATTGGGCTGGTGATTCAAAAGACTACAAATCCACTGGCGGTTATGTGTTCATGTATGCAAATGGTCCAATTGCATGGGGTAGTTATAAACAGAACTGTACAGCTTTGTCTTCTACAGAGTCTGAATACATAGCAGCCACAGAAGCCTGCAGAGAGGTGGCCTGGCTCGATCAACTGATCAAAGACTTTGGGTTAGTGCAAAAGGGGCCTGTTTGCCTGATGGAAGACAACCAGAGTTGCCTGAGACTGTCCCAGAGTGAGAAATTCCATGCCAAAACAAAGCACATAGGGGTGCAGGACAAGTGCAAGGCAGTTTGGTGCCCTAGGCAAGATCAGATATTTAGCGCCCCCCATTCCCACTTGAGAGCGCTGTATTTTTTTTCAAGGCATTTCTGGCGCCCCCTTTAGCCCTGCGCCCTAGGCAGCTGCCTAGTTGGCCTAATGGTAGCACTGGCCCTGTCGGGGTGAAGTATCACTATGTGCATGAGGCTGTCCAAGATGGACTTGACATACTGTCATACTAAGGAGATGACTGCTGATATCCTAACCAAGCCTCTACCAAGAGACAGTTTCCAGAATCTTCGAGTCAAGATGGGACTGTGGGTGGATTAATAAAAAATGTGCATGAATTTCATGTTGTTTTGCCTGAGAAGGAGTGTGTGGGATATTTAAAGTGCAGTCAAAACCAATGGCTCATGTTTCACCAGTTAGTTGGATGCAGTGCTTTTTTTCTGGAGAAAAAGGTACCGGAACTCTTGGATTACATTTCCTCCGGAGTAGATGGTGATTAAATTGTAATGCAATTAATAGAAGAAAAGGTGCTGGAACTCAGTTCCTGTGAGTTCCACCAGAAAAAAGCCCTGGTTGGATGAAATGGTTAAGGCCACTGGTATCTTCTAAGGTGGATTCCCTAGAACAGTGATGGCGAACCTTTTTGAGCCCGAGTGCCCAAACTGCAACACAAAACCAACTTATTTATTTCAAAGTGCCAACACTGCAATTAAACCTGAATACCGAGGTTTTAGTTTTAGAAAAACAACTCATACAGTTGTCCGAACTAATTAACATCTTTTGTCTTAAAAGAAAAACACAATAACAGAGCTTTCAATGATACAAACATTTTTTGGTGGGGAAAAAATCAACTCAAAAAATTATTATAGTACTACATTGTACACATAGCCTGAAGGGAATTTATACAAACTTTTAAAATTATTACGCACATGTATTTTTGGATAAGGGATTCTCAACTTGTAATATGATTATATGCCAGACTGAAATTGTATGGGGCAAGCTTTACCCCGGGTCCTTTCCCTGCTTCTACAGGTGTCGGATTAGTAAAAGTAAAAGTCAACCTGTATTAGGATAAGCAAGATAAACAAGAAAACTAAACGTGCTTAACACATTTTACACACTTTATGTCTTGGACTGAAAACACTGCATTAGGTAAAAGTTTGCATTGGGCATGGTTTTGCACAATTAATGTGATTTTTGCTATTGCATGCATGCTGATAATTTGTCAAACCTTGCCTCATACTCCATTAGTATGAGAGCAACACATGCAGCACTCAGGTCAACTGTTAGGGCTTTACATCCAAGCCATGCTCTGTGCATCATTCTTCAAAATTTTTAAAATGTGTTAACAATGTAGAAAAGAATTCTGTAACAGGAATTCTAGAATAAAATCATTCTGTTCCACACTGTGAAAAGAACAAAATCATTAGTGTTTTGCAGAAGGGGACAGTCTTTTCACGATCTGGTGACCAATGGCTCGAGTGCCCACAGAGAGGTCCCTGCGTGCCAGCTGTGGCACCCGTGCCAGCTGTGGCACCCGTGCCATAGGTTCGCCATCACTGCCCTAGAAGATACTCAGTGTGTGTTTATTTTATTTATTTATTTATTTATTTATTTATTTATTAGATTTATACCCCACCTTTTTTCCTGCAAGGAACCCAAGGCGGCTTACATAATCTCCTCCTCCTCTCCACTTTATCCTCACAACAACCCTGTGAGGTAGGTTAGGCTGAGAGTCAGTGAGTGGCCCAAAGTCACCCAGTGAGTTTCATGGTGGAGTGGGGACTAGAACCCGGATCTCCTGAGTCCCAGTCCAACACTCTCACCACTACGCCACACTGGCTGAATGAAAAACATACTACAACCGTCTAATCTAGAAGTCACCAAAACATAAGTGACAATGATCAGGTCTCTTATCTTCTATCATTGCAGTGTGCCCAGTGAACGGAAGTGAGTGGATGAATTCTCCAACTCCTGATCCTGTAATGTATGTTAGGAGATGGGGTCAGGGAAGAACTCTAATTTCCTGCAGCTGTTTGAACGTTCTCCCACCCCCAAGCAGTGACACTGCAAGGTTTGAGGGGGATCTGGGCACGGAGCCTCCGCACCACCTTGGCCACTCTCCACTGTTGTGGTTTTTCCTTCCTCCTGCTGCCCCCACTCTGCTTGCCTGCCTGTTTGTTTGTTTGCTCATTTCTAGGGATGTATGAGAAGTTCATTTTGGTTCATTTGTGACCAGAACTTGCCCTGTTCGCAGCCCCGAACTTGGACAGAAACACAAGCACATGAAAGCTCACATATTCCTGACCTTGCAATGCTGGTTCAAAAAGTGCATTTTAGGAAAGTGCACATTTTCTAAAATAAGCCATTTAAAAGTGCACGCTTTGACACTTTAGTCAATGAGGGGAAAGAATACATTTGGGTGCGCACTATTAAAAATGTGTACCCAAGTGCGCACTTTTCCCGTTCAAACAACAAAAAAGTTCGCAAACGGGAACAGAAACGAGGCAAACTGGTAATAAAAGTGTCAGATCACGCATTGCTTAATATGGATTTGAAGATTCATAAGGATTATAGAGAAGCTAAAGGATGGAGATTGAATTGTAATATTTTTCAAGCTAAACATATAACAGAAAAGATAAAGAAGGAAATGAGGGAAATATAGGGAAATTAATCAAACAGCAGATTGTAGTGAAGCAGTAATATGGGATACTATACTATGAAAAGTGTAATGAGAGGAATAGGATTAAGAGGGAGTTAATTTAAGAAAACAAGAAGAAGCTTTTAATAAAAAGATAGGAGAGATCAGGGAATTAGATTTTTTTTTTTAACAATAGGGATTAGAAGATTTTTTTGCAGAATTACAAGCTAAGAGGAAAGAAGAGAACAAAGAATTAGATAAAGTACAAAGGAATTTGAAATATATGAAAAGAGAGTTTTTTAGAATAGTAATAAAAATTCTAAAATGCTGGATAGATCAGCACAATTAAAAAAAGAAAAAAATAGTTGGAGTGATTAAAGATAAGAAGGGCAAGGAACATAATTTGATGAAGGATAAATTAAAATATTTTATGAATTTTATTCTGAATTATATATGGCAGGTAAATGTTCTGAAGTTATGAGTAAAGAATATATTGAAAAAAATTTAAAAATAAGAATACAGGAAGAAGATAGAGAGATTATGGAACAACCTTTTACAGAACTGGAAATAGAGTACGGTATGCTATAAATGAATTGAAACAAGGTAAAACGCCAGGAGTAGATGGTTTAGGGGCTGAATATTACAAGGTCTTTAAGAAAATGTTAATCCATAAATTAAAATGGTTGTTTAATGATATTTTACAGAGGGGAGATATCCCCCCTTCATGGAAGCAATCTTTGAGAATGAGCTGAGGCTAGCCAGGGATGCTAAAAACAACAAAAAAGCTTTCTTCAGATACATGCATAGTAAAAGACAAAGGAAAGAAATGGTGGTTCAACTACGCAATGAAGATGGCAAATTGATAACAGAAGACAAAGAAAAGGCAGAAGTGTTCAATTCTTACTTCGGCTCGGTCTTCTCCCAAGAGAGTTTATGTCCCCCCTGGCATACCTGAAGTGCAGACTGAAGGGGCAGGATTGCATCTTGAGATTGATAGGCAAATGGTCAAGGAGCTGTAGCGGACGGGACCCCTCGCTCCAAAGCCCACACCCTTGATGGGTACTTCGCTCTCACCAAGTGCCCCCTTGTATTGGTCACTTCAGACTTCAAGCTGTGTTTTAAAGTTGTGTTAGCCGATTATGTGTCTTAGGTCTTATATGTAGCTGTTCACCCACGTTTGTTTGTCTTTATTAAGCAGTTTGTTTTATTTGCTCACTTGAAGCAGGGTGCCCCTCCGTTAATTCCCTTCTTACTTTCCTGTCACCAGTCAGACTCTGGAGAATTAGAACTTTGAATAAAAAGGTTGATTTATTGTTCTAACAAAGTCTCTAAACTGATATTTAACTCAGGAACAGATAACTTGGAATTTTCAACAGTTACATTCAAACTTGTTCTTTGCTTAGATTCAGGTTAAAGGCAGGCAGATGTTATACAGTGCTCTTTGTATCAATTTGGTTTGGTTACTTGAAAGTTACAGTATCAGACTAGGGAACTTAACTGTCCCTCACACTAGTCCAGAGTTTCTCCTTCTTCCTCAGACAGAAGGTCCTTCACTCCCTAAGTGGAGACTCCTGTGAATTGTTCCACACTAACACGTTCACGTTTGCTTTCTCACAACTTAGTACTAGATTTCCTGTCTGAACTCTTCTCTTCAGTACCACCTTTCCCTACCTACTCTACTAACCTTCCACTCCCTCTCTCACTCCAACCCACTCTCTTCCCCAACTGACAACCAACTCCCTTAACTGTCAACTCCCTGGGGTTCTATGCTCTCTGATTCAACCAATCAGGGGCTCTGGAATGTTCAGGTTGGCTCCTCCCTGGGCTTCTGCCTGTCACTCCGCCACAGGAGCACCTGATTACTTTGAACAAGTTTAAATCTCCAGGGTCTGACGAACTGCATCCTAGAGTAATAAAGGAACTGGCAGAAGAACTCTCAGAACCACTGTCTATTATCTTTGAGAAATCATGGAGGACAGGTGAAGTGCCAGATGACTGGAGGAGGGCAAATGTTCCTGTGGAGGAAGGGGGGGCTGGCTGACCCGCCACATCCCCACCCTTTCCTACCCCAAAGGACCCAAGACCCCCAGAGATCTCAAGGTACCAGATTGCCAGCCTCAGCTGTCTGCAATCCTACTTGAATCTCTGTTCAGGGACTTGCCCTTTGTCTGTAACCTGGATTTAGATGCTGAACCAAGCAGAGCAACTACAAAACCCATGTGGGGTAAAAAACCAAAAGAAGGTTTATTCAGGTAGCATTTTACAACAAGAATAGGGAAATGAGAGAAGCACAAAATAGAGAGGCACTTTGGTACACAGTAATAGAGCTGCAAAAATAACAAAACCTACTGATTCCTTACATCTCCCAGGCACACAACTCTGTTACCTGGGGGTCAGTTCTCTTCCAGGGTTGGATCCAGCACAGCCTTGCTGCCCGGGAGGACTACTTCACCTACCTGAAGGTCCGAGATGGGTAGCCCTCCACAAGGCCTGCCTTTACCAGAGCCCTTATTCAGCTAATTTCACCAGGAGCTACCTGGGGTCGGATCCTGAGGCCACCCGAAGGCTTGGGCCTCTCCTTGGCTTGCCGCCATTGCTTCAACAGCCGGCAGCCACGCGATGACCAAAGACAAAGACCAAAACCCACACGTTGGGAAATATACCTTTCCCCCCCTCCCCTCCTTTCTGTAGCTTTGCTGCTTCTTAGCCAATCAGGATGAATTTCACCTGGCCAGGCAGGGGAGGGAACTCATGACTCCCCTGCCATGACTCAGGGCACCACACTTTAAGAAGGATGCAGACAAACTGGAGAGGGTTCAGAGGAGGGCAACAAAGATGATAAAGGGACTGGAAACAAGGCCCTATGAGGAGAGACTGAAAGAAATGGGCATGTTTAGCCTTCAGAAGAGGAGACTGAGGGGAGATATGATAGCACTCTTCCAGTACTTAAAGGGTTGTCACAAAGAGGAGGGCCAGAACCTCTTCTCGATCATCCCAGTTTGCAGGACACGGAATAATGGGCTCAAGTTCACATTTGCATTTGAAAGCTGGGTCACTGTAGACTTTGGGACGCCGGCATACACACCCCCCCCCAGCCTTTAGCTAGTTCACACATGAGGGTGTGTGTGTGTGTGCATGCATGCATGTAGGAACCCCCAAAGGCTCCTTCCTTCACAGTTCCCATCTTCAAAAAGGGCAAGGAGGAACCTGGGACTATAGACCAGTCAGTCTGACATCAATCCCTGGGAATTTTTTGGAGCAGATTATAAAGAAGTCAGTCTGCAAGCACCTTGAAAACAATGCAGTGATTACTACAAGCCAGCATGCATTTGTCAAGAACAAATCCTGCCAGACTAATCTGATCTCATTTTTTGATTGGGTAACCTCCCTTGTAGTCTGTGGGAATGCTGTGGACATAATATATCTGGACTTCAGCAAAGCTTTCAACAAAGTACCTCATGATATCCTGATTAGCAAGCTAGCTAAAAGTGGGTTAGATGGAACAACTATCAGGTGGATCCACAATTGGCTACAGAATCGGACTCAAAGAGTGCTTATCAATGGTTCCTTCTCAAACTGGGGAAGAGGTAACGAGCGGCGTACCACAGGGCTCGGTCCTGGGCCCAGTGCTCTTCAACATTTTTATTAATAACTTGGATGAGGAGGTGCAGGGAATGCTTATCAAATTTGCAGATGACACAAAGTTGGGTGGAACAGCTAATACTCTGGAAGACAGAAACAAAATTCAAAGTGATCTCGATAGGCTGGAGCGCTGGGCCGAAAACAACAGAATGAAATTTAATAGGGATAAATGCCAAATGCTGCACCTAGGGAATGGAAACCAAATGCAGAGTTACAGAATGGGGGACACTTGGCTCAACAATACTACAAGTGAGAAGGATCTTGGAATTGTGGTAGATCACAAACTGAGTATGAGCCAGCAATGCGATGTGGCTGCAAAGAAGGCAAATGCTATTTTGGGCTGCATTAATAGAAGCATAGCTTCCAAATCACAGGAAGTGATAATTCCCCTTTACTCAGCACTGGTTAGGCCTCATCTTGAGTACTGCATCCAGTTCTGGGCACCACACTTTAAGAAGGATGCAGACAAACTGGAGAGGGTTCAGAGGAGGGCAACAAAGATGATAAAGGGACTGGAAACAAGGCCCTATGAGGAGAGACTGAAAGAAATGGGCATGTTTAGCCTTCAGAAGAGGAGACTGAGGGGAGATATGATAGCACTCTTCCAGTACTTAAAGGGTTGTCACAAAGAGGAGGGCCAGAACCTCTTCTCGATCATCCCAGTTTGCAGGACACGGAATAATGGGCTCAAGTTACAGGAACCCAGATTCCACCTAAACATCAGGAAAAATTCCCTGACTGTCAGAGCAATAAGACAATAGAACCCAACTACCTAGGGAGGTGGTGAGCTCTCCCACTCTGGAGGCATTCAAGGTGCAGCTGGACTGCCATCTGTCTGGGATGCTTTGACCTGGATTCCTGCATTGAGCAGGGGGTTGGACTCGATGGCCTTGTAGGCCCCTTCCAACTCTACTTTTCTATGATTCTAGGACTATTCTAATCCCAAAACCAAAGAGGGATCCATTAGATCCGGGATCTTATAGACCAATTTCATTAATCAAGATGCAAAATTAATGTCTGCTATATTAGCGAGAAAAATGAATAGGTTTGTTAGTAAGTATGTAGGGCTAGATCAGTGTGGTTTTATACAAGGTAGACAAATGGTAGACCTTGTTGTGTTATCAGCTGCAAGCTGGGAGCTTTTGTTTTGTTTTAGTTTGTTTTGGTACAATGGCTGTCTCAAGTAGTTATGTTTACATCTCAGCCAGGAGTGTGTTATTGTTAAACAAACTATTCCTGGACCAGCCTGGGAAAGGATCTCTGGGAACCAACTGTCACGTGTTTGTTTTCTCTGACATAGTGAACTGCTCCAGACAGAAGCCATTTTAAGGGGAAGAACTTTAGCTTTGCCTCGTGTTCTTCTTCTTGTTCTTGCAACTGCTACAGTGTAACTCTTTGCATTGGTGGGGTGAAGAAGTTCTCCTTCTCTCCACTGGACGAATGCTTGCTATGCATTTATACTCCGCACATGGACTGTACCTATGGAACGTATACTCTGTAGTGCTTACTTTGAATAAGTAAATAAACAGGTAGTAGATCTGTTGCTGTTAGCGAGTGATTCCTGTGTCCTGGATTAATCTGCAATTGCAGAGGCTGAGCTGCTGGGTCACTGCTAGGTCTGCTGCTGTGTGGGAGATACTCTGCTGCTGTGTGTGGAACGCCTGGCAAGGCTAGCACACGGATTACAAATCTCTTTCAACACCAACAGACCTAACTAGAAGAGTATTAAATATGATAATAAAAACTATGGGGTTTGGCGTGAGGTTTATAGGAGTTATTAATCAATTATATGCTCAAAACACGTCAGTAGTGGTAAATGATGGAATTACAGAACAAATTAGCCTAGGCCAGGGAACTAGACAGGGTTGTCCCCTTTCCCCTGTATTATTTGTGTTAGTAATGGAGGTTTTAGCGAATGTTATTAGACAGGATGGGAATTTACATGGGACAGGGATAAAGGAGAAGATTAAAATAAACCTTTTTTGCAGATGATACATTGTTAACAATTGAAGAGCCTATGGAAAATTGGGATAGGCTGGAAAAACATTTGAATGATTTTAGGGAAGTTACAGGGTTACAAGTTAATTGGGATAAATCTGAGATTATGTTGTTTAATTATAGTAAATCGGAGGAGAGAGGTGGTTTAAAAAAAGAGTTAAGATAAAGAATATAATTAAATATTTAGGCATAGATATTCTAAAAGATTTGGATAAAAAAGAACAGAATTTTAGAAAGTTGTGTGAGGTTAAAAATAAAATAGAGGAGTATAAACAACTTGGACTTTCATGGTTTGGCAGAATAGCTTTGATTAAAATGAAGATTTTACTGAAGATAAATGTTTTATTTAGAATGATACCAAATAAGTTATCAGAGAAGGAAATTAAAGAATGGCAAGTAAAAATAAATAGTTATTGTAATGGGGGGGGGGAATAGAGGATTACTAAGAATAGGTGGTATAAAGCACAAAAAGTAGGGAGACTTGGCCTTCCTAATATTAAGTGGTATTACATAGCCAACCAATTAAAGATATATAATGGATATTATTGCTAGGAAAGATATTATGTGGTGGGAAATAGAAGCACAGGAATTAGGAAATAGGATTGAGAAAGTTTTATTTGCAAAGCAAGGTTATAATATGATAAAAAGATTAGAAAACTCCTTATTAAAAATATGTTAGAAATTTGGAATAGTAATAGGAAAATATTTATACCAGCGATATCCCTGCTTACTCCAGTAGTGGTTATGGAGGACTTTCCAGAGAATGTACGACACTTGGAACGTGTTTTTAGAGAAAAAAAGTTATTAGATTACTTGATTGGGTGGAAAAAATGGAGACTAGGCAACAAATAATTGAAAGGGTTGGACCAGGAAGAATTTTGTGGTTAAATTTAATTCAATTAGTTCAATAGTCAAAGAAATGGAAGAGGAGAAATGATTATGAAAGAGAATTCACTGCATTTGAGCAGTTAGTTATGTCCAGAGAGCTTATAGAAGGGAATGTATCATCAAGAGGTATAACAAAGACGATATATAAAATGATTTAAAAAAAACAAAAAACGGAAGAGCAAGAAGAGAATCTTAAGACAGTTTGGGATACAGATTTTGAGGAGGAAATAGCGAAAGAAGAGTGGAATAAGATATGGGATAGGCGTATACTGAAAAATATGCCAATAAGGATAAAGGAGAATTTTTATAAACTTATTTGGAGATGGTACCTGACTCCGGTGAGATTAAATAAAATAGATAATAATTGTTCGGCAATGTGTTGGAGAGGTTGCCAGGAGCTAGGTACGTATGCTCATATGTGGTGGAGCTGTAAAAGCAAATTGGATTTTTGGAACAAAATTTTTGAAGAAATACCAGAAATTATTGGTACTAATTTAGAGGTCTGTCCTAAATTAGCATTGTTATCAATAATGGAGAAGGTGGCTTGTTCTCAAGATGTCAAAGAACTAATTGTAAATTTATTAACGGCGGGTAGATTAATGATAGCAAGGAAATGCAAAGTTCAACAAGTTTTTTCTATTACTGACGGGTATAAGGAGGTGTGGGATATGGCCTTAAATGATAAGTTAACTTGTAATATCAAATGCAAAAGGGGACAATTAAAGAAAAATAATTTTAAGGATATTTGGGGATTATTTTTAGATTATGTTTTAGTAGAGGGAAAGGGGAGTGCACCATGTCAAGATCTGATGTATTTCTGGAATTTAGGATAAAAATGGATTATAGAGATAATAAGTATTTCTTGGTCCCATGGTGATGGGAACACTGTACTAGTTGTGTGTATTTTATTTGTTTTATTGTTTGATAAAAATTAAATAAAATTCAAAAAAAAGAAAGAAAAAGAAACAAGGCAGACTGAGCTTCCAGGTGGAACTCGGAGAACCCTGACAAGCTCAAGCTTCACTGATTCTCCCATCCCGATGCCAGGCGCAGCAGCTGGCCACACACTTCTCTCGGGCTGCCTGGAATCTCAGGCAGCCCACTACCAATTTGAAAATGGCATTGACATGAAGTGGGAAGGGAACTACACTACATAATCATGTAGCATGTGATTTCCTTTCCCACTTCCTGTCACTTCTATTTGCATAACAGGAGGCTATTTATTTATTTCTTATCTTTATATTCCACCTTTTTTCCTACAAGGAACCCAAGGTGGCTTACATAATCCTCCTCCTCCTCTCCATTTTATCTAATTGGCTGCTTAGGTTGCTTCTGCTGCTGCCGCCACGAGATTTCAATAAAACCACATTTCAATAGAGTGCATTTTTTCCTTTGCACTGAAATCCAACCAGTGTTTTTTGTTGAGAGATCAGCAGCAGGCTAGGTCGCCACCCCAAGCTTCATTCAGGGCCCCCCTCCCGCCTAAGAGTTGGTCCCCAAGACAAGTCCACACGCAGTGGATTCAGTTTGCAGGGGATGCCCACAAAACATAGTAAGATGAAGAATTTACTGTAGAGGAATCATACCTCTAATGCTCCCAAAAATGAGGCAGTAAAGCTGTTTCTCAATTATACCACTTCAAAATGTGGTTGATTGTTCCTCCATTAAAAAGCAAAAACCATTCTTGGTTATTTTCTTGACAGCCTCTCTGGGTCATGAGGGGTGCCTGCTGCAGTTTAACAGTTTGTGGGTCCAAAAAGGCATGCCATTTTGGACCCACAAAAGTGCGCAAGTATGCACTTGCACAAGTCCAACTAAATTAAAATTTAAAAAATGAAAACATTTGTACAGATTTGGTGTGCTTTTTTAAAGGGGTGACAAACCAGTGACAGCTCCTCCAATGTGCTGCCTGGGCACTTTGAAGGAGCTGCCACTAGCTGTCAAATCAGAGTTCACGGAAAGCGATCTCCAAAAAAAGAAAAAAATGGGTAAAAGGGACAAAAAAGCCACGGCAAGCACAAAAGGGCTAGTGATCACGGTGGGGGGCACACAGCCAGGGCTGGTCACCCCAAAGTGCTGCTTGGGCACTTGTATGGCAGCTGGTACTGGTGATGGCCCAGGCGAGCTTGGCAAGGGTGGCAAGGGGTTTTTACCGCTCTTACCAAGCGGTTCACTAGTCACTTCCTGGTACCCATGATGGGGTTGGTGGCCTGAGTTCAGATGACACAACACATCATGGGTACAACCACCCTTAAAACAAGCCAGTGTGGTATAGTGGTTAGAGTGTTGGACTGGGACTCGGGAGATCCGGGTTCTAGTCCCCGCTCGGCCATGAAACTCACTGGGTGACTTTGGGCCAGTCACTGACTCTCAGCATAACCTACCTCACAGGGTTGTTGTGATGATAAAATGGAGAGGAGGAGGAGGATTATGTAAGCCACCTTGGGTTCCTTGCAAGAAAAACGGTGGGGTATAAATATAATAAATAAATAAATAAAATAAGCCATGGGTCTTATAAGCAGGATCAGTGTATCTGTAGTCTTGTCTCATATGAGCCTGCCTGCATGTTAAAAGCATATAAAGATCCCTCATCTCAGTTCTAAACTCACATTTAAGGGGAACAAGGGAGAGGGCCTCTTCTGTTACAGCACCCAGACTTAGAGTTTGTCCTAGGGAAATCAGTTTGGTCCCTTCTTTATTGGCCTTACATCAAAGCATTAAAACTTTTCTGTCTGGGAAGACCTTTAGCCTATGTTGCTCTGTTGGGGGCTTTTCAAGGGTGTGGGGTTATGATATTTTATTGTTGCTATCTTAGCTGTGTTTGTTGCTTGGTCTACCTTAAATTTTTGTAAGGAAAGGCAGGCTATATTTTAAATAAATAAGTATACAGACTGAACACCTGTAAGGTACCAGGGGACTCAAACCAGGTTCACAAGCAGCAGAGCCTAGGCACCTTACTCCCCTGCACCACCAGGACAGGTCATGCTGAGGTACAACTGGCCCAGACTATGTAATGCTGAAGTGCATATGGTTGCTAGAGCCAGAATTACAGGTCTTCAGTCAAGCCAGAATCATGTGTCTTGAAGGACCAAAAGGAGCCTGGCTGGCTATCTATAATTTCTTCTCCAAGCTATGTTTCTAAGTCTCAGCTATTTATCTAATAGCCCTTGCCTACCTTGCAAGAATCAGATCCCAGCTGCAGCCTGCCAGAAAGCTAGGCCTGACAACACCCCATGGCCACAACGTGGAAGATCACAAGCCACTTTCCTAAGAATTTTCTCCACTCATAAAGACAGCCTTGGGTTCCAGTGCCGGGTCAGGAAGGCAGAAGCTGAAATGTTTAATTAAGTAATATTAAGCCTCTCTGTTTTATCAGCAACTTACATATAATGTTCCAATAAAATTGTACCCAAGTGGCACAATGCAATCCACCATGGGCACAGTGCTTGTGTATTGAGGATTCTCATAGGCTCAAAAGAGTACATGGAAGATTTCCATAGGCTCAATATGCGTACACACAGGCAGCACTAGCGGCTGTTATGGTGAATGGGAGATCTGTGTACACCTCCCATATCCTCAGCCAGCTGTCTTTTTCTGCTCAGTGTTCAGCACAAGGTACTGGAGTAATTTGTACTGAGGAGAGAGACAGGGCTGGCTGTCAATAAAGGAGACACACAGAGTCCTTCAATTCACTTTATGCATTTATTTAATACGTTTTTATATCACCCTTCATCAAAATGGATTACAGGACAACACACTAACATCCTATGTCTGCCAAAGTGTTCACATGGGCCTGTACACAGGGAGAGTGGGAAAAAGTGGGTTCCATTTGGTCTATGTGGGAATGCCCTGCACATGGGTCTAAGTGATTTACAAGATAAAAACAATCATCCAAATTACAACAAAAATGCAATAAAATCTGAAAAGGTCCCGCCCTACACTTGTCAACTTTTATTATAGCCTGTGATTTAGAGGCTATATTGTTATATGCCTTGTTTCAGTATAGCTTCAATACAGAGCAGGTTGGATAAGCTTTAGGGCATTGCAGCCAACTGCTCTGTAAGCAGGAAAGGAAGAAGCCAGCAAGGCGAACTGTCATCATGGCATTCCCCACCTCCCACTGCTGCTTCACCAAGTGGGGCCCAGCCTCTCCTTCCCTCACAGAGGCCATTCCAATCAGCTGCCCTGTGAGTAGGAGGAAGTAACTGTCACCGTATCACCAAACAGGCTTTTAAAAATTACTATTTTTAATTATATATATCTTTCTTCCTTATCCCTTCTGTGTTGTCTTAATTTAGATTGTACGCCTGAGCATGCTACTTCTCTTTGTAAGCCGCTCTGGGAACTTTTATGGATAAGGGTGGGGTATAAATGCTGTAAAGAAATGGACCAGACAAACCAGCACAGTTCCTTGGGTTAGAGGGAGAGGGGATTTTGCTATGTTAAGGCGCAATCCTATGCATGTTTAGACAGAAAAAAGGCCTACAACTCCCAGGATGCCTGGCTGGGGCATGCTGGGAGTTGTAGGCTTCTTTTCTGTCTCAAGATAGGATTGATCCTGTAGTAGAGACTTGTTTTTGAGGGAACAGCACATCTCCCTCCCTATCATGGAGGCACATCTACAAGGGTAGTAGACAATCACTCGTGACCGAGTAAGATTGTCTTCCAGGATAAAATTACAAAAAGAAAATTATATAAAGAGGAAATTGTAAAAAATTGTGTAGACTCTAGCGATGGGCCCGTAAGTGACTGTGGAGACCAATTCTAGATCCACACAGCTTCCCACAGTGAGGACACAAGCTACCAGATGGAAGATGGTCCTGTAAAAGATTTGTTTGATGTGCTTTTCGCTTAGCACGTTTCTGCCTTTCACCTTACACTCGGGCTTCTTCAAAGTCCATAGAACCTTTGTGAAAGGCCAATCTCCAGTTAAAGCGTTCATGGGCCAGAGCTTCCCAGTTTTCGATGTTTATATTGCATTTTTTTAGATTAGCCTTAAGTACATCTTTAAACCTCTTATACTGACCGATATTTTGCTTTCCATCCTTGAGTTGGGAATAAAGTAACTGCTTTGGGAGACGGCAGTCAGATATTCGAACAATGTGAAGACCGGTCCATTGAAGTTGGCGTTGAAGGATCATTTTTTCAACACTAGTAGTCTTTGCTTCTTCCAGTACACTGACATTTGTTCGCCTATCTTCCCAAGTAATTCGCAGGATTTTCCGGAGGCAACGTTGATGAAATCTTTCAAGGAAGTGGAAATGACCTACAAGGGTGAAGGTTTCCTGGCTATAAAAACTCCAAATAATCAATTTTGCTAAAACACTAGCTAGAGAAGGGCTTCCTCCTATGCTAACGATCTTTGAAAATGCATGCTTATCCCAGAATGGTTCCATGAAAAGTCTCTAGTCTCCATACTATATAAATGGTGAATTGATCTTATCTATGGAAATTTATTGGAAGCAGACCTGAACACAACTACAATGGAGCACCAATGGTCCCGACTCTGGTCTATCCCCCCCTCTTTGCACAATTTCAGCACAAATAAGGGAAGCCATAATGAAGGTATTTCACTTGTGGCACTTCACCCCAACAAAAATACACAATTTTAACAAATCTCTTTCACTATTGTGCAGGAGAGGATATGGTCACAGTTCCTTAATACATATGTGGCAATTATATTCAATAGTTGTAGACTTCTGGAACCAAGTTTTTTCTGCGTTATGTGAAATTACTGAACAACAAATTAAAAATTATGGAGCCCTACTCCTACTTTCAATTTTCAAAGATGAGAACGAACACCTTTTACATAAAGACTTGATTGCTGTTATGCTTTCAGCTCCAGGCTTGAGATTGCACTAAACTGGGAATATCATCTACTGGACTATCAATACAAAAATGGACGAACAGCATATGGAAAACTCCTCTTTCTGAAAAGCTGACTGAGACTTAAAAAGGACTGAGACTTATTCACAGACATGTGGTATCCATTTATTGCATATGCTAATACACACTCAGCAACCCTTGCTCCTCCACAGCACAACTAAAATTCTGTAGTGATGCACTGTAACACCTCTAGTCTCATAATCTGTGTGTTTTGTTTTTGTATTATATTAAAAGAACAAAACAAAAATAAATGGGATAAGGCAGTTGTGTCTAACTCAAGTCCCACTGATTTCAAATTTCAATGTACTTAAGCATGACTTTCTCTGAATTGGGACCAATGTGTTTACTGATTAACAGCGAGAGCCTGGACATGTTTACTTGGTCCGAGTTCAGTGGTGCTTACTACTAAATAATTGACCACAGGGATGCTGCCTTATGCTACAGTCCCATATACACTTACTTGGGAGTAAATCTCCTTTAACTCAGTGGAACTTACTTCCAAGTAAACATGCACTGCTTCAAGCTGCATGGCTACAATCTTATGTTTACTTACTTGAAAGTTGTGTTCATTAACTCTAATTGGCGAGTTTGGCTTCGATTATCTATAGGACCAATTTGGGATGATCCTGGCGATACTTCCCCGTTCTGAAATACCGTAAGTGCCAGAGCTCAACAAGTCTATCCTGGGAGCCCTCCTCTGAATCCATGTGCTGTATATGGGTTGTTCAAGAGTGCGGGACAAGCATTCTGCATATGCTCAGATACATTATTCATATTCCACGCTGAGATCCGAAACACGTTCCGGCTCTTAAAGAAGACCGCTATAGGCTGGGGCTGTAGGTATCGGGTCCAGAATGCAGCAGGCCGCGAAATGCTGTTTCGATGGTGCTGAGATTATGCTACGCACGCAACGCACGCAACGCAACGCACGGCTCTGAACGCCTCCCAAGCAGCAGCGCTAAGGCGAACTGTCGCTGATACCACCTCGGGCCTAGAGAGGGCGTAGTAACGCCCGAGCCCCGCCCTGCTCGCACGCTCGGCAGAGGCGGCTGGGGTGCTCAACAAGACGCGAAGGGGGTGGGTGTGATGAGGTAGGGAATGGCCGCGCATGCGCAGTAGTGAGCCCAAGCGGCCGCGGCGATGGCTGCGCAGTGACGGTTGGATCTAACGGTTGCTATTGACATTGGGGCTGGGCGTGCGGTGGATGGTTCTTGCGTAGAGAGTGGCCAGGAGCAGCGACGCCGTTGGCTCCGCGGAAGAGGCCCCGGGAGCCCCGTGGTAATGCGGCCGCGCTGAAACTCCCGGCGGAGGCGCCTCCCCCCGCCTCTACCAGAGCCGGGCCCGGGCCGTCGCCCTGCGCTGGGCTCGCGGATCGTGCCTCCGCCCCCTCCCTCCCATGCGGGGCCTCCCCTCCGCCTGAGGCGCCCCGGGAGGGCGAGGGAGCAAGGCCGGCATGGCCGGCCGTCTGGAGTAGTCGCCTGGGCCGCCGCCGCCGCTCGGAGCGAAGAGGAGCTGCGGCGGGAGGTGGGCAAGGGGGGAAGAGCAGGCCCTGGCCCCGGCCCTGGCTGTGACGGGGCCTCGATGCGGGGCTAGGAGCGCAGCCGCCCCTCGGCTTGCCCTGCCCGGGCGCGGAGCCGTGCTTTCTTCTCAGCCCGAAGCCGTCGGCCTCAGCGTCTGCGATGAACCCGGTGAATGCCACAGCCTTGTACATCTCCGCCAGTCGCCTGGTGCTCAGCTACGGCCCCGGGGAGGATCCGCAGTGCCTCGCCGAGATCAGCAAGCTGCTGCCCTACTTCCGGCAGTCGCTCTCCTGCTGTGTGTGCGGTGAGTGAGGCGCTTTCTATTGTTCTGGGCCGCGGGCGAGCCGGCACCCTCCTTTTTCCCTCCCTCCTTTTCTCCGTCAGTCCGTCGGTCTGGTTTGGTCTCGCCTCACTCGTTCCACACCCACTGAAATGGGCAGGGAGCAAAGCCGCCTTCCTTTGGGGTAGACCTCGGCAGCGGAGAGACGCATGCCCCGCAGGGCTCGTTCTTTCCTCAAGGGAGTTCTGAAACTTTCCTCCCCACTCGACTTGCTTTTTGAAACTGCTCAGCAAATGGGCTTGTCTGCTGTTGGAGCAAATTCCGTAAATGTCAGACAGCCTACGAAGGAGGGGAACGCAAACAATAATTTAAAAAACCCGACTCAATGTACATTTGCCACCGTGTAAAACACCTCAGACGATTGTGGCTTGTGAAAACTTTCAATCGCAATGGGTAATATTTTCATAAACCCTAATTTGCTAATAGCCTTTGCTCTGGAGGATCGCCTATGTTAGTCAGTTACAGAAAGCACAAAAAAATCTTGTGACACCTTAAATGCGTCCTTACTTAGAAATTAGTTCTATTATGTTCAGGTATTCCCAGGCAAGTGCAGCCTAACATCTTTATTGTGGTAGAAGTTTTGTGGATGAGCATATTAAGTTATTACATATATTAGGACAAACAGGCCAGTCTCTACGCAAAAGAATAAATGGACACAAATCTGACATCAGAAATGGCAATATTCAAAAATCAGTGGAGGAACATTTCAACCTCCCAGGACACTCTACTACTGACCATGAGGTGGCTGTTCTCTAATCACAGAACTTCAAAGGGAAACAGCATTGTGAAACTGCTGAATTACAAGTTATCAAGAGGTTCAGTTCTATCACCTGTGACTTGAATTGGGATAATGGGTTTTTAGCACATTACATGTATTAATTAACTTAAAATTCCAGGATGTTTGCATTATTACTAACACTGCTTTGTGAATTATCCCTGTTAATAATATAAATGTCACTTTCTGTACTTTCTGCATTTTGTTTTCTTCTGACCTCACTGTTCACAATCCTCCCCAGCTGTGTGTGTATAGCTGCAATTTAGGATAACATCATGCATCTGATAAGTGGGATCTAGTCCATGAAAGCTTGTGCCATAATAATATTGTTAGTCTTTAAGGTGCCACAATACTCTTTGTTTTTGCATATAGTAGACGTGTTATCCTATGGGATTAAAACATTTTGACAGTCATTCACTTCAGAAGCAAAATACCCAATGTGTGTTTGCTTAGTGTAACAACACATTTGAAACATTATATTTTAAGGAAAGCTTTGTGACTTGGGTGAAAGTTTTGTGACTTGGGTAATAGAGTGTGGGGGAAAGTATTGCATAGTGGAAGAAAGAGATAAGGCCATTCCTGTACTGATGGTGCATAGTTCGTTTTGGTAGCCAGATAATGGAGAGCTTCATATATAGACAAATTCTAGCCGGAGTAGGGAAGTGATCAGCGTTAGAAGGTTGCACTCTAGTGTTTGACAGACTTACAAAATGTAAACAAAGAATTAAACTGCATAGGGAAGAGCTGTAAAATGTTTTGTATTCTCTCATATTAATGTACTGTACCTTGTGGTCAGTCCATCTTAAAATTAGCAAAGTTAGATTAATTATTTTTAGTTCCTAACATTTAGAGAACTTGTGAAATATTGGAATTATTTTTCCTAAAAGGGAAACAGTTAATGGAGTTAGATTACTATTGTTAGGTCCATAACCCTTTATCCCCATACTCCTGTTTTTAAAGACGGAATCATCTATTACACTGAAAGGATCAACATTTAAAAACTAGCTTCTGAAGCTTCTGGCCAGTGAATATATTATTAGAGTTGTGGCCCAAGACATCTTGGCACCTCAGGCAGATAATCCAAATAGTGTCCATTCCCTTGCAGTTTACACCTGGTCCTCCCTAATAGTGTGTGCACACATCAATTTGTTGTTACTGTCAAGGCACACTGTTAGTCATTGGTTTACACTGCATTCCTTCTCCAACACCCCATCAGTTTAATAATCCCAGATAAATATGTCTTATGCTATGGAGTGAAACACACATAAGACCCCTGTTTAAACTCAATTATAAAAGGGAGATATGGAATGAATATATATATATATATATATAATATAAATAACTGATCATTTGCTGTCCCTTTCATTGTGCCCATGGATCTCAACCAGAGGCAGTTTCCACATTCTGCCTTGTGATAGGGCTGGCCTTGAACATTAGACAGATGTACTGATGTTGGGACAGATATGTTGATTAAAAAATCTTGTGAAGTTAGCATGTAGGTTAGCAAGTTGACATAAATCCTGACTGGAAGACATAGCTTATCTTGATATACGGTACTTAGTTTCTCTTTATCCTTTCCTTGGTAACTTTTATGTAGAATTAGATTTGACTTTGATTGAATTAGATTTTAGAAAGCAACGTTTTCATTGTAAATCCATAGCCTCAATGGCCTTTTTCTAAGAGTAAGTTTAATACTATAACAAGTATAGTTATGTATACTATTGCATAGTAGCCTCTGAATCAGGGATGGGGAACCTGTGATCCTCCAAATATTGCTGAACTCTGGTTCCCATCGCCCAGCCAGCATGGCCAGTGGTCAGAGATGATGGGGATTGTCGTCCAACAATATCTGAAGGGCCAAAGGTTCTCTTCTAAATGCTTCAATTTGTGTGTCAATATGTGCATTCTAATTGATCTTGCTGGCTTTTACTACCTGATCACAACACACTGGCTTCAGTGCTTTGGTTTAACTGGGTCAGGGTTTGGACTTCCCTATGCAGTTTAATGTTGACACTTTGAACAATGTGTAGAAGTTGATTTTTTAGCTTGCTATCTCCTTGTTTCTCTCTGTCCCTATAATCTTTGCACTCTAGCCTTTCTTACTTCCCCTAATCTTCCCTGGATGTTTCAGACTCTTGAGGGCAGACTTCTTAAATGGAAAGAAGTTTAAAAAAAAATAGATAAATGCAAAGGTTCCTTAAAGCATACATAAATTAACTTATATATACTTGACCCCACAGTTTTCCCTTCAGAAATCAGGTAATTTAGGGCTTTAGTAGGCCTCTGTAGAAAAGGTATTGCACAAGTAGATTTTTCTTCTTCTTTTGGTTCCAGAGAGAGAGAGGGAGAAATCATTGAAGTAGTAGCTTGCCTACTTTGTAAGTCATACACTCTTTTCAGCATAGAGACTTAGTTTGCACAAGACGGCGTAGGTTGTCATGGGTTATTTAACCCATGACGAGTCACAGCGCCACTTTGCATATCCAACCCCCACTTGGGGGTTGTCGTGTCATGCAAATCCAGTGAGCGTGGGTTATGCAAGTTTAAACAATCCTCACATAATCCATGACCTGTTCTAGGGTTATGCGAGGGTTCTCAAGTAGGGGTTGGATATGCAAAATGGCAGCTGCACGCCCCCCAAATGCACCGTAGCCTCACCATGGGTTAAGTAACCCACAGTGGGATGTCCTGAGAACCAGCCCTGAGACTCTCTTCCTTTATCTTAGTTCATGCAGATGAGTCATCATAATATTTAAATGTGCATCCTTTCATTTTAAAAGCACTTTGAGGGAGCCTTTGAGCCCGTATCAATAAAAATCTCCTGTGCCTTTTCCCCACCAGCTGTAACAAACAGATCTCTGCTTTTGTTTCACAGCCTATCAAGAAGGGGGTACCCTGATGCTCCTAGGGTCTATTCTCCTGACCCCATCCCCTGCTGGAAGTAGCAAGCAGAGTTTAATCTCAAGTATATTTTCTCATAAAAAATGAACTGTCTTCTGATACATCAGTTTCCTTTCCTTTCCCCCTTTATTTCTTTTGTGGGGTTTATTTTGGTCTTCAGTGTCTGATGGAAGTTCAGAAGTTTCCTTGTGCACTGAAAATACTTCAGCTTACTGTGAAAACTTGGCCATAGTGGCTACATTTGATGCAGTAACTGGATTAAATGACGGGGGGGAGATGCTGGAATAATGTAATGCAGTTAGCTTGTCCTGACTGATTTAGAACCAAAACTGAAACTTGTATTGGGACTTTGGACTTTGGACTGTGATTATTATTGTTGTTGTTGTTGTTGTTGTTGTTGTTATTTTTAATAACAAAGAGGTCTGAACAACTGCTGAAGAGGGAAAATATCAGTTGCTACTCTTCTACTTCCCACTCACTGCTGCTATTGCTAGTATGTGTAAAATTATTTTAAGTGTTGGGACTGACAGTTTTTCATGTAAACATTTTGCTATAGTGGAGCGAAGCTTGAAAACAAGAGGTGATTGCATCTTCTTTTTTAACACCTATACTTCTCTCCTTGTGTGCCTCCTTGTTTGAATTAAATATAATAAGAATTTGGAAAGCTGTGAAGTTGGTTATGCACTCTAGTTGCAGTCCTATACCCTTTGTAATTTGCTGGCAGTGACGTATTGCTATTGAGAAATGAGCTAGTCCAGTAGCTTCATGTAGACTACACTGCATTAATCATTTTTTTGGGTTATAAAGGCATTGATCTGGTTTTGACATAATACTAAATTATGTTTTAGCGACACATGCACGAACTGGATGCTTTCCCATCCATTTTCAATTAACTACCGTAGTTCAGCTTTATATCTGAATCAGGACAAACTGGTTACTCTTAATTATAGTTTCAGGAAATAAGCTAACTTCAAACCATGGTTTATGAAATTGGCTTGTTTTCCTAAACCATATTTAAGACTAACCATGGTTTGCTGGCTCAGACATCAAGCTGAACTGCCATGAATTGAAAATGGAAGCATTTAAAAAAAAATACTGCTAAATGTTTAACCTTTTATATTGTGTATAATCGTCTTGTATTTTATGGTTTTAATTGTTGTGAACTGCCCAGAGAGCTTCAGCTATTGGGCGGTATAGAAGTATAAGAAATAATAAATAAATAAATAGATAAAGGAAGCTTCCAATCTCCTCTTCATGACTGCGCCAGAGAAGGGGATGGGGAAATGCACAAGCCTGAGGCTCATTCTTCATGATACAAAACCATAGTAGAGTGTCTGTGTGTTTGTTTGTTTATTTATTTATTGACTTTCTATACCACCCAATAGCCAAAGCTCTCTGGGCGGTTCACAACAGTTACATCCAAATGTTACATCCAAATGAGGTCACTTGTTTGTTGCTAGGACTGAATATGTGAAAGTATGCAGTCACAGCTTTCTCACCACATGAATTTGTCAGTTGTATATTTATCTGCCTTTATACAGAGTTAGACCACTGATCCATCTAACCCAGTACTGTCTGTTCTGTGTGGCAGCAGCTCTCTAAAATTTTAGGTGGAACTTTTCCCCAACTGTACTAGTTGAGATCCTTTTAGTAGAATTGCATGGGATTGATTAATGGACCTGATACAATCTGAATGAAAGTATAGACATAATATGAAATAAAGATTTGGGGTGAAATCCTATGTCATGTGAGTGGAAGGCAGTTTGTGCAGTCTCTTTCCCTTACTCTCCCTCATGCATCTCCCTGTATCCCCCAAAAAGCCTCTCCAAGGGGCAGGGTGGGGAGAGTCTACCAAACTTTGTGAACTTTGTCTTACGGAACTGCAGTGGGAGGGGGAAATTGGCAAAGTCAAGTGGAGGAATCTTGTACCACTCGCACAAGGTTCCCAATTTTTGTGATTCCCCACTCACACTCCAGCACCATAAGACACAATTCATAGTGTTTGGTAGGTGTGGAGAGGCTTTCTTGAGTCTACTGGGACTGCAGTGGGAGGAGGGGAAGGGAAATACCTTTTGCACAAGCTGCCTTCCATTTGCGCAGTGTCGGATTTTACCCTTTATGTTGAAGTGGGGGCTGGGTAAAGACCTGAGTGTTATCAATATATTGGTGGCACTTCCAAATCTGCCTAGTGTTTTCGCATTCATATTGAACAGGATGAGGAACCTATCTCTTCCTCTGGACATACAAAATATTTAATTACCGGTACACAAAGTTTGCTGCTTTTTCAATTATTGCTCTTAATTTCTGTAAGATACTTTCAATATTCTTAACAAAAAGTAGCCTAGCAATATTTTAAATATTATTCTAGGTGGTCTCTACCACAAATGAGAACCACCATTCAAGGACAGACCTAGCAATATGCTTTATTCTACAGTTAGGGTGCAAACCTATGCATGTTGGGGGGGGGAGTCCTATAACTCCCAGCATTCCTCAGCCAGGATTTTTGTACAGTAGAACCATTTGTTAGGTAGTTCCATTCTAATATGGTATATAGTTCTATTCAGTCATTTTCCTTTATGCAAGTAATATTTGGTGTTTTCCCTGTCATTTGAGAACTAGACAATGCACACTTGTCATGGGTTAAATCTGGCTACTAAAAGATTAATCTAGAAACACTGGAAATCTGCCCCTATAAGTAGAACAAAACTTGCTCTCTGATGTATATATACCAGTAGCCTGTGAGAAAATGGCTTGGATTTAGAGGAGGGCCCCTGGCATAAGTGGAAGGCTGCCTTCATGATTTCCACCAATTTCCATTGCTATCCCCCACCCCCCATACACACGAACATTGCATCCTATGACTTTTCAGTGGAAATGTAAATAATTGCATTTCCTGGACACTGAATTTTATTCCCCAAAAGTGGGAGGTTATGTGAATGAAACATGTGTATATCTATGCCCCGGACCCTTTCCATATTATGTTACCTTTCCATTTTAGGGGGTATGGTTCAGTAATGCTTGCTATTTCTCTTTGGTTGTTTGTACCTCACGTGTTCTTGAATCTGCCGAATGCTTTATTTTTCCACAGTGTCTACACACTTCATCTGCCACCCTTGCAGATAGCACTAAAGTAGATCTCAAGATGTTTTAGATATCACCTCCCAATATTACTGACTATCGGCCATGTTGGCAGGAGCTTCTGGGAGTTGGAAATCCAAAACATCTGGAGATCAACCTTCTACCCACTGCTTTTCTAAATCACTGGGAGACATACAATTGTGCATTCCTTTATGCATAATGGCTTCAAATTTTTAACAGCAAATTTTGCACAGTGAAGCTAGACAATCATTTGTACCAAAGGGAGTGGCTAAAAACAGTAAGAGAGGTCACGGATTGGCAAGACTGAAATTGTATTTGTCAAATCAGGTTTTGTATAGTATTTCTGTTCCCACACATTTCATCACTGTAGATTGTAGCAGTAAAATTTACCTCAACAATGGGTATGATTTGAACCATGCCATTAAATCTTCAAAAATTCCTAGATGTGTTAATGTTAGGTTAGTTGCATGATAAATTTACCAAGCAGGGGCCAATGGTATACAAGTCTTAATTTGTCAAGTCTACTACTATAGTTGGAAAATACCTGAAGCAGTTTGAATGAAACAAATACATGGCACAAATAGTAAATAGCTTGTAACGTTTGGGGTCCCTGATCTTTCTGATTTTGTAAAATAATAATAATAATCAAATACTGCAAAGCAAAATGCCAGTTTCCAGTGCTATCTCTATTCCCATTGCCTGTAGGCCACACGTGGGCCCCAAAAGCATACTTAGAAAATAAAAAAGGCAGGTGGCTGCAGCCCCTTGTGGCAGTGGTTGTTTTTGTGTGTGTGGTTTGCCTGGATTTGTGCATCTGGTGTCTTGTGTGTGTTTTGTCTGGGTTTTTTGTGGGGGTGTGGCATGTGGTGTGGATGGCTGTTTTGCCTGTGTATGTTCTCTGAGCATCACCAGTTTGCATTCTTTGAAATTGGTATTTTGTTGTTGTGGGAGCAAATATGTGATTTGGCAATTGGGACTCCAGCTCTGCCCTATTTCTTGGCCAAGTTTCTGAGCCTCATCAGTTTGCTTTCTGTGAAAGGGGTGTTGGAGTAGAAACTGGGTTCAAAAGAGTAATTTTCCTTTTTGGAGCTCAGATTCCCACATGTGCCTTGTCCCTGGACAAGTTACTTTTCTTTTAGCATCACCAGTTTGCCTTCTCGGCAATGGGTATTTTGTGATCGGCCATGCCCACCATGATAGTCACTTTGTGAATGGGCAATCCTCCCATAGCAGCTATTTTATGAGAGTGCCCACAACACTTCCTCAAAATTCTAAATGTACCCAAGAATCCAAAATGGTGGGGACCCTAGCTGTAATGCGATAGCTAGGCTTTCATCTGAATCTGTTTACAAGTAGCATTAGCCACAGAAATAAAAACATGGGCAAGTGAGCAGCTGAGAATCTCTTGCCTTAAACCAAATGATGCTATCTGCAGCCCAACTGATGCCATGCTATGATGAAGTTGTTACAACAAAACTGCAATTTTAATATAGGCCACTTTCAGATCTTAGGTTTACCAAGTGGTCTGCTAGCACATGTGCAGTGGGAAAAGGCAGCAGAGCTCTGCTCACACAGTAATTTCTTCTGTTATTGGTATGTTGGATTCAGACCATTACGTTGGAAACACTAGCGAGGTAAAAAGATTTGTGGCTGCTTGTATGACAGCTAGAAATTGAGGTAATAAATTAAAAGACATTAATTTTCTTTAATGAGATTAAGTTGGACATGATTCTTAGAACTGAGACAACAGATAATTCACATAGTAGGGTAGCTGTAACTGTTTAGGGCAGACTGGGTAAAGGGTGTGTTGGTGCACCACTCTGTTGAGTTCTTATCTCTTTTACAATGACTGTTCATACACACTCAAGATTTTTATGATACGTACTTTACTTGATACTGAACAAAGTCCAAGATGAGAGGATGACTATTATGATTCAAATCAAACTGAAGCTCAGGAAGTGCTAATCCTTAGGCATTTGTCCAGGATGTGTGGTATCACATGGAGATTTGGATGCAATTAGAACTTAAAGTTTAGGAAAGCATGAATGACATCTGTGACACATCCAAACTGAATTTCAAAAGCTGTCAGTATTAAAGAATTGCAATTCAACTAAACACGATAGAAATAAAAAGCAACAGAACTGGAGAAGATGCATAAAGTCCTTGCCGTTTTTTTGTGCAATAAATGTGTTCTTATTTCTTTCTTGTTCTGCACAACTGCATATCTTCCTTAAGGTTGCCTTTCTATAGTGGAGAAAACTTACGGTATTTCCCAGCACTCAAAGGGAACTGCTCTGTGGAAGGGAACTGCAAGAGTTTCATAGGTATTCCAAATATAGCATATTATTGTGATGTAACTACTGAAGAGCATCACAGCCCACCTACATCATTTTGGGAATTATTAAAATTATTTTATTTTAATAGACTCCCCCCAACTTTAATTCAAGAAGCACCAATGAGCTAGCTATATTTTTTTTGCAAATAATAAATCCCCTTCCCCTCCATTTTGGGAACCTTTTGTGCAGTTTTATTTTTATATGGAGACCACAACCTCTTCTTAGCTATGCTGGAGCATACATTTAGCCAATTTTAAAAAGAAGTTTGGAATGGGAGATACCAGCAGCACCACTATCGACCTGCCCCCAATCATATACAATAATTGTGAAGGACCGCCGCTGGTCCTTTTGCGTGAGTTCGGGAGTTAACGGGTTAACCGGCACCGTAAAAACTCCCTTATGCGGCTCCCAGGCTAATTGAGGTCAACCGCGCTGTATTGCACTGAACCAGAGACAGATTCCACTCTTGCAGAGTTTGTTTATAACACCTTTAATTGAGCGAAGCGGGTCAGATAGATAAGGAATTTCACAGTAAACAGAGAAACAGTCTATAAAAATCAATGGAGCGTAGAGCTCCAATACACATTCAGCCAAGAGAAGGTTTACAAGGCACAGACAGTATATTTCTTCGCATCAAAGAACCTGAACTTACTTGAAAGTGTCCTGCTTGGGGTTGCGAGGCTTGATCTTGACCGGAGTCGAAGACCTGTTCCGTGCAGACCTGCACCTGGCTCCCAACAAACTGGATGGGTTTGGTTGTCCCTTTTTACCCCCTCCCTCGCCCCCTCCTTCTCCCCTTGATGGCAGGCTGAACCGGTTCTGCTCAGCAGGGGTTGTGGCACCCCTTGGATGCTTGTGGGTACTTGGCAGCTCTTTGAGACTGCTGGAGGGGACCACTGGGGTAAATGCAGATGTGTCCCATCGAGGTGAATGCAAATGTAGCTCATGCAAATGTCTGCTAGGAACTGTGTCCCCCTGCCCTGGGCAGGTATTATGCAGACAGCGGAAGGGGGAAATACGTGTCGGGTCAGGGAAATACGTGTTGGGTCAGGCTTTCTCTCCACAATAATAATCTTAGCATTTATATAGCATTTTAGGATGTTGTTGTTCAGAGTACTTCACATACATTATTCTGTTGTCCTTACACCAATCCTGTAGGGAAAGTCACTATTAATATTCCCATATTGCAGATTGGAGGTTGAAACTAAGAGAGAGGGGGGCTTGCCTAAGGCCACTTAGTGAATTCATGGCAGAGATGAGATTCAGTCTGGGAGTTCCTGATTCATAGCCACTGTATGCCATCAGTTCCCTGTGGATAGGTTATGACATGTTATTGTCATTGAAAAGGTACATATTTTGACTGAACATGCAGCAAAGCTTTAATAAAATTTGTAGACGAGGATATAGAAGAGTGGTGTGTTTGGCCCACAGTAGTAATGAGTTTGATGTTAGATATTAAAAGTCTAGATGGAGCCTATGCTTCTGGTTCCCTTCACCAGTGTACGGAGAGAGCTTACTTGGGTTTCAGAATTGGTTCTTCCAATGGACTTCCACTTGTACGTAGTGTGTACTATCTGTGTTATTTTTGGGTGAGATGCTGCTACACAACTTGTTGAGTAGAGGAAGGTTATTCAGCAGTCAGTCCCTCCACATTCCTGGATAGGGGAACGTGCTGTAGCCATTGGTGTCCTGTGGCCATTGGTCTCCTTGCACTTATATTTGACCTGCTAGTGTTTTGGGGGTGGTAGGGAGAAGAGATTATATCTTTGCACCCCTGTTGTAGCTGCAGAGTTGAGCTTACTGGTGACTGTGTCCCAAGGGAGGATACTTGTCAGGACTATGAGATCACAGATTTTGTGTGACTGACCTTTGTTTTCTGCAGGAATCTGTTGTATGTGTGGTGTTTGTGAAAAGTGCTCCTGTTGTGTGGAGTGTTTTTTTAAACTAAATTTCTCGATATTGCTATGTTCCATTGTTTCCCTCTAGTGTACTCAGTGTACTGTTGTTGTGTTGGCCACCTGGTCTGCAACAAATGAACCTAGCTTCCTTTAGGGTTAAGACATTATTAATCTGTGTTCTTCACACTTTTTAAATGGTTGGTTGTCTTGTCTAAGACCTTGGGAATTTGTTTTGATTGCAGACAAAGAAAGTTTATTTGAATAGAATGGAAAATTAGAGACAATGGCTCAGTAAATAGTCTAGTGGTTGGAGTAATGGTTTAGTTGCAGTTACACAATAACACTCCTAATCTACTTAGTAGCTATCTTAGGTGTGAGAACCAAAGTAGCCCCATTCTGTGCATCTTAATGTGTAAACTGTTCCCCTGTTCTCATACAGCTCATATATTGATTTGTGCTGTAATTGGTTAGTGAGCTAGCTGGAATCCTATCCTCCAATGTGTATGGGGTGTGGACTGGTGTCTGTGGCTGTTCATGGAGTGTAATGGAGATAACACCTTTTTCTGTGAGTAACATTGCACCAGCACTTTGGAGTCGTGACCTGGGACAGTGGGTAAGAATCCGAACAACACCTTTATTCCTTACTTTCCCAGTTGCAACAGTAGCAAAATTGTAGCAACAGTAGCATAAATCACTTCTTTTTTGCAACTGCCATTGTACTGTTGTTCTAACATAACTACACTACACCAACATTAGTTGCAGCATGACTACATTGTCATGATGTCACATTATGCCAGCAGGTGGGGGCTTAGTAGTGATTCTATTTCAGACAAATTGTGTAACTGGAGGATAGGGTAGTACATAAATTCAAAGTAGTGTTTGAGGAAGTCTCTGTCATATGTATGTATGTATGTTAACAAAGCTTGGAATCCATAAAACTTCACAAGTTAAAAGAAAACACATGCTAGATGAGCTGTCAACAGGTAGGATTAGGTACTTGTGCTCCATGAGCATGAAATCTGGTGTAAATTCTGATGGAAAATCCCATTTTTCATATTTAAAAAGATTCAAGCTCTTGTGGTTTGAGAGAGAAATTGTACATTGCATCATCAGTGTTTGCTTCAAACAGGGCATTGGACAGTAATTGGGGAGGACGTTTTTTGTACCTTTTACAATTCCCGTTCCTGTGTTGCCACTCTGTTAGGCCTGCTCCTTGTGGCTCTCATGTTTCTTTCAACCTTGCCCTTTGCCAGTCTTGTGAAATTTTCTTATTTGGGAACAAAAATATTGCAACCAGAGTAAGGAGTTGCTTCCAAACCACCACACAGCCCATGGCTTGTTTTAGGGTTCTGGGGTAGTTTGGAAGCCACCCCCGCCATGTATCCCCACCGGGTTCAGACGACATTGGCAACCAACGTGCAGCACGGGTAATTATGGATGAGACAGTGGCACAGGGCGGGGAAAAGAAGCCACTGTGGCTTCTTTTCCTTACCTGATTGTGCAAACCTGGTCACTTCTCCTTTTCCATTAATTCTCCTCTTGTTGCCCTCTCAAGACAACTCCCTTATACCATCATCCAGTTTATAATCACAACACTCTCAAATCCCTTTCTCCTACTTGAATGGAACATTGCTATACTCACACCCCTTCCTCTGAATAGAATATTGGCAGTGAGAAATAGACCTTTTGGAGTGGAAGGAGGCTGCAGTCCTCTCTCTTATTTGAAATACCGGTATACATCCTCAGCTTTTTATACTTCAAAGTTCCAGCTTAATTTTGATACAGAGTATTAAAAGAAAATTTAGCAAGTTGTTAGCTATCCTCAGTCTCCCTTTAGGGTATAGATTGACCTAAACTGTTAGAGGAATCTTGATCTCGGAAATCATCTGAAATCTTCTGGACATAAAAAATACAAATTGATACAGTTTTATGGAAAATAGCTTTTGTCAAACAATTTAATATTTAACAAGGGGAGGCCAATGCATGCTTGTAGATGAGCTTTTGAGGGTGAAACATCTGCGCCCATTCCCCCTTCACTCTCTCTCACACACTGTTTCACTCACTGTTTCACACACTCCATTCACATCTTTTTTCTCTCTTTCTGTCTGTATGCCCATGCCCCCCCACACACAAAATGTGTACATCATGACATAGCTTAGCAATGAGAAAAAACGTGCCGATATTGCTGCCTACTCTGCTGAATCAGTTTCCACAAATGGCTCCATATGCTTTATGTCTGTTAAACTTCTGAGCAGTTGGAATTTTCATAAACATTCCATAGTGCTTCAGTATCTGGGCCAGAAGAAACACCAAGAGCTATGGAGGTTTCAAATAGTACTACTATTTATTACGGTAATTAAAATGTATATTATACAAGGGTCTATTTACCTTGTATAATAGACAAGAACATTTCTATTTTCTTTTATCAGGCTTAACTGATGTTTGGCATAAATTGTCAGAATCCAAATCTATATGTCCTACACTTTAGTTTGATACTTACGTAATTTGTCTCTCTTGTGTCCATAGTAAACTCCCTAAAATTATCCAAAGCTACTTTGACTCCACAAATTATATATCTATAGATAGAGAATTCCAAATTTAATGAGTTGGGGCAGAAGTGTGGGTAATTTATTTTGCCTGAAGTGTCGCATTGGCACACCAGAAGTATGTCGGGGGGGGGGGGGATGCCAGCAGTGGGTGAAGCCAGAGAAAAGTGCTTTGATCTAGCCTTGGAGGAAGTGAGCCTGTCTTTTGCTCTACAGTCAGTTTGTGCTGTTTTATATGTGCATGGAGAAAGGTGCTGCCCCTTTCTCCGTGCACAGAGGGATGCAAGCCGTCTGGCCATGGAGTAAGAGACATTCTTTTCCTCACCTCAGTTTTGTTTCTTCTAATTGGGCTCTTATGTGTTCTTCTCTTCACACTTGAAAATAGGAGTTCTGTAAATCGAGCCCTTTGAATTCCAAATTAAAAAATAAATTCTGCAACAGAGGCCACACACGGGCATTTCTGCTTGTAGAGTATTATAATCCAAAAATAAGCTAATTTGTTGAATTGTACCCAATTTTTGCCATAGAATTTACTTTGCCAAAGAATTTAGCGTTTTCTTCAACAGCTGATACTACTGAGAGCTCTGGTAGCATTGGTGTGGTGTAACTGCTGGAAAACACGTGGTAGAGCCTTGGATCTATCAGTTGAAGATTGCTGCAAGACTTCTGTAAAACTGTCAAACCTTTTTCGGTGATTGCAGAATTATAGACTCTCCTAAACCTTACTCTAATTGTAACAGTGCCGAAGTGAACATGATGGAATCATTGGAATGAGAATATTTGTTATGTGGCAGAAAACTAAACTGATCAACGCCATATTGATTTACATGTCGATGATACACATGGCAGTTTTGTGGCAGCCTTATCAAATAAAACAATATAGCTGTGGCACTAAGTACTTCTTTAACTGTTATTTTTAAGAATCCTTTTGAGTCTTTATAATAACTTTCTTTTTGCTTTTAGGAAATCTGCTACAAGATCCAATTGCACCCACCAACTCCACATGTCAGCATTATGTCTGCAAAAGCTGTAAAGGCAGGAAGATGATGATGAAACCATCGTGTAGTTGGTGCAAGGACTATGAGCAGTTTGAAGAAAATAAACAATTAAGCATTCTAGTGAGCTGCTATAAAAAACTATGTGAGTACATAACGCAAACACCACTAGCACGAGATATTAAACAAGCTGTTGACACTTCTCCAGATCTTTTGACTTTGCTTAAAGATGGCTCCCCACTCCATGAAGATACAGAAAAAGCATCTGATGAAACCTTGGCATTGTGTTTGACACATTCCCCATCACCTTCAACCTCAGAGCATACTAATGAGCCTCCAGCAAGTAATTCTTCTGTACTTGAAAGCACATATGACTCTGATGTGAAAGGATCTGCTGTTAATGGTTTGCCCAATTGTAATGGGCTGTCAGTAGATAAACTTGGAGTAAATATTCCTTCCCCTGAACATCCAAATACAGTTAATGTATGTAGCTCTGGACAATACATAAAAACTGAAGATATTTCTAGCACTCTTCAGCCTATCTGTGACATAGTTTCCCCCAGTGAGTTGTGTGCAACAAGCATTGATATCCACAGTTTCAGCGAAGACATTAAACCTGGTGATTCTCTTTTACTTAGTGTTGAGGAAGTGCTACGGAGCTTGGACTCTAACCCAGAAGTCTGCAGTCCTAATCTGCAACACAGCTTGGAAACCAATCTATCCAATGGCCCTTTTTTGCAGCTTTCTCCCCCACCTCCTAGCCATAATAAGTTCATGTCGATAGGTGCTTCACCTCATGGGATTTCATGTACAGCTGCGACACCTAAGGTAGTAAAATTAAACAGAAAGCGATCGCGATCAGAAAGTGATAGTGAAAAGGTTCAGCCCCTTCCAATTTCCAGGATCCTTTGTGGCCCAACGTTGGGAGCCTCAGCTCCTGTAACGGTGAAACAGGAAGCAAAATCTTTGCAGCCTATAGCAAATGTACCCAATGGAGGCACTGCTCCTAAAATAGGCAAAACTGTACTGATATCGAATAAAAGCATAAAAAAGAATCTAGACCATACCGCCAAGAAATCTCACCCTAAATCCAAATCAGGAATGCTAAAAACAAAATCAAAAGAAAAAAATCCTAGCAGTCATGTTGTGCCAGGAAGTCCAACAAAAACAGTGTACAAAAAGGCACAAGAAAAGAAGGGGTGCAAATGTGGCCGAGCCACCCAAAATCCAAGTGTTCTTACATGTCGTGGCCAACGCTGCCCTTGCTACTCGAACCGTAAAGCCTGCTTAGACTGCATATGTCGTGGCTGCCAAAATTCATATATGGCTAATGGGGAGAAGAAACTGGAGGCATTTGCAGTGCCGGAAAAGGCCTTGGAGCAGACTAGGCTTACTTTGGGCATTAACGTGACAAGCATTGCAGTGCGCAATGCTAGCACAAGTACCAGCGTAATTAATGTGACAGGGTCACCAGTAACGACATTTTTAGCTGCCAGTGCAAACGATGATAAGAACTTGGATGAAGCTATAGACAGGAGATACGACTGCTGAGTCATTCTTTTTTCTTTTCTTTTTTGTCTTTCTCCCCTGCCTTTGCTAAGGGGACTGCTACAATTTTGAAGGCAGCTATGGTTCTGTTCAACTTGCCGGAGCTCCTGCATATAGATCACTTGTATCAAGTGTTTTTCATTGCTATGTTGTGTGTTAGTGTCTGGGAAATAGTTTTGACGGTAATTGCGGAGTTACCCTGAAACTGTCTTTAGTTCTTACAGCACCTCATAGTTTCAGATCAAATGCTAATGTAAATGATTTTTAATACAGAATGACTTTTTGGCAGATATTGACCTTGTTGTACCAGTTCATGCTTTGTGCTTAATCAGAGATTGGTTAAATATACAGAAATAGTTTCTAGTCACTCCATCACAGTTCTAATTTATGGTGTATCCATGATTAGTGTCAATGTTGAAAGAAAATCAGCACCATACTCATGTTAGAAATCTAGAAAAATGTCAACAGCCAGTCTCATAATACCACATTATTTGTGGATAGGTAAGTTAGTAATTTAGCACCTGAAACTTGTTCAAAAGTGAAAATTACTGTAATTGTCCAACACGTATGTGTTGTTCTGAAACAAAGAAAGTATCAAACTGAGCCCTACCTTCAGCTGATGTCACTCAAGATTCTCAAATATTTGAACTTCTTCTTTTGAGTAATATTTTGAAAATGATAGTTGGAGTTCCTTTGTCATGAAGCAGTCTCCTAAGATTTTTATTATTTTTACATCCCCCCCCCCCCGAGATGTTCACAGATTGATGTCATTAGTCCATTTCAAGATGTGTCATACTGTTAACATTAATCTTCAGGGTATTGTTGCTGAGTTCATTATGAAATAGAAACTGTATATTTTGAACTGTGTTATGCTAGTTGGCTACAAAATAAAAGCAATTTAATTCTCATGCCAAAGTTACTGAGACATCATTGTATTCTATACATTAGATTTTAGCCACTGCAGGATTATAAACTATCCTCCCCACCTCCCCTGGCATGCTGCTGATGTTCCAGACATGTGACACTGTCAAGCCATTGACTTTCAGCTGAGGTTCTCATGCCTCTCCTTTAAGATCTGGTGCTTGTTTTTCCCCAGCCCGCTCCCACACCTTGCATTGCTCTGCTCTTACTTGGGGCAATGGGGGGTGGGGATAGATGCACAAAGGGCCTTAGTTGAAAGCAAATGAAATGCTGCAATGCAGCCATATCTGGAACAGCAGCGGTGTGCCAAGGATGGAATTGGCATGGATATTGCAGTTATACTTGGATCCTACAGGAGCTGCTCCACACCCTGCTCAGTGAAAACTCAAGATTTCATCATTAGTTTATTTCCGCTTATACCATGAGAAAAGACAAACTGTAAGGTTGAAAATATGCCAGTTTATATCAATCCTACATTTGTAGGGATGTGTTACAGATTTTCAGTTCCTCACCTTGCATAAATTATGGGCTGACTAGAATAGAAAAGATTGAGTTGTGTCCAGTTAGCCCCTCCCCACCAGTGGAATGGCTTCCATCAGGCAGAACGGGGAGGCGGAAGATTCCCTCTCCCGTCTGCAGCTTCATGCCCCTCATTCTCAAAAATCTCTGGGGCATATTTTGGGGGAGCTACAGAGGATGGAGAGGAGGGGCAAGTGGAAGTCTGCTCACGCAGCGTTAGATCCTGCTATTTTAAACTAAAGGACAATGTCCTAAATTAGAGCAATATTTCCTAATAGCCTGTCTAGAGAAGTGATGCCAGTTTCGAAAACTCCTTTACACTTGCCATCTAATGGTTAATTGAGTGAATTATGACATTAGACACTTTGGATTTGGCACAAAGCATGTACAATGATGGTTACTAGGTCTGAAAAGTAAGTAAAAGGTTTTGGACACCAATTGAATGATGCCTCCTTTTTGTTCTGTAGTGTACCATGGTGTCATTTTATGTGAATGTGGTCAAATAGCATTTTTGTTGGCTTTCCGGTTTGTTTTTCCCCTGTCTTTTCCGTGGGTAGGGCAGGGTGGGGGGTGGGGGTTAAAGCCATAGGAAGAAGAATGTGATGTAAGTGTTCGGTATGTACTTTTTTGTTTCTGTTTTGCAAGAAGAGTTGAAAAATATTTTTGATAATGAGAGTAAATGGTCGAAAATGCTCTTTAGTATTCTTGTCTTTTTTTGGTCAGCCCAAATTCCTGAATTCTGTGTTTAATTTTGAGGTTTATTATGTCCTATTAAAACATAATTAGTTAAATAAGTATGTGATTTTTTGTGTGGACCAAACGGGTTCTACCATTATCTACTTCAGTGTTCTAACCTTAACTTGCTAGTGTAATCGGATTATTATTTCAGTACCTGTAAGAAGACTAATCAAACAAACAAAAAGCCTGGGGTGCTGTTATCATGACCTGGGTGCTATCTGGAAATGTCTGTAGGACTGTTAAGTTATTTTTCGAGACTGCTGCTAGAACAGTTAATATGGAGCTCCAACATGTCATTTGTGGAAATGTGGGAATAATTTCAATATATCTTACAACTGCACTAAACCGCATTCTACTAGCTGGTGATTTAGGTCAAATTTTCTTTGGAACTGTTTATTGAGGATTCTGGATCTTTAATGTATTGCTGGTGGTAAATTCAGGTTTGTTTTAAAAACTAGTTTCCTTCTACACTGCCACATTCTTAAGCTATGTATTAAAACTGAGGTGTTTAATAAATGTCAGTTTTTACATTTTATTTTGTAAATTACCCAGGGAAACATTTTGGTACATTTAATGCTCTTAATTCTTAGTTTCTAAAGGAGAATTTCCCTTTCCTTTTATTACTTAAAACTTGGTTTATTTGCTACAATTGCATATTCAGAAATTTAATAAAGCAATGGGGAGGCCTGCTATGTTGGTAATAAGAGGATTTTCTGAAATCTCATTTCCCTATGATCTAGCACTAGTTTTGTCTGTTGCAGGTGCTTCTATAATCATTTGCCAGAAGGAACAAGGGATCTCTTTTGCAGTTCTTAGTCAATTTGCTTGTTGCTGTGGCTGCTTCACATTCATAATTTTTTTTCAGAAGAAAGTTCTTGGTAGAGAAATAATATGTTTAGCAGTTGTAAAATACACCACAGGTGCTTTTTTACAGAGCCGTTGGCTGAACTGTGTACTCACAGAATAAAAACCACTTGCACTACACTACAAGAATTACTGTCATGTTGGACAATTTCTGTGAAACATCCTAAGAAGCTAAGATCTGAGCATGGAGTCATATGAGCAAGAAGAGAGAAGCATCTTATAGCAGCTATGAACGTTATGATTCTATGTGCATTATTAATGCATGGTTAATTCTGTATTCAGGTGTCAACACAAGTTTGTAATATCCAAAAAGGAGACTGCATAGGAAAATAGTGCAAATTGTAGTTGCGCGTACAACCCCTGTAATTTCCCTGTGTAACCTTCTTTATTATCATGTTTCACCTTCCAAAATTGGAAGCAACATCACAGTTTAAGCTGAGTTATAGGCCAGATCCCCTTCCCCAACATACTTGGCTTGCTTCAAGACAAACCACATGATTTGGTTTGTACAAGAACTCTGTGCTCCAGTCATCCTGAAATCATGTCCTCTAGTGGCAGAGAGAAAAAGCCCCACCTAGTTTTGGCTCCAGCCCTCCCCAACTTTAGCTTTATCTGTCCCCACTGCCAGTATGCTGCCCCCGACAGATTAATCTCAAGGGAACATGGTCTTTGACCCCCCCCCAAAGATTCTTTGGTCCTGCTTTAGGCAAAACCAACTGAAATCTATCCAAACAACAATCCAGTGCTACACCTAACTCTAGCTCTAATCCTGTTGTAGTGGCATCCAGGTTAGGTGTGAGTGAGGTATCACAGTAGATTGAAGTCTCCTTCCTATCCAAATGGATTTACTGGAAAGCACTAGATGGGTTTAGATCTCTTTGCCGATGTCACTGCCACAGAACTGGCATTCAAATGAACTTTCTGTTTTGGATGGATTTATGCCATGTGCTTCAGAGTCTACAGTTGGATTTTCTGCACATGTGCTTCAGAGTCTACAGTTTCAAGGTAAGCAAGGGGTACAACTTGGCAACAAGGCCTGGGAAGAGGGCATACAGGAACAATAATGCCAGTTTCCTGGGACAACTCCTAATTTTGTATATTAGGTGGCAGGTAATTTTTTTGTGGTGGGGGTACATTGCCCCCTATAGAACCCTTCAAGCACCAGGCCGCACGAGTAAGCAGGACTAGCAGTGAGTGGGGCCAGAACACCCACCCATACCCATTCCTTCATTCTCCCTTGCATTCTAGGTTAAAGCCTCCCTCCTGCAGTGAACCTAATCAGGATTGCTGGGGTGGGTGGGGGTGGCTTTAATCATACACATACACACAGTGATCCCTGTGTAGGCAAGATCCTTGCTATTAGCAATCTTGGGTCTGGATTGCTGGGGGCGGGGGAAGAGGTTTTAACAGTGATCTCAGCTGGGCCACATGGAAAAGTGGGTGGGGTTCCATGGGCCACACAGAGCAGCCAGGAACGTCATGTGCCCCATGGGTTGCCCATATTGCCATAGGTCATCTGGGCAAGTGCCAGGAAGGTCAGTAGGACGATCCCACTAGAGTGTTCCAGAAACCATCCTAATCCAGCAGGATTGCAGAAACAGGTGAGCCTCAGGGCTCTAATACCAACAAATCTCATACTTGCTTCTGTGGATGTAATCTATAACTTAGAAAAGTGTTCTGAAGGCCTAACAGACTGAACTTCAGAGGCATGCATTTTCTGCCTTTTCAAATTGCAACGTGGGACCCACTGAACTTTTGACCATACATGTCTTTTCCCCCTCTACTTTCTGCACCCTTAAGAAAAAAATAAGTAAAATATTGTAGGTGGCACTGGTGTATCTCACCAGTTGAAGAGTATTAATAGCAGAGGAGAACTATTAAGAGTGTTATGCTTTGAATAAAGCATTATTTATCCAACCTAAGTGCAATGCATATTTCTTAACAGATGCTTTTGACTGCAGTTATTTTTGCTTTACTAAATGTAATATTTCTATACATTTCCTATGTACGGTACTTAAATTCATGCAAATGTAATTTCAAGTGCACAAACTCATGCAAATAAATGTGCCCTAGGCATAGCTGGGATTTGTGCATAATCCTATAGGATGAAAAACTGAAATGTACCATCTTCAGTAGCAGACACAGTGTTCTTGAAACTGCCCCCTTATTTTAAAACGTAATCTATTTTACCGAAGATGGTAACAAAAATGGTGTGGGCAGGAAACAGTGAAAGTGGCATTCATATTAAAGACTTCTTCAGTGTAATCCTATTTATGTTTACTTGGAAATAAATCCAATTGGGTTGGATCCAGACTTAGGCAAACTTAGGGTAGACCCACTGAAATTAATGGGACTTCAGTCATGACTAACTTATGTCCCATTGATTTCAGTGGGTCTACTCTTAGGCATGACTAAGTCTGGATCCACCCCAATTTGTTTAATGGGGTTTAATTTCTAGTATTTATGTTTAGCATTGCAACTTAACAGGCATGTGTATGTAGATGGTGTTATTTTTCCTTAGTAATCGCAACCTAGAGGTTTTTTTGTCTGAAAAGAAACTGATAAAAATAATGCAATGGAAACTTTTCATATATAGGCAAGATGAAATATATTGGATTTAGCACAGAACATTATAGAACCAGAACTAGGCACCATTCCAGATGTGGTTGCTTACGTGCTATCACATTCTGCATACTAATTTTTATTTAAGCAGGATTGTATCCAATGGTGTCCTTCCACTGCCAGAACCAATACCTCTAGCAGATTGAATTTCCTGTGCTCCCCACCACTGCAGTCCCACCCACACACCCCAGATATGCTCCAGAGGGTTTGGGGGCCCTCCAGAGCAGATCTGGGGTTTGTATGAGGGGAGGAGAAGATGAGAAACTCCCATTGTATGAGCAGATTTAATTCTGATTCCCCAAGTGGCAGTAACGTCTGTAACACAAAAAGTTAATTAGGTGTTGTTGTTTTACTCCATTCAAAAGGCTTCCTTTTTAATTGTTTCTATTTCTGAGATACAACACATTAATTCCTGGGAAAATTAAGGAGATCCACTACTTTTAAAAATATTTTTAATTGCAAAAAGGAAAATACAAAGTAAAATCGTTAAGGCAAAGCCATGCCTAGCACACGTAATCTCTGAACAACTGCTTCAATCAAGTTTCACAACTTTTTTGTACATCTTAGAATTCCTGCAAACCATAACACAATAACAATGCATATTAAAATACATGAATAAACATTAATTACAAGGATTGCTCCAAATTGCTTCGTTTTTATAGTCTCTGTGCTCTTCATTAAAATTTTTGCATAGACTTAACATAATGTGACTTTTAAAGATACTCTTAGACCCACTTATTTTGGCGTTGTGGATAATCTTTTTTGGTCTTTTAAGGCTATATATTTTAAGCTAAACACAAGATGCTCTTGGAGCTGTCTTGGAATAGCTTTTATGTTAAATCCAGACATGTCATTCTAGAAAAAAACCGCTTACCAATAAACCTGATATTACTTGGAATTCAGCCCAGCTGTGTGTCTTACACAATACTGCCTCTCAGTGGCAGCCCAAATCAAGTAGAAAAATCTATTACAAAGCGGCTGATTACACCTTCAAAAAGTGAACACTGGGTAAAAACTTGTTACTGATTATAGCAGGGACTGGGAATGTGTGGCCCTCCAGGTGCTGTTGGCCTACAACTCCCTTACCATTGGCTATATTGGCTAGGGCTGATGGGAGTTGCAGTCCAATAACATCTGGAGGGCCACACGTTCCCCACCCCGGAGTTACAGTATCTCTCTTATCCCACTTCAACCAATGGAAGTGTAATATGTCCCAATAGGTATAAAAGGATAGGCATTACCAATCAAGTATTGCTTGAGCCCTATATATTGAAAGGAATTTCTATAATATAGCAAACTGAATTATCTTAACCCCTTTCATATGAGGTAGGTGTTATTTCCACTCTTCAGACAAGAAAACTGATATACAGCATTAAGAGCAGATAACAAACTCAAAATTTGGCTAGAAAACATCTCTACAGACTATCATTCAAAATTAAGATATTTTGTGCACACAAAAAGTTCAACAAGCTGTACTAGTGGTGCATAGCAGGTGCATTGCAGAATTAGGAATAAAATGTAGGGCGTCTAGCTCCTAGTTGCAGTCCAATAACATCTGGAGGGCCACACGTTCCCCACCCCGGAGTTACAGTATCTCTCTTATCCCACTTCAACCAATGGAAGTGTAATATGTCCCAATAGGCTGTGCTCCATTCAGGCTAAGATACGCCAGAAGAGCATTTTCACAATACAGAAAACTATTTTTTTTCAGTGTTTTTGAATACAAAGTCTCATACAAGTAACCTATCCGCACATTGCTCCTAGTCAAATGCAGCACTAATACAAGTGGTAACTAATGGATTACCAAAATTACTCACTAAAGTTATCTGCATGTCTACACCATTAGCTTCAAGTGTAACGATGCTAATAATGACTTAGGCTATTTACTTGATGTAAGTAAGATATGGCAGCTTCATTAACAATTTCTCTCCAGACTGATGTTAATCACACATTTGTGTCTAGCATGAGCTAAGGAGTATGTTGAGTGGTGCCTCTTGGGCACCAACAT
The DNA here is from genome assembly GCA_021292165.1 of Shinisaurus crocodilurus. Classification (NCBI taxonomy): domain Eukaryota; kingdom Metazoa; phylum Chordata; class Lepidosauria; order Squamata; family Shinisauridae; genus Shinisaurus; species Shinisaurus crocodilurus. The sequence goes on from CM037878.1 coordinate 60,119,507, forward strand.
AGTAGGAACTACTCTTTTTCTTGAGTTTGCAATGGTATGGGAAAGACCCTGGAAAATCCAAGGCCTTGGAAATACTTTCAGCAAAACCTGTGAGTTTTGGGTTTTTTAAGATGCCGTGTTTGGATTCTCCAGAGAACACAGTTTTTCATCCAAACTACATGGTGGGGGTGGAGGGTGGGGAGGATACTGAAAATCCAATCATTCCTGACTGGAATAGTAACAATAATAGGAGTGCAGTAAAGTTTTCCAAGGAGTAGCAGACCCCAACTAGAGCCTTGCATGGCATACTGCCCAAAGCCCAGTTCAGTGAACAGCAGCACAACATAGGCTGGGCCCAGGTGGAGCATGTGATTAACAACGCTAATATAGACCAAGTACTTTAAATCAAAATAATTTATTGTTAAAAGATAATTATAGCATATGCATGTCAGTTCCACTAAAAATTGGTTGTATTCTATCTACTTCCTTGTCTAATGTTTGCTCTATAAAATGTAAACCCAACTGATGTACCACTGAAAAATTTCTGTGAAGTTAAAGGTATTGATTAAATCTGTCAGATCCTTAGTAATGAACTGTAAAGTTGGCACAAATGCTCTGAATTAAAATCCAATATACTGGGGAAATGGGCAGAGAACTAATTTTTTCTAACAACTCAAGGACAAAATTGAGTTTTGGGAGCCTCCATGGCTCCCAAAACCACAAATGTATGCACATTCCTTTCAGGAAAATCTATGTAAATGGAAATAATCATATGGAGATAATCCATATAAATAAAGTATTTTTGGGTTGTGAAATGGTTTAGGTGACATGGGAAGAAAAATTTCATTACTTCTGTGGAGTCATTTGTCCACAGCCTTTGTCAAAAGCAGCCTTTTAAATAAATAATTCCCCTTATTGCTCATCATTTGTACCATTTATCAGAAATTGAGGAATTTCTCATTGCTCTGTATAATTTACATATTGTGGATTCAGTATAATTGTAACACACAATTTTATGGTATTCTTTGCTGTCAGCCTCTGATTCTTAAGCTTTATCTACTATTCCTTATGGAGATGATAATAATGGTTTACTTCTTCCAAGTACATTTGCCATTGCCTCAAACACAAATGTCCATCCTATTCTAGACCTTTTCTATTTATAATACCTGGCCTGGAATTAACTTTATTGAAGTTATTTTTTTAAACTGCAGGAATTTTACAATTGTCTCTACTTTCAAGTCTGCCCTGTACTGGTAACACTTGGAGGGAGAAAAAATGTACATGCCTTGCAGAAGTATTCACCCCCCTTTGATGTTTCCACATTTTGTTGTGTTACAACCTGGAATTCAAATGGATTCAATTGGCATTACCACTTAATGAACACAAAATACTCAGCACTGTGAATGTGCAAAATCTTTTTATTGTGGTGCAAAAGATAAGTAAACAAAAACAAACTGGCACTTGTTGGTTGCATAAGTATTTACCCCCTTTGCTGTGACATGCCTAAATAAGCTCTGGTACAACCCATTGCCTCCAGAAGTCACATACTGTAGTTGAATGGAGTCCACCTGTGTGCAATTCCAGTACCACATAATCTCAGATTAAATACATCTGTTTCTAGAAGGCCCCAGTTTGTCAGAGAACATGTCTAAACAAACAGCATCATGAAGACCAAGGAACTATCAAAACAACTCCAGGATAAAGTTGTGCAGAAGCACCAATCAGGCTATAAATTTTTTCCCCAAACCATGAACATCCCCTGGAGCACCATTAAATCCATTATCACAAAATAGAAAGACTATGGCTCAACCGTGACTCTGCCTAGAGAAAGCTGTCTACCAAAACTCAGTGACCAGGTAAGGAGGGCATTAATTGGAGAAGCAACCAAGCTGCTAATGGTAACTCTGAAGAAGCTGAAGAGATCCACAGCTGAGATGGGAGAAACTGTCCATGGGACATCACCTGGATGCTCCACAAAGCTGGGCTTTATGGAAGAGTGGCAAGAAGAAAGCCATTGCTGAAACAAATCCATATCAAAGCCCATTTGGAGTTTGCAAGAAGGCATGAGGGAGACACAGCCAACATGTGGGAAAAGGTTATCTAGTCTGATGAGACCAAAATGGAACTTTTTGGCCTTGCTGCAAAACACTGTGTGGCGGAAAGCCAACAGTGCTCATTGCCCTGAGATCACCATCCCCACGGTGCAGCAAGGTGGCAGCATCATGTTGTGGGGATGCTTTTCCTTGACAGGGACTGGGAAACTAGTCAGGATTGAGGGCAAGATGGATGAAGCCAAATACAGGACAATTCTAGAGGAAAACCTGTTTCAGTTTGCAAGGGACCTGGAACTAGGGTGGAGGTTCACCTTCCAGCAGGATGAGGACCCTAAACATATAGCCAAAGTAACTAACACTGGAGTAGTTGAAAAACAAGAACCTGAAAGTCTTCGAATGGCCCAGACCTCAATCTGATTGAGAATCTGTGGGAAAACTTGACAGTTGCTGTTCACCAACAGTCCCCATCCAACCTGACAGAGCTGGAGCAATTTTGCCAGGAAGAATGGCAAGATCCAGATGCACAAAGCTGATAGAGACTTACCCAAGAAGACAAGACTCGCAGCTGTAATTGCTGCCAAAAGTTCTACCAAGGATCGGATCGGGGGTGAATCCTTATGCAACTAACAAGTGCCACTTTGTTTTTGTTTACTTAACTTTTGCACCACAATAAAAATATTTTGCACATTCACAGTGTTGAGTATCTTGTGTACGTCAAGTGATAACAAGGCCAGTTGAATCCATTTCAATCCCAGGTTATAACACAACAAAATGTGAAAAAGTCAAAAGGGAGTGAATATTTCTGCAAGGCACTGTATAAAGTGCACGCACCAGCATTAAAAATGTGAATTGGTTATTATTACATAGATCACCACAACAGGGTAGTATTTAATTTCTAAATACTATTACTATTTTATTTATTAAATACTATTTATTTAATAAATAAAATAAATACAGGAGATGCTGTGGAACAAGCCTGCCTGAATGTCACAGCCTCTGACCATGAAGCTTTTCTCCATAATTCTAAGTACATATGGTTTTGCTGAAATTACTTAGTAGTGTGGAAAAGGCACTCTGTATAGGAGGGGTAGGCAACACATGGCCTGCATGTGGCCCTGCCCTCCCGCTGCAGCCCCCTGGCACCCCCAAAAATTTAAAAAAACTTTTTCTTTGGGGAAAGATGGGTCTGTAGCTGCTATAGAGCACCAAAAAGGTTAAATTTAGCTTGGAAACAAGCTGAATTTAACCATTGTGTTCTGTAGTGCTAGAGCAGTTTGCCACAAATTTTGGCAGCAAACTGGCAATTTTGGCTTGGGGAGGCTCTGGCACCCCACACAGAGGGTCCAGGGAGCAAAAATGGCCCCCAGAACTCCGGAGGTGGCCCACCCCTGCTGAATAGGAACCTGCCTTATACCAAGGCAGGTCACTGGCCCATCCAGCTCAGTATTATCTACACTAACTGGCAGCAGTTCTCCAGGGTTCCAGACAGGAGTCTTTTCCAACCCTATCTGGAGATGCTGGAGATTGAAATTGGGATCTTTTGCATGTGAAGCATGCACTCTACCACTGCGCCATGTCCTTTTTCCAAAGTGGAGGGAGTGGGGGGAAGATTAGGAAGGTATGAAATGGTACAGTCAGCCTTCTACCCTCAGGCAGGGCTTGTCAGAGATCTGAACCTGGGACCTCCCACCCAAAGAGAATCATAACCTAGACCAGAGATAAGCAACCTGGTGCCATCCACATGTTTTGGGCTACAACTCCCAACAGCCCCAGCCAGCATGGCCAATGGTTAGGGATTATGGGAAGTGTAATCCAAAACATCTGGAAGCTCTATCCCTGTCCTAGACCAATACGCTAGCCAGATGCTCAGATACATTCTTCCTAATGGTTACTGTATGTGTGTCAGGGCTGAGCCCTGGCACTGAAATTAGGTTCTGGAGCTGTGTTCTAGTACAAACCTAGCCCTGCAATGGGATAAGTTAAATTTGTCAGTTAGTCAATCAACTTAATTACGTATTACCATAGGTTACCATACCATACCAAGATTGGGTATGCTTACATTTCTTAAGTTTAACTTTAAATACTGTATAAACAAAAGTGGGAATACTATATTTCTGCATTTCCCACAATTCAATGCAAGGTCATTTACATTTCAACAGAATTTGTTGTGGAATTCATACAGGATTGACATTTAAAAAAGCAAACTAGACACTTAAGAATCCAAGGTTACAAGCCTTAAAAGCCTACATAAACTACATTCACATTAAAGAGGCTTGAACAAGGCAGTGCTTTGAAGACTGGGACACAAGTCTCAGGGGCTTTCAAAGGAATTTCATGCCTAATCCTAAAATCTGATTTGCCAGCATATAAATGCTAAATGGGGAGAAGTATAATAGTAATATCAGAACCCTAAAAAACGTGCCTGTGTGCTGGCACTGCAAGGTGATATAACAGTATTTTGGGCAGATATACTCTTTAAAATGTTTATTGGGGGAATGCCAGATTACTTAGTAAATCTGCTCATCCCTAAAATAAGAGTACATTGACCTTACTGTTTTCATGTGGAATGTCACTGGACAAGTGTCACATCTTGGGTATCACTTGAGATGTGAATCATGTTGCGTGACACCTCACTCCTCCCCAATGCCTGTGCTGTTTTGTGAAAAGATATATTTAATACTTTATCATACGCTTTCCTGTTGTACAAATGGGAAATCTCATATAGCTGCTTTTTTTTTTTTTAACTTTTAAAGAGTAAGAACCACAAACTGCTGGTGAGTGGGGAGATTCTGGTTCAGGGGTTGGCACCAGTGCACCCCTTGGCACTTTTCTTGGTGCCCTCCAAGGTGCCCTATCCCCCCCCCACTGTAAAATAAATTAAAAAAATAGTTAATACATATTACCAACAGCTGGGATTACTGTGAAATAGGTTTCTGTTGGTGCTGAAAAAAATGTGGGTTCAAAGGCATTGTCTGGAGTTTTGGGGCTCAGACTCCACCTCTGAGTCTTGTACTTACTTTTTTGGGCAGGTTACTTGTCTTTTGCCAGGGCACCCATGGCAGCCATTCTGTGGTGGTGCCCACATCAGTTTCTCAAATTGCCAAATGTGCCCACAGCCAAAAAAGGTTGCCTACCCCTCTAATTAATTGCATTGCAGTCCTCTGAGCTTATCTGGTAAACGCTACTGCTCTGCTGGAGGGTTTTTTGTTTAATTTTTGGAATGGTATGCACCTCCACCACTAGAGGCCTCATTCATAGATTTTAGTTTGAAAAACTAAAAGAAGGGTTAATAGTGCAGGGAAGAGCTGTGCTATCTCTTGCAGCAGTATATTGGGTTATCCCCCTGCAGTACCTGTTTGATTACCAACCTAGGACCAGGTTACCTTCCTCGATATAGACCCGTTTGATCATTAAGATCATACGGGGAAGGCCCTAATTATTGTACCTGCAGATTCCCATCTGGCACCAACGGAGAAGCTGGCCTACTCCATGGTGGCACCCACTTTGTGGAATGCCCTCCACCTTGGTATGTGGGAGGCACTAACTGTAGCATATTTTAGGTGCCAGTTAAAGGCCTAACTTTCTACCCAGACCTTCTCTGATTGTGCTGCCCAGTTTGTTGATTGTTAGTTTTCTGATTTTAAATGTTTTAATTGAGGTTGTGTATTTTAAAAAATGTTTTTAACTGAGATGTTTTGTATTTTCTGTTTTTAAATGTTTTAACTGTGGATGCTTTGCATTTTAAATTTTTACTTGGAGATGTCTTTTAGATATAGTTAAGCAGACTATAAATTGATTAAATAATAAATTAAGATTATGTGGGAATAAGACTTAGTGCCACTGTGTCTCTACAGAGATTTGCACACACTAAGGCTAAACATGTACTAGGGATTGACAAACTTTATGTGAAAATTCCTAACTAAAAGCTCCTCTTGTGAAGGGCAGCAATGAAAACCAGATAGCCTGTCCTTTTCCAGAATAAACTTAAAAAACAACAAGCTAAAAACTTGATATGGATTTAAATAATCTATTGATACCCCATTTTAATATATAATACTTCTGTTGGTTCTTATTCTGTGATACTTATAAGGCACTGAAGTAACCTGGAAATATTTATGAAAAAAAGACTGCAGTTTGTTATGTAATAAGACAAGAAGAAACATACAAGGAGGGAAAAGAATCCTCAGTGCAGGAAACAAAGTGTATATTGAAGTTGTTTTAAATTCTTTGTTTTTCTGCAAACATAGATACTTTTCACCGTTTGAATTGTTGTTGTTGTCGTTTTGGTGTGTGTGTGCTTTACAGTGAGGTGCAGCACTTCTTGTTTCTTTACAGTTTCTTTATATTTGCATACACACCAACATAATTTTGGAAGTTGCCATACTGCAGAAGCAAGCAATTCATTTTTAAAAAATCCATGTTACTGTTTCAAAGGTTGGTTGTTTCTTCAAGGAAACAATTGAGTAATTTGTGAAATGCAAGAACTGAAGACTCTCTTCCATTTAATACTGACAGAACTTAAGAACACATCTCCAATATCTCTAAGCTGAAAGATCTGAAATAACTAATTTATCTGACTTTTCTCCAATTTCAGGTAAAGATAAGAGTTCATCTGTTTCATAGTCATCATCAAAGGATCTACAAGAAAAGAACAGAAATATTAAAAATGTGGATGGTCTACACATGTAGTTATAACTCTCTACAGTTAACGTTTTTCAATTAGATTAATTTTATAATGGGTGGACAAATGTAATACGAAACCAATAAAGTCTTGTAGCACCTAAAGACAACCCATTTATTGTGGCATGAGTTGGGGGGAAAACTACCGTAAGTAGTGGGCTGAAATTAACATGAAATGAAAGAGATAAAGACAGTGATAATTTGACATAAAGCTTTAAACGTATAAAATGTAAATGTTTTCATGGCCTTTTCACCCTAGCATTTAACATTATTTCTCTTCATACTCGTGTGTGTGTTTGTAAATATAAAATTATGCATGTACATTTATCTACCCATTAACTTAATAATAAGTTTGTTCATTTTGCAAAATTCACAGGGGAAAACCCTTCCTCCAGCAATTATTTTGGAGGGGAAGGGAGGGATCAACAGTTGTTTGGGGGAGGGACCAATAAAATGACATACTGTCTCTGAGACCAATTACTCCCTCCCCAGACTTACTTCAAAGTAGAAGGGAAGATCCTCCAACCTCCCTTTGCCCGAGGTAACTATTGGGGATAAGTATTTTTGTATCAGAGACGGCATGTCAAAAGGTGTGGTGCCTTGAGCTGAATTGTGGTGGTTCACTATGCTTAGCCAACATAATTAGCCCCACTCTGCTCAAGGGTAGTGTTTCTGTGCTTTTCTCTTATACTGGGGACATTTCCCAGTGGCGTAAGCAAGTGCACATGTGCTACTCCTTGTTAGAGATGGTTTGGGGGTGGGCAGGTGAGGGTCCTCCAAATGCTATTTTTTCTTATATGCCTCTGAGGTATGCAGGACAAAACAGGATATAGAGAAAAGGCTTTTCTTCTTCAGATATTGGTTGTAGAGTGGGCATGTACATCTGACTGGAGTAAAGTGAAAATGTTTTCAAAGTAACCATAGTGCTCTAAAAATGCTATCAATCTTCACTCAGTCTCGCTTACCAAATCTAACTTGAAAATAACCATGTTACGTTATAATAATGTCAAGAATAATATTTTCAGAATAAAAACTGGCAGGGAACTAATACCGTAAATAAAACATTTAAAAAATGAAGGCTCTTCTCCATTCTCTGGGTAATACTCAGTGCTGTCATTCTGCTAGTGCAAAGCTTCTACCACTTGTGGAAACCCATTTTAATCCTTGCACAAGTGCCAGATCCAATACTTTGATTCCACTTGTGCAAGCTGTTGCACAAACCCTTCCACAAGGTGTTGTACAACTCATTACAACTTCATTCAACTAGGTGCTGCTTATTGTAGTCGTGGTAGTTGTTACCTGGGCACTTGTGCAACCACTAGTAGAACAACAATACCTCTTGTACTTTTTCCACTAGCCTAACATTGGATACAACCCTCTGTCCAGGCTGAGTTCCCTCAGGGCATGCTTGTCACATTGTTTTTAGTATGCCATAGAGGCCTTCAACTACAGCAAGTTAATAAAATGAATTCTTCAAAAATACACGGGCAAATCCTTTGGTTGCAATACAGATTGACCCGATTAACATGTAACAAGTCACCATGGTGGGAATTATTGTTGTGTGCTGGCCGCCATTTTTCAATACAAGCTGTGGCAAGGGAAAGTTGTTGGTGTGGTTAACAAACCACCCACAACCCTCAAATAACCCATGGATGGGCCCATTGTAACATTTCTGCCTGCGTAGTCTAGAAACTGTTCAGATAATTGCTTTGATATTTTGTAGATAGAGTAGCTAGCTATCAACTATGTAGAGATACCCTGAATGATTTGGTTCAGACACTATGTCATAGTCACTTCCTTTTATATATTGTATTGACATGCTTGCACTGACATTCCAAGATTGGTTATTTTGTAACTCATTTGGTTTTATTGTTAATAAAAGGTTTATCTGTTTAAAAAGGTATATCTTCTTAGTTTGTTTCAAACTAACATCTTCCAGTTTTTAAGCATACAAGTTTTGAGGCTTGTGGGAGTAGCTATTATAATCTAGTTTTGCAGGTATCAACACCCACCCTTCTTGTAACTGTTCATTGCCAGACTCTTCAGCAACAAGAATTTCATACTCCTCAGCAGCGTATCTATCCCAGTCAGAGGGCTCAGGACCATCATTCTCAACATCCTAAATAAACAGATGATAAATGAATGGGAAGGAAACAAATACAACGAAACAAACCAAAGATTACAACATCAAAATTGTGATTTATGTAGTTTAAAATAGTGGAAGACCGACAGCCTGGTCTTCTGCGTGGGTTCAATGCTAAGGGGGTAGCAAGTCCTAGGGCGGGCCTTCTCCGAGGTCCCCAGCGACTATCACCCTTAGCCCAGAACAAAGGGATAACTTATAGCCACAAAAGTATCTTTTATAAAACAAGTTTATTTACAAAATCACCTTCACAAACCCAGACACACGCCAGCAATACAGCTTATCAGTACGGTACAAAGTAGCAAGCAAGAAGTCTCAAGGACACCGTGATTTCAGGGCTCTCGGCTAGTTAGTTCAGCTCGGGCTCCAGCAGAGGCCCGGTCAACCGCATGCTGCTAGCTGGGTTCCCGGCGGAGGTCCGGTCTACCCAAGCGGCTAGCTGGGTTCCCGGCGGAGGTCTGGTCTACCCAAGCGGCTTGTGAGTGATTTCAGCTTGGTTTCCCGGGGGTCCGGTCAACCCAAGCGGCCAGTGATTTCAGCTTGGTTTCCCGGGGGTCCGGTCAACCCAAGCGGCCAGTGATTTCAGCTAGCTGGAGCACGCCGGGTGCTGCTACCCGGGGTTGCCGATCCCTTCGTTCCCTTACCCCAAGCATGGGGCAAGATTGCTGATCAGGTCCAACAACTCAGTTCCCTTGCGCAGAGTGTTTTATACCTTGGGTTTCAGGTAGCCCCTCCGTAATCAGGTGGGTTGCCAATCAGGTGGGTTGCCACCCTCCCTGAGGGGCGGCCTTTTGGGTCAGGTGGGGTGACGCCTTCCCCCTGTGGGGTGGGGTCCCTTTGAAGCCACTTGCTTAATGGTCCCATCCTGTGGTGTTGAATGGTCCTTTCTTATGGGTGCCGAAGTGTCTGCTCTGGCGAGGTATTCAAGTCTTATGTAGATGGGGCTGATATACGAGAGCATTGACGAACCTGGGGATGCTTCCTGCCTTCCCCCCTGGGGTGATTCTATGCAGATGTTGTTTGTCCCCTTTGGTCTCTGTGGAGACTGGCTGTCTCCCCCCCCTGGGTCTCCTTCCCCCCACCTTGGTGAGTGTGTGTGTGTCAAAAAGGGGTTTTAGGTTGGCTTTCTCCACAAAAATATTTATAGTACATCATATCTTAATCTATATATCTGCAATGGTGAGGGTGCCTTAATATAAAAAGTAAATAAATGTTTAAACACAGCCTCAAGTCAATTATCATAAATGTCCCAGTTTATTATCTCTATATGGAATCTTCTTCAAAGTTCATTCAGGCATGCAAAACCAGTGAAGACTATAGAAAAAGAAAGGCATATAAAGCATTTTTTGTATGTCACATCTCTGTGTAATTGAATGAACTTATTCATTAAAATTCAGACATTTCTTGTTTGATTGGGATCCCCATTCATTTCTACAGAAGAGCCAGTTACACAGGTACAGGGGAAGGCAAATTGAAGCCGCTCCCTTGGAATGAAGCATTAATTGGTACTTCCACATTGGGAGAGATCACTGGATTCAGGTGACCATTTGCATTAGAAGTATACTAGAAGAGCTATAGCTCTGTTCTGTAAAATAATTTGAATTTAAAACATTTAATAAAGAGAAAGATTCTTCATCACTGGATTTAAAAAAAAATCAGTATTATAATAATATTGGTGTTTTCTTAACATTGATTAGCCTTGGTCTTGGGATCACATGCAAAATCAATGAAAACAGTCTCCTGTGTCTCTATTCCTCTGAAATGTCTATTGAAGAACCTGTTACTAACTTTTACATGTAGACATTTCTTCCATTTTTCTATGTGGTTCATTTGCCAGTGCCAGTTTAGGGGGTAAGGAAGAAGAATGTGTGACAGCCTAATAACACCAAGCAAGGCTGTAATTATTTAAATGCCATATGAAGTGCAGAAATGTCTAGCCATTGCTCTACTGCCCTGGTGCTGGATCATAAAATAAAATAATAGGTGTAATACAACTTGTGTAATTCCTTTGTTCCTTGGCCAAATACTCAGCAGCAGATGCTGCCCTAATTTACTCTTTTCTTCTTCTCCATGTCTTTCTGAGGTTATTAGGCAAATGTTTAGGGAAATAATTGTTCTTTATTAGCATTTGTAGTACTGGCCATCACCAGAAATTCTATGGGGAACGTCATGAAGGCTTTCACCTCTTGTCCCTTTTCATTGTAAAACTCTCCTTCAGAATAATCACTATTTTAAAACAGCTGCTTTGTACCTTTTGCACAGCAAAGGGATCCCGTTGCTCATTGTCCAGGTACTTTTCCAAGTTAAAGAATGTGTTATAAAATACAGGCGCCATTCTGCATCTCTTCAAATCTCGCAGAGTTACCCTTCCTGCAAAACCAGCACACATTATTTTACTAGCAGTCTAGCATTTCTCAGTGGCGATGGGGCTACAGTATATCTCCTCTGGTTCACAGGTCACATGACAACTAGTATTAAAGATTTGTCTGGGAGAGGAAGTCTTTCAGGGCAGCTTCACAAATCCTTTTAAGGGGGTCTTACTTTCCAAACAAGTTGACCTACTTTGTCAACTCCGTTTATGCCAATCAAGTCATGTTAATATTTCTCATAAACCATTTCCATGTGTGATCACTGATGGCATACAAATTCCAAGTTCTGTATATGCCAAGCAAGTCAGAAGATGCATGGCTGTTATGAGTAAAGAGACTCAGTCTGGAGTTTAAAAAGTAGCCAGAATGAGCATGCACTGGCCCTAACACAACTGCTTGCAGAAACTGAGGGCTTTAGTGCTTGAGGAAGATAGTCACAAGGCTGGTCACCAGGAGCGGGATTCAAGTGTGTTGACCAAATATCCAATATATTTTGAAATAAGCCTCTCAAATGTCTGTGTGCACAGACAGGTTCTTGCACAACCCCTTTCACTGTGGCAAGACGTGTGTTGACTTGATTTGCATTGTGTTTCAGGTCTATAGGTAAGTGAATGTTCATCACACACCCTCCCGCCATGACCCCAGGACCACCATTCCCTGTTGCCACGACCCCAGAACAACCCCTCCATCCTGCCACAACCACAGAGCCCGTGCTCCCTCCCACCACGACCCCACACCCACCCCTCCCTCCCTCCATGATCCCAGAGCCAACCCTCCCTCCTGCCACGACCCCAGAACTATGCTTATCTTAAGCTCACTTCACAAAGTATCCCTGCGGGGCATCTGTTCCTGTGCTGAAGGCAAGCAATGTGACCCTGTAGACCGGCAGTTCAACACCCTGATCCCTTGGTGTCTGCCCCACACGGGCAACCGAGACAACCACTGGGCTGGCTTGTATGGAAGGTTAGAGTGGGATGGATTCTTCAGCACCACAGTCACCATGGGGAAACAGGGCCGCGTGATTCATCCTGAACAGCACCGGGTGGAGATCGTGCGGAAGTGTGCACGGTCCCAGGGATTCCCAGATACCTACAGACTGTTTGGAAATGTACTCGACAAGCACCGACAGGTGGGTAGCGCAGTGCCTCCGCTGGCAAAAGCCATGGTCTAGTGAACAAACCGTGTGTGTTGGCCATACCATCAAATGGGAAAAGATGGACACTTCCAATTAATTTGTAATTTGCCCATCTCCTGCTGCACCTCGGTTCCAGCACTTGAACACTCAAACATGCACTGATATTTTTTTTTAATTTTCTCTTCTTTTTATTTCTAGTTTATTTTCTTGCTTCTAGACTTGCTGAAAATTGTTGGAAGTTTTTGTTTGTTTGTTTGTTATCTGTTGCAACAGATAATTCTGGGGGCTAGATTCCCTCTAACCCCTGTTAGGTTTTGCATAGGCAGAACGAGATTACCACCTGACATCAGGATTATCACCTGACATGGAGGTTGTCTCTTGAGATGAAGTACACAGGGTCTTTAGTCACAAGACATAGTCTCAAGGTGATATGACTCAGCAGCCTTGGACAGGTTAGCAGTCAACATGTTGATGAATAGGTTATACAACTGGGGTGAGTAATATCTTATTTATAGGTACAGAGTCTGCGGTATAAAGCTGACACACTTGTTGACAGCTTCACTCCTCTCGTCTTGCTTGCTAGCACGTCTCACTCGACTTGACTCTTGTTTTGGACTTCACTTCATCTAGCCTTACCACTGGGGTATTGGATGTATATATCTGCAATGATGTAGTGAGTAAGAGATGCATTGATTGCCTTAATCCCATGTAATTGGGTCTTACAAATAAACTCTTTAATCTTTATTAACTGCTGTTATCTCCTCCTTCTGCCTGCGTGACTGGGACTGAGGGTCACTGGCTAGGGAAGCTTTTGAACCCGGGTCAGTCCAGCTCTCACATCTGGTTATGGGCCCAGCCCAGATAAGCCCAGATCACCAGAGATAAGCCTGATGGTTATCTCAGATGGGCAGATAAGCCCACAGAAGCAGTACGGAGAAATTCGGCAGTTATAGGGTTAAGAGAAATGTTTACCATTTGTAAGAACGGTTTGTAAATAACCGGGAAGGCAATGTTGCCAGAGCTGGATGCTGATAACAGTGGCTTGGAATGCAGCACAACTGAAGAATGCAGGACAGAGAGACGGAGGATTTTTCGTTTTGGAAGCAGCTGGAACGGAGGTGCCAGGCTTGGCAAATCCGAGGCTACTGGGCAGCTACTAGGCTGAAAAGTGAACAGCGCTGGACACAAGGATTTCGTTTTCCACAGCTTGCTGGAGTGATTGTCAAGGAGCTGTATCGGGCAAAGAAATATCTCCAGGAGGCTCTGTGTCTACTCATTTGAGACCAGGCTACAGCAGGAGGATCATATTTCTTTTTAAAGTTTGCTTCTTCACTCAGCAGCGGATCAGCTATCTTTTGTATTGTATCAACAAGTGGCTTGGATTGCAAATGACGTGGATTACGTCTGACGTGGGTAAAGCGTCTGGAGTGTCATGTCGCAGCAAAGTCATGTGTGACAGAAACGTATCTTGGGAAACCTGATACTACACGGGAGGCTGTATCAAACCAGCGGAGGCGTGGTTTTAAAACAGCAGGGGAAAAACAGCGTGGCAGTTTTGAACAAACAAAGCTGTGCTTAAAATGGGAAGCTGTTCTTCATTTTCTTCATTTTCTTCATGTGGGATCACAGAAGAAGGGGCTTGAAATCAGCAGGGGTGCTGCTGATGGGAAAAACTTAGTGTTTTAACCCAGGACATAACAAAATGGACATTATTTTGTGTGAGCAGAAACAGTGGATTGTTGAAAACGAAGCTTTCTGTGTTGGACATGAATAAACAGGAAGAGGACTATGCAAATGGTCAGGAGTTTAACAGTCATGTTTTTGAAACTGTATTTCTTGAAAGTTTGGATAACTTGGACTCAAGAAAGTGTAATATATGCTCTGGAAATGTCAGGAAATGTACTGAATGTATATATGACTTGAGTATATTGTGGATTTTTCTGTAGCAAAATGTAAAATACTGCATAGTAATAAGGTATGTTTATATGGCAAAGCTAAGAGGTGGATTATTTCTTTCATACTGTAATGATGTAATAAAGAAATGGAAAGTTGTACTGTTGCAACTATAAAAAGCTTAAATGCTTATATGTATGACATGTACATGCATGCATATCACATGATGTTTGATCATTTAGATTCACAGGCCTGTGAAAGAAAATGCAAACTGTGTTGGGGAAAGCATTTGGAAATTGTAATTTTCACATGAAAGGTAATTTTGTGCACACATACAAGGGATGCTAGCTTCAACAGGTAAACTGGAAGGCAAGCTGTCAAACCAGTTCATTTCATTTAAATTTGTTCTTGGTGATCTTGTGGAACTCTGATGGTCTTTAGAGGAGAGGCACGTTATTTCATGATGTTAATTGATCAATACACGAGGTACAGGTTGTGTACATGTTAGATAGAAAGCTGAAGTATTGAACAAAGTCAAGGTGTTTTGTGCTTGGGTGAGAAACAAGCATATTACCCATGTTACCTATTTCTTTTGAGATATGGGGGAAGTTCAATTCAGTGCATATTTTGATGCATTTCTAACAGGATGTGATATTGAACACATGGATTGTGTGGAAAAGTAAACAAACACTCAGAAGAGGTGATGCTAATTTGGCTAATGAGGTTTGGGTAGAAGCTCTTAAATGTTTTGATTATGTACATGATAGAAGTTTTAGTTCTGTATGATGAACTGTACACTTTATGGAAAGTAGTGTAGAAGGAGGAATCTTCTGGAGAAACATTTCAGGATCTTGGATCTGATATGTAGGTACCGGTACATACACCTCAAAGTTAGAAGAAATCTGTAAGGGAGCTTACATGAGATTTTTCTAGAAATGAGAATATTGTGTTTCACATGAATAACACTTGGATAGTGAGATTATCTAGAAGTGTTGAGTATAATGCTGAATGAAAAGGTGAGATCATTTTTCAAAATTAATTCTGTTAATGCAGGAGATGCATCAAGGTCAGAGTCAGAATAGAAAAGCATTTGCTGAAAGACAGTCAGGTAAATTTGACAAACTCTGATACACATTTGGTTTAGTGGAGATTAAACAAATGATTGTTCATCATTGGTGCAAATTTATTGGAACAGGAACCTGATAACTGATAAGGTAAGGAACAGGTGAGTCAAACAACCTGTGAGATATCAGGATGAATTTGCAGGAAAAGCCATTTGAAAGCTCAAAATTTCAAAGAGGTGAAAAATTGTCTGTTAAGGAAGCTGAACCATAGCTTCAGGCTATGCAAGCTGAGTTGAATTCTTTGGATAAAGAACAAAACATGGAAACTGGTGAAACAAACAGCAGTCCATGGAACTCATTGTTACCAGATAGATTTTTTAAATGAAAACTAAGCAGATTGGAAAAGGTTATATGACAAATAGCAAGATAGGTTGCTTGTGATTTTGCTAAAGTTAGAAAGGAGCTGGATAATCATAAGATGAGTGCAACAACAATTTGCTTTGGGAACAGTTAGACTGATGTTTAAGAATGTGGAGATATATATGAATATTTCACAGTTGGAAATATTGGAACATAAGCATTTTAAATGAGAGGAAGTCTTTGGAAAACTGTCTGAGATTTTCTTTAGGAAAAGTTAGAATCAGCTGGAGGCTGGAATTCTGTTTTGAACTCAAACATTGCTGAATTGAGATTTGCACAGAGAGGCAGATCAATGTTTGTTTGTTAAACAGGAGGAACAGGGACATAGACTGTATGTACTTTGTTAGTTGGATGATCTATTGTTTTTTCTGGACAGATAAAAGCAATATGATATAATTGATCCAGGGTTTGGAATTTCATTTGAAAATGAAACTGCTTGGTGGTGGATCAACTGTTTATTTGTAAATAGAAGTTGAAAAAGAACCAAGAGGGCAGTATCTTACTGCAACAAACCAGAGAAATATCATGGATGTGATTGAGAATTTTGGAGATAGTTAACTCAGTGCGAGACTCCAAATAATTGAGGATTTTCAAGCACATGCTGATGGAAAAGCAGTTTGAATGCTACACAGAAGCATTGGGCTGTTGAGCTTTATTGTACAAGCAACAAGGCCAGATATTGCTGTCAGTGTAGTGGGCAGACTGTTAGACCAACAGGACATGCTTGGAGTGCTCTGAAAAGGAGTTGAGTGTTATCTGGAGGGAACATCATACTTCAGACTGCTTTACAAGTCAGAGCACAGGTGGCTTACAGATTCACAGAAATGCCAGTTGTGGTTGTGATAGTAAGAACAACAAGAACACACCTGAAGTTTGTTATTTTATAACCATACTTTGATTGATTTTGTAGAAACAATCATTTAGAAGTTAGAGTTCAACTGAAGCTGAACTGAATACATTGTATTATGTATTGTGCTATTATGCTATTGTAAAGCTTGAATAGTTATTGCATTTGTTTAAATAGTTTAGATTGTAAAAAATGTTTAAATGATGCTGGGATTGATGTGAAAAACCTATTACAGTTTTTTCAGGAATCCAAAGCCAGGATTGCTATGCTGCAGGCAGATAGCAATACACAACGTTTTGGGTCTGCAAATAAAACTGTGTCATAAGGAGGGATACATCAGAAGTGATTTGATGGTGGTTCAAATTTCTGGCAGGTAAAGTCATTCCTGCAAAGTTTTTTAAATCAAAGTTCATAGATGAATGAACAGCATCAGATGTCAACAAAGCTGTTGCTGTTGTATGAAGTAAATAACCATGTTCTGCGACAAATGCAAAAATCAGGGGGATGTTAGGTTTTGCATAGGCAGAACGAGATTACCACCTGACATCAGGATTATCACCTGACATGGAGGTTGTCTCTTGAGATGAAGTACACAGGGTCTTTAGTCACAAGACATAGTCTCAAGGTGATATGACTCAGCAGCCTTGGACAGGTTAGCAGTCAACATGTTGATGAATAGGTTATACAACTGGGGTGAGTAATATCCTATTTATAGGTACAGAGCCTGCGGTATAAAGCTGACACACTTGTTGACAGCTTCACTCCTCTCGTCTTGCTTGCTAGCTCGTCTCACTCGACTTGTCTCTTGTTTTGGACTTCACTTCATCTAGCCTTACCCCTGGGGTATTGGATGTATATATCTGCAATGATGTAGTGAGTAAGAGATGCATTGATTGCCTTAATCCCATGTAATTGGGTCTTACAAATAAACTCTTTAATCTTTATTAACTGCTGTTATCTCCTCCTTCCGCCTGCGTGACTGGGACTGAGGGTCACTGGCTAGGGAAGCTTTTGAACCTGGGTCAGTCCAGCTCTCACAACCCCCACACTCTTACAAAAGGTTTAGGATCTTTGGCTGGGGTAAAACTTGCGCTGCTGGGGTGGAAAGTGTGCGCTTTGCTCCTTTTATACTTAAACAAACCTACACACACACACAGACTCTAGAAACAAAAGGGTGGTTTTATTGAAGAAGAATACAGAGTAGGTACAGCGTCTTACTTGTTGGTAAAGCAAACCTAGTGATGTCAGGCAGCAAAATATCCTTACGCTATGGTTCAAACACACCCTGTATTCTGGAGAGGAGAAAGAGTCCCTTTTGCCCTGACAAGCCTGAACAGGAAAAGGGGGGGGGGAGATTGTTTGGTGGTGGCGGGGGGGATTATTTTATGTTCTCTCTCTCTCAGCCTGTATTTGTGAGCAATGTTTGTCTACTTGGCTGACATTCTGAAGCTTTTTCGATGTTCCAAATAACCATTCTCAAGTGATCAACTGTGCAATGCCTGCCACTTCATGCATGTGTGTATGTGTGTGTTTTTTGCGGGGGGTGGGTGGGGGGGGTCAAAGATGTTTTTATTATGCATTGTACTGAAAATTAATCAACCACTTTGTACAAGTGGAAATTAATACTTTATGTAGTGCTTTTAAATTTGGTTTTAATCTTTTTAACTATATTGTATGATTTTATTGTTGGTTTTTAATGTAGATTTTATTGTATAAATTGTTTGTGAACCGCCCAGTGAGCTTCGGCTGTGGGGCGGTATAGAAATGAAATAATAATTAATTAATTAATTAATTAATTAATTAATAATAATAATAATAATAATAATAATAATAATAATAATGTTATAGCTCAATACACATTTAGAGGGATATATTATGCCATTTTAAAAAAATTAATGGCATTAATACATGTACCTACATATTTGAGCCTCTGTCTCCAAACGCCTGGGGAGCTACACCAATTTGGGGTTGTGGGAGCTGATCACTACCATTTTTTTATTGCTTTGAATATTAACTAGGGACTGGCTGAGGGTGCAAAGTCTAGGAGGTTTGTAAAGACTACTGCTTGGCCCTAGGTCTCCCATACACATGAAAAGAATGGGTTGCTTACCTGAAACTGTGGTTCTTCAAGTGGTCATCTCTGCATTCACACATATGGGCTCTGTGCCTGTGCGGAGCCTGTTTCAGGAAGCTTCTAAAGCTGAGGATTTTAGGTGGGAACCCCTCCCCCACTGTCCTATGCACATATCCCTAGTGGGTTCCTGCCTATTTCCTCCGTTTCTCTGAGACTACCTATTGTGGCCTTGGAACCAAGAGAATTCTTAATATCAGTATCAGTACAGAGAACTACATCAATACCAACACTGGAACTGCCTCAGGCAGCCCCATCGAGATCGATGGAGACACCGAAGCGGGGACGGTGGGTTGGGCCTCAGCTATAGAATTTTACCCAAAACGGTCTCAGTGCAGGCGCAGAGAACCCCATATGTGTGTGATGCACAGAGACCATGAAGAAGAACCACAGTTACAGATAAGCTACCCATTCTTCTTCTTTGTGGTCTCTGTGCATCAGACATATGGGCGATTTACCAAACTGACTTACCGGAGGTGGGTGGGTGTCATCATTGTAGCAGGGATAACAGGACTGGTATGCTGAAGGCACAGTCTGCCCAAGCCTGAATGTCCAGCTGGTAATGTTGGATGACAGTGGACCGAGTTGACCAGGTAGCCACTCTGTATAGGTCCAGCAGAGGAACGCCATAGACGAATGCCACCAATGCTGCTGCTCCCCTGGTAGAGTGGGCTTTCACCCCAGAATTGAGTTCCAGTCCGACAAGTTCATAAGCAAGGCAGATGGTATGCACAACCCAAGCTGCAAAACATTGTGTCGAGACCGGGAGTCCTTTGTTTTTCCCAGCATAGCAGGGGGAAAGTCAATCGGGAGCCTTTTGGCTGATGGGCAGTCAGTGAATAAATAAATAAATAAATGCCGGAGCACCAATATGGCTTGGTACAGGCCTTGTAGAAAGCCAAGGCTCTCTGGACATCAAGTGTGTATAAGGTACGTTCAATTGGCATCAACAGTGAGGGAAAGAATGCAGGCAGCACAATATCCTGATGCAAGCAGAACTCCAAAATAATCTTGCGAAGGAAGGCAATGTCCAGTCTAAGGACCACCGTGTCCCTGTGAAAGGTCAGGTATGGGGGGGTCGACTCACAGAGCTCACTTGAGCACCTAGCCGATATAATCACTACAAGGCAGTCCACTTTCCAGGACAATAGACGTAAGTCCACAGTAGCCAGAGGCTCAGACAGTTTGCCGAACAGGGCCTTCAAGACCACAGCAAGGCATCAAACAGGGACAATCATCTGTACCGGTGGAATCATATTTCAAGCACCCTTCAGGAACTGTCTGACGAGAGGCTGAATGAGGACTGAGGCTCCTGAGATCGGTAGATGGTAAGCAGCAATAGCAGCCAGGCAAAACTTCATGGAGGACGGCTTCAATCCTCTTCCACTGAGGGAGTGCAGGTACTGCAGAATACATAGAACCAAGGAAGAGATTGGATCCATGCCCGATGATCTTGTGAAGGCTGTAAAGGCTGCCCATTTTCTGACGTAAGACTGTTGGGTGGATGGTTTACGAGCTGCATCCATCACCGCCTAGATCTCTGGAGGGAGAGGCTGCGGCTGAACTGTTACCGGATCCTCCATGCTGTGAGTCTCAGCATCCGCAGGTTTGGATGCCAAATCCGACCACTGTCTTGCATTAGGAGCATCAGGGTGGAGGGAAGTTGAAGGCATTCCCCTCTGCACCTGTACAGCAGCAGGACAAACCAGGCTTGCTTCGGCCACCAGGGGGCAATGAGGCTGCAATCAGTATTGTCCCTTCTGATTTTGGCCAGTACTCTTGTGAGTAGGGGGAATGGTGGAAATAGGTAAAAGAACCTGCCCATCCATCGGTGGAGGAAGGCATCCCCCATGGAGCTCAGATTGAGACCAGCTCTGCTGCAGAACAGCAGAAGTTGATGCAGACAGCATTCTGTTCCATCATGAACAGGTGGATGGTCGGGAGATCGAAAATGTGGGTCAAGACTGTTGGATTCAGTTCCCACTTGTGGGATTGTAGAGCCATCCGGCTGAGAGCATTGGCCAACAGTTGTCCTTGCCTGCTACATGGATCGCCATCAGGGTGATGTCCCATTCTGTCATCCAGCTGAAAAAGTGCAGTATCAAGCAAGTAAGCCTGGAGGACTTCGTTCCGCCCTGTTTTGTTGATATAAGCCACCACTGTGGTATTGTCCGTGGCATCCTAAATGTCCTGGCCTATCAGATCCACTTCCAGGGCTCGTAGTGCATTGAACACTGCCAGAAGTTCGAGTACATTTATGTGGAGTGAGGCTTCGTGTTGCAACCACTGACCTTGCACCATCGTGCCCTGGCAATGCGCTCCCCAACCCAGAAGAGAGGCATCTGTTGTCAAGATCATGGTAGGAATAAGCATGAGAAAGGGCAGATCATTCTTCAAATGAGATTTGACCATCCACCATTGAAGGGAGTTTTGGACGTCGGTACAGAGAGAAAGGTAAGTTCTGTGCGCATTCTGGTCGAGGTTGAAGGCTCAGATGAGCCAGTTTTGCAATGGTTGTATCCAAAGGCACATGAAAGCAACAAACCGATACCATGGAAGCCATGAGACCGAGGAACCTCTGGATGGTATGCCCCTTCAGTCTCCCCTCTCCGTACATTCTCCTTGCCAGCTTGGTGATGGTCAAAATGTGCTCCAAAGGAAGGAAAGCCTGTCCGGAGCGAGCGTCAAGGACTGCTCTGATTAACTGGATGGTCCTTGTGCGGGCAGCGGGGAAGAGCCAACTCCATCTGGTTGACAAAGTTTGAGATTGTCAAGAAGAGACAGCATTGTGTTTAGCACTCGTCTGAGGCTGGATTCAGTAGAGTTCACAATCAGCCAGTCATCCAGGTACGGGAAGATCTGAACCCCTTGGGTGCAAAGATGGGTGCAGACAACAGTGACAGACTTCATGAAGACTCTTAGTGCCATGGAGAGTCTGAAGGGCAGTACCTGGAACTAGTAGGCTGCAGTCCCTACAGAGAATCGGAGGAAGCACTGTCTGTCTCTCTGGATCCCGATGTGGAAGTATGATCAATGGACGCAAACCTGTCTCCCCTACGGAGGAGAGGCAAGATAGACCGGAGTGTGGTCATCCTGAATAAGCACGGTGATCCATGAGGTCAAGATGGTGGCCTTCTTTATTGAGTGGAACTGAGTGTTGCTTTCGGGAGCGGCCCTGAACTGACTCCACTATCACTGAGTTTGGTAGCGGGTGTGAGAACTGGAACTTTGCATCCTGCTCCTGCACCCAGTACATTTTGGCAAGCCTTTTGGATGCTGCAGGGATTGACAATGGGTTTTTCCAGGCCACCTTCACCATCTGCAGCAGAGTCAGAAGGAAGGGGATAGCGATCAGCACCTCCTCCTCTGATTACACAGCGTCGAAGACTGGGTCCTGTACTCTCTCTTCCTGTTGCTGAATTGTGATCCCGAGGGATTCCGCCTTCTGATGTACCTGCTTGGAAAACTGTCCCATGTCCTCAGAAGGCAAGTCTGGGTCCCTGGAACCGATCATAGCATCAGTTGATGAGATGGATGGCGCAGGTGAGGACATGGAAGGCAAGTCCAAGAGGTAGTCTTCTGGGGAAGAGGCCCTCGGGGATCGCAAGATGGCTGCAGTCTTGGCCCATGGTGTCGATGAAGGCTGAGTAGTTGGAGGACCAGGCAGCATCATGTCTCTCGATGCCAAAGTAGCCGATGTTGAAGGCTTTGGTACTGTCGATGCGAGGCGGTGTGCTCTTGACTCCCTTGGAGGAAGGACAGGTTGCTTACCTGTAACTGTAGTTCTTCGAGTGGTCATCTGTGCATTCACACACATATGGGTTCTCTGCGCCTGCGCTGAGATCGATCGGAACTTCTTTAGCTGAGCTGAACTGGGCGGGAGCCCCTCCCCCTCGCGCGTGCTCCTTAGCGCGGCTCCCGCCCGTCTCCTCAGTTCCCTGAGACCGCCTATTGTGACCCTTGGAACCGAGGTTGATTCAGGAAAAAAAAGAGCTTTACTACACCCCCTCGAACTCGATGGCTACGAGATCGATAGAAAAAAGAGGACTCAATCCCGAGCAAATCGAGATTGTTTAAAAAGAAATGACAATATAACAGACTATCGAACTCGATGTCCACGAGATCGATAGATAAAGTCTCGATCCCGATACAATCGAGATCGTCCAAATAAAAGGAAAAAAACATAATGAAAAACAGACCATCCCATTTCCACCTGGGTATCCATCGAACTCGATGCAGACACCGAGAGGGGAAGGAGGGCGGGTTGTGTGAATGCACAGATGACCACTCAAAGAACTACAGTTACAGGTAAGCAACCTGTCCTTCTTCTTCGTGGTCTCTGTGCTTCACACACATATGGGTAGATTAGCAAGCTGACTTACCGGAGGTGGGTCGGTGTCGGTAGTCAGATGGTGACCGATGATAGGACCGCTCTCCCGAAAGCGTTCTGCGCCCTGGCTCGAACGTCGAGGCGGTAGTGGCGGATAAAGGTGGAGGGTGAAGACCAAGTTGCCGCCCTGCACAAGTCCGATAGAGAAATCCCTCTGCCAAATGCCGTCGAAGTTGACATGGCTCTCGTAGAATGCGCCCTTACTGAGCCCGGTAAAACGCGATCGGCAAGTTGATATGCCAATTTAATAGTGTCGACCAGCCATGAGGACAGTCTTTGTTTCGACACGGGGCAGCCCTTTTTCGGTGGGCCGTAGCAGACAAAAAGTTGTTGAGTGCGTCTTATGGGCTCTGTACGCGCCTTGTAGAAGGCTAGGGCTCTACGGACATCGAGGCTGTGTAAAAGTCTCTCGACATCCGACGTTGGTGATGGAAAGAATGCTGGAAGTATAATGTCCTGACCCAGGTGGAACTCAGAGATGACTTTGGGAAGAAATGATATATCTGGCCGCAAAACCACTTTGTCTTTGTGAAAGGTAGTATACGGAGGATCAATTCTGAGTGCGGCTATTTCGCCAACGCGCCTTGCAGATGTAATCGCCACAAGAAACAGGGTTTTGAGCGACAGAAGGCGTAGGTCCGACTTCGCCATGGGTTCGAACGGCGCTTTTGTTAGTGCCTTCAAAACCAGTTGAAGGTCCCATCCCGGTGTAATATTCCTCGTTGGAGGACATAAATTTTTTAATCCCTTCAAAAACTGCTTCACTAGGGGATGGACAAATAGTGACATGCCGGTAGAAGTTGCGCGATAAGCCGTAATTGCAGCCAAATAAACTTTAATTGATGAAAATTTTAGTCCACGGGTCATCAACGAGTGCAGAAAATCGAGGACAGTGGATACCGAGCATGCTGCAGGGTCTTTACCCGAAGCCGCGACAAAGCTGGAGAAAGCTTGCCATTTCCTCTCATAAGAAAGCCTTGTCGGAGGTTTGCGTGCTGCCAGCAAAACATCTTTAACCGCCTCAGACAGGTCCGTATCCATCGTTATCTGATCCTCCATGCTGT
This sequence comes from Shinisaurus crocodilurus, assembly GCA_021292165.1. Taxonomy (NCBI): domain Eukaryota; kingdom Metazoa; phylum Chordata; class Lepidosauria; order Squamata; family Shinisauridae; genus Shinisaurus; species Shinisaurus crocodilurus. The sequence goes on from CM037878.1 coordinate 60,143,676, forward strand.
GAGGCTTAAGGGATACAGATTCGGATGAAGTACCTTGCTCTGGTGCTGTGTCAGCAGATCGTCTCGAGTCGGTAAATGCAGATAATCTCCCTGGGACAGATTGAGCAAGTGGGCGAACCAATGCTGTCTCGGCCACCACGGAGCAACTAGTATGCAATTTGTCCTGTCTAGCGATATCTTGGCTAGTACTCGTGTTAGGAGAGGAATTGGAGGAAATAGGTAGTAAAACCCGTTGCTCCATTCCAACAGGAACGCGTCGGTTATCGACTTCGGGTCCGACCCTGCCCTGCTGCAGAACAGTGGACATGCTGCATTTTCGCTGGTTGCAAATAAGTCCATGTCCGGTCGACCCCACTGTTGAAATAGGGAAGTCAACACTTGCCTGTTCAGTTCCCACTCGTGTGAGTGCAGAGACACTCTGCTCAGTGCGTCCGCCAGTACGTTCGTCTTTCCAGCGATATGGATCGCCACAAATGACATCTGACGAAGGAGGGCCCATTCGTAGAGTCGCATAGTCAGTCATGTGAGGCGCATGGATTTGGTGCCTCCTTGCTTGTTGATATAAGCCACCACTGTGGTGTTGTCCGTCACGATCTGTATGTGATGTCCGGTGAGATAATGTTCCATTCCTCGGAGCGCCCTCCAAACAGCCATCAGCTCCAGCCAATTGATATGCTTGGAGGCCTCCGTCGGAGACCATGTGCCCTGTACGACGTGGTCGTCGGAGTGGGCCCCCCATCCTAGTAAGGATGCGTCCGTCGTCAGTATCCTGCTCGGTACCGGCGGTTGAAATGGTACCCCGTTGAGTAGATTTGATTCCTGCTGCCACCACCTCAAAGACTCTCTCACAGCTCGTGGGAGTTGTAGACGAAGAGAAGGCTCGAACAAACCAGGTCTGAAGAGGTCGCATGCGAAGCCTCGCGTAGCGTACGACTGCGATGGTCGAGGCCATGTGCCCCAGAAGTCTTTGTATGACATGAGCTGATGTCACCGATTGTTTGGACACTTTGCTTGCAAGGGAGATCAGTTTGAACGCCCTGTCGTCCGGGAGATATGCCCGACCATCGAACGCGCTTAGCCTTGCCCCTATGTATTGGATCTCTCTTGTCGGCTGTAAGACCGACTTCTCCGCGTTCAGACAAAGTCCCAATTCGAGCATGAGATCGAGAGTGTGATCGAGAGCCCTCTGGAGCTCGACCCTCGAGGATGCCACCAGCAACCAATCGTCGAGGTAGGGGAAGATGGTGATGCCTCTTGCCCTTAGACTTGCGCACACCACCGCCACACACTTCGTGAATACCCTCGGCGCGGTGGAAAGTCCGAATGGAAGAACGACGAACTGGTAGGAGTCGTCCCCCACTCGGAACCGAAGGTATTTCCGGCTGTCCTCGTGAATGGCGATGTGGAAGTATGCATCCTTGAGGTTGATGGATGCAAACCAATCGCTCCTTCGGAGTAGTGGGAGGATCGATTGGAGCGTGACCATGCGGAATCTTTTCGGTGGGATAAAAAGATTTACAGTCCGAAGGTCCAGGATCGGTCTGAGTCCTCCTCCTTTTTTCTTCACGATGAAGTACCTGGAGTATAGCCCGTCCTGAGAGTCTTCTGTGAGGACTGGCTGTATCGCTCCTTTTCGAAGGAGGGTAGAAACTTCCTCCATCAGCACCCGAGTTGGACGGGTGGTCTTGATCCCGAGAAATGGGGGGAGAACTCCGAACTCGATCCTATAACCGTGTTCCACGATGCGCAGTACCCATCGATCCGTCGTGATGGTCCTCCACGATTGGAGGTGGTGGCAAAGACGAGAGCCGAAGAGAGTAGTCTGAGGTAGTGCAGAGGTGTCGAGGTGGTGAGTCAATGACAGCACGGTTGGGACGGCGAGGCAGTCAAAGACGACGCCGGCCGGCGTCGCCTCCCCTCCTGGTGCCTCTGGACCGCTGCTGGAACGGTCGTTGCGGCGCTTGAGGCTGCGGTGCTCCGGGCCTCCGGTTCCCGCTCCTGTACTGGCCTGGCTGTTGGTACTGTCTGGCTGGGAACGGGAATCGAGACCAACGTCGTGGACGAAAACTCTGGGACGGTTGTTGGCGGATAAGCCCCATCTTTTTCGCCGTCGTCAGAGCTTTCTGGGCAGAGTCGAGGGAGTCGTCCATGGAGGAATTAAACAACCCCTCGCCGTCAAAAGGGAGGTCCTGGATCTTCGCCCTATCGTCGGGAGTCAGGGCGGTAGAGCGAAGCCATGCGTGCCTCCGCAAAGCCACGGAACCGACCATCGACCTGGCGTGGCTGTCGACTTGGTGCCTTGCTGTATTCATCTGCAGGGCACCGATGCTAGTTGCTTCTTTAACCAATTGAGCTGCCAGGTCCCTCTTGTCGTCCGGCAGATAATCACAGAGGTCTCCCAGCTTCTCCGTGATGTACATTTGATATCTAGCCAACAACGCCTCGTAGTTAGATATCTTGAGCCCGAGGGAAGACGATGAGTAGATCCTACGGCCGTAGGAATCTAGTGTCTTACCCTCTTTATCTGCCGGAGTGGTATGCTGTTTCCCCCCACGAGACTGCGCCGATTTGACTATTAGCGAGTTCGGGGTCGGATGAGAAAACAGGAATTTCGCTCCTTCCTCCTGGATTTTGTACATTGACTCCAGGCGTTTGGCCGTCGGTTTAGTTGAGGCCAGAGTCTTCCAGGTCTCCTGCACCGTCTCCAACAGTGTCGGCAGGAATGGAAGGAGCAGCTGGTTCGACTGTGTCGTCCTAAGGACAGCATAAATGTCATCCTTGGCCTTTCCTTTCGAAGACTTCGCCTCAACTCCCAGAGCAGTCACCAGCCGGCTGACATGCTCAGCGAAACTCCCCATGTCCTCCGACGGGGAGACCGCATCTTTAGACTCCACCTGCGCGTCCGGCGAAGTGGAGTGGGAGGAGGAAGCCGCCGAGTCCGAATCCGACAGGTATGCCGATCCCGACGAGGAGTGGCCAACAACATCAGTCGCAACCGGTGGACGTACGAGAGTCTGTGGTTGAGCCGTCGATGTCGACGCAATCGGCTCTCTCACCACTTCAGCCGGGGCACGAGACACAGCCGCATCTCGTCGAGGTGAAGGAGAATGCCTCCGACTCCGGTGCCTGTCCGGAGAAACTGAACGCCTGTGGTAGTAGTGACGTTCAGACCTCTCGCGTCTCGGTGAGCGTCTCGACCTCGAGTAGTAACTCCTAGAACTCGATCCCGAGTAGTAGGAGCGAGACCTTGACCTCTCATCTCGGTATCAGGAGAGACGAGATCGATGGCTCGAAGTCATGGAGACCGAGTCACGAGCCCGATAATGCGGGGATCGTGATCGGCGGCGGTGCTCTTGACGCTCCTCTGCGTACCCAACCGACGGAGACAGCAGCGGTGGAGGACCCCTCGAGCCCGAACGGGGTCTGTCCGATGTCGTCTGCTCCTCGAGCTGGGCTGGCGAAGCCACAAGCTCTCCCTCCGACAGGGAAGCTGCCGCAGTCATCGGCTCTTTTGCGATCTCTCGGCCCCGAGGAGACGTAGTCGGGGCCGGGGTGGACTGGTGGGCAATCGGTCCCGAAGCTCGATCTCGAGCACCAGTCAGAGCCTCAAACATCGCCATCGTTCGCTTCGACACCACCACAGTGGACGAAGTCGACGGGCCCGCCATTTCCTCAGGCTCAACCGCCATTTTCTCCTTAAGGCGTTTCGCCTTACCCTTACGAGCCTTCTTTGCCAGTTTCTTTGCCGTTAGCGTGTCCGTTAACAGTTTCTTGGCAGGCTGGGATCCCCCAGGCCGTTCCTCTGGAGTGGGGCCTTTTGCTGACAGGGATTGCTCCCACAAAAGGGCCCTCAATTTTGTTTGGCGGGCTTTTCTGGCCTGCTTAGTGAAGGCCTGACAATGCTTGCAGGACTCCACGACGTGTCCCTGTCCGAGACACAGCAGGCAGAGTAAGTGATTGTCAGCGGGGGGGATTTTAGTCCCACACCGCTGACATTTTCTAAATGGTGCCTTGAGAGGCATAGTTAGAGATTAGATTAGGAAGAAAAATAGAGAATAATACAGTAACTAGGACAAGAACGGGGGAGAGAAGGTTTAGGTAGGATTTTTTTGAAGATTTTTTTTTTTTTTTTGAAAAATGAAAGTATAGGCCGAAAGAGAATCAAGAAATAGAAAGTTTATGAAGAGAACAAAGTTTTTTAGATTAATAGAAAGACCAACAAACTCAGCTTGAAAACTCGAAAGTGAAGAGAAGAAGAACCTATCGACTGGTCGCAAAGGCGGTCGAAGAGGAACTGAGGAGACGGGCGGGAGCCGCGCTAAGGAGCACGCGCGAGGGGGAGGGGCTCCCGCCCAGTTCAGCTCAGCTAAAGAAGTTCCGATCGATCTCAGCGCAGGCGCAGAGAACCCATATGTGTGTGAAGCACAGAGACCACGAAGAAGAAGGGGTGGAAGCTGGAAGTTGTTCAGAGTGGGTGGCCTGCCCAGAGAGGCAGATAGCTCCTGCCGGAAACAAGGAGGGACCTCTTGGTAAAATCTTGGATCACAGTAAGGATCCCTCCACCTGCGGAATTTCCAGTCCTCCCAGTGGCAGTGACTTGGTGGCAGAGACCAATCTGACCTCCTCTCCCAGTCCAACAAGGGAGAACGAGACCGATACCATGCCCCTGGAGGGGAGCGAGGGCTCCTTCCCTCCTTACGGTGCGACTCCAGCCATTGTGTATGAGGAGAAGGACGGACTTTTCACAGCTGTGAGGGTTGATATCGGGGCGGCTTCTTTGGTGGCGAGGCTGAGCCTGAGGCTGATCCGGGGGGGGGGGGGGAGAATCATGAAGGTCCCCTTCAGAGACTGAAGAGATCGGTACCAAGGTGCTTGGTATGGACGGTGCTCATTCCTCAGAAATCTGTGGCAGAGGTGTTGCGGTACGTAGCTCCGGTCTCGTCAGACTCAGAGTTGACAACTTCGGTCTCAGGGGAGAGGGGACTTTTTAGACTCCTTCCTCTTTTTCTTCTTCTGCTCCAGGTCAGGTTTAGATGAGTGTGCCTTCTTCGCTAGCTTCTTAGAGGCTTTAATTGCTAGTGAACTACCCAGAATTGGAGGGTCTCTCCCCGTTGAGAGGGTCTGACCCGGAGGTGAGACAGAGACAATCTGGAGTGCCAGAGAAGACGAGGCCAACCTGGTGGTAGTGGCTCTGGGTTGATCAACAACCTCCAAGGCTTTTCTCCAGAGCACCGCACGAATCCTGTTGGACCGGTTCTCCTTCTCTCTTGTTTTGTGAAAGCATGACAGTGGGGACATGTATCCACTACATGCCCCTTGCCTAGCCAAACAAACACAATGAGTGTCCATCCATCGGAGGCAACTTGCTCCCGCAGAGGACGCACTCCCTAAATGCATTTTCAGCAGCGCCTCACGAAGATGGAGTCGCGAGAGGAAACAAATAAAGCAAATAAAGGTATAAGGAGAAAGGATGAAAAAACTAGAGAAGAACAAGAATAAAAGATTTGAGAGAAAACCTCAATGATTTGTCGTCAAAAGATGCAGAGAAGCTCCTCTAATGGCAACCACAACAGCGGTTGAAGAGGAACTGAGGGAATAGGCGGGAACCTGCTAAGGACATGTGCATAGGTAGGTGGGGGAGGGGTTCCCACCTAACATCTTCAGCTTTAGAAGCTTCCCGAAACAGGCTCCACACAGGCACAGAGTGCATATGTGTGATGCACAGAGACCACAAAGAAGAACATGTTTTTTGTTTTATGGTGAAATGACTCCATGACTGCTATGAACACGAACAAGTAATGATGACAGAATATGACAACTCTTTAAAAACATAGCAATTCACATAATCTCACTCAAAGAAATGATCAGCAGCAGTAGAGTAGCAGTGTTATATAAATGGCCCTTACCCTCACTTTCTGGCTTTACTAGATCAAGCATTTGGCACAGTAAATCATGGAATGGCAATGGCTCGATGCCCATGGATTCCATCCTCTCACACTGTTCCTCATAAAAATACTCCAGTTCATACATGGAGAGCATGCCATCCCCATCCAAATCCATGCAGCGGAACCAGTATTCAATACTAGAGAAAGAGAGAAATGAATCAGATTTGTTTATAGCAGTGCAATATTTTCTAACAAAGAACCCTTATTAGGATGGCTTTCATGTGCACAATGAAGCTTTGTCTGGGCTTCTTCCCATATAATGGAAAGTGGTATCTAGAAATTCAGAGCATGAGCTAAGACAGAAAATACCCTCATTTCTTCAGTAGATCAAACTGGACCCTCTCCCCATCCCAAAAGTGGCATTCTGCGCAAGCTATCAAGGTCCTGGGAAGAGATTACTGATGGAAGAGATTTTTACATTTAATAGCAAAGGTGTGGTAAAATCCAGCATATAGAAGACAAAGGTACACAAATTCATAGTAGGTTTTAGTAGTGAGGACAACCAACTATTAGAACATAACATGAGAGCCATTGCAGTTTGATGCCTTTCTGCACTATGGAAGTAATGTCCAGGCCACATGGGAAGAACCACACTGTGGCTCCTTCCCATAGCAGCACTGCTCAGTTACTGGGAAGACATTGCAGTATTTTCCATGCTCCTGGCATTGCAGGGACTCCCGTGCCAAAAAGTATAACGTTAGAAGGGGCCCTCAAACATCAATGTACCTATAGCTTAGCCATAAAGTATGTACGGTAGTTGAGATACAGAAATTAATATGTTATTATGAATGATGTTAGAACAGGAAATGATGTATTGCAGGGGTTGGCAATTTGTGGCCCTCAAGATATTTTGTTCTACAACTCCCATGATCCCTTACCATTGGCTATGCTGGCTAGGGCTGATGGGAGTTGTAGGTCAAAGGGCCACAAGTTGCCCACCCTGATGTATTGTATGCTATATTATCAACCAATCACAAATAATTCCCAAAGGGGAAAACAAACTTGTATCTTATGATCATTCAAGTTTAAATTGTTATTATTTATTTAAATCAGGGATGGGGGATCTTTTTTCTGCTGGGGAACCTTTATTCTGTTCCTTGGGGGTAATCTGTTGGGGGTTGCATGCAGGTAGCAGGCAAGGCCATTGCATTTTCTCTCTCTCATTGTGTTCGGGAGGAAGAGGCAGACACTGGTCCTGGGTTAAAACCTGGCCACAATTTTATTTGGATACACGGAACATAACCAAGTTGCTGAGAAGAGGGGAGGATTCAGGACCACTGGTACTACTACCCTGGCTCATTTGGGGGCTATCCTGGCTGTCCATACCACATTTTGGCCTCCCCCTCCAACTCACTTGACTTCTCTTCACACCTAAGCACTACATTGTTTGTTACATCTGGTTGAGCCACAGGCCTGTGGCTTACGCTGGCTCAGCTTGTTTGACTGTGGAAAGCTAAGCAGGGTCAGGCCTGGTTATTACTTGGATGGGAGACCCCTCCTCTAATTTCCTGCATTGAGCAGGGGGTTGGACTCGATAGCCTTGTAGGCTCCTTCCAACTCTATGATCTATGAAATGTATGAAATCTATGAGTCTCTGTTTGCTTGAGCCTATCTGCTCAGGACTCAGGCATTTTTTCTTTCTTAACCAAGTTAGCTATGACCCACTTCAAGAGCTTCTGCTTTAAGCAGCTTTTTTTTAAATTGAAAAACTAAATGCTGAGAGATGATAGACACCATCTCACAGCATGAGAGTTAAATGATAAATTAACTTGTAATATTAAGTGTCAAAAAGGACAATTGGAGAAAGATACTTTTGTGAACATTTGGGGTAAATTTTTGGATTATGTGTTGGTGAAGGGGAAGGGGAACGAACCTTGTCAAGATTTGTTACATTTTTGGAATATAGAATAATATCTTATATTTATATATAAATATTTTGGGGGAGAAATATAACTTGGTCCCAAGAGGTGGGGGGAGCACAATGTTTATGTTGTATTTTTGTTTTTTTTCCATTATTAGTTGTATGATTGGAAAAATTCAATAAAACGTATTTTTAAAAAAAGCATGGTGGCAGTGTTTGTTCCTTTTTTCCTATTTTTTGGGGGGAAAGCTGCCATTTTGTTTTCCCTATACAAATGGTAAGTGTGCCGTCACCCTTTTATGACCCTGGCATACAAGGGGTAGGGGGATAAAAAACCCTTTGTCCCGATCTGGATCTGAGCTTCCACATGTGCAATTTGCATTGGGGATAAAAGCTCCTATGCAGTCCAACAGGAGCTTTTGTACCAATGTAAATTGCAGGCACAAGGCCCTGATCCAGATCAGGACAGTGGCATGGGAAATAGTGGGACTTCAACCCTCTGCAGTCCCAATCCAGATTGGGCCCCTAACACCCCCAATGTATGTGTGTGTGGGGAAATCCTACACACTAAGACCTGCCCTGGATGAGATCATCAGACAGAAAAAGAAAAAAGGAAGGTGTTGAAAATATTAGATGGGGGAGACCACTGTGTAAAAAAGGTGGAGGGGGTTATGAAGGTAGTGAAGAGTGGAAGACCGACAACCTGGTCTTCTGCGCGGGTTCAATACTAAGGGGGTAGCGAGTCCTGGGGGCGGGCCTTCTCCGAGGTCCCCCAGCGACTATCACCCTTAGCCCAGAACAAAGGGATAACTTATAGCCACAAAAGTATCTTTTATAAAACAAGTTTATTTACAAAATTACCTTCACAAACCCAGACACACGCCAGCAATACAGCTTATCAGTACGGTACAAAGTAGCAAGCAAGAAGTCTCAAGGACACCGTGATTTCAGGGCTCTCAGCTAGTTAGTTTAGCTCGGGCTCCAGCAGATGCCCGGTCAACCGCATGCTGCTAGCTGGGTTCCCGGCGGAGGTCCGGTCTACCCAAGCGGCTAGCTGGGTTCCCGGCGGAGGTCCGGTCTACCCAAGCGGCTTGTGAGTGATTTCAGCTTGGTTTCCCGGGAGTCCGGTCAACCCAAGCGGCCAGTGATTTCAGCTAGCTGGAGCACGCCGGGTGCTGCTACCCAGGGTTGCCGATCTCTTCGTCCCTTACCCCAAGCATGGGGCAAGATTGCTGATCAGGTCCAACAACTCAGTTCCCTTGCGCAGGGTGTTTTATACTTTGGGTTTCAGGTAGCCCCTCCCTCTGCAATCAGGTGGGTGGGCAATCAGGTGGGTTGCCACCCTCCTCAGGTGGGTGGCCAATCAGGTGGGTTACCACCTTCCCCCTGTGGGGTGGGGTCCCTTTGAAGCCACTTGCTTAATGGTCCCATCCTGTGGTGTTGAATGGCCCTTTCTTATGGGTGCCGAAGTGTCTGCTCTGGCAAGGTATTCAAGTCTTATGTAGATGGGGCTGATATACGAGAGCATTGACGAACCTGGGGATGCTTCCTGCCTTCCCCCCTGGGGTGATTCTATGCAGATGTTGTTTGTCCCCTTTGGTCTCTGTGGAGACTGGCTGTCTCCCCCCCCTGGGTCTCCTTCCCCCCTCCTTGGTGAGTGTGTGTGTGTCAGAAAGGGGTTTTAGGTTGGCTTTCTCCACATGAAGAATAAAGAGGCACTGCGGAAAGGAGAGAAGCAAGAATTCTCACCACCTGAGACTACTATCTTGAATATTTCCCCCACTCTCTAAATTAATGGTTTAGCTTGAAGTCCTTGAATGAACAGTCACAACCGCTTGATCTCTTGCTTGGCCCAGTGCCAGGGGCTAAATGAAATTCAATACAGCCTGTGGTCCTGAGGGTTCCCCACCCCAGATTTTAATTCTTTCACAGAAGTTTCATTATAATATTTTTATATCCTATCCAACTATTATTTTAGCCCTACCCTTACAGTGTACCCTCCCTCCCCAGGACTGTCTACGGATGCTGGGAGTTGTAGTCCAACACCTCTGGAGTGCACTAGATTTGAAAAGGCTGCACTAAAGTATATTTTTGACAGTTTAGCAACTCCAACATAGGGTGGTATCCAATGTTGCACTTGTGCAAAGGGAATTCTTTGACCCTCTTCCCCATGCAGACCCCTATGTCCCCTAAAAAACCTATCCTTAAGGTTGGGAACCCTAAGAAAAGGTCTGGTACGTGGGGCAGGAGGTTGCAGTTGGAGTGAGAATTGGGGAAAATCAGATGAAGCAGCAAAAATGGAAAACAGAAAACAACAATGATGGACATACAAAGGGAACGTACAAAAGAAAGGGAATGCTAGGTGGAACAAGGGAGTGCAGGGAGGACAGGGCAGTGATTGGTGGAGCGGGGAAAGTAATGGACCAAATGGAACTTTAAGGATCTTCTGTAATTCATCCAATGTTTAAAAGAATTGCAAAGACAAACTGGATTAAGTCCATACATTCAGTTTGCTCAGTGAAATGCAGTCTCTGTGGGCCAAAGTACACATTATGTTAATTTGTGTTTTTAAAAAGTGTTTTTAAATAGTGTGCTTAAATCTGAGTACACCTCTTTCTTTTGCTCTTCCCTGCCCCTCCCCTTTTCCTTTAGTATTGTGTTATCGGATTGTAAGCCTATTTGGGGTGGGGAGTCTTTAAATAAAATCCTTGTTCAGTGCTTAGAAAATCTGAGGCACTTTATACATGATAAATAATAATCACAACAACAAAAATCAGCCATGAGGAAAGCCTCATCTGGATAGGGACCACAGTGCAATAGCTTAATCTTTTCAGCTATGCCTTTTCCAACAAAAACCCTCCCCAGAAGCTGCTATTTGCCCCGGAATTATATAACATATATCTTAACTACTTGCAACTACCTGTATTTTGATAATAAGATGTATTTTTATAATAAAATGTTTCTTTACTTCACCTACTTTATCATTTTGGATGTATTACCATACCTTGTGGAGCTTCTTTTATCTTCTTCGGATATCAGAAGCCATACAAAGTCTGCATAGCTCATTTGGTTCTCTTTGGGTGCTTGAATTTCTCTGAAATATACAAAGAATATATAGTGAAATTCTAAATAATCATGCAAATAAATATGATCAAAGAAGATCATGTGAGGGGAACTTTTTAGACATTTGAATACACCTCAGAGATTAAGGGTGTGCTCCTATGCATGTCGAGACAGAAAAAACATCCTACAACTCCTGGCATCCCTTCAGCCAGGCATGCTGGCTGGGGCATGCTGGGAATTGTAGGACCTTTTTCGGTCTAAACATGCATAGGACTACACCCTAAATTTCAGTTCCTGGGATCGTGTTAGAGCTGGTGATTACCCACTCCCTGATTCTTTGAACAGCAAGGCTATTTTAACCTGTAGTAGTACTCCAGAGAGCAGATCAGGAGTCTTATAGTAATTATAAGATAGCTTTTAAATGAAAGTATCTTTATTCTCTCAGCATCAGAATCTTGGGGTGAGTTTTTATATACTGATTTATGCTGAGCAAATGTCTCTGTGTAGAAACTCCCCCCAGACAATCTCCTATGATAAAGATTTCTTGTTAATGCACCCCAGTAAACAGAGATACAATTATTGCTCAGTGGTAGTGCATGTGCCTTGCATCTCTGTCTGAAAATATTTTTTTCCTGGATTTATGGCAGAAATCACTGCCTGAGATTTTCTGAGACAGGATGTGCATTGTGCAGGAGTCAGAGCAATTTAACATGACACTCAAAAGTGCATTTGAGCTTTTTGTTTTCTTTTTGAGCATTGTTCATGAGAGAGAAAATAAAATTCAGAAAAGAACCAATGTATACTGCAGCCAATGGGCACGTTTGCACGTCATACCAACCCACCCCGGCAATAAGCCATAGTGGGACGGTTGTTCTGTGAACAACCCACATTTTGCCCAACAGACAATTGGGCTCACCGTGGGTTGTTTGCCCCCTCCCTCCTCCTCCTTCCTTCCTCGGTCCTCCCAAGATATCCCAGGGGACACTGCAGCAGGACTGACTTGTCTCCCACTCCCCACCATGATTGCGAGTTGTTTTCAGCTCACTGCAGCTTTTTCCCCCTTTACCCGCGCCCCCGGAGATCGCAATCTTCAGCTTGACAGCCATCTTTCACAATCCCCATTTTGACAGCCACTGATAGCTCCTTCAGAGCGCCCAAGTAACACCTTGCAGGGCTGGCTGTGGTTGCAAACCATTTTTTAAATCCCCTTATGTGCGCCAATATTTGTGCATATTTTTAATATATTTTTTTAATTTAAATTTTTTTAAAGCAAGGCTCCCCATTTTTCCCCACAGGGACATATGAGGCATGAATGCATATGTCCCTGTGAAAAAACCCTGGGAAGCCCTGTCAAAAAACCCTTTTAAAGAAACTGGAGTTTTGACAGCTAGCTGTCAAAACTCCAATTCCTTTTAAAAGGGGGTGGCTCACACCTTTCCGTGTTTCCAAGCACCCAGAGTCTCAGGAACAAGTGGAAAGGGGAGAGCACCCCAAAAATGCTCCTCCCACCCCAAAACTGAGAATCTTTCTGTGAATGGGGTGTAAATCCCACCACCGCCTTTTCACGAGCACAGATCATTCACACCTTTGGTTTAGCTTGACAGCTCACCTTTTGACAGTTGTCAAACCAAACCGGGCGGGGGAGGCTGTTTGGAGCCTCTCTGGGTTTATCTCCAGGGTTGATACCTGCTGCACTTTGCCAGCGGGTACCTCCCTGGACATTGCCCAGGCAAGGCTGCCTATTTTTGGACCTCCGTAACTGCACAGGTGTGTACTTGCAAAAGAATGAAAAAAATAAAAAGAAATGTGTGCAAATATTGGCACACATTAGGGGGTTCAAAACAATTAATTTAAAACATAGGTTTGCAACCAAGGACAGCCCTCCAAGGTACCGCTTGGGCACTTAGAAGGGGCTGTCAGTGGCTATCAAAAAGGGGATTGCAAAAGCCAGCTGTCAAGCCAGAGATCATGATCTCTGGCAGGGGAGGAGAAATGGGAAAAAAGCTGCGCTCAGCCAAAAACAACTTGTAATCATGGTGGGGAGGAGAGCAAGCCAGTGACAGCCACCTCCAAGTGCTGCTTGGGTTGGGTACGTGTGGGGCGGCTGTCACTGGTGGGTGCCTGGGCAAGCTTGGCAAGAGTGAAAAGAGTTCTTTGCTACTCTTGCCATGTGGCTTGCTCGCCCCTTCCCTTCACCCACAATGGGGACAGTTGCCCTGGTTCAGGTGACACGCCAACCCATCATGGGTGAAAGAACCCCTAGAACAAGCTATGGGTTGTTAGGGTGGCTTGTTCCCCTTGAACAAGCCACCCTGAGGGAAACAATACAGGTTTGCATGACACAACAACCCTCCCTGGCTTGTCACCCACGATGGGTTGGCATGTTGTGCGAACCTAGTCAATGTGAGCATTAACATTTGCATTAGGAAATTATTTAAAGCAAAGCTAATATAGGCTGCATGTATAAAAATACCCTTAGGCAAGGAAGCAAAGGGATTCCATTTTAAATTAATCTTTCTGAATCACATTCCAGTTTTTTCCTGCCAAAACTACGTTTCTTTCTCTAGTTTTCATTGTTCCCCACTTTCTTACCTAAGCACAGCTCCAGTGAATATTCTCTCTATAATCCTGCTTGACAGAGCTGTAGATGAAGAAACATGATTTAGGAATACTTTAGATTCTTGAGTGTGGTTGCTATAGTTCTAACTACTGCTGCGTTTTCCTACACAAAAGTTACTTATGTGCAGAAAATTAACATATGTGAAATGGCTTTCAATCTTCTGTGAAACCCAACATGAATTATTTTCCTCACTGGACATGCTGTTACTATATATAAAATTATTGCCATGCATTAGTTTGATTTTTGAATACCTTCCATCTAGTCATTCTGTTCCTTACTTTAAAATCTGTAAAAATTATTCTGATCATGTGGAAAGGTCTGTAGAATGTGTGCACAGAGTATATAAAAATAGCAGGAATTTAATGTCTTTAGTTAAATAATAAAAGCATGAAAACCTGCATGCTTTAATTAACTGGAGAATTAGGCCAAAATTTATCTATAGAGGTTTGAAGAAACTGAGGTAAAATGGAGATTTATTTATTTATTTATTTATTATATTTATACCCCGCCTTTTTTCCTGCAAGGAACCCAAGGCGGCTTACATAATCCTCCTCCTCTCCATTTTATCCTCACAACAACCCTGTGAGGTAGATTAGGCTGAGATAAAAGTTTAACTGTTATGTTTTATTTCAAACACTTAAAGTCTGAAGGGGTTAGCAGTAAAAGAAAAATGTATGGTTTTTACTTGAGGCTTGTGCCTGAGGGGAGTTACATATGGGGTGCTGCTGGCAAACTGGCAGTCACTGTTACTACTAGGAGGTGAAAATGAAGCCAGGTTCTGTCTGTTTATATGGGAAGGTAGGATTGAAATTGGTACAATCTGATTGGGGAATAACTGAACATTCTAAAGATGCCCATTGGTCGAAAGTTTACACAGAGATGGGGTGATGGAATATTGGCCACCCCAAAGCTGATTGGCTGGAGGGTTCTGACTATAATGAATATAAGGAGCTGTGGAGAGTCTTACTGGGTGGTGGGGTGGAGTCTGACAGGGGCGTGTCAGGAGTCTGACTCGAGAGTTGCCTGAGGAGGTGTCTTCATGAGAGGCTGGGGAGCCTGAAGAAGACATCAGCCAAGAGGAGCAGCAGCTACTAGGCCGGGAGGCCAAGCTGAGAGCATGTGAGGCAGAAGCTGAAGAAGGTCTGCAACCCTGGAGAGGAAGACTCTTGGAGCAGCCTTCGGAGAAAAGAGCTGAAGCCTGAGTGACAGCTGGTGGCAGTGGTGTGAAGACTGAGCAGCTGCTGGACTAAACTGAAGACTTCAGGGGAAGCCTGGCGCTGAGGTTCCAGGTGGAAGTCGAATCTGACCAGAAAGAAGATTGCCATTTAAGCCCTCATGATACCCTGTGAACTGGGGTGGAGCTTGATAGGGGAATTGGCTTAAGGTTGGTTAGGGATAGGAACTGGGACTTCTAGCACCGGATTGGTGGTAAAAGTAACTGTAGGAACCCTGTTCTAAAAGTAGTAACAACATTCTTAAAATAATAAGCTTTCTTGTTTTCTTTTTAATAAAATACTATGTATGTTTTTTTTACTTTTCTGACACCTCTGATCTGTTTTGTCTCACGTCTAATGGCCAGTTACTTAAGGGAAAAGGCTTATGTTAAATAAAAGAAGTGTAGTTTAATGGTGGCAGCAGAAGGGAAGGGAGGGATTATCCAGTGGTGAGGGGTGATCCTCCACATTTAGGGATAGGGGTATGTTTGCCCTAGTGTACAGGTGCACATCACCAAGACCCAGGTTCTCCACAAGAGGTTAGCATCATAGCAGGGTTTGGGGATGGTGAAGAAGTTGTTCAGATTTGATTCCTGGTTATGGTTTTATGTTTTCACATATCTTCTTCTGCAAGGTTATGGCATAACAAGTAGTTCTTTATGATATTAGCTACCCTTTGGCTTCTTCAGCATTTGCAGTCTAAATAGGGAAACACTACCTACATTCCAACTTGCACTACTGCATGGGCTGCTTTACTGCATGCATAATAATGAAGTGACTGAAGCAGCAGCAAGAGATATGCTAGAGTTCTTCAGCAAGAATGTGGAGGGAGATATATCCAGTGTGGTAATCTGGGATGCTCTTAAGGCATAAATGAGAGAATATTTAATTTTATATTAGTCATAACAGCCAGTGCTTCTCTTGGTCTTGAATCTGCTTACCTTGATCATTGTATCTAGCTAGATCTTTCTGGTTGATGTAGAGGTCATGGTCAGTATCCAGTTCCCAGAATTTACAGTAAATGACATAGAAGTGCTCATAGGAAAAATAATCAGTGATTTGATTTATGTCTTCCTCTTCTTCCAAGAGGGCTAAGGTCTGAAAAGATGAGAATGGATTCATTCTACATAGAAGGTGCTGAACATACCAGACACTATGACTAGAATGTTGTCTTATGGGTCAATCTTTATTATTATTCACTACCCACTTTAAGCTGCAAAAGGGCTGTATAAAGCCTTAAACGTGGTTTACTATAAGATTTTTTAAATCCACAAACAAGCATAATTATCTCAACTTCTCTGTGTGTCTTATTTTGAGACTCCCATATGATAATCACATCCTGCTCTACTTTGGTAAACACAGCTATTTTTCTACAGGTGTTTTATTATGAACAAATATGGAATGATTTGAACATCCCCCCCAGACAAAACAATGTTTGCAGAAAATAAAGCTGAAGGAAGAATATTTTACAGCTGTGCTTCCTAAACCTATTACCAAGAGAGACCTTCAATTAATATTGCTCTTTGTTTGAGACTTGCTATCTGAAGTTCCCAATATCACCATCTGTTTGTACTTTCCCACAAAAAACATGACAGAGAGGGTTATGGAAATCAAAGTAAAACCAAATTATATAGCTTCTGTTAGGGTGCAAATTCCATACCTGAGTTCTACTGGCAGAGGTGCTTTACGATTTGGCAGAAGCCTCACTATCCCAGTGGAACACAAGGTACACCACCACCAAAAAAAATTATACCAGTGGAACACCACAGATACACAGGCTGAAATGGGATGGAACTGTGTGTAAGATGTGGGCAGCACAGGGTTGGAGCACACTTACACCGTATCCTATTCCACTTCAATTCACGGCTGTGCCCCAGTTGACAGTGGAACTTTACATATGTTCCAGACTTGGTACAAGAAATTTCCCTCCCACTGATTTCAATGGGAGGGCATTCTTTTTTTTAACAAATTCGCCCCTGTGTTGGCAACCGCCGTGCCCACATTGCATCAACAGAGCATAGGATATGGTGTAAGTCAGTACCCAATAACAGCACACCACATATAAACCACACATAGGGAGACCATAACTCAGATGATCATACATGCAGCATGGGGCTATATCTCTCTGGCCCTGTGTTATGCACACTTCTAGCTCACATGGAGGAACTCTGGTGATTGGAAACTATGAAGAAAGGGCACTTTGCACATAAAGGGAGCACTTTGCACAGAACAGCCTGGTCTCAGAACACATAGGAGAAGTTGAGTAGCTTGCTAATACTTCTCTGTTTAGAACCCTAATGGCTATCTTGCCTTGGGACTCCAGACACAAACACCCAGCCCCACTCTGACAACTGGGGTTCCAGGACAGAGCACCTTCACAGACAAGCAAAAGCAGGGCCAACACATACCATAATGTATAACTGCTGCAACCCCACCCTCTTTGCTATATGTGAAAACTGTATCTTGTCTGAACTGTATTGCTCTACCACTCTTCTTCCCATCAGCAGGGAACAGTGTCTCCCCCACACAGGGGAGGCACTCACCCCCACATGTAGGTAAGCTCTCTGTTGGCCAAGGGCAGGCACTCAATTCCAACCACTGCCACCACTGGTCATACACTTGTCAACACTTTTGCCTTTCAGGATCACAGCCCAGATGCATGGAGCAGAAAAGGTGTCACTGCACACAGCGTGTTTCACTGAAAGCTCAAAGGGGAAGGAGAACATTTATTCACTGTCACTGCTGTCTCCTTCTCCTCCATGGAGTGTGGGGGGGGGGAAGCTGAGGCATGAGCAGTGCCAGAGCACTTAGACAGCACCACTCACTCGCCTCTCCCAGGGGGGATCCACTGTATATCGCCAAGTAAGCACAACGGTAGTGCTATATTCATGTTCCGCAGTCACTCCTCACAGGGCACACTCTGGTTAAATGTACTGCAGTCATCCTGGTTTGCCACCCCACACCTAACTCCGTAGTGGTAGAACTGGGCATTGCCTTGAACAGGGTTTTGTTTTCTTTGTCATCTCTGCACAGGTACAAACGAGCGCAGGAGCGATCTTTAAAAAAAGAAAGGAAAAAGCTCTTCCAGCCCCTCACAATTAAGAAGGATGCTGCTGCTGCCACCCTCCTGTGGGGTCGGGTGAAGCCAGCAGGATCAGCACGCCACACCCCTCCAACTAAATGCAATTTCCCAAAGAAGTGTTCCTCCCGTTCTAAGTTTCCTGAGCACAAGGCTCCTGTTAAGTCAATGTGATACACTTAGTAGTAAGGGCATTGAAGAGAATGTGATTTACTAAGCTTTGAAGTGATTTTTTTTAGAGAATTTAGGCAAGCTTGAAAACCATGGGTTCTCCCATCCCTGCTAGTGGGAAACCCCAAATGCATTTCTTTCCCTTTCAGGACTTTCTCCACTCTAGATGCTGATCAATAAAGGCATTGACTTTGCCACACATGTTGTTTCTCTGTTGCTAGGGAGTGATATATAGGGATTCCTTTCCCACACTTTGCCCCCCCCCCACTCCATGGAGGAGAAGGAGACAGCAGCAGTGACAGTGAATAAATGTTCCCCTTCCCCTTTGAGCTTTCAGTGAAACACGCTGTGTGCAGTGACACCTTTTCTGCTCCATGCATCTGGGCTGTGATCCTGAAAGGCAATAGGGATTAGGATCTGGCTTCATCTAGCCTCAGGATGGGACTGTAAGGGGGGCTTGGACAGGAAGTGTGATGGGCTCAGGGGCAATGGTCACTCCTCTTTGCTCACTCAGGTTCCCAAGATTGTGAGGGGGCAGCACTCCTGGGGTACACAGGTGGGATGGGTGCTGCTGCCAGGCTGTATGAGGAAGTCAGTTGGAGGCAGTCAGGGAAGGGAAGGGGAGAGGAAGAAATGGGGGAGGGATGATGAGGGGCTGGTGGGTCCTGCTGGGATGCTGTCCAGTACAGTTGGCCTATCAGGGGTATAAATAACAGGGGCATGTGGATTGGTCAAACATGGTGCAGGGGGAGAGGAGAGCTGAAGGTTTGGTTGGCCCATGTGGGAGCTAGGCTATTGGTCCATACAGTGCTCCTCCTGATTGGCTCAGGTGTACCTGGGAGTGGGGAAATCTCCCCACCTTTCCAAGTGTGGGGTTGAACGCTGCGTTCAGACCTGGGACTCCTGCATGTAAAATGTAAAGCTGTCCCCCCAGACCAGGGGCTCTTCCTGCAGGGCCTGTGCTCCTGGCATCTATGACTAGATAGTGAGGCTAGGGGAGGGGGAGAAGAAAAGGCAAACTTCTGGATATTTGATTTGACTTCACCACCTCCAGTACTTCTGTGGTCACTGTAATCCTTATTGAGGCATATCTAGCATCCTTCAGCAATAGAAATCTGCCACTGTACTGTACTTTTACTGCTAAATTCCACTACAAAACTAAATCTCTGTACAGGCCTTGGGAACAAAAAGTGTTTTAGAAATACTTGTTGCCCATATGAATCCAAAAAATTAGCTTACTTGCAGAAAGTTACTTTTCCTCAGCTCTGTCAGAGATATTTTCCCATTCCAGGATCTATTGACTGTGTAAAATATTCTTTGAATAACCTAGAAAAAGATGAAATAAAAGTCTCAAACTCATTAACAAGTCAGAACTGGACTTATTGCTAGTGTGGATTATATACACAAACACGTGCGCGCGCGCACACGCACACACACAAAGCCACACCACACAAGTCTTGCATCCTGTTTCTGACAATAACCAATATTTAAAACGAATAACAAGAAAATGTATGGAGTCTTAGAGGGGTCTAAAATACAGGTATTTATATTCTGCTTTTTATTAGAAATCCACAAGGCAGCTTAAAACATTTTAAAAATCCAGCGCTGTTGCCTCCTCATCCTCCCTCCTTCCCCAAGATTAGAGATTGGGTGGGCAGCCTCTCCAGAGAGGCTGTTTGCCCACCCAATCTTTTGTTTGAGGGACTCTGCCAGATTATCTGGAGAATCCGCCCACCTGATCTCTCACTTGTGAGAGGGCTCAGAGTGAGAGATGGGGGAGGGGGGAGATGGCAGCTTTTCCAAGGAGCCCTGCCTCCCCTCTCCTACTATGGCATTTACTGCTGCAGGCAGGCAGGGCTGGTGCAGTGGCGAGGGTGTGTCCTGCTCTGTGCGCTGGGCCAATGACAACTTGAGAGAGCCCCATGGTTGTCATGGAGGCCACGAAGAACCGAACCAGAGCAGAGGCAGCCTCAGCATGGACGTTGAAGTCACCAAGGACCACCATCCTTGACTCTTCCAACATCACACCCAAGATCGCCTTGGCAAACTCGGTCACTGGGCAGCAGGATGGGCAGTACACCAGCAGCATCCCCAATCTGTCTCTCTGACTCAACACCAGATGCAGGCCCTCCAGAATGATTTCCTGATGATGGAGATGGGCATCTGATGGAACATGACAACACCCCCATCCCGACCCCCTGGTCTGCCATGGTGCTGTATCAAATACCCAGATGGACACAGCTGGGTGAGATCAAGCCCACCCATCTCATCCACCCTGGTCTTGGTGATGCATGCCAGGTTGGATCCCTTATCCACGATTAAATCATGGATGAGCGTGGTCTTATTCTGAACTGACCTGGTGTTTAACAACAGCACCACCAGACAGAGGGTTCCTCAGCAGATGATCAACCAGGTATACCAGGGTTTGAGATGGAATTGGGGCATATAACAGAAGTCAAACGTCTGTGACCCCATCTCCTGAGTTCACATATCTCACCCCTCTAACCATGTCGGGGAAAGTAACTTGGTAGAGCAATTGTGATTCAAACAGAAACATACACATTAATGAGAACCTTCAATGACATCAGAGAAAACTGTATTATGGGGAAATTCGCTTTGTTCTCTCGGAGGATGAACCTGGAGGCTGGAGCTTAAATTCAGCATCAGACATGCACTAACAATCCGTGCTAATACAGAGTGGGCTTGTCCATGTGAGGGGTCATAGATGCAGAGATTAAGTAAATCAGAATTCCAAATGCTCTTAGGTAAGGAAAAGAAAGGTTTGCAGTGAGTGTTAGAGAGTGGGGAGAAGGAAATGGATTTGAGGGAGGTTTTTTCTAACAAGGGCTATGTGATCAGGCTGATACACAGTCACAATAATGAAAAGCGGTGGGGGAAGGAGGTTGTCTAAAGCTCAAAATGCATCCACTCCAATTGCTGACACTTTGTGCATTTCACTCTAGTTTGTTCCTTTGAGGTTTTTACCAACCTGCATTAATCTGGACTCTTCAAAGCGCCCAGGCTAATCAGGGAACAAACAGTACAGGAGTTGGGAGTTGGAGGCACTGCGCTCCAGTGGTTCCGATCCTACTTGGGTGGTCGATTCCAGAAGGTGGTTCTGGGGGATTACTACTCTGCCCCTTGGCAGTTATGCCATGGGGTGCCACAGGGCTCTATTTTATCCCCTATGCTGTTTAACATCTACATGAAACCACTGGGAGAGGTTATCCGGAGGTGTGGGCTGAGGTGTCATCAATATGCAGATGACACCCAGCTCTCAGGGCTGGTGCTACCATTAGGCGAACTAGGCAGCTGCCTAGGGCGCCGGGCTAAAGAGGGCGCCAGAAACGCCTTGAAGGGGAAAAAAGCGTCTCCCCCCACCCTCCTGCCGCCCACCCATATCCCGCTCAGGAGGGGCCAGTGGGCAGGAGAGCGCCTCAAAGCTCGGCCCGGACTGCGAGCAAGAGCAGCCAACGAAGCCCTCCCACCTTCTCTGCCCTCCGTCCCTCCCTCCTTCCTCTGCATCCCCAGCAGCAACAAGCAGCAACTTCCCTGCCCGGTCTCCTCCTCCTCCTCCTCCTCTTCCTCCTCCTCTTCCTCCTCCACGCATCACTCAGCCCTGCTCTCTCTCCCTCAGCAGCAGCAGCAGCAGCAGCTACAGCAATAGCAACAACCTGAGCGCTCGTCTCCAGGGGATGATGCTCTGGCTCTCTGGCGGCTTCCAAGAGGTGGCTCAGCTGCTTCGCTTGCCCAGGCTAACCTTCGCCGCCTGGCTCTTGCTGCACCACCTTGGACCCCCCATGGCTCTGGCGTCCTCCTTCTTGACAGGTAAGGATGGGCACAGGGATGTTGAGGGCGGGGGTGGGTGGGTCCAGGCAAATGCACATTATGCAAGGATTGTCTGTGATAAAGGGGATCTGTAGAACTTCTCCCTCATTTTCACATTTGGCAACAGAGCCTGTATGAGAATTTAAAAATTAATACTTTTCCCTCACTCTGTCCACAATGGAAAATGAATTTATCATTTTAAATTCTCATACGGGCTAATAAACTGAGACTCAATCCAGATAAGACGGAGGTACTGTTAGTGGGTGGTTCGTCTGCCCGGCTAAGTGATATTCAACCAGTTCTGGATGGGGTTGCACTCCCCCTGAAGGATCAGGTTTGTAGTAGGGGTGCTCTTGGATCCACAACTGTCACTCGAGGCACAGGTGAACTCGGTGACGGAGCACCTTTTATCAGTTTAGGCTGATATACCAACTACGTCCTTATCTGGACAGAGATAGCTTAGCTACAGTTATCCATGCTCTGGTAACCTCTCGTTTGGATTACTGCAATGCGTTATACATGGGGCTACCTTTGAAAACGGACCAGAAACTTCAGCTGGTCCAAAATAGGGCAGCGAGATTGTTAACGGAGACTGCCCAACGAGAACATATTATGCCAGTGCTTTCTCATCTGCACTGGCTGCCAGTCTGTTTCCGGGCCTGATTCAAAGTGCTGGTGCTAACATTTAAAGCCCTAAATGGCTTGGGGCCAGGGTATCTGAAGGATCATCTCCTCCCATATGTACCTCCCCGGACACTAAGATCTGCATCAGCGGTCCTTCTCCAAGAGCCCCTGCCAAAGGAAGTGAGGCAGGTGGCTACTAGGAGGAGGGCCTTTTCTGCTGTGGCACCCCAGTTATGGAATGAGCTCCCCAAAGAGGTTCACCCGGCGCCTACTTTGTATTCTTTCCGGCGCCAGGTGAAGACCTTTCTGTTCTCCCAGGCATTTTAATCATCTTAATCATTTTAATCTTGTAGTTGTTTTTAATTTCGTTATTGGAACTGCTGCTGCTAGCTCTGCTGCTTGTTTTTATCTGTGGTTTTAAATTTTATATTGTATTTTATGATTTTAACTGTTGTAAACTGCCCAGAGAGCTTCGGCTATTGGGCGGTATAAAAATGTATTAAATAATTAAATAAATAAATAAATAATACAGGAGCCCCAGTCGTGATCCTTGGCACTGGAACACCAGGGCAGGCAGCATAAAGCGACTAGGGCTCTGGCCAAATCCAGTTCCAAAAATAGACCAAATCTGAGCTTACACCACCACCCCGCTCCCACCCCCCTAGAAAAGGGGGATGTAGGGTGGAGGCTGTATTTCGTAGAAAGACCTCTGAAAATAGACTAAAGGCACAATCCTATGCATGTTTAGACAGAAAAAAGGTCTACAACTCCCAGCATGCCCCAGCCAGCATGGTTAGCTGGGGCATGCTAGAAGTTGTAGTCCTTTTTTCTGTCTAAACATGCGTAGGACTGTGCCCTAAGCGTTCAAAGATACCTCTCCCTGGGTCAGTGTGACCTGTTCCTGAAGCTGGAGATTTGGGCATGAGTCTCAGTGACGAAGAAAAATGGTGTCCATTTTAAAAGGGGACTTTTGTAGAATTTCACCTGTGGCAAGACGAAGACCTAAGTAAAAAAGTCAAGTTGTTTTGGCCTCTGAGGCAGAAAATCCTACATGCATCTCTCCCCTTTCCTGGCACTGAAAATACAATAATAATTAATAGATTAGATAATGAATAATTAGCTGATTTTTCATGACATCCAAATCAGCTGTCTGAGGCAGCTGCCTCAGGCTCTAAAATGTGTGTGTGTGTGTGTGTGTGTGTGTATGTGTCTTTAAAGGACCCTGTCTCCTAAGCACACCCCTATTTGTAAAAAGGGGTGTATGGACAGGGGAGAGGAGGGCATTTGGTTTCAGAAAAAAATCCTGAGGCAGAAAGAGTTCAGAGGGAAGAAGCAGGCTCGTATTAAGGCAGATGATGGCAATTGGGGCAGCTCTATCAAGATCTGGGGCCCATGCTCAGGTGCTGCCCCTAACAATGCCGATGACAACAATCAGTCCTAGTTAGTAATCTAGCAGCTGCACTTTGGACTAAGTATAGTTTCCTAGCAGTCTTCATAAATAATCCGACATACAATGTATCATATTGCATTAAATTACTTGGTATTACTTGACTAACTGTTGGGGCCCTGGTCCTGCAAGGAGGATAAAATTATCCTCCTGGGCGATTTTAACGCAAGAGTCGGGCGTGACTTTGATTTATGGCCAGAAACTATTGGAAAAGACGGAGTTGGTAATAGCAACCCGAACGGACTCTTACTTTTGTCTATATGTGCAGAGCATAATCTCACTATCACAAACATGCTCTTTCAACAAAAGAATAAGTTTAAAACATCATGGCAGCACCCACGGTCAAAGCACTGGCATCTTCTGGATTATGTAATTGTCCGTGTTAGAGATCGCCACAATGTACTTCTTACTAGGGCCATGGTGAGTGCCGACGACTGCTGGACAGACCACCGACTAATCCGGTCCACTATGGTTATCAACATTGCTCCCCAACGTAGGCTTCAAGGAAGGAAACCAAGGCGTAAAATGAACATCCACGCCCTTCAAGATCCTATTAAGCAAACTCGTCTTCAATCACTTCTTAAGGAACATCTACCTATGGAACCTCCTGACAACATTGAGGACCATTGGTCTAAGCTGAAAACCTCCATTACTGCAGCTTGTGAACAAACTATTGGATACGAAACTAAGAAACATCAGGATTGGTTTGATGAAAATGATAATGAGATTAAATATATAATTGACCAAAAAAGGAAAGCCTTCCAAATATGGCAAAATGATATTAACTGCGCTGCCAAGAAAAAAAGCTACGCTAGTGCAAAGGCTGAGGTCCAAAGAAGAGCAAGAGAACTTAAGAACGCCTGGTGGAAAAAGAAAGCTGAAGAAATTCAACAACTTGCAGAATCTCATGATGCACGGGGCTTTTTTAAGGCCACAAGGGCCATTTATGGACCAAAAACCTATGGTACAAACTACAAACCCTTTACAATCAAAAGATGGCACCAAACTCTTAAAAGACGAAGAGTCTATTGCACTGTGTTGGAAAGAGCATTATTATGACCTTTTAAATCGTAAATCTAAGGTGGATAATGAGATTTTTTCGCAAATCCCGCAAAAACAAATTAGAGAGGAACTTGCAATACTTTTGGATACTTTGGATGAAGTAAAAAAAGCCATTAATCAAATGAAGAATAACAAAGCTAGTGGACCAGATGGGATTCCTGCTGAAATCTTTAAAGAAGGGCCCCCCGAACTTGTACAACATCTTCATAAACTCATCGAAAAAATCTGGATAAGAGAAGAGATCCCAGAAGACTTCAGGGATGCCATAATTATCACCCTCTTTAAGAAAGGTGATAGAACAGACTGTGGAAATTATCGGGGCATTTCTCTCTTAGCTACCGCAGGTAAAATATTTGCCAGGATTCTCGCAAACCGTCTTCTATCTATTTCAGAAGAGACCCTCCCTGAATCTCAATATGGTTTCCGCCCCTCTAGAGGGACAGTAGACATGATTTTTACTGCACGTCAGCTCCAAGAAAAATGCCGGGAGCAAAATCAACCCCTTTATATGGCATTTATTGATCTTGCTAAGGCCTTTGATACTGTAGACCGAACAGCTCTCTGGACTATCCTTATGAAAATTGGATGCCCCAATAAATTTGTGAATATCTTGCGACTTCTCCATGACAACATGACAGCTACGGTCTTGGACAACAACAGCTCTCATGGTGCTCCATTAAAGTGGGATCAGGTGTTAAACAGGGATGTGTTATTGCCCAATTATTTGCTGTTTTCATCGCCATGATTTTACATCTTGTCGAGGGGAAACTTCCCACTGGTGTGGGAATTATATATCGAACAGATGGAAAGCTTTTTAATCTCAGCAGGCTGAAAGCAAAAAGTAAGGTAATTACAACCTCCGCTGTGGAACTTCAGTATGCTGATGATAATGTGGTCTCCGCACATTCAGAGGATGATCTCCAAACTATCCTAAATGCTTTTGCAGAAGCATACGGAAAACTTGGTCTCTCACTTAACATCAAAAAAACCAAAGTGCTTCATCAGCAAGTGCAAGCTAACCCTTTGGTGATGCCATCTATCCAGCTTGGCGGGACAATACTGGAAAATGTCGATCATTTTCTCTATCTTGGCAGCTATCTTTCTGTTACAGCTAACATCGACAGTGAAATCCAGCATCGTCTGAGCTCCGCAAGTGCTGCGTTTTCTCGAATGAAACATAGAGTGTTCGAGGATCGGGATATTTGTAAGAAGACCAAAACACTGGTTTATGAAGCCATTGTATTACCAACTTTATTGTATGCCTGCAAAACATGGACTATCTATAAACGTCACCTCCAACTCCTTGAAAGATTTCATCAACGTTGCCTCCGGAAAATCCTGCGAATTACTTGGGAAGATAGGCGAACAAATGTCAGTGTACTGGAAGAAGCAAAGACTACTAGCATTGAAAAAATGATCCTTCAACGCCAACTTCAGTGGACCGGTCATGTTGTTCGAATGCCTGACTGCCGTCTCCCAAAGCAGTTACTTTATTCCCAACTCAAGGATGGAAAGCGGAATATCGGTGGTCAATATTTAAAGATGTTCTTAAGGCTAATCTAAAAAAATGCAATATAAACATCAAAAACTGGGAAGCTCTGGCCCATGAACGATCTAAGTGGAGGTTGGCCTTTCACAAAGGTTCTATGGACTTTGAAGAAGCTCGAGTGCAAGGTGAAAGGGAGAAATGTGCTAAGCGAAAAGCACGTCAAATGAATCCTTTACAAGACCATTTCCATCTGGTAACCTGTGTCCTCACTGTGGGAAGCTGTGTAGATCTAGAATTGGCCTCCACAGTCACTTACGGACCCATCGCTAGAGTCTACACAATTTTCTTTAGAATTTTCCTCCTTTTAAAATCTCCTTTTTGTAAATTTTCTTTCTTTCTTTTTTTATCCTGGAAGACAATCTTACTCAGTTACGAGTGATCGCCTGACTGGTCCTGCAATCACATATTCTAGCACTCTGACACCGGAGATTCCAAATCAGTGAAATCCTTTTATTACAGCAATCCCACAGGCATAAGCTTAATAGTTACAGTGGAAGACCGACAACCTGGTCTTCTGCGTGGGTTCAATGCTAAGGGGGTAGCGAGTCCTGGGGCGGCCTTCTCCGAGATCCCCAGCGACTATCACCCTTAGGCCACAACAAAGGGATAACTTATAGCCACAGAAGTATCTTTTAGAAAACAAGTTTATTTACAACATTACCTTCACAAACCCAGACACACGCCAGCAATACAGCTTATCAGTACGGTACAAAGTAGCAAGCAAGAAGTCTTGAGGACACTGTGATCTCAGGGCTCTCAGCTAGTTAGTTCAGCTCGGGTCCCGGCAGAGGCCCGGCCAACCGCACACTGCTAGCTGGGTTCCCGGCGGAGGCCCGGTCTACCCAAGCGGCTAGCTGGGTTCCCGGCGGAGGCCCGGTCTACCCAAGCGGCTAGCTGGGTTCCCGGCAGAGGTCCGGTCTACCCAACCGGCTAGCTGGGTTCCCGGCGGAGGTCCGGTCTACCCAAGCGGCTTGTGAGTGATTTCAGCTTGGCTTCCCGGGGGTCCGGTCAACCCAAGCGACCAGTGATTTCAGCTAGCTGGAGCGTGCCGGGTGTGGCTACCCGGGGTTGCCAATCCTTCGTTCTCTTACCCCAGGCATGGGGCAAGATTGTTGATCAGGTCCAACAACCCAGTTCCCTTGCGCAGGGTGTTTTATACCTTGGTGTTTCAGGTAGCCCCTCCCTCCGTGATCAGGTGGGTTGACACCCTCCCTGAGGGGCGGCCTTTTGGGTCAGGTGGGGTGACGCCCTCCCCCCGTTGGATGGGGTCCCTTTGAAGCCCCTTGCTTAATGGTCCCATCCTATGGTGTTGAGTGGCCATTTCTTAGGGGTGCCGAAGTGTCTGCTCTGGAGAGGTATTCAAGTCTTATGTAGATGGGGCTGATATGCGAGAGCATTGACAAACCTGGGGATGCTTCCTGCCTTCCCCCCTGGGGTGATTCTATGCAGATGTTGTTTGTCCCCTTTGTCATCTGTGGAGACTGGCTGTCTCCCCCCCCTGGGTATCCTTCCCCCCTCCTTGGTGAGTGGGTGTGTGTCAGGCAGGGGGCTTAGGTTGGCTTTCTCCACATCTCCCCCCCGGGGAAAAGATGGCATTGGGGTCCCACACCCCAATTTCCCATCGACTTGCCCATCACCTGAGAAAGCCCGGGAGAGTCCATCAGCCAAGACATTGTCCTTACCCTTGATGTGCTCAATTTCGAAGTCAAAGTCTTGCAACGCCAGACTGCACCGTAGGAGTTTTTGGTTGTTGCCCTTGACTCTATCTAACCAGCACAGGGGGGAATGGTCAGTCTGCAGGCGGAACCGTCTCCCCCCATTCTCCCAACAGATCCCCATCAGCGAAATCCTTATCATTATGTTCCTTCACACAGCCCACTCCCGCACCCCGGTCCACATACAATTTCAACATATTCACATGAAACACTTTACATTTTTCAGGAGTCCCAGCAAGGAGTATTTTGTAGTTGACTGGTCCAAGTTTCTCAACTACAGTCCACGGACCCTCCCACTTAAGACACAGCTTGTCCGTTTTGAGGGTACGCAGAACCAACACTTTAACACCCACCTCAAAAGTCCGGGCTACTGCGGTTTTATCATACAGCTCTTTTGCCGCTGCTGGGCTGCCTTCAGATGCTGTTGGGCGGCTTCTCGAACGCTGTGGAGGGTGTCCCGTAGCCGCCGCAGAAAAGTGTGAACCGGCACGGGCGAACTGCCGGCAGCCCCCTCCCACTCTTCCCGCAACAAAGCCAAGGGCCCCCGTAGTAGTTCTCTGCCAAACATCAGTTCATTCGGGGAAAACCTGAGGCTTTCCTGCGGAGCATCTCGGTAGGCAAAGAGGAGGTAGGGTAGGGCTTGATCCCAAGTTCCCGGGTGACGGCTAGCGTACGCCCGGATCATTTCCCCCAAAGTCTGGTTGAAGCGTTCAACCAGTCCGTTGGTCTCGTGGTGGTAAAGCACCGAAGTTACATGGTCAACCCCCCCCAGGTCCCACATCTTCTGGAACAGTTTAGACATGAACCCGGTGCCGCAGTCCGACACGACCGTGCGGGGCATTCCTAAGCGGGCAAAGAGAGAGAGCAGAGTCTTAGCCAGGCTGGCTGCAGAGATGGAGGCGAGCGCAAAAGCCTCCGCGTAGTGGGTGGCAAAGTCCACTACCGTCAGTACAAACTTTTTCCCCGTCTTGGTGGGCGGGTTCAGGGGACCCACTATGTCCATAGCAATCCATTCAAAAGGGATCCCCACCACCGGAAAAGGCTGAAGGGGAGCTCTTGGGTGATCGTGATTGTGTCCCACCCGCTGGCACACATCGCAGGACTGACAGTAAGCTTTAATGTCGGAGGCGATCATGGGCCAGTAGAACCCCTCTGTGATTCGACTCGAGCTTGGGTCCGCTTCTGCCCCAGGTGTCCTCCCCATGCTACGTCGTGGGCGAGGTGCAGCACGGCGCAGCAGTACCGTTGGGGAATCACCAGTTGCCTTTGCTTGCGCTCCGGTGCCACTTCCCCCTTTGGCTCAAACTCCCGGTACAAAGTTCCATTATCCCAGACAAATCTTTCGGTGGCAAGGGATACCCCGGGGTCTTGGTTGGCCAGATCGCGACACTCTTGCAAGGACGGGTCCAGCCGCTGGGCTTCCTTGAATTGGGCTTGAGTCCCAAAGTCTTTAGCCATCTGGGCAAACCCTTCGTTCTTCGGGGGCTCCGCTATGGCCTGGTTTTCCCCGGAGTGCCCCGCAGAGGATGGGGTCACCCCGGGTGCTGGAGGGGGCACGGGCTTAGGCTTTGGGACTGGTGCGGTTATGGGCGGCCCCCCTCGCCTTGCTTGTCCCCGGGTGACGACCCCCATCTTAGCTTTGGCAACCCGGACCGCGAGGTCGTTCCCGATGATGATGCCCCACTCCTTTTGGCGATGGATGATTACGTCCATCTCTCCTTCCCACCCCTGGTACTTGATCCGGACCCAGGTGATGGGGACGGTGATGTCGGGGGAGTTATAGGGTGTGATCGTACACGTACGTCCTGACAAAAGTTGGGACCTCTCTACGCGGTCCCGGGGCAGAGCCGTTACATCTGCCCCAGTGTCCCTATACCCCACCCGGGGAACATTATTGATATAGATGGACTCACAGAATTGCTTGCGGCTCCATCTCAGCTGGTCTGGGGAGGCGATGCGATACAGCGATGCACGGGGTCCGGGACGGTAGGAATCCCACTCTTGGAGATCCTCCTCGGCGCCGCGATCCTCGGGGATGCTTGCAGGGAGGGAGAGGACTGACCGTCGCTCATCGTCGCTGTCGTCATCCTGAACGGCTGCAGCACCCGCGACGCGTCCTACTTTCCCCGGCGAGGGACGGGCATCCCGGTTCTTGGGTTGGAGCTTGGGGCAATCCCGCCGCAGGTGTCCCATCTCGTTACAGTAGAAGCACGCCCCAGACCGAGGGTTTTGGTTCCCCTTGGTCCGAGGGGCCTCCTCGCGCCGTCGGCCCGGGCAGGCTCTTCTCCGGCTCCGATTTCTTCTCGGCCACAGCCGCGGAACTTCCCTTGGTGGATGGGGCCGTCCGGTATAGCCCCATCTCGTCGGCCATGATCCCCGCCGCCTCACAGGTACGGGGCTTCTGATCCCTCACGACAGCGGCCAGCTCCTTCGGGATGGTGGTGAAGAACTGCTCCATGGCGATCAGCTCGACAACTTTCTTCAGTGTGGAGGCCCGGGAAGCCTCCACCCAGGACTCGCAGACATGCATCTCCTGGGCTGCCCATGCCACATGGGTGGTCCCGGGGGAAGGTCTACCCTCTCGAAATCTCCGCCGGCAATGTTCAGCGGTGAGGGCGAAGTGTTGCCTGGCCGCTGCCTTGAACGCCTCGTAGCTCGCCGGGGTCTTCCGCAGATGAGCCTCGAGGAGGTCGGCCACGGCCAGGTCCCCACTGACCTGGGTTCGCAGGGCGGACAACCGCAAGTTGTCGGGGACCCGCTGCTCCTGGCACGCCGTTTCGAAAATGGAGAAGAACATCAGGACATCCTGCCCTGGCGTGTAGTAGGGGAACGCCTTGCAGTCCCACGACGGAGGGGGAGGAGCGGCGGGGACAGTCGGGGGAGTTTTCCCCACCTCGAGCTGCAGCTTGGCCAACTCCATCTGCATCCGGATCATTTCGCGCTCGTGGGCCATCGTCTCCCGTTCGTGGGCCATCCATTCCGAGGGAAGCTCGAGGGGCTCCAGGGGCTCCAGAGTAGCGGGGTCCTCGGTCTCCACATCCTCTCTCCCATCTGTCTGAACTGGGATAGGGCGGCCCCTGGGTCGGGCACCCTGGGCCAGACTCGCCAGCAGCTCCCTCTGCAGCTCCGTCTGCCGGATCAGCGCAGCCAACCCCGGGGTGATGGGGGTTGGGTGCAGGGGCCGCTGTGGCTCGGCTCCCCCAGTCGCTCCGTCAGGCTCTGGGTCGCCCATGGTGATCCTTAGGCTCTTGCTACTTTGGGTCTGGGAGATATTCTGGGCTAATAAGTTATCCCAGCTCTGCCACCAAGTGGAAGACCGACAACCTGGTCTTCTGCGTGGGTTCAATGCTAAGGGGGTAGTGAGTCCTGGGGCGGCCTTCTCCGAGATCCCCAGCGACTATCACCCTTAGCCCACAACAAAGGGATAACTTATAGCCACAGAAGTATCTTTTAGAAAACAAGTTTATTTACA
This sequence comes from Shinisaurus crocodilurus, assembly GCA_021292165.1. Taxonomy (NCBI): domain Eukaryota; kingdom Metazoa; phylum Chordata; class Lepidosauria; order Squamata; family Shinisauridae; genus Shinisaurus; species Shinisaurus crocodilurus. The sequence goes on from CM037878.1 coordinate 60,175,326, forward strand.
ACATTACCTTCACAAACCCAGACACACGCCAGCAATACAGCTTATCAGTACGGTACAAAGTAGCAAGCAAGAAGTCTTGAGGACACCGTGATCTCAGGGCTCTCAGCTAGTTAGTTCAGCTCGGGTCCCGGCAGAGGCCCGGCCAACCGCACACTGCTAGCTGGGTTCCCGGCGGAGGCCCGGTCTACCCAAGCGGCTAGCTGGGTTCCCGGCGGAGGTCCGGTCTACCCAAGCGGCTAGCTGGGTTCCCGGCGGAGGTCCGGTCTACCCAAGCGGCTAGCTGGGTTCCCGGCGGAGGTCCGGTCTACCCAACCGGCTAGCTGGGTTCCCGGCGGAGGTCCGGTCTACCCAAGCGGCTTGTGAGTGATTTCAGCTTGGTTTCCCGGGGGTCCGGTCAACCCAAGCGACCAGTGATTTCAGCTAGCTGGAGCGTGCCGGGTGTGGCTACCCGGGGTTGCCGATCCTTCGTTCTCTTACCCCAGGCATGGGGCAAGATTGTTGATAGGTCCAACAACCCAGTTCCCTTGCGCAGGGTGTTTTATACCTTGGTGTTTCAGGTAGCCCCTCCCTCCGTGATCAGGTGGGTTGACACCCTCCCTGAGGGGCGGCCTTTTGGATCAGGTGGGGTGACGCCCTCCCCCCGTGGGATGGGGTCCCTTTGAAGCCACTTGCTTAATGGTCCCATCCTATGTTGTTGAGTGGCCATTTCTTAGGGGTGCCGAAGTGTCTGCTCTGGAGAGGTATTCAAGTCTTGTGTAGATGGGGCTGATATGCGAGAGCATTGACAAACCTGGGGATGCTTCCTGCCTTCCCCCCTGGGGTGATTCTATGCAGATGTTGTTTGTCCCCTTTGTCATCTGTGGAGACTGGCTGTCTCCCCCCCCTGGGTATCCTTCCCCCCTCCTTGGTGAGTGGGTGTGTGTCAGGCAGGGGGCTTAGGTTGGCTTTCTCCACAGTTACAGTCTTCAGAAATCATATAGCTGATGGCATTTTGCTTGCTACACACTCTTGAAATTGTTCCACATCAAGGTAGGGGACTGGAATGTCTCTTAAGGACCAAATTCCCCAACATTCCACCCCAAGGGAAGGATCTGAGCCAATCCCTAATGCTCCTCAGAGAAGGGAAGGATTGGAGCCAGTTCCAGATGCTCCTGCGACAAGGGAAGGGATCCTAGAAACAGGTCTGACTTACACACACACACCCATAGAGAGCTGAGGCTGAGCCAAGTTTGCCACTGAGTTGGAACCTCCGGGGTGCTGTATGTCTTGACTTTAGGATCTGAGCAACTCCTAGCTGGTCCTCCGACAGGTGAAGAATCGGAGCCCTATTGCTCCTGCAACAAGGGAAGGGAATCTAGAAGAGAACCTGAACTAGGTTCTCCACCTCCACAGAGGTCAATACCAACCCTGCCACTTTGGTTGGCCCCTCTGGGTACTGTGCATCCAGGCCTCTCAACAATCAGGGTCCAGAACAAGATCAGACATTCCACACTAACATTGTGAACAACTTAGCAAAGGCTGTAGAGTTTAATGAGGAATTAAATGAATGAAACAAAAACATTATAATGCCATTGGACAACTTGATTTGCTACATAACACTGACCATGGTTCAAGATGAATCATGAGCCTTTGCTAACATATTGTTAGCAAAGTGAAACGCTAACATATTGTTCATGCAGCCAACCTACCGTAGTAATATAGCGGGAATGGAATTCTGGAGCATCCTTTAGAAATGTCAGTCCAGGATGAGTTTCTACTATATCCTGAAATATACCCAAATTATTAAATCCATAAAAATTAGGGAGTTAACACAATGATATTATACAGCAATTCTTCTACTTATCTCCAGTATTATAAAAGCCACACTGCCCTTCTTAACTAGAACAGCAATCCAAAGTGAATCTGCAGAAGAGCAGAGCAACAGATCCTGCCAGCTCACGTTGGCCAGGGCAGAAGATGGGAGCCATTAGTCCCCCCCCCCCCGCTTTTTTTTGCATTGCCAGCACCAAGCTGGCATAGTTGAAAGGCCTGAGGGGGAATCACACATACCTGCAGTAATGGGATGAAATCTTCTTGTTCCAGATAGTTACAGTTGGGTTTTGCTAAAAGACAAATGAATTTTGACGCATCATCATGGCAGTTGTTTAGTATCCTACAAAAGAGAAATAAGACTGTAAAAGTACTCCTAGCAATTGAGTTCCCAAAGTACCAAAAGTATACTACTTCGTAAGGCCTTCAGCTCAACTGCTTCATCCTCCTTCCCAGCTATAACTAAGGACCAAACTATACATCACATTAATTACATACTGTAGTTTTGCCCTTAAGTTCAGGTGTTTTTCTCCCACAACATGGAGAGCCCTATTCGGTTTGGGACTCTGGCATGGGGGGAGGCTTTAACCCATTGCCCCCTGCTGTAATCCCAATCCAGATCATGGTTCTCATACAGGTTATCTGTATGGGGGGGGGGAGCTGCCATTTGCTCCAATGGAAGCATTTAACCCATGCAAATAGCCAGTGGGAGTGGGGCAATCCAGATGAGGACTGCAGCAGAGGGCAAAAGCTAAAGTTTAAATTCCACTATCCTCCATGCCAGGCTCTCAATCTAGATTGGAGGTCCAACGCTAGCTATTTGTGGGTAAGAAAACCTGCACATAAGAGCAACACTACATAAATAACATAATATGTAGTATAGCTCTCAGTTTAAATGCATATAACTGCATTTGTTCACATTCATCTCTTGTCTCTCCCTCACTAAACTCTATTTGTCTTCCCCATTATCTGCTTTATACTGTAAACTTAGATTCATAGATTTCATAGATCATAGAGTTGGAAGGAACCTACAAGGCTATCGAGTCCAACCCCCTGCGCAATGCAGGAAACTAGAGGAGGGGTCTCCCATCCAAGTAATAACCAGGCCTGACCCTGCTTAGCTTTCCACACTCAGACAAGCTGAGCCAGCGTGAGCCACAGGCCTGTATCTTCTTGAGTGCTGGGGCCCTGACTATTTTTTGCTTATTAAACCCTTTAAAGAACCATGGACACTGCTGACACAATAATAATAGTTTTTGAGGATTCATAATAATAATGAAAAAATGACCACAGAGATTACACTGAAGACCACCAAACTAGAGGTGATGCTTCTGGAAGTTGATTCTCTCTCTCTCTCTCTCTCTCTCTCTTCTCTTTCTCTCTTTAACCCTAAATAGCTGCCAGGGAGGGTGTTACCCATTTCCCTCTGCTTCAGTCCCAACAAAAACACTCGCTGCAAAGCTATTTGATTCAGAAGTCCCCGCATCAAGGGAGCTATTTAGAGTAAAAAAAGAGAGAGAAGCAACTTCCACTGACACAGTGTCAAATCTAGACTGGTCCTGAAGGCTGATTGTGGATGTGGACTATACAAAGATTCATACTTGTGTACTAGAAAGCATTCATAAAGTAATGTAAGAACAGTTGTGCAAATTGATATTTTGGTTGCTATGCCTGATGGATTAGCTTCCCAATGCATGTATTGGGACCAAAATATACACTCTTTTTGCTCATTCTTATGATACTTCATATATATACTTTTTGATATACAAGAATAAATTATGTACACAGCTATACTGTGAGAACCAGTCCTCACTGAGTACTACACAGATCCATTAAAATCTGTGAGCATTCTGTAACTGATGTCATGGTTTGGTGGATTTCCATACATTAATAATCCATGCATTATTTTGACTGAGAGTTAAAGACAAATTCAGACTGGACATTCAATAACAAGAATAACTCGTACCTATTAAAGTCAGTGTCAAGGCCCTATTAATTTCAATGGCTCCACTTGGGACCCAATATTTTAAATAGTGAAAACAGTTAAGCACTGTGCTGACTTAATCCGAGTCCTGTCACTTGAACTATGTAATTAAGACTAGGCATGTTTCTGTTATAACTAAACTAGAACATTCCAAGCCAGATGCAGGAATTACTGAGTAAAAGTTTATGACCTCCGTTATGTAACAGTCTGACAATACCATTGAAACGGAAGAGTGAGTGAAGGAATGATTGACAGCTGAGGCTAGTATAGAATGGTGGGTGGGGTTAGTGACAGTTGGAGAAAGTCAGTTAGAAGGAGGACAGAGACAGTTAGTGAGAGGTCAGGAAAGCGGGAGCTGAGTTAGAATTGAGAGATAATGATCTCATTTGCACATAACACTAACCCATAGTTTATTTAAAACCAGCCACTCTACATGCCAGCACTACAGCGTTGCAAAGGTATTTAGGATACAGGGAGAGAGTGGGCAAAGGAGGAGAGAAACAAACAACCCAGGGTTTGAGAAAACAAGCCTTGGTTTGTTTGATCATATGCCAGACAAACCTTGGGTAGGGCAACAAAGCATGGGTTAAATAAACCATGGGCTAATGTTATGTGCAAACCAGGTCAGTGGGAGGAATTAGGGGCCAGATGTAGCTAAGTTAGTCAGTAAGTAGAATCAGAGACAGTGTAAATGAGAAGGGAGGGAGATAAGTTATTGAAAGCAGAGATGTGGTGTTAGGTTTTTAGAATCATGATGATGATGATGATGATGATGATCATCATCATCATCATCATCATCATCATCATCATCATCATCATCTATCAGTCATTGTGAATGCTGCCCTGTTAAATTAATAAATATATGTTTACTCTTTTAAATACCTATGTTCTGGTCTGGGTGGATTTGAAGATTGACATATCTCACTCCATGTCCTAAGATATAAAGAGGAGAGTCCTACTGCTCTCTATAAATCAGTAGGTGGTGGCAGCTGGTGTTTTGGGGGGTCCTAGGAAAACTCTGGACTGAATGACCTCTAGGGGACAAGGCCCTATAGGAACCCCTAGATATGTCACAACCATAGTGGGCCTTTCTGGCCTAGAAAAATATGAATTCATAAGCAAATCTTGTATGAATACAAGATTTATCAAATGAACAGACAAACATATTTCAATAAATACACAATATATTAAAGACAGCGGAAAAAGAAGGATTTAAAGGGCACAGAAAAGAAAAGAAACATTCAAAGGAAAGGCATACTGGGCTGCTTTTTCTGGAAGAATATTTTTATACAGTGTACTCACTTTTTCCACATGGCCACAAATGAATGTACAGATACAAATCCTGTCCTCTCTCCTCCTGATGCATTGAACATGGGAGCTTTCCAGTACAGGGGGCAGCAGCATATCTGTAAACAGCACAACAAGATAAAATGTAGCTAGCTATTGTCCTGGAAATACCTCATCTGTTCTTTTTTAGGATAAAATTTTAATAGAAAATAAAATGAAGAAAAGCTAACCTTTGGCTTTTAAAAATAAAACCCAAGCAAACTGGACTTTAAATTCTAAATTGAATCTAATAGATTAATGGCACAATCCTATACATGTTTAGACAGAAAAAAGTCCTACAACTCCCAGCATGCCCCAGCCAGTCATGCTGGTTGGGGTATACTGGGAGTTGAGGACTTTTTCTGTCTAAACATGCATAGGATTATGCCCTTAGAGTCTAATATTATGTTTATTTACCCTCAAATAAGAATTACTTAGATCAATGTTCTACTACCATGTAAGACTGATTTCATGTGTGCTGCTTCATTTTTTTTTAGGCTTTATCCTGTTGACAGTGGCTATGTGTAAAAGACAGAAATGTGGCTTTAAATATGCTTGTGTGAGGATTTTTAAACTAATTGATGACCTTGTAGGGTTTACAAACTTCCTGTGATATTTGTGTCACCTGTGTTTTGTGATATTTATTTTTTATCTATTTATTTATTCAATTTATATCCCGCCTATACATAAATGTCCTAGGCAGCATACAAAATCATAATCAAACAAAACAAATATACAATAACACACAACCAAAACCAACCAATACAATTAAGCATAAAAACAGAATAAAAATCCATATAATTCCATAAAAATTGATAAAAGTACTATAAAATTCCATAAAAATTGATTAAAATTCCATAAAATTGTAATAAAATACTATAAAAGGAAGGCCTGCTGGAATTATAAGTCTTCAGTGCCTGCCTAAAAACATTCAAAGAAGTCAGAAGACGCATTTCAATCAGCAGATCATTCCACAACTGAGGGGCAGCAAAGGAAAAAGTTCTTTGACGTACAGCTGCCAGTCTCACATTGGGCAGCTACAACAGCTGACCCTCAGAGGACCTTAAGTGGCATGGTGGAACATAGGGGAGGAGGCGTTCCCTAAGGTACCTTGGACCCAGACAATGTAGGGCTTTAAAGGTAAGAACCAGCACTTTATATTTTGCCCTGAAACAAATTGGCAGCCAGTGTAAAGATTTTAAAAACGGTGTTATATGGTCTCCATGGGATGTCCCGGAGACCAACGTGGCTGCCATATTTTGCACTAGTTGAAGTTTCCGAACCAAATATACAGGCAGCCCCAAGATTAGCGCATTACAGAAATCAAGCCTAGAGGTTACCAGCACATGCACTACCATTACTAAGTCCACATGTTCCAGAATGGGCGTAGCTGGCATATCAGTCGAAGCTGATAACAGGCACTTCTCACAGTTGCCTCCACCTGAGGTGCCAGGAGCAGGGTTGGGTCAAGAAGTACCCCCAAGCTACGAACTTGTTCCCTCAGGGGGAGTGCAACCCCATCCAGAACAGGTTGACAAACCTCAATTCCTGAATTAGGACCCTTCACGACGAGCACCTCAGTCTTGCCAGGATTCAACTTCAGTTTGTTCTCCCTCATCCAGCCCACTACCAACCTCAGGCAGTCATTCAGAGGAGTCACACCTTCCTTGGATAAATATGTTAAGGAGAAATAGATTTGGGTGTCATCAGCATGCTGATAACACCCAGCCCCAAATCCCCTGATGATCTCTCCCAGTGGTTTCATGTAAATATTAAACAGCATTGGGGACAGAATGGAGCCCTGAGGAACTCCACATAACAGCTCCTTTTTAGAGGAGCAATTATCCCCAAGCAACACCATCTGAAACCATCCTGAGAGGAAGGAGCGGAACCACTGCAAAGCAGCGCCCCCAACCCCCAACTCCCTCAGGCGGCACAGAAGGATACCATGGTCGATGGTATCGAACACTGCTGAGAGACCAAAAGAATCATAGGGATGCACTCCCCCTATCGATTCCCAGGCGAAGATCATCTACCAAGGCGACCCTGGTAGTCTCTACTCCGTATCCCACACTGAAGCCGGTTTGAAATGGGTCTAGATAATCGGTTTCATCCAAGACAACTTGGAGTTGAACGGCCACCGCCTTCTCAATTACCTTGCCCAAAAATGGTAGATTACTCACTGGCCTATAATTATTAAAATCCAGGGGATCAAGAGAGGTCTTCTTCAGAAACAGTCTAACAATTGCTTCTTTCAAGCGTGATGGAAAATTACCCTCTCTTAGGGAGACATTAACAATATTCAACAAAAATTGTTTTACTGTCTCCCTTCCCTGGACTACTAGCCAGGATGGGCAAGGATCGAGAGGGCAAGTAGTCTTTTTAACCAGTCCAAGCAGTTTGTCCATGTCATCAGGAGTCACAGACTGAAAGTGATCTAATTTAATCATGCAAGAAGAGTTGTTGAACACCCACTGTTGACCTCTGTACCAATGACAGCGTCCAAGTTGGCTCGTATCCGAGAGATTTTATCCGCAAAAAACTCATTGAAAGCATCACAGTGAGCTACTGAAGGCTCTAAAATCTGATTCAGGATGGGGGGGGGGGCGCATGACTCAGCTCCCTAACCACCCTTAACAGCTCAGCTGGGCGCGAGTTTGCAGACGCGATGCGTGCAGAGTAGAAAACTCTCTTCGCTGCATGTATCACCACTCCATAGGTCTTCAAATGATCTCTATGAAGTGTGTCGGATTTGAGCTGAGTTTTCCGCCATTGGCGCTCTAGTTGTCATCCTTGCCGCTTCAGCTCCCTCAGTTCTTCTGTAAACCATGGGGCTCGTCTAGAAGTGGAAAGGAGAGGACGTCTAGGAGCAATCGTGTCGATTACCCTAGTCCAGTGTTCTCCAACCTTGGGTCCCCAGATGTTTTTGGTCCTATAACTCCCAGCATGCCCCATGCTGGGAGTTGTAGGCCAAAAACATCTGGGGACCCAAGGTTGGAGAACACTGCCCTAGTCAGATCTTCATTCCATGTGGAGAACAAGGACTCAACAGGGTCGCTGGCGGTACCAGCCAAGAAACCCCCCAAGGCATTCTGGAAATGCATTGGATCCATCAGCCTTCGGAGGCGGACCATCTTAACCAGTCCACCACCCCTGCAGAGGTGAGCAGCAGTCATGATACCAGTCCTGACCAGGTAGTGATCCGTCCATGACAGTGTAGAGACCACTGGAACCTCTACCCATGGATCATTCTCTTGGCAGGAACAAAAGATCAAATTGAGTGTGTGACCAGCTTGATGTGTCGGCCCCCTGACCACCTGGGACAGGCCCATAGCGGTCATGGTTGCCATGAATTCCTGAGCTGCACCTGACAAGCCAGACACGGGGGGATGTTGAAGTCACCCAGAACCAAAGGCCAGGGTGACTCCCAACACCAGCTCCGAGACCAGCTCTGTCAGCTCAGTTAGGGTCTCTGTTAGGCAGCGGGGTGGCTGGTACACTAACAGAATGTCACCTGTAAACATAAATGTTCTATGTAAAGCACACTTTGAGTCCTCCATCCACCATTTTCCCACAGAGTTACACGAATTTACACGAGTGTTTTGTTTGTTGTTTGTTTGTTTGAGAGCGTGGCGTAGTGGTGAGAGTGTTGGACTGGGACTCGGGAGATCCGGGTTCTAGTCCCCACTCGGCCATGAAACTCACTGGGTGACTTTGGGCCAGTCACTGCCTCTCAGCTAACCTACCTCACAGGGTTGTTGTGAGGATAAAATTGAGAGGAGGATGAGGATTATGTAAGCCGCCTTGGGTTCCTTGCAGGAAAAAAGGTGGGGTAGAAATATAATAAATAAATAAATAACTTTTAACTTCTCTATATGGAAGTGTCTCTTTGGTCACTATTAACAGGTGCCATATTTTAGACATTTTAAAGTTATGCCACCATGGGAAGGGCCAAGGAGGAGGAGAAAAAAAATACTGCAAGTTCAGGAAAGGAAAAAGTTATATAGCAGCAGAGGCCACCTCAATCCCCTGGTGTTGGCTCTGCCATCGTGAGATTTCATTCCCACATAAACATATGTATACACTAATGCTGGAGTGTATAGAATTTTTTTAAAATTAAAACAGAAACTGACAAGGCACTATAAAAGTAAAATTGACAAGTATATTTGTCTTATACAAGGGAATTGCTTTGCACTCCTAAGAGCTGGAACTCAGGTGCTGCGGAGAGAACGTCTGGTTCCTCCTCTAAAAGTAATATAGCAGCGACTGTGGATGCATCAGAGTTTATCACAAAGTGAGATGACAGACCTGTACTAGGAGGCCAAGAAACATATCTCTTGGTGGAGGTTTAGTCTGACTGACAGTTTCAAAAGGGCTCAGCATATAAGACAATAAACTTAATTATAGAAAGATTCATAGATCATAGAGTTGGAAGGGGCCTACAAGGCCATCGAGTCCAACCCCCTGCTCAATGCAGGAAACTATTTATTTATTATTTATTTATTTATTATATTTATACCGCCTTTTTTCCTGCAAGGAACCCAACTAGAGGAGGGGTCTCCCATCCAAATAATAACCAGGCCTGACCCTGCTTAGCTTTCCACACTCAAACAAGCTGAGCCAGCATGAGCCACAGGCTGTGGTGGTGGTGGTGGTGGTTGTTAAACAAGTATTTTTAAAATATCAAAACTATCCCTATCACCAGTGAATATAAAGGGGAAAAGCAGAATGACAACAAATATAAAACAGAAAGCACCCAGGCACCCCAGACTTATCCTCTCTGTTAAAAACCAGCCTAAACAAAAAGGACTTTGTTGTTGCTTTTTTTTTTTTTGCAGAAGGTACAAAGGCCGACCACAGCCTAAACCTTCACAATACTGGCTAAACACAGAACCAAGGCAAAAGCAAACTCCGTCTAGGGACTCAATTCAATTCAATTTATTGTTTGTAGCCAATGGCCATCACAACACAACAGAAAACATTAAAACATTAAAACAGTTAAAACATTAAAAACTAAGTAAACAACAAATGAATGCACATTGTCTTGAATTAATATGATATTCCTTTTTATATTATCAACCTTGCTCGGAATCAAGGTCTACACCCTGCCAGAAAGGCGTTTCTTAACTTTGATGCCACTAAGGCAAACAAAGCTACCCTGTAGCTTACAAAGTTGTCCGTATCTGCCAGCAGCCACCTGATTTTAAAGTCCTCCGAGTGTCCTCCCAAAAAGTTTTGAAAAGGGAGGATGAATTTAGTCCGTGGTGATCTATAAAGCCAGCAGTATAGGACATAGTGAACCACATCCTCAACTTGGCCTGCTCCACATATACACAAGTGTTCACTTACTGGACGGCTACAGAATCTCCCCTTCAGAAATTCCATAGGCATCAGTTGGAGTCTTAATTGCGTAAAAGCTCGCCTGACAGGAAAGAAGGTTAGTTCTTTAAGATATAGAGCCATCTTGTGATCCAGCTTAAGCTTAGGATACCAAGTGGCCAGCTTACATTTCTTGACATGTTCTAATCATCCCTAGCATCATTGCCAAATATTAAATCATGGATTTGGCGATTAGATAAATCATATAAAGTTGTGGCCGAAAGAGGTGAGTAACCGGACATCAGACTTCTGCCAATACGTATCCATCCCTCCCTATCCTGTAAATCCAAAAGCACATTTTTGCCAGGTGTTGATCAGGCAACTGCGAGAGCTTTTTCACATAAAGAATGACAGATTTATGTATACGGGCTCTCAGAGAGGGGAGGCCTATTTCTGTTCTTAACAGTGCTCCAGGAATATTATGTGCCACTGCCAGGAGGGTACGCAGGAAATTATTCTGTATGGGTTCTAATTCATTTTTATAGTAAACGCCCCATATTGCCGCACCGTACAGTAGATGTGCTATTATCTTAGCAGCATAGACTTTTACCATGGGTTCAACTAAACGATGTCCCTCTGTGTAATACAACTTTTTAATAGGGCCTAGAAGGCGAGTGGCAGAACATGTAATTGCTTTAATGTGGGCATGCCACAAGGTGTTCTCTGAAAAATGAAGGCCCAAATATTTAAAGGTGTGTGTTTGTTCAATGTCTTGTCCATCTAAGGTCCATCTATGGCGAGTATGTCTCTTAGCAAATACAACCTTGGTCTTATTATGATTGACAACTAGGCCCTCCTGCTTACAATACACTCCAAGTTGGATAAGTAGTCTCCTCATACCAACTTGGGTTAGCGAGATGAGAGTCTAGGGACTCTAGCCTCATTTACCTTGTTTTCCTGCCCAACAGGGCCCTGGGCCCACCACAACCCAGGGGTTCTTTAGCTGCTCTTACCAGCAGAGAAGTACCGCTCCAAGTGAATACCTCCTGATGTCATCTGAAAGTCATTGCTTTCCTGATCTTCTCATAGTCCTAACCTAAACCAACAGTAGCAATCTAGCCAATGAAACAATACAGCTCCTGCAAAGGCTCTCCCAATGTTTGCTCAATGGCCAGCACTGCTGCATTGCCCTTATGCATTAATGTTTTGGCACCCTTGAACACCAGCTCTAAAAAATTTGCTTTTGCATATGTTCATAGTTTCATCTTGTTACCACCTTAAACTAAAAGCAACACCACATGAAAGTATGATTTTTCTTTGTAAATATTTTTTTGCTGATATTGTAATGAGATTCTAGCTTTAACTACTGAAACCCAGGGAATAATGATGCTTACCTTTGCAATTTTCCCCATTTCATTAAGGGGGGCTCTCTCATCTTCGAACTCTGAAAAAGCTGCCTCAACCTTGACAATGGTCTCTTCATGACTGTTGCAGACATTAGGAAGTCCACTGGGGAAGTAGAAGCGTGGAATGTTTATGGATAAAGGGGCAGCAACAGTTACTTTATTTGGAGGCAGAAGTGACTGCGGGCTGACTGTCAAATTTGCAGGAGCTGGGGATGGAGTCACAGGTTTCTTCTCTTGTTTATTTTGGACCTAGAAAGATAATGCATGAAATTATTTTTTCTACAATCAAATGTGAAAGAGAAATATAAGAAAAATTAACCCATCAAATGAACAGAATGTAATTAGCAACGCAAGTGTCAAATGATGAAGTTTTTCTACATACTATTGATATGTGTGTAACTTTTTGTTAACACTGCACTTTCTTGCACTACTCTACCTTTCTAAGTTCCTAAAGTAGCATTCTTTCAAAGCTCTCCAAGGAAGTGGGCAGGCTTCTGATGAGCACTAAATCCAAACAATGAGCTGACGAGAGAATATATTCATTTATTTTGATCAATATCCCACGTTTTGGCTACAAAGCCCCCATTACTAAAGTGCTGCTGCCTGGAGTGCCCCTTTCTCTTCAGGGCTCCATGTGCCTTACCCCTCAGCCAAGCTGACTTCTGCTTACCAGTACAGGCTGTGTCTTGCCCATGTCCCTGCTTCCTTCTCTTTCTCATCACCTATATTGTACAGCTAAATGCCTGGTGATGGGCCGTGGAGAGTGCTTTTTCTTGACAGTTGTTTTGAGGGATTTCCCCTCTTTTAGGAGCTTCCTTCAGACTTTTAAAAAACTGGATTTTTAACTAGATCTTGGCTGGGAACCAGTTTCAATCTCTGAGGCCATCTTGCTTCCAGTTGGCATTTCTAATGGTAAATATTTGGTCCTTCCCACACTTTGGGACTCTCTATCTTTGCTTCAAGTGGTCATGCTTAGAACTCACACATGCAACTTCTAACAGTGATTTGCCATAGTGGGGTGTGTAGATTATTGTGTTGGTGTTATCTTTGAGCAGAGTGTGTGCGAGTTGGGAGATTTATAATCCTGTCTCTGTGTACTAGCAGAGGCCTGAAATTCCACACACAGATCTTCCAGATCTCACCTCCCCCCGCGCAGCGTGCAGCGTGTTGTGCCAGTTTCTCCAGCCCAGTCAGCCTTGTTGTCAGACTGATTCCAGCTTCCCTGTTGCAGATTAATCCATGGAGTCAGGAAACACTCTGGAACACCACAGGTCTAATTCTACCTGTTTATTCACTTAGCAAGTAAAGTTCTACAGAGTATACATTTCCTAGTTACAGTCCATGTGCAGAGTATAAATGCATAGCAAGCATTACATCCAGTGGAGTAAGTTGAGCTTCACTCCACCTCAGCAAAGACGTTACATTGTTGCAGTAACAAAGTCCAGCAAGAAGAACAAAGGAGAAGAGAGAAAGCAGTCCTGCTTCTCTCGAAGATGGCTTCAGACAGAAAACAAGTTAGCACGTCATCAGAACATACAAACCATGTGACTAGCTCATATTGCTCTCAGAGTTCAGGTTCCCATGCGAAAAACACAGGAATCCAGAAAGACATAACAAACCTGTTTACAGCCATTCTGTCCCTTCCATGTGTGCTGCAGCTGGTGAAGTGATACATATCACAACAGTTTTGTCCAACTCTTTGTTTTTCTGTACATCTATGGTGCCTGAACCAAACCTGTGCAATCCCAGCAAGTATGTTAACAACTTGTCCACTATTCTTGCTATTCAGTATTAGTATAGATTGATCTTTACTAGGGAAACCGATGGAATAGCTAATAACTTCAAATCTATACTTACAGTGGCCCAGCTCCTCAGCTGTGCTGTAGAACATAACACATTAACAAGGGAGTGTCCATACATGCATTCTTCACACATTTCATGTCACCTTTCCCCTCATTATCCTAGAACTTATCTTATTTATCTAAAACATTTTACCACACCTGTTCTTGTGTTCAAGGTAGCTCCACAGTTCTCATACACCAGTGATGGCGAACCTATGGCACGGGTGCCACAGCTGGCACGCAGGGACCTCTCTGTGGGCACTCAAGCCATTGGTCACCAGATCACGAAAAGACCGTCCCCTTCTGCAAAACACTAATGATCTTGTTCTTTCTCACAGTGTGGAACAGAATGATTTTATTCTAGAATTCCTGTTACAGAATTCTTTTCTACATTGTTATCACATTTAAAAGATTTTGAAGAATGATGCACAGAGCATGGCTTGGATGTAAAGCCCTAACAGTTGACCTGAGTGCTGCATGTGTTGCTCTCAAACTAACGGAGTATGAGCCAAGGTTTGACAAATTATCAGCATGCATCAAATAGCAAAAATCACATTAATTGTGCAAAACCATGCCCAATGCAAACTTTTACCTAATGCAGTGTTTGCAGTCCAAGACATAAAGTGTTTAAAATGTGTTAAGCACATTTAGTTTTCTTGTTTATCTTGCTCATCCTAGTTCAGGTTGACTTTTACTTTTACTAATCCGACACCTGCAGAAGCAGGGAAAGGGCCCGGGGTAAAGCTTGCCCCATACAATTTCAGTCTGGCATATAATCATATTACAAGTTGAGAATCCCTTATCCAAAAATACATGTGCCTAATTATTTAAAAAGTTTGTATAAATTCCCTTCAGGCTATGTGTACAATGTAGTACTATAATAATTTTTTGAGTTGATTTTTTTTCAACAAAAAACTGTATCATTGAAAGCTCTGTTATTGTGTTTTTCTTTTAAGACAAAAGATGTTAATTAGTTCGGACAACTGTATGAGTTGTTTTTCTAAAACTAAAACCTCGGTATTCAGGTTTAATTGCAGTGTTGGCACTTTGAAATAAATAAGTTGGTTTTGTGTTGCAGTTTGGGCTCAAAAAGGTTCGCCATCACTGTCATACACACTTGATTCTTCTTTCTGGAAATGTAGTTTTTTCTTAGTAAATGCTGGACTTGCAAAATATTGCTGCAGTGTAGCCCTGCATTCATTCATATCCCAATAACTTTGTTGCAGTGTGGTTTAAAGAAAAAAAATGGAGATACCTTGAGACTCATGCAGTAGTCACATTCCAGCATCATAAAGTAGCTTAGTTCCAAGATCATTAGGCAGCTAGGTTTTGGATTCTACTAGCAGATGAAATTAACAAGATGGCCAAATGAGTGTATGAAATGGTGCAAATTCACACACTGCCTCCCCACTAAAAGGAGATTCTGACTACAAAGAAGGAAAAGGAAGAAAGGTGCCAGGATGAGGAATAAATGTCAGACTGTTTGTGCCAATGTTTTCTGAGAAAACCAGGAAGTGGTGCAGGAAGAGTAATAAGGTATGGGATGCAGTGCTTGCTGCATATCCTCCTTGCATGCCTAAGAGAAGATTGAATCAACAACTGCTCTTCTATATGAATCCTAAGAGTTGGCTGTTTAAACCATATTTGCAGTTTTCTAATTGAATGTCAAACTATACCCTTAGCAAAAATTAAAATAACTTTTTCTTCCACTTACTATCAGAAAGCACTTTAGCAGCCAGAGTTAATATGTGGAATAGTGAAACACAATCACACGTGTCCTCTTCTGCAGCCCTTTGATTGTAACCTTTAAAGCATATTTTCAGCAGTGGAGCAGAACAAAGCTTCCCCAATGCAGCTGACAATTAGGGTTATTAAGTAAGGAACGTAGCATGAAATACACAGGAGCATTTATTTTCTTCAGCAAATAGGAGGCAAGTTGTAGTTATTTTCAACTAATAATCTTCATTAATGTTAATATTCTTATCCTCAAGAGGAAAATACCTTTGGGCTCTTTCCTCTTGTTTACCAATAGGGCATTTGTGTGCTAAGCTTGGAAGACCTATTTTTAAACCTATGGGTATCTGGTGCAAATAACCTTCTGAAAATAGAAAAGCCTAAGGGAGACACAGTTCCAAGCCCTGATCCAATAAAAAGATACAAAGAGGAAGAAAAAGAAAAGCACATTCAAACCTGGGCCTGCTGGAATGACTTCAACCTCTTCTTGAATCGGGATGGAAGAACAAAATCACAGCCTTTTGCGAGGAAAGCTAACTCTCCTCTTAAATCTGGGTCCCTTCGCAGAGATGTTTCCTTGATCATCATCTTGCTTAGATCCTGAGCAAACTTTTGTCTTCCCAGCAGAGGTATAAAGTCCCTCCGGGAGATAACTTCAACCACAATGAGCTATTCTCTTGGTTTGGGTTTTTTATGGTCAAGAGGTTCTAAGTGAAACATACCTTGCCTTCTTCTTATTCACAGCAAGAATTGTTTGATCACTGTACCTCACCCCAATGCCAAAGAACCTTTTTTTCTGACATTCAAATAATCCCTGAGCATTAATATCTCTGGATGCCTCTTTGCAATTCTTTATCAGGAGACATGATCTATACCAGAATCTATGTCCCTTCTGGCTACATGACAGTCAGACAATCTGTCCTTGGCTTGTAATCGAGCAGAGGTATTGTGGGAAGGGAAGTACCCACCACTACCAGTGGTGCTAAAGTTAGACATACTGCAGAAGTAGCTAAATATATCACCTTCACAGATAGTACTTATTTTATGAGCTTCAGAGGTGAAATTTGAGGTGCAAACTTACAGGCACTAACCTCAGCTGGAAGTAAAGACATATGCCATAGCTCAGGCCTGTGTGAAAAATTGTGTTATGATCTGCCCATCATAAAAGCATATATTTTTCTAATTTGAATATGAACGAAAATAGTTGGGGCTCTTTTAATTTTTGTTTTTCTTTCTTATTAGGGAAAAAAATAGCTGTTTCCTTAAAGTCAAAGGAAATATATTTGGAAAAAAATAAGTTATCAAGTTATCAAGTATTTTCCTTACACATTTAAAAGTACTAACTGTGCATTCCTATACCTGTTTACTCGGAAACAAATTGTATTGAGTTCAGTGGGACTTACTTCTTAATAAATGTGCTTAAGATTGTGCTGCACATGGCTATATTTATGAGTACCAGGTAGAGTCTTGGATAATCGATTCAACCATAATAGCATGTTTTCAAAATATCTAAATGTCTAATTACTTGTGTTTATTTTTGCTGTACCTTTAAATTTTCAAGCAAAGGCTGATACTTGTGCTAATGACAGCAGATAAAAACTTAGCCCCTCTTCCAATGAAACCAACAAACCATCAGATTATAAAAATCCTCAAGAAGGTGAAAGAGTTTGGAAAGTCTTAATTGCAGGTACTCTTCTCAAAACCTGAACTTTAAGCTAAAAAGATGCTTTGCTGAAGTCCCACAGATTAACAGCTATTGCCGCTACTGCACATATCAAAGCTGTGTTTTACATCTCACAAGGAATTTGACTGCCTGTAATTACAGATTGCTCTGGAACTCATGCAGATTGAGATATTAGACTCTCTCCTACTGGTACCCTGATCTGGGAGAAGACAGAAGAGAAAACTCATATTCACATGTTTATTATTTTACTGTTCCATGAGGGATAATAGAGTTAGTGCCAAAACAATTACACCAAGAAAGGGTGGGCAGGATGATAAAGGCATGTGATTTCTCAATCAGATCAGGAATGGAAGTACCAACACTTGGGACTTTCATATCCAAGGAACTTATTTAGCTTCAAACAAGACTAGCAAAATGCAGATTTTGCAAGTATTCAACCTGGAAATCCTAAATATCATATTTGTCCATAGGATGTTTTTTCCTTTCCTGTTAAAAAGGATCCCACAACAGGAGTCAGAAGAAATACTGATACCACTAGCAAATACCTCACCAAGAACAGGAGACAAATGTGAGAAGCAAATATAGTTTTAAGTTAAGATAATATTAAATTTATTTTTAGAATAAAAATTGAATTATGATTCCTTTCATTCTTCATACATACACTTCCATTTCATTTCTAAAACATCCCTGTGTTTTAGAACAGCTGCACCACATGTGATTAATTCCCAAAATCTCTTATCATTTCCATATAGGAAATTGTGACTGCATTCAGACAATTATTTTTACTGAGATATGGAAGCAACTTTCCCTGTCATGCTTTGAGGCATGAATCCCAATTCAGAACAACTAGCCTAAGGACTATATAATCACAATAAAGGAACAGAGGATGGAGAAGCATTTCCAGGGGGGAAAACACGTTCACTCATTTCTTCTAATTTCAGCCACTTCCTTTAGACTGGGTTCGGACGACACGATAAGCAATGGTGGTGACTCACCATTACTTGTTGGGTGTGTTGTTCGAACTCAGTCATTGTGACTCACTCACCATTGTGACTTATCATTGTTTTGAACAACGATAAGTCACAATTGTCTGTTCTAGGGTTTGTTTGTACCACGATGGCTTGTCATGTCGTCTGAACTCGGACAACATGACCCATCGTGGCACAAGCCCTAGAATAAGTGGGCCGCTTGGCAAGAGCAGACGTTGCCGCTCTTGCCAAGCAACTGGCCACAGAGCGCGGCTGACAGCTGCACCCAAAGTGCCCAAACGGCGCTAGGAGGCAGCTGTCAGAAACTTCCTCTGTCCCCGCCATGGAGTGGATCGGGCACCCCCGCTTCCTCCTCCTCCAGACTAGACCCCTGGAAGAGGATGAGGGAGGCGGCGATCTGCTCCATTCGGCTGCTTGGCATGCCGAGCAGCCATAGGGATCAGAGCACAGCCTCCTCCCTGAAAGGTTTTCTCCCAGGGGGAGGCCGTACTCTGATCCCCATGCTGCCACCACCGTCACCGCCCCGGTGAGTGTAGCTAGTTCCCGCCTACGATCTATCACAACACTGCTGTAACAATTCACTGTTGTTACTACCTGCTTATAAGTTGCTGCCATAATGTGAATTTTAATTGGTTTCTCTATGAACTGAATTGGTTTTTTAAATAAATTTTGACTTGATAAACGAGCGACGTCTTACAGTACAAGTAGTGTAGAGATGTAACTGCTTGCCTCGAGTGGGCGTAGCGGGATGAAATCGGCCCTGCTCACGTCCGCCAGAGACTCGCTTTGATATAAGAGTGTTTTGGATTACAAGCACGGTTCCAGAACGAATTATGCTCTCAATCCAAGGTATTACTGTACTAAAAATCATTTAAAATATATTTTAAAACAGTTCCAAAAGTGCTCGGGGAACTCATAATAGACATTATCCAATCAGAGCCTGCAATACTCACACCAAACCGAACATACAACTATTGTAGCAGTGCTAGTCACACTTCCAGAAGCCACTTCAGGTTTTCCAAGATATGGCTTGAAACACTACAAAAACCTACAAATTTGGTTTTACTAGGGCTGTGGCAGGACATAAACAATGAATGAACATGTGTCTTATGGGCAACAAGAGTTTTACCTCCAAGTATCTTACAAACTATTATCTGTAGACAGCCTCCACATACACTTTCACATCACATATATGTCTATTTTGCCATGTAAATACACAATGGGAAGTCCGAACTGATGGCAAATTCCCACAGTATATAATATGGAGAGAAAGATAAAAGCAAAAAGTATAGTGTTTTACGCAGAAGTTATATTCGTGTAGGAAATTCATCATGTGTGAATGGTTCCCATCTGTTAAGCAAAAAGATCTGCAATCTTACCTTAATAACCTCTGGCATCTGTTGTATTTGCCTTGGGACAGGTTCTTTGGTAGCTATGATGGAGGGAGTAGCCAAAGTTTCTTGAAGAATGTGCATCACTTCCTTCTCTTTTGATAAGCTTCCTTTGCCCATTCGGAATTCTACTAGTTCCTGAGCAAAATCTTCAATACTCTCCAGGATACGCAATAAAAGGGTTTTGTCTTCTTCCTCTATTTTATGACCATTGGATTCTATGAGTTTTGATAAAGAGGAAGAAGCAGTTTTGTCTGAAGATGAACAGGCTTTATCTTTATTTTCAAGAGTCAGAGATAGACTAATATCCTTCAAACATGCAGGATCACTCTGCTTAGTGGAAGTCTCTCTCAGAGTGGTCTCCATTTTCTGTGAAAAATGCTCCAAATCTAATAGAAGTTTGTCTATCTCTTCTTGATTGTTTTTTCTGGTTTCTCCTTTAGAAATCTGAACAGTACCATCAAAGCCTTGACTGACTGAGGTTGCCGGGGTGAAGGTTTGGGCCAGTGTTACAGGTTGTACTACACTAGGTGATGTTTTACGAGGATCTACCCTTTCAGCTCTCTGCTGGCTGCTTTCTAAATTATCCCATATTCCTCTACCCTTAGCACTGAATACACTACCTAATACCTTTTCTCTATCTGATTCTTCCAAAATGTACAGAGTTTCTGTGGGAGAAATGCAGTCTGATGGGTTTAAAGATAGTAATTGAGGTAGTGCACATGCTTCATTTCTAGATCCTAAATTGTCCTGCTGGTTGTTGATATGCAAAACATTTGAAGAAAAATCTACAGTGGGGATTTGGGTTGGATTTGCTGAGGTATTTGTATCAGTGCTATTCTGGCTACCTCGTAATTCTGTAGTAAGAGACTGCCTTGTCACAGAGGATGGGGAGGATACAACATCCTCGTATCTAGGTGGCTGTTCATTGCCAAATATTGGGGAGAAATTAGACTGCTGCAAAGCAGACAAACTGTTAATCAGTTCTACCATGTCACCAGGTTCGGTGAGCCCAGGCTGTCTAAATTCAAAAGGCAGTTTTTTAAGGTAAGAAGAAAATCTTGTCATTAAATTCATATAGATCATTTCAGAATTGGCCAAGAGATCATTACCATTTCCTCCACTGACACTACCTGAAGATTTCTTCTTGATGCACTGCTTTATTATATCAGTACACTTCTTCAAGTCCTCTGAGCACTTCAGCAAGATGTCCAAGCACATCTTAATATCTCCACTGGAAGAACCATCAAGCTTGTGCTTTTCCAAAATCTGTGTGATAAAACTATCTTCAGAGAAAGTCTGCATAGGTAAGGGAACTGTAGAATTCACATTTCCCTCTGCTGAGGTACTGCTGACCTGCCATTTCTCCTCAGGTGAAGAATGCTGTGACAGGCCAAAGGGAGGGGGGGAATTTTCATCATTGCTGAAATGTCCATAGATCAAGTCAAAGTCTAGTGACCTTCTGTTGAATGGGTCTGACTTAACTTTTCTTCCCTTTCTATAGCTCACTTGTTGACTGGAAGAGTTTCTGAGTTTTTCAAATGAAAATTCTTTTATTTTTCCACTAGCAAGATTTATGGCTTCTCCAGTGATATCTTTCAGACTGCCAGTGCTTTGAACAGAAGACCCCTTTTTGAGTCTTGGATTGCTAGGAAGGATTTGGTGATAATCTTCATCCACAGACAAAACAAGGGAATGTTCCGGCATTGAAAGCCTGTGGGTCAGGTCTGAGCTCCTAAGATTTGGTGTTGGGACCTTAATTAGCTCTGCACAAACACTGTGGTGGGCCACTATGCACATAACTCCTTGCTTGAATACCCGACATGCTCCAGTGCAATAATGCACAGCATGTTGAAGTCTACGATCTATCACAACACTGCTGTAACAATTCACTGTTGTTACTACCTGCCTATAAGTTGCTGCCATAATGTGAATTTTAATTGGTTTCTCTATGAACTGAACTAAGACAGCAATCACATTACCACTCTTCAAATCACACACACGTTCCTGGGTGATTCAGTTGACTAAGAAAATCGACTTTGATGTGGAAAAGCAATGCATTGGCAAGATTCTCTACAGTCAACAGGTCTAGGATAGGCATGTATGAGAAAGTTAACATAACCAGTTAAGGCTGATTTAAGGTACACTGGTTACATTTTCTTTATTTATTGAAATATTGAAAATTTGTATCCCACACCAAGAGTGCCATACTGATGAAAGATTGTCCCCTTCTCTCAATTTTAATGAATATCAGAGGTAGAATGATAGAACTTCAATCCACTTGACGAAAAAGGAAGGAATAGTTTTCTCTTGAATACTTTGTCCAGATTTGCTGCTTTGTGGGTCAGAAGATACCATGGAGAAGGAAAAGGCATGTAGAGTACTTGATTGATCCAACTCTTCCATTGATGTGGAAGATACCTGCAATTACATATACTGTTAGTAAAAGCAACTTCAACTCAGACTTCAGCTATTACTTTATCTTTTCTGCAGATATTATCTCAGTGCAATCCTATGCATGTTTACTCAGAAGTAAGTCCCACTGTGTTCAGGATTGCAGCCTCAGTTTTTAAAAAAACTCCATAAGTAATCTCTGTACACCTTTATTCTGACTATGATGTGGTTCCACATATTGCATGAGATATTGTTAAATCACAAGTCTTTCACATTTTGCTGCATCTAATGATCCTACAAAACCAATAAATTATTCACCCTATTATATTAAAGCAATTATTTTGCAATTAAATAACAAGGGTCTATATGTCTATTTAAACATTTCAAAATAAAATAAATTAAAATGTATACAGCATGGCCACCCATGGTCCCAATGAAATTAATATGACTTAAATAAGTTGCAACTAACTTGTTTGTCTCATTTTGTCAATCTGGAGCCAAACTGATAAAATCCACCAAGCACACATTAATATAAAATATATCTATGAAAAATAGAGCTTTATACTGCCATACCTTGAACTGAAACTGTCCAACAAAAGTCTAATGTAAATAGTCAATTCATTCAATTTCAATAAGAAGACAAAATATGGCTGTAGCTGATTTGTAATTTCATCTGCATATTCAAGAAAATGAATTGCTGGCATCTGTTCCTGGCCTTTCTTTACAATAGCTAATACATCACAATATCTAAAACATCACTATGCATTTAGCCCATATTCTAACTTTAGTATCCATGTATGCAGGTTCCAACCATTTGGCTGAACACTCTGAACCTGAGTCCTCGTTCGTAATCAATTGCATACCATAAAATGTTTGTTACAGAAATAATCCTTTTCCTGGGACTGGGATCCTGTGGGACCCTGTGACATGAAGATGCTTACAAGCAATACAAAGAGCATTTCTAGTTATGGAAAGGCCTGGGCAGTCAAAATAATGGTAATGTTGGGTTTTAAAACATGTCCTCTGAGATTTGGAGCAGGTTGCACAGACCACAGAACTATGTTTGCTTGACCTCAGTGGATCAAAGTAGCAGTTCTGCTTCCTAGTGTGGACATGAATCAAGGTATAGATAACCAGAGCTAATAAACATGGGGATTTCCTCCTAATGCAAATATTTGCTTCATTGGAGTAATTTTCTTCAGGATCACAGCAGGAGAGGAAAGGGTTAAACTCCACTTTCCCCGCCCCCAACCTGCTGAGATCCAGATATTATCAGCCCTGCCACCCAGGAGCTGCTATTTGCATTTTTAAAAACATGTTTGTTAAATAGAAAGACACATTTAGGACGCAATCCTATGCATGTTTCGACAGAAGTATTCCCCAACCAGCATAACTGTCTGGGGAATTCTGGGAGGTGTAGGATTTTTTTTCTGTTGAAACGTGCATAGGATTGCAACCTTAATTCATATCTCTACGCAGAAGAAATTCCCACTCAGTAGGGCTTACTTTCAGGAAAGTGGGTACAGGATTGCAGTTAGAGCTATTTTAGGTCAGAAAACCAAGAAATAACAAATGTTGTAAACAAAAAGAATACTATCTCCTCTTCCTCCTCTTAAAAAACAATGTTATGTTAGCATTTTCATCAGCAAAATTGTGTAACAATGGCTCATGAAAGACTCCCGAGCATATCAGTTTTGCTCCGGCAGGGGCTTCTTTTTCTCACTTTGATTCTCTTTATTCTTTTAACTGGGGAACAAAGCACATTTAGGTGTACATTGGAAGCATTGTGCCTTGGCTATTTTTGGGGTTCATATAGTATGAACTGTGCATTTATTAAATGCTTTCTCATAATGCCTTATGTGCAAACGCTAGGTGAGTTGGACTTGGCATACTGCTGATGCACACACAAAAGCTCTAAAATCACTCCATAAGATTTATCTCAATTTCATACAAAAAACCACTCCTTTTTTTTAACAGATACGGTTATCTAGTTCAAACTAAGCTCAAACAGACTTTTTTTTAAAATAGATATTTGTAGCTCCCACAATTATGAATAGAAATGAAAGATTCCTTAGAAGAAACTTGTTTTATTTCTTTAAGCCTGTAGCTGTTTTCCAGCTGAGCTTCTAGTAGCATGAGCTATTATATATGCACTTTATATGGACTTTGTTTTAACTTACTGTCATGCAACAAACTCCAGCCTTCAGGGCAGTAAAATTGTTTCAGAGTTTAAACTGTAAATGAATAGGGTACTTTTGTATGATTACTTCCTTTTTTTTCTCTTTGTCAGAACATTAATTATTTCTGAAGGAAGAAAACAATTTCAAAAAGTAATTATATGCAAGGTTGTCTGTAAAACATGCAATGAGCTACATCCACTAAATATTGTACTACAAAGTTAAGTAACTGAAAAGTTACTGGTTCTGACTGTTCATGTAACAACTATCATCCACAACTCAGTTTCCTTGCATCCAATGAGCAGAATCCAATGGGGAACTTACGCCCCCGCCAATTCTCTTACATTCCACCAATTTTGTTGCACAAGCAGGACCCACTGCTTACACAAGGGAGATTTTGTGCTTCTGTTTCTGAAAGGAAGCAGGTCAGCAGAGCTCACGACCTGCCTCCTTCCAGAAACTATCCGCTCATTCCGGGGCTTCCTCTAGGAAGCGCTAAAGCTTCCTTGCATAAGCGGTGGGTCCTGCTTGTGCAACTCTGCCTATTAAGGAAGGGAATCGGTGGGGCGGAAGGGAATCAGCGGGGGCGTAAGTGGCCTTTTGGATTCTGCCCCATGTGTACCAAATAAAAATAAAGCAGACCTTGCCAGTATCTTAAGGACTTCTGTCCTATTCTCCAAGCCTTTATATTACACCCCCCCAAGCTGAACTGGTGGGAACTTGCCACACACAATTTAAGTGTACTGTTCATCCCAACATTGCTTCAGTTAAGCACATTGTGTTCCACCAAGAAGCATGAAAAACCACTGGGATATGATACACAAACTAAGGAATCATCCTACTTGCTACCATGCCCCACATTTAGCATTTGACATTTTCTTCTATATACAATTAATATTCTTCTATATAGAATGTATCTATTTCTGATTAAGCCCGTTTGTCTGCATGAAATCAGAGGAAACCTGGAAATCTTTTCCTCATTCTTGGGAGTAGGGCTGGTACATCCACTGATGTGTGGAACAATTTCCCCAGAAGCCATTGTTTCATTGTTCCAGTATACTTGTGATCTTTTTTTTATTTAGGTACAATCTAACCTAATTAGTCTCCAAAGAGTTTCCTGAATCATCATCTTAAAACTGCAACAAATTACAGACTGAGCTAATACCATGTCCTCTATCACCAACATCTTTTTCTCTTCCTCTCCCTTTACATTTTCTTGTTTAACATCTAACTTGATGAAGAGTTCTGTGAAACTTGAAAGCTTGCTCACTGTTTTGTAACTTTTGGTCAGTCCTAAAGTAAAGGTATCATGTTACTATCTATATTTTATTCTTATGACCTGAGCTGTATAGGGCTTTATAGGTCATAACCAGCACTTTGAATTGTACCCGGAAACAGACTGGGAGCCAGTGAAGCTGTTGTAACAAAGGAGTTGTAGGTTCCCTGTAACCAGCCCCAGTCAGCAGTCTGGCAGCAGCTCGTTGGTTGCCTACATTAATGTTATAGCTCAGTGGCAGAGCACATGCTTTGCATGCAGAAGATCCCAAGTTCAATCCCCAGCTTCTCCAGGTAGGGCTAGGAAAGAATCCTGCCTGAAACCCTGGAGAGCTGCTACTAGTCAGTGACTGGGTTCACACAAGACACTAAACCTCAGTAGGTTAATAGGCAGAGTGGCTTAGCATGTTGTCTGAATGCTGTGTGGGGGTTATAAGCTTATAAACCACCCTGCTAGGCCATGGTTTGCAGTAGGGTTAAGAAAACCCTAGTAGGCTTAACGTGTTGCCTGAACCCAGACAACAGGCTAACCCACTGAGAAGCCAAAAAGGCACAGTAGCCCCTTGGCAAGAGCGGCAAAAAAGGGCTGCCACTATTGTCAAGGGGCTAGCAAAGGGTGCTTTCCACTCCCCCCAACTTTTTTTTAATGTAAAAGAAATAGTTAGCAATGGGCTACAAAGTTCCAATTCAGCATGGACACTTGTTTGAATGGACACAGTGTCCATGCCACATTAGAAATTTGTAGCCCACTGCTACCTATTTCTTTTACATTAAAAAAAGAGAGGGGGGGAGTGGAAAGCACCCTTTGCAGCAGAATCTTTGGGGGCAGCTCATGTACCCCTGGGCTGCCCTCACTTTCCCATGTGTGGATAACACAGTATCCACAAGCCCCCCCCCAAACCCCAAGATCCTGCAAAAAAGGGTGTTTTGGGGGACACCCCTCAATTCCCCCCTTCCATGCAGGATCCCCGGGGTTTTTTGGGGAGTGCTGGGAAGCCCCGACTGTCCCCTCGGTTTTGCCATTTACCCCAAGTCGAGAGCACCTCAGGAAATGACAAAACCAGAGGGAATCCCCAGTGGTGGTGGGGGATTAGTGCAAATGACAACTGTGGGGGAAACTCAGTGCTCCTGTGGTGTACCCTGGGATACCTGCAGGAGGACCAATGAGGGAAGAGGGTGGGGGAGATGGCCAGGGAACCCTGCTGTGCCTGATCATTACTTGGGGCCCCAGGCAACTTTAAACTCACAGAGGTTTCAGAACCTCTGTGGGTTTAAAGTGTTGTGGGAACCCAGCCAGTGTCTACAATACTGGGCTAGATGGACCAATGGTGTCACTCAGTATAAGGCAGCTTCCAATGTCCCTTATTGTCCTCAGACTGTTCCTATAGTGGACAGGAATGCCTGGGAGTTGGTTGTACATGGTCTTTCCTCACTCATAATTTACTTACTTACTAAGTGCTAGGGATGTATGAGAAATTCATTTTAGTTTGTTTTTGATCAGGATTTACCCAGTTCACACCTAATCGGGACTGAACACTGACTGCAGATTGTGTCCGAGTTCAAGTCCATACATTTCTGAGCTTCCAATATGATTCACAGACCAAAAGAATGTGTTCAACAGCATGTGTATATTTGAAAAATGTGCATTAAATGTATACTTTTGAAAAATGTGCACAAATATGCTTTAATCAATGCAAGAAGAATGTGTACATTTCAAAGACGTACATTTGGAGAAATACACATGAAAAGACAAACAGATTTTCATGCAAAAAGAAGGAAAAAAAAGCTCACAATCTGATATGGACTCAAGTCAGAACAGTCTTTGAGATGCAATTTGGAGAACTTTGGTGAGCTCTAGTTTTGTTGATTAACACACTTTCCTACTTATATCCCACCTTTCTTCCTTCAGGGAGCCCAAGGTAGCATACATGGGGTCCCATGGTCTCCCATTCAGTCACTGACCAGACCCAGGCCTACATAGCTTCAGCAAGGGGTTGTGGTTTTGAGTAACCTGCAAGGATTTTGAAGGGATTTAACATTCTTGACTCCCCCTTTAACTTCCTTTTTACCACGTAGGAATGTAACCGCTCGGCTCGGGGGGGGGGGGCGTAGCGGGCTCACACACATCCGAGACACGCGGGCCTTACCGGGTCCCAGCCCCGCTCGCCTCTCCGTGACGAGCTGCCCGCGTCTGCCGCAACAGTCCCATCGCGTCACTTCCGGCCGCAACAGGACCCTGTGCCGGCGCAATGGGACCCTGCACTGTGTCTTTTCCGTAGAAACCAGGGCAACAGGGCTTAAAACGGCCGTTTTAAGCCCTGTTGCCCTGGTTTCTATGGAAAAGACGCAGCGCAGGGTCCGGCGCAGGGTCCCGTCGCGGCGGGCGGCTCGGAGAATCGCTCTGCGCCACTGAGAATCGAGCGGTGGGGGGCCCAGCGCGGATAGGTGAGGCAAGGCAAGGCGCCCCCCCCAAAGGTACGTGATTCATCACTATTTACCAGTTCCCTCATTTTAGAGAAGTTTTTCCTTTTGAAGTGTTCGACTTCCTTGGCAATTTTCCACTTAAATATCTATTAAACCTGATAGCACTGTGGTCACTGTTTCCAACTGGTTCAACAGTATTTACATCTTGTACTAGGTCTTAGGTGACACCATTTAGAATTAAATCCAGGGTCATTTCCCCTCCGAGGAATGGCCAACTGTTCTGGGGCAGTCATTTAGGGCAACTAGAAATTTAACCTCTTTGTTGTGACTGGAACATTTATTCAGTCAATGTGGTGGCAATTGAAGTCACCCATTATTACTACCCCTCCTCGTTTGGAGGCCTCCCTGATTTCGTTTATAGTGGTGGGGTTGATCTGGAGCCGGCTGAGGCTCGTTCCGGGTTCGCCCCCCCCCCGTGAGCGGCGGTGGCCAGATCCCGCTCTTCCGAGCGGCGCGGAGCGTGGTCCGCGCTGCTCGCGCTGCTCGAGCTGCCGCCACCGGAGGACCCCCCAGCCCTCCCCGCTGCTGCTGCCACCGCTGGAGGACCCCCCAGCCCTACCCGCTGCTGCTGCTGCCGCCGGAGGACCCCCGCCGCCCCCAGAGGACCCCTGCCGCCGCCGGAGGACCCCCGCCACCCCCTGCCGCCGTCCTACCTGGTACAGCGCGCCTCCGCTGGTTCCGCTGCCTCTGGAGCCACTGCTCCGGCGTGCTGGAGCCCCGCCCAGCGCTCTGTTTTGGTGCGGGGAACCATGGCAACAGGGCTTAAACGGCCCTGTTGCCATGGTTCCCCCCTGCCAAAAACAGAGCGCAGGGTCCCGTCGCGTCACTTCCTCTGTGCCGGAAGTGACGCGACGGGACCCTGCGGACAGGCTCTCCGCTCGGCGGAGAGCCCAGGTAAGGCTCGCGCGCGGGGCTGAGCAGCCCGTCGGACGCGAGCAGGCCCAGTTCGGGCCTTGCTCCTGTCTGCGGGCTGCTCGGCTACATCTCAAGATCACCCTAAGTGTTCTGGTCTGGGGGATGATAGCATGTTCCTAGTACTAGATTAGTTTTGGAGCCTGGTATTGTTCATGCTGAGACACCGAATTTGCCTTATTAGCTGGTAGTGTTGACCCTTGGATTTTAGAGATTCTGGTAAAATTACTTGAAAATATTAAAATAAATCACTAGACCACATTTGTATAAGCAAGGATGGCCCCATGCAAACTAGCAGACTAAAAATTCCTAAAAAATATTAGGCTCAACCCTTTGCTCTAAGGCTCTATCTAGGCAGGAATGCATAAATACATACCTTTTGAGATATATGAATTCCCTTTTCCTTGGGGAGACACATTTTTCACTGGCAACTAAACACTGCAGGCAAAGACAGGTAACCGAGAGAGGATAAACTGTCTTTTGGGCAGCTTCATCACCATTACGCATCTTACCATCAAGGAACTCCCAAGTAAGCTACGAAGGAATTCCAGAATTTATAGAAATCATTTAAAAACCACTGTGCTGTGTGAACATTGGGGCCTTGGCTTGCTTCCTAGCTGTGACACAACTCCTAATTTCCCAAGCTTGACTCAAGCACTTCTTTCCAGACTCAGAACAAATGACCTATTCTTCGTGACCTGAACCCAGATGCCATTCTATTTCTTACTACACCCCTTGCCCAATTTGCCTCATATCTTCCCATGTCTTTAACACAAAAAGCATAAGTTCCAGACACAACAGCTGAATTCAACACAAAATCTCAGTGCACTTGTGAAGGACTGCCAACCGGTCCTTTACTCAAGACCAGAGAAAGGTGCAAAACTGCCAGCCTTAGCTCTGCCGTCTTGACTTGATTCTCTCAGGGCCTTGCCCTTGGTCTATACACTGGATTTAGCACTGAACCACAGAGAGACCACACACACTGCGTGGGGTAAAACCAGGAAAGTTTATTTAAGGTAAACAGATTACAGTAAAAGGTGGGGAATGAGGGAAGAGGGAGAAAGGTGGGGAGACACTTTGGTACATACAGTAGAGCTACAAAATAACAAAAACTAGTTCCTTTACCATATAAATACCTAGGAGGCACTTACTCTTCTTTGCCTAGGGGTTAGTCTTCTCAGGGTTTGCCTTAACAAAAACCCTCCTCCGTGCGAAGCGTGCAGACAACAATGCAAACCAGAAGCCACAGCAGCAGTATAGATTCTTCCCCCCACCCCTCCTTTCAGTAGCCCAGGTGCCTTTAGCCAATCAGGATGAACTTCATCGCGGCCAGGCAGGGGAGGGGTGTGGCTCTTTGCCGCATTGTCATGTCTTTGCCATCAAAGACATGGGAGACTCTGCGGCGTCAGGAGCCATCAGAGAAACTATGTACATTTTGCATTTCCCAGGCCCCAGTTAGGATTACTGTATACTCGTTTACACGTGTGGAGGTGTGTGTGTGTGTGTGTGGTGCAGGAAACTCTGACTCTTTTTCTCCACATCTCCCCCATTGGAAAAGATGAAATTGGGGAGTCTGAATTCTCCCCATTTCATCTACACTAACCCAGAAGAAAAAGCCTTTGACAGTCCACCACCACCAGCACACCTTCTCTCACTCACAACAGAAAAAAATCAAGAAGCCTGCAAGGCTAGGTTTGCATACACAAGAGCCATGTACAATTCAAATGGGAGTTTTAACCCTTCTGCTGCCTGACAGGCACTCTTTGTCTGACAAGCTTTACAGGGTTGCTGCTTTTTACACAAGTCTGTTAGGGGGCAGATAGCTGACTGAAATGTGGAACAACTTTTCAAATTGCCTTTATTTTAGCTTCTAAAGGCTTGGTTCTGCTGCCCTCCACCCAATGACATAAATACACCACTTCTTTACCAATTGCCTGAGTTCGTGGCCCCACCACCCAGGCTTGAATGGGATGACTGTCTCTGCCCTCCACCCAATGCCAGAAAACACAGCCCAGCAATTCTCCAACCTTCCAGACTTGGCTCGCTGAGCCTGGGTCAGGAAAGGAGACAACTCTAAAGTTTCTTCTAGCCCCCTGCTTTGTTTCCACGCCTCTAACAGATTTCTCTCTGGCAAATCTTCCCTTGACAACATGACATGCAGGTTTTTTGCATACACTTGTTTACATACAAATTGGCAGGGTACAGTTTGGGCTGACGTTTGCATTTGGGAAGAGACACCAAATAGTTTACTTTGCTCACGCACTGGATCACAGTCCCCAGGCCCCTCCCATTCCAGCGATAATTTATCAGTCCTTTTTTACTTTAATATCAGCACCCAATCTCTTGCTCTGATCTGCTTTGCCTCTGACAGTCTTTTGTGAAGGAAAGTACCCCTTCTCCCTTCTTCTAGCTTTGCAGCACCAGGCGCCTTCAGGGGAAACTTCTTTTTCCGTGCATCCGGTGGTCTTCGCTCTCCCTGCTTGCCCAAATTCTGCCTGCTGCTGCTTAGCCTGGCCACTCATTATGGCCCTCCCCTTAGCAACTGGATAGTCCAAGTTCAAAATTTGAGTCCATCTCCTGTGGGAGAGATGCAGGCCAGGATGTGCCCTCCCCCCTGAGTCTCGATAACATATTTGGGCACATTGTTAACACAATCAGACTCACCAAACTGCTGTTGACTCCACCAATTCAGCTCTTTGTGCACAAGCGGCTTTCTTGGGTCTTCTGCTCCTGCCTCTGGAAAGGCACGCACGCAGCCCATCTCTTGCTTCT
Organism: Shinisaurus crocodilurus; assembly: GCA_021292165.1. Lineage (NCBI taxonomy): Eukaryota > Metazoa > Chordata > Lepidosauria > Squamata > Shinisauridae > Shinisaurus > Shinisaurus crocodilurus. Next base: position 60,206,823 of record CM037878.1, read on the forward strand.
GGCCCTCCTCTCCTTGCCAAGGGCTCCTCCAGCTCCGGTTCTTTTGAATCACACATTTGCCGCCATCTGTTCGCTTGCTGGGGCACACAGGGATGCAGGTTGCTTTCACACAGCCCTCGATCCTCTGTGTTGCTCTCTGCTCTTGCACTCGATGGGGATGCTAAGACTTGCTCCAGTTTACTCACTTGCAGCCGCTGCTCACGGTCTCTGCCCAGGAGTTTGGGACAATTTCTCTTGAGGTGCCCTGGCTCCTTACAATGGTAGCACCCGCTGTTAGCCGAAGTAGAATCATAGAATCATAGAAAAGTAGAGTTGGAAGGGGCCTACAAGGCCATCGAGTCCAACCCCCTGCTCAATGCAGGAATCCAGGTCAAAGCATCCCCGACAGATGGCTGTCCAGCCACTCCTTGAATGCCTCCAGAGTGGGAGAGCCAACCACCTCCCTAGGTAGTTGGTTCCATTGTCTTATTGCTCTGACAGTCAGGAAATTTTTCCTGATGTTTAGGTGGAATCTGGGTTCCTGTAACTTGAGCCCATTATTCCGTGTCCTGCAAACTGGGATGATCGAGAAGAGATCCTGGCTCTCCTCTGTGTGACAACCCTTTAAGTACTGGAAGAGTACTATCATATCTCCCCTCAGTCTCCTCTTCTGAAGACTAAACATGCCCAGTTCTTTCAGTCTCTCCTCATAGGGCCTTGTTTCCAGTCCCTTTATCATCCTTATTGCCCTCCTCTGAACCCTCTTCAGTTTGTCTACGTCCTTCTGAAAGTGTGGTGCCCAGAACTGGACACAGTACTCAAGATGAGAGGCCTAACCAGTGCCGAGTAAAGGGGAATTATCACTTCACGTGATTTGGAAGCTATACTTCTATTAATGCAGCCCAAAATAGCATTTGCCTTCTTTGCAGCCACATCGCATTGCTGGCTCATATTCAGTTTGTGATCTACATCAATTCCAAGATCCTTCTCACTTGTGGTATTGTTGAGCCAACTGTCCCCCATTCTGTAACTCTGCATTTAGTTTCCTTTCCCTAGGTGCAGCACTTGGCATTTATCCCTATTAAATTTCATTCTGTTGTTTTCGGCCCAGCGCTCCAGCCTATCAAGATCTCTTTGAATTTTGTTTCTGTCTTCCAGAGTATTAGCTGTTCCACCCAACTTTGTGTCATCTGCAAATCTGATAAGCATTCCCTGCACCTCCTCATCCAAGTCATTAATAAAAATGTTGAAGAGCACTGGGTCCAGGACTGAGCCCTGTGGTACCCCGCTCGTTACCTCTCCCCAGTTTGAGAAGGAACCATTGATAAGCACCCTTTGAGTCCGATTCTGTAGCCAATTGTGGATCTACCTGATAGTTGTTTCATCCAGCCCACTTTTAGCTAGCTTGCTAATCAGGATATCATGAGGCACTTTGTCGAAAGCTTTGCTGAAGTCCAGATATATTTATTTATTTATTATATTTATGAATCACCCATCTGGCCAGACAACCGCCCACTCTGAGCGATGTACAATGCAATAAAATACAGGGGGGGGAACACACACACAGTATAAAACACAATAAAAAATCCTAACCCACCCCATATTCCCGCCTGAAAAGCCACGTTTTTAATGCCCGGCAGAAGCTAATCAAGGAAGGGGCATGGCGGAGGTCACTGGGGAGAGAGTTCCATAAATTGGGGGCTGCCACAGAAAAGGCCCTCCTCCTAGTTCCCACCAGCCTGGTTTCTCTGGCTGATGGGACAGGGAGAAGGCCATCCGTGGCGGATCTTGTTGAGCGGCCTACTTGATGTTGCTGGAGGCGCTCCTTGAGATGTACTGGACCGGAGCCATACAGGGTTTTAAAGGTCAACGCCAACACCTTGAATTCGGCTTGGCAAACAACTGGTACCCAGTGCAATTCTTTGAGCACCGGAGTGATGTGATCACACCGGCGGCAGCCTTTAACCAGGCAAGCTGCTGCATTCTGTACCAGCTGCAACTTCCGAACCGTCTTCCAGGGTGACCCGAGAGGAGACCAAGGCATGAACCACTGATAGGAAGCAGATGATTAGGAAGGTAGGGGCGCAACTGCCGTATCAGATGGAGCTGATACAGCGCCGCCTGGCTCACAGCTGACACCTGAGCCTCCATGGACAGCTGGGAGTCTAGAATGACTCCCAAGCTGCGGACCTGGTCCTTCAGGGGTAGATGTACCCCATTCAGCACCAGGTCAACATCCCCTAACCTTCCCTTGTCTCCCACCAGAAGTACCTCGGTCTTGTCGGTGTTCAGTTTCAGCATGTTCCTTCCCATCCAGCCACCCACTGCCTCCAGGCACTTGGACAGGGTTTCAACAGCCAAGCTTGGTGAGGACTTGAAAGAGAGGTAGAGGTGTGTGTCATCCGCATATTGATGACAGCGCACCCCAAACCTCCTGATGATAGCTCCCAGCGGCTTCAGGTAGATGTTAAATAACATCGGGGAGAGGATTGAACCCTGCAGCACCCCACAAGTGAGCGGCCGAGGGTCCGAAGCCTCCTCCCCAAGAACTACCCTCTGGTACCTTCCAGAGAGGAAGGACCGGAACCACTGCAATACAGTGCCTCCCATGCCCAACCCCTCCAGGCGGTCCAGGAGGATACCGTGGTCAACGGTATCAAAAGCCGCTGAGAGATTGAGGAGGACTAGAAAGGAGCATTCGCCCCTATCCAAAGCCGCAGCATTATATGTGGATATATTATGTCCACAGCATTCCCACAGTCCACAAGGGAGGTTTCCCGATCAAAAAATGAGATCAGATTAGTCTGGCAGGATTTGTTCTTGACAAATCCATGCTGGCTTGTAGTAATCACTGCATTGCTTTCAAGGTGCTTGCAGACTGACTTTTTAATAATCTGCTCCAAAATTTTCCCAGGGATTGATGTCAGACTGACTGGCCTATAGTTCCCAGGTTCCTCCTTCTTGCCCTTTTTGAAGATGGGAACAACATTTGCCCTCCTCCAGTCATCTGGCACTTCACCTGTCCTCCATGATTTCTCAAAGATAATAGACAGTGGTTCTGAGAGTTCTTCTGCCAGTTCCTTTATTACTCTAAGATGCAGCTCGTCAGGCCCTGGAGATTTAAATTTGTTCAGAGTAATCAGGTGCTCCTTGACCATTTGCCTATCAATCTCAAGCTGCAATCCTGCCCCTGCAGTCTGCTCTTCAGGTTTGCCAGGGAGGTCATAGACCCTCTTTTGGGAGAAGACCGAGCCGAAGTAGGAATTGAACACCTCTGCCTTTTCCTTGTCTTCTGTTATCGGATGCAGAGATCAGCAGTGAGTTATGCTTGTCTACTAATAATCTCTGACTCAGAAAATGTAGACAGAAGGTCATTGCAGCCACGAGTCATTTTTACTTTTAAATTGTTTTGTCAAAAGCCATTACCACAAGAAATACTGTTGCTGACTGCATAGCAGATCTTAAAATGAAAATTATATTGTGAACTTATGCGTTAAAATGAAATGAGTGTGGTGTCTTAATGCTTTCCACTCCTGTAACAGACTGTAAACATATGTTGCTGTTCCATCTCCTGCACTGAGCAACTAAGGGCCTAATCCTATGCATGTTTAGACAGAAAAAAGTACTACAACTCCCAGCATGCCCCAACCAGCCATGCTGACTAGGGAATGCTGAGAGCTGTAGGACTTTATTCTATCTAAACATGCATATGATTGTGCCCTAAATGCCTCTCACACCAGAATGACAGTTACTAGTACTTTTTTACTACTACTACTACCACAACAACAACCACCTATCATTATTATTATTATTATTATTATTATTATTAATTTCTTTACCACATCTCACTTTCACAAATTCCAAGGCAGTTTACAAAAGAATACAATAAATAGTACCATATTAAACCCTGATTCAAAGACAAGTCATGGCTGGGGGAAAGCCAAAGTAAAAATATATGTTTTGGGAAAGGGTGTATACTTTCACAAGAGTCATTACAATTTTGGAAGGCTGAATAGTTATGTAGTTTAGTTGGTCCTGGTGGGGGGTGCTATTATTATTATTATTATTATTATTATTATTATTATTATTATTTACATGTTTGTTTGTATAATTTGTATGTTTATGTATTTTGTATCTTATATGTTAAAATTTAAATATATATTTAAAAGATATGTTTTCAGTAAACACCTAAAACATGCCAGCATTAAGTCCTGGCGTACCACAGAAGGGAAATCATTCCACAGGACGGGCACCACCGCGGAGAAGTCCCATCTCTGTGTTGCTACCAAACGGAAATCAGTAGGCTCTGGCACAGACAACAGGGCCTCCCCTGAAGATTGCAGTTACCTGGGAGGTTGGTATAGGGTTAACATTTATTTATTTAATTTAAAATATCTTAATACCTCCCCTCACTGAAAAATTATTCCAGGATGGTTCACAATACCGGTAATACAATTAAAAATACAGTTCCAAAATGGGATCATTTTTAATTTATAATTTTAATGTATTTTATTTATTTATTATATTTATACCCCACCTTTTTTCCTGCAAGGAACCCAAGGTGGCTTACATAATCCTCCTCCTCTCCATTTTATCCTCACAACAACCCTGTGAGGTAGGTTAGGCTGAGAGTCATTCTAATTCCCTCAGAAGAACCTAGTCAGGTAGGTCTTTAATATTCCCATTTTACAGATGGGGAATAAAAGCAGAAAAATCGTTCTCCAAAGCCTTTAAATGAGTCCTTGGAAGAGGTACAACTTGAACCAACGTCTCCTGGATCTAGATCGAGCTCTCTATGCCACATTTTTCTGTACGTGTTTTATTTTGGAACTGCCTTTATTTGCTAGTGGAGTGTGTAAGACACATTCAGCTGGTTCTCCCCTATCTCATCCCCCACTGTCAGGTTCATCCTACTAACTACACGTTATATTAAGCACCACTTTTAGAAAAGTATGCTTAACACTGTAACTTATTCTGAAGGAAAAGCATCCAATCAGCAGCAACTGTTGCTGGTAAGGAGAGTCAATCAAATACAAACAGTAAACAGTAACTTCTCCCTTCACCTGTCTTCCTGTTTCAGAGGCTGGAAGGACTCCCTAGAACACTGAGCTCTGCTGCTTGTGCGGGGAGTGGGAGGGGAACGTGTAAGCAAGAGAAGAGAGCAGCTGCTCCTCTCTCCCTCTTTCTTGCTCACCGGCTTTGGGCACCATGGCAGGGAGGACTGGGCCCATGATGCTACCTTCTCTGCCTGCTCACTTGCCTTCTCTCTCTGGGCAGTGCAGCATAGAAGGCTGGTCATGGAAGAAGCAGCCACCTCAACCTCTCAGTTGCTTCTTGCCTGCACTCTATCTGGGTGGTGGCAGGTGGGGATTCGGCGCAACAGTCCTCCCCATCATGTTGCCCTGTGAGAGAGGATGAGTGAGCGAGTAAGATAATGAGGTGCCTGTTTCTCCAAGGTGCAGTCACTGCCTCCTTTCTCGCTTGCTCCCTCTGAACAGTACTGCTGGGTCTAATCCTTCCTGCTGCAACACCCAAAGAGAGAGGGTGTGCAACCCAACAGGTAGAGCCTTCTAGAGGGAGAGGGAAGATGAGGTATCAGAGGCAGTGGCAACCATAACTTCCAAACCCTTGCTGTCAACCAAGTGAAAGAAATGCTGGCTGAGTGACTGCATGGAGGCAGTGGCTGCTCTTGCAAAAAGAATTACTCACTCCCTTGCCCTCTCTCATTGAGCAATGTAGTGGGGAGCATTGGGTTTACTGGACCCCACCACTGTACCATCCAGAAGGAGAATGCAGGTGAGCAAGTGAGAGAATGAGATAGCTGATCCTTTTATGAGTAACTTTCTATGCTGCACCACCCAGAGAGGGGGGGGGGGGTGAGCACAGGTGGCTTCTTCTGCTTTCTTAGTAGGAAGCAATACAGGCCCAATCCTGCACACCAGGCTGGCCAATGAATGAGAGTAAGTAATTCTCCTTGTAGAAGCAGAATTCTTCACACAATTGCTCAGCCTTTCTTTTTCCCAGCACAGCAAGGAGTCAAGGACTGGCAGGTGATGGTTGTGTGGCTGCCTCTGATAGCTCATCTGCCCTCTCCCTCCAGGCTATGGTGTCCTGTAGATCTCCAGATTTTTTTGGACTTCAACTCCCATAAGCCCGTAAGTCCCAAACATCTGGAGATCTACCTTCTAATCACCCCTGCTCCTGTACAGCACCTAGCATCTCTCTACCTCACTCTAGTAGAGCACTTAAGGCCTGGAAAACAAGAGAAGCCCATGGCCTGCTTATTGCAAACCACTCCAGCAAGAGAGTCAACAGGGTCTCTGAAAAATGGGTTTGCATGGTTTATTCAAATCACAAGCATCAAGGAACTGCTATAGTTAATTCTGTGGCATGGAAAGATACGTGCTGCAAGTGACTCAGAGGACATGCCCTATTTCAGGAGGGTGGTGGCACACCACTTCTGCTCAGTTTCCCTAAGGGGAACGGCAGGGTATTTGACCGTATCTTAACTTCGGCAACTGTACTGTCTATAAAGTCGGGTAGAAGTGAAGTGAAATTGCGGGCGATGGTCGTCTTGAACGGCTGAACCCAGAAATAAATAGACCGAGGGGTAAACCGACCCCCTCCCTGCCGCCGCGCTACGAGTTAAAAGCAGCTCCGATGCCCTTCCTGAGTCTCGGCTGTCACCCGTTCCCCCTGGGAACATGGGCGCCTCAGCTGTCCCCAGCAGCTCCTAACTGCCACCAAAGGCGTTAGAAGTTCTTGAGGCGCCTCTTATTTCGCCCCCGACCGCTCCCTCTTCCCCCTCTCTAATCTCTCTCCGCCCCCTGCCCCGTCTAAAACGCAGCACGGTTTCCAGTCAGACCGCGGCTGCCTTTTGTGCCTCACTTTCTTATTCAGTTAGTTAGGAGCAATGAATAATAAACAGTGGCCATCAGTGTCTGAGGCGGCCGGGGCAGTAGCGTAGCACCTACCCGCCGCCGAGGAGACTCCCTCTCCCATCCTGGGGCGCTCTTCGGATTCGACCCTCCTCCTTCCTCCACCCTCTGGCGGAGGGAGGCTGCGCCTCTTTTCCTGTCCCTTCCGCACAATGAAGGGGGCGCCCGCACAGCGCGCTGAAGTGGGGATGGGGAGATGAGGAAAGAGAGGCAAAGGCGGCGTCAGTTCCCTGCCAAGGGAGGGCCGGCCCACGGGTATAGCATAACACAGATCTGCCCGAGTCCAAGGCGGGAGGCTTTCATTTTGGGGCCAGTTCCCGCCTGAAACTGTTTCAAGTGTCCCGCGGCGCCCGTGTCTTCTCAAGCCTCAGGCGGCGGGACGGAGGAGGGCAGGGTATAAGGACTTCGCCAAGGGCAACCGAGCCTCAGCCCTCTTTGCCTGTCCCGGCCGAGGGAACAGCTACAGGCAGCCGCCCTCTGAGGGCCCGGGGAATTAGGCAGGCAGTTCTTTCGGAGTTCAGGCTCTTAGGTGGGCGTTTGAAACAAAAGGCCAACGCCCTCAATAGCAGAATTGTGTGGAGCTCAGCTTGACGCGCGCTTTGTTGCAGAGGAAAGTTTGAAAAGGATTGTGGCAGTTCTTGAAAGAGTCAAGAAACCAGAAAAGAAAGAAAAACAACTCAACGTTTTATTATCCACTTTTAAACCACATGACTGTGGAACGTTGAGTCAAGATTATGGAACCCTTAGGTCTGGCATCTCTGAAATGCCAGCTGCAGTTTCCTGCCTCTTTTGACTCCAGGGCTCTTCCCACACAAAATGCACCCGCCCCACAATATTCGGCACATACTTGCTCTCACCGCACCCATCTTGTGCGCTCATCAGCTCAGTCCCCACCGGCTGAAGTTTGGCTCCTAGTTCCTTATTCCATTCAGCGGTGTATATGCGGTGTATATGCAGTCGGAATAAGGGACTTGGATTTGATTAGCTCTGTATCCTGAAATAAGCCTTGGGATGGCCCAAATAACACAACCATGCTATTAGGAGACTGTCACTTGTGAATTGCCCTTTCAAAGTGCCAGGCTAGAATTTGTTTTGCCATGAAGTGCTCAGGCTCTAAGAATCCAATCATTCACCTAGGCACGAGGAACTGAACTTAAGCAACAACTTTGGACAAACTAAGGTTTGGGCCACCTCAAGACCATGCCTCTGGGAGGCTGTTCCAGCCCAAAACACTTATTAAAGTAGCATTTAAGTCACATTTATTTTCTTTTAAAATATTGCATTATGTAATGTTTGTATACCACCTTGCTGCCAAAGCAGTCAAGGTAGTTTACATTTTAGTATAATAAATGCACATGCAAATAACTTTTTAGAATAACAAAAGAAATGTACAGTAGCGCATTTTCAAGAGTTAGTTTGAAAATTTCTCTTGAACTCTCTTCAAATTACCGGTAGTTTATTTCAGAAGTGAACAAAACTAGATAGGTGAGTGCTTGTGCCTATCTTATGGCTTTTCAGAAATTGCTGCAAATCAGGATCCCCTACCTAGACTCATTTCCCCCTCTGGTTTTGCTGTGGAAACTAAATGTTATATGCTCCCACTTCCCCAAGCATAAGGAGTTCTATGGCCAGCTCTATTAAGCACTGAGTTTCCTTTTGATGACAGGAGCAAAACAGGCACTCCTCCAACAGGCAGCACCAGAGAACAACTGTTACCTCAGAGATTTTTCATCTTCAGCCAATTCTCAGCTCTCTTTTATCACTGTTTGCCTGTTCAAGCTGCAAAACTGTCTTTACCTGATGCTCTATCTCCTCTTTCTAGCTCTTGAGGTGCATTATCTTCTGAAGGGCCATTCCACCAGCCCTGCTGAAAGACTTATATTTTCCCCTCTTCCCTCTCAGTTTCTTATTCCTTGTGTGTCATGTCTTCTTACATTCTAAGCCTGCGGGCAGGGACTGTTTTATTTCGCTGATTGTATGTAAGCTGCTTAGGGAGCCTTTTGGCTGAGGAACAGGATAAAAATGCTTTAAATAAAGGCTGGATTCCAGGCTGTCAACACACACACACACACACTTATTAAGAAATGTTAAGGTTATTTAATGAAGCCCTGACTTCCATCCGGGGCACCAAGTGAAAAACCATAGTAGTAGACTAATTCAAAGTAATAAAGACAGGGCAAATTCATAAACAACACCATGATGGCTGGGGTTTTTTAGGAACCCTACTTGTCAGGAGGATATCCTACCTCTATCTTAGCTCATTCTTCAGTAGAGAAGTAGCAAGTCTAGACAGGGAGTGCTCATGACAGTCTCATGGCTTGTAAAAAATTGCTACATGTCACAACCTTCTACCTGAAACACTATGTGCTTTTCCAGTTCAGGTATAGCAAAATATGATACGGTAGTAGTTTTCAAGTAGCCCTTCTTGATCTCTGGATAATAGTTGCTTCTCCAATTCAGAGGCAGGAAAACTAGATAGGACTTGTTGTGGATAGTCACAAACTGAAATATTTTAGGATCTCCTGAAAAATTATCTATCTCTTTTTCAATTTTATTTTATATATTCATAATTTTTATTTAACTTTTATAATTTTTTTCAAAGAAAACCACTCATGCTCATATAAAAAATACAAAACAAAACAAATGCATATACAATAAAATTACAAAATAACATTTAAAACACATTAAAATAGTAGTAGTAGTAGTAGTAATAATAATAATAATAAATAATAATAATAATAATAATAATAATAATAATTTTTAAAGCTCCAGTTCCAAGTCACTCATATAGATTGAAGTAGGCTGACCAAATCTTGGAATGCTTATTGAGACAAAGCTGTCGCTGGTAGTATATTCTGTCAAAAGAGGCCAATGTTGTGAGGTCTTCAGACCACTGCATGTTTGAGTGAGATACAACCCTATCGTATGAGTCTCTTGGCCACCATGAGAGCTCGTATAGTCCACTGACGATGGGCAAAAGAAAACTTCCAGAGTGTGAGAATATAATTAAGCAATACATGAACATCCTTGAACAATAATGAAGTATCCAAAACAAAGTTGATGTACCTAATAACATCTGCTCAGAAGGAAGTCACCACCATACATGCCCACATCATGTGCACCAAGGATGCATCCGTCACCCCGCAGCCCACACTGCCAACATTTATTGGAGGGTGATAGGTTTTTCTGAAACAGGCACTGCAGTATCCAGTATAACTGGAAGAGCAACTTTGCTGTATAATGTGCAATTTCAGATCAGGGGATAAAGACTGTATAGAGTACAGCTACCCTCCATTGCTGTGGTTGGATGTGGCACTCTAGTTCCTTATTCCACTTCTCTCTGACTGTCAAGTTTACCATATGTTAAGAGGTGTTTTTGTGTGTGTGTAAATATCAATTGTTGGTTTGGTCACCTGCAGAGAGCTAATCAGATCTTCCAGTAATGCTGTGGGTTTTGAAGCACTGAACACTGCTGGGCCATACAGGGTATGGAACATGTGTTTTATTTGAAGGTGCTGCCAGCATGTATTTTGAGGTAGCTGATATTTCCTCTGTAGATCCACAAAGGAGGGGAATTCACAGTCCTTGACTATTAACTGACCCAAAGTGAGGATACCTCTCTTAGCCCACTGTCTCCAGAGAAAAGGGCATCCAGCAATCTTCAAATCTGGGTTGCACCAGATAGTTAGTTCGGCATGTGAGAAAGGGTCAAAGTGCAGCTGACAGGCCAGCATTTGCCATGCCCTTCTAGCCACCTGAATAGTGGGTGAAATAAGGCTCTCTCTGTTCAAGTGCATGGAGCTTAACACCATCCACTGGGTAAATTGTGTCAAATATGCAGATACTAGGCCTACCCAAGGAGGTTGTTGTGGTAAGGGGATGGCAGCCCATTCAATGGAACATGAGAGAAGATATGATTTGTGATATAAATTTAGATCAGGGAAGTTAAAATCTCCTTCACCCATGGGCAGCTGTAATTTTCTAAGTGAAAAGTATGTGTGTGTGGAGCCTCCCCAAATAAAGCTTCCAAATAAATTGATGAATCTTTGGAAGTATGATTTGGGTATAGACGGTGGCATGCCTTGGGGAACATACACTATTCAAGGCAGAACATTCATTTTGAAGGTGTTAATTTTACCCCAAACCCTGAAAGTGAGTGTCCAGTTCCAAAGCAATTTCAGCGAACAGAGGCGTCAGATTCGATTTAATCAACTGGGAAATATTCTTGGGGACCTTTATTCCCAGATAAATATGGCATCAGGGCACTATTTGAACTGCCATCTGGAAAACAGGGCAGAGATGTCTGTCCCCAAGGGCATAAGTTCTGATTTAGCCCAATTGATCATATATCCTGATAGTGACCCAAATGTGTCTATTAATCTGATAAACTCTGGTCTAGAGTTTTCAGGAGCATCAATAAAGAATAACTTACAATCCGCATAAAGGATGATCTTATACACTGTGGTATGATGAACAAAACCCCATATTGCCCTGTTTTGTCAGATGACACAAGCCAATGGTTCCAGACAGATGTTGAATATCAGGAGAGAGTGGACACCCCTGGTGTGTGCCACTTTCAAGTGGGAATGACGGGGAAATGATTCCATTGGTCCACATGTATGACCTTGGGTTTGCATATAGGATCTTCACCCAGGTCAGAAATTCTTAAGGAAAGCCAAATTGTGAAAGTGTGGCAGTAATAAATGGTAAATAAATCTTGTCAAAGTCCTTTTCAGCATCTAGCGATAGGATAACAGCAGGGCTCTTTCTGGCAGCTTTAAGTGCCACTAGGTCTACCAACAGCCTCAGATTTCCAGCTCCCTGCCTAGTGCATATGAACCCTACCTGGTTGGGATGAATTAATGTTGCTATTATTTCTTGAACTGTTAGCTAGTGCAGCAGTGAGGATCTTGGCATCTACATTAATCATGGAGATTGGTCTATAATTTGCACAGAACCCATATTTTCAGTTTGTAGATGACTGAAATATGAGCATTTTGCAGAGTGGGTGGCAGTGTGCCTATTCCAAAAACATCCCGATAGAGCTCCAAAAGTCTGGGTGTCAAGATTTCATTGTTTTAATACCAATTTTTATTTTATTTTTTAACAATTGTTTAAATACTTGTTTTTATTAAGGGTCTGTGGACTAAATAAACTTATTTGATTGATTTCAGAGTAAGCTTTATATCACTCAGTGGAGAACCCATCAGGGCCAGGAGCCTTTCCTGCTTTCAATGACTCCCTCAATTTCTCCCTTTTGTACGGGTTCTGCTAGGAGCTCCTTTTGCTGCATATCCATTTGAGGAAGGTTTAGATGGGAGAAAAGCCTCAACTACCTCTGCACCAGGGGTCCTATCTGCTTTATAGAATTCAGAATAAAACTTTTAAAACTGGGCATTAATTTGTTGTGGGGTGGTGAATGTGTTCCCTACCTTGTCCTTAATTAGTGGTATGTATTGTCTAGCCCAGTGTTGTTTCAGGCAATGTGCGAAGATTTTACCAGGCTTCTCCCCTCATTCCCAGTACTGGTGGGTGCAGGCAGGTTACATAAAACTCTGCTTTAGATGTCAGTAGCATATTAAGCATGTATTTGGCACATTGCAGTTTGGTGTACAGGCCTGGGGCGGGGTGACCTGCGAACTATGATAATAATTTCACCTCCTCTTGGAGCTTATTCTCCTGTCGTTGTCTCTCACACTTCTTATTGGAAGTGTAGGCTATGATTCTGGCATGTATAAATGCCTTACAGGCTTTCCACTCAATTGAACTCAATGTTGTGGACCCACCACTGAGGGTAAAATAATTACCCAGCTCAGAGGGCATTTGCATTTTAACTCTTGATCATTCAAAAGGGAGACATTCAGTCTCCACACACTTGAGGGTTTACGGTGCAGTCCCAGGTCCAGATTCAAAAGAACCGAAGCATGATCAGAGATAGCAATTACATCTATATGGCAGGCCTTGACGTGCTGAAAGAAGAGGTAAGAGATTAAGCAATAATCTAAACAAAAATAGTTTTGGTAGGCTGACGATATATAGTCTCTCTCACTGGGATTCAACACTCGCCACACATCTACTAGACCCTGTTCCGCTATATAGGCTCTGAGGGTAGAGCGGACCATGGAGGATAATTTGTGTGTGGGGTGGTATTTCCATCTAGGATTGGCTCTAGAATGTCATTGAAGTCTCCTCTGATTATTAATTGGTCATAAGTCATAGAAGTCAGGTGGTGAAAGAGTCATGAAACACTGAGGAAGAATCTAGGTTGGGGCCATACAAATTTACCAGAGCCACTGTGAACATTGTAGCCTTAACAACTAAGATAAGAAAGCATCCTTCCTCATCTTGTCTGAGCGTGGAAAGCTAAGCAGGGTCAGGCCTGGTTATTACTTGGATGGGAGACCACTCCTCTAGTTTCCTGCATTGAGCAGGGGGTTGGACTCGATAGCCTTGTAGGCTCCTTCCAACTCTATGATCTATGAAATCTATGAAATCTGTTGCCAAATGCAATACTGAGACTGGAGTTTGCTTGTGGATAGGCACAGCTACTCCTTTCGATTTCTTGGAGTTGCCACTAGCATACACCCACCCAGTCCTTGCAGAGCCTATACTTATCCTTAGCAAGCAGATGGGTTTCCTGTAAGAAAGTATATCAGCTTTCAACCTCTTAAGTTTGGTAAGCACCTGTTTGCGTTTGGTGGGTGTACCCAGGCCACTAACGTCCCAGGTAATGATGTTTAATGACGTGACAAGTGTATCAAAGTTGGAACTAAGAGAAGGAGGGTAAAATAATTACCCAGGAAAATAGTAAAGCACAATACAGCTTCTTACCAGCATCTCATTACTGTCCATAATCTGATCAATATGATGGGTGGCAAAACATGTATGGCTCCATGTGCGGGTGTTAACATAAATGGGCAGAAAAGTAAACTGGAAAATAGCACAGATGTCAGTCACTTGAATAAAACAATAGAAAGGGCTCAGATAACCGTCTGAGTTGACAACAAAAAGTCTGGTGAATAAGTAGAATATGGTGTTCCTCACCCAAGGGTGGAATTGAGACCACACAAAACAGTAGAAAGGATACAGCTTGTCAAATATTGAATCCATTATTTCAAACAGCGTACCAGGAGAACTGCACAGACTTTATATAAAAAAAACAATAACACACACACACACCATATAGAATGGAATAACAGAGAGGACAATAACCAATAAATAATCTACCAAACATCCAATTATTCAGTCAACATACAAAAACAACCACACCAACAAATGATAAAAATAACATTGCACGCTCTTTGCACATCACTGAACCTTTCAAACTGTTCCCAATGAGGGCTCTCCCAACTTCCAGCTTGCCCGTGCATGAACTCACAGGCTCCCCCCTGCACTGTGCACTTTGAAGAGACATAAACAAGAGGCTCCCATAAAATATCAAGGGGGTTAACTCAACACCCAATCTTGTGATCCATGTTGCCTTCCTATGACCTGAGGCTGTATGTTATTTATATTTTCATTGAGAATAATAATAGCTGTAATGATAATAGGAATAATTACACTAATAAAACTGGTAATAATAATAACAACAAATGCTAATACTATAACAATAATAAGCTTTAAAGTAATGCTTGAATAAGCCCATATTAACCTCATATGGACAAAATGTAAAAATCACATCAACTCAAACTTCATATACATTTCAGTGGTATTAGGTCCATAGTGTCATCATATGACCAGCTAAACAATATTTATCCACAGGCTGTATTATAAAAATTACAATTGAAACAGACAGAACATATCTGTAATAAACCTGTAGGAAAATTGGATACATTTTCTCAAGAACATGCTCATTGCCTCACTCTTCAATCGGGTACACTTGTCTAGTCCCAACAAGAAATCTGCTTCTGGAGCTGTCTTGAAGAAGTGAAAATGTCCATCATGCTGAACAGAGAACACAGAGGGAAAGCGAAGATGGCAGACCATGATACAATCACACACCATTCTCCTTGCCCCTGTAAAGGCTTGCCTCACTTCCACCATGTCTTCTGAATAGTTTAGAAGGATCATAATGCATGTATCATTAGATCCCCAGTGCAATGTTCCTTTTTTGTGTGCTTGTTTTAAAATATCCTCTTTAGTGGGGAAGTGCAGGAATTTTATGATTGCCTGTGGGCGGTTTGGGTCTTGAGAAGAGGGCATAGGGGAGCAGTGTGCACGTTCCATCTCCAACATTTGGTAGTTCCAAGACCTTTCTCAGCATATTCGCCACAACATAGTCAGGTTGCCCTGTTCTTCCCATTCTTTGATCCCAATTATTCTTATATTATTCCTGCAGGATCTCCGCTCTAAGCCAGACAGCTTCATTTGCAGTATGGTATTATCGGCCTGCAGTATTTTTAGAGCTGTTTACATTGCTTGTTCCCAGTTTTCCATATCAGAAACTCATGTTTTAACCATGCCTGTCCTCTTTTGTAATTGGTCTAATGAGCTCTGTAAGTTGGCTGCTGCTGTTTTTATCAAGAAGACATCAGCAGAGATGGACTGTAGTAGGGCCATAATGCTCTCTGGTGGGTTATCCATGACGGCAGGGGGTGAAACAGCTGTATTTCAGGTGGTACAAAGCACTCCACTCTGCTTAGGAGGTTTTCCCACCATTTCTATCCCCACTAGGCCTGCTGCGTTTGTAGTGATTAGGCTGCAAAAGTTCAGTCAAAATTAAATGGGAAAACAAAATAAAAACTCCTCCCAGAATACTATAGCAGGGACATAAGCTTCCCACAATCAGTAAATACCTTTGGGGGCTTCCAACAATGGATTTTCATTGCAGGATTGTTTGTGGGGCCTGGAGCTCACTAACTTGCTGCTGTCTAGGTAGCCATCTTGACAGGAAGTCCTCCTGGAACACTATCTCTAAGACCTTGTGTAGCAAACCATGACAGCAAATAAACCGAGCAAACAGGCAAAAACAACAACCCCAACAGCCCAATGAGAATTGGGCATGCACAGGAGCCACAGAATGCTAAGTGTGTGATGAGGATGGGACTGGAAAACTGGGTGGGAAGTGGAATGGAATGGAGCATCCTAAATGAAGGCATGGCTGGCTG
The DNA here is from genome assembly GCA_021292165.1 of Shinisaurus crocodilurus. NCBI lineage: Eukaryota > Metazoa > Chordata > Lepidosauria > Squamata > Shinisauridae > Shinisaurus > Shinisaurus crocodilurus. Next base: position 60,222,847 of record CM037878.1, read on the forward strand.
GAACACTGAACTCCACACTGCAACATTTTGTTGCCGGTCCACTTGTGATCTCCAGTTGCTGCCACAGATGGAGAATTGTCAGCTCACTTGTACTAGTGTATGACTGAACACTGCAGTGTGGAAGCATATGCAATTAGGATCTTTTTATCCAAACACAGCTGTGAGGCACTGTGCCATATACACATGAAGCTGCCTTACACTAACCAGACTAACAGTCCATCTAGCCCAGTATTGTCTACTTTGACTGGCAGTGTTTCTCCACAGCCTCAGGCAGAGATCTTTTCTAGCACTGCTTCCTGCATCTTTAGAGTATATAGCCAGCAATTTGGCATGGTTGTGTGAAACCTTGTAGTGCTGGAGTTCTCAATCATGGTAATTCTTTATGAAAGTATTCCTGAACTTGAGTTTTTGGCTACAGGCTACTGTGTGGAAGTTCATAATGTGGGATACTCTATAGGGGGGGGGGAAATCCAGAAGATTACTTGTGTTTAGTCATAGTATTGAGAACAGAAATAAGTGTCATGGCACTTTAATTTACTACCTTTTTTCCTGCCCTTCATTTAAGGAACAAACATTCTTTCCCTTCATTTTATTCTCACAGCAACCCTGTGAAAGTAGGTTAGGCAGAGAGACTTGTTAATGATCACCTAGGCAGCATTATGGCTGAGTAGGGAATGTAAACATGGGTCTCCCCTGACCTGGTCCAACATTCTAACCACTGCACCACTCTGCTCACATTTTGGAGACTAGTTGGCTTTTTATAGTGTAAACTCTGTAGTTAGCAGTCTATAAATATAAAGTGGACCTAGAAACATAAATTGTTGTGCAAAGACTATAAACAGGAATTGCATAAAGGTGAAATTCCAACTTTGGTTTAACTCATGTCTCTTTCTCTTCTGAAGTATTATTACAATTTGTACCTTCTTTAGCACTTCTTAGTGTATAAATTTCTTTACAATTCATCTCATATATCTTTAGAACTCATGAGAGAGAGTAACTTGCAAAGACCCACACAGTGAGCTTCATGACTGGGTGATCAGGCTTTTAATCTAGATATTCCATATCCAGTCACAACTTCTAGTGCCTCCCTGCCCCATGTCAGTGTAAAACAAGCAGTTTTGCATACCACTTCCATAATTGCTTATCAGTTCTATTGGTTAATAAAGCATCTATGTATACACCAGCACCACCAAGTTTATGATTCCCTAGAAAATATTATCTGGTGTTATTGTTAGGTTTTGCATAGGCAGAACGAGATTACCACCTGACATCAGGATTATCACCTGACATGGTGGGTGTCTCTTGAGTTCAAGTACACAAGGTCTCTAGTCACGAGACATAGTCTCAAGGTGATATGACTCAGCAGCCTTGGACAGATTTGGGGTAAACATGTTGATGAATAGGTTATACAACTGGGGTGAGTAATATCCTATTTATAGGTGGTATAAAGCTAACACACTTGCTGATAGCTTCACTCCTTCCCTCTCCTTCATCTCTCCTCTCCTCTCGACTCAACATGTGTCTTGTTCTGGACTTCACTTCATCTAGCCTTACCACTGGGGTATTGGATTTGAGTCTGCAATGATGTAGTGAGTAATAGATGCATTGATTGCCTTAATCCCATGTAATTGGGTCTTACAAATAAACTCTTTAATCTTTATTAACTGCTGTTATCTCCTCCTTCCGCCTGCGTGACTGGGACTGAGGGTCACTGGCTAGGGAAGCTTTTGAACCCGGGTCAGTCCAGCTCTCACATCTGGTTATGGGCCCAGTCCAGATAATCAGTAGAGATAAGCCTGATGGTTATCTCAGATGGGCAGATAAGCCACAGAGACGCAGTAAGGAGAAATTCGGCAGTTATAGAGTTAAAGGATTTGTTTACTATTTGTAAGAACGGTTTGTAAACAAACCGGGAAGGCAATGTTGCTAGAGCTGATAACAGCGGCTTGGAATGCAACACAACTGAAGAATGCAGGACAGAGAGACGGAGGATTTTTCGTTTTGGAAGCAGCTGGAACGGAGGTGCCAGGCTTGGCAAATCCAAGGCTACAGACTGTGAAAAGAAGCTGGAACGGAGGTGCCGGTTTGGGCAGCTACTAGGCTGAAAAGTGAACAACGCTGGACACAAGGATTTCGTTTTCCACAGCTTGCTGGAGTGATTGTCAAGGAGCTGTATCGGGCAAGGAAATATTTCCAGGAGGCTCTGTGTCTACTCATTTGAGTCAAGGCTACAGGCAGGAGGATCATATTTCTTTTACAGTTTGCTTCTTCGCTCAGCAGCGGATCAGCTATCTTTTGCATTGTATCAACAAGTGGCTTGGATTACAAAGACGTGGATTACGTCTGACGTGGGTAAAGTGTCTGGAGCGTCATGTCGCAGCAAAGCAAAGTCACGTGTGACAGAAACGTATCTTGGGAAATTTGATACTACACGGGAGGCTGTATCAAACCAGCGGAGGCGTGGTTTTAAAACAGCAGGGGAAAAACAGCGCGGCAGTTTTTGAACAGAGAAAGCTGTGCTTAAAATGAGAAGCTGTTCTTCATTTTCTTCATGTGGGATCACAGAAGAAGGAGCTTGAAATCAGCAGGGGTACTGCTGAAGGGAAAACCTTTGTGTTTTAACCCAGGATATAACAAAATGGACATTATTTTGTTGTGAGCAGAAAACAGTGGATTGTTTAAACGAAGCTTTCTGTGTTGGACATGAATAAAGAGGAAGAGGACTATGCAAATGGTCAGAAGTTTAACAGTCATGTTTTTGAAACCGTATTTCTTGAAAGTTTGGATAACTTGGATTCAAGAAAGTGTATATGCTCTTTGAAATGTCAGGAAATGTACTGAATGCATATATGACTTGAGTATATTGGATTTTTCTGTAGCAAAATGTAAAATACTGAATTAGTAGGTATGTTTATATGGCAAAGCTAAGAGATGGATTATTTCTTTTATATTGTAATGATGTAATAAAGAAATGGAAAGTTGTACTGTTGCAACTATAAAAGGTTAAATGCTTATATGTATGACATGTACATGCATGCATATCACATGATGTTTGATCATTTAGATTCACAGGCCTGTGAAAGAAAATGCAAACTGTGTTGGGGAAAGCATTTGGAAATTGTAATTTTCACATGAAAGGTAATTTTGTGCACATAAACAAGGGATGCTAGCTTCAACAGGTAAACTGGAAGGCAAGCTGAAAAACCAGTTCATTTCATTTAAATTTGTTCTTGGTGATCTTGTGGATACTCTGATGGTCTTTAGAGGAGAGGCACGTTATTTCATGATGTTAATTGATCAATACACGAAGTACAGGTTGTGTATATGTTAGATAGAAAGCTGGAGTATTGAACAGAGTCAAGGTGTTTTGTGCTTGGGTGGGAAACAAGCATATTACCCATGTTACCTATTTCTTTTGAGATATGGGGAAGTTCAATTCAGTGCATGTTTTGATGCATTTCTAACAGGATGTGGTATTGAACACATGGATTGTGTGGAAGAGTAAACAAACACTCAGAAGAGGTGATAATAATTTGGTTAATGAGGTTTGGGTAGAAGCTCTTAAATGTTTTGATTATGTACATGATAGAAGTTTTAGTTCTCTGTGATGAACTGTACACCTTATGGAAAGTAGTGTAGAAGGAGGAATCTTCTGGAGAAACATTTCAGGATCTTGGATCTGATATGTAGGTACATACACCTCAAAGTTAGAAGAAATCTGTAAGGGAGCTTACATGAGATTTTTCTAGAAATGAGAATATTGTGTTTCACATGAATAACACTTGGATAGTGAGATTATCTAGAAGTGTTTAGTATAATGCTGAATGAAAAGGTGAGATTTTTCAAAATTAATTCTGTTAATGCAGGAGATGCATCAAGGGCAGAGTCAGAATAAAAAAGCATTTGCTGAAGGACAGTCAGGTAAATTTGACAAACTCTGATACACATTTGGTTTAGAGGAGGCTAAACAAATGATTGTTCATCATTGGTGCAAATTTATTGGAACAGGAACCTGATAACTGATGAGGTAAGGAACAGGTGAGTCAAACAACCTGTGAGATATCAGGATGAATTTGCAGGAAAAGCCATTTGAAACTTCAAAATTTCAAAGAGGTGAAAAATTGTCTGTTAAGGAAGCTGAACCATAGCTTCAGGCTATGCAAGCTGAGTTGAATTCTTTGGATAAAGAACAAAACATGGAAGCTGGTGAAACAAACAGCAGTCCATGGAACTCATTGTTACCAGATAGATTTTTTAAATGAAAACTAACCAGATTGGAAAAGGTTATATGACAAATAGCAAGATTGGTTGCTTGTGATTTTGCTCAAGTTAAAAAGGAGCAGGATAATCATGAGATGAGTGCAACAACAATTTGCTTTGGAAACAGTTAGACTGATGTTTAAGAATGTGGAGAAGATGTATGAATATTTCACAATTGGAAATATTGGAACATAAGCATTTTAAATGAGAGGAAGTCTTTGGAAAACTGTCTGAGATTTTCTTTAGGAAAAGTTAGAATCAGCTGGAGGCTGGAATTCTGTTTTGAACTCAAACATTGCTGAATTGAGATTTGCACAGAGAGGCAGATCAATGTTTGTTTGTTAAACAGGAGGAACAGGGACATAGACTGTATGTACTTTGTTAGTTGGATGATCTATTGTTTTTTCTGGACAGATAAAAGCAATATGATATAATTGATCCAGGGTTTGGAATTTCATTTGAAAATGAAACTGCTTGGTGGTGGATCAACTGTTTATTTGGAAATAGAAGTTGAAAAAGAACCAAGAGGGCAGTATCTTACTGCAACAAACCAGAGAAATATCATGGATGTGATTGAGAATTTTGGAGATAGTTAACTCAGTGCGAGACTCCAAATAATTGAGGATTTTCAAGCACATGCTGATGGAAAAGCAGTTTGAATGCTACACAGAAGCATTGGGCTGTTGAGCTTTATTGTACAAGCAACAAGGCCAGATATTGCTGTCAGTGTAGTGGGCAGACTGTTAGACCAACAGGACATGCTTGGAGAGCTCTGAAAAGGAGTTGACTGTTATCTGGAGGGAACATCATACTTCAGACTAAGATTTACAACTCAGAGCACAGGTGGCTTACAGGTTCACAGAAATGCCAGTTGTGGTTGTGATAGTAAGAACAACAAGAACACACCTGAAGTTTGTTATTTTTATAACCATACTTTGTTTGATTGATTTTGTTAGAAACAATCATCTAAAAGTTAGAGTTCAACTGAAGCTGAACTGATTGCATTTGTTTAAATAGTTTAAATTGTTAAACAAATATTTAAATGATGCTGGGATTGATGTGAAAAACCTATTACAGTTTTTTCAGGAAACCAAAGCCAGGATTGCTATGCTGCAGGCAGATAGCAATACACAACGTTTTGGGTCTGCAAATAAAACTGTGTCATAAAGAGGGATACATCAGAAGTGATTTGATGGTGGTTCAAATTTTCTGGCAGGTAAAGTCATTCCTGCAGAAGTTTTTTTTTATCAAAGTCCATAGATGAAAGAACAGCATCAGATGTCAACAAAGCTGTTGCTGTTGTATGAGGTAAATAACCACGTTCTGCGACAAATGCAAAAGCAGGGGGATGTTAGGTTTTGCATAGGCAGAACGAGATTACCACCTGACATCAGGATTATCACCTGACAAGGTGGGTGTCTCTTGAGTTCAAGTACACAAGGTCTCTAGTCACGAGACATAGTCTCAAGGTGATATGACTCAGCAGCCTTGGACAGATTTGGGGTAAACATGTTGATGAATAGGTTATACAACTGGGGTGAGTAATATCCTATTTATAGGTGGTATAAAGCTAACACACTTGCTGATAGCTTCACTCCTTCCCTCTCCTTCATCTCTCCTCTCGTCTCGACTCGACATGTGTCTTGTTCTGGACTTCACTTCATCTAGCCTTACCACTGGGGTATTGGATTTGAGTCTGCAATGATGTAGTGAGTAATAGATGCATTGATTGCCTTAATCCCATGTAATTGGGTTTTACAAATAAACTCTTTAATTTTTATTAACTGCTGTTATCTCCTCCTTCCGCTTGCGCGACTGGGACTGAGGGTCACTGGCTAGGGAAGCTTTTGAACCCGGGTCAGTCCAGCTCTCACAGTTATATCATAAGCCCATGTGCCCCTCCTTTTGTTCTTTGGCTAATGAACCATCAGGTGAACCATCTGTCTCAAATCTGTTGTTGTATTAGTTATACACAGGGAAGATGGAGTTGTTTTATTTAAGTACGGAAGTAAGCTATAGCAACAGTTGGGAAAGCCTCAACCTTCCCATACATTTGCAATAGACAAGCTGTCAGTTCTAGATTCTCCATAGGGTAGCCGGGCCTATGCAAACATAGGATCATACTGTAAAATTCCTGGACTGTACCACTTCATACTGCAAGTTACTGCACAGACAGATGGGGAAGAGTAATTATCACTTCTTGTACTTTCTGCATTTCAATTCCCTCTGACAACACAGTTTGCATCTCCCCATCCTGCCCCCAGTATATGTATATAGATCTGCCAATTTGAGGTTAACACAATGAATCTGACAAAATGGCTAGTGTCCATGAAAATTTATGCAAGAATAAATTTATTAGTCTTTAAGGTGCCACAAGACTCTTTTGTTGCAACAGACTAGCATGGCTGGAATTGTTTTAGATACTTTCTGCTTCAGGGCCTGTCTTCCTGAGGTTGTAGCTCTATGCACTTACCTGAGAGTAAGCTGCATTGCACACAGTGGGACTTACTTGTAATTAAACATGCATAGGATTGCACTGCATGTCTAGAAGTGACCCCATTTTTCACTCTTGCCCTATCCCTACTACTTATCAAATTCTTGATTACTCCTTCCTTATCCCTACCTTGCCCATCTAATACAGTTAGTCCTTTAATAGGGGCCATATCACTTTTGTGCAGCACCTAATAAATATGCTATTTAAAGCAACTTTCATAACAAAGCTAACAGGTTGTACTATCATGATTTCTGACAACATCTTGTCCACCTAATCCTCAATACTGAGAGGCATATATAAATCCCACAGAAATGAAGGAATCTGCACGCATGTGACATGCTTATTATGTACGTGACTTTAATTCTCCCGTATCAAAATTAGTATTTCCAAGTGTATTTTCTAAGGCATACCATATTTCCCCAGTAGATGGCGTGCCAGGCCTAAGTGTGCCCCGCTCCGTGTTCTCTCAATTCTTTCTTCACCTCACTGCCAAGGACAGATTTAGACAGGTGGTTTCGACTCGGCGCATGAGCATAACCAGAAAACTTCGTTCCGTTTCTCATTGGCTAACGCCCCAGACGTCTAAAAGTAGAGCTGCCCCGTCACGCTCCTTCTTAGCCTTCTGTTCCGTAAGCAGGTGGAAATAAATCCACCTACTTCCGGCAATAATCCCGCCCTCCAATCCTAGCGACGCATGCGTACTGCTCGCCGCACGGAGAAGCAGTTTGTTTTTTTCGTTAGCCGATTCGAGCCGAGCGGGCGTTCTCCCTTCCTTTTTTCGCCCCCGCCCCTCCACCCGGCGATGTGGCCGCGCTTGGCGGCGGCAGTAGCAGCAGCGGCGGTCGTGGCACCGGCTCCTGCGTGGGGTTGAGCGGCTGGCACCGCAGGCGCGCGCCAAGATGGCGTGTGTGCTGGAGACACCGCTCCGCATGAGTGTCCTGTCGGTGAGTGGAGGCCTGGGGCGGCGAGGCGGCGGATGGTAGCGGCGCCTCTGGGGTCCTGGTGGAGGAAGTCGGTTGCGGCAGGGCTTCCGTCAGGCGGCTCTCTCTTACCTTGCCGTGGAGGCGGCAGCGGGTCTGGTCCGGCCATGCCCAGCGGCAGCGGGGCGAGCGAGGGACTGCCTACTTAGGTTGTTCGTAGCGGGTCCCGCCCTCGCTGGTTGCCCGTCCCGTTTTCTCCTACCACCCTCGCTTTCTCTCTCCCCTGCCACACCCACACACCGAGGGGTGGGGTGACAGACCCCTCTGTCCGCTGGCTCCCTTTCCCCTTGATAGACGTCTGTGTGCCGGGGAGTGCGAAGGGGTTTCTCTGAGGAGGGAAGAAGTAGTGCCGTGTAGGGGTCAGACCACTGCTGCGTTTAATCTATGCTCAGATGACAGAGTATGTTGACAGTAGCCGAACTGGGATTCTTGTGGGAGTGAATAATTTTCTCACTTGCATTCTTTTTCTGCCCAACTCTTGCCCGTATATATGTCTATATTCACTGGGTTGTTTTTTTCCTCCTGCAGAAAAAAGTTCTGACTATAACGTGACTCTTCTCTCTCAGTGGGACAAAATTGTGCACAGTAATTAAATATGGTTTCATAGGCTTACATAATTCCTTGTTGTTTTTAAATAGTTTGGGTCCTTTCCTAATGTCCCCCCCCCCTTTTTTAAGGCAGCAGCACAATTAGAGTGGCCAGATGCAAAAGAGGGCAGGGCTCCTGTATCTATTAATAGCTGTATAGAAGAAGGAATTTCAGCAGGTGCAAGCATCACTTGCTTCAATTCCCTCCTCTTTGCAATTATTAAAGGTGCAGGAGCCTTGCCCTCTTTTGCATCTGGCCAGCCTAATCATTTGGGGTGGGGTTGCATTTTGTTGAGCTTTCTTTCTATTATGATCCCAACAGTGCAATCCTATGCAATCTCCACTCTGAAGTTCCATTGAGTTCAATGGGGCTTATTCCCAGCCAAGAAATCTTTATTCTTCACTTAGCTGATCAGCTCACACCTGTTGCCTTTTAGCCAACTTCATAAAGATTCTGCTGCAGCTCTTCAGTCTTTTTTGCGTTGTGCTGTCATGCATATTTTGGCATCATCTGCCAGCTTGGCTATTTCACTTTTCAGACTTCTGTGTCCAGATCATTTAAGACATTTTCTGGTTTCAATACAAACCTACATTGCAATAACTATTGCCTCCTCCTAGTTTTGGATAAGTTCCCAGTCTTTGAGAGAAGATGTCCCTCTCACTCAGGGGTTGCTAATATTCCTTAGGCATTTTTGCCATACGTCTCTTGCAAATCCAGATATATTGCATTAACTGGGTCAACCATGTGATAGGATCCCTTGTATTTTAGACAATATTGGCCTCAATGCACCAGAAATGAGTTGAGATTAAGATCCATAGAAACAAATGGCTTTTAAGTATGACTAATTTCCTCAGGATTGGAGTCTGTAGCATTAACAAGTTTTCTACTAATTTATCCAAGTCAGAAATTGGACAGAAAATATAGATTTACAGTGCAATCCTATAATGTCTACTCAGAAGTAAATCCCATTGAATTCAGTGGGACTTACTCTCAGGTAAGTGGGAGTAGCATTAATTGCAGCCTTGTAGAGTTTATATATCTTCTGCTACCTTGTCCTGCTGTTTCACTCTGGCTTACAGTCTGCTTGCATGGCCTCCTTTGTGAGGCTTAGCTCATTCTGGAGTGGGGCTTGGGTGTGAAACCAAGTCCTGGGTCTCCTTTTTGGTAAGAAGTCTAGAAGTATCTTTTAGAGATGTTCCTTGAGAGCATTATAGGGATGGGTTTTTTTCTTGGATTTGGTTGAGGTAGAAAGCATTGCCTAGTTTGGTAGGATGACAAAAAAAAAGTCTTCACTGCAGAAAAGGGTTTATTACCAAATGCCTGTAATCCTTACATCATTTTGGCAGTTCTGTCGTGTAAAGCCATGCTTGATAATTTGAAGCTAGTCACTTAAAAACTGGGGCAATCATGCTGAGCAATCTTTTGTAACACTTTTAAAGATGTCTGGCTTATCTGGTAAAACCCTGACATAAGAGCATCCTAAACAGTCTCCCACATTTATCTTCTGCAAGAAGTCACAGACACAGGGTGATGTAGACTCCAAGATAATCACACTGAACCAGTTAGTCTCTAAGGTGCTGCACACCTTGTTTCTCTAATTACTATTCATTTTGCCACTTCTCTTATCTATTCTCTGTTGCCTTTGCCACTGTTGGCAATCTTGCTACTTAACTCTTGGTTCCAGTAACCTTAAGTTTCAGCCATCTTTTTGAAATTGATGTCTTGGACAGCTGCAACTAAAAAGTTGTAGACAAGTATAATTCATGCCCTCATATAGCCACTCTTATAGGTAGTATTGGTTGCAGAGAGAGAGAGAAGCTTAATTTGAATTATGGACAACATGTATTAATGCTTTTTTGTAAGAAGCTAAAATTTTCTATGAAACTCCTGTGTTGGGTGGAATTGGTTTCTCTCTCTTTTTTGCAATTTTATCTTTCAAGATTGAGCTTGTTGGTCAGTGGTTGTGAGAACTGGCTAGCTGTTTGTTAATGTAACCTAATTAAACCAACCGTGTTGATGGATAATTTTTTCTGGGTTAGATTTGGGGGGGGGGAATCTTCCTCACATTCTGCAATTGCTTTTGAAGTGATCTGGATAATTCTGCATCAGAATCCTGGCAGAACCCCGTGTCTTTTCTATTTGCTCCAGAGCAACCAGTTTGAGGTCTACAAGCACTGTGGTGGTACTCCTTTCATTCCCTTTCTCCCATATGAAATAAAGTTACCTGCTATCCCAGAAGACATCCCTACAGAATACTGCATCAGGTCCCTACACAAGAGTATCAAATGCTGAAGGGCTAGCTCTACTAAGGGTTGAAAAATAATGTAATGCCAACAGGGTTCTCAAGGTCCATTATTTTTTTATTTTATTTATGGCTTCTATATAGGCCACAATTGTTCTCTGGACAGCTCACAAGCAGCAAATAATAAAATACAGTATTGTATAACTGTTCAGTTCTATTTTATGTGATCTGGAAAGAGAACTGTGGTATAGAGAATGATGTACTTGGAGACGTAGCACAATGCCTTCAGTAGCTACCCCCCACCCCAACTTTTGATCTTGAGAGTGCATATATTTGAAATTTGTGTACATGTATCTTGATTCACCATAAAAAGAAAAAGTTAAATTTTGTCTTCAAACCTTTGTCCAGAATCATAAATTCCTTGGCAAAGAGATCTAGTCCTGTTTTGAGGAAATAACTGAGATTTTTGTCTCTATGTCCAGTCATTCACATTGAATGGTGAAGCTCAAGTATGATCAGTATGCCATGAGCCTGTAGCTTTTAAACTGTGTTCCAGGAAACCTTCAGTAAATTTGGTTCATCAGTTAGAAGATCAGTAATAAAGGACAAGCTTAATTAAAACACAGCTTGCCAACCACTACCGATGACCCCCTGCAACATGCAGCTGTAAGAAGAGTGTTGGGTGAGAGAGATCAAGCTTTCCATTCATGTGGACCAGCAGCAAGGCTAAACATGCTTGGCCAGTATCCCGCATGAATGGGGTTTGCACCCTAGAAAGCTACCCAGAATCCTCTGCAACCTAGTGGCAGCATATGCCAAATATGCAGGTGTTCCTTAGCAGAATTCAATGTAGACAGGATTCCTTGAAAACAAAGTTTGAAAATGGCTGGTCTTGCTTTTCTTTTCTGTCTAACAGTGCGATCTTATGCATGTTTATTCAGATATCCTGTTGTGTTAAATGGGTTTTACTCCTCAGTAGCGTGTATGATTGCAGCTTGTGAACATAGAACTGATTCCACCACTGAGAATGCAATGATCTCTCTGGTAGTTACCATAATTTGAATGGAAATCTATGGGCTGGATCCAGATTTAGGCACTTGCAACAGGGCTAGTGGAAGTGGACTACTTTGTCCCTTCCTCTCCACAGCAGCCCCTCCAGCTCCTTGAAAATGCTACAGAGGAGGTTTTGGGGGCTCTGCTGAATGGGGTAGGCTGTTGTGCAGAAGGGGTGGTCCCTGAAAATTGGGCAGAGGCACCTTCTGTGAGTGGAGCTCCACTCACAGAAGGTGCCTTCCCCTAATTAGAATACTCAGAGACAAGCTAGGAAAGGGAATGAAATGAAAATGGGGACGTTAGATCTAGATCCATCCAGCAAATATTTTAAAGATCTTGTTTGATATGAGAGAGCCAAAATTATGCTGATATGCCTGCTTGTGCATCTTGAAGCTGTTATTGAGTGCCATTTTTTGGTAGAAAGGCGGGGTATAAATAAAATAAATAAATAAATTATAAACAAAGAGGCTTTTGGAGTAAGTTCCACAGAATCAGTGGTACTTTCTTCTGAGGAAATATAGATAGGATCTGGCTGCAAATGTACATAAGCTAAGACATTTTGATGAGAGAATTAAACATCAAACCTTAGAGGCAAAAAATCTTAAAGAAAATAAGCAGAATCATTGGGTTGCAAACATTTCCTTGTAGTGCAATATGTCTTTTAAGATGTAGGAAATATTTGTACACAAACTTCACTTGGAACTAGTGTTCACATCTAATGCATGAACTTGAAATACACATAGAGGTGGTTTGTAAGAGGACTTCAGTTGTACGAGGACTTCAGTTGTACAATAACTCAGTAGGCCTTGACGATGTTCATCTAAGAACTCTAAAAGCAGTAAAATATAACTATTTTTGCTATTGATTGTGGCTAGGCATTGCTCCCAAGTATATGTGTAACACTTTTTGTTTTTTAAACTGGTATAGCCTATTTCTTATAGAAATTATTTAAGGATGTAGTGAGGTGATGCAGTATTTTTTTTCCTCCATGCATAGCTTCTAAAAGTAATCTTGATATTGCTTTGCCTGGAAATATGTTGAATCCAATTCTTATAAAATGCCTCGCACAGTCCTTAGAGCAACCTTTTGGTTTTGCTGTCAAAGTAGCTTTTGTTTGTGTTAAACAGTATCAAATAACAGTAGCAGTTTGTGTTAAACAGTATCAAATAATAAAGCTGGTATTTTTGCATTTAGGTCGGGAGTTCTGGCTACAGACTTCCAGTATTGACTTTGTTTTTTTGTTTTTTAACATGCAATCCACTAGCTTCTGCCTGGTGCAAAAGACATAGGGTGAAATCTAAGGAGTCCTGCTTGTAGTGGAGGAAAGGAAGGGAAAGTTCCATTGCATGAGCAGAGGGTGCTTGTGCAACATTGGATATAACGCATACTGGAATTAAAGAATTCTGACAGACATTTGTTCTGAGTACCAGAACGGAATGGAGCTCACGGTCCTTCCACATAAAAATCCATTTCCAGTTACCCCAAGCTTTCTTCATTTCAGTAGTACAGAGCAGGGGGGGAGTAATCTGGTTGGTAAATGTTTGGGAGTTGGAAATGTGTGCTGATCTACTGCAGATCACCTGGAGATCTACCTTCTGTCCACCCTTGATTTAGATTATTTACATAGTTATACTGGTAATTTACTGTTTTTGGACTTATTTAATTGGAAATATTTATGTTAAATATTAATTTTTGTTATTTAGTTTTGGGTTATTGGTTTCTTATTGAATTGTATTTCTGCACTACTGATACGTTGTGCTTTGGTATTGCTTTGATATGGAATATCTGTCACTTTTCTAACAAATGTTGAGCTCAAAGCAACTCTTGGCAACAAAAGGTTGTATCTGATGTTTGTAGGAGTGGGAGGCAATTTGCATAACTGCTCTTTCCCTTTCCCCCTCCGCTCTCCCCCAGTTCCACCAAAAAGCCTATTGGGGGCCTACTGAACATCATGGGCTGTGTCATATGGGACTGCAGTGGGAGGGAGGAATTGCCTGAAATCCGGCAAAAGAACTTTGCATAAGTGGGAGTTCCACTTGTGTAAGGCTCCTCCAATCAATAGACCCCAAAGAATCAAGCAAAACAAATTGCCAAACGTTACTTATTCTTTGTTATCTGTCTCAAGCTGAAATTTGTGTTGGAAAAATGATTATAAATCAACATTTTATATCTACGAGCTTTTGTCTTGAGTATTTAACATTTGTTATGTTGGATTGACCGACTGCAAATGTCTTTCCTTACAGGAAGTCACGGCTAGTAGTCGCCACTATGTTGACAGATTATTTGATCCTGATCCCCAGAAAGTCTTGCAGGGTGTCATGTAAGTAATATAAACATTTTTGCTATTCTACCCTTAGTTTTCTAAGTTCGTTTGAATCTTTTCCATAGCTTGCTTTTAGCACTGCATATGTGTAACTGCACAGCACTTGTTTGTTTCTGAGGTACTACTCATGGAATGTATTTAGATACTATCTTTTTGTAGTATGTAACTTATGTATCAATATTTTTCCTTATTTAACCTTCTACTTTTGGCAGTTTGATTGTGTCTCGGTTATTTCCTAAATCACACCATTTACCTGTGAAGCCTGTTAGAAGTCTCCTTTTTTGCCTACCTGTACTAGTACCTGCACATGAGATGAGAGTACCTAGGTGATAAAAAAAATCTTAATTATTTTTTAAAAAAATAGATATTAATAACGCCGCAATTATAGTGAATTAATGTCTTTAAAAATTACCTGGTTAAAAATAAAATACAAATTTCATACAAACTTGCTCGAGTGTACACTTACTGCTTAAACCTGAATCATGAGCATCTATCAAACAAAGTGGCTGTATTCAGATGTAATATTAAACAATGGTTTAGCATTATGAGAATAAGCCTAGGGCTTGTGTATACCCTCTCCCTCTCTGGCATAGCTGCAAGGAGGAGGAGTTTGGAAGCTTCTGCAGTTTAGTATGTACGTACCCTAAAGTCAGGTTAATCTGAACAATGGTTAGTTGAATCAAGCCAGTTTCATAAACTAAGGTTTGAAGTTGACTTGTTTCAACACACCCTTACTTAAGATTAACCACAGCATGTTGTATTGTCCAAACCTGAACAAATGTGGTAATCTAAAATGGAAACAAAAGCTTCTGAACTCCTCCTTGTGGCCGTGCCAGAAGTGGGAGCATGTAAGTCCAAGACATGCAGAGGCTTGTTCTTATAACACAATCATGGTTTAGCATTGCATCTGAATGATGCTAGTGAGGCTGCTTTTCTATATATGGGAAGATATCTGACTTCCAAAGTCAAGCATTATAAATGATATACTGGCCCAGTTCAGTTGTGATGGGAAACCATAGCTTTCTGCTATGTGAATGAGCTTGTGTGCCTACCCTCTCCTCCCTCATGTACCAAGTGAGGAAATTAGAAGCATTTGCTTCTGACTTTAAAGTAACTGCTTTTTTCATGATGTCCGAACTTTGGAATCTGGTTTGTTTAAGCTATGGTTAATAAGAACAAACCAGTATCTGAAACCACAGTTTGGCCCTGGCTTATTCTCACTATCTGTAGCTTAAACAAACCACAGTTCCCTGAGTTCAGATGTCCCACGGAACTGTGGTTTGTTTAAAATCAGAAGCAAAAGTTTCAGGAGGTCTCCTCACAGGCATAAAAAAGGAGGAAGGGGGAATGATTTGACCAGTTCACATATTGGGAAACAATGAATGATTTCCAGTTGTCTGAACCAGGCCACTGTTGTGTATTTTTTCTATTGTGGGTTTCCTACTTGATGCAGACACTAGGAAGTCATCACAGTTCTATGATTCGGGAGATGCCATCCTGTATCTCCCCAGATCATCCACAGAACCCATATGGGTGATCGTGCATTCCTATTTTATTCTCTTCAGCCTCCTGAGCTCTGCAATATGCTCTTTTCTCAGTGTATGATATTTATGACCCTGCAAATCAAACATCATGGACATTTTACTTGCCACCTCATGATAAAGTACTATCTTGCCCAATAACCAGCCCTTGCTTTGAGAAAGGTCTGAAGCTTTGCATGTGTACAAAAAGATCTAAACATAAATTTAACTCTAAGCAGATAGAATTCTGCCGTGCTTATGGGCTGCAGACCAAAGATTTTGGATTTTTCTCCTAGGCTGTATAAAAGTTCTTGGTTGCAAATCTGTGTTTTAATTGTTTATAGCAATCAGTTAGCATGCATGCTTGTTCAAGAAATATGTGAATTTCAAAACCAGAAATTTGATTTTAAATTAATTTACCCTAGACAATCACTAAGTTATCTTAATGGCTTTCAGGACATTGAAGCTGACTGAGCCGAGACTTGCTAGCTTTCAAACATATTTTTAGCACATCTTACTTAGAGAGCAGTTAGTAATTTGACATGAAGAGTACAGAGCATCTAGTATTTGTGGTTAAATCCTTAAGGACTTCTGATTTGGAACTTACTGCTTCATGAGTTATTGTGCTCTATAACTTTTCCATGAAACTATCTCTTTCCTATTCCTGGCCTTTCAACCTAGAGATTCCAAAACAAAAAAAGTAATTAAAGTAATATATTTTTTAATTTGATGCTTTCACTGTTCTGTGATTTGAGAAATGATCCTGCCCCTGCCAAGAACATTACTCTGAATGTGGAGGGCTAGTAGGATGAAGGATACTATATCCCCCAAATAATTTGACACATAACATTTAAGTGAGTAATGTTCTTCAAGCTTCTGAACATTCTCCAGCTCTCTGTACAACTCTCAATATTATTCAAACACTGCTTTTCTTCCCATGCCATGTGCTGGGCATTGGTTGAGTTAGTCATAATTGTCTTCATATATTAATGGCAACGAGGGGCTGATAATGTGTTGGCCAGCTTCTTCAGACACTAAGAGTTATTAAGAAATTGCTACAGAGACATCAAACAGAGACATCTGTTTACCCCTGGGAAACAGACAAGTAAACCAGTATTGTGGCAGGTATGCTAAAAAGTGGAAAGTCATATCTGTCAGCTGTTAGACAAACTTGTTTTGAAATAGTGTGATGGTCAGTAAAACTAAATGAACTAGTTTGGAGGGTAGAAGCTTCCCTGTCATGGAACGCATCCTATAGTGCATGCTTACTAATCTGTCAGGAAGAACTGGAGGTAGCCACAAGTGAAGAGATATATTTACATGTACTATTTTTTTGAGGAGGATCACTTTTTATAACTGTGAAGAAAAGAGCCTTTGGGGGGGTTCACACACACACACACACACACACACACACACCTCATGTGTGAACCAGCTGGGGTGGGGTGTGCATAGTTAGCGTGTGGAGAAAGGGGCCCTTGGGGGTTCCTGCATGCATACACACACACACACACACACACACACACGCCTCCTCATGTGTAAGCCAAGTGGGGCCAGTTGAGGGGGCTGGGAGGAAACGAAAGCCTCGGATAGGGCTTTCATATGTAAATAGTTCAAGCCATGAGGCATGACTCATGAGCCTCCCTCATCCTGACTGGCCAGGTGAAGTTCAATATAATTGGCTGAGAGGCAGCAGAGCTACAGGGAGGAGGGGAGGGAGGGAAAGGTATATTTCCCAAAGCGTGGGTTTTGGTCTTTGTTCTACCCGGCTGTGGTAATGGCGGTAAGCCAAGGACCCCAGGCAGCTCCTGGTGAAATTAGCTGGATTGAGGGCTCTAGTAAAGGCAAGCCTTGTGGGAGTTTTACCCATCTTGGACCTTCGGGTAGGTGTGGTAATCTCCCTCGGGCAGCGAGGCTGTGCTGGATTTGACCCTTGAAGAGAACACCCTCAGGTAACAGGTGTGTGCCTGAGAGATATTAAGGAATCAGGTTCTATTGTTTTGCAGCTTTACTGTGTACTAACGTGTCTCTCTTTTTATTTTGTGTGCTTCTCTCATTTCCCTAATCTTGTTGTAAAATGCTACCAGAATAAACCTTGTCTTGGTTTTACCCCACATGGGTTTTGTAGTACTCTGTGGCTTCAGTATCTAAATCCAGGTTACAGAAATTGAAGGCGAGTCCCTGAACAGAGATCCAAGTAGGATTGCAGACAGCTGAGGCTGGCAATCTGGTACCTTGAGATCTCTGGGGGTCTTGGTTCCTTTGGAGTAGGAAAGGGTGGGGGTGTGGCGGGCCAGCCAGCCCCCCTTCCTCCACAATAACTTCTTTTGTAAACTGGGAATGCAGTGTCTATTAAGACCAACATGCCTCTTTTTCTGAATTTAACATTTGTTAAGAACCTTAAGACTATTTCCACATGCAGTTGAAGGAGGAAATCTTTTTAAAGGTTTTCTATGTTTCCTTTACTAGTTTTGTGGTGTGTGTGAATAGATTTATGTATGCTTTAGTGACACGATATTTATTACTGGAATTTCACATGAGGATAGCCATTTGGAATCCATCTGCAGAAGGAACTGTCTGAAGTAGGAGAAGAAAGCATCTCAATAGTACAATAATAGAAAACAAGAAATAACTTCATAGGATATGGTCCGTGGCAGCCTTTCCCCAACCTGGGGCCCTCCAGATGTTTTGGACTACAACTCCCAGCATTCTTGACCACTTGGCCATGCTGACTGGGGCTGATGGGAGTTGAAATCCAAAATGTTTGGAGGGTGTCAGGTTGAGGAAGACTGATCTATGGCCTTCATTTCATCAATTCTGTGTACATTCCAGTTTTATTGTAGTATGGCAAAGCAATACATTCTTTCTTTTATATTATTACCAAGTCCAATATTTACGTTAATTTTTGTGATAGGGAAAAAATGGAGGTCCCCCTTCTGAGTTCAGGTGGATCTAATTACTTCCCTTTTGAAACTAATTAGAATAGCTTTGTGCCTACAGCTATCTTGTGTAGGATTACATCTGACTTTGACCCCTTTCATCTACATTTCTATGAGGCCCTATGAGGAGAGACTGAAAGAACTGGGCATGTGTAGCCTTCAGAAGAGGAGGCTGAGGGGAGATATGATAGCACTCTTCCAATACTTGAAGGGTTGTCACGCAGAGGAGGGCCAGTCCCAGATTGCAGGACACGGAATAATGGGCTCAAGTTACATGAACCCAGATTCCACCTAAGCATCAGGAAAAATTTCCTGACTGTTAGAGCAATAAGACAATGGAACCAATTACCTAGGGAGGTGGTGAGCTCTCTCACTCTGGAGGCATTCAAGGTGAAGCTGGACAGCCATCTGTCAGGGATGCTTTGACCTGAATTCCTGCATTGAGCAGGGGGTTTCATAGATTTCATAGATCATAGAGTTGGAAGGAGCCTACAAGGCTGTCGAGTCCAACCCCCTGCTCAATGCAGGAAACTAGAGGAGGGGGTCTCCCATCCAAGTAACAACCAGGCCTGACCCTGCTTAGCTTTCCACACTCAGACAAGTTGAGCCAGCGTAGGACTCGATGGCCTTGTAGGCCCCTTCCGACTCTACTTTTCTACGATTCTATGATTTGGCTGTCTGTGTTCTAGAAAGAAACATTTTAAACTGTAATTGGTCTATAACTTTTTGCTCTAGAGTTTTTCACATATAAACATGTAGTGACAATTCTCAAATGCAATTCAGAAGTACTATCCGTGTACTATTTTTGAAGGAGGTGTGAGTACAATATGACAGCAGGGTCTAGGTCCACATCTAAGGCTGCAAAATGCTTCATTTGAGGGTATCTCTTTTTGAATATAATATGGCTTTGGGAGGTGACTACAGCTGATTTTACTGGAGGGGAAGTTATCAAATTACTTTTAAATGGTGGAGGGGGTGGGAGAAATTGGATGGGAAAGGACAAAGGATACAATTGCATTGGGAAGACTATATCACAAATGGGTTTTGTAATTATGTATACTGCAGTATGGATGCAAGAGCAGATTGGCTTTGTTCACCAAATATTATTTAGCAGCAGCAACCTATAGTATGCATTATATGGAAACTTTCTCTTTCTTTCATTATACTGTGGAGACAAACATCCACATTTTTTGTTTGGTCTTTCTAACCAGCCATTTTTTAAAATCATGAATTTTTATTTTATTTTGAAATAAAATTTTAAAAGGCAACAGGAAGAACATGCATAATATAACAAGATCCCTAAAGAAACAAAGCAATTCACTATTTATTTATTTATTTATTAAATAGATTTATATACTGTTGTCCATATTTAAAAATATATCTAAGTGGAAATTATAGTTATAATTCTTAGTCTATCACCACTAAGCTTGTGGAACATCTACAGTAAAACAGCCTAAGTAGGAGCTCACTATCTAATGAAAGAAAGAAAATGCAAATTAAATGAGTGTGAGTTATTTTGTGTGTGTATTAGTCAGAAAAAATATAGGCATTTCTGGTTGTGTGGAATCTGATCAAAATTTCCAAAAGGGCTTCAATGTAGGAAATAGATGGAAACCATGGTACCATAATTTTTCTTAAAATTAGTATTCCTTGCTTGCTAGACTTGCTGAGTAAGTTATACAATGACCCGGTTTGCATATAATGACAAGCCACCATGGGTTAATTTAACCCGCGGGGCTTCTCGTTGTGTGTTGGCAGCCGTTTTTAAACTGCAAGCCGTGGTAGAGGTGTGCTGTGGCTTTTGTTGTGCCAACCTGGACAGGGTGGGTTGTTGCCATGGTTAAGAAACCATAGTTACAAAAAGCCTAGGCCTCCGTGATCAAAATAAATCCAATAGTTCTTTAAACTTTACAAATTTCTATTCATTACAAATGAACATTAAATACAATGTATAATGTATATAATTCAATTATTTCAATTTTTTCTCAAAACAATTATTTCAATTTTTTCAAAAAGTCCTGGCTGTCCAGAATAAAGTCCTTCCTATAACCAGCGTTGTTTTTTCTTATTTCTTTTTTCTTCTTATGGCTTATGAGAGGACTCTGGATGAACACACGAATGAGAAAGCAGTATGCTGACAAGAAATAACAAAATATGAAACTGTAAGCAGTCCAGGACATTGGAGAAATTATTTTTTGTTTAAAGTAATATTGAGGAAGTATCCCTGAGGAAGGCAACATACATATAACCTGGTGGTCTGTTTACCATTTGGTAAGAAGAAAAAAGAAATAAGAAAAAACAACGCTGGTTATAGGAAGGACTTTATTCTGGACAGCCAGGACTTTTTGAAAAAATTGAAATAATTGTTTTGAGAAAAAATTGAAATAATTGAATTATATACATTGTATTTAATGTTCATTTGTAATGAATAGAAATTTGTAAAGTTTAAAGAACTATTGGATTTATTTTGATCACGGAGGCCTAGGCTTTTTGTAACTATAGTTATTACCGTGATCCTCCTTTGTTTTCACAATGGTTAAGAAACCACCTACAACTCTAATAACAGTGCATGGGTTGTTTTAGGTTTGTGGGTGGTTTATTAATCATGCCGACAACCGGCCCTGGCTGGGTTTGCATAATATGGCAAGCCGTGGCATGCCCCCGCCGCAGCTTGCATTTTTAAAATGGCAGCTGGCATACGATAACAAGCCCTGTGGGTAAATTAACTCATGGTGTCTGATCGTTATGTGCGAACAGGCCGATAGTCCCTGACCGAGTTTGCATGCGCGCAGGTGGTTAATAAGCCGCAGTGGCTTTTTAACCAGTTAACCACCCCTGTGCATGCTGCCCGATTTCCCTAATTACCTTTGCCCAGGGATGGGGACTCGGACTCCAGGACTCGACTTGTGAGTCGGACTGAGTCCCCCCTCTGACTCGAGTCGCACTCGAGTCCCAATATTTTTAATGGGACTCGAGACTCGACTTGGGACTCGAGACCAAGGACTCGTCAACATCCCTGCGATGCCACCTGCAGGTGCTGTCTGGACCTAGTTGCAGTAACAATCCAAGTTTATTTTTAAAAATCATTTTCCTAATGCAACCTTTCAGATATTTTGGGTTTGGCTGCCTCTGCCTGCCTGTTTGGGGTTCCCTGCCTCCTCTGCCTGCCTGGTCTCTTCTTAACCAGTTCCACAGTTTGAATTGTCCAAGACAAATGCCTCTGCCTGCCTGCTTTGGGGTTCCCTGCCTCCTCTGCCTGCCTGGTTATTTTGGCTTTGTCTGCCTGGTCTGTTCTTGTCAAAATCAGTGGCAGAGTTTTGAGATAAAAAGGCTCACTTGTGCCTAGAATTTATTTATTTATTCACACATCTGAAATAGCCTTATTTTGTTGGGGGAAAACCCCATGGATTTTAATAGGGACTCGTGGAGTCAGCTTTGGGAGTAACTAGGGACTCGTGACTCGTGAGTCACCATTTTGGACCAAGGACTCGGACTCGGACTTGAGACTCGGGTCCAAAAACTCGTGACTCGACTCATGACTCGAGACCAAGGACTCTTCAACATCCCTGCCTTTGCCGGGTGTGGCTTGTTATGAGCGAACCTGGCGAGGGTGGATGGCTGGGGTGGTTAAGAAACCACCCTAAACCCAAGCTCTGTTGTAGGGTTGCTGGGTTGTTTGTTTGCCACTCCATCCACCTACCCACATCAGGTTCGCACATAACAAGCTGCGCCTGGTGAGAATAATTAGGGAAATGAGCCAGCATGCAACTGCCACACACGGGGGGGGGGGGGGTTAACAAACCACCATGGCTTATTAACCACCTTCATGTTCAGGCCACTGGCTGGGTTCACATGTTCATCAGGGAAAAGAAGCCATGGTGGCTTCTTTTCCCTGCCCCCGTGCATGCCAGTTGCATGCTGCATGATTCGTCCCATTACCTTTGCAGTGCGTGGCTTGCCATGTTGTCCAAATCTGGCGAGGTGTGTGGGGGACAGTGGCTTCCAAACCACCCCAGAACCCTACAACAAGCCATCGGTTCTGGGGTAGTTTCAAATCCACCCCCGCCGCATTCGCCAGGTTCAGATGACATGACCAGCTCCATGTTGCAAGGGTAATAAGGCTAATTGTGTGGCGTGTGGGAGGGGGAAAGAAGCCACCATGGCTTCTTTTCCCCAGTGATCATGTGAACCCGGCCACTGTCTCCCAATTTTTTTCAATCCACTGCTGCTTAGTTGGTTAGTATGGAGATGTTCAATTACATGCTATATATGACATTGCAGCTGTATACAATTGCTTAAGAAGGTCTTTATGGAGGAATCCAGGGTCATTAGGTTCAAAAAGATGAAGAAGCGCAGCTTTAGGAGTTACTAGTGGTTTAACATGGAGAAATTCCTGATAGTAATCAGCAGCCATCTTCCAAAACTCTTGCACCATTGAACATTCCCACCAAAGTTGAAAGTAGGAGCTGGTCTGACTATACCCTGTGCAACAATATTGACTATACTTTGGATGTATTAGGTGAAGCCTTACAGGAGTAATGTGCCACTTACTGATGCAAAAGAAGTCCAGTTACACTGCTAGTAATCTTCTTCCAAAGACTCATCTAAGTCAGTCTCTCATGCCTGCCCATACGATGGCTTGTGATCCACTAATGACATTTGGAGGATTTTATAAATACATGATTTCAACCCTTGGTTTGAAGTAACAGCAGCTTCTGTAAAGAATTCAAAAGAAGTAGGTACTTGACTGCCTTCTTAGTGTGATTTTGGCTAAGAAAGTGATACAGTTCCAGATACTGATAAAAAGACAGGACGGTTGATTCAGTTCTTTTCAAAACATCTATATAGGAGGGAGGTTTCCCTTTATCAAATAAATTAAACAATCTATAAACTTTTGCTGCTATCCAAGTATGAAAACCTGAGCCCTCTGGCAGATGTATAACATTTGTGGGGCCACTCTTTCTCTTCACTCCTGGTTCTAGAGATACTCAGAAGCAGTGAGAAATTCTTGTTGCATCTGAGTGTTTCCAATTTTGGTGTGAAATAAGACTGACCACTCCTACATTCTCTGTGCATCAGAACTTGGGGAAGCTCTTCTCTGTATAGCCTGAAGTAGGAAAATGCAAGCTCTCTGCACTGCCCACAAAAAGTGGGGTGTGTGTGTCTCACTTTGTACTATCTATAGTCATGCAGTAGCAAGAAAAGACTTTATGGCTGCCATAGGCAACTTCATTTATGACCCCTTTGCCCTGTGGGAGCTCCTCACTTATGTAGTACTCCAATACTACATATTACATACCCCAGTACTGCATATTACATTGGTCACTGTCTTCAAATAATTTTGAAATCCTATAAGAAGTCCTGTTCCATCCAAATGGCTAATAGTTACCCACAAAAAATACCAAATATGGGAAGGACACATTTCCCCTCTGCATATCTAGTGGCAACTGTAGCAAAGTAATAACTTCATTATTTCTATAAAAACGCATATTTCATATTGAGAAGCAGTTCCCAGTGTCCGAGAACTCTTCATTGTGTTACAGTTAAAATATTACATAATGATGATGCTAATGGTGACATAACTACAATATCCCGTATGCTCTAAGTGGCTATCATGAACCCAGGTACTAAGATTAGCCTCAGAGGCCCTGCTCTGAGTCTCTCTGCCTTATGACGTAAGGTGGGTTCTAACCTGGGACAGGGCTGTTTCTGTTCTAATGTTCTGTCTCTGGCATTATCTCCCGAGGGAGATTTGCCTGGCACTGTCTGTTTTCTTTTTGACACCAGGTGAAAACCTTTTTATTTGTATATACTTTTTTAGATGTCAAGACATTTTATGCCTGCATTTCACTTTGCTCTGCTGTTATCTGTTTTGCTGTAATTTTATGGTGTTTCGCTTTGATTCTTGTAAACCCCTCTCAGCTGGTCTTCTTGAGGACTGGACCCATAACAGATACTTCAATTGTATAAACCAGGAGTAGGCAGCATGGACCCCATGGGCACTAATGTGCCCCTGGCCACTTTCACTCCATCAAGGTATCCAACCCCTCCGACTTTCCCCCTCAATTAACACATTTTCTTTCTGGCAGCTGGGATCACTGTGAAATAGGTTCCTGTTGGTGCTGAAAGTGTGGGTTTGTCAAGGTTCCACCTGTACCAGGACACCTTGATCAGCTCCTTAAATATATTCTGCCTTTTTAAGAGCCCCTCCTGTATCAGGATGCCAATTCTCTGCCTTTTACCTTCTCTTCCCAGTAACAGTGGGATTAGGGTTTAGGCGTGGTGCAAAAGACACTCCAACAACTGAATGGTAACAATAACTGTTTACTTTAGTAAATTTTGGTATAGTAGATTCACAATAACTTAAGGTAATTACACAGATAGAGCTGTATACTTTCAAAAAGCAGGTATAATAGAAATAAAAGAAATAATAACACAGTTCTCTCTAACCTAGCTACTCTTTCACCTGTAACCTTAATAGAGATTCCTTCCCAGCCTAGCCCTGGCTGTTCTGCATTCTTCAGTGATATTCAGACTCTGTTTCTCTGTCTCTGCTTCTTGGTGCCTGCAGCTCTCTCCTCCACAGCTTCTCTCTCTCCAATTTTGCTCTCTCACTCTGCTGCTTCTGCCTCCCCTTTATATACACTCTCACCAGGACTAGAAGGCTACAATCAGGTAACCTCAAACTGGGGAAACGAAACTTAACTCTGTTAGGGGGAAAAGGAGACTTCTCTCAATGAAAAGGAAGCTTTAACCTCATGAGTGGAAAGTGAAGCTCAACAATCCGGAGATGTTTTGGGCCTACAGGCTTCAAACTAACTCAAGCCTGTGTATGCCTCAATCCTTCACAGGGTTCAAAGGAATTGTTCAGTGTGTTGGGGCTTAGACCACACCTTTGCTTTGTAGTTGGTCTTTTGGACAGGCTACTTGTCCTTTGCCACACCTCCCATGGCAGCCATTTTGTGGTGATGCCCTGGACAGTTTCTCAATTTGCCCAATGTGCCCACAGCCCCAAAAGGTTGCCTACTCCTGGTATAAGTCTTATGGCTGTTCCAAATTTATCCAGAGAGTTGCAGTACAGTCCTATGCATGTTTATTTGGAAGTAAGTTGCACTTATTCCCATGAAAGTGTGCTTAGGATTGCAGCAATATGTCACAATGCTAAACATGTTTACTCAAAAGTCCTACTAAGCCTTCCTGGTGCTTACTTCCAGGAAAATGTGCTTAGAATAAGAACTTTAGGGTATAATCCTGTGCCTCTTTAGACAGAAAAAAAGTCCCACAACTCCCAGCATGCTGGCTGAGGAATGCTGGGAGTTGTAGGACTTTTTTCTGTCTAAACATGCACAAGATCGTGCCCTTATTCTCGTAACCCACAACTGTTGTTTCAGAAAGTGTAGTAATGGCAAGCTATGAATACCTAGCTCTCCTTGAGCAGCTGGAAACATTTGTATTTGCTGCTTAATCCTTGGAGACATCTTTACCCAAATTTAAAACTGACTATTCAAGAAACTTGTTGATCTTATGCAAAGATAGGGAGGCCTTCAAATAGGGAAAAATTAGGATAACAAACATCAATGACAGCTTGGTTTTTTTCATCCATCTATCTAAATCCTTCTTTAACAATAGCTCTGTAAGCTGGATGCCATTTTTAAACAGTTCTTTATAATACATAGAGACATTATTGCCTAAATATGAACTGCTTTTTCCAAACTCACAGCAAACCTTTGTTTTTTATCTTTAATGTTCATCAATTCAGAGGCCAGTGTGGATCTTTCTGTAGCCAGAACAGCAGCATCCATGCACTAGAGGGGAGGGTATCATTAGACTTGGAACCCCAAAGTTTGCAGAAGAATAAAAAAAAACTTTAGGGGGAAAAAAACTGACTGCTGAGCATGAGGGTTGAGTGTGCTCAGTGGCCATGTAATGCTGACTGACATAAAACCAGGTGAGAGGGAGAATAGAAAGGAGTTTTATGGAGGAGGGCATGGCTGATTGGAACACTGAACAGGAGTACTCCGCACGGCAGCATTTTGTTGCAGGTCCCATTTGTTCTGATGTATTATATATCCAGATGTGTTTCTGCTTTCAAAGATTCCTATGGATTTGCAAGTGTTAATACCATACCAAGGGCATATGTGTATTTATGTCTTTTAATTCCTGTTGCATCTCTGTTACCTCTCATTGTGACCCTTAGCAACTTCAAATGTCATCTGGAAATGCTGAAAAGATGAACAAGTGACCTGTACTTCATTTTTAAAAAATGTCTTTGGGTAACATCCAAAGCAGGGACTTGCATATCTTCACCTTGGGGAAATGCACACTTAGGTATGGCATCATATGCAACTCCTCATGGAGGAGATGTATGTAAGCTTCTGCTTTGAGCTTTACCCCAAAGTGTGGAAAGACTGTGTGAGTTGTTTGATCATCCGTTGTTTGGAGCTTTTGCATAATGTTCAAAGAGTTCTAACTGTATTGGTCAGCTGTCTTAGTCCTCTAAAATCCTCATTGCCACCAGCAGTTATTTTGGCTACTGGAGATAATAAAATATTACAGCCCTACTTTTAAATTCCTTCTCTGTATTTTTATCAATATATACAGAAAAGTCATCTTATGAAATACTTTCTCTGTGTTTTAGAACAGAGA
The DNA here is from genome assembly GCA_021292165.1 of Shinisaurus crocodilurus. Classification (NCBI taxonomy): domain Eukaryota; kingdom Metazoa; phylum Chordata; class Lepidosauria; order Squamata; family Shinisauridae; genus Shinisaurus; species Shinisaurus crocodilurus. The sequence goes on from CM037878.1 coordinate 60,249,889, forward strand.
TGCTAAGGTGGCACTCTAAAAATTTGTTTTACCCTCTGCACTGGTTGTTTTTAAACTGTTGTGCGGCTGGGAGGTTGTGTGAGGCTGGGACAGGTTGGGAAGGGTAGTTATACCATAAAGCCATTTTATGCTGAAAATGGCTTCAGCATAAAGAATGGCAATAGAGAAACCTAGTGGGACTATAATTTCCATAGAAGAAAGCACTGCACACATAGAAAATGCTATGACTGTCACCATGAATGCAAGACAAACTTTAGATTACTTATTTCCTCTCCATAGTCTCACCCCCTGCACATTATGACTTAGTCAATCCATATTTTATTTTTTTACCAATATTTGATAACTTGATCTTGATATCTGAAACACATGCCAGATGGCTTTATGATGAATGATCAAGTGAACATGTCTGCTGTTTGAATGGCTGGGGACAGAAAAGTACCAGAGATTTAAATTGCTGTTGGAAGTCTTGGGGGTCTGTTGCTTGTGTCCTGTTCAGTGCTTAGATGTAGCAACTATTTGATCTCAGTGGAACTAAATTCTGCAAAACTGAGCCCTTAGTACCTCAGCATAATTTACTAGGGTTTTTCTCTTTCTGGATTTACAGAGATATGAAAAATGCTGTAATTGGAAACAACAAACAAAAAGCCAACTTGATTGTTTTGGGAGCAGTTCCAAGGTATGTCCTTTGCTACTCTCATTTTCACTGATGCACCGCAGGTCTCAAGTTAAGCTATTAAGATTCTGGCACATTAATTTGACTGACTGTCACTGACTCTGTCTTGTCTTCACTGTAACTGAGATTCGTATATCCAGTTCTAGCTGTAAAGTAATTGTGTGGACACGTCTGTAGTGCAAAAGCTGGGATTTATCTCTTTCAAACTTATGAAAATATTTGCCCAATTTGTTAGTAAAGCCTCCAGGAAAAATGCCTAAAGCTGTTTCCAATGGCATTGTTTCTATCTCCCACTTCCATTTGGATTGCATGCCACAATTTGAGGGTTAAAAGAGTAAGATAAAATAAAACCCCACCGAGATTTATTCTTCCTCTTGCTGTAAGTTCTGTTTTGGACTGCAAAGTTTTTAATGCCTTCTCTAGGTGACATTAATGTCACACTTTTTATAGAGGTTAAGACTTTTATAGCCCCAAATAAACATAAGGACTCTGAGGCCTGCTAATTGCTCGTCTTGTGTTGCGTCCTCTTTGCAATTCGTTCAGAGTTCAATATCCTGTTCTCATGTAGCATATGGGGGAAAATTAAGAAATAAACTGGTTTAATTATTTCCCCTAGATCATTGTTTAGTAGCAACATATCAAAATATAGTTGTATTCCAGTCTGTCTAGCTGATGCTGATTATTCCCATAGTCTCTTATTATAAGATTTTTGAGTATTTGTACTGGTAGGTATGGGTATAAGGGTTTTGCGTTGTGTTCACATCTACCATCAAAGTCTAAACACCAGTTTCGATAATACTAAAATATATTCAACAGGACTGAGCTACTCAGGATAGTCCCTTCATGTATCTATTTTTATTAGTGTCATAACTTGTTTTTGAAGACACAGGAGCATATATTGTTAGGTGTGAGCAGATACACATTACTTTTGTTACATTTGCATATCTTTTTCCAGGGAAGGTACATGTTTGCTGGACTACCGTACAAAATTGTCAGGTATTGCTGGTAGTCTTTCCCCTGTAAATATGTGTTCAAGTTCCTCTAATATCACGGCAAAAAGATGCCATGGATATTCTATTCTATGGAGAAAGAGAAGAAAGCTAGAGTGGCTTTAGCAATCATTCAAACTATGAAGGGGGTATCATGTTTCGAAATGCAATATACTATTGTTTAGTATATCTAGAAAAATTATTAAATGGTATAATCTTAATGATAAACCATGGAATAGGATCAAGCAAAGTTGTATAGTAACTTTGTTAAGGTTTATACCATTGGCATATACAGGGAGACACACTCAAGCTATGCTCATAAAAAAGATCAGTCCTTGTATTATAGTATTATTGGATATATTGGACAAGGTAAAGAAGAATATTGGGTGAAATACAATAGAGTAGTTAAACTGATGAAACTGCTTCCATCAGCAGAATTGGGAGGGGGTGATTCCCCTAGCCCTGTACATGCCCGCAAAATCTGCTCCGGAGGGTTGGGGAACTCATCGGAGCAGGTTTTGGGAGGTGCAGGGAGTTGCAGTGGGTAGGGGCGAGGAAGAAAGTCCTGTTGCGCAAGCAGACTTGTGCAACATTGGATTCCACCCATTAGCCCTAGAATTTCATTGATATATTTTATAATGAATTCCAAATCTGTGGGAATTTGGACACTTTATCATGCAATTTTTAAAAATGTAATGATAAAAGGGTCTTTTATGAAGAGAGCTGAAGTAGGATCCCAGACAGGAGATCACTTTCCTCATTGGTTTCAGTGTTTACAACTAAGTACGGTAGATTACATAGCAAGAAAAAAGGGTGGGGGAAAGAATCAGGGACTGTTGAGGAAAAGTTTAAATAGATAAGAAGAATTGATTGTGAAGGAGCTTAATAAGAAAGGATTGTCAGCCAAGATTTGTAATATAGTATAATAGTGTAATATTGTAATATAGCTATATATATATATAGCTATATATTATATATTATATAGCTATAAATGATAATACATATATTAACTTAGGAAAAATGACTGGGAATGTGATATTGGAATAGAAATGACTATATGACTTCTTTGTGTTATTGCAATGTTCAAATATTTGAGAAAATCATTATAAGGGTGTTTGTAGATGAGGCTTTTATTGTGCAACCACCCCGCCTGATTCACAGAATTTCACAGGAGGTCCAGAAGACATCTTCCACTCGTAACCTTCCAATGTTTCCCCACAACTTCTTTCAGCTTTTCTTACCGTGGAAAATCCATTAAGCAACAAAAGACAGAATAGCTGCACAATTCTGATCATTGCCTTCTGATCATTGGTGATAGGACCCCTCTTTAGGAAGGTCCCTAAGATTATGTACTAATGGTATCTTTCACCTGCTTGACTACTTAAAACCTGCAAGCAAGGATTGGATTGATGTTGGTGATGTGAAGCAACAAATGCATTTTCTCCCACATTTGGTGGATTTACTGTGTGTTCCAATTCTAATGTGTTCCAATTCTAGAAGTAAATCAAAGCTTCAATTGATTTTGTGTTAGGTTATGAGATTCCACTAGATCTGATAGTTATGCTGTTAGGATATGTGAATGAATCGATACTAATCAGTCATCAGGAATTAGTATGGAATTTATTTACAACAGCCTAAATATTGATTGCCATTAAGTGGAGACACCAACTATATATAAAAAAAAGCTGGTTAATGAAAGTAGGGCAACGATGAGAATGGTTATGTTAACAGAGTATATGCAAACAAGAGATGGGAATAAACTATGTGGAAGCTTTTTAACCATTGGGATTCTGGAGTTTATGAATAAAAACTAGGATATTGATCAATATAAGATAGACTAAGTGATAATGATATTTAAGGACTAGTTAGTAAGTGGATATTTGTATATACGTATTTGTATATATATGTACTACCTTTATATTAACTGTATCTATCAATAGCATGAATTTCGATTATATAATAGGGGTGGGGAGCCTCTTTAAGCCCTATGGTCAAATTCAATTTCCAAGAAATTCTTTGGGGGCAACTTCCACTGGTGGGCGTGGCCTAATGCAAACGGGACAAGGCCTAAGGCAAAAGAGGTGGGGCCAAAAATACCAGTGTATTGTAGCTTAGAACTCTTACTGCCACTAAGTAAGCCTTAGATGCATTGCAGCCCTTTAGAAGGGGGGGAACTGCACAAATGCCAGGAAACCACCAAACTATTGGTGGTTGGGGGCGAAGGGGTGGAGCAGTGGAAGGGCATGTGGCCCTCTGGGGAACCCTGAGGGGGGCAGATTTGGTCCCACTCCTGTTTTATAATCACTTCACTTTAATTACATAGTGCAGCTATCCTGTGCAGATGTACCTGGGAGTAAGTTCCATTACATTTATTGGGGCTTACTTCTGAGTAGACATGTATAGGATTGCCCTGTTAGATCCCTTAATGGTATGTAACGGCAGTAGTGCAGCCTTCCCCAACCTGGTGCTCTCCACATGTGTTGGATTGCAACTCCCATTATTCCTAGCCAGCATAGCCAAGCTGGCTGGGAATGATGGGGGTTGCAGTCCAACTTACCTGGAGAGCGCCAGGTTGGGGAAGGCTACAGTAGTCACTTTAGTATTTTTATATGTAAAAATTGAAGTATGCAAAGAAGTCATTGTTTAATATTGAAAGTAATATTTCATTTTATAAAATTTTATATAAATATGATACCACACTGATTGAATTATAATTGCATTATACTGTAAGAAAGCTCCTCTAATCTCATTCACTTCAAGAAGCTTTTGTTTTATGAATCTATATAGTCTTTAGTCAAGACACTTCTTTTGGGAATTTTTCAAGGCAAATCTATGTATCAAACAGCGCATCACATGGTGCAGTTTTGATAAATTAAGAATTTCTCATAAATTAAGGAAGTCACTTAGGTTCTTTACCTGGATCAACCAAGGGCATTTATACTGCTCACGGGACACAGACAGGATTTTACTTATTTTTTTTGCAATGCTTATGCCTTTCCCAGAATTAGTTGCAAATACAGACATACTATCTCACTCATGTGTACCTGTGTATCACTGGAGAGGTTGAGCAGTAGATATTGCTGGCTACTTGTCTGGAAGGAATTTTGTATGTCAATGTTTGTGACTGTCTCATGAGTTCTTAACAACTGAAAACAAAACAGAAATAAAATTAAGACAGGATTATCTCAATATGATGTAGTACTGGATCCATTTATGAATGGCAGGTGGGTAATGCCCTGTATTTTTTTTTACTGTAAATTTTATTTATTTATTGCACTTCTATACTGCTCAGTAGCTAAAGCTCTCTAGGTGGTAAACTATTTGTCTGTTAGAATGTAAAAGCAACCAAAACAGAAAAGGAAAACTGTACATTCAGACTCTTCATGATAAAGAGAACTATCTTTTTAAAACAGCCCAACATATAGTCCAGTATTTCTGGGGGCAGTGAATCAGTCCTCTACCAGTATTGCAAATAGCAGGGAAAGGAATCAATAGTGCTTAAGGGTTGTGCTGGGCGGAATTTCCATATTCAGCGCCTGGCCACTGCTTGTGTCATGTGAACCCAAGTGGAAGGGGTTTTGTGAGGGTTAAGCAACTCTTGCATAACCCATGGTCTGTTGCTGGGTTATGGGAGGGTTGTTTAGACCTTGCACAACCCTCCACTTCCCAGGTTCACATGACAAGCTGCAGCTGTGTGTTGAATATTCAGTATGGCAGCTGGCATGCCCCACAGCCTACCGTGGCTTAAATAAGCCGTGGTGGGCTGCTCAATTGTGTGAACCAGCCCATTAAGTATTTAACTGTGTCTTTAGTGTCTGTTGTAAATTAAGGCAGGCATCTGCTTGGTCAGATTTCAGTTTACCCTTTTGCCAAACAGATGGATGGGGTAGCTAAATATTTTGTAGCAAATGACTTGAATTTACAGTGTGATTGACAGGCATGCTCTTCCCCCTTAGGCCTATGCACTCCACCTCATTTCCACTTGAATTCTTCATTCTCTTCCTTTTTCATTGTAGTACTAATCATGACTAGCATCTGCAGTGTCCATTATTAAGCATAATTAGCTTTAAACCAGCGCTTGAACCCTGCTTCTATCCATAGTATCAAAGCTAATTATGGTTACTATTCCTTGTAATGCACAAGTAACACTAACAGTAGTAAGCACTGAAAAAGAAAGGATTAGAATTTGACTGCAAGAGCAGAGGAAAATCATACAAACCTAAGAGGCATGCCCCATTGCGTAACCATTATTAAGTGATCAGGAAATGTTTGCCTGCACTGAGCAATAATAGTAAAATGCAGTCTTAATCCCAAACTAATTCTAGAGATTTTTCTAGGAAGTTTTTCATCTGTCCTCATCTGTCACAGAATGGGAAAGTTAGAGCATCATTTGAACTCTTGGAACCACAAGAAATCGACTTTGAGCATAGATAGTTTGCTATGTTGGATACACTCAAGTAGAGTTTATTTAATCTGAATATGCATCTCTAAGTGTCACTGACAATCCTACAGTACTTTGAGAACCAAGGTCTGCACAAATTACAGTTTGCCATGTTTGGATGTAATGGCAAGCTAGAACCAGAAATTTCTAATTTTTTCTCGTGCATGAAGGAGTGGAGAAGGTATGTGCATGTCCAACTCTTGCCACAGCTCACTCTTTCAACATCAAACAGCTTGTTACATCTGAATCAGACCTCTGTAATAGCTATATGAACATGATACAGAAGAATATATTAATACTGCCATATCTGGACACCACAGTAGGACTTCCGGGTGAGGTTTTTCGGCAGGCAGACGCTCTCGGAAGACGGGAGGCTGATAGCGGTAAAGAACCAGCTGGAAGCAATTTCAGCTGACATAAATCACCCCAATTTATTGGGGAGAACGAAGAGATTAACCACAGACACCCCGGGCGATCGGTATTTGTGTATTCACTGTTTAAGCGAAGGCTTGTTCAGTGGAGACACTACACCGGTCAGGGGGGGTGGAATCTACATCTTGCTCAAAACCGCTAATCAGAGCTTTAAAAGACACTTAGCCTGCAAAAAATCTTCATTTCCCAATGATTTATGGATTACAAACTATCTATGACGAAGGGAGTTTCCTACTGCAGCAATTAAGGACTATATTATGGTGAGATAATTCCTTTTTTCCGGGACTAAAAAGAAGGGAGGTTGCGAACAACACAAGACGCTGGAGGCTTTAATGGCTAAAAAATTCGGGCAAAAAGTTAATTAAGGAGAAGAAGAAGAAAGGAGGTATTCTATTATGACTATCCTTTCTCACTATTTGCATTTTTAATAATTTTATTATTGACGAAAGGTTGGCTGTGAAAAAGTTGCTAGAAAAGAGATGGCTGCTGTGGGATTGTTGCTGGATGTTTTGGTTATGACTTATGACTCATGAGTTCCATAACAACCAGATAAGAAGTCTAAGCCTGCTGTGTTAGAGACGTGATTCAAGAGGCCTTGAAATCTGAGCTTTTACTAGAGGAGGGTTTTTTCCCCCTCTTCTCTTCCTCACTTTTTATTTTTCTTTTTTTAAACTTGGCTCTTCGATTGTATTATATAATGGCTGCGAAAAAAGGTTCAGGAAGTAGGAAAGCATCTCTGGATCTAGGTTCAGATAAGATGGTTACGCCAGAGTTACTTCAGAATTTATTTGAAGAGTTGGGAAATAAACTGGACAGTAGGATGGATAAGATGGAAAACAGGATTAATGCCTTTGAGCAAAGTATGGATGAAAAGATCTTGAAAATGAAAATGGATATGACTGATGCAGTTAAAAAACTGGATGGGTCAGTAAAGCAAATCTCGGGTGAGGTTAAACAGATTGCTGATAAAGTTGAAATATTAGAGAATAAAACTGAAGTGATAACCAGAGAAGTTGAAGGGGAGCTAGATCACATGTCCTTACTGGAACTGAGAGCAAATGAACACTGTCTGAGATTTAGAAATATCCCAGAGAAGGAAGAAGAGGATACTAGAGATAGAATGATTAAAATTTTGGCGGATTTTCTGGCCTTGGATGAAGGAGATATGGAAATAGAGCTTGACAAGATTTATAGAGTTAACTCTGCCTATGCCAGAAATAAAGGAGTACCAAGAGACATCATGGTTCATTTTGTTAGGAAGAATACAAGGGATCAGGTTCTTCAAAAACATTTTGCTACAGGATTGAAGGAGGAGGATAATTCTATAATTGTTTTGAAAGAAGTACCTATTAGATTTTTACGTAAACGGAAAGATTATGCCTTTTTGACTGTACTGCTGAAACAGAAAAAGATTGCTTTTCGTTGGGAGATTCCAGAAGGTGTGGTTTTTCCTTCAAAGATCAGAGATTCAAGCTGAATTCAGTTCAAAAAGCCAGAGATTTCCTAGAAAGATTTAAAAGAGATTTTGAGGGGATGAAACGGGGAGAAGAAAGGATGGCCTTGGCCACAGGCACAGATTAAGATTAATATATATATGTATATTTTAAATTTCTACTGATTATGGATTACAAATGTTTAACATGGAATATTAATGGCGCAAATGCCCCTCAAAAGAGGAAAAAAGTATTTTACTATTTGAAAAAATTAAAGCAAGACATCATTTGTTTACAAGAGACTCATATCAAGAAAAAAGATATAAAGTATTTGGTCTATAAAACATTAGGTGAAGAATTTATCTCGGCACATGCTAAAAAGAAAAATGGAGTTGTTTTGTATATTAAATCCCATTTAAAACCAAAATTAGTATTTGCTGATGAACAAGGTAGATTTGTGGGAGTAGAAGTCAACTTAAATGGATTTAAGACAATGGTGGTGGGAATTTATGCACCTAACCAAGATAAAGCGGTGTTTTATAAGAAGCTTATGGATATTCTAATGGATTTATCATATGAAAGTTGGTGTTTGATGGGAGACTGGAATGGGGTCATGCTTCCACAAATGGACAGAACTTCAGAAAGAAATATTACAAGGTATCAAGGAAAACTCCCAAAAAGCCTTTTTGATCTGATGGAAAATCTGAGACTGGTGGACTTATGGAGGCAAAAGAATGGTGATTCAAGGGAATATACTTATTTTTCTGAGAGACACAGATCATTTTCGAGAATAGATATGTTCCTGACAACTAAAGACTTTGTTACTAAAACTTCTAAAATAGAGATTTTACCAAAGACTTTCTCGGATCATAATCCTGTGACTATGGTTTGCAAAAGAAAATCCACTGTTTTTAGATGGAGATTAAATGAAACGTTATTACAAAATACAGCTGTGTTGGAAGATTGTAAAAAGAAACTAAAATAATTTTTTGAAATTAACTTAGATAAGGGTACAGATCTGAGAATGGTTTGGGATGCAAGTAAAGCTTTTATTAGAGGTTATTTTATACAATATAATACTCAACTTAAGGCCAAGAGACAAGAGAAAATGCAAAAAATTCTGGAGGAAATAAAAAAGAAGGAGGAAGAATTAAAGATCTCTCCAGGAAACTCAAATATTTTCCAACAGATTAAAATGTTGCAACAACAGTTATCTATGGTAACAAGAGAAATGGAAATAAAATTGAATTATATGAAACAGAGGAACTTTGAATTTGCAAACAAACCTGGGAGATGGTTGGCTTATAGATTGCGAAAAGAAAGAGAAAAGAAAATGATAATAAAAGTACAAGAGGGCGATAAAGTATTAACAGACAATAAGGAGATACAAAAATCATTTTACTATTATTATTCGAATTTATATAAAGGACATAATGTTTCATCAGAAAAAATAGATGAATATATTGAAAAACAAAAGTTACCTAAGATTACAGAGGAACAGAGACATATTATGAATGGTCCTATAACAATAAGTGAATTGGTGGGTGCTATAAAAAAGATTAAACCAGGAAAGGCGCCAGGACCGGATGGACTTTCTGGTAAATACTATCAGAGATTTGAAGATGAACTCATACAACCTTTACAAAAAACGATGAATTCTATTTTGCAAGGAGGCCGGATGCCGGAGACATGGAAAGAGGCAAATATAACATTAATACCTAAAGAGGGACAAGACTTAACCTTAACAAGAAATTATAGACCAATATCATTACTAATAATGACTACAAGCTGTTTACAATGATATTGGCGGAAAGATTAAAAATAATTCTTCAAGAATTTATTCATGAAGATCAATGTGGTTTTTTACCTAAAAGACAGCTGAGGGATAATGTTAGAACAGTCTTAGATATTTTGGAATACTTGGAAAAGCATAATGAAAAACATGCTGCATTGATTTTCTTAGATGCAGAGAAAGCGTTTGACAATTTAAATTGGGGGTTTCTATTTAAAGTACTGAAGGAAATGGATTTTGGAGAGAACTTTATAAAATGGATAAAGTCAATTTATACTTCGTAAACAGCACAAATAATTGTCAATGGCGATATGACGAAACCGTGTGGAATACATAGAGGAACAAGACAAGGTTGCCCATTATCACCTTTGTTGTTTATTCTTGTGCTTGAAATATTGAACAGAGATATAAGACAAGATGATAGAATTGGAGGCATAAAAATTAAAAAAGAGTCTTATAAGCTGAGAGCTTTCGCAGATGATTTGGTGTTAACTTTGGAAGATCCTCTGAAAGGAATAGAAACGTTAATGGTTAAATTGAAGGAGTTTGGTGCTGTAGCTGGTTTTAAGGTTAATAAACTAAAGACAAAGATATTAACAAAAAATATGAAAATTCAGGATCAAATAAAATTGTCAAATAAATCAGGTTTTAAGGTTGAAAAGAAAGTAAAGTATTTAGGTATCACATTAACAAATAAGAATTGTATGTTGTTTCAAAATAATTATGTAAAGTCTTGGAATGAAATGAAAAAAGATTTAGAAAGATGGGATAAAGCTCAATTGTCACTTTTGGGGAGAATAGCCACAATCAAGATGAATGTATTACCTAGAATGTTGTTTTTGTTTCAGACTATTCCTATTGTGACATCGCAAATATCATTTAAACAATGGCAGAAGGATATATCTAGATTTGTATGGCAAGGGAAAAAGCCACGGGTTAAGTTTAAGATTTTACAGGATGCAAAAGAAAGAGGGGGGTTGGGGCTACCTGACCTGAAGTTATATTTTGCTGCTTGTTGTTTAGTATGGATCAAAGAATGGGTTTTGTTGAAAAATAGTCGATTATTAGATTTAGAGGGATATGATTTGAGATTTGGATGGCATGGGTACATGTGGTATGATAAAGTTAAAGTGAATGTAGAATTTAATAATCACTGTGTTAGAAGTGCCATTTTGAAAATTTGGAATAAATATAAACCTAGGTTTTGTCAGAGTACCATTGTGGCTATCAGCACAAGAAGCCCATCATAGAAGAGAAATGTTAAGTAAATACAGTTGGTTGACATATCGTGATTTGCTGAATTTTTCACAAGATGAATGTAAAATAAAATCAAGAGAAGAACTGATAAAAGGTCATACATGTCAATGGTTCTCATATTTACAGATGGTAGAAAGGTTTAAAGTTGATAAAAGGTTGTATGATTTTGAACAGAGGGTATCTGACTTTGAAAGGGAATTATGTTTAAATGATGAACATCTTATTTCAAGAATGTATAAGCTTTTGTTGAAATTTGAAACTGAGGAAGAGCAAGTGAAGGAATGTATGATAAAATGGGCTCAAAATTTTGGTTATAATATACTAATGACACAATGGGAAAATATGTGGTTAAAAGGTTTGAAATTTACTTTATGCTCTAGTCTTAAAGAGAATTTTTATAAGATGATGTATCGTTGGTACTTGTCGCCGGAGAAATTGGCTAGAATGTATAGCGGTGCATCAGATATATGTTGGAAATGTGAACAACAGGAAGGAACCTTTTATCATATGTGGTGGACATGTAAGAAAGCTAAAAGTTTTTGGGTTGAAATTCATTTATTAATGCAAAAGATTTTAAGGATTACTTTTCAATTGAAACCAGAGGCTTTTCTATTGGGAATAATGGACAGTCAGCTAGAAGGAAGATATGGAACTTTATTTCTATACATGACAACGGCAGCGAGACTACTATATGCACAGAAGTGGAAAGGTCCAGCAGTGCCTACGATAGAAGAATGGTTGGTCAAGATGCTGGAGCTGGCAGAGATGGCCAAACTTACATCACTAATTAGAGAAAGGACAACATCTGCATTTATTATTGAGTGGAAACCTCTAATTGACTTTTTGCAGAGACTGGAAAATAATGATTTGTTTGTTTGTGGATTTATGGAATAATAAGTGAATCTGGGACAATGGGAAGAAAGAGATTTCTCATTTGGATTATCGAGTAAGAAAAATTATTGTTACCTGTATTTGCTGTAGAAGAAAAATCGGAGGTCTATTTTGTTTTGTTAATTGTTATATGTTTGATATTATGTGTCTGTTTTATATAGAAATAAAAAAAATTGGACAAGAGATATCTGGACACCACAGTAAAATTCAGATAAAATGCAACAGTGTTTTTTTATGTAAACAGGTGGTAGAAGAAGATAGTGAAGAAGCAAGAGATTAAATATTTTTGAAAATGAGTCCTTAAGTTTAAAAAAAGCTTTAAAAAATAAAGATACCACAACACTGTGCCTGGACAACAATTCTGACACTTAAGTACTCTTCCTTTATTGAAGCCTCATTACTAAAGCAAGCCTGAAACTTTTCCTATTATAAAAAAGATAAATCACAGGACAGTTAGACAATATATATAGGTGAATGGACTCTACTGTTGATGGATCAGTAATGCAACCTTCATGCTCCGGGGTCCACACTTTTTAGTTGGCCTTTGTAGCTAAGCCAACATTTCTGGATACCCTGGCTCTGCTGCCAGGTAACTACATTCCTATGTACACTTACATGGGAGTAAAATAATCATACTCAATTGAATTTAGTTCTGCATAGATATGCATAGGATTGAGCTTGTCCCTTCAGTTGTGCTGAACATAAGAAGCCCACCTCAACAATGGGACTCTTATGTATCTGCTCCCTTCCAACTCCGGACTTGTATTTAAGGGAGAGTGCTAAGCAACTAAGGTGCTCTGAGGTCTCTCTGCCCACAGCTCAAATGAGTCCCAGTCATTGCCCCTCACTCCAGATGGAAAGAAATCTGGTGTTTGGGTGGTAGGTGGCGGAGGTATATCTCAGAGTACCACTATCAAGCACTGCTTAAATGGCTACTTACAGCTTTTCATAGAACTGGAGAGGAGAGTGAGGATCTTACATTGAGTTTCAGAACCCTATATAGAACTGAGTGTGATGACTTTGCCAACTTCCCAACTGCTAGAGAGGTCAGTCATCCTCTGCTTGTCACAGCAATGGGCCACAAGTCAATGGTGGAGCACATACTTTGTGTGCAGAATGCCCCAAATTCAGTCTTTGGCATTTCCAGTTAAATGCCAAGGCAGCAGATGATGTGGAAAGACCCTGGAGACCCTGAAAAACTGCTACATCGGACAAAAGTCTGGCTGCCATGTTTTCTAGTAGCAGAGGTTTCCAGATAGTTTTCAAGGGCAGCCCTACATAGAGCGTAAAATATTGAAGATTATCATTCATGCTTGGTTTAAAAGATAGTGTGGTAGTGAAGGCAGAGGAATACGATTTAAAGGAAGCAGAATTCGTAAGCAAAGAGTGAATACCTAATATGCATGCATACATAAACACACACACACACACACACACACACACACACACACACACACACAGGCTTACAGTACATATAACTGACCCTTTAAAAAAAGAATAGGCATAAATATAGGGCTTTTCTCTCCAGTTCTTCTGCACAGTAGTTTCCTTTATCCTTTTGCTAGAAAACCTGCAAGTAGAAGTAAATCTTTGTTTCATTTTCTGCCCCCCTTATCTCTTCTCCCCCCCCTCCAGCCCAAGTGATAAATGCAGGTGGTTCTTCAGGAGAAGATCTGAGGAAAGCCTAACCACACAGGCTGTGAACCCTTTGCCTTCTTCCTTAAAAGACCTTTGAACAAAGAACATGTGAGGTGTCGCCAGCCTACAATAAACCCCCAAAATTAAATTTCAGCACATTCCAGGCTGACTCAGTTTATGTTAAAAAGAAATTGTAGCAATCTCCTGGGGGATGCATGAGCAAGTCCTCTCAGGCTGTTGATTGCTCATTTGAATTTCCCTCCCTGGGAACTGCCCAGCCTCATAGAAATACTCTTGCTGTTTGAGATTTTCTGTGTGGCCAACTGGTTGGTGAAGAGTGAAAACAAGACAATGCTAAGCTCAGAGCCCAGGTAGGCCTCATCCCTTCCCCTACTTGTAAGCGGCTTTGCTGAGTTACTCTTAGGATCCTGATAAGTGAGAGCTAGTTTGATGTGTTTTATTTTATTTTTAGAGCAGCTTATTATTTCTGCCCTTCTCTCAGCTTGATTCTTTAATAAATGAGTTGGAAACTGGAGTTGATTTGATTCTCTTGCCTAGTATGAAGGGTGGCCTTAGCAATGTGCTGGACTTCTTGGGAGACATGCTAACCTGGTTATTAAGGAAGTTAAAGGAAACTCTGTAAAGGGGCCCATCCTTCTCAATATACGAAAGCCTTAAGCCTGTCTTCTCATGTGGGCAGGGTAAGTGTGGAGAAACGAGCCTTTGGGGGTACACACACACACCTCAGGTGTGAACCGGCTGGGGTGGGGTGTGCATAGTTAGCGTGTAGAGAAAAGAGTTTTTAGGGTTCCTGCATGCATGCATGCAGGAACAAACACACGCACACACACACACGCCTCCTCATGAGTAAACCAGGTGGGGGCTGGGAGGAAGCAAAAGGTGATGGAACATGAGATGGGGCCTGGCGTCTAGAAGTCTGGAGGAGCCAGGCTGAAGGCATTCACATGCAGATAGTTCAAGCCATGACTCACAGTTCCCTTTCCCCTGCCTGGCCAGTTTCCTTCCCCCTGCATGGCCAGGTGAAATTCAAATTGATTGGCTGAAGCAAGAAGGCTACAGAAAAGGGGGAGGGGGAAGAACTATTTCCCCACGTGTAAGCCTTTGTTCTTGGTCAGTCTTGGTCAGTCCTTTTGGTAGCGTGCCTGGCATGGCAGCGCGCCAGCGAGGGGCCCGAGCCTTTAGGGGGGGCCCCCTCAAGAATCGACCCCAGTCAGCCTCTGGTAAAATTGGCTGGTTTGAAGGGTCTAGAGAGGCAAGCCTTGTAGGAGTTTACCAATCTTGGACCTTCGGGTAGGTGTGGTAATTCTCCATCGGGCAGCAAGGCTGTGCTGGATCTAACCCTTTGAAGAAGACAACCTCAGGTAACAGGTGTGTGCTTGAGAGATTTTAAGGAATCAGGTTTTGTTATTTTGCAGCTTTACTGTGTACTAAAGTGTCTCTATTTTGTGTGCTTCTCTTATTTGCCTAATCTTGTTGTAAGATGCTACCAGAAATAAACCTTGTCGTGGTTTCACCCCAAATGGGTTTTGTAGTGCTCTGTGAGTTCAGTATCTAAATCCAGGTTACAGAATTAAAGGCGAGTCCCTGAACAGAGATTCAAGTAAGGTTGCAGACAGCTGAGGCTGGCAATCTGGTACCTTGAGGTCTCTAGGGGTCTTGGTTCCTTTGCCAGCAGGCAAGGGTGGGGTAGTGGCGGGTCAGCCAGCCCCCCCTTCCGGGCCACATGGTGGCAAGTACTGGGTTTCCTTTTGCAAGGAGGAAAGGGTGGGAGTCTGGCGGGCCAGCCAGCCCCCCCTCTTCCTCCACAGTAAGGGATATTAAAATACATGTGGGTGGTGGTGGTGCTATCTCTGAGGAATATAGACAAAAGGGTGACTTACAACCTATCCTACCTTGTAGGGTTGGGGTGCAGACACACTGGTTTGTCATACAGGTAGAATCTAATCATTTCAAGCCCTGCCCTGTGTTCTTGGATTGCCCAATGCCTTTCAGCTGAAGGGGGACCAAAATGATGTGGTGCTGGGTTCAGCCTGTGGGTTGCTGATTGGCCATCCCTAGTTCAGTTTGTCACTGTTGCAATTGACTCATACATTCCTTGGCTGCCTAATACTTTGAGCTGATTAGTAGATGGATGAAATTCTGCAGTGCAGCTGTAACCTTGGACATCTGGCTCCAGTTACTTAAATGAAGTGATGCTAATGAAAATGTTCTGGGGATTAGAGTTCCTGTGGATTCAGCATACAGGAAAGAATCTAGGGGGAGATAGTTTTTAGCTATGATAGTTTTATTCTTGGTTTTAATGACTTCAAAGTGGTTGATGATGATGGCCAAAGCCTATAATGTTCTTATGCAGTTTATACAAGACTCTACTTGATATGCTAAACATGAGAAACTATGATCATAGTGATAAAACTGAGTACTTGCTCCATTAAGCCTAGCCTGTTCAGCTGGTTCTTTCTCAGTGTTTGGAGTTGTTTGGACCTGCAGCAGGTATCTAAGGTTATTTATAAGAGGGAAAATATGGTCATAGACATCCTTTAACTTTCGTTTGTGGGGTGGGAAAGTGGAGAAGCATTAAGTTCTTCATCATTTCTGCTGAAGTTTTTGTCAATACCTGCTACCTACACTTAACTGGAGTTGCTGGAATACTGGATTTTCTGCCCTTTTACAAACCAGGACAGCCTTCTTTCAACTACTATTCCTTTTTCTTGGTGGTGGGGATGGAAATTAAGGGTTTCAGGGAAAGGTTGTGCAATCTAACCTGTCTGAGCCAAAGAGTTAGAATGCTGTGTCAATACACGTGTTCACTTAATCCTGTCCTAAGCAGATGGTTAGCACAATCTTGCTGCACTGTGTTCCAGGTTTTATGCTGTAGCAGTATATCAACTTAACATGAATCAGTGGTTCTGGATGAGGCTGTTTTCAGAGTACTGTTTTATCGATTTAAAAAAATAATAATGCTCTAAAGGATTTTCTGTTGATGGAAAAACCTATGGCATCCATTGACTACAACAACAACAACAACAACAATAATAATTTATTTCTTACCCGCCTCTCCACTCAGATCGAGGCGGGGAACAACCATAAATATAAAATACATAACTAGTTAAAAACATAGTAAATATTATTAAAATATTCTTAAAAACCTTTAAAAGTATCCTAAAAACTCTTAAAATTCCACTGGGTAGGCCTGTCGGAAGAGGTCAGTCTTTATGGCCTTTTTTAAAAGAGAAGAGACTATCTAGTTGACGAGTCTCCTCCAACAGGCCATTCCACAGTCTGGGAGCAGCAGAAGAGAAGGTCCTCTGGGTAGTACTCGCCAGCCTAGTCTTGGCTGACTGGAGTAAATTCCTCCCAGAGGACCTAAGTGTGCGGGGCGGATTGTACGGGAGAAGGTGATCCTGCGGGTAACCTGGACCCAAACCATGTAGGGCTTTAAAGGTAATAACCAACACTTTATACTTCGCCCGGAAATTGATTGGCAGCCAGTGTAATGCTTTTAAAGCTGGTGTAATATGGGCAGCTCTAGATGTACCAGTGACCAATCTGGCTGCCATATTTTGCACCAGTTGGAAGTTTCCGAACTAAGTACAAAGGTAGTCCTATGTACAGCACATTGCAGAAGTCAAGCCTCGAAGTTGCCAGCACATGCACTACCGTCTTTAGGTCTTCCAACTCTAGGAAGGGGCGCAGCTGGCGTATCAGCCGGAGCTGATAGTAGGCACTCCTAGCCGTCGCATCTGTCTGAGCTGTCATCTGAAGCGACGGGTCCAGAAGCACCCCCAGGCTGCGAACACAGTCTTTCAGGGGGAGTGTAACCCCATCCAGAACTGGTTGACACACCTCCAAACCCAGGTTGTGGCCTTTGACAGCAAGCACCTCCATTTTGACTGGATTCAGCTTCAGTTTGGATTCAGTTTCAGTAATGTGACTTGTAGAATGTCCCCAAACACTTTATCTGCCAAGGGAATGGAATTGTCAGCAATAGAATTTTCACAACAATTCACAGTCTGTGTGCAAAATGAAAAGACAGTTTGGCTGAAATCAGTGTTCACACTGGGCCTAAGGCCAATAGTTTTGTGGGCAAAATAGGGGACTGGAAAGCTTGGTGGAGAAGGTCCCAGGAGGTTGGAAAACTAAAAAGTATGGAAACTAGGTAGAAAGGGCTGAGAAGACAGTTGAAACCATAGTTCAGTGGTAGAGTATATGGTCTGCATGTAGAAAGTCTCAGGTTCAATCTCCAGGTAGAGCTGGGAAATAACCCTATGTAAAACACTGGAGAGCTGCCAGTGTAAACAAGATGGATCTAGATAGACCAATGGTCTGACTTAGTATAAGGTGGTTTCCTAAATTCCTTCCTTGGTGGGTTGAAATTAAAATGCTGTACAGGCATGGGTGTTGGTCAACAGTTATGAGAGGAGTCAGAGGACTGGAAAGCAAAGACTTGAAGTGTCATGGAGTTGAAGAAAGAGGTGGCCAAGGAGGCAGAGGGGCTGAGAGCAGGAAGTGAGTGGACAGGAAGAAGAACTTTGGAGCCTCAGGTAATATGGGCTAGGGGAGTCATAAGGTTGCCAGTCTTATGCTGAGAGGGCTCCTACACCTTTCTAAGAGTTGCAGAAAATTGTGGGAGAGAATTGTGTCAACTGTGGTTCTTCTTCGTGGTCTCTGTGCATCACACATATGGGCACTGCACCCATGCTGAGCTTGCTTTGGAAATTCTTTAGCTGAGGTAAAATGGGCGGGAGCCCCTCCCCCTCGCACCTGCTCCTTAGCGCGGCTCCCGCCCATTCCCTCAGTTCCTCTTCGACCACTGTTGTGACTGGTAGCTCTCGGAAGTTCTTCTCTTTACAACTCGACTGAGTAGTACAAAACCTTTTCATATATTCTTGATAATTTCCCTCAAACTTCTCTTTTCCTCCTCTCTTCAACTATCTTATTTTTTTTTAATCTATTTTTTTCCTCTCGTCTTTATCTAAGGAGCCTTGAAAGCTCCGTTTAGGAAATGTGTAAGCTGCGGCGCTAAATTACCCCCAGCAGATGGACACTCTTTGTGCCTCTTATGTTTGGGGCAGGGGCATATAGTAGAAACCTACCATCATTGTCAGGCCTTCACGAAGGCAACGAGGAAACAGTGGGCATTAAAATTAAAAATGACCCTATGGCAGCAAACACTCTCAGCAGCCGGGCCCTCTATACTGCGTGCTACAACGGCTAAACCGAAATAGTCTCCAATGCACACGGTGGTGAAGGAGACTCAATCCGAGGAAGTCCCTGCCAAAAAGAAAAAGACCCACAAACATTCTAACAAGGGTCAAAAGGAGAAAGAGATGCGACCTAAAAAGAAAACGAAAGGTCCGGAGTCTCTAACTAAGCCCGCCACTCCAGCCCAATCAGCAGTGAATGTCGAGGTTTCAGGATCAGCCACCCACATTAAGTGCTCGGTCTCGGAGAAGAAAGACCCTTCGGCACCGAAAATTAAAGAGCCTGCACCAACGACCCTGCGGCGTGCATCGGTGTCGACAGCGCATGTGGCTTCGATCTCTGAAGGGGAGATCCTGGATCCCCCTGCGCTGTTAAAGCGGCGCAGCCATTAACAATGACTCCAGCTTCTAAGAAAAGTGATTAAAGGTGTGGAGACAGATCCTCTGCTGCTTCCAGGTCTCCCCGCCGCTACAGGAGTCGGTCTCAATTGGAGTCATCATCCAGACACTCCTTTCGATCTCGAGAAGACTATTCTCATCTATGGCAATACGACCGTTCCACTTGATATCAGCTCGATATCGAGAATACTACAAATCTCCAGATTGCTGCCGACGTCGACTCCAGTTTGACTCCAACCGAGACACTTGACACCGAGGACTGCCACTTGATGCTGACCATCATCATCATTATCGGAGCCCGGTTGACATCTCCCTCGATGTCAAGGACGCTTGACAAGTCAACGTGGAATTGCCACCACATACTATCAGCTCTCGACATCGGGCAAGAAGGTCTTTCTTTGATACCGACCTGACTAAATGCCAGGATGAGTCGCCTACAGTACCAACAATTTGGCTTCCATCAAAATATCTGTCGCCATTGCACCAGGATTCCTCTTCTGACATCTCAGGGTTACCTGATTCCTTGCTGGATCTCCAAGTGGAAACAAAGGCTGCTGTGTCAGCAGCTGAAGATCTTGGCACATTTGCAGATCATGTCCTAAGGATGACAGCATCCTTAGGAATAGAAACAATAATTGAATCACCCGACATTAATGATCCAGTTTATAATTTATTACAATCGACTTAAACTTCACCAGCATTGGTCCCCTATTTACCAGCATTGTTAAATGTAGTTAAAAACACATGGAAAACTCCAGCTGCAATTCCACCTACAGGGAAAAGGTTGGAGTCACTCTACTGTGTACGCATGAGGATGCAGAGTTTCTATTTTCACACCCTGCTCCTAATTCAATTATCGTCCAATCAGCTCAATCCACTACTGGCAAACAACATACTATGCCAGTGGATCAAGAGGGGGGGAAACTGGATGCATGCGGCAGACGTGTTTACTCCTCAAGTGCCTTAGGTCTCAGGGTATCTAATTATCAGGCCATTATGGCGAGATACCAACATTTTCTCACAGAGAAATTGGGAAACCTTTGTGAAGACCTACCAGAGGAGAAGCGGGACTTGGCACGGGTGCTACATGCAGAAGCACAAAGTATAGCAACCCTACAAATGAACAATGCCAGGCACCAGACTGATTGTCATGCGAGGTCCCTCATCAGTTCAGTCTCCGAAGGTATGCGTGGCTTCGCTCAATGTTGCTAACAACAGATGTCAAAGCCCACATTGAGAATTTGCCGTTTGATGGAGAAGGGACTCTTTAACATCAAGACTGATGACTCCCTGGATGCTGTTCCGAAGGCCAGAATGAACGCTCAGAAGATGGGTCTCGATACCCTGCCGCAACAGAAACAATACAAACCACGGCAGTGGACCAAATTCCCGTCTTCCACAGCTCCTTTCCGGCCTCGTTTCCAACCGAGAGGTCAGGATCCGTGTTTACAGGACCGCCAGTCTGCCGGACCAAAGAAGCCTTACCAGTCTAAGTATCAAGGCCCTAGGAAAGGCAGTGCTTTTGGCAAACGGCAACTTTGACTTCCTTTACCAATTCACTGCGACAAAATCACTGGACGACTTTTTCACAGGACATGACAAAAATACCGGACTTGACAAAACCACTGGGCTTGTCAAACTCACTGGACTTGACAACTCCATCGGACTTGACACAAACAATCTCATACACGGACAGACTGTCCAGGTACCTTCCGTCATGGCAATCCATCACCACGGACTGCTGGGTTCTCAACATCGTCCAGCACGGGTACCAAATCGAGTTGGATGTCCTACCTGCTTTTCTTGGCATCCGTACAACACAGCCCACTCCACCACTGTTGGAGGAGGTGGACACTCTGTTGCAGAGGGGTGCCATCCAGGCTGTCCACACACATCATCTCCAGGAGGGGCTCTACTCCCGATACTTCAAGGTGCCAAAAAAGGATGGAGAACTTCAGCCGATCCTGGACTTTCAGCTAGTCAATTACTTCATTACAACGAAGAAATTCAGAATGGTCACCATCCAATCGATCCTGCCGCCACTTCGCAGGACCGATTGGTTTGCGTCCATCGACCTGCAGGACGCTTATTTTCACATCTCCATTCACAAGGACAGTCGAAAATACTTGAGGTTCAAGATAGGAGATGAGGCTTACCAGTTTGTGGTTCTTCCATTCGGGCTCTCCACCGCACCCAGAGTGTTTACGAAATGCATGACTGTACTCTGCGCGAGTCTCCGGGCCAAGGGGATCAGGATTTTTCCATATCTCGATGACTGGCTAGTTGTTGATTCATCCAGACTTTGCCTTCAGTCTGCACTTTGGACAACCCTGACCATGCTAGATGACCTGGGCTTGTGTCTCAACATCAAGAAGTCAGTCCCCCTCCTGCAAAATAAATAAAATTTATAGGAGCAGTTCTCAATGCGACACAAGGCCGAGCATTTCTGCCTCACGACAGAGTAGACAAAATACTCACCATCTCAAAAAAACCTGTACCGAGCTCATTCACCCTCGGCGAACTCGATCCAACGTCTTCTCGGCCATATGGCGTCGACCGTACAAGTCGTACATTATGCCTGCCTTCACATGAGAACCCTTCAAAACTAGTTCATCCGCTCATTCGACCCGCAAAGGCAGTCGCCTTCTACTCATCTTTTCATCCCAAGGAACATCAAAGCATCTCTGCTGTGGTGGATGGACAAAAGAAATCTAATCAAAGGAGTACCTTGTCATCCATTAACTCCAACAAGAATTTTGATTACAGATGCCTCCCTCTTGGGATGGGGAGCTCATTGTGCAGGCCACACAGCTCAGGGCACTTGGAACTCTATCGAGCGCAAGATGCACAACAACATGTTGGAGCTGATGGCGGTGTGGAATGCTATGAAAGCACTGGAGTCTCTTCTTTGCAACCAGCACATCCAGGTTGACACGGACAACACGACTATCGTTGCCTATCTCAACAAAGAGGGTGGAATGAGGTCGATGTGACTGACAAGACTGACCCTCAGAATTTTCAAAGATCCATCTCTCTTGTGGCAATTCACATCGCAGGAAAAGACAACACACTGTCAGATACTCTAAGCAGAGTCTCCCTGCAGTCACACGAGTGGCAACTGCATCCCGGGATTCGCAGTTGGATATTTTCAATTTGGGGTCATCTGGAAGTAGACCTCTTCGCCACTTCCGAGAACACAGCCTGCCACCTTTTTTTTTTTTTTTTTTTGGCAGCAGAGCAGCGTCAGATCCAGACTCCATTACAGACGCCTTTATGATGCAGTGGTCAGGTCATCTGTATTACATGTTTCCGCCTCTTCCTCTGTTGATACGAGTCATCTTAAAAATGTGGAACTACAGAGCGGACTGCATTTTTGTGGCACCATGGTGGCCAAGACAACCGTGATTCCCCCAACTTCTACACCTTTCCAGAGGGGAATATCGGTCACTCCCGATCATGCCAACGCTGCTGATGCAGGCTCAGGGCAAAATCCAAAACCCAGACCTGAGGAGTCTGGCATTAATGGCGTGGCAGATACGGCATTCTTAGTGCATGACTTACCATCCGCAATATGCGACATCTTACAAGCTGCTTGTAAACCATCGACAAGGGCATCTTATGCTAGAAAGTGGCTGGACTTCACAAAATTTGTTACTGCATGTGGACAAGATCCTAAAACCTGCACAGTTCAGACTGTTCAGAACCACTGTCTATTATCTTTGAGAAATCATGGAGGACAGATGAAGTGCCAGATGACTGGAGGAGGGCAAATGTTGTTCCCATCTTCAAAAAGGGCAAGAAAGAGGAACCTGGGAACTATAGGCCAGTCAGTCTGACATCAATCCCTGGGAAAATTTTGGAGCAGATTATAAAGAAGTCAGTCTGCAAGCACCTTGAAAACAATGCAGTGATTACTGGAAGCCAGCATGGATTTGTCAAGAACAAATCCTGCCAGACTAATCTGATCTCATTTTTTGATCGGGTAACCTCCCTTGTGGACTGTGGGAATGCTGTGGACATAATATATCTGGACTTCAGCAAAGCTTTCAACAAAGTGCCTCATGATATCCTGATTAGCAAGTTAGCTAAAGGTGGGCTGGATGGAACAACTATCAGGTGGATCCACAATTGGCTACAGAATCGGACTCAAAGAGTGCTTATCAATGGTTCCTTCTCAAACTGGGGAGAGGTAACGAGCGGGGTACCACAGGGCTCGGTCCTGGGCCCAGTGCTCTTCAACATTTTTATTAATGACTTGGATGAGGAGGTGCAGGGAATGCTTATCAGATTTGCAGATGACACAAAGTTGGGTGGAACAGCTAATACTCTGGAAGACAGAAACAAAATTCAAAGAGATCTCAATAGGCTGGAGCACTGGACCGAAAACAACAGAATGAAATTTAATAGGGATAAATGCCAAGTGCTGCACCTAGGGAAAGGAAACCAAATGCAGAGTTACAGAATGGGGACTTGGCTCAACGATACTACAAATGAGAAGGATCTTGGAATTGTTGTAGATCACAAACTGAATATGAGCCAGCAGTGCGATGTGGCGGCAAAGAAGGCAAATGCTATTTTGGGCTGCATTAATAGAAGTATAGCTTCCAAATCGTGTGAAGTGATAATTCCCCTTTACTCAGCACTGGTTAGGCCTCATCTTGAGTACTGCATCCAGTTCTGGGCATCACACCTTAAGAAGGATGTAGACAAACTGGAGAGGGTTCAGAGGAGGGCAACAAGGATGATAAAGGGACTGGAAACAAGGCCCTATGAGGGGAGACTGAAAGAACTGGGCATGTTTAGCCTTCAGAAGAGGAGACTGAGGGGAGATATGATAGCACTCTTCCAATACTTGAAGGGTTGTCACACAGAGGAGGGCCAGTCCCAGTTTGCAGGACACAGAAAAATGGGCTCAAGTTACAGGAACCCAGATTCCACCTAAACATTAGGAAAAATTTCCTGACTGTTAGAGCAATACGACAATGGAACCAACTACCTAGGGAGGTGGTGGGCTCTCCCACTCTGGAGGCATTCAAGGTGCAGCTGGACAGCCATCTGTCAGGGATGCTTTGACCTGGATTCCTGCGTTGCACAGGGGGTTGTACTCGATGGCCTTGTAGGCCCCTTCCAACTCTACTTTTCTATGATTCTATGATATCTCCACACCCTGATGGTGCGAGGTTTAAAATTAACCTCCATAAGGGTGTACTTGGCAGCAATTTCAGCCAATAGGCCTTATGTCACCTCAGGTTCAATCTTCACACACCCATTGGTGAAACAGTTCTTAAAAGGATTGAAGAATATCATTCCTCCAATCAGGAATTTGGTGCTGGGTTGGAATCTGCCACTAGTGCTATGCGCACTCACGCAAAAACCTTTTGAGCCGCTAGCTACCATTGACCACTGGCTTCTAATATGGAAAACGGCTTTCCTGACTGCCATAACATTGGCAAGGAGATCTGGTGAACTCTGTGCGCTCAGAATAGTGCTCAGAAAAGCTTAAAAGGAATAATGTTTTCATCTTTATTCACCTTATATGGGGTTTCATAAAGACAAAGTGATTGTACGTTTAGATCTCACTTTCATACCAAAAGTAGTTTCAGAATTCCATACAGGACAGGACATAGTGTTGCCAGCCTTTTTTCCAAATCCGTCGACTGACTTAGAACAGAGAATGCAGGCACTAGATGTCAGCTGTGCCTTGGCATTTTACAAAGAAAAAACAGCTTCTTTTCGACAAACATCTCAGCTGTTCATATGTTATGGTAGCAAATCGTGGGGACTACCTGTATCCAAACAGAGATTTGCCAAACAGATTGTAGAAACAATTAAACTGGCGTACCAAATTGCGCACAAGCAATTACTAGGGTCAGTAAAGGCACATTCTACCCAAGCACAATCAATGTCCGTGGCGTTTGGGAAAGGCATCCCTTTACCAGAGCTCTGTAGAGCAGCAACCTGGGCCATGCCATCAACGTTCATCAAGCATTATAGATTTGATCTTCAAGCTCGGGAAGCGAACGCCTTCGGAAGGGCAAGTCCTCTCATTGGTGTTGCAGTAACGTATGCCACCGTCCCACCGCTGGTACGTCAGCTTGTTACTCTGCCCATATGTGTGATGCACAGAGACCACGAAGGAGGACAGGTTGCTTACCTGTAACTGTAGTTCTTTGAGTGGCCATCTGTGCAGTCACACAACCCACCCATCCATCCCCGCTCGGCATCATTATCGATTTCGATGGACCGAGACAGGCAGTGGAGACAGGGTGTATCGCTCCAATTTATGCCATTTCTAGATGATGATGTGTAGTGTTATACAACAACAGATAATAACACCAATATGTGTGTCTCGGTTCATGGGGCCACAATAGGCAGTCTCAGAGGAACTGAGGGAATGGGCAGGAGCCGTGCTAAGGAGCAGGCGCGAGGGGGAGGGGCTCCCACCCATTTTACTTCAGCTAAAGAATTTCCAAAGCAAGCTCAGCGCAGGCGCAGAGCCTATATGTGTGACTGCACAGATGACCACGCGAAGAACTACAGTTATAGGTAAGCAACCTGTCCTTTCTTCCGTTTGTGTAGTATGGTGGCCTGGTAAATAAAAGAGTCGAGACAAAGTGAGGACTAAGCATCCTATATTGACAGGGGTGTACAATTTTTCGATTGCCTGGGTAACCAAGCCAACAATTGTGGTGACCAGGAAAGGGAGGTGGGTAATGCTATTTTTATTTTCCCCTGTGCAGCAGCCATGGGAGTGTCCTTTCATTTTCCGGTTCCAGAAGAGGAAAGATTGTTCTTATACTAGTTTGGCTTTGTGTGGCTGAGGCTTTACGTGGCTAAGGCAGCTGCCAAACTACCCCAACCCTTCTCCCTTGCTATGGTGAGCAAAAATGTGGAGCATGTGGTGGCTTCTTAACTCCAGATAGTACTGGATGAAACTGATTATTTAGATCCATTCCAATTTGGTTTTAGGCCTAGAAACAGCCTTGGTTGCCCTGGCTTATTATTTTTGCCCGGGAGTAGATAGGGGAGTGCAACTAGGAGTGGGCGATCTGCCACAACCTGACCCTCCTCCAGCTCGGTGGATGCTGCTGCTGTGCCCACCGAGCTGGGCCAAAAGTGGATGCACGCTGCGCCGCTCAGTGGTTGCCTGGGTTCCCAGCGGGCTGCTTTTTACATAGAAAATGCCATATGATACACAAAAAGCAGCTGCAATTTGCTGAAGTTACTTCGGGAGACCGCAAGTCGAGCCTGGGAAGAAGGTAAGTGGGACAGAGTTTGGGGGGTCAAGCCTGGCCAGTTTGCCAGATTTCCACCCCACAAACGAAGTCCTCACACATCCCTAATCCTTGTTGAACCTCTCAGTAGCTTTTGATACCATTAACTATTGTATCTTTCTGTATCGCTTATCTAGGTTGGGCTTAGGAGGCATCATGTTACAGTGATTCTGGTAGTTCCTGGAGCAGCAATTTCAGAACTTGGTGCATGGGGGACTTCTGTTCCATCCCATGGCCATTGGCAGTAGGCAACATGGTGCTCATAGGCACTAATGTGCTCCCAGTCACCTTCCTTGGTGCCCACCAAGGTGTCTTACCCCTCTGACTATTTAAAAAAATTAACACATGTTCTTATTGGCAGCTAGGATTGCTATGAAATAGGTTTCTGTTGGTGCTGAAAATTGTGGGTTCAAAGTTGTTGCTTAATGTATTGTGGCTAGACCTCACCTCTGCCTTGTACTCAAGTCTTTTTGGCAGGTCACCTGTCCTTTGCTATGCAACCAGTTTGTGGTGGTGCCCAGGGAAGTTCATCAAATTGCCAAATGTGCCAACAGTTCAAAAAGGTTGCCTGCCCTGTCCTGTGGTGTGCCACAAGCGTCGATTCTGTCAAATTTAACATCTATATGAAACTGCTGGGAGAAGTCATCCAGAAGTTTGGGCTGATGTGTCATCAGTATGTGGATGATAGTAAATTCTACCTCTAGTATCCATCTACTTCTCCCAGGGAAGCTGTGGAACCAGTGTCTGGAGGTGGTTTTGGGATGGATGAGGGTGAACAAACTGAAACGTAATCCAGACAAGATAGAAGTGCTATCTGTGGGTAGGGAAATCACCCATTCTGGGTGGATCTTTACATATGATCCTAGATGGGGTTGTATGTTTTGAGTTTTCTCCTAACATTTGTGCTAACTGGGGAAGCTTAAAAGGAATAATGTTTTCATCTTTATTCACCTGAAGGGAAGAAGGGAAGACTGGCAGTTAGAAAACTATACATAAGGTGTCCAAGTTTTGGCAAGCAGCCATTGTTTAAACATAGAAAAACAATTGTAGAAACTTAGGAGAAATTATTCAGATTGCAAAAATAGAACTTCTGTGAGGTGAAAAACTGTTGATAGCATTGTCTATATTGAAGAAAAGAAAGAGCTAGCAATCCCGAAAAATTAATATAATAAATTCCAGTGAAAGGGTAAAAACAATTGTATTGAAGTATCAAAGGGTACTTTATAATTTCAGTTGCTAAACAAAGCATTATTTTAAAAACCATTAGAAACTATTCATACACCCACTTCCCACCTTGTAGCAACATATAAAGCAGACTCAGGCAGTTATAGTCCAATAAAGACTGACAAAGGTGTGTGCATGGGAAAGCCTCATAAACATTTCTGAAATTGATTAGAGAGATTTCTAAGTGTATTGCCAAACAAAGAGAAGTACCAGCAACAGTATAGAAGGTTTATGCACTACAGTGAAGCGAAGCAGAAGCAAGCACTGTATAGATTTCTCCCTCATCTTTTTTTATGGTATATACCATAAAAAAAGATGAGGGAGAAATCTATAAGTATTTATTTGTTACATTTATATCCCGCTTTTGCTCCAAGGAGCCCAAGGCAGCATACATTATCCTCCTCTCCATTTTATCCTCACAACAACCCTGTGAGGTAGATTAGGCTATGAGTCAGTGACTGAGCCAAAGTCGTCCAGTGAGCTTGATGGTCAAGTGGTGCTAGAACCCAGATATCCAGAGTCCCAGTCCAACACTCTAACCACAACACCAGAAATGTGTAAGCAAAATTATTTCATAACTTTAAAAAGCAGGAACATTGTTTACATTGTTTTATAGTAATACTAATAATACACCATCTAGGTACACAGTGCTTTACAAAGAACAGCTATGACAGGTCCCTAAATGGTCTAAACAGGTAAAAAATGGACCCAGGGAAACAACAGAGGAAGGGTGAAATGGAGGCATGGTTAAGCAGAGGGAAATTATGTGATTATTTCAATTATGTATACTTTGGTTTAGTTACAATAAGTATAGGAACTAGGGGGGTGATCCAAAGGCTCATCCCCCTAGTGGGGGTTTGGGGAGGGACATAAAGGAAATAAGGGAGGTGGCCACATGGAGGCATCCTGGGTGTCAATTCCAGGCATAAGGGGTAGAAAAGGTAAATGGCTGGAGTCATTTCAGGGAGCAGGAGATGTATGGATGGCTCAGGCTGGTATTGCTGGATGAATGAAAGTCACAGGAGGGCCATGGAGGGCTTTGAAAATAAGGGCAAAACACTTGTGCAGGATCTAGGAGTGGCCAGGAAGCCAGTGAAAGAATTAAAGGAGTGGGATGGCATGGTCAGATCAACAAGAGAGGTGAATCATTTTGGCAGCAGAGTGTTGGATGGACATGAGTAGATGAAGGTGAGACAATGGAAAACCAAAGAGAAGATTGCAGTAGTCAAGATGAGGGATGACCATGGACAAGAGATTTTGCTGAAGGGACAGAGTGGAAGGGATGTATTTGTGTCATGTATAAAGGGAGAAGCGACATGGTTTGGCAAGGAAATCAAGTTTACCTCGAGTTAAGGTGCTAATAACATCCCAAAGCAGAGTGTGGGATAAGTAGAACTGGAGGGGAAGGCTGAGAAAGGGAATGTAAAATAGATTGGGAAAATTTTGAAATGATGTTGTCATACAAAGTAAATTTATAGTCATTTATTGAATGACTTTATGCTGCAATTAGTACAATTTTTAAAACAACAAATGAACCAGTTAAAAACAGAACAGTTGATAGAAATTTCTGATGGCAGCCAGCCAGGGATAAGCAGGCTTTGATCAGGTTAAAACAGACAGGGGCAACAGATAAGAGCCCGGCATAATCTCATTCTGATCAGATTGAAAGCTTGTTGAAAGAAAACCATCTTCAAAAGGTGTTGAAAGGACATCAGGGGAGGGAGCGAGATAGATCTCCTAGGGTGCTGCCATGGAGAATGCCTTTTCACACTTCAAATGTTGACACGCTATGGAAGGAAATTGGGTGAGGGGAATTACAGAGCCGGCAAAGGGATTGATAGAGAAGGTATAGATACTCATATAGAAATTTTGTACAACAGACTGAAGGGAATTAAGGTTGCTTATATCCAGAAACCTGGCACTGATAGTTTGGTGCTTGAGCAAACTGGGCCCCTGTTCAGACATGCATAGCTTGGTGTATTAAGCTGAGATGTGCGCAAGGCTTGTGCCCATGTGCTCTATCCTCATACTGCTACACCCCTCCTCCCTTCTTGGTGTCTTCCTGGTTAATTAACCATAGTTCCCTTTTTATGTCCAAACTAAGAAATTATGGTTATCAGGATCAGAACAAACCAAGATCTGAAACCAACTTCAGACTATTTGTTACAGTCCAGATAACCATTGTTTCCTGTCTTGGACCTAATGAGAAACTGGTTAAACAGGAAACCTTCAATTGTGGCATGTCAAAAAGAGAGAAGGGAAGGGGTGGCACAAGAATGGAGGCATGGAGCACACTGGAACGAGGCTATCTCTGCTTAATAAGCTGAGACACTGTGTGCAGTGTTCCTATTCAGTGTTCTAGTCAGCCATGTGCTCCTCCACAATGCTCCATTCCATTTCTCCGGCTACACAGTTTTCAATTTGTCCCTCCCTCTGCACCAGCAACCAACATTCTGTGGACACTGAACATGCTTAGTTTGCACTGGGGTGTTTTGTGTCCCCCCCCTTAAGTTTTTTCTAAAGATTTTTTGTACTTCTGTAAACCTCGTGGCTCTGCTGAGCCTGATGATGCCTTCCCCTTGTGTGTAGGCAATGCCATTTTGGCTGTATAAGCATAGCCACTTATGACTGAAAATTGGAAATAGAGGGAATGATATGTACATCTGAATTCAGCCAGTACTGTATAATGTTATATGCTTAAATAATCCATAGTCCTTCAGGTTGCCAAACACATAATATTTTTAGAAGAAGTTTGATACATGTGTATTGATATGGCTTAGTCTAGTCTTCCCCAACCTGATGCCCTCCAGATGCTTTGGACTAAAACTCCCATCATCCCCAAGAAGCATGGCCACTTCAGGTTTAAGAAAAGTGATGGTCATTATATAACATGCTGCCACAATGGAAAAGTCACTGTGCTCTTAGTTGGGTGTCCAAGGCTTTTACAAAATCTTTTAACTGGTGGGCAGGGCCGATGCTACCATTAGGCCAACTAGGCAGCTGCCTAGGGCGTGGGGCTAAAGGGGGCGCCAGAAAAGCCTTGAAAAAAAAATACAGCGCTCTCTAGTGGGAAGGGGGGGCACTAAATATCTGATCTTGCCTAGGGCACCAAACTGCCTTGCACCGGTCCTGCTGGTGGGCATGAAATTCCACAACATATTTTAGAGAGTATTCACCCGTACAACAATGTACGGTACTTTTTTTTGTAACAGTAGGGGCAAATTTAGATGTTCTACCTGGACATGGAGTATATTTTCTAATACAATGTATTGTAATATAACAAACCTGAAGAACAATCTGTTCCAGCCTAATTGTTGTTTAAAATTAAACATTCTATTTAATTTATAGTTTTAAAAGGGTTGTGGTGCAATGTAACAAAAACAAGGTAGGAGCAAAATAAACCATTATTTTTTTTCTGAGTCCCTTATTTGTTCCATCTAATAACAACCTTGGTAGCCCTATGGTGTTTCTCAGTTTTTCTCTTTGACATCCAGAACAAGCAAGCTTATGACATACTTCTGTTATTGAGTGCCAGGAAAATGAGCACTTTCTAATTTGCATAACTTAATTCAGTGGGCTTTTCATTTGCAACAACAACAAAAAAGTACCACTCATGGTAGGCAGGACATGTGATTAGTGACCAAAATTCAGAAGAGCGTCCTCTTCTTGAGTTCTTTTGAGATACAGGCCTGTGGCTCATGCTGGTTCAGCTTGTCTGAGCATGGAAAGCAAAGCAGGGTCAGGGCTGGTTATTACTTGGATGGGTATGGGAGACCCCTCCTCTAATTTCCTGCATTGAACAGGGGGTTGGACTCAATAGCCTTGTAGGCCCTTTCCAACTCTATGATCCTATGATCTTTTCCCTTTAAGCAGCCTCTTTCCCAAAATATCAGTTTATGTGGTTAGTAAAGGGCTGCCTAAAAGGGAAACTTTCAAGTGCAACTTACGGTATGTCAGACTGAAGGTCAAGACCTATATTCACATTATCTCTTCATTCTGGCCAATGGAGGTCAAATGATTGCAGAATTGAGACCATCCAGGAGCCTGCTCTTCCGATGGTTTTGATAAGCATTGCTATTAAAGAATATAGTTTTTCTCTCATCTTGCTTTTATCTTTCCTTAAAAGTAACAGGAATGGCATATACCGGTAACTAATACATTCAAATCAGAGCTATTTCACACATTGCATTTTTAGGTGTATACGTCATGTATATTTGAGTAGTGAGAGAATGTGACAAACACATGCATCATACAGGTTCACTCACGAGAGAGCTGTGATTGACCTCCACTCCCTGTTGAGTATAAATTTAGTGTGTGTGTGTGTGTCTATAATACTAGTAATGAGGTTTGAATAATTTCTAGGTTTGAGTAATTATGATTCTACTATAACGTGTTACACCTTTTCTGCTTGATGTCTTTTCATTTGCTTTAGAAATAAAAAGAATATTTGTCAGTAAGAGAGCTTATCTTTAGACACTCCAGTAAGAGATCTAGTCATGTGTTTTTTGGAGGTGTTATTCTATGCACACATTTCGTTTGTGTATGTGGTGTTGAAGCAAATATATGGAATGCACTACTGAGACTCCTGCTAAAGAGGATTAATTAATATAATCTTATAATCCTGTTAAGGAAAGTTTTTTTTCTACAGTCTCTGCATCGGATGTAAAATAAGAGGTTTGTTTATGGAATTAGCATAAGTATCAAAAAGATTAAGTACTGACCCTAATTCATATAGTCATAGTGCAAGGAGGTTGAGGAGAATGCCCTTAATATACATAGAGTTGGGTTGCCAGTCAATTGACTAATCGAATGTTATCAGTTGACCACTCAATATTCCATGAAGTCAAGAATGCCAATGTGAAGGCAATGGCGTATCTCTATAAAAAGCAATATTGCTTGCATCCTAGCCCTGAAGTAGCAGGGATGTTGAAGAGTCCTTGGTCCTGAGTCCCGAGTCGAGTCCCGAGTCTTTGGACCCGAGTCTAGAGTCGAGTCTAGAGTCCGAGGTCCAAAATGGTGACTCGAGTCGAGTCCCGAGTCCCTCCCAAAGCGGCGGCCCATGGAGGGAGCAGGAGGGTCTCCGCGGGAGGAAGGGCAGCTCTTCTTCCTCTCGCGGAGACCCTCCTGCTCCCTCCATGGGTCGCTGCCGCCCTCACCTCGCCAACGCCGCCGCCCTCACCTCACCGCTGCCGCCGCCCTCACCTCGCCAACGCCGCCGCCCTCACCTCGCCGCTGCCGCTGCCCTCGCTGCCGCTGCCGCTCTCACCTCCACCTTTGCCGCCCTCACCTCACCGCCGCCGCTGCCCTCGCCGCCGCCCTTGCCGCCGCCGCCCTCACCTCCTCCTCCTCCGCCGCCGCCGCCGACCTCGTCGCCATCGCCGTAGCACACAGCACGCCGCGTCTCGTCGCCAGCGCCGTTGCTCTGTTTTTGGCGGGGTTGCTGTGGTTCAAAAACAGCGCCGTCGCTCTGTTTTTGGCGGGGTTGCTGTGGTTCAAAAACAGAGCGACGGCGGGCGGCGTGACGTGGCATGCCGCGTCACGCCGCTAGCGACGGCGCTCTGTTTTTGAACCACAGCAACCCCACCAAAAACAGAGCGACGGCGCTGGCGGCGTGACGTGGCATGCCGCGTCACGCCGCTAGCGACGGCGCTCTGTTTTTGAACCACAGCAACCCCGCCAAAAACAGAGCGACAGCGCTGGTGGCGTGATGCGGCATGCCGCGTCACGCCGCTAGCGATGGCGCTCTGGTTTTGAACCACAGCAACCCCGCCAAAAACAGAGCGGCGGCGTGACGCGGCGTGCTGTGTGCTACGGCGATGGCGATGAGGTCGGCGGCGGCGGCGGCGGAGGAGGTGAGGGCGGCGGCGGCGGCAGACACGAGAGCGGCGGCGGAGGCGGAGGAAGAGGAGTCCTTGGGCTCGAGTCTCGAGTCCCACATAAATTATTGGGACTCGAGTGGGACTCGAGTCAGAGGGGGGACTCAGTCGGACTCACGAGTCGAGTCCCCGAGTCCGAGTCCCCATCCCTGTGAAGTAGTCAGGGGCAAACCTAGCAGCAGCACAGCAAGGCTTCTTCTTCTGGCCCATCTGCTAGAACTGCAGGCATCTCCAAACAGGAATACAAGAAGTCATTGAGGCATAGGTCCCTCCCTTGGACTGCCTATGACTCTATCTTGTTTGCTGCAGGAACCAGGGAGCACCCCATCCATGTGATCTGGCTGCGTACTCTGTAAGGGTCCTGTGACTCATTGGGCTCTTGTCTAGAAATTTACTATTTACTACTTGTTATACAACAATGAAGTTAAATAATGTATGTCAGCATACATATTAAACCTGTTGATGATTAAAGTATCTTTTTTGTTAATTCCTTAAAAATACTTGGCCATTATTTGACAAGTCAGTTGTCCACTTTTTTGTCCAGTCAACTGCCTGACTCTCATATTTCTGTGTGTATGAATGCAAGAATGGGGTAATTACCTAGGTTAAAGAATTGATCAAATCAAATGTTGCTCTAGATTGGAAATCATGTTTTAACCATTTAAAAGGATACAATTCCTACGACAGTGGTGGGAGCAAAGGTTCATAGAATTGCTGACTGCTCAACTTAGAAAGTGGATCATACAGTTCAGCAGTTGCCTTGAGTATAAAGCATCACATTTATTTATTTATTTATTATATTTATACTAAGGGCCAAACTACACATTTTATTCATTTTTAAACAAGCATGCTTATGCTGGCTACTTTTGCTTAACCCTTTCCTGTCCGTGTTGGTTTCCAATACACACACACACACCCTGCAGCATTACAATAAGCAAGGAGGGGAGGTTATTTATTATTTATTATTTTATTTATACCCCGCCTTGCGGCTTACATAATGCTCATCCTCCTCTCCATTTTATCCCCACAACAACCCTGTGAGGTAGGTTAGGCTGAGAGTCAGTGACTGGCCCAAAGTCACCCAGTGAGTTTCATGGCCAAGCGGGGACTAGAACCTGGATCTCCTGAGTCCCAGTCCAACACTCTAACCACTACGCCACACTGGCTCTCAGGTTAGGAAGAGCACTTGAAATAATTCTGAGACAAAGGCTCAGCAACAGCTCATGCACTTTAAGATGTATACAGTGTAAGACTTCTTAAGGATTGAACATTTCCTCATTTACCCACCCTATATGATGGGAGAAACAATCACCACCTACTATTATTCAAATGGAACACTGAGGCTTAGAGATTGTGGCTGCATAATTCCTAGATACTTCCTGTGTTGCAGCTCTTCCTTCAACAGAAAAGTCACCACATTTTTAAAAGGTTTGCTTAATGTAGGGGTGGGCAACACGTGGGCCATATGCACCCCCTGCCACTGCACCCCTCCCAAAAATCAGTGATTTGCTGCCAAGTTTCAGCAAACCAATACGGAAAGTCCGAAGTGCTAAAATTAGCTTGTTTTCAAGCTGAATTTGTCATTTCCAACCCTCTGAATCAGTTCAAACCGCCCTTTTTAAAAATTATTGTTTTGGTCCTCTTGCCGTGCCACTGAATTTCAGTGATGCACCAGCGGGCAGAGTGTGGTCCGGTGAGGGGGAGGAGCAGCTCCCAGACCCACTGAAGCTGCCCACCCCTGGCTTAATGTAATGTGTTACTGGTTTGGTTCTCAGTGAGACCCTTGATTCATTTAGCCCAGTACTCTCTGCACTGACTAGCAGTAGCTCTTGGGCAGAAGTTGTTTCAGTCTTACTACCTGATATTATTTTGAATATTGAACCGGTGACCTTGTAAGTGCAAAGCATGTACCCTGAGCTATGGTCCTAACCCTTGTTGAGTTTGAAGAAAAGGTTTTGATAGGTATAGGATAACCTGCCTTTGACTTCATGCTTGAGTTATTTTCAGGCAAAAGTGATGTGTATATTGCACCATATGTTTCATATCTTTATTACGTTCATGTTAACATAAATTATATTTCAGCAATTTGAGTGTGCACAAGGACTTGTGTACATGCACCAGGGCTTCTTAATCTTCTTCCCTTCCATCTCAAAAGCAGTTCTTTCCAGTAGCTCACTTTTGAAGCTGTCCCAGATTTCAGGACTTGCATGTTAGGCAGCATAGGGAGTTCCTTCTGGAAGAGGGCACCAAGATGAGCTCACTGTTTGACCCTCTGCATTGGGGCTGTTCTGTTACCCTATAAGCCAGCCTTCTCCAACCTGGTGCCCTCCAGATGTGCTGGACTACAACTCTCACTATTCCCAGCCAGCATTGAAACTGGTCATGCTGGCTGGGTATGATGGGAGTTGGAGTCCAGCACATCTGGAGGGCACCAGGTTGGGCAAGGCTGCTGTAAGCACATAGCGAACTAAAACTCTGGTTCACATTTCAGACAAGAGAATTAAAAACTATCCTTATTCAAGATGTGACCTAATAACTTTGGGTTTTGATTTTTGAATATTGGTAAGGTGATAGAAATTCTGTGAAAACAGAGGAAACTTAGATTGGATAAGGATTGGTAATGTTTGTCAGACAATGAGGCGGAAGCCAAATATAATTCGTTGTTGTTTTGGAAAATTCAATACAATTTTTAAAAAAAACCAAAACAAGATGGTTGTTAAACCAATAATCTGAGAGTATCTTTAGATTTTAAAATCGTTATTTTTCATTCCAAACAAAGGCAGGATTCAAATGAGAGAGTAAAATAAAGTAACAGCATCATTTGCTGACATATAAAGTGAATTAGCACTTCCAGCTTTCAGTGAACAGATTAGAGTATTTGTATCAGTGTGAGTCTTACAGAATGAGAGACCCGGGATAGATGAATACTTTTCTGTATGTCTGAAAAAGAATCCCATAGGTCTACAAGCTTACAACGCTTACACTACCTGATGGTCAAACTAAAAGAGAAAGTATTGCCCACTGTAGTGCAGGCAGACAGAAACTAAAGGGGGCAAATATAATTGGAGCTATTTCAGCTTTTTAAAAAATTGCAAAGCAGAGGAGTTATTTTATGTAGAGGTTGCTCTACACACTATGTCAAAGATGCTTCTTTATCCATGAAATATGTGATCTCAAAAAATGAACCTGAGTCCTCAATATCTTTTATAGACTCCTATTAGTGTCTGAGTATGTGAGTGTTCAGCCCATAAATGCTAACACATTACTGTGTTAATGTGCACAAATGTTTATCTTGTGTTCACAGTTGCATAATTAACAATTAAAGAAATCTATTGTAGGAAAAGTTTGATTATGGTTATTAGATGTATTCTCTGTTAATCCTGAGGTTATCTCCCTATTTTTATGGTCCATTGAACGATACCTAAGGCTTGAATATGCTTGTTTTAAACAGAAGAGTTAGAAAGGGTGCAGGAAAGGGAAATAAAAATCAAGGGTTGCCTCACCACTGACTAAACCAGTCTGAGGCATAATCATGTATCACAGCTAGAAACTTTGTTCTTT
Source organism: Shinisaurus crocodilurus (assembly GCA_021292165.1). NCBI lineage: Eukaryota > Metazoa > Chordata > Lepidosauria > Squamata > Shinisauridae > Shinisaurus > Shinisaurus crocodilurus. Next base: position 60,286,991 of record CM037878.1, read on the forward strand.
GTCCTGATTTGACTTTACATTTACTTAGTCAATATGAGGGTAACCGAAGTTGCCCATTATCATAAAATGTTCTCTTTTGGTTGCATCCATGATCTTCCTTTTAAGAGCAACATTGGAGCTTTGGTCAAGAAAGTGATATATGTCCCCAGTAGCCAAATTATGGTTTTGGGCAGGTAATCACTGTGATTCAGTGTCTTGACTTGTTCATGCTAAGGTCTCCAATTTATTTTGCTCAATGCTCTCTTCTGATATATAGAGCAATGCCACTGCCAGTGTGACCTACTATGGCCCTGTAGATCTTAGTATCCAGGGCATTTCACCAAGTCTTGATATTCTGATTTTTTAAAAATGTAGAGGAGAAGGAGGACTGTATTAGTGACCTTGGGTTCCTTGCAAGAGGAAAAAAGGTGTGATATAAATGTAATAATATTTTTTTTAAATGCCACTATCTCTGTTCTTTTCTAATACTAGGCACTCTGTCTAGGCCAGTGATGGCGAACCTATGGCACGGGTGCCACAGCTGGCACGCAGGGACCTCTCTGTGGGCACTCGAGCCATTGGTCATCAGATCGCGAAAAGACCGTCCCCTTCTGCAAAACACTAATGATCTTGTTCTTTCTCACAGTGTGGAACAGAATGATTTTATTCTAGAATTCCTGTTACAGAATTCTTTTCTACATTGTTACCACATTTAAAAGATTTTGAAGAATGATGCACAGAGCATGGCTTGGATGTAAAGCCCTAACAGTTGACCTGAGTGCTGCATGTGTTGCTCTCAAACTAACGGAGTATGAGCCAAGATTTGACAAATTATCAGCATGCATGCAATAGCAAAAATCACATTAATTGTGCAAAAGCATGCCCAATGCAAACTTTTACCTAATGCAGTGTTTGCAGTCCAAGACATAAAGTGTTTAAAATGTGTTAAGCACATTTAGTTTTCTTGTTTATCTTGCTCATCCTAGTTCAGGTTGACTTTTACTTTTACTAATCCGATACATGTGCCTAATTATTTAAAAAGTTTGTATAAATTCCCTTCAGGCTATATGTACAATGTAGTACTATAATAATTTTTTGAGTTGATTTTTTTTCCAACAAAAAACTGTTTGTATCATTGAAAGCTCTGTTATTGTGTTTTTCTTTTAAGACAAAAGATGTTAATTAGTTCGGACAACTGTATGAGTTATTTTTCTAAAACCAAAACCTCGGTATTCAGGTTTAATTGCAGTGTTGGCACTTTGAAATAAATAAGTTGGTTTTGTGTTGCAGTTTGGGCACTCGGGTTCAAAAAGGTTCACCATCACTGGTCTAGGCCATATCTGGGTTTGTCTAGTTTCCACATACAAGTGCCAATATTTGTTCCTCTGTGTCTTTTTTGCATGTGATTTTTACTAGGATACCTTGACACTTTGGCTCTCCATTGTGTCTTCTGCATGCTTGTCAAGTTCTGTCCTGTCCTTTGAAGCATAGGACATTAAGATTATCCCGCCCCTATCCCAATGGAAAGAATGATTATCCCAGACCAGATGCTTCTCAGCTGCTGTTGGGTTTCCAACATGACACTTTTAAAATTTAAAAGGTTGCAGGTCAGCTTTTAAGTGCCAGCATTTTGGTTTTTATCTGTTGAGTTTTCTGGGATGCTACTTTATCTGTCATTACTGGAGATAGAAAATAATACTAAAATATTTACTTTGATTTAGTATTACTTTTATACCCCACCTTCTTTTCCCTCTTGCAAGGAAACCAAGGTTGTTTACATGGTCCTCCTCTCCATTTTATCCTTAGAACAACCATGTGAAGTAGGTTAGGCTGAGAGTTGATGACTAGCCCAAAGTCACCGAGTGAGCTTCATGGCCAAGTGGGGACTAGAACCTGGATCTCTCGAGTCCCAGTCCAACACTCTAACCACTGCACCACACTGGCTCTCTAAAATATGCCATAAAATGCTTGTTATCCCATGTTTCTCTGCCACATTTCTTTAAATTACTTTCAAGTTTCTTCTTATGGCTAAAGCCCTCTCTATCTCAGCCCCTCATTTCTCTTTGTCTCCTATCAACCCTTTCTGTGTCTGTTTTCTGTCATACTGCTTCCTATCCCTAGAATAGGTATGCTCACCTCTCTTTGGAGCATCTTCTGTTGTCCTCTTCCTCCCCGCAAAGTAATGCCTTGTATCAAGCTTTTTCTGTACCTTCCTTGCTTGGTCAACCTTTCATTACCTTTTGGTTCCTTATCCCTCAGTGAGAGTCTCTGATACGACGTCATCATCCTTCTTTTTTCCATTGAATGTAGATTGCATAGTCTCCAGAGAAGGATCGTGCCCTTTTCATATTTTGCATGCACCCAGCACATGCCATGTGCTAAGTAACATGGAGTAAATTAGAATTTTCCTTCTTGGTAGAACCTGCTTCCTTTTACGTAGAAGAACTCTGTTTGGATTATGTTCTCTTAAGTAAAAGTGTTCCTCTGTGTTTCCATATATAGGTTGTTGTACTTGCTCCAGCAAGAAACTTCCAACACTGAGCTGAAAACTGAATGTGCCGTAGTGCTAGGAAGCCTTGCAATGGGTACAGAAAACAATGTTAAATCTCTACTGGACTGCCATATCATACCAGCCTTACTACAAGGTACCTTCATTTTCATTACTGTGTTGGCTTCTTGACTGCACAACTTGTGAGAAGTGGAAAAAGTATCTCAACTTGTATTCACAGGGTTACTGTCGCCAGATCTTAAATTTATTGAAGCTTGCCTCAGGTGTCTTCGCACCATTTTCACCAGCCCTGTAACTCCTGAAGAACTATTGTACACGGTAAGTTATAGGCAGCAGGTGCACAACTTTTTTCTTCTACAGTACCAGTTTGTACATTGTAGCTTTTATTTAGTATCTGTTGCTGAGATAATTTTGAACTGTTGCTGTTTTAGTAGGTTTAGTAATTCATTCATAGTCATAAAGAGACTACGCATGACAAGATGAGTTAGTTGAAGGATTGGTGGCTGGGTCATAGGAATTAGACAGTAGATAACAATTTCTAAAGCAGTGGTGCTTCTTCGGGTACTCACAGTACAGTTAGCACCTTCAAGGACCTATTTATTCTCCTTTGAAGATATTAAAGCAAATGAATGAGAATTCTGTATCCCAGTAAAAAAAACACATGCCACTACTGCCATCTGTTTGGATAGGAGCAAGTAAGTCTTTCTCTTCCCCTTTCTGAGAAGTTTGTGAATAGTATTTGTGGTATCAACACCAATGCTCACGCTAGCTCAGCTTGTCTGAACATGGAAAGCTAAGCAGGGTCAGGCCTGGTTATTGGATGGGAGACCCCTCCTCCAGTTTCCTGCATTGAGCAAGGGCTTGGACTCGATGGCCTTGTAGGCCCCTACCAACTCTTTGATCCTATGATCTAATGAGAAAAGCAATCTAAAAGTTTGTACTGTAGGATAAATATATTGGTGATAAAATGGTTTCGACCTAACTGTAGGCAGTTTTGTTCAGGTTTAAAATTACTAAGTCATGTGCTAACATATAATCGCTTAAGTTAACTTAACTAGAAAGTATCTTGTTTCAATTGTAGAGGGGTGGTCTGCCACAGGAGACTGATGGAATCAATTGGATTTCTGAATGCTTTTGGGGATTTTCCAGTGGAGAGAGCTGGTGATTCTGCCGAGGCCCTAGTCTTACTGTGGAATGGTGAGATGTGGAGGGCCATCGTCTCAATGGCAACTGAGTGCCCTCTCCAGTGCTGTAGAGCCCGCTCTGTTCATTGGTATACTGGGGAGCTGCAGTCATTGAAACAGGCCAGACGTTGGCTAGAGTGTAAATGGCATAAGACTCGCATTGAAGATGACCGAGCATGCTGTAGAGCACATAATCGTGCCTGTTGTGCATCAGTGCGGGCAGCAAAGACGCTTTACTTTGCTGCTTCCATAGCATCCTTGAGTAGCCGTCCAGTGGAGCTCTTATGGGTGGTCCAGGGGCTGTTAACACCCTCCCCAGCAAATGGGGCCCTGGTCCCCTCTAAGACCCGCTGTGACCTTTTGCATCGTGCTTTGAGAACAAAATTGCTTGTCTCCACAGTGATCTTGATGCTCCTGTTAGTGCAGCTCCAGTTAAGGTGTCTGATGCCACTATCTTCCCGATTTTGCGGGATCAATTTCAGTTGCTGTGGCCTGATGACGCGGACAAGGTGCTTGCAGCAATGCAACTAGCCACATGTCCTCTCGATCCTTGCGTGTCCTGGCTAACAAAAGCTAGCTAAGGGGGTATGACTGGGTGGGTCAAGGGAGTGGTAAATGCATCTCTGTGTGAAGGAGTGGTTCCTGCTCTCCTTAAGGAGGCAATATTGCTACCACTCCTGAAGAAACCCACTCTGGACCCAATGGTACTTGATAACTAATGCCCAGTCACAAATACCCCTTTCTTAGGGAAGGTACTTAGAGGGTTATGGAGGAGCAACTGCAGGCGCTCTTGGAGGATACTGATTATCTAGACCCGTTCAAGTGTGGGTTTCAACCAAGTTACAAGACCGAATTAGCCTTGGTTTCCCTGATGTTGACCTTTATTAAGAGTGGGACGGGAGTACAACCCTGTTAATTCTGCTCGATCTTTCATCAGCTTTCAATACCATCGACCATGGTATTCTCCTGGATTGACTCCACGGGGCTGGGTATCGCAGGCAGTGTTAGAGTGCTTTTGGTCTTACCTGTGGGGTTGATTTCAGAGAGTAACATTGGATGACTATTCCTTGGCCCCTAGGCAACTGAGCTATGGGGTTCTGCAGCATACCATCTTGTCCCCAATGTTGTTTAACATCTATATGAAGCCGCTGGGAGCAGACATTAGAGGATTTAGAGCCAAGTATCAGTATGCTGATGAGACACAGCTCTTATCTCCCTGTGACATCTGAATTAGGTGAGACTGTGCAAGTCCTGGATCAGTGATTAGACTCAGTGATGGGCTGAATGAGGGCCAATAAACAGAAGCTGAATCCTGGCAAGATGGAAGCCCTGTGGGTGAGTGGTTCCTTAGTCTGAGAGATAGGTTTATTGCCTGTTCTGGATGGGGTTGCACTCCCTTTGAAAGATCTGGTTCGTAGTCAAGGCGGGGGGGAGACACTGTTGGATCCATCATTCTCGCTGGAGTCCCAAGTGACCACAGCTGCTCAGAGTTCCTTTTACCAGCTTTGACTAGTTCATCAGCTACGGCCTCTCCTGGACAGGGATAGCTTGGCCACAGTGGTATAGGCACTAATAACCTGAAGACTGAATTACTGCAATGTGCTGTACGTGGGGCTTCCCTTAAGGCTGCTTTGGAAGCTGGAGCTAGTGCTGAATGCAGCAGCTTGGCTGTTGTCAGGAGCTGCCCTTTTCAGCATGCAACTCCTTTGCTGAGGAAATTGCACTGGCTGCCTATTTGCTACTGGGACAGGTTTAAAGTTTTGGTACTAGTGTACAAAGCCCTAAACAACTTGGGACCAGGATACTTGAGAGAGCACCTTTTCCCTTACCAACCTACCCCATCACTTTGGTCATCTGATGGCATGCTCCTGGTGGTTCCACATGGACCTGTGGCCTGATTGGGTCCGGGTGGTTCCACATAGACCTGTGACCCGAAGAAGAGCCTTCAGTGTAGCAGCTCCATTTCTCTGGAACTCCCTTCTTCTAGAGGTCAGGCAGGCACCAACATTGTATTGTTTTCAGCACCTCCTGAAAACTTCTATATTTCAGTAAGCCTTCCTTGACTGACCAGCCATGGTTTTTATTAATTCTCTTTTAACATATTGTTTTATTCTTTTTATCTGTTTTTATCTTTTTATCGTTCACCACTTTGGAATCTGTTTAGATGTGGAGCGCTATTAAATGTTGTAAATAATAAATAAATACATTCACAAAGCAAGTGTAATATTGAAAGCTGAAGAAACAAGCTTGGAAACATTTAATACTATTATTAACTTAGTTTATTTTCAAAGAAAAAAAAAACCTTAACAGTAGACAGGGTGTAGCCTGTAGATTCTTGTTAGAAATCTGAGAATCTCTGTTTCCGCAAGTAAGGGATGGATTGCCTTTACTCTGGAATCTGCTGTACGACTCTCTCTGAGTTGCCACTGTTAGCAACAGTGACACCCATTTCTTCCTTGTGCTTTTGCTAAGGGGGCAACAGGAGCTAGATGACTATCTATTGCAGGTACACACCTGGGCCTGTTTCTGGGTCCTGAAGAAACTGCCAGTAGCCAGAAGAAAGTGATGGTGAGAGGCAGGGATTAGATGGTGAGAGGCTGCCCTGCTCCTAGAATATCTTGTGCAGTTAGATAAAATTCCATTTTGTGAATAATTACGAATGTAGAAGAGAATTGCTCAAGGAACTTGATTGCTATCTATAATTTTAGATTTGCCAATCAATCCTGATCGATGGATTGATTGGCAATCATCATAATAATTGAAAGTGTGTTTCCAGATAAGTATTTACAAAAAACATGGATGATGTGTGATTTTATAGGTATTTCCCCTTCTCTGAGGCACAAGAGAGAATGCTGAAATGGTGCCTGCTGAAATTTGTGCATGCATCACCTAAGAACAAAGCTTATTTCCCCCCTAAAAGTGTTAAGTTTTCACACACATACAAATTAATGTGGGTATAATTGATTGAAACCTATGCTTATTCAACTGGATTTCTTTAAATTGGTGATGGCCCTACTGATACAATAGGCCAGTTCATATGCAATGATGAACCAGAATTCTGGCTTACCAGGAATTAGCAAGTGTGCTGGTGCACGCTGTCCTATCACTCCCACTTGGTTCCTCCTGCCAGCAGGAGAGGCTAAAGGAACCAGGAAACTTCTATTCATGTTTTATTTAGCAATATGTGCAACAAGCCAGGGCCACTGGCTTGTTGCTCTCGTAACAAGCTGGAATCATAAGCCAGTAACCTTGGCTCATTCCTGATAGCCAGAATGCTTCAGACTTCTTCCCAATATTTAAGGTGGTGTTCAAAGGTCTTTAATTTAAGTACTGAACAATGGAAAATGATTATGGGAGCTAGCTGTTGACTTATGTATGCCTTGGATTGAGAGCATAATTCGTTCCGGAAACGTGCTTGTAATCCAAAACAGTCTTATATCAGAACGAAATCCCCCCCTCCCCAAAATTTGTACAGAGATTTTTAATTTAAGCCGTACTACAGTACTTGTATTGCAAGACGTCGCTTGTATATCAAGTCAAAAAAAATTTAAATAAATATTTAAAAATTTGCTTGTCTTGCAAAACACTCTCAAACCAAGTTACTTGCAATCCAAGGTATTACTGTATTTACTTTTATAAGGCTGAAGCTCATGATGTCAGTTCCCCTTTGTGACCAACAATCTCCGGTGTATGAGATCCGCATTCCCAGACACCGCTTACCTAATTTCTTACAGTAGTTCCCAGTCTCTAAGAGTATTTAGGTATTTTGTTTTGTGTTCACACATTCCTATGCATGCACAGTGCTAGCTCCAGAGTTTGGGGGACTTTGGGCAAGATGATTTTACTGGACCCACCTCCTCTCACCGTTATTACCACTGTCTATATGCTTTCCTGTTCCCCCCTGGAACGAATCTATACAATTGCCAAGAGGAAAAGCAGAAGGCAAATGGAAGATACAGCTCCATCTCCTCACTCTTGTTCTTTGCATGCTCAGAGAGGAAAAATGAATAGGCAGTGACTGCAGGGAGGAGGAATAGCAGGACCAGGACACTTCAGGGATTAGCAGTGGGGGCCTTGTTTGTGGGTGGATCTTAATTGGTGCCTTTGACACTGGCCCTGTGCATATATTTAGACTCTTTCAAATATGGAAGAATTAAAGCAATACATTGAGCATATGAATGGTTGATGTCACTGAGGATTTCTGATTTCCTGTCTTCACTTATTGGTGATAAAGCAGTATTTCCATTGTCTGTACTAGCACCTTAGTCTGCCTTCCCCTCTATGTCTTCAGAATTAGGAATGGGAAGGGACTACCATAGCAAGTTTGGCCCCACAAACATTTGCTGCAGTGACTTCTGTCAAATGTCAGAGTTTGCTGCCAGTGAAGTTACTTCTCTTGCCATTCTCACAATACAGATTATTTGCAGACAGGAAAGCTAGAATCTCCCCTGTAATTCCAGAAAACATTGTTCATATTTAAAATAGATCATACCAGTTTAGCTTTTGACCCAGTAAACTGAACACTGCCTACTAGTTGTATATTGTAGCCTTCCACACACTTGACAAATCCCCATGATCATCTCAGACAAGCAGCAAAAACAGAAGGTTTATTAAGCTCTGATTGTTGCCATATGTAGCTGGTGGCTATGTTCAGCCTGGCAGGTCAGTGTTTGTATAAACTTGGAATAGATTATGAAAATGATTTAGTTTTCAGATTAATCTTTGCATGCTTTAGTTTGCCTTTTAGAAATAAGATTTTGCAGAACTTTTAATTATTTGGGGAAAAGGACAAAGGCCAAGTGGAGTATTGGGTAGTAGATTACCCACTGAAGTTGAGCTCCTCAGAGTAGGAACCTGCCTTATCCTTATGTTAATCTGTAAAGTGCTCTGTATATTGACAGTACTATTCTGTGGTCTTGGTCTCATGTAACTCTAACCCATGGTTTATTTAAGCCATGGTTTGTTGCCCTACCCACGATTTGTCTGACAGACGATTGAACAAACCATGGTCTGTTTTCTAAGTCCCTGGGTTGTTTCCCTCCCCTTTCACCTGCTCCCTCCCTGTATCCCAACTGCTTTGCACCACTGCAATACTGGTACATAAAGAGGCTGGAGTTTTTGACCGCTCTTACTCATGAACAACCCATGATTCTGGGTTCGCACGTAATGACAACCCATGATTTAAACAATCCACTGTTCACAACCCAACAATAAACAGTGGGGGGTTTTCGTGGGGGGTTTGTGGTTAATAACCTATAGTTAACCCATAGTTCCAGGTTTGCATGTAGCAGCAACCTATGATTCAACAAACCATGGTTAATTAAACCATGGGTTGTCATTATGTGCGAACCAGGTCAATGGAGAAGGCAGGCAATAGAAGTGAATTCTATTAAAATACGTTTAGTTTTAAGAAATACTGGAAGCCCCTTCAGGTCTCTCCAGGCTTCTAAGCCTTTAGCAGATACTATCCATCTGTTCCTAAATATTTCTTAGCAGTGCTGAAGGCTACGTATATATAAATCCTTTAGAAGCAATGTTGAAATTATCAGTATTCTGATAATGTCCCTTTGTCCTGTGCTACCGGATAGATTTTTTTCTGAACAGTGTCACAGCTGTATAGGTTTCTAAATTCTCTAGTTATGATTTTTCAGTTATGTATAAATTAAAAATCCCATTTTCAGGCCTCAAAGCTGTTTGTTTCCTTGTGAGCCTCAACAGAAGTGAAAAAGGCTAGACTAGTGCCCTGTCAGCCTGACCTCTGGCCTTGGGGTACTGCTTTTGAATGACAGGTTGGTCCATAATACAATAGCATGAAAGGGCCGACCTTGCATGTATCACCAAGATCTGGGTGAATGAAATGGGTGGAGTGGATCTATCTCAACTTTGTTCACCTGGGTATGCAGTGCAGCACCAACAGGCTAGAGGGCTGTGGTGGTGGTGGTGGTGGTGGGGTATTGCTGTCATCTGCAAGAAAAGCCTGAGGCTCAACTGGCTCAGCTTGTCTGAGTGTGGAAAGCTAAGGAGGGTCAGGCCTGGTTATTACTTGGATGGGAGACCTCTCCTCTAGTTTCCTGCATTGAGCAGGGTGTTGGACTCGATGGCCTTGTAGGCCCCTTCCAACTCTATGATCTATGAAATCTATGAATCCCTCATCAAGAGACCTGTCCTCTCATGTGCTGGGTTTGAGTGTTTGTACTAGATGTTGGGCCAGAGAGACAGATCAAGAATTCTGCTGGTTTACTGGCTGCCCATCAGTCTCTCTGCCCAAACTGACTGAGGTGGTCTCTGGCATGGGATTGGAAAACCCCAGAATGCTTGTCTTGGGGATTTCAGCATCCATCCTGGGGCTTCCTTCATGGTACCTGCTCGGAACTTCATGGCCTCCATGACAACCATGGAGCTGTCTCAACATGTCATCAGCCCAACACATTCTGCACAACACATTGTGGACCTAGTATCTGTGACTAGACGAGGGGCTGGTGATCTGGAATTGAGAGGGGGGTTCTCAGTTACCCCATTGTCAAGGTCAGATAATTTCCTGGCGAAGTTTAGATGGCAGTGGCTTTTCTCCTCCACAAGGGTGGTGGACCCATTAAAATGTTCAGGCCCTAGAAACTTACGGAGTCTGAGGGTTTCTTGATTGCTTTGGAGGATTTTCTCATTGACATGTCTGGCACTCCTGTTGGAGCCCTGGTCTCACTATGGATGGGAAGGGCTGTTGACAGGCTTGCTCCCAAGCATCCTCTCCTGTGTTGTAGAGCTCAGCCAGCTTCCCTGTTTACCAGAGAATTGGGGGCAATGAAACAAATAGGACAACAACTAGAATGCAAATGGTGTAAGTTTCATAGTAACTATGAAACTGGACACAAATAAGAGCACATTATTTTGCCTACTTTATGGCAGTGAGGGCAGCAAAATGCTCCCACTTCTCCACCTCCGGTTCATTCTCGTGTGCTGTCCAGCAGAGCTTATTCAAATGGTAAAGGGTCTGTTATACCTGGACCCTCAGAAGGATATGTCGGAACCCTTGAAGGCCTGGAGTGACAAGCTTGTTAGACATTTTAAGGATAAAGTCACTCATATTTGGTCTGACCTAGATGGTGTCATTGATACTGTTCCAGAGGAGGTGTCCAGAACACTGCCTGGCCAGTATTATGGGATCAGTCTCAGTGAGGATGTGGACAAACTCCTTGAGGAGGTCAGCCAATTACCTATATTCTTGACCCTTGCCCATCTTGCTTGCATCAAGCATTAAGAGAGGAAGTTGTGAAACCACTTCTCAGGAAAGCCTTACTCGATCCAGATGATAGGGTGTGTGTTTTTTACAATTGCCCGGTTGCAAATATCCCCTTTTTGGGCCAGGTGCTCGAGAGGGTGGTGGCAGTCCAGCTCCAGGCACTTTTTAATGCAATAGATTATCTAGATCCATTTCAATTTGGGGTTTAGGCTGGGGTTGGCACTGAAACAACTCTGGTCACCCTATGGATGACTTCTGTTGGAAGAGAGATGGGAAGTGTGACCCTGTTTTCCTTCACCTCTTGGCAGCTTTTTATAACATTGATCATGGTATCTTGCTTGAGACGGCCACAGCTTTGTTGCTTGAGACAGCCACAGTGATACAATTATTCTACTTGAGCTTGCAGGGTCATTTTCAGAAAGTAGTAATGGGGGCCTTCTGTTCAAACCCATGGCATTTGAGCTGTGCGGTCCTGTGAGATTCCTTCTTTACTCCATGCTTTTTAACATATATATGAAGCCATTGGGTTGAGGTCTTCTGGGAATTTGGAGAAAGGTGTCATCAGTATGCTGATGATACCTGGCTCTGGCTTTCAGTAACATCTGAATCAGGTGAGGCTGTGGAGGTGCTGAACCACAGTCTGGTTCCTGGGTATGTGAGGTTCAGCTCTTTCTGGATGTGGTTGCACTCCCCCTGAAAGAGCAGGTGCTCAACTTGTGGATGCTCCATGATTTGTTATTGTCACTAGAGTCCCACTAGAGCTTTGGTGACTTGGAGTACCTTTTACCAGCTTCAGCTGGTTTGCCAGCTGAACCCTTTCTTGCCATGGTGGTATCTTCCAGGTTAGATTGCTATAATGCATCATACATGGTGTTGCCCTTGAAAACTGTTTGGAATTTTCAGTTCTTGCACAATTCAGCAGCTAGAATTTTGATCAGTTTACCTAGGTCAGCCTTCCCCAATTTGGTACCCTCCAGATGTTTTGGACTACAGCTCCCAGAATTCCTGAGTATTGGCCATGCTGGCTAAGGATGATGGGAGTTGAAGTCCAAAACATCTGGAGGACACCAGGTTAGGGAAGGCTGACCTAGATGGACCTGTGTCACACAAATTCTTAAGGAATGACATTGGCTCCCTATGCACTGTGGAGCGCAATTAAAGATGCTGGTTATCACTTTTAAAGTCCTAAATGTTGTGGAGCCCAAATACCTAAAGGAGTCCCCCCTTCCATATCATCCTGTCCATGTATTATTTTATATATCTCTATCATGTCCCCCCTTACTTGCCTTGTTTCTAACCTAAAAAGCCACATATGTTGTAACCTTTACACATAGGGGAGTTGCTCCAGCTCCTTGATCATTTTGGTTACACTTTTCTCCTCCTTTTCCTGCTTTGCAGTATCCTTTTTGAGGTGCAGTGACCAGAAATGTACACAGTACTATACACAATATTCCAGGCATGGTTGCACCGTAGAGTTGGATAAAAGTATTACGATATTGGCAGTTTTATTTCCAATTCCTTTCTTAATGATCCCCAATATGGAATTTGCCTTTTTTACAGCAGTTGTACACTGAGTTGACTTTGGAATGCCCTCCAGGGGAGATACGATTGGTGCCAATCTTGCTTTCTTTTTTGGTGCCATATCAAAATGTTCTCTTTTTGCCTAGGCATTTAAAATTTAAAAAACCTGTTTAACTGATTGATTGGTTTTTTGTTTGTTTTGAGTAGTTTTTATGCCTCTTATTTTGTAATTTTATTGTTATTGTATTGTATTTGTTTTTTATACTGTTATGTACACTACCCAGAGATCCCTTGTGGATAAAGGACAGTTTATGCACATTTAAAAAATAAAATACTGTATATAACAAATATATAATAACTGTTTGCTGGTGTTTAAATTTTTAGTTTTAATGTTCAGTTTTCTTTCCTGACTTTCTAGGATGCTACAGTTATTCCGCACCTCATGGCACTGCTCAGTAGGTCTCGGTATACTCAAGAATACATATGTCAGATCTTCTCACATTGCTGCAAAGTAAGAAAGGAGCATGATTATTCTCTTCAGGGCTCTGTAAAACCAAGTCTTCCCCCTTTTTTTGGCTTTCAAAATACATTTTTTATTAAGGTAATTATTGTCTTTGAGTGAAACAGTGGGCCAGACATGGTGGAATCTCTTCTTCCATTTGCTTGCAAGGCTTCTGGGGTTTTGCTCTTAAAGTAAAATAAAAGGAGAAAATAGGAGGTAGGTTATATGTATTATAAAGAAGTAGCCGGGCACAAGACTCTCTTAAGATGACTGCATGTAAGTGTTCTGGTTTCTCATTGAAGCTCTCAAATCAGACCAACATGAACCAGTTTTTATTCTTTACTCTGCAGAACAAATAACCTGTCCCTTTGATCTTATTCCAGGCAGTTTATCTGGGCAAAATCTGTGACTGTACTTCAGAACTTTATGTAACACATGTGCGCGCACACACTCTTCTCCCTTACTCTCACTTTAAGGTTTAACCAATTGCAACTTACATTGCCTTAAAGCCTTATAGCCTTTTGTGTGTGTGTGTCTTTACTGTTGATTGACTAAATTGGTACAAAAACTGTTTTGTACGTGCCCCAAGCTCCAGTCTCACAGTACAAGAAAAGTGTCAGTCTGGAGAGTTGTTCTTACTCTGCCAGCTCTCCGGCAGCTCATCATGTTATGTCATTTCTGTATCCAGTATTTAACTACATGTATGTGACAGGGATATTCCCAAAGTTTCTGAGTAAGTGAACGCACAAAATCAAGCATAGAGATTTTCCTGGAACTTTGCCAGACTCTCCCTTAAAACTTTTGTTATTAAAATAGTCCTCTTTTATTTTAAACTTGAGATTGTCATGACTCTTGGGACATGCAAGCATGGGAACTTTTTATGCTGCCAGTTCAGTGGCTTTAGCACAGAGCTTGTAAGTGTGGGGAATAGCTCCCAGAACAGTGGATAACTCCAGGGGGAGGGGGGCTAAAGGGGGGGGGAAGCCACAGCGAGCCCAAAACTGCTCACGGCAGAGAGGGGGGAAGCCAGTACCAGTTGCCCTCAAGTGCCACTTGGGCACTCTGGGGGCAGTTGGCACTGGTGGTTGGCCAGGAGCCCTGTGGCAAGAACAGCAAGAGTATTTTGCCACTCTTGCAGTGGGGCTCTGTAGCTGATTCCCTGTACCCACGATGGGGTCAGTTGTCCAGGTATGGATGACATGACAACCCATCGTGAGTACAACAACCCCTACAACAGGCCATGGGTTGTTGGGGTGGCTTGTTGCTCACGCACAAGCCACCCTGGGGAAATTGGGGGTTGTCGTGTCATGCAAACTCAGTGTATGATGCCTATGAGTTCACCCTGCCATTTCCTATTTCCCTCCTTGGGGATTAGAGCAGACTATGATTAGGTATTGTGTGGATTATGTATCTTGAGTGAGCTCACCAAGTCCTGAAAAAGTCCCATGCTTGGCACTGAGAAGCTAAAAGTTAATGCCTTGTGTTTGAGATGAAAAAGACGATTTAACATTTAAAAAATCTCAAAAATTACAGCACCGTTCCTCTTCATGTACATTCAGAACCAGAATAACCTGGAAGAAAAAATCCATAGCTCTGGAAAAGGCAGGCAAAGAGGAGGCATTCAAACATGTGATCTCACAGCTGCAATCTGAAGTGGTATCATTGAGGAAGATACATTACTTCCACATGCTATTTCTGCATGTCTGTATCAGCCCGTTTTGTGACAGATACAGTGTGCTGTTGGTCAGGGTCTTGTGCAATTATGGCTCAAACAGATGCAAATGTTACAAAGCAGAAATAAACTGTAACAGCTGATATCTGCCTAGAACAAGCTGTAAGTGATAATTTAGTCAAGGAATGTGTATCATTTTAGAAATGTGCCTTTTTGAGTTATTAATCCAAAGTGAACAAGGATCAAGGTTTTCCTATATTGTCTGATGGGTCAGTGGAGGTCACTTCCTTAAATGACTGGGTTCACAATATAACATGTGTGTGTGTATGTTGTTCAGTATTAATTGAACAGAAAATGCATAGGAAGACATTTGTTTTGTCAAAATATTGAAAAATTAGACAATTTAATGTGGAATGTAGATGAACCTTGTGTGAATGATTAAAATTAAGCTTAGCACTCTAAATCCTATGTTTAACATATTGATTGCCTTAGCACAAATCTAAAGAAGTAGTGAACAGAAGAGGTCATTTAGAAAACTGGATTGGGAAAGTGACCTTGTCTGTTTTAGTGACTGGCATGTCACCAGAAAAACAGTTAAATTTTTCAATTTTACACTTAGAAAACAATACAAAAACTTCTGCCCTCCAGAGTTTCAGAAATAGTTTGAGACAGAGTGTCAAGCAGCTAATAGTGTGCTGTAATAATATTTAGCATCTATTTATGTTATCTTGAAGTTCTTCATATGCATTGATCTTGGAAATCCTTACCAACAGGATCATTGTAAGTAAGTAGGTCAGTATTAACCATGTATAATGGATATATAAAGGTCCACCGAAGTGCAAAATGGTGGCTGGCGGTGGAGCCAGAGTCAAAATAGTGGCTCATGGGATAGGACTGTTTACATACTGCATTCCTCATGAGCCTGTATATCCAAGTACAAATCTACATCTGAGTTATTACAGCTGAAGAATTCTAACACAGTTCTAACATTGCCCAGCAGAGTTACAAAAAAGATATGGTCAAAGGCAACCAATTAATATTATATATTTACTGGTGAGGATCACTGAAGCTGAGGGATGAGCAATTAGCACAAAGCCAGTCATGGCAGAGATTTTCTTTTACTTGCAGTTTCACTATTTAAACTGCTGTTTACTGTTTAGCCAATCTACTTCAAATCACCCTGAGATTTACCAGTTGACCCCAAGCTACCTTTTACCCAGTCCCAACCCTAAAGTGTTCGTGGCAGGCGTGAACTAGTGGCGTTGTGGTTCCTAGCTCATAGCCACTGCACTAACTGCCAATTATTGTATATGTCGCTATTTTTGAAATTTATGTATTGCTTTTCTATAGGAATGTGTTTGTCTTGTGTATTGAATAGTAGTTGCTAAATGCAGAATGGGTCCCGGTGTGGTCAATTATATAAAATACTGCATATAGACCTGGCAGACCAGGGTTCAAATTTCAGTTCATAAATCATTACATCATATTTCAGAGAGCTTGTGGGAGAGGGGAGGGAGTAGATCCACAGTGCCCACATAAGTTGAAAGATAAAATAGTAGGCAGACAAAATTATACTTGACTTTAATTTTATATCCTTTAATATCTGTTCTTCAGCTCCGACACTGGCATAGCTGCGGCTTTAAATCCTCGCCTCAGCCACTTCTATGTGCCAATGTAAGTTTTTTTCCCCTACAAAAAGGTATATTAATTGCATTTTTATTAGAAAAGCTGTCAGTGGTAATAGCTGAAGTCTCTCTTAAAATTCCAAATTCTTCTCAGATGTTGTTAAGTTGGTTATTTGTAGCATAACATCACATTTTCTCTCAAGGCGGGGCATGTGTATATATTTCATTGGATTTTTTTTTAAATAAGAGAAATCTTCTGTTGCTCTTATTTGGAGCTACCAGACATATGAGAGGATTAAGGCAGGACCAATACTGTTGAGTGGTGAATGGAATGTGGCTACTCTCCTATTGTAGTATGTATTTTGACATTCATAACACCAGAAGAGCCCAAAAGGCCATAAAGTCCAAATTGCCAATCCCAGGCCAAGACTCTCCAGCTATCAAATCTCTATAGATTAACCACATAATCTGATTTTAGTGTACTATAAGCAAAGCAGAGTGATCAGGGTACTTGATATTATACCACAAGTGCCAAATCATTTGGATGATTTGGTCAATTGAACCTAAACTGCACATTAGAGTGAAAAGGGGGTGGAGTGGGGGATCCTCCATGGGTTAACTGGATGGGAGAAAACCTTTTCTCCAAATATAATAGTTGGTTAGACCCTGAGCTCAAAGCTAAGCCTAGCCACCAAGTCTCCTCAATTTATTGGCATGTATTGATCCTTTTTTGTTGCTATTGGTGACATTATTTAGAAACGATGACATGCTGGAATCTCTGCTCTGGTCTTAACTGGATAGTGTTGTATTACAACCATAGCATCATTTATAGGAACAGAATTAACTAGTGACTAGGTTTCTGATGCAATAAAGACGTATTTTGTCTCAGGGTTTTTGAAATCTATCTTGTATGTGACATATCTGGACTATCTTTAGTTTGGTATATCTTTTATGATTCAGTTGTATTGTGCAAAATATAACAAAGGGATAGGCTTCTTTGTAGGAATTAATAATATTGAATACATTTACTTAGTGCTATGCAAGTATTAAAAGAACACAAAAGGTTTTTCAGATGTTTTATAAAGAAGAATACAGTGGGAGGAGAGAATGTCCAAGAGTGATTCTCTAGAAGTAATTCCAGGGGATGGGAACAAACAGTCAAGGAAAAGGGTTGAATATGAGCCACATATGAAGAAACTTCTATTTATTTATTTAAAATTTTTCTTAGCTGCCTTTCAGGGCAGGAACCCTCCCAAGGCAGTGTACAGCAATAAAATTCACATAATAAAAACCGATGTGGTAATAAAAAGAGCAAACAGTTAAAAAAGCAACAACACCAGCATTGGACACATCCAAAAACTATGCATCAACAAAAGTGGCCAGATTAGCATCTTTTTAAAATACCATCTCTCTTGTTTTATGATCTTTATGGGAACAAAACAAATAGGATGAAAATACATAATGGCACATTTGAAAAATCTAGTAGCTCATGTTTCTCAGAGGCCATTTTCTGCCTTTCTCTTGTGGCTGTTTTAAAGTTATTTTTGTTTTAAATTGGCTGTTTTTAAACCTTGTAATTATGAGCCACCTTAAGTGTTTTTTAATGGAAGGCAGGATATAAATATTTTAATAAATATGTGCCAGTAAATGCCTTTCCCTTCCCATTTACCACTGATAGTCCTTGTTCCTTGCTGCTCCATCAACTTAAAATCTTCCTCCTCCACATCCCCACAAAATTCCTGCAGTCTTATGTTCCAATATCTTGTTTATCTTGCTTTCTTGCAAATCACCTTCTTCCACCAGTGGGCAGTCGTCTCAGCAAGGGACATAAAGTTGATAGAGACGACTGACGAACATATCTCCTGCATATGTTTCCTTCCAGAGTGGCATCTACTGCCAGCCTATGTACATCTGTATCTGCATTCCACACCCATCTATGACTCGCTAAGCTATGCTATGCAAAGTGCTTAGTAATGTACTGTTGCAGCAGAGTTTCCCATTAGTGGTCATGTCTTTTGTATTTGAGAAATACTTCTCAAGCCTCAGCTGCCCAGCTGTCATCTGCAAGAATTGTTCAGCTATAAAAGCTGGGAGCTTCAGCTTTAAGCATGAAAACTGAGAGTATCAGTGCCACTTCTGATACTGCAGTTGTCGTCGTTACATTTTGAAACCACCTATAAAGAAATAGTTACAGAAGACAATTTGGATTGAAATTTGAATGATTTGTTGTCCAGTTGAGTCACACATCTTGTAAAACACTTGGGACTTTTTCCTCATTTTACAGTTTATTAAAATGCAAATAAAGTGCACCACAGAGTTCTCTCTGCTATTCTGCTCACCCAAGATTTAGTCTGCCAGAAAAAATGGGCCACTAGATATTGGTGTCTGCTTTTTGATATGCAGGAGCCATACTTTTAAGGTCTTATTTCCTTGCACCCCAATATCACAGAAGGTGGTTATCCAGTATATAGTACCATGTGATGTTTGTATTTTTCTTAATTAAAAGGTCATTTGCACATTTTTTGCTTGTCTTTTAAAATTAGTATAAGTGGAGTCCAGCTGAGTATCATTTCTAATAATTTTCTTTAAAATGTTGCCAGTAAACTAGTATGAAAAAGCATAATTTTGATTCATGAACATGAAATTTGTTAAGGTTAAACTAAACATTGCACTAAATGTGTAGTTTGCCTGTGTTTGTGTGTGTGTGTGTGTGTGTGTGTGTGTGTGTGTCTTTTCTCTCTTAAAATAGCCACTGGAAGGGCTAAAAAACAAAGATCACCTTTCCCCCACAATCTGCGGTCCTGAAGAAAATTGCCCCCTGAAGCTGCCATTCAACTTCCCTCCTAAGGCAAATTGCAGCTTGAGGAGGTGATTTTCCTCAGCACTGGGTCATGAGGTAAGGGTTAACCCTCTTCCTGCTCTTGATCAGCACCCCCTTCTTGCCCCTTGGCTGCAGTTTTAAAGGGGGAAAGTGCAATTCAACAAACTACACATTTAATGTAACATGTAGTTTGACCCTTACTCTGTTGTAAGGCCTTTTCAGAATTGCTACCAAAAGCCAGTAAAATTGGAGAGAAACAACGAAAAGCCAGTTCCAGTCTTAACTTCAAATGAATGAAATTAAACCTTGAAAATTAGTAAGCTTGCAATTATTGTACAAAGTACAATAAAGAATTCTCTCTCTTCTCCCTTTATAGTACGGTACATTTAAAGAGCTGTGGCTTATTCCTTTTTTTTTTTTAATAGGGTCCAGACCATCAGACAGTCTTGTTTAACCATGGAGCAGTGCAGAATATTGCTCATCTGTTAACTTCTACATCTTATAAAGTAAGGCATTAATAGAATCTCTGATCTATAAAGTAAGCTACTCTTTTGAAATCTTGATCCAACATCATTGGTGGAATGAAAGTGTAAGTATAGAAGTTCCTGTTCTGGTGGGGAAAGGACTCCAAATATATTTTGCTGTAAGCTTGGGTGTAGGTGTGTATATATGCAGATGTGAGGGAGACTTTATAAGTAGTGTTTCCTATAGCAGAGGTGGGCACAAAGTAGATCTCCAGATGTTTTGGACTTCAACTCCCAGCATTCCTGACTATTGGCCATGTTGGCAGGGGCTTCTGGGAGTTGAACTGCAAAACATTTGGAGATCTACCTTCTGCCCACCCCTGTCCTATAGAGCAGGAATGGGGAAGGCCACAAGTTTCCCACCCCTGATATAGAGGATTTTTTCTGTGTTCAGTGGGAGAGGCATATGAAAGGTAAGGGAGAAAGTGGGTGAGTGGAAGGGAACAACATGGAAGGGGTAGAAGATCATGAAGAGGAACAATGTTTCCATTGATGGCATCTGTCTCGTGATGTAACATGCATAATCAGTAAGCACTTGCTATAATGTGACTATATGTAATTAGTGTCTGACACTTCAAAATAAAAGAAACTTAATTACATGGCAGTTCTGTTGAGGGCAAAATTAAGGGGAAATTAAAACAATTAAATGCTTCAAGCCAAGGATGTGCAAAGTTAAGCATAATGGATAGCATTAAGTCTATACTGTAACATGAGGTGATAAAAAGAATCTGGACCTCTACAAAGTTAACAACTTTGTGAATCCTGCAGCTAAGATTGTATTTAATTGAACTCAGATATTTGTGCTTTATATATAGGTAGATGAGGGAAAAGGATTGATCACAAATATCCATTGCATGATGTGTTGTGAGACTGCAGAGAAGTAATCCAAACACTGGGCGAGTTCACACGTCACGCTAAGCCACTATGGATTGGTTGTTGGCTCGCTAACCCAACAGATAATCGGGTGCTATGTGGCTTGCTGTGGCTTGTTCCCCCCTCAGTCCTCCCACCAGCTCCCAGCATGTATCCCAGGCACATTTGCGGCAGAACTCCTCGTTTCCTCGGTCCCTACATTGGTCCCTTTCTGCAACTGGTCCACTGGGCTTGCCAGCTCCCGAGGAAAACTCCCCCCTCCCCACATCAGATTGCCGAATGGAATTAATTTTTGAGTCCTTATGAATGTGTTAACACATTCACAATCCTCCCCCCCCCCCCGAGTCTTGTGCAAGACCACCTCTTCACTATTTAGCCAAGCATACTGATTTTCTCTTCTGGTCAATGTCCCTGTCGGTTTCATCCTCCCCTTTGGCACTTCCCTTGCCAGCGAACACCATTTTTTTAAAAGGCTGCTTCACCTACTCCCAAAGTAAACCCCCACTGCCAAAGAGCCTTTTCCGGCAGCTGCTGGCTGTTTCCAGCACTCTCCCCCGCCCCCTCGCATACTTGTCACTTCCTTCCACTGGTCTCCGTTGTTAGCTGTGTGATATACATGAGGTGGATTGGTAAACGTACACAAATTTCAAGGCAGAGCAGTGAGGGGGAGCTCTGCAAACTTCAAGGTAAACATATGCAAACTTCAAGGCAGAGCAGTGAAGGGGATCACTAAAAATACACAAATTTCATGGCAAAGCAGTAAAGCTGAGGGGGAAATTATGCAAATTTCATAGCACCAGACTAGCCATTCTCAACAACCCACGATGAAGTTGCCTTGCTGGGTTCAGACGTCATGACAAGCCACCCTGAAAACAAGCCACGCTGGACAACCCAACAATGAGCCATGGGTTCTTGGGGTGGCTTGTTCATGGGGGCGGGGAAAAGCCACTCTTTGGAAACTTTGGGTTTGGTTGTCATGTCATGCGAACCAGGTAATTGTTATCTTCCAACATATCATGCAGAAGGAAAGTATTGAATCGTTCTGTGCTCTCTAGCCTTCCTTTGGTATTTCACTGTTCATACTAGCATACCATTTTAGTGAACAGAAGTGGCAGCAAAAGGCTATTTCCAGTGTGCTCTCACATGCAAATATGAGAACTCTGGGAGTACAGTCCTTCTTCCTCAAAGTCCTTTTCTAATTCTGGTAGTGACTGTAACAGAGGGGAATTGGCAAGGGGATAATATGCCTCTCCTGACCACGTCCAAAAGTGGGGATATGTACCTGGGAAGGATGGGAGATTTCACCTGTGGACTATAATCAGTTTTAGATATACATCTGTACAGCCAAGAAGTGGGATAACATGTAACTAACTCTTGATGTAACTGTGCCAATGTGATTTGGATATATGTATGAGTCCAAATGCAATTTTGTATTGGTTTATATGAGTTTTATTGTATTTTTATTACTTTACACTGTGTCACCATGAGAATATTTTAAATTGACTCTTTTAATTATCTGCTATGCTGTTTCTGTTGTTTTGGCCTCTAATTGTTGATTGTTGTGTTTGAATGTTAAGTGGAAAGGCGGGATATAAATTATTTAAATAATAATAAATATTGTACTGTATTTATTCATTCTATTTATATACCACTTACCATATCTTAAAAGAAAATCTCACAATGGCTATCACAGAACATAGCTGGGTGGACAAATAAATTACAAGCAGTCCCCAAGTTAAGAACGTCCGACTTACAGACAACCCATACTTAAGAACGGACTTCTGGGTTCCCTGGTGCTACATCATTTACGTAGAGTACATAGCATAGTATGCTACGCAATTTGAGTAATTTACGCAATTTGTGTAAATGCCGATTTTAACATATAGAGCACTATGCTGTTCCAACTTACATACAAATTCGACTTAAAGACATTCTTAAGAATGGAACTTGTTCATAACCTGGGGACTGCCTGTAGTCAGTAAAGATTTTAGAGATTGTTCGCATTACTTTGATATCATATGTCTACAAGAGACTTTGATAGATGCACAAGATGATTTTGCATTGCAGGAAGATATTTTAAATATTCAGTCTCCTCAGAAGTCTGATTTTAAGTATTGCCCAAAGTATTAAAGCAGGTTGTGTGTAAATAAGCTTCTGGCTGTAGGCATATTATTGTTCTGCTCTTACCACTATCCCCCTTTTATCAAGCAGATAAGTGGGTGAGAACTCTTTCTGCCTAAATCAGGGTGCACAAAGATAAGCTTCAGTGGACTGAAAAGATCACATTGACTTTAACAATTATTCATGCTCCTCTTTGGGAGTTCTGCCTCACACTTGAGAACCATGGCTCTAGTTGTTTAGTTTTCTTGGTTTTTTAAAGTATTTCCTGTGTGTATTTACATGATTTTCTCACTGGGCAGCTAAGAAAATCTAAACCAAGTGATACCTTTCATTGAATTTAACATAAATATAAATGCTGTGTATTTGTACAGGTTCGAATGCAAGCTCTGAAATGCTTCGCAGTTCTAGCCTTTGAAAACCCCCAGGTATCAATGACTCTTGTAAATGGTAAGCTGAAAGTTTCAGTGATCGGTATGCAAATTCACAAAGTAATTATAAGTTAATTATTTCTTGAAACTTACTTTCTCTTGTTTTCAGTGTTGGTTGATGGAGAATTATTACCACAGATTTTTGTGAAGATGTTACAAAGAGACAAGCCTATTGAAATGCAGCTCACATCAGCCAAATGGTAATCTTTTCCAGGATCTAGGAGGAGTAAAACTTAAATGCTAGACATGTTTACTGAATCATATTTTATGTTACATTAGCTTGAAAGTAATTATGAAGACACTGTCCTAGATCATACAGCAAATTCTCAAAATACAAAAAGAGTTTTGATATAATCCTTACAGTCAACCTAAGTAATTATTTTGCTACCTTAGTATAATATCTCTCTACAATTACATTGATAGCCTCTACATTTTGATAATTAAAAGATGCTTGTTTTATTAGACTACTAAGAGAGCAATCCTGTGGTCCCTGGGAAGATATAGGGGATCCCATGTACACAGAGCATAGCAATGACCTTGGCAGGTGGGAATTCCCCACCCGGAATTCCCCACCCCTCCCAGCTCCTTTTCAGAGGTCGATATCATTACCTTGGAAGGGGACCCCAGGGGGTTGGAGGGCGAAGAGGCAAAAATCACCTCCATTGTTCCTCCTACCCTGCCGGCAACAGTCCAGCAGGGCATAGGATTCCCACAAGCCTCAAATCTTGGAGGCTTCTGTCATTGGGCCAGCAATCCTGTAGGATTTCATCCTAAGACAAGTTATATTATGTAGTTGTGTGAACTTGTTTGTTTACACTGTAATGTCACTACAGGCAGAGGCCCTAGTTCAGTGGTAGAGTACATACTTTACATCCAGAAGGTCCCTGCATCTCCAATTATAACAATGTCTCTGGCATCTCCAGTTAAAACTACCATGGATCAGGTGATGGGAAAAGCCTCTCTTCGCCTGAATCTCTGGAGAACTGCTGGTAGGCATTGTAGACAATACCGGGTTAGATGGACAAATTGTCTCACCTATTATAATAAGGCAGCTTCTCATGTTCCACTTGAGTACAACTGTCCTCCCCACCGACAAATTATATGGTCCCATCTAGCTCTTCGTTGGGAAATGTCATGAGACTCTCTCTCTCTCTCTCTCTCTCTCTCTCTCTCTCCCTCCCTCCCTCACCCCTAGCTTCAAGAATGTCAGCTTTAAAGAGTTTCACTATTTTTCATTTTGTTTTTAAGGGCATTCCTTTAATGGCTGTATGGTTAATCCAGACCAAAACATAACAGAACCTAAAATATATTTTAGACTTACCGTAATTTACCCATATTGTCAGAAGTATATAGTTAACTTAGTGGACTGCGGTAGACCCTCTAATCTCCCATTCTTTTGTCATTATCTGGATATATTAAACTTGAAGTAAATCAGCATTTTGATGGTTTCATTATAGCCTTACTTACATGTGCAGAGCTGGAGCAATCCGCACTGATGATACCTGCATTGTGTTAAAGGTAAGTTGATTAAAATTAACACAGGATTTATAACAGTTAACCAAACACAAACCATGTCATGAACTCTGTCACTGACCTGGTTTGCACGTAAGAACAGGAGGCACGTGCTGCCCGCAGTGCTCCCGCCTCTTCCGCTTTACAGCACAACCCACAATTGGCTCCTTTGTAAGTTGAGCAGCATGCCATGTTAACCTGGAACACTGGGTTGTTTAGGGGTTAAACAACCCAGCAGTTAACCCATGGTTTGTTCTTGGGTCAACTGCTGGGTTGTTTAGCCCCTAAACAACCCAGTGATCTGGGTTCAGACATCACACTGCACAGCCTATGAAGGAGCTGATTGTGGGTTGTACACTAAAGCGGAAGAACCAGTTCCCATGGGTTTATAAATCAATGGGTTGCTGATAACATGTGAACAGCCTCACTAAAACCAGGGTCTTTACTAGCGATTTAGAAAGCAGCTAATCAAACTGTTCCTGCTTGGTATGATTAGCAGTCACTGATTTCGGTTGTATGTAGGGATGTTGTGGAGTTCGATTGGGGGGTGGAAGTCTAGCAAACTCACCAGGCTTGACCCCCCTCGAGCTCCGCTTACCCTATCTGTTTTCCCGGCTTGACTCGCATTCTCGCGAGCCAAGCCAGGGAAGCGATTTCCGGCACTACGTTGTTTATGTAGAAAATGGCGTAAGATATGTTAAAAATGGCTGCAATTTGCATAACTTGTGCAAATTGCAGCTGTTTTTAATGTATCTTATGCCATTTTCTATGTAAACAACATAGTGCCGGGGACCCAGAAGTCTGGCGAGCACCTCAGCTGGTGCTCATGCTCGGCTCGCGCGCCATGAGTCAAGTGCTGGGTGGATCTCCCACCGCTAGTTGTATGTTTATGCACTCCTTTCACCCTGGATTTCTATTGGCCTGTCTTTGTTAAAGGCACAGACTAGTAATATGTAGTATGTGAAGAATCCTTTGGAATTGATTTAGAGGTTCATGTTCAGTATTGAGTACATTGCCTTGGGGGTATGTTGGTCAGAAACGACTGTCCTGAAATCAGTAGGTATAATAAAGAAAAAACCCTCAAAATAGTTCCACTGCAGTTTTGAGGTGAAGAACCTCTTTTTACATCTCACCAAGTGATCATTTAGCTTTTTGTTATGTTACAGCTAGCTGTTTTTGAGTAGACGTTAGCTTTGGGTTCCATTCACTAGATAAATACTGTTTTGTATATGTAATTTTAAAGTATTAGATCTTATCTAGTACTTGACTTTGTGAATAGCTGCCTGGGACTCCATGTAGAGGGGATTGCTCCTTGTCCTATCTAGCTTGTATTTCAAAGCCACTAAATGTGAAGTGGATTGTTTTATATTCCAGAGCTTGTGTTGATTACTATAAAGATATTATTGGCCAGAAATGTTTCTGTTTTTGGATAACTTGGTTCTATCACAGCACTATATCAGGCTGCATTTAAATCATGAGATTGTAGGAACAATTTCAAGTAAACCTTGGCAAGTCTAAGTGGATGGGATTCTTAGTTGCATATCATTTCTTAACATTTGTGATGGCATAGAAACATCAATAGCAGTGGTTGCATAAAATTTTGCTTTTGAATAGGTACTTATGTAGATCCTTTGGAAAGTATTTGATTAGGAAATGTCTAGAAAAAGACTTACTCTAAATGACAAATCTAACAGAAATGTACAAAAAGATGTATGAATAAAATACTTGAAAAACTAATTATAATATTTGTACCCCCTAGACACTACCATGTTTGGCACGGATGTGTAGTAAAGAGAGACTACTAGAGGAGAGAGTGGATGGAGCAGAAACTCTTGCCTATTTGATTGAAGCAGATATTGAGCTACAAAGAATTGCCAGTATTACTGACCACCTTATTGCAATGCTTGCAGACTACTTTAAATATCCCAGTTCAGCGAGTGCCATCACTGATATAAAAAGGGTAGGTTTTGTTAGTAAATTCAAAGTTTACCAAAAGCACATGGAAAAAGTTATTAAAGTATATGTGGATGATATGAGAACTCAGGTTAATATATTTTATTGTACACCTATAGAGTTGCAGATCTATATACTGACCAAATGAAAAACAGTCCAGTTACCTGTAGTTTCCCATTTTGTCTTCAGTTACCTACATTTTCCCATTTTGTCTGAACTGGGAAATGGCTTTGGATTAAGCCAGGATGTTGGTTAGATGTTAGTTCAATATCCTGGCTTGTTCACTCCTGCCACAAAAAGAGGAGTGAAAGGGCTCTGTGCCCTTTCTGGGACTTATTCAAGACTTATTCATACCTTAAATTATTCAGCTGAGATATGATTGTTTGAACCAACTTAATGTGGCTTTCCCAGCACAAGACTTCCCTTTTTGAATGCATTTATTCTTAATGTCATGCTAAGTTAATTATTGCAAGCGCCATTCTGGCTTTGCCTTGAATAAGATGAAAATTTAGAAAACAAGGTTTTAGTTGAAACTTTAAATGTCCCGCACACCAGTTAGATATTCTGCCCCATCTGTAGTGGGAACCAGGAGTCACATCCTTGGTGATCCTCATAATGTGGCCAGCCTTACTCCCATCTTGAGGAGTACCCAAAAAGTAAAAGGAATGAGACTGTGTTATTTCTGGCTAACCTTGACCAATAACTGACACAGCTATAGTATTGAGATCCTTACCTCAGCATCCTATCCCTGCAAGAATGCATCAAGCACTTCAGGTTACATTTAGTAGTTAGGAGTTGGCATTTTGTCAAGCCAGTCAGCTAAATAGTAGCAAAGTACAGTATTCTGAGGGATTGGCCGCTAATTGAATGTATGATGGTATTAGACTGCTTGGTTTTCCATACTGTTACCAATCACCTTTTTATCTTCCTTTACTTAGTGCCCTCTACTTTGGACAGCTCAGGTTCTAAATTTGGTAATCAGTACTTGTTTTAACAGGGTAGGCAACTTGTACAGCCCTCAGGGCTGCATATGGCATTAGGTGGGCAGCTGGGGGCTCATACACATGCGCGCGCACACACACACACACACACACAATTTTCAGATTCCTGGGAGGAAGGAGAGATTTTAACCTCCCCCCCCCCTGAAATCTTGATCCAGGAAGCTGGGAAGGGGGCAAAGTTAAAGTCTCCCCACATCCCAGTGCTGCTGCCCATGATCGCTGGAAGGATGGAGAGGCTTTATCCTCACCCTCTTCCCAGTGGTAGTGCTGGAAAGAAGGCGCATGGAGATAACTCCTGTTGCACATCCTCTTTTCCAGCATGAACATATTGTGCTGGGAAACAGGTGTGTGAGGAGAGTCATCCCCATGCACCAGTTTCCCAGCAGAATCAAGCTCCTGCCAAACAGTTGTTTGGCAGGCTGGCAGGAGCCTGATGCTGCTGCTATACTGAGGACTCTGCTTGCGTGCCCTATGTAGTGGAGGTGGCAACATGTGGGGGGAAATTGGGGGGCAGGGCATCTGCAACAGGCCACACAGGTGGCCTCCAGGGGCTGCATCCAGCCTGTGGGCTGCGTGTTACCCACCTCTGATTGATAAGGTCCTGTCTCATATTGCCAAACAGAACAAAAGGGGAGTGCTACTTGAGGCAAGACACAGAATTCAGTGTCAATTGTACAAACTATTAATGGTATTTGTACTAGCAAACACTGTAAAAATTAGCTGGTGCAAATGTAACTCTAATAGGTGCCTGAGAGGTAGCAGTGGAATGTGTATAAAAAGCATTTTGCTAAAAACAGCTGTTTCACTTATTTTTCTATTTGTTTCACTCTCTGGTGTTACTTGGAGCTCAGGCTGCATACTGTTCTGTCAACAGCTAAGAGAGTTTGCAATTTAAGGCTAATCTAAATTTGATTATTTTTTTTTAATAGCTTGATCATGACTTAAAGCATGCTCATGAACTGCGCCAGGCTGCATTCAAGCTCTATGCTGCACTTGGAGCGAATGATGAAGATATACGAAAAAAGGTGAGCCTAAGAACAAGGTGTTGTCTAATGCCAGTAGCTCACAGTCACGAAGCAAAATCTTCCTGGAATATGCAATGATAAAGCATTTATCCCTGGCCTGCTGGATAAGTACGATGAGTAGTAAAATCCCCCCCCCCCGGTCTCAAACTCCATTGTTTAAGTCTTGGGTCTCTGATGTACTAGGTCAATGATGCTTCCTATTTCCTGATTTGTTTTGAGTTTATGTTTTACTGAACTTCCCCCCCCCCCCTTTATATTTATTAATCGCCCATCTGGCCGGTCACCCGGCCACCCTGGGCGATGTACAATTAAAATGATACAATAAAACAATACAATAAAATATGATAATTAAAACAGTATTTAAAAATTCTTTTAAAATCCTAACCCACCCCATATTCCTGCCTGAACAGCCATGTTTTTAATGCACAGCGGAAGCTCATCACGGAGGGGGCATGGCGAAGGTCACTAGGGAGGGAGTTCCATAATGTGGGGGCTGCCACAGAGAAGGCCCTCTTCCTAGTCCCCACCAGCCTGGCTGCTCTGGCTGATGGGATAAGGAGAAGGCCGTCCGTGGCAGATCTTGTTGAGCGGCCTACTTGATGTTGCTGGAGGCGCTCCTTGAGATAAGCTGGACCGGAGCCGTGGAGGGTTTTAAAGGTCAAAACCAACACCTTGAATTCGGCTCGGCAAGCAACTGGTAGCCAGTGCAACTCATTAAGCACTGGCGTGATGTGATCACGCCGGCGGCAGCCCTTAATCAGGCGAGCCGCCGCGTTCTGTACCAGCTGAAGCTTCCGAACCATCTTCCAGGGTAACCCCACGTAGAGCGCATTACAGTAGTCTAGACGAGAGGAGACCAAGGCATGAACCACTGATGGGAGCAGATGATTAGGAAGGTAGGGGCGCAGCTGCCGTATCAGATGGAGTTGATATAGCGCTGCCCGGCTCACAGCTGACACCTGAGCCTCCATGGACAGCTGGGAATCTAGAATGACCCCCAAGCTGCGGACCTGGTCCTTCAGGGGGAGATGTACCCCATTCAGCACCAGGTCAACACCCCCTAACCTTCCCTTGTCTCCCACCAGAAGTACCTCGGTCTTGTCGGGGTTCAGTTTCAACTTTCTTTCGCTTCTTGGTCAGTCAGACTTTGTTGACCTTCAGAAACTTTTGCAAGAAATCTTTAAGACTACTTAGTTTTTGCTAGTGAATAAAGAGTAGATCTTTGCTATTCTAACTTTCTGTACTTTTAATAGGCAGATTTTCAGAGATTTGCAAGAGTTACTATTCTCAGCAACTAAATGGCAATCTTGGTGTTATTAACACTCTAAGGGTGTGATCCTATGTATGTTTAACCAGAAAAAAAGTCCTACAACTCCCAGCGTGCCCCAGCCAGCATAGCTGGGAGAAGTAGGACTTTGTTCTGGCAAACATGCATCGGATTGCACCTTAAGGGAACTTTCCTAAATTATAGTAATATTAAGGGGTTCTCTCTTCAAACACTGAAAGCATGTCATAATCATGTATTCATCCTTGTGCAATATCCCGCAAGTAACTTCAGTTTGATATTGTACAGTAGATTGGGGAGTAATTGCCTTTCTGCTGTTGCCACTCTTGCACAAGTTGTATGAAGGGAGATCATATAGCATCCAATGAACGTACAGGGAAAAACCCTAAACATTGAAAGTATAGCCTGGCCATTGAGATTTATGTTTTGCTTGACCCTAGTTACAATCAAATACTACATATAGGAGCATGTGACACTTGAAAAACCTTTGCCGTGTGCATGCACAAAATAATTTATTTATTTATTTATTTATTTATTATATTTATTAATCGCCCATCTGGCCGGTCACCCGGCCAGATTGCTATTTATAATAGCAATAAATGAGCTATATGGAAAAAGGGTTGCATTTTCCTAGTTATAAAAACATTATGGTTTGAGCATCTAAGACATATATTGCTTACACAAATAGGTAAATGATCTTGAGAATCTATGTTAGGAGAGAATGCCATTTTTACCACAGAGAAACACAATATCTGATCTTGCTTTTAGGGGTATGTGTTTCACATTAAAAGGTGATGTTTTCACATCCTTAGAAATATAACCATGTATATTAAAATGTAAATGTAAAGCCAGTCACTGACTCTCAGCCTAACCTACCTCACAGGGTTGTTGTGAGGATAAAATGGAGAGGAGGAGGATTATGTAAGCCGCCTTGAGTTCCTTGCAGGAAAAAAGGCGGGGTATAAATAAAATAAATAAATATGGGTCACTGTAATGTCATAACAGAGACATGAGATTTTTTTCTGAAAAGTTTCAATCTTGTGAAAGTGACATTTTGTCTAGTTAACATTTTTACATACTGCATGTAGAATATAGGATATTGAAGTAAACATGCCATGGTCTTAACTAGTGGTGGGCAATCCTATAGAGACCTGACCCCTCCTCTGGCCCGCTGCCGCTGTGCCTGCCGAGCCGGGCTGAAAGCAGACACACACCGAGCTGCTCGGTGGGCTTCCAGGTTCCTGGCAGGCCGGTTTTTACGTAGAAAATGCCATAAGATACGTTAAAAGTGGCTGCAATTTGCGCAAGTTACGCAAATTGCGGTCGCTTTTGGCATGTGTTACAGCATTTTCTAAGTAAAAAGCAGCCTGCCGGGAACCCAAAGGTCACTTCCCCGGCTCCACTCGGGAGAACGAGAGTTGAGCTGGGGAAGGAGGTACGCGGGACGGAGTTCGGGGGGTTGAACCCGGCCTGTTTGCCGGATTTCCACCCCCACCCCCCCCGAACGAACTCCTCACACATCCCTAGGTTCTAGTACTTTTCTACTCTTCCAGCAGCTTTCTTGATCCCATAATTTTTCCCCTCAGATAATTGAAACTGAAAATATGATGGATCGGATTGTGACCGGCTTGTCTGAGTCTAGCATCAAGGTGCGCTTAGCTGCAGTCAGGTACGAATTTATAGCATTACGCCCAGTGTGCTTAGCCTAACCGTTTTGCACTTAATTAGCTGGGGTAGACAGTGAGCTTAAAATACCTGAAGATTGTAAAACCTCTTCAGCATTAACTATAATATGAAGAGAGATGACGTAAGGCCTACATTTTCAGATCATTCTCAATTAGCTTTGCATTAAAATTACTTTTTCCATCAAAAATTCTGAAAAAGCTATCTCTAAGGAAAGGAAGTATCTTTTTTATTTGCAGATGTTTGCACAGTTTGTCACGATCTGTGCAGCAGCTCCGAACAAGTTTCCAAGACCATGCTGTATGGAAACCCTTAATGAAGGTAAACCAATTTCTATGGCACTTGAAAATGAATTGTGTATAAGTTGCTGTGGCTTTTTTATCAAGCATTTTCGCCCTTCAAAATGCTGCATATTTTGTTTTTAAAGTTATGTTACTGCATGAATCATACATAGACCGATGTTCAAATTAGGTGGTGAAACTATCACAGGGTGCTGGTGGGGATGGCTTCGGTTTACTTGTTGTCATTGTTGACTGTTCTAATATGTTACAGACATGACTGTGGCTCCCTTCTGCTGGTTCAACTCTCAAAGTTTTGTAGGAAATGATGAACTCTGTTCTCATCTGTTGTGTGTGAACTGACAGAGCATTCTGATGATCATATTAAATTACTATTTAGGATGCAATCCTATGGCTTAGATGCCTGAACGAGTATCCTATGCTCTGCCAGGCTCCTGTTGGCAGGGCAGAGGAGCAACTAAGACTTTTTTGCCTTTCCATCCTCCTTTTCTGTATTTTTTGCTACACAAGCCTCTGTGTCCGTCTAGCTCAGGGCTCTCCAACCTTGGGTCCCCAAATGTTGCTGGCCTACAGCTCCCAGCATACCCAGCCAGCATGGCTAAGGGCAAGGGATTCTGGGAGCTATAGTCTGGCAACATCTGGGGACCCAAGGTTGGAGAGCCCTGGTCTAGCTGATACATGTTGCTGTAGATGGTGGGTGGGAGTCTTTTGGATCCAGTGGATACATGACCTCTCCTCTCTCTCTGCCCCACCCACCAGCATGGCCCCATTTCTCACTCCCTCTCCTTCCTTTTCCCAAGGTTGGAGCTTAGACATCAGAAGAAGAAGCTGCCATGGACTTTTTCAGGGTGGCTGAGAAGGGTGGGGGTGAGTGGGGTGGGGGGAATCTCCACTTGCCTATGGCCTTGCAGGGGGAAAGCTCCAGCATACTATGGCCCCTCAGATACTGTCTAGGGCTCATAGGATTGCACTCACATGGCACTATTCAACAAGGCACAACCGCTAACGTAAATTACATTGCGCTAGCATAAACTACTCTAGTACAACACTGATAGTGTAAACTGACATACCGATTTCCCTGGGAAATGTGCATGCCAGCTGATGCTATTGGCCTTGTGCTAGAGTAGTTTGCTCTAGCACAATGTAATTTACATCAGTGGTTGTGCCCTGTTGGATACTGCCCTTAATGTTGAAATTGTAATTATTGTATTTTCTTGTAAATCACCTTTTGAGAGTAATCTGAAATCTAGGGCAAAAATCTTTTAAAGGTGCAATCCTATGCATGTTTATGCATGGCTGGCTGGGGAATGCTGGGAGTTGTAGGTCTTTTTTTCTGTCTAAATGTGCATAGGATTGTACTCTAAATTAATTAAATAATTAATGCACCTCACCCCAAATAATATCCATTGTGGAGGATTCTCCACCACAGCTGTTCATCTGAATTCACACATGATGTGATCCTCTTGATCTTCATTATTCATAAACCTTGGTAGTATCACATTCTTGATAATTCAGAGTGGCTATGGTAAGGAAGCAACTACACAAATTTATCTCATTGGCATGATCATCTGAACACTGATACTTGACATAAAAATGGTAGAAACATAATCTCCTAGAAAACGTTCAAAATATGGGATGAGCCTGGAAGTGGCGAGCTGCCATCAAACCGCTTACCTGTGTTGTATAAGAGCCTTAAAATTAGTCAATCATGCCTGAAAGAAAAGATCTCCCCTGTGATGCCCTAGCTGTTTATCTGAATTCATCCAGAATGTGATCTTGCTAAGGTCTGAAAATAGCATATATTAGGAAAAAGGTACTATTGGGTATAAAATGATCTTAAATTAATGTGTAATAAGTGTGAACTATCTATTAAAAATACATTTGTTTTAGTATGAACACCTGTAATTCTGAGTTTTACTGGTTATCTGGTTAGTTATAAAATACCGTAGCTAATCTTGACTTTTGACACAGCTACCCCCCTGCCATTCATCTGCATAGCTCTCCCTAATTTGTGGCTATAGATTTTTATTTATTTATTTATTTATTTATTTATTTACATTTATTTATCGCCCATCTGGCTGGCAACCGGCCACCCTGGGCGATGTACATAAGATAAAAACAGGATAAAATACATTTAAAACAGTATAAAATTTTTAAATCTTAGCCCGCCCCATATTCCCGCCTGAACAGCCAAGTTTTTAATGAGCAGCGGAAGCTCAGCAGAGAGGGGGCATGGCGGAGGTCACTCGGGAGAGAGTTCCACAGTACGGGGGCCGCCACAGAAAAGGCCCTCTTCCTAGTCCCCACCAGTCTAGCTGCTCTGGCTGAAGGGACAAGGAGAAGGCCGTCCGTGGCAGATCTTGTTGAGCGGTCTACTTGGTGTTGCTGGAGATGCTCCTTGAGATAGACTGGACCGGAGCCGTATAGGGTTTATATAGATAAAGTTGAAAATCACTGATAAAGCAGAGTTGATTTTTTTTTAAGGACAAGGCTATTGTGGTGGAAATAGCAAGGAAATCCTTCACTACCACAGCATATACTGTACAAAGTGCTGCCCTATAGAGGTGTTGCAAGAGGGTAAATGCTCTTTAAAATTGTGGTGTATTTACCCAGTAGCAGCATCCATGTGGTGAGTTTGTCACTAATTTATTGATGAAATCACTTATAGAGAGCGGAAGAATGATTAACTGTACTCTCTTTCAAGTTGTGGAACACAACCTCTCGTGTTGTTCTTTCATTAGCAAGAGAAAGGAGCCACTTCAGTGATGACTCCCACATATGGGGAAGCTTCCACCCAGGTTAGGTCCTGTCTCCTGGCATGAGGAAAAAGTTTGTTGTTGTTCCTTTGGGCAGATTTGGCACTTAAAGGAAGGCTTGGTTCTTCTTCCCCCTTCCCTGGCTATGCTAGGACAAAACTAGAATGTCATTTAGGACTCTCTTCTTGGGATGGAAACCATGGTGTCCATGGAATCGACTGCAACCACAGACACTTTTTTAAAATATAACAATAGTACCGGTATTCATTTTTCTCCCTCTACTTAGGTCTTACAGAATGCTCCAGATGAAATCTTAGTGGTAGCATCTTCTACTCTATGCAATCTTCTCTTAGAATTTTCTCCAAGCAAAGAGGTTGGTTTTTTTAAACCAGAAAAATGTATTTGTCATTCTTTTTGTAATCTAAAATGTGTGTCATCTGAGTTAATATACATTAGGCTGATGTGGATGGAATCCTGCCTCTGATCACTCCAAGCTCTCTAATTTCATAACTGTAACAGCAGTCTCCCTCCCCTTCCCCATAGGCCATGCTCCCAGCTCCCTGATTTCAAAACTGTAAGCAATTCTACCCCACCCCCAAATAGTCCACTAGGCCACAAGCTCACTCTAGGCCAGTGATGGCGAACCTATGGCACAGGTGCCATAGCTGGCACGCAGGGACCTCTGGTCACCAGATCAGGAAAAGACCGTCCCCTTCTGCAAAACACTAATGATCTTGTTCTTTCTCACAGTGTGGAACAGAATGATTTTATTCTAGAATTCCTGTTACAGAATTCTTTTCTACATTGTTATCACATTTAAAAGATTTTGAAGAATGATGCACAGAGCATGGCTTGGATGTAAAGCCCTAACAGTTGACCTGAGTGCTGCATGTGTTGCTCTCAAACTAACGGAGTACGAGCCA
This sequence comes from Shinisaurus crocodilurus, assembly GCA_021292165.1. Classification (NCBI taxonomy): domain Eukaryota; kingdom Metazoa; phylum Chordata; class Lepidosauria; order Squamata; family Shinisauridae; genus Shinisaurus; species Shinisaurus crocodilurus. Next base: position 60,322,424 of record CM037878.1, read on the forward strand.
AGGTTTGACAAATTATCAGCATGCATGCAATAGCAAAATCACATTAATTGTGCAAAAGCATGCCCAATGCAAACTTTTACCTAATGCAGTGTTTGCAGTCCAAGACATAAAGTGTTTAAAATGCGTTAAGCACGTTTAGTTTTCTTGTTTATCTTGCTCATCCTAGTTCAGGTTGACTTTTACTTTTACTAATCCGACACCTGTAGAAGCAGGGAAAGGACCCGGGGTAAAGCTTGCCCCATACAATTTCAGTCTGGCATATAATCATATTACAAGTTGAGAATCCCTTATCCAAAAATACATGTGCCTAATTATTTAAAAAGTTTGTATAAATTCCCTTCAGGCTATGTGTACAATGTAGTACTATAATAATTTTTTGAGTTGATTTTTTTTTCCAACAAAAAACTGTTTGTATCATTGAAAGCTCTGTTATTGTGTTTTTCTTTTAAGACAAAAGATGTTAATTAGTTCGGACAACTGTATGAGTTGTTTTTCTAAAACTAAAACCTCGATATTCAGGTTTAATTGCAGTGTTGGCACTTTGAAATAAATAAGTTGGTTTTGTGTTGCAGTTTGGGCACTCGGGCTCAAAAAGGTTCGCCATCACTGAACTAGGCCAAAATATTCCTTTGAGTAAAAACAGTCCACATTTACCAGGCCATTCACCATGTGAAATAATTCTGCTAGACAGTTTTTAGCAAGTGGTATGGCATCAATTTAATACTGTGCTCTAGTTTCTATCATCCTGCTTCAACTGCATTCATATTCCATCCAGTCCCATATACAGTGGCTGCAATGGTTGCAAGGAGTGCTTTATCAGCGTCCAAGACTGGCATATCAGTGTCCAAGGATAGTCTGCTTTTGCTGAACCAAAAGACCACAACAGGTGCAACTATCTGGGTCAATAGTTATTTCTCCCGGAGAGTTCTGTAATGCAGTTGGCTCTATAAATCCAAGGTTGAATTTAAATAATTGCCCATAGATACTGAGCCTTCAGAAGGTACTGAAAGAGAAGCAAAAGGTACAAAAGTCAGGTTTACTTGTATTTTATTTAAAAACTGATAATTTATCAGCCCTAATAGGGCTGTACTCTGTACTTCAGAGTACAAATTATGTTCATATTTTTCAAACCTATTTCTACAGCTGTAAAAGGTCAACTTCAAAATAATTATGGCCTTTGGGCTGTGCCAGTAGTATATTCTACCCTTTCAGGGCTTATAAAATTCTAGAGCTATAGAATACATTAAGAAATAACCACATATTTTGAATATGTTTGGAGGCATATTTCTTTTTATTGTAATTGTTTATTTTTAAAAAATTCCTATCCCGCTCTTATTATGAAAAACAACCCCAAACAAAAAAATTTAAAATGTGAAATATGATTTTTTCATTGTAATTTGATTATAACTACAAATAATAAAAACAACAGCAAAAATATGCAACCATATCATAAAAGCAAAACAGCAGATCACAAGGTGTAGGTCAGGGGTGGGGAACTATTCTGGCTCCCAGGTGCCAGATTGCCTCCTGGGACTCCCCCCAAGGGCCAGATGTTGTCAGGAGGTGGGCCCCATCCCTTTTACCCCAAAGCCCCACCCTCCGACATCATCTACCCTTTCTCTGTGCAGAGAGATGGAGTAATCTCTTCTACATGGAGCACACACAGAGATAAGAGTGGGGTTTTCATGTGCACTGAGCAGGGGCAAGGCCTGTGTCAGGAGCTGGTAGGCCAAATGGGGAACCCACATGGCCAGATGCTCCCCATCCTCCTGTAGTTGAACTCAATGCAAGGGGGGAGAAAAACAACAACTGAAACAGCCCTCAGACCATGCCAAAGGCATCCTTGAAAAGCCAAGATTTAACTTGGCATCTAAAAATATTCAGTATTGGCTCTTAGCAGGCCTCTCTGTGGAAGACACTTTACACAGGGCTCACATTATAAGCAAAGAAGCTGCTTATTAAATGGCTGCCATCTTTCCACCAGCAGGGGAATCCAATGCCAAGCCTCATTTTTAAGGAAAATGAGTCCATACATGTAAAGAAAATCATTTAACAGCCAAATCTGTGTTGAGGAGCTATTTTAGATTTCCATCAGCATATCATTGAAGCTTTTAAAGTATTAGTAGATTTTCATATTTCTTAGATATGTGTTAAAGCCCAGCTGAAGGAAACTTAAGCAAGTTATAAACCTACACGTATTTGTTTTACACATATGTAAGTTTGGTAAATGTATAACTGACATTTCAATACTGATGTGTTTTTGTTTGTTTGTTTGTTTGTTTTTTGTTCTATACAGCCTATTTTAGAATCAGGAGCCATAGAACTTCTCTGTAGTTTAACCCAGAGCGACAATCTTGCCTTGCGAGTGAATGGAGTTTGGGCTTTAATGGTAAGAATTAATTTAGTTAGTGTGATCAGATAGTTTTGGGTACACACCGCCCCGTTTCCCAAAGATAGCACTGCATTGAAAAATGAGGATAAGTATGGAAATTTTAAAAATTTATTGAGTTTTCTGGGATGTGAAAAAATACTTGCTTACTCCTAAGAAATGTTCTTTATATATTGTAGTTATATGTATGTTTGTGTACAGCAGATGGTGATATCTTGTGTAATGGAATTGTATTTTTTTGGTGAAAAATATTGGGATGACTGCAAATATGAGATTAGATTTATCTGTCTTTTTAGAATATGGCATTTCAAGCAGAACAAAAGATCAAAGCAGACATTTTACGAGGTTTGAGTACAGAGCAATTATTCCAGTTACTCTCCGATTCTGATGTAAATGTGCTAATGAAGACTTTGGGACTACTTAGAAACCTTTTGTCTACTCGTCCTGTAAGTAAAATAATGAATCAGTATTTTTAAAGAGTTCTGAAAACTAGTTTTAGTGGACAGATCCTGTAAGCTGCTGCAGCTTGTATGATTATATAGTAGGCTCCTGACCCTGGAGTGATGCCAAAGTACTAATAATCAGCACTGCTTGGGCTAGTGCTTGCCCAATCTGCAGTACAAAGAGAGAGATGCAAATGACGAGAGCAGAGTTCTCTCTGAACATCTGACATCACATCCTCTGAGCCTTTTGGAGTGAGAGCTTGCCCAGTTGAGAGCCAGAACCAGAGAGTTGTATCTTTCTTGCCAGATACAGAAAGTTGTGACTCTTCGGCTATTGGACAGTATAGAAATGTAATACATGGAATGATCAAGCTTAATACAAACATGCAACCCTCAACCAGGGGTTGTTGTGTAATGCGAACCCAGCCAGCAAAGGTTATTTGAGGGCTAAACAACCCTTGCATAACCCTACAATAGACCTGTCTTAATTGTAATATTTAGTATCTGTGGTAGGAATTGTGAAATATTCTTAAGGTGCAATCGTACACATGTTTAGACGGGGGGGAAAGCCTACAACTTGTAGACCTTTTTTTCTGTCTAAACATGCATAGAATTGCATCCTTAGAATGCTGAAGAAATACCATAAATGATGAACAGGAACATGTTCTTAATAGGCAACCAAATTATGCATGTGGCTATCGCTTGGTTAGGTTTTAAGTGGAATTTTGTTACTGAAAGGGATCTTTTACATACATAAAGGTGAATTCTCTATGTACAAAAAATTTAATTCAGGTTCTAGAATACTAGTTCCAGAGAGTAGAGGGCTCTGAGATGTGCCACCTCTGTGGTATCTGCAGGATGAGAAATAGATTTCTAACAAAAACAAATTTAAGAATTCTTTAGGCAAATGAGCTATGCTATAGTCTTATTTAAAAACACAAAAATACCCTAAGGCATCTACCAATCTGACCTTTAGAGCAATTGCTTCTTAGTTCTCAACTAGATGTTGAGCAAAACCCCCAAAACTGTTGGCTCAGTTCAGATGCAACACAAAACCATCATTTGGCACTATGGGAAATAAATCTTATGCTTACATACTCCTCACTCTTATTCAATGATTTGAAGCTGTTTTCAAATCTAGTTTGAAGGGCAAATGCTAATTATATCTTGCCAGTTTGGATATAACAGCAAACTATTGTTTGATTAAATCAGGAAGTAATTTATTTAGTTGAAGGGAAGAGAGGTGCTCAAGCACAGGGCTCATTCCTGTAGTGCCAAACCATGATTTGATGTTGCATCTGAGCCGACTGATTATCTGAGATTCACCCAACTCAGTTTTAAAACACTAATCCATCCCACTGTATCTCCCGTATGTTTTGGCCATTTGTCACAACTGAGGGAGGAGAAATATTAAAAGTTGAAGGACATGAAGGATAATCCTTCCAAAGCATCACATTAAAAGTCACCATAGTGTAATCTTAACTTAAGAAACTCAGTTTTAAAACCTATATGTAATATATTATATGCAATATCTCCAGAATCTAAATTGTCTGATGGGCAGAAATATTCTTATCTTCAACCAAAATATATTTTATTTATTTATTTTTATTTATTTATTATATTTATACCCCGCCTTTTTTCCTGCAAGGAACCCAAGGCGGCTTACATAATCCTCCTCCTCCTCCTCTCCATTTTATCCTCACAACAACCCTGTGAGGTAGGTTAGGCTGAGAGTCAGTGACTGGCCCAAAGTCACCCAGCGAGTTTCATGGCCGAGCGGGGACTAGAACCCGGATCTCCTGAGTCCCAGTCCAACACTCTAACCACTACGCCACACTGGCTCTCAATTTTAGACTTGATAGTCCTTTTTAAATCATATTTTCCTTTAACCTAAAAGGCTCACCTGTTGCTTTAAATCTCCCTGATGTATTTGTAGAACCCAATTGTATTCTCTCTCTGATTCAGTTCTGTGTAATGAGCCCACTTCTTTTAAATGCTGCCTCATTCTTGGAGGGGTTTCCCATTCCTATGATTTGTTAAAGAACTTGAATGTATTTTGCATTAATTCTTTTTGAAGGTAGGTTAGTATTATAAGGCAGTGACCTTACTGCCTTTTGCAATACTATGCTTATTTCCCATCCCAGCTAGATGCCTTGCCTAGTAAATCCCAGAATAAAAGCCTGGGGATCCATGCTCTTATGAACGACGGAGGCCCACAGAAATCCATCTTGTTCCCTACCAGTTGTAGTTCAGTAATTCAGAGTCCAGGTGCTCTCTGTGTTCAGTTCCACTGGGAGCCAGACTTCTCTCTGCCTGTTATTTCCAGCTAATTAGACAGATTTTTGAAAAGCAAGTTCAGAGAATGGTGGTTGAAGAGAGTGGCTTTCATTTTGAATGAAAATACAGTGGCAAGCCCTTATGAATTATCTGTCATTTTCCCATTTTGAATGTTTGAGTTTATCCGATTCTTTTCATCTCTTGAGTTTAAACAGATTTGTGTCTCATTCTGGTGATCATGAAGAATGTGTACTCACATAAGCAGTGTTATATTTTATATCATAAAAACATGTGTGATTTAGCTGATATTTTTCTTAATTGGTATTTCTCTGTAATGCTGATCTCACAGCTATAGATATCCCTAGAAACTCATCCATAGTGACCCTTGTGTTAGAGATATGAAGGCCCAGGAAAAAATGGGGGAAGAAACCATTTCCCCCCATTTTTCCAAGGTCTGTTTTTATTTTGTTTTGTTTTGTTTCCAAAAAAACGAGCAGCTTTGGATTATGAAATATGTTCTTTTAGAATGATGAATAAGATGTTAGAGACGAAGTGTTTATATATTGCTACCTAGCCTTTACTCCCCCCCGATAATTTCTAAAAACTGTGTAATAAAGCTTTTATAAAAAAGACTAGAGATGTAAAAAATTCTCAAAATAATGAAGCCATGAGGGAAAATGGTTTTTTAGTCCTCTCTGTAAGATTCCCAGCATAGTTATTCCTTCCATTCCTTATTAAAATTATTGATCTAATGTATCATTTACTGATAGACGTTTAAGATGCTCCAAGTCATGCTCAGTTTCCCAACATGTGACTAGAGTTACCATATCATAATATGGTAGAAAATGTGCATTCTTGACAGTTTGGGTTTTGTTCTTTAGAGTCTTGTGTTTCTGGGCTTGTTCTGGTTAGATGCTATAATAGTCCATTAATGTAGTTCTAATTTAAAACATGTGAAAGGAACACTATAGTTATCTGTAACCACGTGATAAACAGGTATGTATGTCAGTCTCTTCTGCTTTTGTTGGGCTTTATAATATGCTTTGTGATGCTTTGGAATAAGAATTCTATTAATGGAACTCCTTTGTGAATCTTAACCTTTTAAATGAATTATTCGCTAATGTTATGTTTGAAAATTTTGGCAGCATATAGATCAAATAATAAGTACTCATGGGAAACAAATCATGCAAGCCGTGACCCTCATTCTGGAAGGAGAGCATAACATAGAAGTCAAAGAACAGGTATGGTGCACTGTTGTGTCGAATCATATATGTATAATAATCCAGACAGAAGTCTGTTTTGAAGAAAAAACTAAATTCTGTGCCAAGCGAATCTAAATTCTTTGTCTAGAAAACCTGAATTTGGTGATATTTATAAAGATACTTTCATGTATTCATTTACCTCCTGTCCAAGCATGTAAAGATGGAATGTGCAAAATAGGGCTTCTGCAGGATTCCCCACTCTTACAGAATAATAAAACCAAAAACAAGCACACTGCCCTCATGCTGCCAGGAAAAATATCAGGCAGCAGAGAGCAATGAGCAAGTGCAAGCCCTCAGCTGACCAGAGCTGGAAGTCTGAATCGCTGATGAGCAGCAAGTAGCATGCTGGTTGTTTCCCTTTAGCTTAGCAAAAGCCCCTGCTATGGTTTCAGGGCTGAAGGGTTTGACTAAGTGTGTGTGTGTGTGTGTGTGTGTGTGTGTGAGAGAGAGAGAGAGAGAGAGAGAGTGAGAGTGCACCTTGGACTTGGGTGATTAATGCAGCAAACTATGTTCATCATCTGAGCTTAAGGCAAGCCCCTATGATAGCCATAGGGCCAAACAAGATGAGGAGCAAGTTGTCCCCAGCATTTGGTCCTGAACTCATCATGGGGGCTGGGCTAGGGGATTCTGTGTAGGTAGAATCCCAGAACTCTCAGGGCATAGTGCCCTCCTCCCCAATAGCCCCCTCACCCATTGGATGAGGAACATGGGGGAGGGGAAAATCACCTCCATTCTATGACCTTCTCCACATGCCCCTTGTGGGTTATTTGGCTTCTAGTCAAGCTTTATGCAGGGTACAAAATCTCTGACCACTTGAAATCCTCAGCCTCTTTTTTTTCTCTTCCCCTTTTTGGCTAAATTCTTTGCCTTGCATGATATTGTTGCAGAATACACTTGGCCCTGAGTGTGAGCTATCTATATTGCTTGCTTTACATCCCACTTTTTAATACCTTTGTTTTTGTTACCATCAGCTGTGTTGCGTTGTATGACTAGACCAGTCACTTGTACTGGGTATGTCATGTCTTAGTCAAAACTGTACAATGCAATTAAGTGTGATTCTCTTCTTAAGAACCTTTTATACTGTTTTTTCCCCGGCCTAGAGAATAGATTGTGTTGTTGTGCAGCTGATAGTTCAATCTTTGAATTTATGTCCATGACTCCACTGTAACTCATATCCCTGAAGAGATACTTATGTTGTAACTTCTGCATGAGTTCAGGTGTTCATAGTTTCATTCTCTTACGCCATATTGCTTACAAACAAGGCAGTGTGAGGTCGTTGCCCTGGAGGCAAGCAAGCTGGGACTTTGAGAATGTTGTGTGGCCTCAATCAAGTAATTGTTGAAACTGTCATGAAACTGTACCATTCAGAGACAGACTGTTCTTTCTATGCCTTATATTGCTATTCCCCCCCTTTTCCCCAGACATTATGTATACTTGCCAACATAGCAGATGGAACAACAGCAAAAGAGCTCATTATGACAAATGATGATATCTTGCAAAAAATAAAGTATTACATGGTATGTAATTTATTGTATACATTTTTATACTGTTCATATAAATAACCTGTTGGGGAGGAGCCATTGCTTAGTGGCAATGCACATACATTGCATGCAGAAGGTCACATCACATGTTTAATCCCTGGCATCTCCACTTAAAAGAAACTCTGGAAGTAGGTGCTCTGAGATCCTAGAGAGCTGTTGCTAGTTTGAGTAGGCAGTTCTGGATAGCTGGGGCAATGGCCTGAGATGGTATAAGGTAGCTTCATATGTTCAATAAAAAGAAGGGATTTTCTACCTTGAGTAGAACACTCAGCGGACAACAACAAAATGGAATAGGTTAAAAGAAAATTATGCATATCCAAAAATATAACAAAATTTTAATATACCGTAAATGCTAATGTCTCACTCAAAATTAAAATGATTGATTAGCAGTCAAAAAATGGCCATCAGTACAATCACATACATAGGCTGTACATAGGCACAGTACTAATTTCCCAATCCAAGGCTGTACAAGTAAGTACACAATACCATTGCTTGTCTCATTGCTTGGAGGGTGATAATGTTGAGAGCAACAACCATGGAGTTCATAGCAGTTAAGAATCAAATGTTTAAATATATATATGTCTAAATGGCTTTCTGTTCACTTACAGAGCCACTCGAATGCAAAACTTCAGCTGGCTGCCATGTTTTGTGTATCTAATCTTATTTGGAATGAAGAAGAAGGTAAGATGCAACACTTGCATGCATTGACTCTAAAGTGTGTTTCAAACGTTGTATATGCCTTCCAGAGGCATTGGGGGGGGGGGGTTGTGAAACTCTTAATTTATGGGGGGGGGATCATCTGCTTGATTCTATATAAGATGAAATAAAAGTCAGCTGTTCAGCATATGGAATGCATTTTCATTTTAGGAATGGGGACCATTAGATTAAAAGAAAGGTGATGTGAACAGGCCATATGATTCTCTTGGCCCAAAAGGGAAGATATGCCTAAATGCATGCTGGCTATGAAAAAATATTTACAAAATGGAAAGGGTATGTGTGTGGTGTTCCCATTGACTTTCAGTGTATAAAACATGAATAATGGAGAAGTGTTCTCAGTAGCTAAATTATGGTTGAGACATGAGAGGGCAGTGTGTGTGTGTGTGTGTGTGAGAGAGAGAGAGAGAGAGAGAGAGAAGCTGTTGAGTCTGGAGCCATACTTCAACTGTTACTTTAACCTTAGAACGGGGAAATGTTGCATAAAAGCTGATCATGTTAGGATCTGTGTCACTGCCACCACATGCTGCACAGGCTGATTTGCAGCAGTGCTAACAGAATTCTTTCCAGCATGGATAAACTCATGGAATAATTCAGCTCTAAATAGTTCCTTTATTGAGATCCACATCATGAAAGCATTGCAGTAGTCAGAGCTTCTTTGTAGCACTATTCAGTTGATAATCCAAATCAGGCAGGTGTCAAAAGATAATGTTAACAAAGTTCTCAAGATGGCTTATGCAACAATAATAAAATCTAGAAAATAAAAATCAATAAAATATTGGCATTAAAATAAATTAAAATTGTTCTAAATTAGTGGCACGTATGATGCATTATGTGTAAGAACATATCCATGGTAGGCTAATTAGGATTGCAAAAGAATATTGGTTAAATGTTCAAAAATGGTTAAATGTTCAAAAATGGTTAAATGTTCAAAATTTACTGAAATACATTAATATTTTTACTGATTTACACAAAATTTACAAACATACAAGTTCTCAAGTATTATTATCCTACATGATTGCAGCAGGAAGCATCATATATGTCAAATCATCATCAGGCGATCACTCGTGACCGAGTAAGATTGTCTTCCAGGATAAAAATTTACAAAAAGAAAATTTTAAAAGGAGGAAATTCTAAAGAAAATTGTGTAGATTCTAGCGATGGGTCCGTAAGTGACTGTGGAGGCCAATTCTAGATCCACACAGCCTCCCACAGTGAGGACACAGGTTACCAGATGGAAGATGGTCCTGTAAAGGATTTGTTTGATGTGCTTTTCGCTTAGCACGTTTCCCCCTTTCACCTTGCGCTCGGGCTTCTTCAAAGTCCATGGAACCTTTGTGAAAGGCCAACCTCCATTTAGATCGTTCATGGGCCAGAGCATATGTCAAATATGGGATATTAGAAAAAATACTAATATTCAGGGCCTTCAGCCCTGAAACCATAGCAGGGGCTTTTGCTAAGCTAAAGGGAAACAAGCAGCATGCTACTTGCTGCTCATCAGTGATTCAGACTTCCAGCTCTGGTCAGCTGAGGGCTTGCACTTGCTCATAAAATAGAAGGATGTTATGGCTAAACTAATGCACTGTATAATGCACTGTATAAGAACTAAAGAAGATAGACAACAACGCAAGTAGTTTAGAGAAAAATTGTGATTATTGCTTATTAGAAGAGTAAAGTGCATATTTCTACAAATGTTGATCATATATATGTATATCTCTCTCAAATCAGTTGTTGGATGTGTCTGGAAAGTAATCAGTAAATTAATGTAGTAGTAGTTTGTTTACTGTAATGCAATAAGCCTTCACAATATATCACATAAAACTTTTTTTTTAATGGTGACTCTTTAAAAGCAAAGCATAGAAATTAATCAGTAATGTACTTTATTCATTCTATAATAAAAATCAGTTAACACAATTGCAAAAGAAGGAGGCAATATCTAAAACATTAAGTCTTAATGGCATAAGACTGAAAGGCCTGAAAGAATAAAAAAGTTTACAGCTCTTCTAAATGGGCCAGTGGTATAGATTTAGTGCATCTCCTTTGGGAATTCCAGAAACAAGGCTCCACCATTGAAAAGGCCTTCATTCTAGTACTAATTACCTTTGCCTCAACTGGGGATGTTATCTAAGAAGGTCCTCATTGCCTAATCTTAATCCACATGGTGCACACATGGGAGAAGATGCTACCTTGTGTGTGCATCTGTACATGTGTGCATAACAGTTGGAGCTAACTGGAGTTCTGGCTACAAAAATCATTTTCACAGTATTGTACTACATGCTTTGCAACTCTTTAATCACTCTTGGCAAATGACAGAACACATCACTAACAGTGTGCAGTTTTTCTTATTTTAGGTTCCCAAGACCGTCAGGATAAACTCAGAGATATTGGAATAGTAGATATTCTACACAAATTGAGTCAGTCATCGGATCCAAATCTTTGTGATAAGTAAGTACAAAAAGATTCCAAACCAAAATTGAATGATCTTGGTCTATTTTAAAATATGTGTATATAAAATTAGACTTCTTGCTCACTTCGATTTGATTGTGCAGAGCTGTTAGTGAATTCTATTTCTTGTAGGCACCATATTGTTAGTGCTTTCAATTTTCTTACAACCCTTAACTGAAATGTCCTTGACTAAATATTTTGGAATGAGTATGAAAATGCTTTGCTTTCATACTATAGAGCTAGGGTATATACCTATGAGTCACATGAGACCCTTGGCCTAATTTCATGTGAGATGATACACACACACACACACACACACACACACAGAGAGAGAGAGAGAGAGAGAGAGAGAGAGAGAGAGAGAGAGAGAGAACACTGTGCAATCCTGCAGTGCTTCTGGTTTTGCCCATTGTTGGCTCTCCCTCTTGACTTTTCTCATGGGTCGGTGGCCCTTCATTGGTTCCCCACACTGGCTATACAGAGACAGGTGTTCCATAGGAGTAGGGTTTTTCTTCTCTTATGGACAAAAGCATAGCCATACTACCATAAACTACAGGCCCCTTCTGGTATGGTTTTGTTGCTTCCCCCAATTGCACATGAGCAGTGCAAATTATTAAAGGGCAATCTAAAAGCCTGCTTTTCTGGAAGTTACCATTTCTAATTTTTCCTGTAATTACCATACCTAATTGAAGTGTCCATGTGCTTTCACTGGTGCTCATTCCAAAATGGCTTCTACCTAAGTTGAAAGTCTGTTCTAGAGCAATGTGTAGTTCAGATCCTTACACAGTCTTCCTAAAGCAGTAGCTTGTTTGAAATACTATTGGGCAGCAGTTTGACAAATCCTAGTAAAAAGGGATTATGTTGGTTCTTCAGTGATTTTTGGCTTTTGTTTCAGTTTTAGCCCAAAATAGAGAAGTTCAGGAGAAATATTATCTGACTTTGTGGAAAAAAACCTCATGTACCCAGTTGCCACTACTTCAGTCTGTTGTCTGCATACTAGCATTGTTAAAGATCACATGCTTTATACACACACCTGTGTCTTCTCAGTGGTTGACAAAATGTTTTTCATTACAGAGCAAAGACAGCACTCCAGCAGTATCTTGCATGATCAAAGACAAGTTGAACTTTCGTACAACTCTCAAAGCTATATAATAAGGAATAACGGGAAATAGCCGCACCTAATTCCTTATCTTTTGCACAAGGCACCTTGGGCTGCATTTTTCTCAGGTGCAGGGAGCTGCTTGGCAGGAGCAGTTTAAGTGATCAGGTTTCTGATGCACTTGAGGACTTTACTGAGGTAGTTCCTTTACTCAGAGGACTATTCTGGGATTTGTTTTTTTCCTGAACTACCTGAACTCTACTAGAACAATCAATCATCTTTTTCCTTTGGGCCTACAATTTTCTGCTTATACCGCAGCCGGTGTAAGGCTGTATCTGGGTGGGTGTGATACCTCAGAGTTTTCGTTTTCCTTTTTGTGTTTTTTCTACAGATTTTCAAGGTTTAACCATTCTTTGCTGTATGAAAACTTTAAAGAATTATATACAATTTGGATTGAAATGTTATTTAAAAACAGTTTTGTCCCATGAAGTTTATTTTGATCAGATGAATGTTTTTAAGTAAAATATATGCATTTGTTAAACCTCAGCTTAATGTACCTGTACTTCCTCTTTTGAAACAAAATGACATCTAGATGACTGGTAGCACATGTAATGTGACTAAAGCTAGCCTCCTACTGCCATGTGTTACTAATGCCAGCTCCCTGGACTTGGGACAGCAACATTCAAAGAACCCAAGATGGAGTCGTCTTAAGTACACTTTTAGATGATACCAAGGTTGAACTTGTGGAAATCATACCTGCTGAGTTTACCCAGCAAGAAAAATATAGTTCCCCGTGCCAGTGCCACTGCTGCCTCAGAGAAATTACACTTGTTATAAAACTCTGCATTGTTCTTACATGACTTGAACCTGTGATGATGGGTTGATTGAAGTAAAAAACTGGCCACTGCTGTTTGGAACCACACAGTAGTAAACGTGAGAGGAGAGCCCCATCAAAGATCTGGGTGCAAATCAGACTGTGATATATATTTTTGGTATTACTCCAGAAATGCATGATGGTAAGGCATTTTCTGCAGCAGAAGAGAACAAGATTAGCATGAGGTTTTTAATTGTGCAAAAGACAAGTTAAACTTTTGCAATTCAGCAAAATGCCTCATGCCTTTTAGCTCACCAAGTAGGTTTTCTGTGGACTAAGCCCACAGATATTTGTGTCAAGGGACAGGAGCACCAGTCAGAAGCTGAGTGTCTCATCTCACTCACCTAGCTTTAGTCATCCCATACTTTTATTTATAATGGATAAATACTCACATACGTAGGCACATCACATTGATTATGTCAAAGCAAAGGTTAGAGTTTGAGCCTCTGGCTGGAGCTGTTAATGAGCTGGAGGGAGATTGCAAAATAAAACCAGAGTTTTTATATATGGTTTTAATGTATTCTTTTACTCTGAAAGGGAAGTAATAGTGATTCAGGGATAGTAGTAAGTGATGTCATTTCTCAGTGTCATTGCTACAAGCTCATTGGAGTTGGACTTCTGCAGGTTTGCACAGTGTGCCCACCTGCTAACTAGTACCTCAGAAATAAAAAGCCTTAGTTAAGTCATTAAAGTGATTGTAGCCTTAATAATACTGAGAAAAACTGCTTCCTTTGTCCAAATCCACTCCCCAGGAAGAAGGGGTGGGAAGAGGGGAGGGCTTCCTCAGCCTGACTGCTGCTTTTGCACTCTGGATTATTATTACACATGCATTTCCAATGTTGTTGTCATGACTCCATCATCCATATGCATATCCATTTACTTTGAAATATAGATATGCCTAAAACTGTGTTGAATACAGCTGAGATGTGCAAATTTTCATCGTCACACTTGGAGGTTGCTTTTTAATGGAGTGGCCCTATATGTACAAGAAGGATATAAACTATGCTAAGACAATCTGGGTAATGTTTGGGGAAAGGTTGGTGAAATATTAGGATGGTAGGTGATAATGAAGTGGCATTTTGCACTCAGTGAAGCATTGTGAATACTTTTTTGATGTTGCTATAAATATGTACAAATAGAAAAACACTGTAAATAAAAAATGACCTTTTACTGGAGAACATATTTAAAATGGCTTGGCCCTATTAATATTTTTCCCTGTCTTGATGGAAAGGTTATAATGTAAGTATTCTTAAGCTTAGGAATATATTTTTTTTAAAAGAAAGGCAGTAAAAATTGGTTCTATGGAGAACTAGTTAGAATAAACTGTTGTCTAAGACTAAGGATGAATAGGTTTATCTTCTCAGATTTCTTCCAAATGTCATGATGATTTGAGTTGTGGAACTCTGTATGGATTGTGTTAAGTGCTTACTTTCCATTTTAAATGTTTTGCCTAATTCTTATGGTGGTTCAGAAAAGCTAGGAGTCAACTATAGTGTAGATCTGTTCAAGAACCTGAGTGTTTACTTCTAATTTTCAGGGGTTGATTTGAGTGTTGAATGCTTGGGAGTGTGGTTAATACTTATTCTAGGATAGAGTAAAACAACAGACTTTGGAAAGATTCTTCATGCTCTTCCTATTCTGATTTATACGACACTTTATCTGGTGCATATCCCCTACTTCTCATTCACAGTTTAGGGAGCAAGCCTATGGCCCCTAGAGGGGCTCTGAGGGGCTGTAGAATTGTTTGGGGTCCCCCCTCCATCACATCTAGCAGTCCCAAATATAAGCTCTATAAAAGTGAAGTAAGTCCATTTTAAAAGTGGATCACAAAGACTTGTGTATTAACTTGATGGAAAGCAATTCATAAATTTATAGAGGATAATGTATATTACCCATGACAAATAGAACCCCTTGAAGTTCAGAGATGGCAGTCATCTGAATGCCCATTGCAGCTGGGGCTGAACAGCAAGAGAGGGCTAGTGCCTTTATGCCTTGTTTATGGGTTTCCTGGAAGCATCTGGCTGGCTACTCTTGGGAACAGGATGCTGAACTGGATGAACTCTTGACCTGATCCAGCAGGGCCCCTCTTATCTGCCAAGCAATGGTGGTGGTGTGCAGGCCTGCTACAAAGGATTGTATGCTTAGAACACGATGCAAATCATCCATGGGGCAGGTGTGAAGGCACCTTCATTCTCTTCTGTGAACTTGCATTTTGTACATTTATACCTTGTTGCTGGGTGTAATCCAAAGTGGAATGAATGTAGGGAACACATGTGCTAATTGTCAATATGAAGTTAGTTGTATGAATACCTGCTCCAAGGATTGAGCTAGCAGGTAAACTTAAGTAGGGCTGAAAGAGTGAGTTGCAGGAGGACAGCAGCTGCTTATGTGCTCTTTTTCCACAGACCTTCCTCTATAAAGACATGTTCATAATTTCAGTACAAGGGAGGTTATCATGAGAAAAGTTATTTTACATAGTACCTGTGAGTAAAAAAAAGGCCACTAAGTGGTTGCTGTTAAGTGTTGGGAGAACTACCGTACTTCCTTCTGCTTTTTGACATTCAAAGAGAACTTGCGAAACAGGGAACGAGTGAAACACGTAAGTATAAGTACAGTACACTTTAAGTCAGGACATACTAGTTTCTGGCTCACTTTGAATAGTTTTAACAGTCACAGGAAAGACCCAAAAATGTATTTGTCCTAAACTGCTAGACTTCATCTTTCCATTCAAACTAATTCATAACTGTAATACATCATAGGTGTTTGGTTAATTTTTCTGGAGATATTCAGTCATGCCTTGGATTGAGAGCATAATTCGTTCCGGAAAGGTGCTTGTAATCCAAAACACTCTTATATCAAAACGAAATCCCTCAAAAAAAATTGTACAGAGATTTTTAATTTAAGCCGTACTACAGTACTTGTATTGCAAGACGACGCTTGTATATCAAGTAAAAAAAAATTAAATATTAAAAATTTTGCTTGTCTTGCAAAACGCTCTCAAACCAAGTTACTTGTAATCCAAGGTATTACTGTAATACAGAATTTCATTCTTGTTATACAAGTTGAAAATAACCACACTCTGCTCATGATTAAGTTTATTATCTGCTTACATAGAGAAACATTTGACCTTTTGAGTAAAATGGCGGGGGACTGTCAGTCATAAGAGTGGTAAACTATTGATTTGCTGTTAACAAAGTCAGCATTTGACCTACCCTAGGAATGCACAGGAACATGAATGGAGGTGAAAGAGGCGATGCTTTAGAGGAGTTCCATTTCCTCTTGAATAGATCCAGTACTGTTGAGGAAATTTGGCCTTCAGCTGTGCTGAAATTATGTCAGGATCACACATCCCTGATGTTGTAAATGGGGCAGAGGAATGAGTTGTCACAGTGTAAAACCTAACTTAGTCTAAGGCCAACCTCAATCTTGTGGGTTTTTTGCAGCATTCATTCAATTTATTTTATTATCAGTAGGCTGGAGCCAAACGAGTCTTTTCAGATGGTTCAAGGTAGTATGATCAACCCATTGTTGCTTATGGCATTTACAGTCATTTTTGTAGCACTTCAAGAGCCTTTTAAAACTGATCAGAAAATGTATACACACAGCATGAGAAATTCTGGCTCTATCATACCACTTTCAACTCCCTGAAAACTCCTCTCTGTCTCTGCCCTTAATCTATGTCGTTTGTCCTCTCAAGGATTTTCTACACAATGATTCTTTTTTTGCCAATAAATACACAAGTTGTAACCTGGTTGTTGCATAGGATATATGCATATATATATCTTTTCTTGACAGCACTTCCATCGTGGAGCAACAGCATTTTTCTAGCATTGAAAGCATACTACTTTGATACTGGAAAATTGCAATCCTTCTCCCAGCTAGCATTCTATTGTGAGTTCTCTCTGCAATATTGTGTGACTGAAATGTGCTTGATAAATGCCATTTATTGCAACTCACCAACCCCAGCTCATATACATGCTGCATATTTAACAGCATAAGAGCCATGCTGGATCAGACCAAAGGTCCATCTAGTCCAGCATTCTGTTCACACTTTGGCCAACCAGCTGCCCATGGGAAACCCACAAGCAGGACATGAGTGCAATAGCACCCTCCCACTCATGTGCCCCAGCAACTGTTTACATGGGAATACTGCTTCTGATACTAGAAGTAGAATATAGCCATCAGGACTAGTAGCCATTGATAGCTTTATCCTCCATAAATTTGTCTAATTTCCTTTGAAAGCCATCCAAATTGGTGGCCATCAGTACATCTTGTAACAAGTTCCAAGTGCTATGTGAAGTACTTTTATCTGTCCTGAATCTCCCATCAATCAGCTTCATGGTATGACCTGTGTTTTAGTATATGAGAGGGAGAAAAATCTCTCCCTATCCACTTTCTCCACACCATGCATAACTTTGTATACCTATCGTGTATCCCCTCACTAGCCTTTTCTCTAAAGAGTCCCAGACATGGTAACCTTTCTTCGTAGGGGAGTTGTTCCAGCCCCTTGATCATTTTAGTTGCCCTTTTCTGCACTATTTCCAACTCTACAATATCCTTTTTAGGTGCAATGACCAGGACTGTACACAGTATTCCAGGTGTGGTCACACAATAGATTTGTATAAGGGCAGTTTAATATTGGGCAGTTTTATTTTTGCTGCCTCTCCTAATTATGACTAACGTGGAATTAGCCTTTTCACAGCAGCCACACACTGGGTTGATGTTTTCATTGAGCCATCCACCACAACCCTAAATTTCTTGATCAGCCACCACTAGCTCAGATCCCATCAGTGTTTACATGAATTGGGGTTTTTTGCCCCAACTTGCATCTCTTTACACTTGCTTACATTGAACTGCATTTGCTATTTTGATGCCCATTCTCCCAGTTTGGAGAGATCCTTTTGGAGCTCCTCACAATCCTGTTTTGTTTTAACCACCGTAAATTTGGTGTTGTCAGCAAATTTGGTCACCTCACTGTTCACTCCTAATTCCAGATAACGTATGAACAATTTAAAACGCATTGGTCCCTGGGACCCCATTGCTTACATTGCTCTATTGGGAGAATTTGTCATTTATTCTTACTCTGCTTTCTGTCCTTTAACCAGTTACCAGTCTATAAGAGGACCTTTCCTCTTATTCCATTACTGCTATGTTTGCTCAGTAGTCTTTGGTGAGGAGTTCATTTTTATGTACCACCCATCAATCATATTCCCAGGACAGTTTACAAAAACAATATTCCATACCATTGATGTGAAAATTCCAATTGTTTCAAAGCTGTGTGTTCCTTCATTCTGGCATTTCTGATGTGTTTAGAAGAAGGTGGCAGGAGGTGATGTGGAATGGAGAGAACAAGCCACCAAGTGATTCAAGCTTACTTGCTGTCTGGGCGTGAATATGGCAAGGGTGGGAGATGCTGGACAGAAACCTTCACCACAGCACCCCTCCATCTTGCCCTATTGTCACTCAAACCATGAGAGTGTTGAACTTGATGTGCCACAGATATAGCTGAAAAATGTGCCCTCAGTATTCTATGGTACAAGGGTTCATGCTGGAGTGAATACATCTTCCCCAGTGCTGCTGCCTAAAGCCGGAAGAGGTGAGAACAAAGTCCCAACACCAAAGGCAGAAGCTGTATTGGGAAAAATTGAAACATTTATGTGTGGAAGGTAGAGTGTATAGTATCTCACACCTGCACGCCACTAGGAGTATATGTGAGTGTGTGCGCATATGCCAACTTGGACAATGAAGCATACATTTAGTGAAGAAAAACACAAATGGAATAACAGCAGTAGCTTGCAAAATCCCCAACTTTACAGGGATAGCTTGCATGTAATTATGTTATGTTGGTATGCACAGAATAACATGCCATGAAAACGAATTTTATTGTGTGAACTGTAAGCTAGTTTTACACAGTGTGGAATAGAGAAAAGGAATTTGGGGTTTGATTGTGTAGAAAGGCCCTCAAATAACTTGTGAGGCATTAACTTCACTGCCAGCTCCTTCTGTGTAAAAGACTTTCCTTCCCTAGTGCACTGTGAAAGATGACAGGATGAAGCAATGGGTTAGAAAAAGTGCTGGCAAATTGGAAGAGTGAGGGTAGAGAATATAGGACCCAAATTCTCTTTTAACAATGAGGAATCTCATAGCTTGTTCTTGAGACAATGCTGGAGGGCATCTTCCAGGGCACTGAGGATTCTGTCAACATTGAATTTAGTGGAGTTGTAGCCCATCAGTCCTATTCGAAGAACCTGATGATGAGAAAATATAAAACAGTAAGCTAATAAGTGTTCTGTAACTATTGGAAAGCCCCCAGGCAGCCCTTCTCTTATTTATACTTGTAAACAGCAATGACCAGATGTACATATGACCCTCCTATATTCTGTAATCATTCAGATACTGAACTTAATTGCTTTCTCACTTAGACTAAATAAGATCACTAGTTGATTCATTCCTCTTTGGACTCCTCTGCTTCAGAATACAGGTTGGGGATTGCTTGTCTGGGTGTTCCTCTTCCTTCACACAGAAAACCTACATATCGGGGAGAAGGCTATATTCTAACCAGCATGCTTTTTCATGGGCAGGGAGTTTGGAATTTAGAGCCTGCATGCTATAATCAGTTTCAATATAATTCCTTGATCTGTTCAGTTTGGAACTGTGAAGGATCAGCAATCGGATCCTTTGCGTGAGTTCGGCAACTCTAGGGTTAACCGGCAGAGCAATACCGCTCGTGTCGGCTCGCAGTTCAATCGGAAAGACCACACGCCTTTGTATGCCCAAATAAGGCTCTTTATTTGTTTATACAATGATTAGGTCGGAATTACCAGTCTTCTAAGAATACGTTTACAGTCAACAAAACCTTAGTTGACTCGCGTCTTACCCAATGAGCGGGCTCCGCGGCTAGCAGGTTACATTCAGGTCACTCTACTTACATCAAAGACAATACTCTAGTCAGTTTCAGCCCAGCTCTCGATCGGCGCTTCCTAGCGGAGAACGGAGTGCCTGGGCGGCTGTTGCTTAGGAGGATCTGGCCCCGTGGTTCCCAACAACCCGAACCGGGACGGGAGAGGGGTTTTCTACCCCGGATTCCCCGCTCTCCCCCCGCCCCTTAGGTCAGGTGGGGGCTTATGCCTGCCCCTTCGTGCAGATAGGCTTATTCCTGCCCGGGAAGAAGGTGACGTAGGGAAACCTTTGCAGCTCTTCGAGGCTGCCCTTTGTGCTGATGGTCCTTGATGGCCCTTCCTGGACGGTTGTGGATCTCTGCCGAGGTCTTCCTTTGTTGGGGGTGATGGCTTGTCTGGCTACTCCCTGGTGACCTCATCCCTCCTCCCCTGGCCCCCTCCTTTGGGGAAAGATGTGTGTGCGTGTGTGTTCTGAATTTTGGGCTTTCTCCACACCCTCCCATTTGGGGAAAGATGGCATTGGGGTCCACCACCCCAATCCCTATCTAACTGTCTCCTACTGAGAAAGCCCGGGACAACCCATCTGCCACGATGTTGTCCTTACCCTTGATGTGTTCTACTAAAAAATCAAAATCTTGCATGGCTAAACTCCACCGTAAGAGCTTCTGGTTGGACCCCTTCACCCTATCCAGCCAGCACAAGGGGGAATGGTCGGTCTGCAGTCGGAACCGGCGGCCCCACAGATAGGGGCGAAGCTTGGTCACTGCCCACACTATTGCGAGGCACTCTTTCTCGACAGTGGCCAAGTTCCGCTCCCGAGGCAGAAGTTTTTTACTTAAAAAGGCAACCGGGCACAGCCCCTGCTCTGGTCGTTCCTGCAGCAAGACGGCTCCCATCCCCGCTTCCGAGGCATCCGTCTGCAGAACAAAAGGGGCTTCAAAGTCTGGGGCTTGCAGCACAGGGGCTGCCATCAAGCAGGCTTTCAGTCCCTCAAACGCTGCCTGGCAAGCGGCTGACCATTGGACCTTAACGGGTTGCCGCTTCTTGCACAAGTCAGTCAGGGGGGCGGCTAGCTGGCTAAAATGGGGCACGAATTTACAATAATAGCCAGCCAGCCCTAAAAAAGCTTGGACCTGCTTCTTCGTCTGGGGTTGGGGCCAGGTGCGCACTGATTCTATCTTGGCTTCTAGGGGCTTGACACTACCGCCCCCTACCTTGTGTCCCAGATACTCCACCTCCCCCCTCCCAACCTGGCATTTCTTTGCCTTTACCGTCAGCCCAGCACCCTGAATCCTTTGAAACACCTGGCGGACATGTTGCAAATGCTGCTCCCAGGTGGAACTGAAAATGGCGATGTCGTCTAGGTACGCGCAGGCGAACTCCCCCAGCCCATTTAACATTCCATTTACCAACCTCTGGAAGGTAGCCGGACCATTGCGGACCCCAAACGGAAGGGTGGTGAATTGGAACAACCCCAGGTGGGTCACGAAAGCAGATTTCAAGGCAGCGTCCGCATCGAGCGGAACCTGCCAATACCCCTTTGTCAAATCCAGGGTGGTGATGTACTTGGCCCCCCCCAGCCTCTCCAGCAGCACATCCATGTTGGGAATGGGGTAGGGGTCCGGGACGGTCACCTTGTTTATTTTCCGGTAGTCTACGCAGAACCGGACACCCCCATCCTTTTTGGCTACTAATACGATCGGGGAGGACCAGGGGCTCGAGCTGGGCACAATGACTCCCAAGTCCAGCATGGCTTGTACCTCCTCGGCCACGACTTGGGCATGAGGCCCCACCGCCCGGTAGGGTAGGGACTGTATGGGGGGGCTATCCTCTGTGTCAATGGTGTGTTGTGTGAGTGTGGTGCATCCCGGTCGGTCTGAGAACATGGGCTGAAATTCTTCCAAGACCTGGGTGATCTGCTGCCGCTGCTGTTCGGACAGGGAGGGGGACAGTTTGATCTCCTCCATTCCTCCCCCTTCCCCCCACTCGGCCAACAACCCCCCATCAGGGTCTCCCGGTTCCACACACTCTTGTACTCCCCCCACCTTCGTCCCGCGTTCTACATACAGTTTCAGCATATTTACATGGAAAACCTTCTGCCTCCCCGGCTGCCCCGGGAAAGCCACTTGGTAGTTTACCTCCCCCGACCTTCCAATGACGGTCCCTGGGCCCTCCCACTTTAAGCACAGTTTGTCCGTCTTTTGGGGGCGCAGTACCAACACCTGGTCCCCCACTTCGAAAGTCCGTGGCACAGCCGTCCGGTTGTACCACGCGCTCTGCCGCTGCTGGGCTGTTTCGAGATGCTGCTGCGCCGTCTCCCTCACCTCTCGAAGGACAGTCTGGAGGTGTTGCATGAACGTATGCACCAGCACGGAGGCTTTTGCGGCAACCCCCTCCCATTCCGCCCGCAACAGAGCCAAAGGTCCCCGGAGCTCCCTCCCAAACATCAGTTCGTTGGGGGAGAATCCCAGGCTTTCTTGGGGGGAGTCCCGGTAGGCAAATAACAAGTAGGGGAGGGCTTGATCCCAAGTCCCAGGGTGCTTCGCCGCATATGCCCTGATCATCTTTTCCAGAGTCTGGTTGAAACGCTCCACCAACCCATTGGTCTTGTGGTGGTATGGCACCGAAGTCAGGTGCTCCACCCCCCCCAGTTCCCACAATTTTTTAAACAGTTTGGACACGAAGCCCGTGCCGCAGTCCGAAACCACCGTGTGGGGCATTCCTAGGCGGGCGAAAAGAGAGAGGAGAGTCTTAGCCAGGCTGGTGGCGGAAATGGAGGCTAAAGCAAAAGCCTCTGCATAACGGGTGGCAAAGTCAACCACAGTCAATATAAACTTCTTCCCCGTCTTGGTGGGGGGATTCAAGGGTCCCACGATATCCATCCCTATTCTTTCAAAGGGGATGCCCACAATGGGTAGGGGTTGCAGGGGGGCTTTAGGATGGTCCCGGTTATGCCCCACCCGCTGGCAGACATCGCAGGACCGGCAATATTCTTGCACCTCATTTGCCACCATGGGCCAGTAGAACCCCTCTGTCACCCTAACCAGAGTCCGTTTCTGTCCCAAGTGCCCTCCCCACGCCACATCGTGGGCCAGTTGTAGTACAGCCTGGCGGTACCTCGCAGGCACAACTAATTGTCTCTTCTTTGGTTGGGGACCCGGTCCCGTCCTTGGGCAGAATTCTCTGTAGAGGGCTCCCGCCTCCCACAAAAAGCGTTCGGACTGGTCCCCTACCCCGGGCCCTTGACTGGCCCGATCCCGACATCCCTGGAGGGATGGGTCGCTCTGCTGCTCTTCTTGAAATGCCTTCTGAGTCCCAAAATCACGGGCCATGGGCGCGAACCCCCCGGGGTCTTCGTCCTCCCCCACAACTGGGGGGAGCGGCGGGGGACGGCTGGCTGCCGCTGCCGGGGCCGCTTTACCGCGACCGGGAGGCGGGCCCGGGGACCTGGGAGGCTGCGGGTCAGGGGCTTGGTTGGCCCGACGCCGGGTCACCACCCCCACCTTGACCTGGGCAGCCCGGAACGCAACGTCGTTCCCAATGATGATTCCCCATTCTTGCTGGCCATGCACTATAACGTCCATCTCCCCTTCCCACCCCCTGTACTTGACCCAGACCCGGGCGAGGGGAACGGCTATGTTGGGAGAGTTATAGGGCTTTATGGCACAGGTGCGCCCCTTTAGCAACTGTCTCTTCTTTACCTTACTTCGAGGTAAAGCAGTGATGTCCGCCCCAGTGTCCCTATACCCCACCTGGGAAACATTGTTTACAGAGATGGACTCACAGAATTTGTCCTGGCTCCACCGCAGCTGCTCCGGGGAGGCAATGCGCATCAATGATGCCTGCGAGATGGCCCCCAGCGAATGCTGTCCTCCGCTCCTCAGGGACCGCGCCGCATCTTCACCGTCTCCCTCGAGGGACGAGCTGGACTGCTGATCCTCCTCGTGCTCCTCCGGTTCGCGGGACTCCGGCGCAAGCATCCTCCCCACCTTGCCCGGCGATGTCTTGGCGTGGCGGTTCTTTGCGATCAGTTTGGGGCAGCTCCTCTTGAGGTGCCCCGGTTCTTTACAATAGAAACATCCACTGGTGCCGGGGTTGTCTTTGGGCTTGCCTAGGGCTCCCTCCCGAGGTTTGGGGTTGCCCTTCTCCACACTTCCCTTGGTCCCGCCATGACTGAGGTTACCCCCCTTGGGTCCTTTGGGCTGCCGATACAGTCCCATTTGGTCGGCCAACTTGCCCATTTCCCTACAGTTTGGGGGGGTCCCGATCCCGCACTGTCGTAGCTAGGTCCTCAGGGATAGTGGCACAGAATTGTTCCTGGATCAGGAGCTCCCGCACCTCCGCCAAGGAGGTCCTCCCGGTGGCCCCGATCCATGCGTCCCACACCTGCCCCAGGTGCGCCATCCAGGAGGCATACGTGTCCCCTGGGTTAGGCCGCCCGTAACGAAATTTACGGCGACAATGCTCAGCGGTGAGGGCAAACCTCTCTCTCACCGCTTCTTTGAACGCTCCATAGTCCAAGGGAGCGGTTTGGGTGTGGATGCCCAAAAGATCAGCCAGTTCCCCGCTGACTTGCGTCCTCAGGGCAGACATCCTTAAGTTGTCCGGCACCTTCTGCTCTACGCAGGCAGCCTCGAACAGGGTGAAAAAGATCAGTACATCCTGTCCCGACTGGTAGGTGGGGAATTGCTTCCTGTCCCATTTGGGGGTTGTGGTGCCCCCACCCTGGGATGCAGGGGTTCCCCCTTGTCCGGTGCCCCTGGTCAGCCTGGCCAACTCCAGCTGCATCTGTAGCATCTCTTGTTGATGCTGCATCAACTCCTTGGCTTGTTGCCAATTGAGTTGGGGAAAGAGGGCATCCAACCCTCCTCCCCCCATGGCTCCGTCAGTAACCCTTCTGCCGAGGTCCTCTTCCGCCTCTGGGTCCCTTATCTCGCTTCTCCGGCCGCTACTGGTAAGGTTGGGGCTACCCCACTGCTTGGGTCCCTGCCCTCCTAACAACTGTGAGGGGGCTTCCTCCCCTTCCTGCCTTGCCATCTTTGGCCGCACCACCCACTCCATTGTGGAGGTCTGGGTTGGGGTTTCTGGGCTGCTCGCTAGCTCCACCTGCTCTTGGCTCAGACTATTCATTTTTCCTTGCTCTGAGCGCTCCCCAGCAACCTACTAGCCTGCCCGAAGTCCTGTTAGTTCCGACCGTCAAATGTGGTTTCCAATTATCCCACCGCTGCCACCATGTGAAGGATCAGCAATCGGATCCTTTGCGTGAGTTCGGCAACTCTAGGGTTAACCGGCAGAGCAATACCGCTCGTGTCGGCTCGCAGTTCAATCGGAAAGACCACACGCCTTTGTATGCCCAAATAAGGCTCTTTATTTGTTTATACAATGATTAGGTCGGAATTACCAGTCTTCTAAGAATACGTTTACAGTCAACAAAACCTTAGTTGACTCGCGTCTTACCCAATGAGCGGGCTCCGCGGCTAGCAGGTTACATTCAGGTCACTCTACTTACATCAAAGACAATACTCTAGTCAGTTTCAGCCCAGCTCTCGATCGGCGCTTCCTAGCGGAGAACGGAGTGCCTGGGCGGCTGTTGCTTAGGAGGATCTGGCCCCGTGGTTCCCAACAACCCGAACCGGGACGGGAGAGGGGTTTTCTACCCCGGATTCCCCGCTCTCCCCCCGCCCCTTAGGTCAGGTGGGGGCTTATGCCTGCCCCTTCGTGCAGATAGGCTTATTCCTGCCCGGGAAGAAGGTGACGTAGGGAAACCTTTGCAGCTCTTCGAGGCTGCCCTTTGTGCTGATGGTCCTTGATGGCCCTTCCTGGACGGTTGTGGATCTCTGCCGAGGTCTTCCTTTGTTGGGGCTGATGGCTTGTCTGGCTACTCCCTGGTGACCTCATCCCTCCTCCCCTGGCCCCCTCCTTTGGGGAAAGATGTGTGTGCGTGTGTGTTCTGAATTTTGGGCTTTCTCCACAGGAACTAATAGCCAAGTCTTTAGAGTAATGCAAGATTTACAAAGCTCTGCTCTTGGTGTGTTAGAAACCAGACAGCCATACCTACAAAAGCAAAAATATTTTAGTAATGTTTTATTATTTCTTGCCATGAATTTGTATTTACCTTGCCTGCTGAATCACCCAGACCTCCTGAAATCTCAATCCCATGATTTTTCATAATATATTCTGTGATTTCTTTCCAATCATATCCCTTGGGTACAAAGACAGTGTTGACTGTTGGAAGCCTTGCATCCTAAAAAATGAAGAGATTGTGTCAGAACCACTCAGGCAGTCTCTGGATTTTATAAATTCTTTGGCTCCAGGATTTGTAGGAAGCTGTTCAGTCTGGATTAAAGGTCACCCCTCCCCATGTTTTTTGCCTCGTTGCTTGTAGGGGAGCCCCTCACATTGGAATGACTTTGACTAATTTGCAGTAGAACCTATTGAGCAATTATCTAGCTGTTTTTTTAGCTTGATTCTGTGTAACGATAGAACTAGAATAGTTCTTTAGAGTTGAAAGTTGATTTCAAATAAATTTTGCATCCCATTCTATACACAGGTTTTGATACAATACAAAAACCTGTTTACCACCAGAGCTAAAGGTGGGTGAGTGTTCATACCGCAAGAACTGTCCTCTTTCAAACTACCTTCTACTCTGAAAACACTGTTGTCTATCTCCAGCTTCGGTTCACAGACTGAAGTTGGTAGGAACCAAGTGCCTCTGGACTGACTCTAGTTCTGATTCCTCTTACTTCCTCTTTATAGCAATTATCTTCAATTCATATCTCTGGCTCATTGTATTGGTGATTAGTTTGGCCCACATTCTATACCCTTGATAGTAGTTTCAGTCCTACCGGTTCCTTCACAAAGAGTTGAAGGCCTAACTTCTGCAGCCCTGCGCACAGATACAAGCTGTTCTCTTTGTGAAGCTTCCAGGAGTTCTCGAGCCCCTGTGCAGAAAATAAACACATTATCCTATGGAGGGAATAAAACATCCTTTCAAACGCAGTCCTATTATATGTTGCTAGCATGCACTAGTTTATTCAGTGGATGAACACTTTTGTCTTAAGGAATGCCACGTTTGTGATTGAGATGAATATTGGCTTTACCAGGTCTTTGATCATTTGATAGTCAAAGGTTTGAATTAAGTATTATACTATTTTCAGTTTCTTAGTGCCCACATTACAAAAAGAAATACACTCATGGCATCTTCCTTATCAGTCTTGGAAAATCCAAGGACTGACCTAAACTTGTTGGGGGGCATACATTGGGGAGCCCTGATCAGCCATGCAGGACCAGTATGTGTCCACTGTGCATTTAGGAACACATCAACCCATTATTCATCATGTTTACTGCAGGCAACATGGAAGCAATACTAATGTGTGTAGCCATGGCAAACATGATGGCTGCATGATGTCTGAAACAGATCTAAAATTGCTAATTAAGCACCAGAAACAGGCTGATTTCAGTATCTTTTCCTTCATTCTCACACCACACCCCTTTTTCAACCTGAAGGCCGCAATGACTGACCTTTTCTGCAAGAATTGCCAAGGCTTCTCGCAGGCAGAAAAATGTGTTGATAGGTGCAGTATGATGATACCTGTAAAAAAAAAACATGCAATCCATATGAGAGCTGCTCAGACCAAACAATCAGAAACCATAGTATAATCTACCATCCTACCTATCGACCTCCATCTCAAAATGAGGGAGGAGGAGGGCCAAGAAGTGAGGTAGTGTTGCACTATTCTCTACTCGAGGCTAAAAAGCCATATATCAAATCAGGTGTTGCCCCCTGTTCCTTTGTACTCCACTGCATAACTTGCATACAGAGACATTTGTGTTTTCATGCAAAGCAACCTCAGTGACTACACTTGAGTAGGAAGAGTGGCAGATGGGAGCGAGCAGCTGCTGAACTCTTCCCCTTACTAACATTTGTCCATTCAAAGCCTCTCCCCACCCCCAGCTACTTTCTCATACATTGCATGGAAAGAGATGCCATATCTTGCATTTTGAGTCTCGGAGGAATGGCAGTGAAGCTGTACAGGTGGGTAACAACAGCCCAGTACTCAAGCCACTTTCTGGGGAACCAGGAAGCTCTACTTTCCAGATGGGAAGAAAGAAAAGCTATACGATAAACTCTCACTTTCTTAGGTTATCATCACAGCCCCAGTATTTAGTCAGCTCTTCCATGTCCAGATAGAAGGAGGTCGGTTTTGTCTTCCTAGTGGAAATCTTCTTCCTGACAAAATGAGAAGGCAAAGATTAGGCACTTCAGGAAATCCACCTGTAAAGCACAGGTGCTGTGTGTCATCTGCCCCTAGTCTATGTTCTATGCCTCACACTTGAATATCAGTAAGGAAAGAAGTCTCTTATGGAGGTGTAGCAATGGTTTGGTGCCCAGATTTTATGAGGACCGAATCTGAATAGGAAATGTGCCAAGAATATGGAGCAATTATGGCATTGGCAAGAAATTACCCTGCTATATACTAGCTGTTACTACACATTCTCACAGGGACAGGCTCCTTTGGAGTGTTAATAATGGAAGGAAAGCTGCTAGAATATTTTGATGAGTGGGCCATGGCAATCTGTGTGTGAGAGTGGAGGTGAGGGGGTGTCTTACTGGAACACTTTGTTTAATCTAAAATGATGTGGTTCTTCAGAGTTCCAGCACTGTCTTTTCCTTTTATCTCCTGTAGCATAGTGTTGTCTGGTGGAAGCAATCCCACAGACTAAAATAACATGTCGCAAGCCTCCCTGCCAGCCAATAATAAAAACTGGTGCTACTGGAGACATTGCTTAGATTCAGTCAGGTAACAGAATTCTCTGGGCAGTTCCCTCAGGATTTTCAAAGCCAAAGCTGTGTGCTATCACTGACACCCTTTGTTAGAAGTAAGCAGGAAAGTGCAGATCTTTCTAATATGAGGTACTTGATTCCAGAGTTTTCAAGAAGGTACGGACATTGGACTCTTTGAGATGTAGGTGCTCTTCTAGTTCAGAGGGTTGGATGCAAAGAACCATGAGTGGAAGGCAAATACCAGAAACACTTTCATAAGAGCTTGTGTGAGAGTTCAGGCAGTATAATAAGGGAGGTACTAAGGAAGCATTCATGCTTGCATAGGAGCTTGGACAAACTGTTGCAGAAGCCACAGACTATCTTTGGATTTATTCTCATTTTTCTAGCACAATGCTCTGGTGCAGGGGTCCCCAACCTTTTTGGACCTGTGGGCACATTTGAGAAACTCTTGTGGGCCCCACCACAAAATAGCTCCCATGTATGATATAGCTACTCCCATAATAGCTGCTGTGGGGGCCTGGCTAGTCAAAAGAGGTGGTGGTGTGGGGAGAAACAGTGAGGCTAGAAAGAGGCTGTTAGGGAGGGAAATTGCAAGGAAAAGGGATGGAGGGGAGAGAAAGAGTGAGGCTAGAGGCTAGGAGGGGGGAGAAACAGTGAGGTAAAGAAGTGGGAGGGAGCAATAGTAAGGCTAGAGACTGGGAGTGGAAAAAAGCAGGAAGATAAAGGGGTGACTTCGAGAGAAAGAGCAAGGCTAGGGGCTAGGAAGGGAGAGAAAGCAGACTAGGGATGGGGAAGGGAGAGAAATAGCGAGGAAGGGGGATGAATGGAGACCAACAGACATACCCTCCAACATTTCACAGATGAACATGGGGACACACATGTGAATTTGTAAGAGGTGTGGTTAAGCAACATGAAGGTGTGATCAAGAGGGTGTGGCCAGGCAACATGTACATGAGGGCATGGTCAAGTACAAAAGTTATTAGAGGAAACACACAACGACACAAAATCTTATAATTATTACACTATATATTATTTTATAATATTAGTGGTTTTTGTATTATTATTTTTACCTACCTTAAAACCTTAATTGTTATCTGGTGTTTTTCATTGGGGGGGGGGTGTCAGTGCTTGCAGGGCAATCTCTTTTTGTTTTAAAATTGTCAGGATTGGTCCTGCATTTTCAGGGCAGTTGGAGAAGGAGAAGAAAAGGAGATGAAGAGGGGGAGCGTTTGGGTGGGGGGAAATACAAAAAGACACACTGGGGTTTTGAGCCCCTTCAGCGTTTTGCTCCAACACTTCTACAGCTCTGGTTTTTAAGCACAAGGAGTAACTTGGAGGGGCTGAACAGCTTTGTTGTTGTTTGTTATTGTGAAAAGGCCCCAGTTTAAAGCACTTTTTGTGTTCCAGTCACACAATTTAGATTTAAAGAAACACTTAAACTGGAATAATCTTACAGAATTTAACTAACTTGAATTAAGTTAAAACAAACAGTGCAATCCTATGCACAGTTACTCGGGAGTAAGTACAAATGTCTTCAATGGGTCTTACTTACCAGGGGGCCTGGTCAGAGGCAGCAGGTAGAGCACACACACACACTGGTCTGTTCCCTTCCTGCTTAAAGGGTCCATGGGCAAAATCGCAGCTAAGCTCAATAGCCTGTGGGAGGAAGCAGGGGGATTCCGGGTTCTGCGTAACAAATTGGAACTCTGCATAACAAAGTAAGAAGCCATGATGACTTAAGTGTTTGCGGGACTGTCCCAGCAAATTTGGGGCAATTGGAGAGTATGAACAGCAAGGCTAGAAGTTGGGAGTGGAGAGAGAGAGCACGCGTAAAGGGGAAAGGTCTGTGTGGACAGAAAAAGACCAAGTGGGGCCAAGAAGAATCTCTTCTCTTCCTGCTTGCTGAATAGCTGATCAGTGGCAGGTTTGGAAAGAAGAAGGAGAATCTGGTGCCCTAACTTTTTCACATTTTTAAATTTAAAATATTTTTTTTGAAGAGGGCAGGTAGTGGAGAGTTTTGCGGCACGCCTGGTTGGAGGTCCCGGTGGGGGCCGCCTTGGGGCTCTAGTGCAGCCTTTCCCACCCTGGGGCCCTCTAGATGTGCTGGCCTGCAGCTCTAGTCATTCCCAGCAAACATGGCCCAGCCAACTTCTGCACAGGATGGTATACGTTTGGCTCCAGCCCAATGTCTTAAGGAGAAAAATAGCCCCCCATTGTTGATCTCAATGGCTACCTTCTCCCAGAAAGCATGGTGTACCTAATACATACCCTCAACTGCCCTGAATATCCCAAGACCATCAGGATTACCCTTAAGCCATCATGGTTTTTCCCTTGTTATGCAATGTCCCGCTCCCAAATTCTCCTGTGCTTAGCTGCAATTTTGCCAATGGCCCCTTTAAGAAACAGTAAGCTGGGAGGGAACAGAATGATGCTAGGATGTGCATGCAGCCATGCCAGAAAGGAGATGGAGGCGGTACCAGCAGCCCTGGACATGATTCCTATCTTTATATTGACACAGATTTTGCCTCTAACAGGTGAGTTTACAGTGTCAGAAGGAAAAGCAAGAAAGTTTCCCTTCTCTCTGAACCTCTGTGTTTGGGGGTGTGGGGTGGGGTGGGGTGGGGTGGGTAAGCGTCACCAGTTGAATTTGTGCCAATCCTGACAATTTTAAAACAAAAAGAAAGGGATTGCCCTGCAAGCACTGGCCACCCCACCCCCCACACTTTCCTGTGAGTAAGTCCCATTGAACGTAATAGGACTTACTTCTGAGTACACATGCATAGGATTGCACTGTTACGCTGTTTTCAGAGCAGTGGTAAATTTTACTTGGCTCTACCTGTGTACCCCATGTAGAAAGTTCTCTACAGTAATGATTATGATTATTCTGCAGGGATTTTGGATGTGTTTTTTTAATGCATTAGAAATTTAAAAAAATTAAATATTTAGCGGAAAACACACTCTCCTCAAGAGAAAGAAAGAAAAAAAATCCCAACTACCTCAAATAGCAGCAACAAACATCATCATTCCATTTTGGCATTATTGTTCAATCACAGTGTTGTACTTTATTTAAAAAAAACAAGAACAATGGAGCCCACATGTTTTTTTCTGAGTGGAGAAAATAGGAGCTTGCAGGGTGGACTGTGAACCACTTTGCACACTCAGATATCTAAATGTTAAATATTATTATTTCTTTGGCAAACTACTAATGAGAACAAAGCCACCATGGAGGGATCCATTTTTAAAGTGAGTGGGAGTTCTTTAGAACAAGGAGTTTCCTGCAAGATGTGGGGAAAGTAGGCTGAAATAATGTTTGACTGAAATAATGGCATATTGCTCCCCGCTTTACCCCTTCCTACCATTTGTTGTCGCCTCTATATTACATTTTAGATTGTAAACTCTTTGGGGCAGGGAACTGTTCTCTTATACTCAGTAAAGCGCCATGCACATTGATGGTACAATAATAATAATGACAACAACAGCAATCACCATCATGGGTCTAGAGATCAAAGTGGCTTCAGAGTGGTCAGAACCCTTAAACGGTTAGAGCATCCTGGGGTGGGTGGCTATACCCTTGGCCATGCCCTCATGTTGCCTGGCCACACCCTCTTGATCACATCTTCATGTTGCTTAATCATACCTCTTAAAAATTCACATGTTGTCCCTATTTTCATCTGTGAAATGTTGGAGGATATGCCTAATATCCCATTGAAAATTACATATCTCATAGGCAAATCTATTCTTACCTGGCTCTCTTGCTGAAAGAGATAGGAGAAGCACCAGGTGGTGCACTTAAGACTTTCTGGGAACCGGAGTAGAGAATGTCAATTCCTGTGTGTTCAATAGGGAAAAACATTGAGTTCCTTCACTTTAACAGCTGTTACTCAGGAAATAAGCTTACCATGGAGGGGTAACTTGGGCCTAATTTTCTGTCATCTGTCTAGTTCTGCACTATGGCTATCTCCTAATAGCCCTTGTTTTCTGCTGAGTCATTCTGTAAAGGTGGCTTTTTTCAGGCCTGTGGCTCATGCTGGCTCAGCTTGTCTGAGTGTGGAAAGCTAAGCAGGGTCAGGCATGGTTATTACTTGGACGGGAGACTCCTCATCTAGTTTCCTGCATTGAGCAGGGGGTTGGACTCGGTGGCCTTGTAGGCCCCTTCCAAGTCTATAGTTTATGAGATCTATGAGAAATCATTGAGAAAGGAGAACGTTTTGGAGGAACTTCACATTTTTTAAAAGGCAGATTTGTGGGGCATATCTCCACTACCTATTTAAGCTGTTTTGGAGAACAATCCTATGCATGTTTAGACAGAAATAAGTCCTACAATTCCCAGCATCCCCCAGCCAGCATGGCTGGCAAGGGAATGCTGGGAGCTGTAGGACTTTTTTTTCTGTTCAAAGTCAAACATGCATAGGATTGCATACTTAGCAGTCATTCTCCTTCTCAGGGAATGCTGGAGTCTAGGAATTTCTAACAGCATTTATGTGGAGAAAAAGAGCCTCTGAGGGTTCCTACACACACACTCACACGCCTGCACACACACACATGCACACGCCTCCTCATGTGTAAACCAAGTAAGGCCAGTTGGGGGCTGGGAGGAGGCGAAATGTGCATAAAGTATCGGGTGGGGCATGGCGCCTGAAAGTCCTGAAAAGTCTACAGTGACCCTGCTTTCAAATGCAAATGTAGTTCAGGCCCAGTAAGTCATGAGTCATGAGTCCCCCTCCCCCTGTCTGGCCAGGTGAAGTGCATCCTGATTGGCTAAGGGGCAGCAGAGCTACAGGAAGGAGGAGGGGAGGGGGAAAGAGCTATATTCCAAAGTGTGGGGTTTTGTTCTTTGTCTTTGGTCATCGCGTGGTTGCTGACTGTTGGAGCAATGGCGGCAAGCCAAGCAGAGGCCCAAGCCTTCGGGTGGCCTCAGGATCCGACCCCAGGTAGCTCCTGGTGAAATTAGCTGAATGAGGGCTTTGGCAAGGCAAGCCCTGTGGAGGGCTACCCATCTCGAACCTTCGGGTAGGTGTATAGTCTTCCCGGGCAGCAAGGCTGTGCTGGACCCAACCCTGGAAGAGAACTGACCCCCCAGGTAACTAGTTGGGTGCCTGGGAGATATAAAGAATCAGTAGGTTTTGTTATTTTTGCAGCTCTATTACTTTGTACCAAAGTGTCTCTCTATTTCGTGTCCTTCCCGCATTTCCCTATTCCTTGTTGTAAAATGCTACCAGAATAAACCTTCTTGGTGTTTTACGCCACATGGTGTTTGTGGATTGCTCTGTGGTTCCAGCAACTGAATCCAGGTTGCAGTCATAAAGGCAAGTCCCTGAACAGAGATTCAAGTAGGATTGCAGACAGCAGAGGCTGGCAGTCTGGTACCTTGAGATCTCTGGGGGTCTTGGGTCCTTTGGGGTAGGAAAGGGTGGGGTTGTGGCGGGTCAGCCGGCCCCCCCTTCCTCTACAATTTAAAAACCTGGAATTCCCAGGATTCTTTGGGAACAGCCACGACAGTTAAAGTGGTATAAAACAAATATAAGTGTAGTAAATATAGTGCCTGAGAATACTATGGCCTAGAAACTTCTGTTTTATCCATGCCTAATGTAAGAACCATTTCAAAGACCCAGGAGATGCCAGGGCGTTAGTTTCAGTTTTGCCTACCAGCCCTTTATAGGCCATGACACAGGAGCACAGTATCTCCTGTAAAAAAGATTGTATTCTCCTGCTGGTGTTACTGTGCAGTTAGAGAAACCCACACTCAAGGTAAGTTCTCAGCAAATCTGCCATCTATTTTCTAACATGAGCCTTTTCCAGGAGTAGTTAGTCAAGCAATTCTTGTTAAGAACCTCACAGTTAATATCCATTCCTACATAAATTCCATTTTGTGCAGAACCTCACAATAAAAAATGGTGACAAATGTCCATGTTACAATAATAGATTGCTTCATTTTGCTCACCTTGCTGGTCCATGAGAACTGGAGTGCCACCTAGTGATGCCACAGCATCCACCACTAGTAAGCAATTATACCTAAACAAGGGAAGAAAGAATAGATAGCTTTCTACATGAGGCTGTTAATCCACTGTTTCTACTTTTGGGGCTTTTCTGCACAAGGCATTTCTTGTGCACTCGTCATTCCCTACTCCAGTTGCGCTTCTGTGTCTAACTTTCGGCAAGCATTTTACAGCCAGGAAATTTAATTGTGAAAGCAAAAGAAAGCATGATTTCCTCTTGTATATTTGCGCTATTCTGCTATACCACAATGCCACCTGTGACAAAACCAAAAGTAGATAGTTTTTTAACAGCTGATTAATAGCCTCGTGCAGAGAAGCTATCAGTTTCATCACAGAATTGAGATCCAAACACTGCAGCCTCATGTAGAAAAGCTATCAATTTTGTTGCAGAATTGAGACCTGAAGAGCATTTTCTTCCCTGCTTTTCTGCAAATTTAACCTCTACGTGATAGTGGAATAGCACAAATACAAAAGAGGAAATCATACTTCCTTTCACTTTCACAATTAAATGCCACATTTTCCCTGCTCTAAAAACTTGCCGAAAGTGCTGGTTAGACACAGAAGCGAAACTGGAGGGTCATTATGTCATCTAAAGAACCTGTAAACTGTGAGTAGGGAATGATGAGCGCATGATAAATGCCTCATGTAGAAAAGCCCAGAGATGTGGAATGCAATCCTATAGTATACTGGGAGTATTCACAGGATTGTGCTGTTAGGGTCAAATTGCATATTATGTGGAGTTCCTTGATTCCGATGATGATGATGATGATGATGATGATGATGATGAAGAAGAAGAAGAAGAAGAAGAAGAAGAAGAAGAAGAAGAAGAAGAAGAAGAAGAAGAAGAAGAAGAAATCCAAAGTAGCCTATACATACTTAATGTCTAAATGGTAGAAGGCTGAATGGTAGAAGACTTTTTCCCCTTCAGTAACTGTTTTGGCTCAAAATCACCTCCTCCAAACTGCTTTTTCACCCATGGAGCTAAACATGTAAGGTCTCCCACATTATTCTTTCCTGCAGGTGAAAAGCTGAGGGAGGGTGATTTGGCAATGAAAAATAATTGGATGAAAAAGACTTACGCAGCCTTTCCATGTCTGCCTTCCTCCTCTCAGCCTTGCAGCCTGTCTGGCTGCTTTGGGCTTTAAAAACATTTCACAGGCAAAATAAAAATGGGACTCCATGTAACATGTAGTTTGAGCCTTAGCAGGATAAATTTGTTGTTACTTCCTTGCGTTTGAGAGTATCTTGTTAATTCTGAATTTTGTTTCATCTGTCACTTTGCTTTCCCAGACTATACACCTCAGCAAGTCTAAGCCCCTCTATGATGCTCTACTACAATTATGTTTTGCAGAGCCATTGGCCTGCATGGAACACATGTCAATGAGGTAGTATTATTAACACAATTCACCCCTCATTGGGTGCAGCATCAGTAAACAATGCTCAGGTCATTGTCTTTTGCTCTCATACCACAGCTGGGCCAGTTCACTGAGTTCTCCCTGGCACTCTGTGTTCAGTTTCTCTGCTTCTGTGCCATTTTCATAAAAGAAAATCCACCTGAAAGAGCTTTGTCAAAAGGCGTGTATGTTGCAGACTTGTAGCATCCACAATAAATGATCACCATAGTATATCAGTCAGCTCAGATTACAGCCTCGCTGTGTTATCCCTGAGGCAAATGATGTTTGGCTTTCATGTCCCTACTGACCTGTGACAGAGGTCTCCAAGGTCATCCAGGGGCTGAGCCACTCCAGTAGATGATTCTCCATGTGTGATGAAAAATAGGAAGGGGGCATGCTGCGCCAAACCCTACAAGGCAACAAGGGGGAAAGGAATCAGTGGAAGACCGACAACCTGGTCTTCTGCGCGGGTTCAATGCTAAGGGGGTAGCAGGTGCTGGGGCGGGCCTTCTCCGAGGTCTCTAGCGCCTCGCCTTAGCCCAGAACAAAGGGATAACTTATAGCCACAAAAGTATCTTTTATAAAACAAGTTTATTTACAAAATTACCTTCACAAACTCAGACCCAGGCCAGCAATACAGCTTATCAGTACGGTACAAAGTAGCAAGCAGAAGCCTCAAGGACAACGTGATTTCAGGGCTCTCAGCTAGTTAGTTTAGCTCGGGTCCCGGCAGAGGCCCGGTCAACCGCACGCTGCTAGCTGGGTTCCCGGCGGAGGCCCGGTCTACCCAAGCAGCTAGCTGGGTTCTCGGCAGAGGCCCGGTCTACCCAAGCGGCTAGCTGGGTTCCCGGCGGGGCCCGGTCTACCCAAGCGGCTAGCTGGGTTCCCGGTGGAGGCCCGGTCTACCCAAGCGGCTAGCTGGGTTCCCGGCGGGGGCCAGTCTACCCAAGCAGCTTGTGAGTGATTTCAGCTTGGTTTCCCGGGGGTCCGGTCAACCCAAGCGGTCAGTGATTTCAGCTTGGTTTCCCGGGGGTCCGGTCAACCCAAGCGGCCAGTGATTTCAGCTTGGTTTCCCGGGGTTGCTGATCTTTCGTTCTCTTACCCCAGGCATGGGCAAGATTGCTGATCAGGTCTAGAGAAAAGTTATCTTGTGCAGGGTGTTTTATACCTTGGTGTTTCAGATAGCCCCTCCCTCCGTGATCAGGTGGGTTGACACCCTCCCTGAGGGGCGGCCTTTTGGGTCAGGTGGGGTGACGCCTTCCCCCCGTGGGATGGGGTACCTTTGAAGCCCCTTGCTTAATGGTCCCATCCTATGGTGTTGAGTGGCCATTTCTTAGGGGTGCCGAAGCGTCTGCCCTGGAGAAGTATTCAAGTCTTATGTAGATGGGGCTGATATGCAAGAGCATTGACAAACCTGGGGATGCTTCCTGCCTTTCCCCCTGGGGTGATTCTATGTAGATGTTGTTTGTCCCCTTTGACATCTGTGGAGACTAGTTGTCTCCCCCCCCCCCCGGTCTCCTTCCCCCCTCCTTGGTGAGTGTGTGTGTGTCAGGCAGGGGGCTTAGGTTGGCTTTCTCCACAGAATCATACAAAACAAAACAAATGAGACTATGACAACACATTCCTAGTAGTAGGTAGGAAACTCAATTTCTAGGATTGGGGCATCAACTATTTCCATGAAGAAGACAGAAAATGAAATCTGTTCAGTAAACCTACTGTATCACTACGTTCAACACACTTTGCCCACACAACTCACCTTCTCTATTTCTTCTAGCGTAAAGTACTCTCCAGGGGCCTTTATCAGCTGATATACTTCAGCTCCTATAAGGTAATGAATGACAACAAGTCATGTTATTTGAACTTCACCAGAATTGAAATGGAAAGCCAAGGAAAAAACTGTTATTACGGCTGCAGGAAAGCATTGACACTTATTCCAGTGTGCAATAAATAAACCATCAATCCCTCCTCCTATGGGCAAGAGTCATGGGTTTCGCAGTATACCACAAACTTTGGATGAATCCCCTCATCTCACTGAGCTTCAGTTTCCTATGAATTGAAATATGAGGGACACTGAGCAGCTTTTAGGGATTTTTCAGTTGGGTAGGCTGGATTTTGGTGACTGAAAAAAAGGGAGCACATCCATCTTCAGCTGGAACAGCTAGGTAGTATTAGACATGTATGCATGGTTGTGGCTAATAAAGACTGAGTGGGAAGGTTCACATCACATGACACAATAGGCCACACTGCCTAGAAAGCTATGCAGTCAGTGTGGCTTAGAAGAAGCCATCCTACACCCGACAGCCGATCAGGCACATTGGGGGTAGGGTGTACGTACCCTCTTTCCCCTCCCCCCCGTCCTCCTGCGGGTATCCCAGGGGACCCCATGGGAGCACCGAGGTTTCCCCCCTGCCCGCCGCCACTTGTCAGTGGTGGTGTGGAGTGGCCATCGCTTCAGCCTACTCACGACTAGACTGAAGCGATGTCCACCGCCACGGCCAGCCAAAAGGGCTGGCCCTGGTGGCAGGCAGGCAGCAGCAGCAGCAGCAGCAGCAGCAGCAGCAGCAGCAGCAGCAGCAGCAGCAGCAGCAGCAGCAGCAGCAGCCGCCGCCTCTTCCCCACCAGTGCCACTGGCCTGAAACAGGTTGCGGGGAAGAGGAGGTAGCTCCAGCCAGCTATGCACATAGCCGCTTGGAGCTACCTCCTCTTCCGCCCCGCCCCCACTGACCTGAAATGCAGGCAGGGATGTGGCTGGCCACTGCCGATCCCAGCAAAGTGGGCTTGCTCGTGAGCAAGCCTGCTTTGCCAGGATCAGCAGTGGCTGCCCTGCGCTTTGCCAAGATTGCCGGCGGCAGCAGCGCCGGATGGCGGGGAGCCAAGCCTTGCAGTGCTCGGCCGACTCACAAGTCATCCAAGCACAGCACGGATTCTGAGAGTCACCCCCAAGTGACGCTTGGGCAGTTTGGAGGTGGTGGCAGCGATGCTTGCCCAGCAGCCGCTCGGCAAGAGCGGTAAGAATTTCTTGCCACCCTTGCCCAGCGGCTCTGTAGCCATTTGGGTTACTCCTGAGGTTGCTGTGCTGTGCAGGTTCGGAGTCGGACAACACAGCAACCCCCGACGTGGCTTCCAAACCCTACAACAAGCCATGGGCTGTCGAGGTGTCTTATAAGCCTAGAAAGCTGGGCTCATAAGCCACCCCGAATAACCCATGGTGGGTTCACACAACAGGACAACCCCCCTGGCTTATAAGCGAAGGGGGGCTGTTGTCGTGTCATGTGAACCCACTCAGTGTGCCTTGGCGCACCCTGAAAAGTCTTTGAGAAACTATTTGAACCAGGACAAATTACAATGCAGCCACAGGCTGAAGACTTTAGATTGCTGGTTCAATGCACTAAAATAATCAATTCATGAGAAGTTTCAGCACATTAAAAAATTGTGTGGCTCAGCCTTTAAGTGCAAGGGTTGGATGGATAAGCATTCCTGCTGGAGTGATGGGAACACTGAATAGTCACTTCCCATTTAGTAGCAGATCACAACCAGTTATGTTAGAGAGCTACCGGCTTTTCTGTTTAGAATGAGTCATATATTAACTTGAGTACATAGCAACAGCCTGTCAAAGTCCAGTCAGGTTCCATGGGAACCTCCATAGTATAGTACAATTAAACATGGGACAGGAAAGAAGCACTTAATTATTAAAACATCCCATGTTATTTACTAAAATATAGGAACATTAGATCTGAAGGCAAGAATCTAATCTGAGAGCCAGTGTGGCGTAGTGGTTAAGAGTGTTGGACTGGGACTCGGGAAATCCGGGTTCTAGTCCCCGCTCTGCCATGAAACTCACTGGGTGACTTTGGGCCAGTCACTGACTGTCAGCCTAACCTACCTCACATGGTTGTTGTGAGGATACAATGGAGAGGAGAATTATGTAAGCCGCCTTGGGTTCCTTTCAGGAAAAAAGGCGGGGTATAAATATAATAAATAATAAAATAAGAAGAAGAATGGGAACATAGGAAGCTGCCTTATTCAGAGTCAGATCATTGCTCCAACTAGCTCAGTATTGGCTACGTTGACCAGCAGTATCTCTTCAGAGTTTCAGACAAGGGTCTTTCCCAGCCCTACTTGGAGATACCAGGAATTGGGCCTGGGACCTTTTGCATGCAAAGCAGGTGCTCTGCCACTGAGCTACAACTCTTTCCTTAAGAAGCAGTAGCAGTTTCATGGCAATTTCAGAGGCATGATAATGTTAGGTTATTGCAGCAACAACAACAACAACAACAGCACATTAAAAGTAACAGATTTATTGTGGTCCACTTTGTCAGATGCCTGAACTGCAAGTCTCAGTTATGTGTCTACACACACACACAAATGACAGAGAGGACACACAGTTGCATAAATGTTTGTTTTTAAAAAAAAGGTACAGAAGGCCTGATCCAGACCCTGGCATGGGCGGGGAGGTTGGGGGGCTTTACATTTTTTCCCCAGCTACGGTCACAAGCAAGATTGGGGCCCCCATGCCCCATTCATGCTAATGGAAGCTTTTCTTCTAATGCAAATAGCAGGCATAGTGCACCCCCCCCACATTGGACTGGGACCATAGCAAAGAGCTAAAGCCCCTCCCTGCCCCCCCACACCCAGGTCCTGATATGAATTTGGCCCCCTGCATCTGAAATGTACTTTTAATT
Organism: Shinisaurus crocodilurus; assembly: GCA_021292165.1. NCBI lineage: Eukaryota > Metazoa > Chordata > Lepidosauria > Squamata > Shinisauridae > Shinisaurus > Shinisaurus crocodilurus. The sequence continues at coordinate 60,363,224 of CM037878.1, forward strand.
ACATGAATGATGTCTCATCACTTTGACCCTTCATCTGCAGAGCCCAAATGTATGAAAGATAGGAACAAATTCCAGGGTTGAATTTACCTGTGGTGGTTATGTTATAGGAAAACAGCAAATTAGTATTATCACCAATAGTGATGTTGTGAACTGGTCACTGTTCTTATCTGTTAGGCTTTTGATGAAGTAAGCTTGGCCCATGAGAAATTGTGTTACACTAAAATATTGTTAGTCTTTAGGGTACCACAAGACTCTCTGTTGCTCATATTGCAACATACTAATATGGATAATCATGTGAAATTTGTTCTTATCTTGTATACATTTGGTTTGGCCCCTGCAGACCTACTGCTGCTTATGTTTCATGGGGCTTCATGCACGCATGTGTACACACCCCAACTATAACATTTAGGGTGCAATCCCATGCATGTTTAGAAAAAAGCCCTACAACTCCCAGCACTCCCCATCTTGGTGCCCTCCAGACTACAGCTGTTTGACTACAGCTCCAATCATTCCCAGCCAGCATGGCCATTGGCTATGCTGGCTGGGGATTATAGAAGTTGTACTACAATGATGAAGTTAGGAGAGGCTGTTCTAGTCCATTCATGTTTATGTTGCAACATATATGTTAGTCTTTAAGATGCCACAGGACTCTTCATTGCTTTTTTAGGCTTACCTAAGCATTTGGGCCACATCCAAGAGAGCACTTAGGCATGCATTACCTCCCACCTGAACATGAAGTGAAATTATTAAATGTGCTTCCCCCAATGAAAAGGAGGATAATCAGCTGCTCTGTTTATCAGAAGGAAGTTTTCACCATTTCTTATTACAGCAGGGTCACGATTTAATTTGGAAGTCCTCTAGCTTGGTACAAACCATTTATGTTACTTACATTAACAGTACACAACACCGCTGGGGAAATGCTGCCACAATACAGCAGCTGCCAGTTTATATGGAGCATCAACATGCTCTCCTGTACACATGACAGGAGTGCAAAACATAAACATTGACTGCACAATCCTATACATGTCTAGTCAGAAGTCCCATTCAGTTCAATGGGGCTTACTTCCAGGTAAGTGGGTATAGGATTGCAGTCTAGGGCAGTGTCTTGCTGTTTCTGTTGTGCCAGCAGGACCCACCACTGGTACATCAGGAAGCTAGTGCTTCCTAAAGCGACCCTAGAAACTAGCAGAAACTCTCGTTTCCAGAATGGGACAGGTCAGTAGAGCTCCCTGCTGCCAGCTCCGTTGACGTACCCCATTCCGGAAATGAGCGTTTTGGCTCATTTTCATTTGCTTATGGATCTGCTAGATTCTCGTTGTGCTAGTGGTGGATTCCGCTAAGGTGTGGGCAGCATTGGATGCTGCCCTAGGTCACTGCAGTTGCTGCACTGTAAATGGCAGTGCAGTTTAGATCCCAGTAATGATGAATGGCACCGTCCTATAGAAAAAGTGGGAGAATTTGATTGTTCAGAATAGAAGCTATATCTTGTAGATTAAATATAGAGCAAAAGGATCCAAAGTTCATACCAAGCCTCTTGGCAATGTCCGTCGCTCGTTCGCCCCAAATTCCATTCACAGCTACCAGCACTTTGTCTCCTGGCTCCACCACATTCAGCAAGGCTGCTTCCATGGCACAATGGCCTGTGCCACTGACAGCCAGCGTGAGAGGGTTCTGTGTCTGGAATGCATACTGGATTCCCAGCTTGATCTCATCCATTATCTGAGGGCAATAGAGGGAAGAACAATCAGTTAAACAGAGCTTTCCCAAGGTTAGCAGTGTGAGTGTATTTACAGGGGAGGCTGGCGACTCCTATGTCAGTGGGGCTCCTTATCCATTGCAGCTTTTATTCTGAGTTTTATAGGAGCTATCCATGGTGGTGAACCTATTTTGGGGATGGGGGACAGCACCATGGATATCTCCTATAAAGCTCAGAATAAAAGCTGCAATGGATAAGGAGCCCCACTGACACAAGTGTCACCAAGTGACATTCGTAGGAAAAAGGGATAAAAGTGTGGCATCTATTAAAAGTTGTATATATAATTCATTTAGACAAAAGACAGCAGCCAGAAGAGGCTGAACTAAAGCCAAAACACTGGTCTGAAATTATGCTACAGTGTTTGGGTCTTAGTTCAGCCTCTGCCGTGACCCAACTAGATATGAGGTCCTGCTCTTGATTCTACATTTCTTTACATCATGATGGCTGCTTTCATTGTATTACATAGAGCAGCAACCATCTTCTTCTATGAGGCGGAATTTTGAATTCTAACATGCCACCAAAGCTGAGGAACAGAATAACCAGGTTGTCTGATATACAGCATTTTTTAGATGTGATGAGTATGGCGGCAGCGGGGGAGCTTATTCTGCAAGTCTCTTAATGTGTGTACCCCCATGGGGCCTCAGGATATAGGTCAACACAGACCCCCCCATGGTCCCAGCCTCCAACATAGCCTTGCCTACTATTAAGCCTGGGATCACTCCCTTGAACAAAACAATTATCCTCAGGAACAGAGCTGAAAGGAATTTCTTCACTGACATACAGAGGAATGAAAATCAACACTAAACAGCAGTGGCTGTGTACATTTAAAGAGTTGTTCCCCCCTCCCCAAAGATTCACAAATGCTTAATGGATCAAGATATGAGGAAAGCCTGAAGCTCATGTGAATGCAGTAGAATCAAAACACTTAAAAATGAGGGGAAATAATAAGTGGTCCCATCCAAGGAGAAGATATTTCAGATGTTGAATTCATCTAACTGGCTTCTGGTCTGAGCAATAAGTATTGTGGATAAATCATTATGATTGTGGGACCTAAATTGTATTTCTTAGCCAACAGGATTAGTTAGAAAATTACTTTTTTTTTAAAGGAAATTAAAAAATAAAACAAATGTACAATTAAGCAATTAAGCAGCCTGTCAGAGTGATGCTTCTAGACTGGGAAAGTAGTACTGTAAGTGGAAGCAAGAAACTGGTTACAAGCCTCAGCTGGGATTGTAGTTCTTACCTGGATCATTTCTTTGTGGATATGTCCTATGAGCTGTCGACCACCTGCAGACAAGATGCGGGGAGGGCAATTGGAGGGCCCAGGGCCTAGCAATAGCCTGTCTGGGACAGACAGTGGCTGTAGCAGGGCTGCAGGAGGTGGTAACCATTGTTTTTGAGAAGACATGGTGTGGCAACGCTGAGCTAAGACCAGAGGCAGCCGAACACGAGACCAACCTGCTGCCCGCAGCACTAGGAACACACTGCCCATCACTGACCTTAAATAGAGGGATTGTTGGGGGCAAGCAAAACAAACAGATCTTAGATAAGATAAATGCTAGAGCACCTCCTTCGTTTCCATCCTCTTCTGAAAACTCTTTCAGTGACTCAAAGGCTTTTGAGCCCGTTGTGTTCTGTCACTGGCCTTCAGGCTCCTGTTAAGATGAGTTCAACTCAGAAAATGCAGCACACAGCTTCCAATCTACTTACTCCTGTTTTCTCCCAGAGGGCTCTGCTTTCCCAAGTCTTTGGCCCTCCTTGCCTGAGAATTCTGCACCTGTTAGGAGCTGAAAAGTTAAATGTCATGCAAACAAAGTTCTGCTGGCAACATGTTTTCCTTGTTCTTTGGACAATACACAGAAAGACTCCTTGTTTGTCTAACCTCTGTAAAAGTTGCCTCCCTCAAACCTCAAAGATCAGAGAGAAAAAGAATTATTGGACCATTCTGCTGGAATTTGGTTATGCCCCAAATCATTGAACCCAAAATAAAATCCATGGAAGTTTTATTATTCATTGTAATTGTCCAGCACTGGTCTGTTAAGTGATTCTCTGTTAATTGTTTGCCAGGAGCAGCAAATTCTAGATGAAGAAAGGGGTTAACAAATAACTGTGCCTGTTAGCTTTCCCCTGCCTTAGCAGGGCCAGCCCAAGGCATTTTACTGCCTGAGGTGGAGCAGCAAAAATCACCCCTTCAAGTCAAGGTTCATAAGTCCCCCAGACTAGCCAAGTTATTTTGGCACTTGAGGCAAGAAACCCCACAAATGCCTTTCCCCCTCCCTGCCAGTAAAAATACAATAATAATAAATTAAATAACTTAACAATTTGCTGCCTTTTCATGACACCCAAAATCAGCTGCCTGAGGTGGTCACCTCACTCTGCCTAGTGGTAGGGCTGGTCCTAATTACCTGTTGCTTACTGTTACTCTAGAACAGTGTTCTCCAACCTTGGGTCCCCAGATGTTTTTGGCCTACAACTCCCAACATGCCAAAAACATCTGGGGATCCAAGGTTGGAGAACACTGCTCTAGAGCCTGAAGAAATCCCACCCCAAAGAAAGTAGGGTTGCCTTTGCATTATTATAAGTTCTTTCTAATGACCATTCTTATCTCCATTCTTAAGGCCCACCACTGTTTTTAAAATGTGTCTGCTCTTTGTCAACAATTTAACTTTAGGGGCAAACTACTCATGTCCTTACCTTCATAATTCTGCATTGACTGTATGGGATTGGGGGGCTGATCAGGATCCTAGCGTGAAGAGGTAGACTCGCAGGGGCTCTAACCCCTTGCCCCCTGCTGTGGTCCCAATCTGAGTCAGGGCTCCTATGCCCGTGATTTGCATTGTGAAGAAAGCAAATGGGAACTGTAGCAAAATGGAAGAGAGAAAGGGAATTTGAAATAAAATTAATTCTTTTCAGCTTGATGCACTTAATATTAGAGTGAACGCCCACTACAACATTAGTCAATGCTGTAAACAAATTCCAGAGGGGACTTAAAAGGTTATATACTGAATCTACACAGAATATGACTCTGGAAGGAGCCCAGAGACCACATTGCTCAGTTAATCCAAGCTTCTGTTCTGCCACAGGAGTCTCTTCGCTCGCGTGATGAAGAGTGACCGTGCCAAGTTTACACGGGTCGTCATTTTCCTATAGGCACTATTTGTTCGAAATTCCTTAAGGTCGCTGGCCGCTGTTTAGAATCGCTCCATAGGAAAGGTCCCCCGGGACTACACAATGGAATCCTAGCTGCCCCAGGACTACCAGCTCCCCCAGGACTACCTGGTCCCCCGGGACTACACAATGAAATCCCTGCTTCCTTCTCTGGACTACACAATGAAATCCCTGGCCCCCCAGGACTACACAATGAAATCTCTGCTCCCCCAGGACTACACAGTGAAATCCCTGTTCCCCCCCCCCTGGGACTGCACAATGAAATCCCTGCTCCCCCCCCCCGGGACTGCACAATGAAATCCCTGCTCCCCCCCCCAGGACTACGCAATGAAATCCCAGCTTCCCCCCCCCCCGGGAGTCGGGACTACACAACAATGAAATCCCAGCTCCCCCTCCCGGGACTACACAATCAAATCTCTGTCTTCCCCCCCCCAGGACTACACAATGAAATCCCTGTTCCCCCCGTTCCCCCCGGGACTACACAACAATGAAATCCCTGCCCCCCCGGGACGGCGGGACCACACAATGAAATCCCTGCTCCCCCCAGGACTACACAATGAAATCCCTGCTCCCCCCAGGACTACACAATGAAATCCCTGCTCTCCCCCCCAGGACTACACAGCAATGAAATCCCTGCTCTTCCCCCCCCGGGACTACCCAACAATGTAATCCCAGCTTCCCCCCCCCCGGGACTACACAACAATGAAATCCCAGCTCCGCCCCACTCCTGTAGGCCCTGGCTGTGGTTCATATGAACATTCTGTTTTGACGCAGGAGAGATTTGCATATCCGCTCCTGATTGGGCCCCTGTGGCAGTTCATAACTATCTGACAGAAATATCTGATCTTAAAGAAAAATCAGGTTAATCCTGAGAGTCTACAGGTGATGAAGAGTGACCGTGCCAAGTTTGGGGTAGATCCGTCAAAACATGATGGAGCCTATGCGACGCCCCCCCCCCCACAGCAGTCATTCAGTCAGGCAGTCATCTCTCAGCCTAACCTACCTCACATGGTTGTTGTGAGGATACAATGGAGAGAATTATGTAAGCCGCCTTGGGTTCCTTTCAGGAAAAAAGGCGGGGTATAAATATAATAAATAAATAATTTCCCTCCCTTTTCACCCACTCAGAGAACATTCTGAATGGCCAAGGGGAGATTTGCATACCCAGCCCTATTGGCCCCTGCAGGAATTCATATGAACATTCTAAGTGTTGTATCAGCTATTTGCATAACTGCTCCTATTGGCTCCTACAGCAATTCTGAGGTGAGACCGATTTGCATAACTGCTCCCCTGTTGTTTTGCCCATAGGAGATATGAGAGAGGGGCAATTTTGCCCCCTTTTTTCACCCCCTTGGGGACAGAATTTCCAAAAATCCTTCCTTAGTGGGGGTCTACGTCATAAAAACAATGTTCCTTCAAAATTTTACATTCCTAAATTAAACGGTTTGAGCTGGGCGTTGATGAGTCAGTCAGTCAGTCAGTCAGTCTGGACTTCTTCTTTTATATATATAGAGAGATGTTCCATTATACAACCATAAGGTGACGCTATGGCATAGAGCGGAATTGCGAATGTACATGAGCCTCCCATTCTGATTCATTCTGACTTCCCAGATAATGAGCTTTTCTACATGAGACATTTATTGTGAGCTCATGATTCTTCGCTCACGGAAGTTTGTGGTTGCTTTACATGATGTTGTCATCCTCCAGGGACTCTCCTGTGTTTTGCAGACATTTCCACAGCTTTTTTTTAGAGGGAGGAAAATCAGATATTATCTGGGAAGTTGGAATGAATCAGAACGAGGGGCTCGTGAATATTTGCAATTCCGCTCTATACCACATCACCACCTTTTGGTTGTGGAATGGGACATATAGAAAGGCAGAGAAAGAAACACACACACACGGAAAAAAACCACGTGTAAAAGACACGCTCTTACTCCCACAAAGAAAACGGAAGAAGAAGCATCAGTAAAGCAGCGGTTTAAACGCCTCATGTAGAGAAGCCTAATAGCTGACTTTCCTCACTCTAAGAAAAGCCATGGAAGTGGCTAGAAAACACGGGAGAGACCCTGGAGGATGATGTCATGTAAAGCACCCGCAAACTTCTGTGAGTGAAGAATCACAAGTGCGCAATAAATGCCTCATGTAGAGAAGCTCTTAGAGTTTTCAGATATCCAACTGAAATCAGCATCGCTATACCCAGAACCCATTGTTCTTCTCTCAGTGCTTTTGGTAAACTGTCCTCTTTTTTTCTTATGGCATCCCTTTAGATCAGTGTTCTCCAACCTTGGGTCCCCAGATGTTTTTGGCCTATTTTTTATTTATTTATTTATTTATTATATTTATACCCCGCCTTTTTTCCTGCAAGGAACCCAAGGCGGCTTACATAATCATCATCCTCCTCTCCATTTTATCCTCACAACAACCCTGTGAGGTAGGTTAGGCTGAGAGTCAGTGACTGGCCCAAAGTCACCCAGTGAGTTTCATGGCCGAGCGGGGACTAGAACCCGGATCTCCTGAGTCCCAGTCTAACACTCTAACCACTACGCCACACTGGCTGGGGCATGCTGGGAGTTGTAGGCCAAAAACATCTGGGGACCCAAGGTTGGAGAACACTGCTTTAGATATTTGAGAATTGATACTATATCCTTTCTCATTCCTCTTTCCTCTGTACTAAATGCACCTTCCTTCAATCTTTCTTCAGAGTTCTATGGCATGTTCCAAACACTTGTTCATCCTAGTTGTTCCCTTCTAAATTGTCCCAACTCAAGTTTGTTGGGTCCTTCCTGAAGTAACTTGTCCAAACTTGCCCAAAATAAAACGCAGAATTTTAGACGAGAACTAGACGGTATAGAATACTATTAGTTCTCCTTGTAGACAGCTGAAGAGGCATTATACAGGGTTTTCCAGGGAGCTTAAACCTTGCCCCTATTTGGGGGCAAACCTGTTCTTAACCTTCTGTTTGGAGGCTGGGATCAGCAGCATAGAGGGATTGTAGAAGACTGATGCCATCTTATACCCCATGCTCTCTGAGCAATGCCTCTTTAGTCACCATTTTCTACTTGTAGGACTGCCACAGCAGCCCATTCAGTGTGTGTGTGTGTGTGTGTGTGTGTGTGTGAGAGAGAGAGAGAGAGAGAGAGAGAAGAGAGAGATGCAGATCATGTGATGAAGCATGTGACTAGGAAAAGTGTATCTAGGAGTGAATGGAGTGTGGTACGGTATAGTGAAGGTCTTCATTGACAGAAAATATGTCCATTAATTTTTGTAAGTCACCATTGGTAATAGTACGTTTAACAATTATTTGGGTGCAAGAGGTATGGTACAAGTGGAAGACCGACAACTTGGTCTTCTGCATGGGTTCAATGCTAAGGGGGTAGCGAGTCCTGGGGCGGCCTTCTCCGAGATCCCCAGCGATTATCACCCTTAGCCCAGAACAAAGGGGTAACTTATAGCCACAGAAGTATCTTTGTGGTAAGGAAGTTAAGCCACTTCCTTGGTTCGTTTTCTAGCTGACTTATGGCCCAATAAATCAACCAGAGCGGGTAAAAAGAATTCTTTTATTCAAATACAGCGCTGTATGGTTTTACTCCAAAGCAGAGTGAGACAAATCTACCATTAGAAATACAAGCATTTTTATACTCTTTTTACAAGCGCCTTACTTTTGCGCATGCGTGTTAACAAATTCTACAAGGTGAGCTTATTCTTTCTTTTTACTGTGACATAATGATGTTTTTACAATACCTGGTCTCTCTTTCAAGCAGTAAATAACAGTTAATTGACCTGTGTATATTGAGGAGTTTTTTTAGGGAGTGAAAGGCATCTTTGAAGTAACTTCTCTTTATCTCAATACCAATTAACTGTTAGAAACTGGTCTACTTCAACAGTTCACAAGAAATCAAGAGGCCCCTTTGTATCAGCATTATGTGAGATAGAACTTTCTACAGACAAAGTAGCATAGGATTTAATACAAGTAAAAGCATAGGAAATATTTGTTGCAAGTTATGTGATTATATACCGTAGAAATCATATACTGAAATTATATTTTACCACATTCCCCTCTTTGATCTTAGTGGATAAATACACACTGAGGATCATTTCTAATTAACTAGCTTTTCTAGAGCAATACGAACTGAAGCTTCTTCTAGAGGTATTTGCATATACATTTGTGGTCGTACAGGACGAATCATTTGGAGAAGCCCTGGAATACATTGAATACAACAACAAAGAAAAATAATACAGAGTACACATAATTTTAAAACTAACAGACCTTTCTATAACCAGGACAGATTTCTTAGCCAAGAGGCTAACAAACTCTGGAGGTTTACACGTTCTGGGTGGTTGACTGAATGGAAAACTTGCACAGCTTCTTTCACCCTTTGCACTTCTCGTGCTACCTGTCCTGATTGATTTACATAAAAACAACATGTCTCACCCAACATGGCACATGTTCTTTCCAAGGCACCTGTCAATAGGTCTAAGGCATGACGATTTTGTAGTGTTACTGCAGCTACCTCATCTATTTCTTGCTGTAAATCTTGGAGGGCTTTATTTGTGGCATTAAAGGCCATCTCCAGTTCTGCTGAGATGTTCTGGATAGCTGCTTCTATTTCATATGTACCAAACCAAGGGAGCAAATATCGGAAGGTAGAGTGAAAGAAATCACCTATTGGCCCAAAGGAGTAACTTAGAGGGTTGGCACTACGCTTTGTGTGTGTAGGTATGATGCGATGGATGAAAGAGCCCAGATTCAGTACTTCAGACGCATTTATGCTTGGCCGAGTGTCAATGTCTGGTGCTAAGTACACTAGCCCACATCGCCCAACCCATGAAGGAGGCAAGCCTTTGTATGCTTTATTCTCACACAAAAAATATGTTCCCCCCTCCAGTTAGTGCCAAATTCAAGTTACTGTCTTCTAGCCACCATTGGTTTCTGTCCCAATCGGCCACTTTGTCAGTGGCAACGGAAAACCAGGTGCCTAGACATCTTGAATCATGACCATGAAATCTTTGTGACTACTGAACTTGGTGTATAGCATCAAAACTGGTCTTAAAAGGTCGGTGTGGTACGGCCTGAGAACAATACCATTGCTTGGTCAGTTGCCATAGCAATGGAGGCTCATTACACCTGCACTCACTACAAGGTAGAGAGTGACTTAAAGACAAGTTTTTAGTTAGGAGACCTTGTTTCTTACCTATCCAGAAAACTTCTCTTCTCACTGTGAAGTTAGTCCAGGTTTCCTTTACTTCAAAATTTGTCCCATTATACCCTCCATCTGTCCCAGGGAACCTATAACCTAGGAGGTTGGGGGACTGATCAGTGGAAGTGATGTGGAGTTCAGTTTTCCCATTGTAAGGCTGGATAGTTTGACTGTTCCAGTCAGTCTGTATGGTTAAGTTACAGTGCTGAAGAGGGACCCACCCCAGAATTGGGCCTGTGCCATTTATTCTTTCAAAGCAGATTGAAAAATTTCCCACCAGTCGAGTGATTGTGTACCATGGGGACCCTGGCTTAGAGGCTGGAAGTTTTACCCCCTCCCAACCATGGGTTCTGGGATCCTTATTTCAGAGACGATCTGGTTCCCATGTGGTGGTGTTTAACTTTAACCAAGTTTTTGTATCCACTGGGTGGGCCCAAATTTCAGCCTTTGCTTGAGGAGTTAGGTGTTGGCACACCCAGCAGTTCGACAAGTTGAAGTTGGTTGCAATACTCTGCACTACCCCTAGGTAGGGGTGTCCTCCTCCTGCAAAGGTGTAAATCTAAAGGGAGAATATTAGGGCAACTGGAAAAATCATTTTCTTCGTGACAGTTTGAGCTTGAGGCTGTCTAAGTGAGACACAGTCTACCCAGTCTGTTGGTTGGAATTGTCTACTCTTGGAATCTCAGAGGTTTGGGCGGAGCTCCCTGGAAGTTGCCTGCTATTGTCTGCTTCTGGGGTTACCTTTTCTTGGTCAGTAACCCTGGCTGTGCTCCTGGTGATGTCATCTGCTTCTGGGGTTACTTTTTGGGTAACCCTGGCTGTGCTCCCTCGTTGTCCTCTGCGAGCGTCTACTTCTGGCCCCCCTTCTTCCAGATTGGGGGGGCTAGATTCCGGAGGCGCAGCTCTGGCACAATGGGTGTAGTGGATCCACGGTATTTTCTCCTCGATTTTCAAGGCTGTCTGGCTCACGAGTAGGACGAGATATGGCCCTTCCCAAAGTCCTTCAAGGGGTTTTGCTGTCCACTTCTGCACGTAGACCCAATCTCCAGCTCTGAACCTGTGGGCGAAAACATCTAAAGGCAAAGTCTGTGAGTTTCCAACATGACGTCTCAACCTGTTAAACTGATGTTGGAGTTCTATAATGTAAGCCCAAAGGGCTTCATCACCTTCTAGGAGTGAAACATGTGGAACAACTGCGCCTCGCCCAACTGGGGGAGGCCTCTCAAAAAGGAGTTCATAAGGTGACAGCTTGAACCTGCGGTTGGGACTTGTTCGGACTGCCAGGAGAGCTAAAGGAAGGGCCTGGATCTAGGTGAGTCCTGCGTTCTTACACAGTTTAACAATCTTTTGCTTCAGTATTCCATTCATTCTCTCTACTTGGCCTGATGACTGAGGATGGTATGGAACATGTAGCTTCTACTCTATGCCCATGGTCTTTGCCACATATTGTATAATAGTTCTAATAAAGTGGGGGCCCTGTCGGATTCTAAATGGGAGGGGATCCCAAATCTTGGCACAATGTCTCTGAGCAAATGTTTTCCCACTTCCATTGCAGTGGCCTTTCGACAAGGAAAAGCTTCTACCCATCTAGATAGTTGATCCACTAAAACAAGCAAATTTTGAAATCCTTGGCATTTTGGCATGTGAGCAAAGTCAATCTGTAGGGCTTCAAAAGGGAGTTGAACCCAGGGTCTCCCCCCTTCTGGCCCAGGAGCAGCTGCCTTAGCATTTAACTTTGCACAAACAGGACAAGCGGCAGTAATGGCTTTTGACACTTGATGTACTCCAGGAGCTAACCACACTCTGTTTATTGCTGCCGCCAGCCCGCTTATCTCTTGGTGTCCCTTTTGATGTTCTTCTAAGGCTACAATCCGAAGGCCAACACGCGGTAGAACTAGCCTCCCATCTGGTAAAGTCCAAAGTCCTTGTATTTTTCTTGCACCTATTTGTTCCCAGAGCCTTTTCTCTTCAGCAGGAGCGTTTTGCTGCCAATTTGATACGGCGTCTGGCAGAGAGGCGCTATTTCCTGCTGCTTGCAGCATAGCTAAAGGGGGGGCTCCCCCCCCCGCTACTTTCACTGCCCTGTCTGCCAGATCATTCTCTATGCTTACAGGATCTTTTTTATTTGTGTGTGGTTTGCAATGCAGGATTACCAACTTCCTCGGGGCATGTATATTGTTTAAAAGCATTAATATTTCTGGCCCATTTGCCACTTTCTGTCCTGAGGCAGTAAGGAACCCTTTTCCCCCCCCCCCACATCTTCTTAAAATTTTCTACTTGCCATTTCTCTGTTTACAACCCCTGTCTGCCTCCCTTGGGGGCAGAGGGGACAGTCTATATGCTTCTAAAATAATTATTTCTTTTCTTTTTTTCAAAAACTTTTTGGCTCCACGCATGGGTGAAGCTCTTGAATCTTTTGCCAAATGTGTGTGTGTGTGTGTGTGTTTCCTTCTGTGGAAAATAGTTAACAATTTCTTTTTGAGCTTATCTTGCACCAGCTGTAGTCTTTGAGAAAAAGCCCGCCTTGATCAGGGGCAGACTCTTTCTGACCTTTTAAAGCTAACACAGTTCAGTTCTCAAAAGGCACTAACACTTTGCTTATGCTCAGAAAACCTGCATTCTCAATACTCAAACTCTCTCAATGACAGTTCTTAAAAACACCTTAGTATGTTTTTTGTTTAAGTGGTTAGCTGCTGATTCCCTGGGAGCGTGATTGGCCAATTCCCGCCTTCCAGGAAATCCCGCAGCTACTTGAGAGTTTTGTTTTTGTTTTTGAGGTAAAACCTCTTTCTCAACCTTTTTTTCCACCTTAAAATCCTTGCAATTTGTGGCTGCTACCTTAAAAATCTTTCTACCTCTCTAGTTGCTTTTGCCATATGAGAGAAAGCAAGCTCTCAATTGCATGACCAAAAGCAACAATCTCCCCCGCCCAATCTTTGCTTACTTCGGAGATTCAGCACACCCACACACTCCTTTTTGAATGTTCTACAAACAGATATTACTAAAGGCTTATGTGAGCAAAAAATGGTTTTTTATACACTGTACGAAATGGTCTGGGTCCTCTGTCAATCCTGGGGTTGAGGATTGCCACAGGAGGATTTCTTGTGTACTCAGAGGGACGTATTGATACGTCTGCCTGAGTTCTGTGCGGCCAGGGACTGCCTCTTGCCCAGCCTGTATCACCTGCCCCTCCCCTCCTAGTTGCGGTGCAACTGCTGCCACTGGAGGAATATACTGGTGTCGTGTTGGTCAAGAGTGGATATAGACCAACTTGACGAGTAAGGTAGGGTGGGGGTTTATTTGCAGGAGGTGTGGTAGGTTCTACCTCGGAAGGCTTGAGGTAGCCCTTCCGATATCCTACCTCTGTCCAAGCATACCAATAATCTAATTGTCCTGGGAATTGTCCTCTAGGGCTACCCGAAGGTCCCTTAGGATCTGTTTTTCCCAGGACCCATTCTTGGGCCAAGTACTTCCCCCTATGCATGGCCATTCCTCAGTACAAAGAGTTTGCAACCGTGTTTTTGACAAAGTCTTACTTCTAGGTAAAGAGGCAAATTCTTGGAGCACTATTGCTAAAGGTGCCCCTTTTGGAACACTCTGATTCCCACCCATGGTGTATTGTGGCACAGAATGCTTCCTTTATGATCTCCTCACTCTGGTGTGTGTGTAGTGCTTTTTGTTCAGTCCACACACAAACACACAACACTCACACGTCACTGGATCATGGAAGGGGGTTCAATCAGGCCCACTTGCTTTTGAAGCTCTGCCGGTTATTGGGTTTTACCCCTCGCAAACAGAGATCAGGGCGTCTTGACCTGATTTAGTCCCAGTGACTTATATACATTCTTCAGCAGGGAGATTTGGAAAGGGGGAGGGAGACCCTGTCTGGTGGAAGGGCGGTATTCAGCTTGTGGCCTAGGACCAGCCCTTATTCCATCAGCTCATAAATTCTAATAAATGGAGGAGAGAGAGAGATGTGGATCTGTCTGTATTAGTAACAGCTCATAAATCTAATAATGCGCGCACACACACATGCTTACTTTCCCTGCCTGTTCGGAAACCGAATCAGTTCATGGTTCTAATGACATACATACACACGCACACATGCTTACTTTCCCTGCCTGTTCGGAAACCGAACAGTTCATGGTTCTAATGACACACGCACATTGACATTTTCACATGCACATGTATGCCACCCCTCTTTGAAGGTTTCCCTTTTTTCTAAATCCTATACCTTTCAATATCAATAACACAATGCAATAATCAAAACCCAAAGAAAAATGAAAAGGAGGTATTTCAGTTCAATTTTGCCCATATCCTAGGAGAACTGTTTGACAAGAGGCGTCCCTCTTGAAAAACCTGTTGTTCTCCAGTTTGGGAACCTTACTCCTGTCACCCTGCCCACTGCTTGGATTCACACAGAAGTTCCTGGTTCCCCCTAGTGACTGAACTCTGTCAGTCCACCTCCTAGGCGCCTTACCAGACCGGAATTCAGTTTACCCTTTTTAGACCGTCCTTAGCAGAATCCCGGACCAATCTCCTCCCTTACAAAAAAACCCCTTGAGGTGAACTCACCAATTGCCGGCTGGGTAATTTGTCATGGAGGAAGAATGTCCAAAACTCTGGGCTGGAGGTCCCGGCCGAGTCGCCAAATTGTGGTAAGGAAGTTAAGCCACTTCCTTGGTTCGTTTTCTAGCTGACTTATGGCCCAATAAATCAACCAGAGCGGGTAAAAAGAATTCCTTTATTCAAATACAGCGCTGTATGGTTCCACTCCAAAGCAGAGTGAGACAAATCTACCATTAGAAATACAAGCATTTTTATACTCTTTTTACAAGCGCCTTACTTTTGCGCATGCGTGTTAACAAATTCTACAAGGTGAGCTTATTCTTTCTTTTTACTGTGACATAATGATGTTTTTACAATACCTGGTCTCTCTTTCAAGCAGTAAATAACAGTTAATTGACCTGTGTATATTGAGGAGTTTTTTTAGGGAGTGAAAGGCATCTTTGAAGTAACTTCTCTTTATCTCAATACCAATTAACTGTTAGAAACTGGTCTACTTCAACAGTTCACAAGAAATCAAGAGGCCCCTTTGTATCAGCATTATGTGAGATAGAACTTTCTACAGACAAAGTAGCATAGGATTTAATACAAGTAAAAGCATAGGAAATATTTGTTGCAAGTTATGTGATTATATACCGTAGAAATCATATACTGAAATTATATTTTACCACATCTTTTAGAAAACAAGTTTATTTACAACATTACCTTCACAAACCCAGACACACGCCAGCAACACAGCTTCTCAGTACGGTACAAAGTAGCAAGCAAGAAGTCTTGAGGACACCGTGATTTCAGGGCTCTCAGCTAGTTAGTTCAGCTCGGGTCCTGGCAGAGGCCCGGTCAACCGCACACTGCTAGCTGGGTTCCCGGCGGAGGCCCGGACTACCCAAGCGGCTAGCTGGGTTCCCGGCGGAGGCCCGGTCTACCCAAGCAGCTAGCTGGGTTCCCGGCGGAGGCCCGGTCTACCCAAGCGGCTAGCTGGGTTCCCGGCGGAGGTCCGGTCTACCCAAGCGGCTAGCTGGGTTCCCGGCGGAGGCCCGGTCTACCCAAGCGGCTTGTGAGTGATTTCAGCTTGGTTTCCCGGGGATCCGGTCAACCCAAGTGACCAGTGATTTCAGCTAGCTGGAGCGTGCCGGGTGTGGCTACCCGGGGTTGCCGATCCTTCGTTCTCTTACCCCAGGCATGGGGCAAGATTGTTGATCAGGTCCAACAACCCAGTTCCCTTGCGCAGGGTGTTTTATACCTTGGTGCTTCAGGTAGCCCCTCCCTCCGTGATCAGGTGGGTTGACACCCTCCCTGAGGGGCGGCCTTTTGGGTCAGGTGGGGTGACGCCCTCCCCGCGTGGGATGGGGTCCCTTTGAAGCCACTTGCTTAATGGTCCCATCCTATGGTGTTGAGTGGCCATTTCTTATGGGTGCCGAAGTGTCTGCTCTGGAGAGGTATTCAAGTCTTATGTAGATGGGGCTGATATGCGAGAGCATTGACAAACCTGGGGATGCTTCCTGCCTTCCCCCCTGGGGTGATTCTATGCAGATGTTTTTTGTCCCCTTTGTCATCTGTGGAGACTGGCTGTCTCCCCCCCCCCCGGGTCTCCTTCCCCCCTCCTTGGTGAGTGTGTGTGTGTAAGGCAGGGGGCTTAGGTTGGCTTTCCCCACAGTACATTTCTACCATCAGGTCTCCCTGTGCTCACCTGGTCTGGCCAGCCTTGCTTATAATGGCTATTTCCCCCTACCCCCCAAATCCTCATCTTCTTGGGCTGGCTGACTCGGGCCTTGATTCTTTGACCACTCCTTGCAGAAATTATGGGCAGGAGTTGCCCACAATTCAGTGCATGGGAAATCTCTAGGAACTTAGCGAGGTAATTCCTCTTCGGATTTTCATGCAGTGGGGTATTTTTACTGGGCTTGGGTTGTTATACTTACCTGGCAAGGGCAATGAATGGGTAGCACTAAAAGCCCACCATTTGGAAGCACCCCAAATGTGCTGACACTGTCATTTCCTCAAATGTGGGATACCTGATTGCATTACTTCTGGTAATGGGGGTTAGGTTTGTATGGGAGCTGCAGATGAGTGCATATAATCACTGAAATAAGTACTATGCAGACATAGCCTAAGAACAACTGGCACATAGAGCTGTACTGCCACTGAACATGGAAATAACCAGGTAGTTGTAAGGCTGACAGTAACAAAAGGTAATTAATAGAAGGTAAGCAAAAATCCACTAGGGATCACTACAGCTTAATGTGTGGACAGATGCCAGCTTCACCAATTAATTTACCCTGGGGTGATTGCTACAAAAATGTAAGTTGTGTGTGTTGCACAAGACCGCAGTTTAGACCAGTATCCAGCTATAAGTAGGCAGTAGTCCACTGTAAACATGTCTTTATCTTGCTTTCCTCAAGGTCTTGGAATTAAAAAAAAAAAAAAAAGCTTTCAATGGATCAATTTAATCCACAAAGAGGCAGAACAGTGAGTTGCAGTGCTGCAACTTCTTTCTCTACTTAAGTGTTTCACAACAGTATTTTTTTTAAAAAAACACCACAAACTTAGATGTGTTTGTGTAATGATGAGGCTATATTACAGTTATCAGAGCTTACAGAGCCCTTTACCGACAGCTGGGAACATGGGGACGTTAAGTACAGGGCTTATGTGCACGCCCACGTCCCCCTCCACACTTTTGCCCTGCACGCGAGCAGGCAAACACCTGCATAAGGCTATGGGGGAGAGAGATCAAATTGTGGATCTCTTGCATCATGTGTAGCCTGGGCCTAAGAATAACCTCATTCTGAGTTCTAACATGCTTAGTGTAGAAATTATAATACACTCCGGGAGCTAACTGAAGATTTTTCAAGAGTCACTCTATGTGGCTGATAGACTAGCAAGCTTCATCCTTGCATCACAAAGGACTCCCATAGAACTGAATGGGTCGGGACATGGGAGAACAGAAATGTGCGTTAAAGACTGGTACAGAGAAAGCCACATTCAGATGCAGTTTAAGTAATGCCATGCTAGTGGTTATCTCAGCAATCATCTGGTCCCAACATCATATTTGGTGGGATAATGGGGAATGTGTGGACACACTCATAGGTGAGGATTGGCGCTTAAGCTCCTGCACCTACAAATTTCCCCCTGCATATGCCTCCCCCAAGACTGTTTTTCCCCAGATGGGCTCACTTTCTATTTTGGAGCCTAAATGGGGAGGAGGAAGGGATTATTTTTTTTTAAAAAAGCTACCACTCCCATTCACCAGTTCTCCCTTACAAGTGTCCCCAATTGCTGCAATAGTGTTATGAAAGGATTACAAAGCTTGGAAAGCTGAGTTTCCCTCGCAATGTCTAATTTAGTCCTAAGCAATGTGGTGCCAGACTGAGCGAAAGTCATAACCATAATGAAATAATAACTGACAACTCTCCACACACTGGTTTATTACTACCTCCTTTACTGTGAGCACTATGTTACACTAGATCTGATAATTAAATGGATAATTCACAAAAGAAACATTTTGAGATGAAACAACAAGAGCAAAGAACCCAGAGCCTTCTCCTGTTTTCCTCATGATCTTTATTAGCCTCATTTACACTAGTGGAAAGCAAGAAGGAAGGAATGAAGTTTTCACCAGGAATATCAGCAGGAGCGACTGACTCCATTTTATTTATTCAATGGTTGTGGGGGAAACATCAGGAATTTCTACCACTGCTCTCATGTTGATTCTAGGGCCTATGTGAAGGGAGTTGCTTCTTTGTGTTTCTCATCATCTGCTCTTTGCCCGAACCACTCTTCCAGGTTGTGTTATTCTTCAATCCAGATTTAGCCACAGCACTTTGATTTGGCTAGTAGGTTTGTTCTGTTCTCTCCCCTCCATTAGTAGTACGGTGAAGATACTCTTGTGGGCATCTTTCTCTCGGTCACAAGTAGGTCTCCTTGTGCCTTGGGTGCAAATTGCCCATTCAGATAAACCAGTCTGCCATGTACAAGAGTTGCAAAGACCTTGCCACAAAGCTGGAAACCTAAGTATGGGGTCAGCTAAGGTTGGAGAAAAAGGGAGAAAGTAAAGATAAGAATGCAAAATCCAGGGTCCTGGGCCATACATGTGGTTCTATTTAAGATTGTTCTGATCTCTCCATGGGAGGTATTCACAGGACAGCAAGACAGGACAGTGGTTGCAGCACCACAGAAAACTCCAAAGGGAGCAACTTGCTCCAAGGTGAATTGAGGCCTTATGGAGTTCCTCCATCCATTCTACTCCTTCCAATCTCCACCCCACTTGAAGAGTGTGGATCTGTAATCCTCTGGCCTGAAGGTGAGCACTTATCTTTTCTGTGGCTTCCCGCCTGGTGCACTCTCTGTGTTATTGGGCAGGTGCAATGGAGTGGGACTTACTTGACTCTTCCAATGAATCATGCTTGGAGCAAGGCATCCATAAGGATCCTGGCTCAGGTTCCGCAGGCTCCTTACCACTAGCCACAGATTCAGTATCAGGAACTTGGTCCAGTTCCTCAGCTGGTGGTACAGCAGCTCCAGGCATGGCCAGCCCATCCTCCTCTGACTTTGAGTTCAAAGTTGACACCAATCCATAATCTAAGATACCAGATGTGAAAGTTATTCACACCACTCTGCACATTTATGTGTGATGGCTGATGCCTATTTGGGCCAGGGTATACATGAATTTGGATAGGGCAAACCCTCCGAGAAGTGGTAGATGGTGTTGGGATGACTAAAGAGTCAATTCATTATATGCCACCACCATATGAACTGACACTTGGGGTGTCCCATATATGCCTAGCAGTAAAGCCTGCACTAACTAGAGGCAAAATAATTTAGTGAATTGTACAGTAATTTACAGCAGTGGGGGTGGGGTGGGGGGCAGTGAGAACACTGGGAGAATGGCGAAAACATGAGCATTTCCCATACCTTATGCTTGTGATGAATTATGTCTTTATTCACCTGAGAGAGGAAGGGAGAGAAAGTCTTTGTAATACACATTAGTTTGGGAATGTTACTGTACATAGGATATTTCCCCCAACCTAATATTCTTGTCCCTGTGCCGTATCTAAGAGAATGGGAATCTCTCTAAGCTGGCACTTTCCTGGATCAGCTTGAGAAGATTATGAACTAGGGGGTGCCTCCAGATGAGACTTTTACTGTGCAATCACCCTGCCCCATTCATGGAATTTTACAGGAGATCCAGCCATCATCGTCTTGAATTTGTAGCCCTCCCGTGTTTTCCCACTGCTTCTTCCGTCTTTTTTCTTACCAGGAAAAAAGACAGAGTATTAGCACTAGCAGCCCTCCATCTGGAAGCATCCTTGGGCTCATGGATCACAAAAACTCAAAGAAAAGTGATGCCCAGACTACTGGCCATAGAAAGATTGGTTCCACAGGCTGAAAATTAAAGGCACAATCCTATGCATATTTAGACAGGAAAAAGGCCTACAACTCCCAGCATGCCCCAGCCAGCCATGCTGGCTGGGGCATGCTGGGAGCTGTAGGGTGTCCCCCCCCCCCCTGTCTAAACATGCATAGGATTGTGCCCAGGTATGTCAAGACAGCTCTCTTGCTAAGAAGCATAAACAGAGTTCAAAGGTGTTTGGTTGAAACAACTACTCTGCTATGATTTTTATACTGAAAACTTTCAAGAGCAAGTGACTCTTTGGGCCGCTCTGCCATAAAGCTGGCACATTTAATTCTCCATTTGGCATTGTGCAACTTGTTTGTTTTCTGGAATGATAAAGAACACTTTATTACATTTATATCCTGCTTTTAGTCCTGTCCCAGGCCTGCAAAGTGACTCTCAGAATTTAAAAAATTGACCTATGTCCTCTTCCATCATTACCTCAAACTCCTTTTCTGGATTCCAGATCACCAGATCTGCATCCATCCCTGGACGAAGCGACCCTTTGCGGTCCTCCAGTCGGCTCAGAATAGCAGGATTTTTGCACATCAGTTGCACTAGATCATGGAAGGAGAACCCTCTGGATTTTGCAGCGGTCCAGAAGAGAGGAAGACCTGCGTGATTTCCAGTCACAATTAAGGGGGGACTATATTGTTAAGAAAGTTGTTCTTACCTGGTTCATTCTCACAGAAAATCATTTGATGTCACTTAGAATTCCTAGACCCAAACCTGAAGATTTGGTAAAGGTCTATGGAACAAATTGTTTTTTTAAAATGAATCAGCACATACTGTTTATGATGCCAAAAGGCCTGTTAGGACGCAATTCTATGCATGTTTAGACAGGGGAAAAAGGCCTACAACTCCCAGCATGCTCCAGCCAGCTATGCGGGCTGGGGCATGCTGGGAGTGGTAGGCCTTTTTTCTGTCTAAACATGCATAGGATTGTGCCCTTAGTCACATGTTTAACCCTTCCTTCATTGGTCATACTTCTCAGAACTCCAGCATCTTGTTCCTATGACAACACTGCCATCTCTCTTTACAAGGACAGGAAACAAACTAGGAGCTAAAGGATATTATGAGAATTAGACATCCTGATGGGTGCAGATCTTTAAAACCATTTTAATTATTTCTAAAAAAGATAGGCATAAAATTGTAGGTAGCAGGTGCCTTCTTAGAAGAAGCATTCTCAATTCTCTCTTGCACAAGAGGGAATGCCTCTTCTAAAATTATGTTTGCTGGGACACAGGCATGTATCACCTAAAAACAGAGCAAGTGCGCTATTTCTCTAGAATAATTGCTTATTATTTATTTATTGCACGTTTAAACCACCAGAATCCAAGTTCTCTGGATGGTGTACAATGCATTAAAATATAATACAAACCGTCCATATGCAAATCTGTGCAGATTTAATCAGTTAATTGTTTTCTGAAAACTGATATGCTCATTCAAGTAAGATTTCTTTAACTGGATAAAAGCCATAATTTACCTAGAAGTAAATTCTTCTGCATTCAATGGGACTTATTTTGTAGTAACTGTCTCTAGACTTTGCTTTATTGAATATTCCTTTTAAAAACAATGGGTTGGATTCTGAGTTGAGCCTCCACAACAGAAGGGCTTCTTCCATTGGCAGATGGAACTGGGATCCAGCAGAGCCTCCACACAAGAAGAAGGTTGCAGGGCGGTGATTTTTGCTGTTTCCTCTTTCCCCCTGCAGCTCCCAGGGCCAGGGCCACCTCAAACACTGTTCTGGAGGGTCCTTCAACCTTCCAGGGCAGATCAATGGCACTGGTGGCTGCAGGGGGGAGAAGGAATCAGTGAAAATTACCTCCCTCCTCCACCCATGGGATCATCCAGTTGGTGGAATTCTGGTCCATGCAGCTCTGGATCCAGTCCAATCACTTAATTTAGTTTACATAGTGAAAAACTAAACTATTGCATTTTTGTCATTTAAATGGAATGGGAGGCTTTGAATGGGGTGTTGTCTTGCTATGCTCAAGGATGGTAACGGTACATGGGACAACAGGGTATCACTTCCTCTTTGTGGGAGGGATCATAGCTCAGAGGTAAGCACATGATTTGCATATAGAAGCTTCCCTGTGTTCCATTTCTGGCATCTCCAGTTAAGAGGACAAGGTAGCAGGTAATGGGGAAGACCTTCCAGAGATGATGGAGAGCTGCTTCCTGTCACAAAAGACAAAACTGGGCTAGACAGACAAACCATCTGACCTAGTATAAGAGAGCTTCCTATATCCTTGAGTCACAACAACAACTAACCATTTCCATTCTTAGCAGCATCTGCTCTACGGATGGAGAGAACAAAAATAATTAAACAATAATAATACTGTAGCTCATAAACATCTTACCAAATTGTAGTGAGGCAATCCCTGCTTGAGCCTTGAGGAAATCTCCACTGTTCGAATCTTTCAAGTCTTGGGAACAAGGAGTATGGGCTGAGACAACCATGTCTATCTGTCCTACCTGCAAAGCTGCCCACAACTGCTCCTAGAGACATGAAAGAAATAAAGGAACAGGTTAAGTCAAGGAAACATTTTCACAGTTCTCTTGGAGCAACATGAAGTAATCAATTACAGTGTCAGTAAACTCACCCAGGGCTAACTAATTCACCGATATTCCTGAAAACAGAGAGGTAACACTAAGTTTACCTCCCGCTAATGTACCAAAGTTTCCAACATGATTTTCCAGCTCTAAAATGGACCCTCCAATAACAACAATGGCAGAGCTGCTGTTAATGGCTAGTTCTCATTGTCTTGCCAAGGCAAAATGGAATGGGCATGGAGAAGAAACTGCTTTGGTTGACAATCTGTATCTGGAAATAAATATGGAAAGTGTGGTCATGTTGATCCTTCTGGATCTCTCAGCTACCAAATCTTTCTGGACAGTCTTAAGGAGTTGGGAATAGAAGGCACTATTTTGCCATGATTCCACACCCACCTGACAGGACAGTTCCAGAGGATAGCATTGGGTGATCTCTGCCTTATCTCGAAATTATCCTAGCTAGGGACACTGCAAAGTTCCAGCTTGTCCCCCAATGCTATTTAATATCTATGTTCAGCAGCTGGGGAAATTGTTCATCTGGCTGAAGTGCAATGCCATCAGTATGCTGGTGACACCCAACTCTATTTTTCTTTTTCATCAAATCCAGGAACAGCAGTGGATTCCTTGAACCAGTGCTTTGCTACTGCTATAGGTTAGATGAGGACTAATAATAAACTGAATCCAGACAAGACCAAAGTTGATGGGTGTTGATTGTGCTTGTGTACTTGAGGAACTTCCCCAGTTCTAGATGGGGCCATGCACCCCTCAGGCATGCAATTTAGGGGTGCTTTGAGACTCAGCTTTGCTCCTGAAAGCCCAGCAGGTGTTGGCTGTAGCTAACCTTTTATGAACTACATTTCATACAACAGTTGAGAGCTTTCCTTGACAACCAAGATATGGCAGCTGTGTTGCATGTCCTAGTGACTGTTTAGATAGATTACTTTAATGTGCTTTATGTGGAGCTGCCTTTGATTATGACAACTCAGCTAATGCAGAATTCAGCTGCATGTCTGCTGACAGGCAGTAGCAATAAGAAGCATATATTAGTGCAACAGTTGTTTGTATGTACTAGCTTCCAAAAAGCTTGTGTAATTACAGTAAACGAGCAAAGTCTGGTGATCATATGTTGGCTTATTCCATTCTTACCAAATTCCATTCTTATTGGCTTATTTCGTTCTATCAACCACATCTTCTTAATAAGCCCCAAGTTTTCCTGCATATATCCTCTCTCATCCCATCACTTACATTTTTAATGCTTAGTCTTTCCATTCTTGGGAGGGGGCATCCTTGATTGTGCCTCTCCCATTTCCCATATACGCCCCATTTCCAATATACATCACCATCTCCTACCTGGTTGTTTTTCTCCCTGATGGGAGGGCAGCATTTGTAGTAGGTGCCTCCTGGAGGAATGCATTCAGATGTCAGGTTGAGGTAGTGGTGGGTAGTTTCCACAGTGATTGGTGCTCCCTTTTGACGAGCATCATTGATGATGGGCATGGCTTGAGCAGAGGAAAGATTAATGATGTGGCATGGTATCCTGTTAGGTAGGAAGCACAGGACAATTAAACCTTCATTGATCTCTCTCTCAATTTAGTTTGTCACTTAACTCCGTGGTTTCTGGGGCTGATGGAGATTGGTTCTATGGCGAGTGTAGCATTTACTCAAGAGAGGGCAGATCTGAACAAGAATGTTCAAGAGGTAGGGGCATAATATATTATAGGACATATCTACAAATGAAACCAATTTGCTACATGTGAAAAAAAGCTGTTTCCACATTTCTTTTCTGAATTATCCCCCCCCCCCCCAATATGTGTTAATTTAAAATCTTCTAATGTTTTGTCCATGTGATGTGTATAATTAGCAGACCCTCTTGCAGGAGGTGTGTGCCTAGATAAGTACACATGGGTTTCCTAGTTTTGGATTCTGCTCTGTTTCCAAGATTTAATTAACTGGTCTGGCTGAGTTGAAGAACCCTGCCCCTCACACCAGGGTCCCAATCCAGATTGGCTCCCCCATGCCTACAATTTACTTTTTAAAAGCCTTTCACACAATTGCTAATTGCATGAATAGCATCTCATCTGGTTTGGACCTCACTTCTAACCTAAGCTAGACATTAAAATATATATCTATATATATCAAGCGGGTAACAAGGTCATTGCCTCACTTGTACTGGAGGCAGAGCTCAGCAATGGTGATAGTGGCCTCCACTTCCATGGTGTCAGGGTGTGAATCCAAAAAAGTGCTGTACTCCGTGGTGTCTGTGTGAGAGCAGGAGAAAAAAAGATAAAGATACCCACTTTCATCCTATAAAATTTAATACTGCTGCCATAAGGCAAGGGTGGGGAACCTCTAGCATGCAGGCTGAATGTAGCCATCCAGGCATCTCAATCCAGGCCACCCAGCTCTCCATGCCCCTCAACAGCCCTGCTCTATGCCCTCCTCATGTGCCCTAAAATCAGGCTGGTGAAGCAGGGTATTGGACTTTGGCTACTAGGCTCAGTGTCGGCTCCAGGTTTTGAAGGCCCTTGGACAAGGCCCCCTCAATCAGCAGGCCTACCTTCTCACCACCATTGTCAGCAGCTGCTATTGCTCCTCATCCTCTTTCTCATCATTGCTTCCACTTGCTTGCTTGACAGGCAGAGAGCCAGTGAGCAGGTAGGCTGGGGCATCTACTGCTCCTCCTTCTCACCACCTCCATCATCTGGGCCAGAGCAAGGGCAGGTGAACAAGCAGGTTGAAATGGTGAAGAGGAGGAGCAACTCTAGCAGGCTTCTGTCAGTGAATCCCTGGTGAGGTGTGGGCCCTTCGTAGGTGCCCAACCAGACACTCTGTCCCTGATTCACTTGTCTATTCCGCCTCCCCTGGCTGCAGGGGAAGTGAAGCCACTTCCTCCATGGCTGGTACGTACTCCAGTGGGGCTGGTGAAGCAGGGACAGAATGCCCTGCTTCATCTGTATAATGTAGCTGATTAGGCTGGAGAAGGAGAGCCTTCTGTCCCTGCTTCACCACCCTGATTAGCTTCTGTGCAAGCACTGCCCAAGCCAGCTGCACCTGCACCTGCCACTGCCTGTGCTTCTCTGTGGGGGCGAGGTCAGCAGGAAACAGGAGCTGGGGGTGGGAGCTGCAGCCAGCAATCAAGAAGCAGTGCCCTCATGCCAGAATAAATTTGTTAGTCATTAAGGTGCTACAAGGGCTCTTTGTTTTTTTCCTTTCTCAGCAGTCCATTGAAAATTAAAGGTGCCACAATGAGGCCCAGAGTACAGTACAGGTTCTGCTTTGCAGAAGCATACGAAAAACGTGGTCTCTCACTTAACATCAAAAAAACCAAAGTGCTTCATCAGCAAGTGAAAGCTAACCCTTTGGTGATGCCATCTATCCAGCTTGATGGGACAATACTGGAAAATGTCGATCATTTTCTCTATCTTGGCAGCTATCTTTCTGTTACAGCTAACATCGACAGTGAAATCCAGCATCGTTTGAGCTCCGCAAGTGCCGCGTTTTCTCGAATGAAACATAGAGTGTTCGAGGATCGGGATATTTGTAAGAAGACCAAAACACTGGTTTATGAAGCCATTGTATTACCAACTTTATTGTATGACTGCGAAACATGGACTATCTATAAAGGTCACTTCCACCTCCTTGAAAGATTTCATCAACGTTGCCTCCGGAAAATCCTGCGAATTACTTGGGAAGATAGGCGAACAAATGTCAGTGTACTGGAAGAAGCAAAGACTACTAGCGTTGAAAAAATGATCCTTCAACGCCAACTTCAGTGGACCGGTCATGTTGTTCAAATGCCTGACTGCCGTCTCCCAAAGCAGTTATTTTATTCCCAACTCAAGGATGGAAAGCGGAATATCGGTGGTCAGTATAAGAGGTTTAAAGATGTTCTTAAGGCTAATCTAAAAAAAAATGCAATATAAACATTGAGAACTGGGAAGCTCTGGCCCATGAACACTTTAACTGGAGGTTGGCCTTTCACAAAGGTTCTATGGGCTTTGAAGAAGCTTGAGTGCAAGGTGAAAGGGAGAAACGTGCTAAGTGAAAAGCACGTCAAATGAATCCTTTACAAGACCATCTTCCATCTGGTAATCTGTGTCCTCACTGTGGGAAGCTGTGTGGATCTAGAATTGGCCTCCACAGTCACTTACGGACCCACCCATCGCTAGAGTCTACACAATCTTCTTTAGAATTTCCTCCTTTTATCCTGGAAGACAATCTTACTCGGTCACGAGTGATCGCCTGATGATGATGATGATGATGATGATGATGATGATGATGATGACAGTACAGGTGGTGGCATTCCTCCGCCACCCACCGGTGGTAAGCCAGCAGCAGCACGGATGGTGCTGGAAGCCCATAGGTGTGTGTGAGGGTAAACTTGGAATTGGTCCTGTTGGCTTCAATTCCGGGGCTCCAGGAAGAGAGCTTACAAAGATTATGGATGGTTCTAGCTATTGGAAACTGGCCCTTGGCATCATCTCTTTGCACCTACCTTACCCAAATGACCACTAGGGGCATTGGGAGTAGAGCAGGTAGGGATACCTGCTTTCCTTACTCTTTGACCTCTACTTCCTGCTGCCTCTGACACTAGTCTGACACTCTTAGGGGGTCTTTGTTCTGTGGTCACTCTGACTTCTTGTTCTCTACCTGAGCAGTCATGCTGCTGCTCTTCCCATGCGCTCATCCCATGGTTTTCTAGATAGAATTAAGTGTTAGGCTTTCCCATCCAAATGTACCTTTCTTAATAAACCCTTTAAAGACTTCTTTTATACTAAGCTACAGCCTCTGAGTCATTTGTCCCCTGAAACTGGGACATACCAAATGTGGGATTAAAGGCCCACAGGGCAATTCCAATGTGCTCACTCTGCTAACAGAGAACTTCTAACAGGGTTCTCCCAAAAATACCCCAACACTAGCAAGATGCGCTTGAGTGCATTAAAATAGATGTCCTTTTGTTAGGACAGGCGCTCCCAACTCCCTGCACATCACAGGAAGATTGTACCCATTTCTTGTGCAACTCAAATCTTCCTCCATCCTATGTCATAAAAAGGAGGTCGTTTGGAATATTTCAAGTGTTTCTCTCTAGAAGGTTCAGTTCACTGCCAAGGGATGCTGCTTCCTTGCTGTCTCCTCTGTTATCCACCCTCTCTTATCCACCCCTTTTATGGTGTCTCCTCTGTTATCCATCTCTTTGTTGGTGTAAAATATGCTCTAAGCTGAGCAAACAATTCAGTTTACTGGAATACAAAGGAATGGCCAGGGGCATGTGACGAAGGGGGGCAATGCATCCATGTCTCCTGGCAGGCATATCTGGTGGGGAAAGGAAAGGTACTGGCCAGAGAATGAGCATTATACATACCCTCCAGGACCGGCATCGGCTCATTTGGCTCCTGTTCTGCATGGAACTGGATAGAGAGAGTCCCAAATGGAAATAATGTTTAACATCGATTTTCTTAAAACAGCTGCTACAAGATAACAATTCAACAAAACACCCTTCCTTTAAAAAAAAAAAAAAGTTCAGCTGAACTGTCACCTCAAGTGCTTAATTTAAAGAAGGGAAGTGTTTTCTTGCACTAAGAAACCCCCCCCCCCATACTGAGGTACCAATCATAACAGCACCTCCCATTTCATAGAATCATAGAAAAGTAGAGTTAGAAGGGGCCTACAAGGCCATTGAGTCCAACCCCCTGCTCAATGCAGGAACCCAGGTCAAAGCATCCCTGACAGATGGCCGTCCAGCTTCACCTTGAATGCCTCCAGAGTGGGAGAGCTCACCACCTCCCTAGGTAATTGGTTGGTTCCATTTTCTTATTGCTCTAACAGTCAAAAATTTTTTCCTGATGTTCAGGTGGAATCTGGGTTCCTGTAACTTGAACCCATTATTCCGTGTCCTGCAAACTGGGATGATCGAGAAGAGATTCTGGCCCTCCTCTGTGTGACAACCCTTCAAGTACTGGAAGAGTGCTATCATATCTCCCCTCAGTCTCCTCTTCTGAAGGCTAAACATGCCCAGTTCTTCCAGCCTCTCCTCATAGGGCCTTGTTTCCAGTTCCTTTATCATCTTTGTTGCCCTCCTCTGAACCTTCTCCAGTTTGTCTACATCCTTCCTAAAGTGTGGTGCCCAGAACTGGATGCATTACTCAAGATGAAGCTTAACCAGTGCTGAGTAAAGGAGAATTATCACTTCACGCGATTTGGAAGCTATACTTCTATTAATGCAGCCCAAAATAGCATTTCTGGAACTTACTCCTGGGAAAGGATTTACTCAAGTTTGACAGAGATGCTGCCTATTGCCCTGAAATCCAGGTACTCCACAATAAAATATTCTGTAGCAGTATTGTATGGCTTAACTAAATGTTGGGCCTTGGTTCTTTTCTCCCTTGCACACGTTAGGTGAACAGTAATCCCCAAGAGTAAGGAAGTGTGAGGTGTTGCCATCCAGATTCCAGATTAGGGATATGATGGAACAGAGAAGATACAGGGACGGCCTAAGACTTTTTGTTGCCTGAGGCAGAGCAGCAAATGGTGGCCCCTCCCCAAGTCAATGGTACCCAAGGCAGGCTGGTTATTTTGGCATCAGAGGCAGAAAATCTCACAAGTGCCTCCTTCCCCCTCTCTAGCAGTAAAAATACAATACAGTCATGCCTTGGATTGAGAGCATAATTCGTTCCGGAAACGTGCTTGTAATCCAAAATACTCTTATATCAAAATGAAATCCCCCCAAAAAAATTTGTACAGAGATTTTTAATTTAAGCCGTACTACAGTACTTGTATTGCAGGACGTCGCTTGTATATCAGGTCAAAAATAAATAAATAAATAAATATTTAAAAATTTGCTTGTCTTGCAAAACGCTCTCAAACCAAGTTACTTGCAATCCAAGGTATTACTGTATTAATAAATTAAGGAGCTAACCATTTACTACCCTTGCATGGCACTGAGGGCGTTTCCAGATGATGCTTTTATAGTGATATCGCCCTGCCTCATTCACAGACTTTAAGGGGCGAGGGATCCCAATAACATAATCTTCCACTCATAACCCTCCCATGTTTTCTGTTTTTTTTTCCTTACAGCAGAAAATCAGTCAAGAAAAAAGATGGAATTGCTACACAGTGCCTCTGAGTAATAGTGCTAGGATTCTTCCATCTGGAAGCACCCTTATCCTGTGGTTGCCCTGCCTTATTCATGGAATTTTACAGGGGGTTCCAGTTGTTGTAACCCTCCTGTGTTTTCCCACTGCTTTTCCCATCTCTTTTCTTTCAAAAACAAAACAAAAACAACAACACTGAGGAAAAGTTGGAATAGCTGTCCATCTAGAAGCACATTTAATACTTATGTTTTCAATTTATTAATGCTTCAGCCATAGGCCAATCGCATATAAAATATATACAAAATATATAAAACCTTATAAAAGTACTATAGCATAGAGAAATAATCATATAAGAGCATCCCCATAACAGTCAACTGCGATCTCAGTAATAAATCTTGCCTGAATTTTCATTGCTGCCATAGAAAAAAGAGAAATCTTGTGGATTATCCTAGAATCAGTGTCAGACAGAAGGTAGAAAATCCTTTCTGTAATGGTATTTTAGAATGTAAATAAGACAAAATAGAGCCAATAAATTTTGTTCTCGGTTCCAAATATAATGAGCAGAAAAACAAGTCGTGCAGCAAATCCTCAATTTCTGGACCCCCACAAATACACAAACATAGAGCAGGGGAATATGAGAATAACTGCCATCAATCATAGCTATAGGCATAGTTTGAAAGCGAAGTGCTGTAAATGCTTGCCTAAGTTTTAAAGATGTAAGCTTTACAAGGTAAATAGCCCTTTGATGATCAATCTATACCATATTGAAAATTTAGAATTGTTAATAGCCTGTCTGTCCAGCTGTGCACCATGATCAAAAATATATTCACAAATTTTCTCTTTCGAATTTAAGATGGAAAAGTTTTCAAATAAGGCAGGGTACAATTGAAGCAACTTATGATATCTTAAACTCCAACTTCTGCAGTTTAATAACTGTTAAAAACGTAACTTGGGGAATACCCTGACTGGAGAATCCTTTACCATTCTCCACTCCAGTAATTAAACAAGATAAAATGTATACGAGATCTAATAGAAGGGTCCATCTAGAAGCACCCTTAGGATCAGCTGCTTGAGATGGCCGCCTCACTCTGCCTAATGCTAGGACCAGCCCTGTGAAGAGAATTTCAAGAGAAACAGCAAACACAGGTACGCAAGCTCAAGGGTGCTTGAGCAGAAGCAGAAGAGCACAGGTTCTTACCAGGAGCACACAGTCTATGTCTTGCAATTCATTCATTGCCATGTGTAAATCATGCAGACGCACATGGGCAAAATCCTCCACACCAGTGGCCATCAGGAAGCACTGAAATCCAGGAACACCAGCCTTCAGCATTGGCAGGAGCTCAGCCTAACACAGACAGCACAAGGAAAAGTGCTCAGAATTCCAGGGAGCGTGAGGTTTTATTTATTTATTTATTATATTTATATCCTGCCCTTTCTCCTGCAAGGAACCCAAGACAGCTTACATAATCCTCCTCTCCCATCTTATCCTCACAACAATCCTGTGAGGTAGGTTAGGCTGAGAGTCAGTGACTGGCCCAAGGTCGCCCGGTGGGCTTCATGGCTGAGTGGGGACTAGAACCCAGATCTTCCGAATCCCAGTCCAACACTCTAACCACTACACCATCCTGGCTCTCTTAACAAAATAGAAAGCATGCTAATGAGATGAGAGGAACAGAAGAATGGCTGAGGTGTATGTTAAGTTCTGTTTTCTTGCAATTCCTGCGTGTATCCTGCTACATTTAGAGCAAAACCAAGTGTGAGCGTGGGCAAGTCCCAGCATGATCAGCCCCATATCTCTGAAGAGGATCAACTAAATATTGCAGCAGAGCAGGTCACATTGGAATGAAAGGGGGTTATTTTGCAAGAGGGAATAGGGCACCATAAACCCAGTATTTGCTTGCAATTAACAGGAGCAACTCTGCTTCATTGTAGCAGGGCATAATTCCATGTTTTAAATGAGTGGCTCCAAAGCTTGTTTTGAACATGCATATTGGCGACAGATGAGCCCATAAATCAATGGTCCTCCTGACTGTAGACCCTTCCCCTTTCTTGATACAAAGGTGTGTGTTACCATCCTCCCACCCCGCCACCCTGCCCGGGAAATCCATCTAAGGAGACGGCCTTTGGGAGACTCTGTTAACATCAGAGCCTTAATTGCAAATGGATTAAGGCCTCATTGATCTGACAGCTACACTCCATAAGGCATTTAGAACATGTCTCAGGGGCTGGAGGGAGCTTTCTTTCTTTCTTTCTTTCTTTTTAAAGACTGCGATTTTGGGAAGAATTACAGGGATCTCAGCTTCCATTTAAAATAACCTTTCTCACTTATATGTAAGGTTTTGGTACCTCCCAACAGGCCCCAGAATACTTGAGCCTTCACGGCTGAGTTTTTTGTATGTAAGAATAGTAAGTATAATTTTGGCCCTAAATAATGCACATCTGGAAGCATAAGCAGGGACTGGCTTGCAGACTGTATATGAGTCTGAAAAAGACATCCATGTAAACATGTTCACATTATAAAATGCATGCATCTTCATAGTCATTTGTGGGGGTGAGGCTGCAATGTGAGAAGCGACTTAGGACTTCTCATGCAGGGAAAGAGGTTCCCACCACTCTCCTCTGTACCAGGTCAGAGTGTCTGTCTTCCTGTAGAAGTTTTATTGATGATTGACTGATTGACTGTCTTCCTCATTTTATGTGGTGACTGGCTCCAGGCAACATC
This sequence comes from Shinisaurus crocodilurus, assembly GCA_021292165.1. NCBI lineage: Eukaryota > Metazoa > Chordata > Lepidosauria > Squamata > Shinisauridae > Shinisaurus > Shinisaurus crocodilurus. The sequence continues at coordinate 60,395,673 of CM037878.1, forward strand.
TGATAGGGCAAAGCATTCTGTCAAAAGCAGGGTATGCAGAAATACTCTCCCCCTCAAGTCAAAAGGCAGGGGAGCCTAGAGTGGGTTGCAATTTTTTTCTACTGGGAATTTAAAATAATAATAATATGTGTACTAATTGTATAATAATTTTATGTCTCTCAAAGGGGTCAGAAATCAGGAGGAAAATACAAAGATCAGCTATTTTCCCCAACCAGCAGGTACTACGGTATATGAAAGGGGAAATTGTACAGAGTTCCTTTTCTCACACCACCAATTAATTACAATTCGTCCATATGTATTAGGAGACAGGGCTTCCAAGTCAACTAATTTGCTTTTCAGACATACCTTGGGCCTTACCATCTCTTATTTATGAAACTGAGCACTGCTTCCAAAACCCTTGCATAGGATACAGCAGGGGTAGAGAACTTCTAGCCTATTGACCAGATGCAGTCCACAGGAATTTTGGATCCAGACTGTAGCCGCCCCTCCAACCATAATAATGGGGCAGAATCTACCATCCATTCATAGCCTCTCATATTGAACGAATTGTTCCGGAACACTTCTATTTCTGGAATACTCTCTGTTTCTCATGTCTTTACAACCCAATCTCCAAAGTAAATAAGACACAGGGGAGGTGATGCAGTTACAAACCTGATTTCCAGGTATCATGCCACCCCAAAAGGCAACGTCTATATGGCACTGCCCCTTGGCAGACTGGAACTTGGTATCAAGGGCAGACAAGGTTGTTGTTGGAGGACAGGAGTACCTGGGGGGGGGGGATGAAAGAGAGGAAGCTGTAACCTGGAAAGTAACTAAATTGTGTCCAGGTTCATTTCTAACCCAGTCTGTCTGCCAGTCTTGGAGCACAGTTGGTAATGCATCTTAATATATCCTAATAGCAAACTCATTCTCTGAGTCTGGATCCTTATATACCCAAATTGGCACCATGCACACACAAGAAGGGAGGTAGCAGCAAGCTTGGTGGAACCACAAGATTTGCAGAAAGTTAGCACACATAGTTCTCCCTCCTCCTCACATTTTTATCCTCACAACAACCTACCTGTGAGGTAGGTTAGGCTGAAAGAGTGAGTAACATGCCCCAAGGTCACCCAGTGAGCTTCATGGCTGAGTGGGGATTTCCAAATTAGCCTTGATATTTTCTCTTTGTTAGCTGCCTTGAATGATTAGGAAATTTATGTATGAGTGGATGTAGCATAAATTTGTTAAACTAATGAATAGATAACTACTACAGCACAGTGGCTCTCGGTGTTAATGTTTGGGGTGTGTGTGTGTGGTTTTTGGTGATGTGGTATAGTTATGTATGTCCTTCCAAGGAAAAGCCATGGATTTTTGGTGTGGAAACTGAATGTTCATGCACACTTGGTTACCTGCTACAGCACCTGGATATGACCAGTAGCTGGCACTGCAGGACCACAGATGGCATTTTAGGAATTATTTATGCACAGCAAAAACAAAAAACAAAACTGGCTCTTGCAGCCAGAAGAGAAGCCTTCACTACCCAGAGTGGTGTGGTGTGTTTTTTTTTTGCCCAGGATGTTTTTTAGCCACAGATCCCAGAAATCTGTAAGATGGGCCGGAGCCCATGGCTAGGAAAGGAAGTTCATGTTGTGATACAGAAAACAACAAAGACAGTGGGTTGCATCCAGTGCAGTGTGAGCTCAAGGATGCTCATTCAAGGGGAATTCCAACCTGCTCATCCCCAGTAGAGCCCCTTTGGAAAGCCTCTCCTGTCAGGACCCTCAGGAAATACCTGGGATGTGTGTAGGGCAAGGGGCTACAGTGAGACCGGGGAACTGGGGAAAAGTGGGCAGAGGCAGAGACTTACACTGCCTATACTCATTTACATTGTGGTTTTTAAGCAATAGAAGTCAACTGAGCTGGAGAATCTCCTTGAGCATCCTGCACTAAAATAAGAAAACCCTTATTCCCTCCCTCCAGCCCTCTGGTACCGTACAATGGCATGTCAATAATGGTGGTGATGCCTCCTGCAGCTGCAGCCTTAGTCACCGATGTAAATCCCTCTGGAGCTGGATGTCCAGGCTCACAGATATGCACATGAGGGTCTATTATCCCAGGCATGACCACAAGGTCTCCAACATCTAGTATCTGTAGACAGAAGAGGTCACAAGACTTACAGGTAATTGCAGAACATTCTAAGGTTGCCTTCATGGATATGGGCCCCTAAGATGCTTGCATCCTGTGCAAGCTCTTGTTTTTTTAAAAAGCTGGATTTTAATTCCACACACAGTTTAATAATTTAGCCTTGTGGGTGCTATAGAAAGCTTTAAGAATTATGGCACAGTATTTAAAAGGGTAAGACACTAGTAGGAAACACACTTTAAAATCTTGCAAACATACGTAATTCAGTATGGAGTGAAAAGGCAGTCTTAAACCCATTAATTCTGTACTGGATTGTGGTCCACAACAGTTAGGATTTCTAAGAATGCTTCATAGTTTATTGGATCATTTGGAGTCAGTGGTACCATCAGGGCAGGACTTTGGGGCAGATGTCCAGACAGAGCCCCACTCCGCAGAATTAGCAGTGCCCCTAAATACAACAGGGCTGATACATTACCACCTCAAGAGAGCCCCTGTCCCAGACAAGACCATTTGAAGTAAGTGCAGCAATATTCATTACCATCTAACGAGCCCCCCCCCCCCGCATAAGACTATAAGATGGTGGGGGGAGAGAAAGGGTGTCAACACCATTAGGTCCAGAGTCAAAAATTATGTAACAGCACCAGTCTTGGGTGTTAGCAATGATAGACTCCAGCTAACAGGCATGTTGGAAATAACAAGAAGACTAACGAGAAGACTCATCAGTGAGAGACTTGCTGATTACAACACACCATGAATCATTTCCAAAAAGTACCTCTTTGTAGCAAACAGTACATAATTTGTCAGTCAGTAAATTGCCTTGTGTGTGCTAGGAAAGCTCAACCACTCCTCCCCAAATATCCTAAGAGTTCTAGATGGCATCACTACCATGCTGCGATGCATCCATCAGTCGTGGTATTCCCAAATTCATCCAGAATGCATACCAATTCTGTTGCAAATCCATGAATATAACATGCAAATTTGCAATGCAACCTTTCCTTTTCTGCTAAAGTTCCTTTCATTGTGAATCTGGATGCTGCACTATTCCAAGACCCTCAGTCTTATTCCTATGCTGGAGTTTTCAATGAAACACCAGATTCTGATTTATGTTAATTATAGGCAACCTTTATTTTTAATTTCACTGATCCAGCTTCCCATAGGCAAAGAGGGAATATCAGGGAATGGAAAAGAATGGATTCCTAATGTGTTTAGTGAATGACCCTTTGTATGAGTGGATTAATTCAGGCATAGCAACTGTTCATCTCCTCCCTACCTCCTGGAAATTCATTGACTATCAGTGGCTCAGTCAGCTGCATCTTGTCATTCCTGATTAATTTGTGTCTTTCTTTTACTCTCCCATTATTGTGCATTCCCCAAGGATGCTCTCATTATCTAGAATTTATTAGTGTGCAAAACAGACCTCATAGTCAATTTCATGCATTTGTGTCTTAAATGAAAAGGAGGAAGATGGAAACAACAAAGGGCATATTTACACTACAAATTTATGACAGTTCACACAACACGGCAACCCATCGCGGGTAACTAGCCAGGGTGGGTCATCGTGCTATGTGAACCTGGATAGTGTCCCACAGGTTGGCTTATTTTGGGGCAACGAGCAACCCTGCCAACCCATGGTTTGTGCTAGGGGTTGTTGGACCCATGATGGGTTGGCGTGTCATCCGAACTTGGCACACCAATCCTATCACGAGTCCAGGGAAGCGGCAAGCAAGAGGCACCTTGGAGCAACCGTCTCTAGCTTGCTCTCCCTGCTGTGATTGCTTTTGTGACTGCTTTTGTGGTTGCTGCGGCTTCCCCCCCCTTTTTTTGGAGATTGCTTTTCGTGATCTCCAGAGTGACAGCCAGTGACAACCCCTCCAAAGTGTCCAAGAGACACACTGGAGGGGCTGTCACTGGAGGAGGGGGGTGGAGGTGTGCACTGGCCCACAATGTGCCCGATTGTCTGTCAAGCACATTGTGGGCCCTGGGGCAATCAACCCACAATGCGTGGCTTTATTATTATTTATAATAATAAATAAACCAAACAAACACTAGAATATAGTTCTCTCAGGAGCTGAAGGTCTCTTCAGGAGCTGATGGCACAAGCTCCCAGCCTGGGTTTATCCCCTTCTCTCTTCCCTCAGGCACCCACAATGGGTTGTTGTGCGAAGCTGGAACGATTTCCCCAGGGTGGCTTCTTCGTAGGCAACAAGCCACCCCAACAGCCCATGGTCTGTTGTAGGGGTTGTTGTACTCACGATGGGTTGTTGTGTCATCTGAACTTAGGTGACTGACCCTATCATGGGTACGGGGAATCGGCTACAGAGCCACTTAGCAAGAGTGGCAAAAAAACTCTTGCCACTCTTGCCAAGTGGCTCCTAGTCAACTGCTGCCCCCAAAGTGCCCAAGCAGCACTTGGAGACAGCTGGCATTGGCTCCCTTGTCCCCACACCGTGATTGTGAGCTGTTTCGGGCTTGCCGTGTCCCCTGCCCCCTTTTCCATTTTGATAGCCACTGAAAGCCCTTCAAAGTGCCTGAGTGACACCTTGCAGGGGCTGTCAGTGGCTGGCAGAACCTTTCTTTTTTTAAAAAAACTGCAAAAAAAGTGCTTTTATTTTTTAGGCACATTGGCGCAACTGCGAACCTTTGCAGTTGCATGACTGTAGGGATTTGGAGCCTCGGCTGGAGCAATATCCTAGGGATGCCTGCTGCCAAGGTGCAGCAGGTACCAACCATGGGCATTGCCCAGAAGAGGTTCCAAATTGTTGCCCCCCCCCTGGTTTCTCTTGACAGCTGTCAAAAGGTGAGCTGTCAAGAGAAACCAAAGGTGCAAGTGATCTTTGCATGCGAAAAGGGGGTGTTTGGGGATTTACACCCCCTTCTCAGCAAGATCCTCATCTCCCCCCCACAGCTAGTCCACATGCTGGTACACATTTGGAAGGAGGGGGAGGGAGTGGGCCAACAGCCCACAGTGAGCCCGATCATGTGTCAGGCTCAACGTGGGTTGTTTCACCAACAACCAACCCACTTTGGCTTATTGCCAGGGTGGGTTAGCGTGACGTGAGAATATGCCCAAAGTAGCCCCCCCCGGAAGGTGGGGGAGGGGCTACCCCAGCAGTTTTCTCAGCATTAGTCCATGCCAGCATTCAGTTACTCAGTAACACTGCAGAGCTATATTTTCATATTTTAATGTGAACTCCATACTGAACGGCAGGAGATTCAGAACAGACAAACGGACATACTTCTTCACACAGCACATTAACTAGGTGGAATTCACTGCAACAACAATAACAACAAAATTTATTTCTTACCCGCCTCTCTACTTGGATCAAGGCGGGGAACAACAATAAATATGAAATATATAAACTGGTTAAAACATAGTAAATATTATTAAAACATTCTTAAGTACTTTTTAAAATATCCTAAAATTCCTAAGGTTCCACTGGGTAGGCCTGCCAGAAGAGATCAGTCTTTTTAATGGCCTTTTTAAATGCCAACAGATTATTCAGTGGACGAGTCTCCTCTGGCAGGCTATTCCATAGTCTGGGAGCAGCAGAAGAGAAGGTCCTCTGGGTAGTACCCATCAGCCTGGTCTTGGCTGACTAGAGTAAATTCCTTCCAGAGGACCTAAATGTGCGGGGCAGATTGTATGGGAGAAGGCGATCCTGCAGGCATCACAAGATGTGGTGATGACCACCAATCAGATTACTTTAAAAGGAGAATAGACAAATTCATGGAGGATAAGGCTGTCAATGCCAAGTAGTCATGATGGCTATCTACTACCTCTAGGATCAGAGGCAGAATGCCTCTGAATGCCAGTTGCTGGGGAGGGTTATTCCTCTCATGTCCTGCTTTTTGGCTTCCCATAGACACCTGATTGGCCACTGTGGGAAACAGGATGCGGGACTAGATAGGTCTGATTGAGCAGGGTTCATTAACTTATTTATTTGACTTATACCCCACCTTTCTACCAAAAATGGTGGGTTCTTCTCACATTCTTACTGCTGGCCATATCTCACACTACATGATGACTTACATGCATAGATTATTTTTGTAGGAAAGAGAACCAGTAGTGTTTCTTCCTAAATTTAACATACAAACTAGGCAGTGAGAGAAACTCATGGGCTGCTCATGGACAATTCAGAAACAGAAAAAAGATGTGTCAATTATTAGCCAAGAAATATGGACAACACTGTCAGCAGCAGCAGGCACTGATAAAAGGTCACTGGCCAGGCAACCAAAAGTTCAACCTGCAGGGGAAAAGTGATTAAAAAACAACAACACCGTACCATGGCTTGTACCCAATGCATTAGTTGTGAATTTGATTCACTACTCCTCACTCACATTATGACCATAGGGCCTCATTCTCCACTCAGTTTCACTGAAGTCAATGGAGTCATGGCAGCGTAAAACCTGTGTAACCGAGTGGAGAATTAGACCCCAGGGATGCAATGTTTGGTGTTGGGATAGTTCTCTTCTGCAAGCTGCCTCATGTAAGCTCTCCAAATACTGGGCTCTGGAATATCTTTTCCTTTCTCTGTCATAAAAGGCCTGGGAGCTGGCTATCTGAAGGAGTTCCGGGTTCTAGTTCTCACTCATTCATGAAGCTCACTCGGTGACTGGGCCAGTCACTGACTCTCAGCCTAACCTACCTCACAGGGTTGTTGTTGTGATGATAAAATGGAGAGGAGAAGAATTATGTAAGCCACCTTGGGTTCCTTGCAGGAAAACATGTGGAATATAAATATAATAAATAAATAAATGGTGCCCCATATATACGGAATACCCTCTCCAAAGAAGCTCACTTTGCACCCACCTTGATGTTTTTTAGTGCCACTGGAAGACCTTTATTTGCCTAGGCATTCCAACATGTTTTATAGCTGGTCAGTTGTGTCTTTTACCGCTTGCTGGATTTGAAGGATTTACTGACTTTGCTGGTTCTTGGCTGATGCTTCTGTGATTTGTATTGATTTTATGTAGTGTTTTATTATATTACATTGATTGCTTTTGTTGCAAATAGCCCTGGCAGTTTTGCACTGTAGGGCAGCCTATGTATTAAATAAATAAATACAATTTTTATTTGTTTGTTTCATTTTTATCCCACTTTTCTTCCAAGGAGCTCATGATGTCATCCATGGTTCCCTCCAACTTAATTTGTACAACAACCCTGCAAAGTAGGTGCGGCTGAGAGGTGTTGATGGGCCAAAGGCCACTGAGTAAAGTTCATGGCTGAGTGGAGATTTTAACCTGCACTTTCTCCACCCTACTCCAACACTCTATGTTGTGTGGGCAACCTTTGCCCTATGTTGGCTCCCATATTGTATTTATCTGTTCTCAGGCCAGTCATAATTGGATTGTTTAAGATAGCCTTCCCCAGCCCGGTGCCCTCCAAATGTTTTGGACTTCAGCTCCCATCAGCCTGGGCCATCATGGCCAAAGATCAGGAATGCTGCAAGTCATAGTCCAAAACATCTGGAGGGCACCAGGTTGGGGGAGGATGGTTTAGGAGGAGGAGAGATGCATAACAGATGTAAGTGATGTCTCACAATGTAACTTCATGGAGCAGTAGCTATTAGCTTGGAATTGCAGACAAGAATGGGGTAAGTGTAATCTAGAGCTGGTTCAGAATTTAACATCAGCACAGACTAACAACATAACATTCTGCAGGTGAGGTGACATGGGGTGGGGTGCATATGCATTTGAAACATTTCAAAAAATATCAGTGCTATCTAATGTTGGACTTTTGGCACTGTTGATATCTTAAATGGTTCAAAATAATTGGGAAACGGAATACGTATGTCCATAAAATATTCTCGAATGTTCATTTCCATATCCAATGGTCTATGTTTGAAACCTCAACACTTTTTATAACAATAATATTTTCATATGACATATATTTTGTTTCAATTTTCAGTCCATCTATCAGAGTTTACCATTGACCTAAATAAGGCTACGTCGTTGCACCTGACTGGCAAATTGCACCCGATATCCTATGGATTTTATTCCCCGTCCAGATAAACATGTAGCTCACTATCTTTGTTTAGTTCCTACTCACTGCCCGTAACTAGATTCCTTCCCTGATTAATTTAGGGTAGTCTGGCCAAAGTTATCCATGCTCTGGTAATCTCCCCTTTAGACTGCTCTAATGCACTGTATGTGAGGCTACCTTGGAAGACAGCTAAGAAACTGCAGCTATTAAAGAATGTAGCTGCTAGAATACAAATGAACCTGTCACTGGGAACACATCTTGCCAAATTATCTCAAATAAAGTAAATTCTTCCATTGAATTGCACCCTGACCCAAATCAATGGATCCCCCCCCAGCTTAATTGCCATGCAGGGGAAGATTTATTTTATTTTATTTTATTTTATTTGGGGGGTAGGGTGGTGGTGGTGGTGTGTTGCAACATGCAGGAAGGGGAGAGATAACCCTTCCCTCCCCAACTGCGATTTGAAAATTGTGCCCTGGACCAATGGACATTCATGGCTCTGTGGAATATATCTGGGCCCCTGGGAAATAGATCTGGGGCTGGGGACCTAGGAACACCACTGCTTGAGATCCCAGTACGTAAAGGAATGCGGCCTAATATTGCATCGACCTGCCCAGTCATCTGCCAGTGTTCTCCTCTGAGTACCCCTGCCATTTGAGGTGAGGCAGGTGACAACTGCTGCTGTTTGTTTTTAATCTGTGGTTTTAAATTTTAAATTTTATATTGTATTTTATTATTTTAGCTGCTGTAAACCGCCCAGAGAGCTTCGGCTATTGGGCGGTATAAAAATGTATAAAATAAAATAAATAAATAAAATAAACTGGGGAGAGGGCATTTCCAGTTGTGGCACCCTATCTTTGGAAATCTCTCCCCAGGAAGACTCACCAGGCACCTATCCTGTTACTTTTTCAGCTCCAGGCCAAAACCCTTTTATTTTCCCAGGCTGTTAAGAGAATGTTGCATCTGTGTCTGTTTTTAATGCTGCTCTTAACATTTGCTGCGTTGGACTGTATTTTTTGTTTTACAGTTTTATTTGTTAAACCTTCCTGGAAACTTGATGTTGATGGGCAATTTAGGAATCCATAAATAAGTTCATACCTTCTCTCCACTGGGTCTAGGCCAGTTTCTCTTTGGCAGAACCTCAACTATCTTGCCGTTGCAGATGAGAATCTCTGCTGGGCCAATAGTATTATCCAGCACCACTCTGTTGCTTCTTACAGCCATGATCTCTGAACCCGCATCCACTTTGGCTGGCCCTTAATTGAAATTAGTAGAGAAGGAGTAGTCAGAAAAAAAATCCCAAAAACTTTTGCATCACTTCTGATTTCACTGTTTCTATTATGTGCCTATAGTGTGATACCATCTGCAATGCACCGTATTGACTTGCCCTTACATTTAAACATAAATCAGGGAGTATGGAAGAAGTTTGGATATCTGTCTATTATTCCTTTACTTCTCAAAATATGGAAGAATTTTGGGTGGATTAATACACCAGCTGTTTTTCTTGATCATAAGATTTTTGGATTCGGTAGGTCAGGAATTAAAAGGAAATGGAAAGTTGATTGGCAAACAATGAAATAAATCATTACCGAATACTTGCAAGGCTACATGAGATCTTTGATTGAGATAGAAAAGGATGTTGGGTTCCCAATATTAATTAAATGAAATTAAAAAAGATAAAGGATTGTACCCAATGGTGTCTGTCTGCCAGTGGAACAGATTCCCCCTGTCCTCTGCAGAGCCCTGTATGTCCCGTGAATTTGCTCTGGAGGGTTGGAGGACCCTTGGGAGAAGATTTGAAGGGGCATGAGAGGCAGGGAGGAGGACAGAAAGGGGAAGTCCCATTGCATGAGGGAAAATCTGCTCATGTGACATTAGATATAGCTCAGAGGGCAGTATCCAATGCTGCCCATGCACCATCATGACCCACCACTGGCGCAACAGAAAGTTAGCACTTTTCAGAGCATCCCAGAAACTAGCCAAAATGCCCATTTCTGGAACAGAACAGGCTAGCAAAGCTTGTAGAAGGGAGCTCCGCTGATCCGTCCCATTCCGGAAATCAGCATTTCAAGTCGTTTCTGGGGTTGCTCTGGGAAGCGCAAGTTTCCTGTTATGCCAGCAGTGGGTCTCACTGCTGCAACACACAATTGGTTTTTTTTTTTTGTTTCAATGTTACTGAAATTTGTAACCATTTTATGGCTACTCAGTTGAACTGGATTGTAATTCATTGCAACCTAGCTACTACTCATTATGATCTGAAAGTGAGATAAATCAAAATAAAGCTGAATGTAGGTAGGCATATATATAGGGAAATCAGTTAAAACAGTTTCTATTGAAAAGAGTGTGCCATATAAGTGACAGTAGACAGTAGACAGTAGACTAATCCGGTCCACAATGGTTATCAACATTGCTCCCCAACGTAGGCTTCAAGGAAGGAAACCAAGGCGTAAAATGAACATCCAAGTCCTTCAAGATCCTATTAAGCAAACTCGTCTTCAATCACTTCTTAAGGAACATCTACCTATGGAACCTCCTGACAACATTGAGGACCATTGGTCTAAGCTGAAAACCTCCATTACTGCAGCTTGTGAACAAACTATTGGATATGAAACTAAGAAACATCAGGATTGGTTTGATGAAAATGACAATGAGATTAAAATATAATTGACCAAAAAAGGAAAGCCTTCCAAATATGGCAAAATGATATTAACTGCGCTGCCAAGAAAAAAACCTACGCTAGCGCAAAGGCTGAGGTCCAAAGAAGAACAAGAGAACTTAAGAACGCTTGGTGGAAAAAGAAAGCTGAAGAAATTCAACAACTTGCAGAATCTCATGATGCACCGGGCTTTTTTAAGGCCACAAGGGCCATTTATGGACCAAAAACCTATGGTACAAACCCTTTACAATCAAAAGATGGCACCAAACTCTTAAAAGACAAAGAGTCTATTGCACTGCGTTGGAAAGAGCATTATTATGACCTTTTAAATCGTAAATCTAAGGTGGATAATGAGATTTTTTCGCAAATCCCGCAAAAACAAATTAAAGAGGAACTTGCAATACTCCCCACTTTGGATGAAGTAAAAAAAGCCATTAATCAAATGAAGAACAACAAAGCTAGTGGACCAGATGGGATTCCTGCTGAAATCTTTAAAGAAGGGGCCCCCGAACTTGTACAACATCTTCATAAACTCATCGAAAAAATCTGGATAAGAGAAGAGATCCCAGAAGACTTCAGGGATGCCATAATTATCACCCTCTTTAAGAAGGGTGATAGAACAGACTGTGGAAACTATCGGGGCATTTCTCTCTTAGCAACCGCAGGTAAAATATTTGCTAGGATTCTCGCAAACTGTCTTCTATCTATTTCAGAAGAGATCCTCCCTGAAACTCAATATGGTTTCCGCCCCTCTAGAGGGACAGTAGACATGATTTTTACTGCACGTCAGCTCCAAGAAAAATGCCGGGAGCAAAATCAACCCCTTTATATGGCATTTATCGATCTGGCTGAGGCCTTTGATACTGTAGACCGTACAGCTCTCTGGACTATCCTTATGAAAATTGGATGCCCCAATAAATTTGTGAATATCTTGCGACTTCTCCATGACAACATGACGGCAACGGTTTTGGACAACAACGGCTCTCATGGTGCTCCATTTAAAGTGGGATCAGGTGTTAAACAGGGATGTGTTATCGCCCCAACATTATTTGCCATTTTCATCGCCATGGTTTTACATCTTGTCAAGGGGAAACTTCCCACCGGTGTGGGAATTATATATCGAACAGATGGAAAGCTTTTTAATCTCAGCAGGCTGAAAGCAAAAAGTAAGGTAATTACAACCTCCGTTGTGGAACTTCAGTATGCTGATGATAATGTGGTCTCCGCACATTCAGAGGATGATCTCCAAACTATCCTAAATGCTTTTGCAGAAGCATACGAAAAACTTGGTCTCTCACTTAACATCAAAAAACCCAAAGTGCTTCATCAGCAAGTGCAAGCCAATCCTTTGGTGATGCCATCTATCCAGCTTGGCGGGACAATACTGGAAAATGTTGATCATTTTCTCTATCTTGGCAGCTATCTTTCTGTTACAGCTAACATCGACAGTGAAATCCAGCATCGTCTGAGCTCCGCAAGAGCCGCATTTTCTCGAATGAAACATAGAGTGTTCGAGGATCGGGATATTTGTAAGAAGACCAAAACACTGGTTTATGAAGCCATTGTATTACCAACTTTATTGTATGCCTGCGAAACATGGACTATCTATAAACGTCACTTCCACCTCCTTGAAAGGTTTCATCAACGTTGCCTCCGGAAAATCCTGCAAATTACTTGGGAAGATAGGCGAACAAATGTCAGTGTACTGGAAGAAGCAAAGACTACTAGCATTGAAAAAATGATCCTTCAACGCCAACTTCAGTGGACCGGTCATGTTGTTCGAATGCCTGACTGCCGTCTCCCAAAGCAGTTACTTTACTCCCAACTCAAGGATGGAAAGCGGAATATCGGTGGTCAATATAAGAGGTTTAAAGATGTTCATAAGGCTAATCTAAAAAAATGCAATATAAACATCGAAAACTGGGAAGCTCTGGCCCATGAACGATCTAACTGGAGGTTGGCCTTTCACAAAGGTTCCATGGACTTTGAAGAAGCCCGAGTGCAAGGTGAAAGGGAGAAACGTGCTAAGCGAAAAGCATGTCAAATGAATCCTTTACAGGACCATCTTCTATCTGGTAACCTGTGTCCTCAGTGGGAAGCTGTGTGGATCTAGAATTGGCCTCCACAGTCACTTACGGACCCATCGCTAGAGTCTACACAATCTTCTTTAGAATTTCCTCCTTTTATCCCGGAAGACAATCTTACTCGGTCACGAGTGATCGCCTGATGATGAGTAGAGGAGTGGAAAGAGTGGTCCTTCTTTGCCTCCTTTACCATGATAAATGGTGAGCAATCTCTGTCCCACAATATCTTTCCTCTTCCTTCTCTTTATCCTTCCTCTAAATCTGATTTTAGACTGCTGAGGAATTGTCTTGGGGTGCTTCCACACAGATGTCTCCTAGTACAACCAATCAAAAGGCATTGTACACTTATTCCATCTTTTCCTCTTTACCAGATTGTTTTTCTGATAAGAAAAAAGATGACCCCACCCCACCCTGCCCTGCTCCATAAAATTCAATGTTTGAGGCAGGGCGACTGCAGGAGAAAAGCCTCATCTGGAAGCACCTTACTTTGTGCTGACACTGTTATAATAACATTCTGAACACAACACAGAGGATCAGTCCTGCTGACAGTGGGCATGCTTTATGACAATAATACAGCAAGCCTTCTCCCAGATGGGTAATTTCCTTTCTTTCCTTCATAATTCAGATGGAACCTTCCATCCAGGGCCTCTTTACCAGATTATCCGAGGCTCCCTCTGTCCAACAGCCCCTCACTCACCTGCCGGGGTGGCACTGCTTTTCCGAGACATGTTAGGCTGGTAACAAGGATCAAAACTCTTGGCTACTGCCTCTTGCTATTCGGTTGGCTATTCCCCCTTGCCTTCTGGTGCACCTTTATATGGAATGTTACAAGACCAAAAAGTCTCTGAATCACAGAGTAAATTGCTGTGTGGGCCTGCTCTTGACTGAAAGGCTTGGTACAAACTGTGTGAATAAAACAAACAAATAAATAAATTTTGGGGACCTTGGAGGTCAGCCATTGCACTGGTGGAGTTAATCATTAATAATTTGACCTTTTGCAAACAGATAGTTATCTTTCTTTCAAAAACGATCTCACCCCCTCCCCCAAATATATATCCAGTGGCAAAGGGTTCTATGAACTGTTTCTTATATCCACAGTCTAAAATATCTTAAACACTACTATAATAAAATGTCATGAGAGGCCTGTGTACATAAGAAGCCCACCCACCTCTCCCAAGAAAGGCAGGTGGGTGGTGACTGCTGTTGCTCAGTTGCATGTCGCTAGTACATTTGCACAAGGATTTTTTTTCTCTGGAAATGGATTTGGGCTTGGCTGCCCATTGTGTCTTTGTGGGTAGTGTATAAATCATAATGCTGCAGTGTGGTGTCAGGCAACTTGGTCCCCAAGCAGCTATTTTATATGCAGTGATGCAAACGGAGATTTGCTCTGTGGAAGCTACGGGGCATCCAAAGCATGCCAAGTGAGACAGTGAATTTAGTTTAATTGATATAACAAGCAATTAAAAAAAAAAAGCATAAGAATTCAAAACTGAGTCAGGATTTGAGCCACATAATATCCAGTTCACCCAACCCTGGCAAATTTGCAGTCATTTTCTTCCCTAGAAACTGCAGTATTAAATTTCTACTCACCTCCCCCTGCCCCCCACAACACACATGCACACCAAGAAAAAAAAGAGGGAATTAACCATGCAAGGCTGGCTCCAGGTTTAAGGGAGTCCTCAGCCAAGTGCCTTCTGTTAGACTCACTCCTATGTCAGTGGGCTTACTTGGTGGGCCTACCTGTCAGTGGCAGACTACAGCACTTCAGTGCCAGGGCTGCCCCAAGGCACTTTGCTGCCTGAGGCAAAGGGCAAAATGGTGCCCCCTCCCCATTCCAGCTACAGAAGGTGACTGGACTGCATGCAGAATCTTACTTCAACACTGGTGAGGGGATATCGTCCTCCACCACACCTGAGGACAGCAAGCCAATTGAGGGGGTTCAAAACAGGTTGTATGGCACACACAACTTTGTCCTCCAACAGAGGGGTATGCCTGGGGGCTTCTGCTGGAACAGCTGGGGGGTTATGGCCGCTGTCCTCCAACATCTGCCGCCTGAGGCAGTTGCCTCACTCTGCCTAATGGTAGGGCCAGCCCTGTCCAGTGAGCACAGGGCAGCTTGAAGCCACCATTTACATTTCCCAGAGTGCGCTTAATATAGCATAATTCTGGGACAGTATGAGGAATTTAAAATGGCAGCTCCAAGGAGCCAGCCTTCCATAGTTAATTTTAAATGGTGGCTGACTCCTCATTGGAGCACCACTTAAGGGGGTAACAGTGGTGGACCCTGCCATGGTGCAGGGCTCTTGGCAGCTGTTCTAGGGTGCTGGGTGCTGAGGCTGGCCCTGTAACTGCCCCACTTGCCTTTTAAAATGCCTACTGCAGGGGTCCCCAGCCTTTTCAGGTTGGTGGGCACATTTGGATCTTTGAATCCTCTGGAGTCCCAGCTCAGGACTTCATGGCCTCCATGACATCCATGGGGCTGTCTCAGTTTGTCATTGGCCCAGCACATGAAGAGGGCATACCCTTGATTTGGTCTTCACTCCAAGCTGTGAGATGAGTAGGCTGAAAATGGGGGGAGGGGGGAGTCCAATTAACCGCATTGTCATGGTCAGACCATTTCCTGATGAGATTTGAACTCATGGCATTACTTCCCTTCTGCAGGGGTGGGGGCCCCATTCAGATGGTCCACCCCAGGAAACTGAGGTAATCCAATGGGTTTTTGAATGCTCTTGGGGATTTTCCAGTGGATAGAGCAGGTGATCCAGCCAAGGCCTAGTCTGTTAGGTTTTGCATGGGCAGAACAGAGATTGTCACCTGACATCAGGATTGTCACCTGACATGGAGGATGTCTCTTGAGGTGAAGTACACAAGGTCTTCTGTCACCAGACATAATGTCAAGGTCTATGATTCAGCAACCATGGGACAGGTTTGGGGTAAACAAGTTGTGATGAATAGGTTATATAACTGGTGAGTAATATCCTATTTATAGGTACAGGGTCTAGGGGTATAAAGACAGACACTTATTGACACAGTGATCACTCTCTCACTTGCCTCTCTTCCACTTGTTCTGGACTTCTACTTCAAGTCAGTCACTTCATCTCAGCCTTACCACTGGGGTCTTGGATTTGAATCTGCAATCATGTAGTGAGTAAGAGATGCATTGCTTGCCTTAATCCCATGTAATTGGGTCTTACAAATAAACTCTTTAATCTTTATTAACTGCTGTTATCTCCTCCTTCCGCCTGCGTGACTGGGACTGAGGGTCACTGGCTAGGTAAGCTTTTGAACCCGAGTCAGTCCAGCTCTCACATAGTCAAGAATGGTGAGATGCAGAGGGTCATCGACTCGATCGTGCCTGAGTGCCCTCTCCAGTGCTGTAGAGTCCGCTCTGTTCCTTGGTATACTGGGGAGCTGTGGTCAATGAAACCGGCTGGACATCAGCTAGAGCGCAAATGATGTAAGACTCTAAGCGAAGCTGACCAAACACACTCTAGAGTGCATAATCGTGCCTATTGGCCCCTCAAAGACCTGCTGTGACCTTTTTGCATTGGACTTTGAGGACAACATGGTTTGTCTCTGCACTGAACTTGATGCTGTTACTAGCACAGGTCCAGTTGAGGTATCTGACACTGCCATGCCATCTGCCCGATTTTGTGGGATCGATTTCAGTTGCTTCGGCCTGATGACATGGACAAGGTGCTTGCAGACCACGTGCCCTCTCGATCCTTACACCTCCTGGCTAATAAAAGCTAGCTCAGGGAGTATGGCTGGGTGGGTCCAGAGAGTGGTAAATGCATCTCTGCATGAAGGGGTGGTTCCTGCTCTCCTTAAGGAGGCAGTAGTACGACCACTCCTGAAAAAAACCCACTCTGGACCCAATGGTACTTGACAACTACTGCCCACTTGCAAATACTCCTTTCTTAGGGAAGGTACTTGAGAGGATCATGGTGGAGCAACTGCAGGCACTCTTGGAGGATACTGATTATCTAGACCCATTCCAGTTTGGGTTTCAACCTGGTTACAGGACCAAATCAGCCTTGGTTGCCCTGATGGATGACCTTTATCGGGAGAGGGACAGGGAGAGTGTGACCCTGTTAATTATACTCGATCTCTCATCGGTTTTTGATACCATCAACCATGATATCCTCCTGGATCAGCTCCATGGGTTGGGCATTGGAAGCACTGTGTTATGGTGGTTCCGGTCTAACCTGTGGGGTCAATTTCAGAGAGTAACATTTGGTAACTATTCCTCGGTACCAGATCCTTAAACCCAGTCCAGTAGTGAGTAAGCAGCCAGTGCAGTTCCTGCTTCAGCAAAGGAGTTGCATGCTGAAAAGGGGCAGCTCCTGAAACAGCTGAGCTGCTGCATTCAGCACTAGCTCCAGCTTCCAGAGCAGCCTTAAGGGCAGCTCCACATAGAGCACATTGCAGTAATCCAGTCTTGAGGTTACTAGCACCTGTATCACTGTCTGTGGCTAAAGCTATCCCTGTCCAGGAGAGGCCATAGCTGGTGAACCAACTGAAGATGGTAAAAGGCACACCAAGTCTCTGTGGTCACTTGGGACTCCAGTAACAGAGATGGATCTAGGAGTACCCCCAGAGCCTGATCTTTCAAAGGGAGTGCAACCCCATCCAGAACAGACAATGAGCCTATTTCCCAGACTCATGAACCACTCACCCACAGGGCTTCCATCTTGCCAGGATTCAGCTTCAGTTTATTGGCCCTAATCCAGCCCATCACTAAGTCCAGGCACTGATCCAGGACTTGTGCAGCCTTCCTGATTCAGTTGTCACAGGGAGACAGAGCTGTGTGTCATCAGTGTACTGATGACACTTCACTCCAAATCACCTAATGACCTTCCCCAGCCCCTTCATAATGATATTAAACAACATTGGGGACAAGATGGTGCCCTGTGGAACCCCATAGCTCAATTGCCAAGGCCTGAGGAACAGCCACCCAATGTTACTCTCTGAAATCACCCCACCCTGGTAAGACCGGAACCACTGTAACACAGTGCCTGTGGAGTCGATCCAGGAGGATACCATGGTTGATAGTATCGAAAGCTGATGAGAGATTGAGCAGAATTAAAAGGGTTGCACTCTCCCCTGTCCTTTGAGTGTGGGGTATCGTGTTGTTTGAACCCAGTCATTTTGCCTCGGTAGCTTCTGGGTACCAGAACACACATGTAACATAACAGTGATACAGCTACCTGTTTCTAGAGGGACAATATATTAGCTCAGGTATATATATACCTGCTCAGGTATATATATACTTGCTCAGATGTTTGGCAGAATGAGTGAGGGCAAAAACTATGTAGGGGAAACGGGGGCCATCCCCATCCTCCTCAGTCACTGATGCAGCAAGGCATTCTTCTCATGTTTACTTGAATGCAAGGAGAACTCTTCCTGTGATTGAAGACCCTGCATATTCTATTTGATACTGTTGTATTCTGTATGGTTGTCAATCGCTTTGGGCTTCCTTTTGAAGGGAAAAGCAGTGTCAGAGCACCGGTCCTGCAATCATGCATTCTAGCACTCTGACACCGGAGATTTTAAATCAGTGAGATCTTTTCATTACAGCAAATCTCATGGTTACAGTCTTCAGATGTCATATAAATGCTATAGGCTCTTGAAATTGTTCCACATCAAGGTAGGGGACTAGAATGTCTCTTAGGGACCAAATTCCCGAACATTCCACCCCAAGGTAAGGGACCGGAGCCAATTCCCAAAAGCTCTTCACACAAGGGAAGGATCAGAGCCAATCCCAAATGCTCCTCAGACAAGGGAAGGATTGGAACCAATTCTAGATGCTCCTGTGACAAGGGAAGGGATCCTGTGGCTGTGACAAGGGAAGGGATCCTAGAAACAGGTCTGACTTACCCACACACCCCCATAGAGAGCTGAGCCAAGTTTGCCACTGAGTTGGAACCTCCGGGGTGCTGTATGTCTTGGCCTTAGGATCTGAGCAACTCCTAGCTGCTCCTCCGACAGGGGAAGGATCTGAGCCCTATTGCTCATGAAACAAGGGAAGGGTTTCTAGAAGAGGATCTGAACCAGCATGCACACCTCCACAGAGGTCAAGACCAACCCTGCTACTTGGGTTGGCCCCCTCTGGGTACTGTGACTCCAGGCCCCTCAACAATAAGGGCCTAAAACAAGATCAGCCTTGAGTCTAAAGTACTTCCCCACATGCAGAGATTCCAACATCCAAAGCTCCCAGCTTTGGGATCTCTACGCCATATGACTCGAGTTATAGGAATGTCCAGAAGTCAGGAATTAGCCCCAAGCCAGCCAGGCTCTGGGCTCCTCAATGAAGACACATCCATAGCCACAAGAATGCACAGTCTATGAAAAGTATGACAGTCCTTTTCATGGCAGATTCTTGACAGTAAAAGTCCAAAGAGAAGAAAGTCCAAATTAGGTACAGTCCATGTGCAGAGTGCTCCCAATAGCTCAGTCAGTGATAGATCCAAACAGAAAGATCCACACAGGGAAGATGAGAGAGATGTTTCTAGCAAAGGCTCTGGAGGCTAAGCACTGACTTAAATGCGAAGGTGTGGCCCTCTTAACCCTCCTTCCAAACCACTAATTGACAAGGGAACTGGCCTATCCATGAGGCCCCTGTCCCACCTGGTTGTTTCCCTTCTGTCCTTCAGGGGTGAGGCTTCAACGAGAGTGACACCTCTGCAAAGCATCCCTCCCCTCTCCTGAAGTTCCCAGAGAAGGCTGCCAGCTTCTATGTCTGCAAGGTCGAAGTTGCAGCTGGATGGGGGAGACAACTTGGCTCCCGCCTGCTTTCTCCCGAGAACTCTGACAGTGATGAGCTCACACTGGTCTTGACATTCCACAGACTGACTAGGCCCCAAACCCTACTACTGCTGACCAGTTTCTGGCTATGAACTAGAAGGCCCACTGAATTACTGACACTGAACCCCCACAAGTGGGTTACAAATAGATGATGATGATGATGATGATGATGATGATGATGATGATGATGACGAAATTAATTGTCCTAGATTTTGGTGCTGAAATCTTTCAAGCAGTCACCTGCAATGAACTACTCTATTTGGCACAATCACTCATCCCTCTCTCTCCCTGGTCCCTACTCAAATGTCATCATAACAGCAGTGCTTCAACCCTGCTAAGCAGGCATTAGATAACAACAGTGCGGTGGAGTGAGTACCAGCAGGGCTTGAAGCAAACAGGAAATGCTCCAGCTGGGACTAGTCAAGTGCAGGGAAATATCTTCTCCTGTAGATAAGGCGGTAGGTGGTGATGCAATGAGGGCAGAATGCTCTGACTGCAAACCTGAGCAGCAGCAACACAAAAAGGAGTCTGCAAAGGCTGGTTGTGACTCAGAGGGCTTCTGTATGTGATCCTCAGTTTACGTGACCAGTTCCAGGTAACTAGGGGTGTCAGGAAGAAAAAACCCCACCCTTTCTTCTAATATCTGCTATCTGATTGTATTGGCTAGAGGCAGATTTTAATGTTTTAAACCCAAGAGTCTCTGAGTCTGCAAAACACTCAGGGTCGATTCATATATGCCTGTACATAGGAACATAAGAAGAGCCATGCTGGATCAGACCAAAGGTCCATCTAGCCTAGCATTCTGTTCACACAGTGGCCAACCAGCTGCCAACAGGAAACCCACAAGCAGGACATGAGTGCAACAGCACCCTCCCACCCATGTTCCCCAGCAACTGGTGTACATAGGCATACCACCTCTGATACTGGAGGTAGCATATAGCCATCAGGACTGGTAGCACTTGATAGCCTTATCCTCCATGTATTTGTCTAATCCCCCATTACAGCCATCCAAATTGGTGGCCATCTCTACGTCTTGTGGAAGTGAATTCCGTAGTTTTCATCCAATATTTCATCATCCAGTGATTTGAAAATAAATGTTTGATCTGCCACCATTGAAAAGTAACACATCTGAGATGATTTTAGGTAATATGGGCTGTGTACAGACACCCTTAGAAAAGATGCTATAAATGTATATTTCTTCTTCTACAGAATGAGTCAGTTTTCCCCACATCTTCTCGACAAACGTGCTTATTTGTTTTTTGACAAACGAATGCTGATTTAGTATCGTCTGACTTGAACTTTCTCCCATACCCCAGGCAGGCTGTCCACCTCAAAAAAATGTTGTTGTTTTTTAAGCAGTTTAGTCAATTTAGCATTTGTTAATGTCTTATCTGTTTATTTATTAAAAGCCACACTAAATTCTACAGCATTAAAATACTGCTCCCAGGGAAGGAAGTGAATTAGTGATGTCGCAAGCCTTACCCAATCAGTACAGTGCATAGCCAGCTCTTCAGCTCTTTTTCACTCTGATTTCCCCCAGAGCTCAATCCTGGGGAGAAGAACATGATTAATGCACTTTCACATCTCTCCATCACTCGAAGTATGTATATTTTAGATGACCCCTCAAAATCCTTTTCTTTGTGTTTTGACCTGAGATGACTGTCTCACAAGTGTAAGGGTGCAAACATCAAGCCACAAACAGCATCATCATTGTACACTTGAAGCTTCATGCACACAATTTCAATAGTCATTTCAACAACCCTCTAAGATAGGTCAGGATTATTTATATCCATATTACAGATGGGAAAGTGAGATTGAAAAACATTTGTGGAAGAGATAGCTTGTGTATTGCACACCTTTTAAGCTCTTTGAGTGTGGAAAAATCAAGCAGTGTGGGTAGAAGTGAATTGTGTGTATCAAAGAAATAAACCTATCTTGATAAGGGCAGAATCCTTGTAATAAATTTACCCTTAAAGGCAGCCTAAAAATAATTTTAAATAACATAAAAACTCATGAGGAGTACTTTTATATTATTTTTATATACGGTACATTTTTATTTCACCCATCATTCCACATGTTCCCAGGGCAGCAATTATAAAGACAGAAATTCAAGATGAAATTAAAAAAATTAAGGGTGCAATCCAATCGGGATGCCCACACTCGGAGGACTATGGGCATCCTATGCAAGCAAGGTGGGAGGAGCGTGGAGGCAAAGGTCACCTCTATGCTCCTCTGGCCCTGCAAAACAGCTAGGCAGCCGATTTTGGCTGTCTAACTGTGGCACTTTGGAGCAGGAGCGAAGGAGGCTGAGGTGCCACCAGGATCTCTTGTATTATGGCAGTGCTGGTCTCCTCCCCTCCCCACCCCCAGAACACAGGGAGGGGTCGCGTTTGCGACCTTGGAGAAGCAGCCAGCACAGTTCTTTCCACACCGACTGTGAGGAGTCTCAGCTCTGATGTCGGAGCGAGTTTCCGAGGTTGGAGCTGAACTCCAAAATATCCAATGGCCATCTAGACACTCTCCAGTGGCCATAGGATTGTGCTGTAAATAGACAACAACAAACTGAAAGGAACAATTTTAATAGTGCAGATAGAACAATAGCCAGACTAAAACAATTTAAGTTAAAAAGCCTAGGAAAATAAAAACATTCTCACCTGTCACCAAACTGATATCAATGTAGGCATCGAATAAACCTCTCTGGGGAGAGCCTTCCAAAGATGGGGTGTCCTCTCTCTGATAGCCACCCATTTCACCCTGGAGGCAAAGGAATTTTCACTTGCAGAGCCTTAACCCTAGCCAGGCAGAAGTGGAGGCACCAAAATATTTTTTTATTGTTTGCAGAGTGTTTGAAATAGATATATCTCTTATAGTGACATCAGTGGCATCAAGAGCAGTTTTAGAAAAGATAAGGCTGATATGTTTTCAGAAAAGATTCTCGCTTTATCAACAGAAATGGCTGACTCTCTGCCAAGCTAAGGCCCGGCATTCAAGATCTCTGAGCAACAGAGCAGCGTGGAGGAGGAAGATATTGCAAAACAGAATTTCAAATCCTTGTTCAGAAGGGGCTCCAAATAATTCAGAAAACCACAACTGCAGCCATTTTCTTAAAAGATCATACATTATAGGTTTAATTACAGCATCACAAAACTTGAAGAAATGGGTGCAAAGTAAAGGAAACAAAGCGGTATTATAGGTGACATTTAGGAGAACCATTAGGAATGTGTGACCCCCTCTTTCAGAATGGGAGTTGGTGTGAACCCTATTGAGTCATGGAAAAACGGTAACCTGACATCTAAATATACCAATAAAACATGTAAAATTGCTTGTACTTTGCCCCCTTGTAGGAGTCCTAGTTCCTCTCCCCGCCCCACTTTGCAAAAAACTTTATTCAGATGGCAGATTGACCCTGGAATAGGTATCCAACCTGTGTTGGATGAGGTAATATTGAAGAATCAGGTATGCAGTTTGTGGGTGTTTCTGGACCCAGCTTTACACCTCAGGAGGTGCCTGTAGCCAGGAGTGCCTTTGCCCAGCTTCAGATAGATCCATTTTTATTTTATGCCTCTCTTTTACCCACGGCACCCGTCTGTTTTTATTGTGTTATAGTGTGTGTGTGTGTGTGTGTGTGTGTAGATAGATAGTATTTTATGTTCTCAAAATCAACAAACTAGGTAAGTGTGTTTAGAATTGCAGCCAAATCCATTGACAGAGGAGCTGTCAAGGTCAGTGGAAAAATAGCTCACTTGCAAGAGTTCTGAAATCCAATAATTTCAGATGAGTCCTCCTGGGCAGACCATTCTGACTGGCCAATCATTCCAATGGAAGTGCAGGACTAGTGGTCTGTGCCTTCAGAAGTATGGTATCCCCTTACAGCCATGAAGCTTACTGGGTGACTTTGGGCCAGTCATTGGCTGGGTTCACATGTCACTTTAAGCCCACAGAGGCTCTGAAGCCTCTGTGGGCTTAAAGTTGCCACAGCCCCCCCCCCCCAGCTGTGCCTGATTAATGGTCAGGCACAGCAGGGGTCCGGAGGCACCGCCTCTCCCCTCATCCTCCCATTGGTATCCCAGGGGACACCATGGGAGCACTGATGGGAGAGGAGTGGGGATGACAGCTGCCAAAAAGTGCCCAAGCGGCACTCGGTAGCTGTCAGTTGCCCTTGCTTGGTGTGGCCACTACTCAGCTGAGCTGTGGCCCCACCAAGCAAGGGCAATGAGCCCCCATGGCACTGTGTTTCCTTGAGAAGAAATGCAGCACCACAGGGCTCATCCCGGCCCTTTTGTGGTGCAGCCACCGCTCAGCAGAGCGGCACCTGCGCTGCGAAAGGTTGCTTCCCTCCCCTTGTCCCCTGCACTCACTTGTTGCGGCACCCACAGGTGCTACAACAAGCAGGAGCAGGGGGGGGTGAGCCAGGGTCTGCCATGCTCCCCCTTTCCAAGTGGGAAGAGGGCATATGGCATACCCTGCCACTGCTGCTGCACACCTCCTCCTCCTGAAGCCCCAAGTGGGGCTTGGGGAGGAAGAGGTGCATGGTGGCAGCAGCAGGGCCTGCTGCACACCCTCTTCCCGCTTGGGAAGGGGGCATGAGGCAGACCCCAGCTCGCCCCCCTGCTCTCATGTGGCGTGGTGCCCACACCGCAGAAGACCAGGGGGTGGGAGTGGTGGGGGGCACCCATTCTCTCTGCCAGTTCTGCACACGTATTCAGTGCTGGCAGAGAGAATGAGCCCCCACTCACTCAAGGACTACTGAGCTGGTCTTGGTAGTCCTGGAGTGGCGGGGTCTCACTCTCGGTCCCCTCGCCCTCCTTTCCCCTTCCTCCCAGGTGCCACTGTCAAGCGGTGCCTGGGAGGAAGGGAATGAGGGCAGGGGGGATGAGAACCTGTGGGGCAAACACCCACTGTGCACCTCCTCCTCCCCAAGCCCCATTCAGGTGTGCGGCAGTGGCAGGGTCTGCTGCATGCCCTCTTCCTGCTTGGAAGAGGGCATGCAGACACTGGCAGCTTCCCCCGTGCTCCTGCCGATGCAGCAGGACATTCCCCCGTGCTCCTGCCGATGCGGGGAAGCCGATGATGACAGCCACGCCAAGTGCTGCTTGCCACTCCTGCCAAGGGGCTCCATGCCTTTTTGGCTTATAATTGGGTTAGTGTGTTGTCAAGGTTCCACTTCTGCCAGAACCCCTTGATCCACTCTTTGAAGATCTCTGCCTCTTCCAAAAGCCCCTCCTGTTCCAGGAGACCAATTCTCTACCTGTTACCCTCCTGTTCCCAGTAACATGAGAATAGGCCTCAGGCGTGGTGAATAAGGCACTCCATCAACTTGTGGTAACCAACAACAGCTTACTTATTGAATATGGGTAAGATAAATTCAGATTGACTTAGGGTATTTACACAATAGAGCAGTAATAATTCAAAAAAACAGTATAAGGAAAATAAACAGACAAATAACACAAGGATATCTAACTTAGCTACTGTGTTACTCGTAAGCCTCAGTTCAGAGATCCTTTCTCCAGTCTGCCTAGTTCAGTCTAGCTAGCTCTCTCTGTCTCAGACTGCCCGCCTCTCTACTCTGCAGACAGTCTCGCTCTGGCTAGCTGACCACACCCCCACCTCCTTATAAACCCTTCCCAAGATTGGAAAGTTATACCCATGTGACCTTGAACAAGAGAGATGATACTTGAATTCTATTGGGTGAACTGAAACTCACAAATGCCCCCTCCCATCATGAAATGTTTGGGCCTACAGGCTTCAACTAACTTAGAACTGTGTTTGGGCCTACAGGCTTCAACTAACTTAGACCTGTATAGGCCTCAATCCTTCACATGTGTCGTCCGGGTTCAGGCAACACGCTAAACCTACTAGGGTTATCTGAACCTTACAACAAGCCATAACTTAGCAGGGTTGTTTATAAGCCACACCAGGTCATCTTATAAACCACCCTGTGGGGTTCAGACGACACGCTAAGCCTCAGTAGTAATTAACCAACTGAGGCTTAGCATGTCGTGCAAACCCAGTCACTGATTCTCAGTCTATCCTACCTCAAAGGGTTATTGTGAGGATAAGATCGAGAGAAGGATTATGTATGTTGCCTTGGGCCTGTGAGGGGAAAGGTGGTACGGTACATACATTTAACAAATAAAATAAATAAATAAATAATGTATGTTGTTTTTTCCTTAGATTTAAAAGACAATAAAAATGGAATTGTAGAAAAGGGTGTTTTATATATCATAAGAAAGCATGATGACATAGAATTTCTGTGGAGAAAAGAGCCTTTGAGGGTTCCTGCACACACACACACACACACCTCCTCATGTGTAAACCAAGTAAGGCTGGGAGGAGGCGATGGCGCCTGGAAGTCCTGAAGAGCGGGAGACACGGCTTTCAAATGCAAATGTAGTTCAGGCCCAGTAAGTCAAGAGTCATGAGTTCCCCTCCCCCTGTCTGGCCAGGTGAAGTGCATCCTGATTGGCTGAGAAGCAGCAAAGCTACAGAAAGGAGGGGAAGGGGGGAAGGTATATTTCCCAACATGTGGGTTTTTGTCTTTGTCTTTGGTCATCGCGTGGCTGCCGGCTGTTGGAGCAATGGTGGTAAGCCAAGGAGAGGCCCAAGCCTTCGGGGGGGCCTCAGGATACGACCCCAGGTAGCTCCTGGTGAAATTAGCTGAATGAGGGCTCTGGTAAAGACAGGCCTTGTGGAGGGCTACCCATCTCGGACCTTTGGGTAGGTGAAGTAGTCCTCCCTGGCAGCAAGGCTGTGCTGGATCTAACCCTGGAAGAGAACTGACCCCCAGGTAACAGAGTTGTGTGCCTGGGAGATATTAAGGAATCAGGTTTTGTTATTTTGCAGCTTTACTTTGTACCAAAGTGTCTCTCCATTTTGTGCTTCTCTCATTTCCCTATTCTTGTTGTAAAATGCTACCAGAATAAACCTTTCTTGGTTTTACCCCACATGGTGTTTGTGGATTGCTCTGCTTGGTTCAGTAACTAAATCCAGGTTACAAAATTAAAGGCAAGTCCCTGAACAGAGATTCAAGTAGGATTGCAGACAGCTGAGGCTGGCAATCTGGTACCTTGAGATCTCTGGGGGTCTTGGGTCCTTTGGGGTAGGAAAGGGTGGGGGTGTGGCGGGTCAGCCAGCCCCCCCTTCCTCCACAATTTCCCTTTGTAGTTTGTTTTTGAAAGAGACCAATAAGCTTGTTAGAAAAGGATATATGAGTAGTAGAGTGAGTGTGACCAAGAAGTGACCCGTATGCTGCTTTCAACATCTGCTAGCTAAGACACTTCTTTTCCCATTGGTGTAAATGAATATTTCCACCTGGCAGGAATGTCAACATTCTGACTAGCAAATTCCAGCCAGAAGAAAAATGGACATAAAGCTACGAAGATGCTGAGCTTGAGCTCATTTGCCCTGGCTGTAAATCATGACATTCCTGCTGCGATCAATGGAGTTAACTAAGCAGTTGTTAAGTCGGGTCTGACTCTGTAGCAATGACAAAAGTGGGTAAACATTTTGCAGATGTTGAAGCTTAAACAAGCAAACATAAACACATATATGATCAGATGGAGTCCCCACTGTAAGGATACTGGGGAAATGTCTGGGGGCATTTGGAGATGGGAGGTATGGCAAGCAGGTATAGTGTGGATTGAGAGGATGGAGTGGAGAGTTTGAGGAATAAAATAACAGGTATTATTATTATTTGATCTGTGTA
This sequence comes from Shinisaurus crocodilurus, assembly GCA_021292165.1. Classification (NCBI taxonomy): domain Eukaryota; kingdom Metazoa; phylum Chordata; class Lepidosauria; order Squamata; family Shinisauridae; genus Shinisaurus; species Shinisaurus crocodilurus. The sequence goes on from CM037878.1 coordinate 60,423,029, forward strand.
ATAGACTGCTGGGATGGGCACAGAATGCTATTCTCTCTTGAAATCAGCAAAAGAAGACATTTATGAATGACTTTGTTTTTTCTATATCAGGTGGATTCTTTATGTAGCAAGCGGCACTGACTTTCCATTATTCTTCACTGGTGTTACAAGAGTGAGTTTGTGCAGGTGGGAAGAAAGAGGCTGAAGGGAAGAGAATACTGCTATGCCCTTGCACCCCAATTCTCAGAATGCTGAGAACTCCAGGGGTGCAAGCGTTTTACCCAGGGTTTTGGTTTCCTTGATCAAGCTCACTGGAGACTTGTGGCATTCTTGTGATCTATGGTTTGTTTATACAGTAATACCTTGGATTGCAAGTAACTTGGTTTGAGAGCATTTTGCAAGACAAGCAAATTTTTAAATATTTATTTAATTTTTTTTTACTTGATATACAAGAGACGTCTTGCAATACAAGTGCTGTAGTACGGCTTAAATTAAAAATCTCTGTACAAATTTTTTTGGGGGGATTTCATTTTGATATAAGAGTGTTTTGGATTACAAGCACGTTTCCGGAACGAATTATGCTCTCAATCCAAGGCATGACTGTACATATATACAGGTTGGGCAGCATACAGGTTGAGGTGCACAGCATTAACACTCCAACAGATATTGTTCTTCCATTAGGTTTCTTGGGGGCCACCAGAGCCATAGGATTCTTGCAAAGAGCAGTCTCTCTCTCTCTGACTCCAGTCTGATCTGACTCTGAGTCTTTTCCAGTCCCATCTCCATCTCCCCATTTTAGCTGCTGACTTTGCCCATGCCCTACACAGGCCAAATCAGCAGATTCCATAGGGAGCTGGGAGGTAAACCCCTTCCCAAAAAGTCTGTTTCTTGTGGAAGAGTTTGGTGAATGTGCTTCTAGAAGAGGCTTTTATTGCACTATCACCCTGTGTGATTCAAGGAATTTTAGGGGGTGGTGGTTTCCAGACATAATTGTCATCTTCCACTTGTAACCCTCCCATGTTTTCCCACCACTTCTTCCATCTTTTTCTTATTGAAAAAATGCATTAAGGAGAAAAAGCCAGAATAGCTGCACAATATTAGAAGGCATTAGTAGTAGCCTTCTAATATTAGTAGCACTAGGAGCTCTCCATCTGGAAGCACCCCGAGTAGAGAGCAATCACCTTAACAAAAGGAAAGGTACCTGGCCACTTTGCCAGAGCCAACAAGGCAATCTACAGCAATCCTACTGGTTTCATTAACACTCTCCTGATCAAACCTCAATCTTACAACCAAGAATCACAGGTCTGTAACTAATGACCCCTTAGATGACATCCACTAACCCTGAATCTCACTACAATGCAAACCAGAAACATTAAATGAAGGGGGGATTATAAGATTATTTATTTATTTTCAGTATTTGTATACTGCTTGACAAATTATATTTAAAAGTGCTTTACAATTAAAATACCCACAAATTATACAGCTAAAACCTATAAAAGCAGCAAAACTATATATATATATATATGAAAGCAATCAATAGAATATAAAATCTGGCCTGCCCATTTGAGCTATGGCATTTTCTCATCTGTTTATCCTATGGAAGTGTAATTTCTTTAATTTCTTCCTTTTAAGGAATTGGACTAATTGATGTCCCAACCAAGCCTTTCCTTTTAGGAAGAGAGAGTATATATGCAATGGCCTGGATGCTGTGCCCACTGATCTTATTCTCCTTCCAATCCCAAATGGGTCACTGCTAGATGTGACATCCAAAAGAGACCATTGGCATCAAACAATCATGTGAAAAAATAGCAACAAAAACACACACAAAAACACATATGATGTCACCAAAAAATGAGATGAATTCAATTCCATCCCCAAAATTTGAACCCGCACAAAAATAGACTCTAAGACATTCAACACAAATATGACAGAAGACTAATCCAGTTTACCTATTTCTGTTAGACATCTATATAGCAGCTACAGTCTCAAGCATTAAATGCATGATGGGATAGTGTGGGCTCACAGATAAAACGTCTAAAGGAGTTATCTGCAGTGATTAATATCAAATATATAGTCATATTTCCAATTTTTTTCAGCGTATGATTCTTTGGTGGTCTTCTTTGGTCGTTTTTGTCATGGTCTTGGCTGAGGTTCACTGTTAGCGTGTGCGTGTGGTGGTGGTGGTGATGGTGGTGGTGGAGGAATGCAATTTGCATTTTCAAGCACCGAAAACGTTTGTTGTGAAGGCAAGGGCTGGGAATGAGTCAGATCTCCTCCTTCTGCTCCTATGGTAAAGTGCAGAGATGTGGTTGGCATGGATCCCGTCTCCGTCTTGCTTTGATGCTTTGAGGATTCATGCACCGGGTGGGCGGGGAGACGTTGTACTCTGCCCAGGGCAGAGGAGGGTCTCTTTCCCGTCCCGTCCCCCCCCCCCCATCCTCCTCCTCCTCTCCGGCTCTCCTCTGGGACGACGCAACGCGGTTCCGCAGTGAGGGGAGCGCCGCTCTTTTGAGCAGAGAGGCCAGGAGGCGCCCCGCCCGCTCAGGCGGCAGCATCAACAGCGACAGGAGGCCGAGCCCAAGCGAAGCCCCGCCCCCTGGCGGCTGCGGTCAACAGGCTGTTCGGGAGCGTCAGCCAATCCGCGGACCGGCAGGGCTAAGGGGCGGGGCGCGCAGTGAACCTGCAGGAATCGAGCATCCTCAGAGAGCGCAGCATCAGCACCACAGCCCAGCGAAGGCAGCTAGACGCGCTCATCATCCCATCAGGCTGTCAGGAGCCTCGCCAATGCCAGCCTCTCCCAACCCAGGGCGGACTGCAGAGAGCCTTTGAGCCCGCAAGAGGTGAGCTGCAACCTTTTCATTGTCCCGTAGCGTTCCTCAAGCTCCCCAACCTCCTCCCCGTCTCACGCCCTTGGTTCTGCCTCCCCTTCTGCACTGTCTCTTCTAATGGCCCGTATCCGCGGGGGAGGCCTCGGGAGCCGCATCTCTCGCGGATCCTATTCATTCGGTACTGCACTGAATGCGGCTGCTAGTTGCGCATCTCTCCCCCCCCCTCCCGCCACCCCACCCCTCGCGGCTGGCTGGGTTTCAAGAAAGGACAATGGACCAGTTTCCAGACGATGCTGTCTTTGATTCATTGGGGAAACGATCATGTGTGTCCAATCATGGGCCCCTGCATCTCGCCACCGTTTCTGCCCCTTGGATGTGTCACCTGAGGTTTGTAAGGAAAGAACAGGACGATCTAAAGGCCAACACAAATCTGATCCTGTCTTTTTCTTTCAACTGGAACGCACAGCATAAGGCACAGGGTGTGTGGTGATGTCATGGCTAGTCATGGTAGTAGGATAAAGGACAGTCAGACTGGAAAATGGGGCTGGTGGTGGAAGGAGATGAGGGACCAGCCCTTGGGAAAGGAAATTGCTTGTAGCCCATGATATGCTGTTCAGATCCCAAGGCTAAACCCCTTGTCCCAAAGCTTTCTTTTATCTCAGAGACAAAACACTCATTTGCAAGGCCTTTCTTGTGATGCGTGTTTAATCTCCTATGTGTTCACCACTTGCTTATATTTCACCACAGTGAGGGAGACACCCTTTTTATTTGGGCAGGATGCTAGGTCTGTGCTGCTCTGTGAGAAGGAAGAGAGAACCTCTTATTGTCACTAGCAGTTCTGTGAGCTTCTGAAAGACATCTAGACAGGACACAAACGCATTGCTAACAAACACTACCCCACCCCACATGTCCCTGCACCAATGGCTGTGACACAGGGCCATGGAGAGAATGCAGAGTCATGGGGACTGGGCGAGGGCCTGCCAATCAGTCATCAAATCCATATTCTGAGCTGCCATAGCATCCCATAATGTACAATTCCTGGTATTGAACCCAAAGCCTGGCTCCTTTTATTTAAATAGTACATGAAAGAGCAAGGAGAGAGAGGGGGGGGGATGCATTCAAAATGTCTGCCTTGGTGATAGCAGATCTATTTCACTCTCCACTTGCCTGTGGAAGGCTTTCTGCACATTTCATGGCTTCCATTTCTTTGTGGGTGTGCTGGGGGCCCTGGCAAAATCTTCCAAGGTATCTTAGAGGAAACCTGTGGTATATATCTTTTTAAAAATGCTGTCTTGTATGATGAAGGTGGAACAATACTGGCAGGAGTTAAACAAAGGTGGGTGTGATCTGACGCAGTTGAGGGGGAAGCAGCTGTTGGGTTAGGGAAGAGCCTTCAGATCCCATTAAAAAAAGGGGGGGGGAAGGCCTGTTCTGATGTGGGTGGAGGACCTGGTGGGGTGTCAGCCATTTTACAGGGCTTAGAGTCTACACTGCTGTAGTAAAAGCATTGCTGGAACTGTAGCTTCCCAAGGTCCTACTGTGCCCTGGTTGGGATTGTTTATTTATATAATATGGAAATCCCAGTATTGGGGAAAAGGCGGGTTATAAATAATGATGATGATGATGATGTTGATGTTAATCTTTTACAATAAAGAAAAATAAATATATTTGATGGCACCTTGGGATTAACTTTTAAGAAGCTTTTTATTACAAAATGGCATAAGCTGGTTGTGAGTCTGTGAGGGCTAAAGGGGAGCATGTAAGTTATTGGCATTAGCCCCATGGTTAAATCTAGCACCCAGCTTGATCATCACAAGGTTCTTCATCAGCAATCTGACAAGGCCAGACAGACTGGAACTGTAATGCTTGATGTGACAGCTTCTTGCGGTCAGCTAGAAATTGATGCATCTTACTCAATGCTTTTGAAAAGATAAAAGGGAATCTTAGATATGTACTGGAAGCAAGGCTTCTGGTGCCGTTCGGGCTGTGGCCTGCTTGGAAGTCACTCGAGGCCATCTTAAGAACAGCATGACTACAACATGGCTGAATATAACAACTTGTGCTAGTGTGCCATCCCCACCCTGAGGCATGTCCTCTCTGAAGTATACTGGGAAAAAGGAATACTCCTGGTCCTGGAGTATTAATTCATGGTTGGAAATGGAAGGAAATACCGTACCATTATTTCCTACACTAATTTGTGCATGTCATAGTCATAGAGATTTGGCTATTGGGTGATACAGAAATTTAATAAATATATAAATAGTCTTAGTCCTACAGGTGGGTGGTTGCAAATAGCACCTCCATCAAGGAATATGGATTTTCTGCAATGCCAGTTCCTTTAGGATGGATAACAACTGCCAGGTTCTGCCACTGTCAAGAGATGGGATGGTTGTCTCAAGGTTGTGAGCCTCATATTACACAATGAACTGGTTTGCATGATCAAACAATCCACCATTTCTTACATAAGCCATAGTGGCTTGTTTAAATTGGTGGTGTGTGCTGACATGTGCTGGGCGCCATTAGCCTAATTATCCACCTGGCCATGGCTTGTCATGTTGTCCAAACCAGGGCAGCATGGCTTGTTTGATGGGGAAACAACCCTCAAATAACCTAACAACAGGCCATGGGTTATTTGAGGGTTAAATAAGCCATGGTGGCTTCTTTTGATCATGTGAACTGGGTCAGTGAGTCCACATACTTTATCCTATGCTAAACATGACTGTTTTTGGTGTCTATTTGTTCCTTGAACTGGTCTGTGACTGTATAATAAACTTTGATTGATTGATACATAATGAGGGGAGGGGAGTGCTGGCAGACGATCCAGGTCTCCACATCTTTTAAGTGCTGGATAATCACCATTACCAATGCGATCATATATTCATCTCTTAGAAGTAAGTCCCATTGAGTGCAATGGGACGTATGCCCAGGTAAGTGGGTATAGCATTGGAGCCTTAGGGCCTTAAAGGCACAGTCCTATGCAAGTTTAGACAGAAAAAAGGCCTACAACTCCCAACATGTCCCAGCCACCATAGCTGGCTGGGACATGCTGGGAATTGTAGGCCTTTTTTCTGTCTAAACTTGCATAGGATTGAGCCTTTAATTGTTGGGGGGGTTGTTGCTTCAACCTTTCTGATGTCCACTGAAATAATAGAGACCAGATCACATGTTTCTGAGCAGGGTTGTTTTTTTTTAGTCTACTGGATGATGCAAGCATCTGCTCATCCCCAGCAGCCTTTTGACAAGGTTATCTGGCTGTACACATTTTTGTTTGTTTGTTAAGGTAGCTGCCTAACTTATACATCTGTTCTTGCAAATATGGCCAGGGAGTTTTTAATTATCAGAAGTTCAGACCACTTAGATTCCCTTTGAATTGAAATGCAGAGAATGTTCCTCTTGGCCCAGGTCCAGTTTGCTGCAGTGACTTCAGTGACTTGCCAGCATCACTTCTTATCGGTTTTCACTTTCTTTTGATGCATCTCCTCACATCCCAAGTTAGGACAGGCCTAGGGCTCTACATTCTCTAAATATTTTACAGTTTCACAACTCTTAGAGGGAGGATGAAGGTCACTACCCAAATGTTGGGAGGGAGGAGTAAGCGCTAGATAACTAGTATCTGTGCAATCCTCAGACAACTATATTCTGACAAGGAAGGTTGTACTTGTATGGATCATAGAATTTTTAGTTCTCATTTCCACAATTGTTATTATATATTTTCATTGTGTTTTATGAGCTCTTGGCTCTATTGTCCACAAATTGGCTTTCTTTGCCCTTTCCATGCAAACCTTTAAGCTCTTCATCTGAAGCACTCACAGTTGTGACTTGATACACAAATAATATAATAAAAGAGGGTCACTTTAGAGATAAAAACAAGGCACAGGGCAAGAAGCAGTGAAGATGTAAAAGTGCTGCCAGGCTACTGGTCCATCCAAGCTAGTATTATCTGGCTAGCAGCAAGTCTCCAGTCAGAATGCTCTTTCCCAGTCCTGAAAAACTATAGCTGGAGATGCCAGGAATTGAACTTCAGGTATAATATTTATTTATTTATTTAATAGATTTATATACAGGTATTACTGTATCACAAAAATGACCAAAGTGGACTCTAACTAAACACATACAATAGCATGTACTGGAATAATGTTCATAAAATTATGCATTTCGGTGACCCAAAGGGCTCTCCAGCTGAACCCCCCCCCCAATAGTTGAGCAAAGGAAATGTTGCAAACTATCCCCAACAGATGGATACTTCCTGCCTCCCGTTGAAAACCTCCACAGAAGGAAATTCTATCATTTCTTTTAACAATTTCCTCTATTACCAAATCATTCTTATTCTCAATATGTCCCAAATCTAATATGCTGCAATTTCAGTCTTCTTTTCCTTCCCATGGTCATCTTGATCCATTGTTGTTCTTCTTTTCCTGTATGGTACTCTTTTAAATATTTAAACCTGAAATCTAGCATCTCATAATTTTTGTTCTCCTCTGAATGGTCCCTGGTTTGTTTGCTTTCACTGCAAAATGATATACAGTAATACCTTGGATTGCAAGTAACTTGGTTTGAGAGCGTTTTGCAAGACAAGCAAATTTTTAAATATTTATTTATTTATTTTTTACTTGATATACAAGCGACGTCTTGCAATACAAGTACTGTAGTACAGCTTAAATTAAAAATCTCTGTACAAATTTTTTTGGGGGGATTTTGTTTTGATATAAGAGTGTTTTGGATTACAAGCACGTTTCTGGAACGAATTATGCTCTCAATCTAAGGCATGACTGTATCTTAAAATAGTCTTGCAGGCCTGTGGCTCACGCTGGCTCAGCTTGTCTGAGTGTGGAAAGCTAAGCAGGGTCAGGTCTGGTTATTATTTGGATGGGAGACCCCTCCTCTAGTTTCCTGCATTGAGCAGGGGGTTGGACTCGATGGCCTTGTAGGCCCCTTCCAACTCTATGATCTATGAATCTATGGTTGTAAAGGTCAACCAGGAATCCCTCTTCTCTGGAAAGTGCAGTCCTCATAGTCTTGTCATGTGCATAATCTTCTCTTGAGGACCAAGCTCAGATGCATCATGTTTTGTCAGTATGAAGCAGAAAGGGCTATGAAGAGCACAGATTGGCTGGGCACCTATGACATAACGAAGCGCCCTCACTGAAGCCCCTAGAGCAGTTTTTCAGTTTAAAAAAAAGTTTTTTCCCCTTTAAAAACAAAACAAAAGCAAAAACTCAAACAGGTGGCGTATGATTGGTTCAATGTATAATTGCAGAAATAGCACTTGTATAACATATAAAAAAAGATGGACAACCCAACAGAAGCATGAGGGAGGGGCCAAACCAGTGAGAAAATCAGCATTTGCTGTGGAGGCAGGTATGTGTGTCATTTGAAGAGTGAAGGTAGGGGGAAGATGGGTTCCACTCTTTCCTGCCTGACATAAATGACATATATTGTAGCCATTCCTAAGTTTGACATGAAATATCAGTAATGGATTGATGTTTCATAGCATTACTATTACGACCTTTGATTTCTGGAGTTTCTGAAGGCTGTAACAGACAGTAATGTTGTATAACACAAATACATTGCTTGTATTTCATTACTAACTAGGAATGGCTATGATGTACGGTATATCATTTATGTCAGGCAGGAAAGAGTGTTCCTTTAAAACAAAACAAAAACTCAAAACAGGTGGCATATGATTGGTTCAATGTATGGTTGCAGAAATAGCACTTGTATAACAAACAAAAACGGTGGACAGCCAACCAGAAGCATGAGGGAGGGACCAAACCAGTGAGAAAAACAGCATTTATCTCACTCTTAATGGCAGAAGATTTATTTATTTATTTATTCAATTTACATCCCGCCTATACATAAATGCCCTAGGTGGCATACAAAATCACAATCAAACAAAACAAATATCCAACAACACACAACCAAATACAATTAAGCATAAAAAAAGAATTAAAATTTGAAGGTTTGGTGCTGCTGCAGAGTTTACAGTTCAAATTCACCTTCTCTAGGAAGATGAAAGGAATGGTCCCAAACATGCTCACAGTTAATAATCCTATCTTGAGGGGGCGTAAAGATACATCATGTGTGTGTTTAGTTTCAAATCATACCGTTGGTCCATCAAGCCCAGTATTGTCGACACTGATTGGGAGCACCTCTCTGAGGTTTCAGGCAGGAGTTTTTCCTGACCTACCTGGGGATTGAACCTGGGACCTTCTGCATACAAAGCATGTGCTCTATCACTGAGCTATAGACCCTCCCCTAATGCAGAATCAATGCTGGACTGGCCAGAATCTAAATACAGGTAATCTAACCGATTTAAGGTGCAATCCTATGCATGTTTAGACAGAAAAAAGTCCTACAACTCCCAGCATGCCCTAACAAGCCATGTCTGCTGGAGCATACTGGGAGTTGTAGGACCCCCCCCCCTGTCTAAACATGCATAGGATTGCATTCTTAATGTGATTTTGATTTGTTGTTGAACACACTTACAGAGGAGAGGAGTAAGCCCTATTGAACATAGTGGGATTTGCTTTTACATAAACAGGCATAGGATTGCACTGTTAATTGTATTAAATATTAATACAATAAAATGTAACTTTACACAAATTAGAAATACGGTATGCACCCAAATACTGGTCAGTTTATTCCAATGCCTTTGTGCTCATTGGACATAATACTAGAAAGCAGGAACAGGCTGACTTCTTAGTGGGCAATTGAGTAAGATGCTGCCTACACTTTTCCTTTTATCTCTGTAAATTAGGGGTGGCCCTCCAGATGTTTTGGCCTTCAAATCTCAGCATCCTTCACCAATGGCTATGCTAGCTAGGGCTGATCTGGATCAGGATGCTAACGTAGGGGGAAGGGGGGGTTTTAAGGATTGGAGGCCCTGTGCCTACTCTAGAGTAAAAAAATGAAAAATGATGTAGCTGCTAGATACAGATTTAAAGTAATGGAGTAAAAAATGAAAAATGATGTAGCTGCTAGATACAGATTTAAAGTAATGGCTGTTCTGGCTCTAAAATGCTTCACTCACTGTAAAACCTTTCTAGGGGGGTAATGGCTTTGCTGTGTTGGGAGCTACACGATAAGAGAGAGAAAAGGACAACCCTGTATTAGAAATGCATGCATACCCTCCAACGTTTCACAGATGAACATAGGGACACACATGTGAATTTGTAAGAGGTGTGGTTAAGCAACATGAAGGTGTGATCACGAGGGTGTGGCCAGGCAACATGAGGGCGTGGCCAGGCAACATGAGGGCATGATCAAGTACAAAAGTTATTAGAGGAAACACACAAAATCTTATTATAAATTATTACATTATATATTATTTTATAATTTTTTATTAGTGACTTTTGTATTTTTTAAAACCTTACTTAAACCCTTAATTGTTGATACCTGGTATTTTTCATGGGTGTGTGTGTCAGTGCTTGCAGGGCAATCTCTTTTTGTTTTAAAATTGTCAGGATTGGTCTCACATTTTCAGGGCAGTTGGAGAAGGAGAAGAAAGGAAGATGTGGAGGAGGGGGAGCTTTTGGGGGGGGGAATACAAAAAGACACATTGGGGTTTTGAGCCCCTTCAGCATTTTGCTCCAACACCTCTACTGAGCTCTGGTTTTTAAGCACAAGGAGTAACTTGGAGGGGCTGAACAGCTTTGTTGTTGTTTGTTATTGTGGAAAGGCCCCAGTTTAAAGCACTTTTTGTGTTCTAGTCACACAATTTAGATTTAAAGAAACACTTAAACTGGAATAATCTTACAGAATTTAACTAACTTGAATTAAATTAAAACAAACAGTGCAATCCTATGCACAGTTACTCAGGAGTAAATATAAATGTCTTCAATGGGTCTTACTTACTTACCAGGGGGCCTGGTCAGAGGCAGCAGGTAGAGCATGCACACGCACATCCTCGGTCTGTTAATTCCGGGCAATGAGTATGTGATTACCAGGGATGGGGACTCGGACTCGAGGACTCGACTCGTGAGTCGGACTGAGTCCCCCCTCTGACTCGACTCGGACTCGAGTCCCAATATTTTTAATGGGACTTGAGACTCGACTCGGGACTCGAGACCAAGGACTCTTCAACATCCCTGGGCTGTGCCAGAAGGAGTGGAGAGGAGCGTGATTGCCGGCAAAGAGCGCATGGAAGCGAGGTGTGCTGCTGCTCGGCCACTATGGACGGCTACCAGGAGTGCAGCCCCAACAGTGTGTCAAGATTTATTTTGATTGATGTGTTGCGTACTTGGGAGAGGCAGAAGAAGGACCTGAGATTACTCTGTGTGGCTGCTCTGAGTGTGTTTCTGGTTCCAGCAAGTTCATCACCAGTGGAGCGGGTGTTCAGTGAGGGTGGAATTGTGATGAGATCTCACCGTTCCAGAATGGGGGCCAAACATTTAGAAAAAATCATGTTCCTCAAATGCAACATGGATAAGTTTTAGGAAGTACAGCAAGTTTATTTTTTAAAATCATTTTTCTAAAATGCAACCTTTCAGACATTTTGGGTTTGGCTGCCTCTGCCTGCCTGTCTGGGGTTCCCAGCCTCCTCTGCCTGCCTGGTCTCTTCTTGACCAGTTCAACAGTTGAATTGTCCAAGACAAAGGCCTCTGCCTGCCTGCTTTGGGGTTCCCTGCCTCCTCTGCCTGCCTGGTTATTTTGGGTTTTTCTGCCTGGTCTGTTCTTGCCAAAATCAGTTGCAGAGTTTTGAAATAAAAAGGCACACTTGTGCCTAGAATTTATTTAAGCCACACATCTGAAGTAGCCTTATTTTGTTGGGAAAAACCCCCATTGATTTTAATAGGGACTCGTGGAGTCAGCTTTGGGAGTGACTTGTGACTCGTGAGTCACCATTTTGGACCAAGGACTCGGACTCGAGACTCGGGTCCAAAGACTCGTGACTCGACTCGTGACTCGAGACCAAGGACTCTTCAACATCCCTGGTGATTACTTTAATTACAAATTACTATGGATGCTTCATGGGTATTCTTTTAATGTCTTTGCTTCTTTATCTGGCCTTCCCTGTACTTTTTAAAAATATGAGTTTACCGGTACTTGACTTTTGCAGTTTTAAAAATATTTCAGTTTGTAATTGTGTCTCATAGTTTTCGGCTCTTATGTTAATGGTCTAACTTTGACTGGGTTTTCATGTTTTTGGAGTTAATTATTTTTGTAATAAACAGAATTGGTTGAGCTTTTAAAGAAAGGCCGGATATAAATTTGTTAATTAAACAATAAAAAAGGGTTGATCGTACTTGGGTGAGTATTCTGCTTAAGAAACTCAATGCAATAAACATCAGATAGAACAAAGACATTAATCTTGGATAGGAAAACAATGTTCAGGGTGTTTCGAACTGAGGATTTTCTGGTTGTTTAAGTGCTCCTGACATCCACAAGCGGACTATGTTTCTCTCTGCTTATCCAATTGGCACACTAGGAAATTAGTAAGAGCAGCAGAGGTGGTATAGTCCAAACTGCTACACTGTCTAGAGCAATGTTCTCCCAAAAACATCTGGGGAACCAAGGTTGGAGAACACTGCTCTAGAGCGTCATTATATAAATACCTGCGCCATTTTGGCATTTCTTTCTTCTGTTACTCCCTCAGTTCACACATTTCTGGTTTTGCACCAAATCGCATAAACAACAGTGCAGGAAATTGCCCCTTTTTTGCAGGGATGGGGACTCGGACTCAAGGACTCGACTTGTGAGTCGGACTGAGTCCCCCCTCTGACTCGACTCAGACTCGAGTCCCAATATTTTTAATGGGACTTGGGACTCGAGACCAAGGACTTGTCAACATCCCTGGGCTGTTGACGAGTCTTCTGGCTGTGCCAGGAGCGCGATCACCGGTGAAGAGTGCATGGAAGCGAGGAGCGCCGCTGCTCGGCCACTATGGACAGCTACCAGGAGCGCAGCCCCAACGATGTGTTGAGATTTATTTTGATGTGTTGTTGTGCGGGTTAGGGTTAGGGTCAGACATTTTGGGTTTGGCTGCCTCTGCCTGCCTGTTTGGGGTTCCCTGCCTCCTCTGCCTGCCTGGTTATTTTGGGTTTGTCTGCCTAGTCTGTTCTTGCCAAAATCAGTTGCAGAGTTTTGAAATAAAAAGGCACACTTGTGCCTAGAATTTATTTAAGCCACACATCTGAAGTAGCCTTATTTTGTTGGGGGGAAACCCCATTGATTTTAATAGGGACTCGTGGAGTCAGTTTTGGGAGTGACTCGGGACTCGTGAGTCACCATTTTGGACCAAGGACTCGGACTCAGACTCGAGACTCGGGTCCAAAGACTCGTGACTCGACTCGAGACTCGAGACCAAGGACTCTTCAACATCCCTGCTTTTTTGTGAAGCTTTAGATTTCCCACCACCACCTTTTAAGGAGTTCACCCTTCTAAGGCAGCTTACAAAGCAATTGTTAAAACAGCAATATAATAAGATCACAAGCTTTTAAAAGGATAACATAGCAATCAACAGCACAATCTTATGTATGTCTACTCAGAAGTAAATCTTGTTGAGTTCAATGGGACTTAGTCGCAGGTAAGTATGTATAGGAGCACAGCCTAAATAACACTAAAATGACAGTGACAGGGGGGAAATAACATTATTAGGGTGGAACTGCATGTTACAGCAATTGTGAATTCCCAAATCTGCATTTGCTGAAATAACGTCAATGGAGGGCAAGGTCACTTGGGAGAACTGGTGAGAAGAGGAGGGAGAGTAGCTTAACTTGCCCACCCTGAGGCTGTTCCCCAGCTGGCCTTCTGAGTCCAGCTGGAGAAAAGGCATTTAAAATGGCCTGGGGGCATTTGCAGGGATGTTGAAGAGTCCTTGGCCTCGAGTCCCGAGTCGAGTCACAAGTCTTTGGACCCGAGTCTCGAGTCGAGTCTCGAGTCCAAGGTCCAAAATGGTGACTCGAGTCCCGAGTCACTCCCAAAGCGGTGGCCCATGGAGGGAGCGGGAGGGTCTCCGCGAGAGGAAGAAGAGCTGCCCTTCCTCCTGCGGAGACCCTCCCGCTCCCTTCATGGGCTGCAGCCGCCGCCGCCGCTGCCCCCACTTACCATGGGTGGGTCCTTCCCTCGTCCCTGCTCCTGCCGCCGCCGCTGCCGCACCAGGGATGCATTACGAGCCCTCCCTGGGTTCGTAGTTCTCCGCGGCAGCGGCGGCGCGGCCCGATCTCGCTCTTCTGAGCGGTGCGGAGAGCGTTCTCCACACCGCTCGAGTCGCCGCCGCCGCCGCCTGCCACCACCGCCTGCTGCCGCTCACGTCACCGCCGTCGCCGTTTCACCTCGCCGCCACCTGCTCGCAGCCACCGCCGCCGCCATCGTATGCCACACCGTCGCCATCGCATGCCACGCCGTCGCCATCGCATGCCACGCCGCCCGTCATCACTTCCGGCGCGGCGGAAGTAACGCGCCGGGGCCCTGCTCCGGCGCGCTTGGCCGCCGCCACTCTAAACAGAAGTGATGACGGGACCGGCGCGGGCGGCAGCATGCGATGGCGGCTGCGTGCAATGGCGGCGGCTGTGTGCGGGTGGCGGCGAGGGAGACGGCGAAGGCGGTGACGTGAGCGGCAGCAGGCGGCGGTGGCGGAGTCCTTGGGCTCGAGTCCCGAGTCAAGTCTCGAGTCCCATTGAAAAAATTGGGACTCGAGTGGGACTTGAGTCAGAGGGGGGACTCAGTCGGACTCGCGAGTCGAGTCGTCGAGTCCGAGTCCCCATCCCTGGGCATTTGCAGGCGAGACTCAGCAGGCAGGAAAGGGGTTAAGTATCCTTTCCTGCCAGCTGATTCTCCCCTGCAAATACCCTCCCCAATATTATGAAGGAAACATGGGGTTAGGAAGTACTTTTTCCATCATAATGTTTAATTTTGTTCATTAGTCATGCCTGTTTCCAATGCTTCTGCCTATTGGACATACGCAGGAAGGAGCAGAGATCAGGCATACTGGCTGTGCTTATCTGTATCTTTAATATCTGCCTAGTGGCTTGTGCCTGCAAAAACTAATTTCCGTCTAATTGTGATAGATTCAGACATGAGCACTTTATCATCTTTTTAATATTGTGTGATGTTTGGATGGGGCAGTATTGAGGCTATTGTTGAATAATAGCTGCATTCTACTGTGAGGTTCCAGAGTTCCAGCATGGGTGGGGGATGATGGGTGTTGTAATCTAACACCTCTGGAAGGCACCAGAACAGGGAAGGCTGCCTAGGCTGTAGGAACAGAAAGCTGAATTTGTCAGTACAATGTGGGAAAAACCTGCCTCCCCGAGAAAGTAATGAGGCTGTTGTCTTTTTTAATGCAGTTGAAACATTCAACATTTTTGCAGTTGGGCCAGTACTGCAAGAATCTGACCTCTCAAAACTGATAATTAAAAACAAAGCAACCAAAATCCTTTAATGCTGAATGCAATAGTCAACACTTACCGGTACTTAGTGAGTGAGTAGTGGTTGGTTTACAAGGGCTAGGCATCTAGAGTAGCATTTTTTTAGTTGTAGTTCCTAAATTGCCAATGTCTTCAGTATGAATGAAGTGTCATTTTATTGGGCCTATGTTACAGGAAGGTAAATTTCAGTTAGAAGAAACTTCTTGACAGTAAGGGCAATTCAACAATAGAGCCAATTACCAAGAGCGGTGGTGGATTCTCCTTCACTGGAGGTCTTCCAAGTAGAGGCTGGACAGCCATCTGTTGGGGATGCTATAGCGCTGGATTCCTGCAATGAGCAGCTGGTTGGATTAGATGGCCTACAAGACCCCCTCTAACTCTATGATCTCTATGCTGCACGGATAGGGTACATCTAACCCAATCTACAGAGTTGTATGATTTCTCCAAAGATCAGTGAATGGAGAGCACTACTGAATACCGTATATTATGATGTCAAGGTTCCGCTACTGCAGGGACCCCTTGATCTGCCTTTGGGAGATCTCTGCCTCTTCCCAAAGTCTCTCCCTCTCTAGGTTATCAAGTCCTTTGCCTGCTTCCAGTAACGTGGGTGTAGGCTCTAGACGTGGTGAATAAGTCACTCCAAACTCCAGGGTAAACAACAGCACTTTACTTATAATATTAGGGTTTTTACTTAATAGAGTGGTTATAATTCAAAAGCAAGTATGATAAAATAAAACAAACAAACAAACAATCCAATGTTCTCTAGTATAACTTCAGACTACCTAATTCCTATGCAGCCAGTTTCTCTTTCTCTCTCTGCTGGTTCTCTGCTTCTGCTTCTAGCTCTCTCCCAGCACACACTAACTGCTAGCTGACCACACCCCACATATATAGTCTTCCCAGGACTGGAAGGTTATAATCATGTGACCTTGAATAGGAGAACTAATTCTTAACTTCTATTGGGTGAACTAAAACTCTCAAACTCCCCCTCCCATCCAAGTGTTTGGGCCTTCAGGCTTCACTACTCGAGGGAAGTGTTTGGGCCTTCAGGCTTCAACAAACTGAAGCCTGTGTAGGCCTCAACAAACCCAATCCTGTGTAGGCCTCAATCCATCACATATGGCCAGGCCTTTGTAGCTTCAGTCTTTAAGAACGAGACCTCAGTATTGTGCTGGAGTGGGCAATGGAGCTACAGATCTGTCCGGTTCCACCTGAATTTAGGTTGGTTCATACAGCTCAGGGCTATGGCTGTGTGGAATAGGGCAGTAGCCATTGAGTTTGTAGTAGAACTAGGATAGCCACTTACACATCGCCAAAAAGAGTAATGTGTCACACCAAGAAAAGGACAAAACAAAAGAGGACACAGATTTGCATGTGCTAATTTATATGTACATATGCAAATTTAGAAATAATTGCTATAATATAAATAGGAAGACAACACATCTGACCATAGTGGCGAAGACCGTAACCAGGTGACCTGTGTGCCTGCACACTCTGCTGTCCAGGTGCTGCTAACTGTTGATGGGCAACCTCAAGGCCCCTGCCTCTCCCTTCTTATGGCTCTTTATCTTTAAATTGGATTTAGACTTGACAGCCCTTCAAACAGAGGATGTATTCAAACAGAGGCCTATCCTCTGTCATGCAGCACACATGGCCACCCTAAATTCAGAACAAATATCTCAGCTGCTGAATCGCATTGAAGAAAGAGAAACTATTTAAAAATGTGCTTTCCTCTGACATTCCCTTTTGATCTCTCCTTGGCTTCTCTGGTGCTTCCGCTATTCCACCAGCAAACAGAGAATCCTGGATATGGCTGAGGCTGAGCAGAGCAGAGCAGTGCACTTAGCTCACTGAATTATTTATACTGAAAACAAATGTGGGGGTGGGCCCCAGAGGCCTAGCTCTGTTACTCACATGTGCAGGGAAGCCAGGCTGATGCGATTTTATACTAGCTTTGGAAAGCAGAGCTTGCAGAGAAGAAAATGTGAGGGGAGAGATTCTACTCCCCCCCCCCCAATTAGCTTTGGATCTTCCAAAATTTCCTCCTCCCTCTTGAACAGTCTTAGCTCATTGTGGACTACTGTGGAATCACCCTGGCCCAGACAATGTTTGGGGAGAGATCCTTGCCTCTATATGCATCTTTACTAAGGAAATCACCTAGTTGGAATCAGTTGTTCTGATTTCTTGTGGCATGACAGTTATTCCCACACATTCTGTCTTCCTCCAAGCTTAGCATAAAAACAAATAATATGGCAGGAGCACTATCTGCCTCTTTGGTTGCGCAGCACGGGAGGAGGTAAAGCGAAGATAGCCTTGTTGTAGGCTCCTTCCAACTCTATGATCTATGAAATCTATGAAGGCTGCTCTTCAGTGACATCTTTGTCAATAACCTTTGTAAACTGTAGGCAAGCAGCTGGCAGAATACCATTTTTGGAGGCTTCTCGGACTATTCTCCTTGTCATTTGTTCCTTCCTCATCCTGCCCAATAGCTGGCTGATGGCCAGACAGCAAGTGCTCAGGTACTCCTGAGAAAACTGGGTCACGTGGGCATTTGCAAAGTAGACTGTGCCACAGATTAAAGGAAAATCTTGTTAAATAATCCTTGCTAAATTAACTTGATCCACCAGGAATAATCGGTGCTTTCTGATGGGCCTTTTGCTTCTCTGACTGCCAAAGGTTACTCCATACATTACAAAGATGCATTGGTATCATCAGGCAGGAATCTTACCAGCTCTTGTGCTCTAGGAAGCAGAGGTAACCCTTGATAGATTTAGTGGGTGAGAAATCTTTCCAAGAAGAAAAACCACATGCTGCTAGTAGTTTTGCAGGTGGTGTGATGATGACACCTGCCATAAAATGGCACCAGTCCACAGTAATGCTGGAAGGACCTGATCACGACCTAAGCTTACTTGTGCTGTAGCCATATAATTTATTTCCTGTTTCTGCCTTGTCTTTTTGTGGTGTAATGTTATTCTGTATATTCTGATATTCTGTTGGCTCATTGTACAGTAATACCTTGGATTGCAAGTAACTTGGTTTGAGAGCGTTTTGCAAGACAAGCAAACTTTTAAATATTTATTTAATTTTTTTTTACTTGATATACAAGCGACGTCTTGCAATATAAGTACTGTAGTACGGCTTAAATTAAAAATCTCTGTACAAATTTTTTTGGGAGGGATTTCGTTTTGATATAAGAGTGTTTTGGATTACAAGCACGTTTCCGGAACGAATTATGCTCTCAATCCAAGGCATGACTGTATAGCCATTTGTTTTGTAATGCCAGCCTGGTAGTGCCCAAGGTTAAACTTTCAGCTTGCCAGACTTAGGTATCAGTACCTTTACTGTATACATTCCTCAACCATTCATCTCAGTCAGACATCCATTTTGGATACTCACTGCTAAGTAAAATAGAAGATCCAGCAAAAAAGAGTGACAATTGAATCATAGAGGGTGAAAGCACAATCAAAATGTTGTTAAACCACATTTATGTGCTTTATGCTCCACCCTTCAACTAATTCCTAGGGTGGCTTACAAAGAATTAACATTACAGTAAAACACATTTGAAACCATGAAAACAACACAATTTTGGGTACAATCCTATGCCTGTTTAGACGGGGGGGGGGGAGTCCTACAACTCCCAGCATGTCCCAGCCAGCCATACTGGCTGGGACATGCTGGGAGTTGTAGGACTTCCCCCCCCCCCCGACTAAACAGACATAGGATTGCAGCTTTAAAAGAGCAGTATAGACAAAAAGGTCTTCACTTGGTGCTGAAATGACATCAGAGTAGGTGCCTAGTGAGTTGTGCTGTGGAGAGCCACTGCTGAGAAGGTCCTTTCCCTGGTAACCACGCATCACACCTCCAGTGGTGGGGGCACCTGAAAGAGGGCCTCTGTGGAAGATCCTAGTGTATGGCCAAGCACATGTGGAGACAAGTGATCCTTCAAGTCTTGTTTTTCAAACTATCAGATAGCAAAATCAAATTTCCCTACATCAGATTTGATGGCCCTGATTGACCTTCAAATAGCAAACAGTCTAGAAATAGGAAGTATCCTTCAGTCTGACCTTGGATGTACAGATATTTCCCATTACGTCTGTAACTGAAATGCGGAATAAGCTTATAAAATTCAGAGTGGAAATTGATCAGAAGGTAGGATTCATGATTGACAAATCTACCATGATTAAAGACTGTGCTAGTGATACCATATGTATGTATGCAAGAATGCTGGAATTCACAGACAGAAGTATTTTCCCTTTGACATGGGAGAATTTGGTGATACAGCAGCTGATACTGTTCTGGAGACATTTCAAAATGTTTTGCATAGCTATAGGTTTGAAGACACTGTCTTACTAATTGGCCTACAGAAAGTACCCTGTGTTTTGGAGGCAAGGATGTTCCATGGGTTGGCTAAAGCATTAAATATCTGTGTGGACTCATCAATATAATGTTAAATTATGTAATGTTTTCTTTTCAGTTTGGAATATTTTCTTCCTGGTCATAGATCAGCCTTCCCCAACTTGGTCATAGCTGACTGGGGGAAGCTGTGAGTTGCAGACCAACACATCTGGAGGGCACCAGGTTGGGGAAGGCTGTAGTAGATGAAAAATGGGATATCAAATTGCTGAAGGTTTTAGAGAAAGAGCAAGGCAGGAAGAGTGGAAACGTTTCAGCTTCTCATTGGTTATTCTGTGCCTACAGATTAGCACAGTAAAATGCATTCTGTCATTCAAAACTGCTGGTGGCGGGGAGAATAGAATTGAAGATCTTATATGATGCTGGGGAGTAGCAAAGGAGGTGTGTGTGTGTGTGTGTGAGTGAGAGAGAGAGAGAGAGAGAGAGAGAAGAACAAGGAGTGTATCGCAGACATAGAGGTAGATTGCTACATTAATAATTTGTTCTAGAAAATGATGGTGTTTTGATACTGAGTAGGGAGATGGAATAGGGGAAGAGAATGTATAAGGCTATAGAGGGAGGGCACTGATTGGGCATTACAGGGAGAAGAAAAAGAGAATTTTCTCCATAATAATTGGAGGTTCTTGTAGCCCAGCATTTCTGAGCCTTTAGTGCACACACCATGGTTACCCACAAAAACTGATGCCACAAAAAAGTTAGCTTCTAAGGTGCCATTGAACTTTTTGCTCTTTTCAGCTGCAGATTAATCTTATAGAACTCCCCTTAAAAATAAAAGGCATCTGGCAGCCATGTTTAGAGGTGATGAAGATGTGGCTTTGTTTCTAAGTAGTACAGCTAGTGTGTGTGACCAACCCACATAACTAACTGGAGACCCAGCTACGATTGCATTCTCTAACAATTACTTTCTGGGGCATGCAGAACCTAGAGACTTTCCTAACCTGTCTTTCTTGTTCCTTCTGGGGCATTTTCAGGACTACAATCCTAGCAAGAGGAGAAAAAAACTGCAGATCATCAGGATGGCAGGAGCCTCTGTCAAGGTGGCGGTCCGGGTGCGTCCTTTCAACTCCCGGGAAATGAGCAGGGATTCCAAATGTATCATACAGATGACAGGAAACACCACAAGTGAGTAGTTGCTGCATCTTTTTATGCAAGGCATTTCAAAATGCATTTGAACCTTTCTTCTGTCGTTTGTGATTGCTATTAATCCAGGGGAAAGTGTGGAAGAAATAACGCAATTGTATTCTCGAGTCTAGCCATTGAGGTTTTACAATTGCATTACAGAAAGTAGCAATACTTAAGCATCATCTTGTACAAAATTGCCCAAACTTCAAGTCCCTGAGAGGTCCTGATTTGGGGTGCAAGGGAGAGGGTGTGTCATCACAATACTGTGATCTACGGTATTCATTTTCCTTGTGCCAGTTCCTAATGATGGCAGAACATTTTACAATAGTGCAAAAAAGGTAGAGGCTTTCTGCTGTCTCATGTGAAGGGAGTTGGGAGATGGGGGTTGTTACCTCCTTTGATGGGGAAGCCATTTTGGCTACCAGTTAGCCAGCTATCTCTAAAATACAATTGACTCTAAGATCTCCATGAGAGCAGGCTGATGAGTTCACATTCCAGAAAACAGCAAAAGGTGTCCCAGTGATTCTAGCCCTATTCTCACCTTGTGGTCCATGCATTGACCAAACGTATGGAGCGGGAGCAGAATCACACTGCTCGCCTTGCCCCTGACCTCCACACGTACAGGCAAAGGTGAAAATAGGATCTAGGCATGCACAATTGTGTGAGTATTGGGCTTGTACATGCAATCAGGAGCACTGATATTACCAGGGCGCTTGACTGTGAGAACAAGCCCTATGCACGTATAAGTTTTATGCTCCTAGAGTCCATTTTCACCTTTAGCCAAAGGCATGGAAGTCAAGTGTGGGGACAGTAGATGCACTGAAGTCAGCGGGCAGTGGGGTTAACTGGTGTGATCCTACACTCCTTTCACACATTTGGTCAGAGCATGGACAACAAAGTGAGAATAGAACTTCTGTCTCAAACCCCTTATCACCTGCATACGGTATATGCTTCTTCCTCAAGCCCCACTGATTACATATCCAGCAACTGGAGTCTTTTTTTTAAAGAAAATCACCGTCCTGAGAGATATTATGCAATTTCCTGATTTTTAATGCCTCAGCCATTAAGAATTAACACCCACAAATGTCAAGTGGTCGTGATAATGCCTGCTTTGAGCCACTTGGCTATTGGCTGGCTCAGATTTGCAAATGTTGCTAAGCTCTGGTCCTCATGCCCAATTGAGACAAGAGCTCCAGCAGAAAGCTTTGCCTCTCAGAAGTGTTTTGAAAAGCAGACTTTTGTCTATGAGGATGTCAGACAATGCCCATCCTGAGGATTTGCTTTCCATCATAAAATCTGATATCACTATGTGAGTATCTGAATTGTCACCCAGAAACATATTAAGAATTAGAAACAGCTTGGCAATATACCAATGAGTACATAGAATTAATATTTATCTTTCCATTTCTGAAATTGCTTGTTCTGTTGCTGCCTGTTCTTTCTAGAAATAAACACACACACACACACACACACACCATTTTTGTTTTTGTTTAATTGCTCTTGACTGCGCTTGGCTGGTGTTAAACTGCTGCTCAAAATGTGTCTAGATGCTATATTACTGAGCTAAGAGACAAGCTAGACCTGATGTGGGAACTCTGTGTTTGGAGATTCCAACTTCTTTTCCTTTCTGAAAAAGCAGTCATAGTGGGCGGGATTTGGAGAAGGCCATGGCACATGTGTGTGCGTGTGGTGGTGGTGGTGGTTCTAATCCTTTCATTCCTTGCCCTGGCATGATCTAAATTGCCCCCTGCCCCCAGGTTGCTCTAAGCAGCCAAGGAGAAAGCTTCCCCCTCTACTGCTGGAGTGTCACTCTCAGTGGCATGAGACATGTAAGTGGGACTTAGAGAAGGGACTTGGGGATCAACATGGGTGTGAGGAAGGGGATTGGAGAGGAATTGACCCCACCTCCACCAGCCAATTTCCCGCTAAAAATCTCCACATACTACGAAGCTATGCTATACTGGGGCATGCTGGGAGCTGGCATGCTATGCTGGGGCATACTATGAAGCTATGCTGGCTGGAGCATGCTGGGAGTTGTAGGCCTTTTTTCTGTCTAAACATGCATAGGATTGCACCTTAAGTCACTTTATCTCCACCATGGTTCTGGACCTGTGTGTATCTTGTGAACATATATCCGGAACCCCACAGCAGTAAAAGTGGCTTGGTGGTGGAGAGCTTCAGGTAGGAAAATGATTAAGCACTCTGGCCCACCTACCTGTTCCACCCTGCAGGTGCCCCTTTGCCCTTACATTTGCCTCCTGAGATAAACAGGGAGATGGGAACCCTGTGTTTTCCTCATGAATATGTTGTTCTGTCCCTAGACACATTCATTCATATATAATAATGAATAATAATACTTGTATACCACTTGATGTAGTGAAATCTCTAAGCCAGGGTAGGCAATGTGATGCTCATGGGCCCCAATGCGCCCCCAGGCACCTTTCTTGGCGCCCGCCAAAATGCCCTACCCCTCCCACTTAAAATAAACAGTAAACACTTCTTTTACCATTAGATGGGATTGCTGTGAAATGGGTTCCTGCTGGTGCTGAAAACTGTAGGTTTAAAGGGGTTGTTTAGTGTGTGCGTGTATGTGTGTGTGTAGGGGGGGCTCAGACACCACCCCTGCCTTGTTCTCGGTCTTCTGGGCTGGTTATTGTCCTTTCCCATGCCTCCCATGGCAACCATTTTGTGGTGGTGCCCATGACAGTTTCTCTAACTGCCAAAGGTGCCCACTGCCCGAAAAGGTCACCTACCCAACTCTAAGCAGTTTATATGCCAAAGGATTAAAATCATTAATAAAATACTCAATTAATAAACAGTTACAAGTACAACAAAAATTAATCAAATGCAGCGGCATCATGATATCAGTTACAGCCCAGGGAAATATATAGCAGGCAAGTAGGAGAGGATTGAAGAGACGAGAGGGTCTTGCCCTTCCAGTGTGCCACTTAAGGGCACACCTTCTTTTCTGAACAGTGCTGCTGTTGGCTGTCTGCATGCTAATGGAAGCCAACAGCCCCAGAGACCTGCTGACAGTGAGGTTTTTATTGCCCATAGGACAAAGACAGCTACAACAAGCAGCAAAAAGAGTAGCTAATCCCCTCAGCTGGACATGAAAGCGAGTTCTTTTTAGAGTCTCACTGGATTGCATGGCACATAACAGCTCAGCAGTTCAGTATGATGAAGTGTTAGGCAGCAAAGGGCAAGCAAAGAAGTAATGGCTTGGGATATCTGTGGACTGGCAAGATGGGACTTTGTTCACTTCTGGCCTAATTTGGGCATGACGGGGACATTTATAGAAGTGATGTAGGGTGAATATCTTTAGGCAAGGGGGCTCTTTGGCTGGCGTCCTCTGAATGGTTCTTTGGAGAGTATATAAGTTTGGATCTAACCCCGTATGGCCAGTAATGGAACAAGGCTACTGTTAGTGATACTCAGAATATATTGTTGGAAACAGAGGTGGCTGTTGTCCTGTATTTTGATGAGTTTCAATTGGAGTCCATCTTGTGCTATTTGCTTGCATCGTCATAAACCTTGGGGTCCTCGTGTGCTCTTGGATTCCTTAGCACTGGAACCTACCACTGCTGTGGGGCAATTGGGGGGGAGGGGGAGGAGTGCACCCCTACCAGTGGAGGCAGGGCTTGTCTGAGTCAGCACGGAGTAAGCATGTGGTTGCTGATTGGCTACCAGCCTCCACTGATGTCAGGAGCTGCTAGCCAGTCAGAAGCCCCACACTTGAATAGGACTGCCTGAGATCCCCTCTGCCTTCACCCCCACCTTCCAATGGTTACCAGTAAGGGTAGGCTTTCTCCTTCCCTCTTGACCACCCTGCAGAGGTGATTGATGGATAATTCCTTCAAGAGATCTGCCTCACTGAACATGGCTGTTATTCAGTATTCTTAGAGCAGGGGTGGGGAACCTCAGGCCCCAGGGCCAAATCCAGCCCTCCAGGGGTCCCAACCAGCCCACCGCGGTTCCCAAGATGGCCGTGCCCTTTCCCCCCAACCACCTACTGTTTGGTGGTTTTCTGTAGTTTTTCCCCCATTGTAAAAGGCTGCAATGCCTCCCCTAAGGCTTAGTTACGGGCAGTGAGAGCCTCAAGCTACAGAACACTGGTCTTTTTTTTGTATTTTGACCCCTCCCTTTTGCTTTTGGCCCCACCCCCATTTGCCTTCAGCCCCGCCCACCACAGGGATGTGGTCCCAGAGAGCTTCTCTGAAATTGAATTTGGCCCTTGGGCTGAAAGGGGTTCCCCACCTCCTGTGTGAGAGGCACAGCAGAGGGCACGCAAGGGTGAGGTCTCCAGTAGACAGATTTCAGGGTTCTCCTTTGATTTCGAGCTTTGGGTCCCTGTTGGCCGCCATGGGCCATTTCAGGCCTGCCGAGCCTCTGCCTCTGCCTCTCCCCATCCCATTGCCCTTGCCCCCTTTCTGCTGCCTTTCTGGTGGCTCCTGGTGCTCCAGTCCTATTTGCTATTGTGGCGGACCCAAAACCGGTCCGTTGCGTGAGTTCGGCACCTAACGGGTTAAACCGGCACCGAGATATGGGCACCGTACGTGGCTCCTGTGCAGTTTAATTCCAGCCGCGACCTCCCAGTGACAAGGAATCGTACTGAGACAGAAATACTATGTTTATCACACCTTTAATGTGTAAGCCGCCTTGGGTTCCTTGCAGGAAAAGAGGCGGGGTATAAATATAACAAATACAATATATCAATATATATATATATATATATATATATATATAACAAATTTAATGGAGCGGAACTAATAGACTACCAGGAATTTCACAGTTAACATACAGAGTTCATAAAGATCAGTGAAGCGGAAAGCTTCAATACACATTGGAGGTATGGCTTAGCGTAATACAGGAATAACTATGCATCAGAGAATCGAACTTACGGAGTTAGCGTAGTGGTCTATGTAGCTGGTCTCCGGGTGCCCTGCCCGGGGTTGGAAGCGGCGTGGCTCTGACCAGAGTCAGAGGCCTGGTCCGTGCAAGCCTGCACCCTGTGCCCAACAACCTTTGTTCTCGAGGACTGGTCTTTTTCTACCCTCCCTCGCCCCCCTCCCCGCCCTCGATGACCAGGTGGGCTGGTTCCGCCCTGCACGGTGGTGGCGCCTCTTGGATGCTGGCATCTCCTGGATACTTTGGGGTACTTTGCAGCTCTTTGAGACTGCTCCCCACCTTCGGAATGTTTATGCCCTTCCTGGAGGGTAGATGTAAATGCGCCCTATTGTGGGTATGCAGATGTAGCTATGCAGATGTGACCACTTACAAAAGGTCTGCCCAGAACTGTGTCTCCTGTCCCCTGGGCAGGGATTATGCAGAAAGGTGGGGGGAAGAGGGGTGTCAGCGAAAGGGGAAAAACTATGTCAGGGTTCAACCGTGTGTGCTCAGGCTTTCTCCACAGCTATAATTGGTGAAAACGTGACCTGTATATGCACAGTGTCAAAAAGTGCCATTTCATGTAGTGAGGTATGTGGTGTTCACAAGAGTGACGTCATGTTTGTTTACAGGCAGAGGCCATTTCCTTTCACTGAGCTGACAGTTCTGGTTGCCAGCTTGCAACCCAGATTTACAAAAAAACGTTTGCTCTGTCATTTTAAAACTTCTGATTAAGCAGCACATGCGGCAGCAGTGACTTCTCTCACCCTCTCCTTCTTGGTCCTTCTGCCTGTCCCGCTTCCACAAATGCTGTAGTGAGCTGAATTCTAGGTGTGCCAGATAGGCAAGCATGGAAGCTGACAAAAGGACAGGGGGAAGGAACAATTGGAAGAAACTCTAGCTGCTGAGTATCACACTTACTTTGTGGTTTTAGTGCACATTTCCAGATTGTGACCTGGCAACCCTATGCACAGAGCCATAAGGAAATATGATTGATCTGTGTTTCATGAGCCAAATACAATATTGGCTAAGGTAGGCCGCTAAAGGCATCTGTGCAACATGGTGCTTCTGCCATGGTAACTATCACCATTACTTTTGACTGTCGCCATTTTAATTTAATTTAAATGTGTGCACATGTGCATGTATTTTTAAAACATCCTATATAAACAAACATGCTGGCCCCTTGAGTGACAATGCAGGGGAGGTACAGCGGCAGGGCCGGCATCAAGGGTGAGCATGGTTAGACACCTGCCGAGGGCCCACACCCCAGTAGGGGCCCACTGTGAAGATCCCCCTGGACTTGATCCTCCTCTTCACCATTGCAACCTGCTTATTCACCTGCCTCTCCCTCCAGCCCGGATGATCGTGATGATGGTGAGAAGGATGAGCAGTAGATGCCTCTGCCTACTTGCTGCCGGGCTCTCTGCCTTTGCAGTCAGCAAGTGGTAGCAATGAGGGGAATGAGGATGAGGAGCAGTAGCAGCTGGTGACATTGAAGCAGGGATGGGGACTCGGACTCCAGGACTCAACTCGTGAGTCGGACTGAGTCCCCACTCTGACTCGAGTCGGACTCAAGTCCCAATATTTTTAATGGGACTCGAGACTTGACTTGGGACTCGAGACCAAGGACTCGTCAACATCCCTGCTTGATGCCACCTGCAGGTGCTGTCTGGACCTAGTTGCAGTAACAATCGAAGTTTATTTTTTAAAATCATTTTCCTAATGCAACCTTTCAGACATTTTGGGTTTGGCTGCCTCTGCCTGCCTGCTTTGGGGTTCCCTGCCTCCTCTGCCTGCCTGGTTATTTTGGGTTTGTCTGCCTGGTCTGTTCTTGTCAAAATCAGTGGCAGAGTTTTGAGATAAAAAGGCACACTTGTGCCTAGAATTTATTTAAGCCACACATCTGAAGTAGCCTTATTTTGTTGGGGAAAAAACCCATGGATTTTAATAGGGAGTCAGCTTTGGGAGTGACTCGGGACTTGGGACTCGTGAGTCACCATTTTGGACCAAGGACTTGGACTCGGACTCGAGACTCGGGTCCAAAGACTCGTGACTCGACTCGTGACTCGAGACCAAGGACTCTTCAACATCCCTGCATTGAAGGTGTCTTGTGCAAGGGCCATAAAAAACCTGGGGCTGGCACTGTACAGAGATAGCAAGTAGGGGGCCGGGGCAACAATCAGCAGTGATGGTGGCAGAGGCCGTGGGAAGGGCACATCTTCCTTGGCCATCTCTATATACCTTGAACCAGGGGTAGGCAACCCGGAGCCCTCCTGATGTTTTGGACTGCAATTCCCACAGGCCCCAGCCAGTATGGCCAATGGTCAGAGATTATGGGAGTTGTAGTCCAAAACATCTGGAGGGCTCCGGGTTACTTACTAAAATCCAAACGTGGTAGCTGTTATTTTTTGACTTTATTTTTTCCATACACACAATTTCTCTTTCCATATTCATTTCTGTAGAGATGCCTTCCCCAATCTGATGCCCTCCAGATGTTGTGGACTTCAACTCCCATCAGCCTCAGTCAGCATGGCCAATGGTCAGGAATTGTGGGAGTTGTAGTCCAAAACACCTGGAGGGCACCAGGTTGGGGAAGACTGCTTCCCCTCTTTTCATTTCTCCCACCTACCATGGGGGGCGGGTCCTCTTTTCCATTGATCTGCATGGACCAGAGCGATATCCTGCTGCGGACATGCTGGCAATGCTACACGATTTCTTAGAATCGTATCATAACTATTTGATTTTAGCTGTCATTAAATCTCTGCAGAGATTAAAAACTCTGCTGAGAGGAGAAGGTACCCATTTTCTTGATTAGTCACAGTCACCACTGTAGGAGAGGTTTTTTCTTTGTGTGGAAGTAATTGATTAAACTGTTGGACTCAAATCGGGAGGAAAAAGAGAGATAGGAAAGAAAGGATAAATATTTCTGCATTCCTGTTTCTGGGCCTCTTGGCTTCTGCTACAGAACGTTGGTTTCCAGCATCACACTTTTGTTTCCATTGAATGATCACTCTCAGTAGGGCTCTTTGCCCCCCTCTGTGTCCCTGCAAGTGTTATTTCTGGGGCAGCCACTAAAATTCAGTCTTTCCAATCAGCTTCCAGAATAAGCCTGAAAATCTTTCATCCTCCAATCCTGCCTTTGTTATTTTTTCTCCTTTTTTTTTCAAGAGCCAAATACGGGGCAGTTTGTCCATGGTGCATGTTATGCTCACTCTGAGAGAAAAAGAAGCCCTGTATTGCTTCCAGAGGAACATTAACATTCTCTCCCCAGAGTGAGGTCTTCACTAGGGCAAGTGTGTGGCTGAATTGAATGTCATGCAGCTTCTGCAGAAACCTTTCCTCTGCTCCTTTCTCTCTGGATTTCCCTGATCCGGACTTTGTAACATTGGGAATTTATTCTAGCCAGCTGGAAGGCCATTTCAGGTACTCGGCTTTTCTTGCAATAATTGTGCAGTTCTTTTTTCTGTCGATATGCAAAGTCCAGATGTTTTTCCCTCAAGGTACTGAGGGGGTGTCAAGTTTTCCAAGCAATATATTTTGTACCTGGGAAAATGTGATACTTCTCACAGAGAGTGCAGCAGTCGCTGTTGCTCTTTGATGTGACCTGTGATGTGAATGACGTCAGCTTTGTAAGTCCTCTGTGCCCACACCATCTTG
This sequence comes from Shinisaurus crocodilurus, assembly GCA_021292165.1. Classification (NCBI taxonomy): domain Eukaryota; kingdom Metazoa; phylum Chordata; class Lepidosauria; order Squamata; family Shinisauridae; genus Shinisaurus; species Shinisaurus crocodilurus. The sequence goes on from CM037878.1 coordinate 60,452,283, forward strand.
TGGCTTTTTAATTAATTAATTTTCAACAACAAACACCACAAAGAAACCCGTACAACAATCAACACAAACTAACACTAAAATGAACTTCCGATATCCTCTAAAACAAATAAAAGTAACAATACTTTTCTCTTACTATAAAAAACAGATAAATAGTTCTCTTTTTTTCTATTGTCCAAAAAATCTTCTTATTCATTAAGTCCACAGATAAACAAAAACATTTTCTCTACACATAATCTATTTAAAAAATTTCCATTTAACAATCTAATAATGTAGGGTAGTTAATTCTACTACAAGTATCTTCCCCCATCACACTTCCATTATAAACAGTATTAAACATATAAGAATAAACTAATCACAGTGCCAAACCAAATAAAATTTCAGAAATCCTTCCCGCTACTAGAATTCTCTTTTAAATCTTTCTGCTAGGCCACACACCTTTTAAAATAAATTCAATTTAATTCCCTTTCCCTTAAAAGTAAAGACCACACATTTCAAGGTAGTCTTCCTTCTCCAGATCCACAAATCACCACCATCATCATCATCAACAACATCATCATCATCATCATCTCCCTTAGGAATAAAATACCCATGTTTCAAAATAGTCCAGCACAGTTAAGCCTAAATCCTCCCCAAAAAATTTCTTTAACCTTTTATGCACATATTTGCCAATGTTCCATTAGCTAGGCCCATTTTAACATACATTAATCTACATATTCTTATCTTATGCTCCCAAGAAAAGGAAAAAGACATCTCCAAAATTATTTTCCATCTTATTCCGCCCACCCACCCACAGATAAACAGATCCCTTTTTTTCTTTTCTTTTTAAGGAAGTCAGTTAGAGGATTCCATTCTGGCTCAGCTTGTCTGAGTGTGGAAAGCTAAGCAGGGTCAAGCCTGGTCAGGGCCAAGCCTGGTCAGGGCCGGCGCTACCGCTAGGCCAACTAGGCGGTTGCCTAGGGCGCGCGGCCGAAGAGGGCGCGGAAACCCTGCGCTCCTCTTCGCTCCTGCTGCGCCGCCCCCGCCAGGCCTCCGCCGCCGCTGCGCCGCCCCCGCCAGGCCTCTGCCTCCCCCGCCAGGCCTCCGCCTCCCCACCCTCCTGCCTGCCGCCGCCGCCGCCGCCGCGCCTCCACCCGCTCGCTCGCTCGCCCTCCGCCCTCCCGCTCGCTCGCTGCCGCTGCGCCTCCCACCGCCATCGCCACCCCCCCAACCCCCCCGTCACCCCCAACCCCCCCGTCACCTACCTTCGTCGCGGGCAAAAAACAGCGCGGGGGTCCCGTCGCGTCGCGTCGCGTCACTTCAGGAGCAGCAGCCGCAGCAGCAGCAGCAGCAGCAGCCGCCGCCGCAGCCAGGGCGGGGGGGGGGAGGTAGATGCAGGGTTTTTTTTTTTTTGCTTTGGAGAGGGGGGGCGCTAAATAGTTTTTCGCCTGGGGCGCCAAACTGCCCTGCACCAGTCCTGAGCCTGGTTGTTACTTGGATGGGAGATCCCTCCTCTAGTTTCCTGCATTGAGCAGGGGGTTGGACTCGATGGCCTTGTAGGCTCCTTCCAACTCTTATGATCTATGAAATCTAATAAGGATAGATGTTATCTTTTTTTCAATTAGTACCGTAAGCCATCTTTGCCAGCTTCACCAACCATTTTTCTTACTAAAATCCTCTTCCTCGGTCGAAGACAATCTTCTCCTGCTTCAACTTTAGAATAGAGAGGACACAATCTCTCCTGATACAAATAATGTTTGACATCTCCTGTCAACACCACCACTCTCCTATCAAATTCCGTCCTCTAATCCAGCCTTCTCCAACTTATCGCCCTTCAGGTGTGTTGGACTGACTGCAACTCCCATCATCCTGCATAATCTCCAGTGGTCATGCTGGCTGGGGATTATGGGAATTTGGGTCACACACATCTGGAGGGTGCCAGATCAGGGAAGACTGCTCTAAGCACTTTAAGGCAAGACCACACTGGTAGACCCATTGGCAGTAATCAGGCAGCATTGTGGATAACAACACGCGCAGAGCTAGGCCGGTAAACTAATAGTGGTTCTTATGAGAGACATTTTGTGCTTCTGCTCTCAGACAGAAAAGAACATTTAATTTACACTTTTGCCCCCACCAAGTCAGCCACTGCTGATTACTGCTCAAATGAGATCAAATTAAATCATATAGAGAGAGAGAAAGCATCATTTTAGGCCATTGGAAAGAGAGAGAAAACAGGCCACCTGCTGGTAACACCTTAACTGCTTTTATTATACAGTGTTAATGGGAGCCAATTTAATACAAACTCCCCCCAGCCCTCTGTCCCAAGCTTTGTGAGATAGTGGGGCATCTGCACCAGAGCATTTACCCTAGATCAGCTTTCCCCGACATGGTTCCCACCAGATGTTTTGGAGTTCAATGCCCAGCAGCATGGCCAGTGTTGAAGGATGATGGGCATTGTAATTCAAAATATCTGTAGGGGACCAGATTTGGGGAGGCTGCCCTAAAGAAAATGTATTGATTATATTTTAAGTGAAGAGCACATCATGATACTTCTTCCCAGTATACGTATTTATGTGAATATGGCCTGGTTCACACATAACAACCAGAGTTGAGTATAGGTTGTCATTGAATCATGGGTTGTCCTCACATGTGAACCCTGCACTATGGTTTAACTATGGGCTGCTAACCAAAAACAACCCAGAGTTCACAACCCAACAACAAATCATGGGTTTTCTTCCTAGGTTGTTTGTGGTTTACAACCCATAGGTAAACCTTAACAGGATTCACATGTAACGACAATCCACAATTCCACAGCAACCCATACTCAACCAATAGACTGGGTTCACCCAACTCAACAACCCAGAGTATGGGTTGTATCATGGGTTGTCATTGAATCATGGGTTGTTGTGTTGTGTGTACCCAGCCATGCTAACAAACCATGGTTTGTTAACCACGAACAACCCAAAGTTCACAACCCAACAATAAACCATGGGTTCTCTTCGTGGATTGTTTGTAGTTAAATAACCATGATTACTCTGGGTTGTCATGTTGTGTGAACAACCTCTTACTCTGAGTTGTTGTTATGTGCATACCAGGCCACTGACATGCCTTTTAAAAACTTATTTCTGTAGCCATGAGGGCTACAGATTTGCTCTTAGTTTCCCCCCTGCCCCAAGAATATGTTGGATTGGATACTCCCTTAGAAATAAAAAAAAATCCCATGTGTTTTAGCTCAGGCATCTCCTGGGGCTCACTAGCTAGCCCAGATCCCCAGCTTTCAAATTAAAAAGTGCAATTCTCTAGCCTTTGTAGGACCTGAGAAATAAGACAAAATGTTCAGGCACTATTCTGTCCAATCGTTTTGTGAGAATAAGACTGCTCCCACCTTTCAGTGGGTTTAGCCAATGAAGCCATAGTCACTCATGCTTGACAGTTTGTGAGCGGTGTTACCAATAGAGATATAGGCAGAGTGCCCATTGTCTTCAGAAGGGACTTCCTGCTTCATTTTGAACCATTCTGGGCAACCCTCATGGAGTGGTGATTACTGCCCACAGTGGTGCAACTAGGGCTGGACCTCGGGGCTGAGGTCCAGGCCCCTGCAGCCCTGGGAGCCCCCCAAATGACCACCCAGCAAGCACCAAATGATTGGGGCAGTGGCAAACAGGTCAAGATCTGGGTTGGCAAACGCCATGCTAGGATAAGGCTATCAATGGCTACTAGTCATGATGGCTATATATTTCCCCTTGGATCAGAGTCAGCATGCCTCTGAATACTAGTTGCCATGAAAACTGGCTTTAAGTAGTCCAGGCCTATAGGCTATTTCTTTCAATTTTATTTATTTATTTATTTATTGGGAGGGGGCTGTAGCTCCGTGCTAAGGTAGGGCTGGAAAAAACACTACCTGAAACCCTGGAGAGCTGCTACCACTCAGCGTCAACAGTCCTGGCCTAGATGGACCTAGCGTCTGGCTCAGTATAAGGCAGCTTCCAATGTTCCTCTCTATAAATGTCCAACAGTTCTAGCCCTATTACAAACTACCCTGTCATGATGGCTTAATTTCCGATGAGCTAGGCAACGGTAAATGGCTACTTGGGGAGTCAGAGAGTGGAGGGGAGTACGAAGTGAGAGCCAGCCACTTCAAAGAGGGGAGGGGGGAAGCGGGAGCCTGGATGGACGAAACAAGCAGTACAGGCAGGCAAAGGTAGCGGCACACAAATAAAAAACACAAAGGGGCATGGAAAAGTTTACAGTTTTTATTAGAAATACAGGCAGGTCTAGGCAGGCATGGGGTGATGGAGGGATGGGACGGGAGCTGGCAACGGCAAAGAAAACACACCCCGAACACACAGCGGAGCAATAGTAAAATGGCTGCTGACGTAGCGAGGGAGCAAGAGATTGTGGGATGCGTATTCCTCCGCAAAGGCACCTGGGGGAGGACTGAGGGGGAGCCAGCTGGAGGACTGAGGGGGAAGGAGGGACAGGACAATCGTCCGTCGGGCACACCGATCGTCCGTCGGGCACACCGTGGGTTGTTCTGTGAACAACCCACATCACATAGCTTACTTGCAGGGTGGCTTAGTGTGGTGTGTGAACCCGCCCATTGACTTGAATGCATGCAGGTTTGTGACAAGAATATCACCACCCCTTTGGGTAGAGTAGATGTTAAGTGGGATAAATATACTTCGCTTCCAAATGCATGTGCTGCTGTCTTTAAAATGCAATTCTTGCCAGAATCCTTTCAAAATGTATTTTTAAAAATAAGAAAAAAAAGTTTTGTGATGGTCCAATATAACAAATATTGATGAATTTGGAATATTTAAGGATTCAGAAACACACAGGCAGGGAATCTTCTAAAGACATTCAGACTAAGAACAGTGTTGTTTTATCCCACCCACCCACCCATGCTTGGGCCAGATCCAAATTAATGTAGGTAGGCTCTGGTTCAAGGAAGTCCTTCAATGTGCTTAATACTATACATGCTGGTACCCCCCTCCCCATGGCTTACTAATTTAGCTTTTAAGGAGGTGCTAAAAGCCACTCTGTTTCAATGGGATTGTGTGAGTGCCATTTACAGCAACTATCAGAGAGAGAGAGAGAGAGAGAGAGAGAGAGAGAGAGAGAGCAGCTCATGTGGTAGGTTTGCTTCAAGACTTGAGAGAGATTTGCAGCAGGACTGAGGCCAAGAAGCAGCATACTTCCAAAGACATCTAGAGGTTACCTGCGTAAGTAGGATGAACAGATGCAGAGGAAGGCAGGGCCCCTGTACCCTTCATAGGGGTATAAAAGGGGTGAGCTTGCTATACAGAGGTGAGAAAAATGGCACCAGCTGTATTTCCCCCTTTTACACAAATATTAGAGGTACAATTTAAAACAACAACAACAACCCCAAAACCTCTTTGAATCCTGCTCTTGAGGAAATATAATCCTGATATCCTTTTCATAGCTTGGGAGTCACAGGATGATATGACATTTATCCAGAGATAGTGGGACTAGTGTCAATAAAACTAGGGATATTCCCAGTTTATGGGAACACGGGACCAGTCAGCCGTTCCCTCCAAGCAAGGCATTCCTCTCCCTTCCCCCAGTTTTCTCTTCTTCTTCTTTTCCAATTGACATTTTAAATTTTTTGGCTGCAGAGCATGTTCAGTTTTCACTTAACTTTTTTTTTGGGGGGGGGGTTGCTCCCTTAGGTTTTTTTTTTTTTTTTTTAAGGGTGTACTTCTGCAAAGAGTTCCCCCGAGCATGCTGATAATTCCCTCTTTTTTCTCAGTGGCGCCATTTTGGCTACAATGCTTTCAGCACTCACCATCTTAGTTCACTATTAGAGGGAGTGATATTGTTGTGGCTCATCTGTGCTGTTCGGTACTGTTGTGTGTGTTTGTGTTATAGGGTGGGGTGTGTGTGCCCACCCTTATGTTAGCCCAAAGTTATTGGCCATCTTGAAATAACTCTCTGGGAAGCTCTGCTGGGGATCATCTGCATAAAGCACACAATTACTGACATTTTTGTAATTAGCTGGTTTGTTGTGTGAATGTACTGTTTCCCACTGCTTCAATCAAAGAGAGCTGGCGGCTGCTTTGTGGAAAACAGCTGAGCCCCTTCATATTTCTGGGATTGTAATAATCAGAGGATATTTCTGACTCTGTCCTCTCCTGACTCTCTCTTGATTTCTCTGTACTAATATCTTCTACATATATTCCTCTTCATGTGTTTGTGTGCCAACATCACCATTGCTATTTATTTATTTATTTATTTAATACATTTTTATACCGCCCAATAGCCGAAGCTCTCTGGGCGGTTTACAACAGTTAAAACCATAAAATACAATATAAAATAAATATAAAATTTGAAACCACAGATAAAAACAAACAGCAGAGCTAGCAGCAACAGTTACAATAACAGTTAAAAACAACTACAGTCATGCCTTGGATTGAGAGCATAATTCGTTCCGGAAACGTGTTTGTAATCCAAAACACTCATATCAAAACGAAATTCCCCCAAAAAAATTTGTACAGAGATTTTTAATTTAAGCCGTATTACAGTACTTGTATTGCAAGACGTCGCTTGTATATCAAGTCAAAAAAAATTAAATAAATATTTAAAAATTTGCTTGTCTTGCAAAACGCTCTCAAACCAAGTTACTTGCAATCCAAGGTATTACTGTACAAGATTAAAATGATTAAGATGATTAAAATGATTAAAATGCCTGGGAGAATAGAAAGGTTTTCACCTGGCACCTGAAAGAATACAAAGTAGGTGCCAGTCGAACCTCTTTGTGCAGCTCATTCCATAACCGGGGTGCCACAGCAGAAAAGGCCCTCCTCCTGGTAGCCACCTGCCTCACTTCCTTTGGCAGGGGCTCTCGGAGAAGGACTGCTGATGCAGATCTTAGCGTCCGGGCAGGTACATATGGGAGGAGACGATCCTTCAGATACCCTGGCCCCAAGCCGTTTAGGGCTTTGAATGTTAGTACCTACCAGCACTTTGAATCGGGCCTGGAAACAGACTGGCAGCCAGTGCAGATGAGAAAGCACTGACATAAAATGTTCACATCGGCCAGTCCCCGTTAACAATCTCACTGCCCTATTTTGGACCAGCTGAAGTTTCCGGACCGTTTTCAAAGGCAGCCCCACGTATAACGCATTGCAGTAATCCAAACGAGAGTAGTAATCCTATTTCCAAATAGGATCTTTCAGCTTAACTGTGCACACAGTCTGATGTCCAGATAATGCCTTGGAAGGTACCAGCTCTTATCATATAGCTTTATAGGCCATCATCCACATGGTAGATTGAAGGATTATGGCAGGGATGGGCAACATGTGGCCATCCAGATGTTTTGTAAAACAACAAGAGGGGAAGGGACTTGTTTGTGCATCATGAAACAAAAGAGAGAGAAAAATTCTCAGGTGCCTGGAATGAATATTTTGCCCAATGCATTTCGGAAACAATACTTTTCCTTCATCGGGGACTGCTTGTCTTTTTTTATATATATTGAGAAAATTAATGCAGAAGAGATACTGGAAGGAAACGAAATCAAATGCATTGGGCAAAATAAATATTCTTTCCAGGCAACTGAATTTTTCTCTCTTTTGTTTTCGTCCAGACATTTTGGCATACTCTCCTCATCCCCCACCATTGGCTATGCTGCCTAGGGCTGATGGGAGTTGTAAGCTAAAACATCTGGAGGGCCACAAGTTGTGCATCCCTGATTTATGGTCGTGCATCCCTGATTGATGATCATGCATCCAGTCCACATCTAATTTCCACATTGCACTCCCACTCTGTGACCTCTCTCATGTTGGCCACTGGTGTTTGCTGAACCAGTGCTATTTTCACAGCAAGAGTAGTGCTCAGAATCCCATTCCCCAAATACCTCATTTACATCTCACCCAAGATTTAGTGCACAAGTGCTGCAACAAGAACATCCATTTATAGGGTCTAATGGGCTGTAATCAACCAGGAAAAAGACCTTGCGGGCGGCCATATAGTCAAAAGCTCACTCTGGGAGTTCATATATTTTAGAAAAGTGGCAAATTAAATGTTGGGAATGATTGTGAAAGGGATTGAAAATGAAACAGCAAAGATCATGGCATCATTATATACCGTAATTCACATTTGGAATAGGGGCTGGGGCCAATGAGCTTCTTTAGGTTTATCCATTGGTGGGGCATTCCTTGTGGGATTCTTGGCCTTTTCTTTGAACTGTAGACCCACTTGCCATATTACAAGCCGCCTTTGAAACTTGCATCAGTTTTAAAAAAACAACAGCTTGCCCTGCAGAATGGGGAACTGGTGTTTGAGAAACACAAGCCCGAAGAGCCCCCTTTGGCACATGGAAATAATTATAGTGTTCTCTGGATCCCAGTGAGTATGCTATTTTGTTACCCTGTCTTCAAAAGGATGTAGCAGAGTTGAAGAAGGAGTGACAGAGGGCAACTAAAACAGCCAGAGAGATTGAGGGTGCTTCTAGATGAGGCTTTTATTGTGCAATCACCATGGCTGATTCATGGAATTTTATGGGGGGGGGGGTCCAGACATTGTTGTCTTCAATTTGTAACCCTCCCATATTTTCCCACCACTTCTTCTATCTTTTTTTCTTACAAGAATTTTTTTGTTAACATCTTTGTTATTGAAGGAGGGCTTAAACAGCTGGATCTTCTTTTTTTAAGGTTAGGAGAAAATATAACAAACAGATAATTATAGAAGCATATGCAATTCTGAACACGCTGACTAGATTCAGATGTCACGGCAACCCATCGTGGGTGATAAGCCACTGTGGGTTGTCGTGTTGTGCGAACCCAGAGTGATTCCTGCAGGGTGGCTTGTTCATGGGCAACAAGCCACCCCAACAACCCATAGCTTGTTGTTGGGGTTGTTGGACCCATGATGGGTTGTCGTGTCATCTGAACCCGGGTGACTGAACCCATCGTGGATTGCAGGAACTGGGTAGCAAGGCACTTGGCAAGAGCAGCAAAAACCCCTTGCTGCTCTTTTGAAGCTAGCCCAGGGCACCACCAGTGTCAGCTGCCACACCGATGCCCAAGTGGCACAGTAGAGCGACCGGCACTGAGTCAGTGCCCCCTGCCATGATCGTGAGCCCCTTTGAGCTTGTTGCAGTTTCCCCCTCCCCTTTTCCCCTTTTTTCTTTTTCCAGAGTTCACTTTTTGCAACCTCCGATTTTACAGTTAGTGATAGCCCCTTCAAAGTGCCCAAGTGGCACATTGGAAGGGCTGCCACTGGTTCATCACTCCCTTTTTTATTTTTATTTTTTGCACCTCAAATGTGCTCAAATTTTAAAATATTTTTTCTAATCAGACTTGCACAAGTGCACACTTGTGCACTTCCATGGATCCGAAATGGCCTGCCTCATCTGGTCAATGTCTTGGGGAGGTACCTGCTGTCAAAGTGCAGCAGGCACCCACCATGGGCATTGACCCAGAGAGGCTGCCAAGAGCTTTATTTTTGACTTTGGTTTCTCTTGACAGCTGTCGAAGGGCGAGCTGTCAAGAGAAACCAAAGCCGTGAGTAATCTTTGCTCATGAAAAGGGGTAGCCAGTATATCACCCCCTTTGTGGTGAGATCCTCATGGGGTTTTTTTTGGACCTGTCTCTTGTTGGGTTCCTCTCACTTTTCCACCCTTTCCCAAGACTAGGTGCTCGGGAAGGTGGAAAAGGGTGAGCCACCCCCTTTTACAAGAGCATGGAAGTTTGACAGCTAGCTGTCAAAACTCCAGTTCCTTTTAAAGGGTTTTTTTTGGACAGGGTTCCACATGGTTTTTTCATAGGGACATATGCATTCATATGCATGTGGGGAGGGCAGACAAGGCGGGTCCTGCCGCAGGGTCCCCTGGGATACCCACGCGAGGACTGAGGTGAAAGGAGGGGATTGTCTGTTGGGCACAACGTGGGTTGTTTCACAAACAACCCACCCTGTGTATCTTATTTGCAGGATGGGTGAACTTTCCCTCTCTCTCATTCAACACTAGAGTATTTGGGGGGGGGGGGTGTTCATCAAATGAAAGGGAACAATAGATTAAAGACAATAAAAATATGTTCTTAATCACACAATAAAACAACGGATGTATGGAATTCAGTGACACAAGGTGTCATGAAGGCTTTTGAAGAAGGTTCAACAAATTCACAGAAGCTCCCTGCATCTGTCAGCTGTGTTCCAGCGTGCACTTTCGCTGTAGTACTGCGAAAGATGAACAACGGTGGGTGGAATCTCAAGGGACTGCTACAACAGACAAAGAGAGAGGAGAACTGAGACATTGACTGTAACATCCCGATAAAGAGATGGTGACATCATCCACTTCCGGTGGTTTTAAAATTTGCTCTTAATAATCAAATAACTGTTAGCTCTACATGGGACATCTGCTGTGGCACCAGTGGAATAAACTGTGACACACAGAAGCATGTGAGGAGGTCTGAAAATGTGGACCAGTCTTTTACTGCCATTCCTGAATTGCAGCCTTCTGTACATACTAACTTTTGAGAACCCATCAAGATAGACATAAGCTTCTTCCCCAATCTAGAAGCCCTTGCCCCTTCCTGTTCTCAGGGCCATAAGGAATTAAAAGAGACTAAAACCAGAGTGGATTTTTAAAGATACTTGTAGAAATTGTAATATTTGTGTTCATTCACATAGTAATCCTGAATACATACAAAAAGCAAAACCATTTAAGATGCTTCATATTGGCATGCTTGAAAGTTGAACAGTAATTGAAACATTTTTGTGTTCTGTACATTCTAATCTATGCATCTCCTGTTTCTTACTGTGGTGTAGCTTTATTATTGGGTTCAGATGTGGGAAATATAGGTTCAGTTTCCTATAAAACATGATGCTAATGGATGTCCTCGGGCAGAGATCTAATTCTTAGCCTCTCCTACCTTAGGGGATTGTTGCAAAGATGAAGTAAAATACAGCTACAGTAATACCTTGGATTGCAAGTAACTTGGTTTGAGAGCGTTTTGCAAGACAAGCAAATTTTTAAATATTTATTTATTTATTTTTTAACTTGATATACAAGCGACGTCTTGCAATACAAGTACTGTAGTACGGCTTAAATTAAAAATCTCTGTACAAATTTTTTTGGGGGAATTTCGTTTTGATATAAGAGTGTTTTGGATTACAAGCACGTTTCTGGAATGAATTATGCTCTCAATCCAAGGCATGACTGTAATGAGATGTTAAGGAAATTCACTACCTTGAGCAGCCAGAAATAGTTCAAATCTGACATTTTCACAGGTCTGCTTGCAAGACCTTAGATATGAGCATCTTCCAGCTTAGAACAGCTGTATAGTTTGCTGAGGAACCAGGCTGCCTTGTGGGTGGGTGTGTTAGGGTTGGGAAAATCAGCAAGGCTAGAGCTCATTGAGGTTCTTCAAGATCTAACACGAAGCTTGGTTTGCCTTGTTCCAAATGTGAGCTTTTTTTCTTTTTCAAATGGGAAAACTGTGAAATTTGTGTGTGCATTTTTTTGAAGCATGCACACAAATGCGTACTTTCCCCCATTGATTGAGGCATGAAAATCCTTTCCCCCCCAAAAAATGCACATTTTAAAAAGTGCACATTTTCCTAGCAAACACATTGTTCAAATGCTATCTCAAGCTTGGGAATATGCAAGCTTTGGCTGTGAAATGCGCTCCCATTCCGGTCATGTTTGGTGTTGTGAACAGGACAAATTCTGACACTTAGGGAGCGATCCTATGGCCCCATAGACATCGTCTGGGGGGCCCAGAGGATACTTCGGATTCTTAGATCCAAGATTGGAGACAGAGCTCCAGCCTCGGAGTTGGAAATTTGCGCTCCACCCCCCGCAGCCAGCGCGGAGAGATCTGTGCCGGCTCTTGTAGTATCAAATGTAAAAAGGGACAATTAAAGAAAAATAACCTTAAGGATATTTGGGGACTATTCCTAGAATATGTTTTAGTAGAGGGAAAGGGGAGTAAGCCATGTCTAGATATGAAGTATTTTTTTGAATGATAAATAATAATGGATTATTATGATAGAAACTTTTTTTTTTGGGCCCGTGGTGGTGGGTGCACTTCATTAGTCATATGTATGTTTTTCATTTGTTTTATATATATTGTTTGAAATCAAGTTAAATAAAATTTATTTAATTTTTTTAAAAAATAATAATAAAAAGAACTGTGCCGGCTGCCTCTCTGAGGTTGGGAACTCAACCTTGGAGAGGGGGTAAAGGGGGGGCATTCTCAGGGGAGGGAGGGGAGGAGACTGCAGAGGCCAGGGTGCGATGTAACTTGTGTCCTCTGCAGCCTCCTTCCTTCCCCCTCTGAAGTGCCCAAGCTAGACGGCTGAAAACAGCCATCTAGCGAAAATGCAGAGCTGGAGGCTCAGGAAGGTGAAGATCGCCTCCGCCATTCCTCCCATTCTGCACTGGATGATTGTCAGCCTCCGAGTTCGGAGGCTGACGATCATTTTGGTAGGATTGCACCTTTAATGAACTGAAACAAAATTCTAGTATATCCCTATTGATGCTTTGATGTAATGTTCTTGATCCTCAGGAATTTGTTTCTAAGATTTACATATTGCCAATCTGCAAAGTTTCCAGAGCAATTTGCAAAAAACAAGATAAGATATATGAAATATAATAACAGGATGTTTTAATAATACATTTTAAAGCCTGAGAGAATGATGGTAACACTATGAAACTAACTATAATGCTGAACATCGAACACTTACCGTAAAAAAGAAACTGGTCAGAAGAAAGGGAAAGTGATGAGTTTGTTTTGCAAGCCAAGAAGGAGTGTAACTTGAAAATTCACATCTAGCATTTTGAATGTTATTTGATCTGGTAAGGACCTCGCCCTGCTTGCTCTGTGTTTCTTTCTCCATTGTCTTCCATGCTATTCAGTTATTCCTTGGTTCCCACTGCTTTTGCTTTGATGGGCAAATTCACCAACTTGATACCCCTAGGCAGTTTCCCTAGCAACTGCCACTCTTTACAGGAAGGCTTATCATTAATTTAGGACCCAGGGATGAACAAAGACATCAGGAAAGAGTTTTATTTGGTGCGTTCCTTCTGGCCTTTACAGAACATGTTGATATAGATACAGTTAATTCTGTAGCACTGCTGCATGCGTGAAGGAGGCCACTTTATCCAGGGCAGATGTGCAAGAAATTAGGTGACTCGTTAGATACAAACAGTTGTACATGGCAAACCTGGGAGGTTTTTTTAAAAACAAAAAATCTCATCCATTGTCCTTCATTAGAACTACACCTCAGCTTAATTTGGCCCAGGTTTAAAAGACAACAACACACTCAGACCAATGTGTAAGCAAATAGCATATAACGTTATTAGTACGGTATATGGGCAAATCCATCTTATTTTATATTACTTATTTATTGTTGTTGTTTTTATTAGTTACATTTGTATCCTGCCTTTCCATCAAATGACACTCCCGGTGGCTAGTGTTTGCTCCATTATTTCTTCATACCACAGTGGCTCCATGGAATTCTCTGCCACAAACACCACAGATCTTTGATGTGTCCCATATATTCCGTATAACATGTGTCATCACTGTGTGATGCAAACAACTTGCAAATCATGCAGGTCTTTATATGTGTTTTATGTCTTGAGCAGTAAGAGACATTGGAACTGGGTTCTCAAAAGCACATGATGAAGTTCTCCTCTGCCCCGTCAGAGTTAAATTTGGAGTGGCAGCATAATTACTTTTGTCTTCCCTGAGCACCGTTGCATAGAGACTCAGTGCATCTACACGTGACACAAAAAGACACATACTAGCTATCTGATTTTTTAAAAAATGAATATCAGTTGTGAGGACGTGTCACTGTCAGTAGTGTTGTGTACTGGGTGCCTCTGAAATCTGAGACAATGAGGGCCAATACAGACAAACTCTGGGGCAAACAGGCCATGCCAGCTCCAGATTTTTGAGGGCCCTTGGGGAAGACAACATCAGTGCCACACCCAGGTGAGTCTACCTTCTCACCACTATTGTCACCAGCTGCTCTTCATCCTCTTTATCATTATTGCTACTGCTTGCTTGCTTGACAGGCAGAGAGCCAGTGAGCAAGTAGGCAGTAGCATCTACTGCTCCTCCTGCTCACCGCCCCCATTCCCTGGGTCAGAGTGAGAGGCAGGTGAATGAGTAGGTTGCAGTGGTGAAGAGGAGGAGGAGCAACTCCAGGGAACCCTTGTCAGTGGATCCCTGCTGGGGTGTGAGCTCTCAGCAGGTGCCTGACCATGCCTACCCTTGATGCCAGCCCTGCAAACAGCAGTCATTTAATATTCACTTGTGCAATTGGTTCCTCTCTTATGGAGTGGGTGCATGCCACCACAAATCCATCAAGCTTCCGTGGTGGTGTGGTATGCATAACAGTCAGGTCCAGCACATGGGACCCCTTTGCACAAACAGTTTGCCATAGGGGAAAGTCACTGATAGAGTGAATTTGAAATGGCAGCCATATGCCCCAAAGTTTGTCTCAAACCACAGTCCAGATACAGGCACTCCAGTTCTCAGTTCATCTTCCCAGAGTTCCCACATCTTTTTGCTTGAAACCACTACAAAACAGTGAAATACATGTCTATTATTTCAAGCTGTAATTTAGGAACTCTCAAATCTTGGCTAAGGTATGGAAATGGATCCTTCATTAACATTTCATCCAGCATATATTCCTATACAACTTTCTGGTGGGTAACATGGCCTCTTCAGAAGCATGTATATTAAGGGTGCAGAATCTCAGGCCCAGGGGCCAAATCCGGCCCTGCAAATCCGGCCTTGGGCCGAAAGAGGTTCTGCACTCCTGATGTATATGAATCCAAGTGGGGGGAAAGTTGGGTTGGGTTGATTGACATGAGTGTCAGATAACAACTATTACCGGCTTGTTTGTGCCTGTCCCCAGATGGCCCCGCCCACTTCCCCCCAACCACTGATCATTCGGTGGTTTCCTGACTGCCATTTCCCCCCATTCTAAAATGTTGAAATGCCTCTCCTACAGGGATGGGGACTCGGACTCGAGGACTCGACTCGTGAGTCGGACTGAGTCCCCCCTCTGACTCGACTCGGACTCGAGTCCCAATATTTTTAATGGGACTCGAGACTCGACTCGGGACTCGAGACCAAGGACTCTTCAACATCCCTGGGCTGTGCCAGAAGGAGGGGAGAGGAGCGTGATTGCCGGCGAAGAGCGCATGGAAGCGAGGTGTGCCGCTGCTCGGCCACTATGGATGGCTACCAGGAGTGCAGCCCCAACAGTGTGTCAAGATTTATTTTGATTGATGTGTTGCGTACTTGGGAGAGGCAGAGGAAGGACCTGAGATTACTCTGTGTGGCTGCTCTGAGTGTGAAGTAGCCTTATTTTGTTGGGAAAACCCCCCATTGATTTTAATAGGGACTCGTGGAGTCAGCTTTGGGAGTGACTCGTGACTCGTGACTTGTGAGTCACCATTTTGGACCAAGGACTCGGACTCGGACTCGAGACTCGGGTCCAAAGACTCGTGACTCGACTCGTGACTCGAGACCAAGGACTCTTCAACATCCCTGCTCTCCTATAGCTCCATTACTGGCAGTAAGACCTTTAAGCTAAAATATGCTGGTATTTTTGGTGTTTTGGCCCCATCCCCTTTTGCCTTCAGCCCTGCTGCCTACCGCTGGAATGAAGCCCCCAAGAGCTTCTCCAAAATGGAATCCATCCCTTGGGCCGAAAGAGGTTCTGCACTCCTGATGTATATGAATCCAAGTGGGGGGAAAGTTGGGTTGGGTTGATTGACATGAGTGTCAGATAACAACTATTACCGGCTTGTTTGTGCCTATCCCATTAGTGTTAGCTGGTGAGGCACGGGCATTGAGAGCTATCATCATCTTCCTTGTTTCTGTGTATCAGATTGGCATTGGTTTATCTGCTAGGGGTATATATATATAAAACAAGAGGAACATTTTAGCTCTGTTGCTTTTGAGGATGCTACCTGGTCGTGATGGACAAGGTAAAGGTGAGGAAAGGCTGTATCTGGCCAAGGGATTGGAGATTTGTCTGGGGAAGTGGAAGCTTGAACTGTGAAGAGGTCGTGCTACCTGCATTTTTAGCTGCCAGCCTGTCCATAATAACTCCTGCTGACTGTAGTTCTAGCATGCTTTATTCCCTCCCTGTTGTCTTGAATGTGACAATAACACGGACATCTTTTGCTCTCAGTTATTGCCACCCTCACGTGCCGTCCTCTGCATCATTTCCAGCTTTTATGCTTCCCTTCCCTAAGAACTAACCTCCTCTTGGCACCGCGGAGCCTGCATGATTAAAACTCTTCTAATTTAAATGGTACATCAGCTGCATGTTAAGAATGTAATTCTTCACTCGGCACTGTCTTCTTATTCTGAAAGGTCATTTGAATGACGCTTAAAATTATAGAATTGTTATTTTTAGCCTTGCCATTATTCCATGCGTGTGCCTCTGTTTGCTGTGCCTCTCTTATTTTAAAATGCAATAAACAATTAAAAGAAGAATGACGGAGCAAGTCAGTCTCAGTTCTTGGATTGCCATGGTAACATTCTCAACATAAGAGGAGAAATACGGTACAGAATTCCAAAGTGGGTATATGTTGCGTTTTGAAGCAACTTTCAAGTGCTTCAGTGACTCAACTGAAATCCCAGTTATGGACTTTGTTGATCCTTACGATTGCTTCTAGAATCAAAGGGCTGGACGGGTTATCAAAATGAATGGCCAGTTGATCCAGACTCCTACATTGAGATGGTTTTACTCTTCCTAACCCATTCCTATTCGGCTTTCCCAAGTTTTCTATTTGGGACCCTTTAACTGGAGATACTATGGATACTACCAAGGGCCACTGATGGCTCTCAATCTCCTCAAGGGCAGCTTTCTGCTCTCTCTCTCTCTCTCTCTCTCTCTCTCTTTTTACAGTAGCTCCTCACTCTCAGCAGGGTCTCTCTAGCTTTGCCTTGTCGTTTGCTGTAGCGGTGGGCTGCCTGCTGTGTTCTGGGCTACCAGAGGAAACTTCAGGGCTTGTCAGTTGTAAGGGGAGTGGGAGAGGAGAATGAAGGAACAATCAGCCAATAAGCTATGGTGGGGAAGGAGCCCAAGAAGCAAAGTGAATGGCTAGCTGCAGTGGTTCACTGTGCAGTCACTGGAGGTGGAGGAGGAAATGAGGGCTTCACTACACGAGGCATTTATTGTGCCCTTAACCCGGTGCTTTACCAAGGCATCTGCTTCCATTTTCGTTGCGGGAGGATTAGAGTGTCATTTACACGAGGGTTTTTTTCCTGCCGTTTCCCCCTCTGCCTTTCTATCTGTTCCTATCTGTTCCGTTACACAACACAAGGTGGCGCTGTGGTACAGAGTGGAATTGAGAATTTACATGAGGCTTCTGTAGCGAATAATAGTGCAGTCGAAGAAAAATACTGCATTTTCCTCACTCTAAAAAAAGCCACGAAAATGCCTGTAAAAAATTGGGGGAGGCCCTGGAGGATGACAGCGTCGTGAAAAGGACCTGCAAATTTCCGTGAGTAAAGAATCACGAGTGCACAATAAATGCCTCGTGTAGAGAAGCCCTGAATGTGCAGGCAAGAGAGAGAGCAAGAGAGCGCAGTGTGGACCTGCGCTGGAAGATTTTGCAGCATTGAGTAGAGCGGAGCATTCTCTCAGTGATTAAAAAAAAAAGATCCCTCTCAATCCAAGGAACAAGTGAGCCTGTCAGAATTTGCCTGCCTTGTGACTTGGTGACTGACTGACTCAGCCTTTCCTGGACGATGGGCAGGGGGAGGAGCAGGGGAGGCTGGTGACTCCTCTCTCGGTGGGGCTCCTTTCCACTGCAGGTTTTTCAGCTTTTATTTGGAGCTTCATAGGAGCTATCCATGGTGCTCGATTGTGGTGAACCTATTTTGGGGTGGTGGAGGAGCTCAGCACCATGGATAGCTCCTATGAAGCTCCAAATAAAACCTGCAAAACCAGCAATGGAAAAGGAGCCTCACCGAAATGAGAGTCACCAACCTCCCCTGGGGAGGAGAGGCCCCAAAAGGCCTCCAGACGAGTCCAGGTGCATAGCGTCGCCATGTGAGCAGGAGGCCGGGAAAGAGAGGCCTTCGCAGCCCAGGAAAGGCCCCCAGGTGGTGGCGCTGTCTGGAGCCAAAGTGGCTCCGGCTTCAAAATGAGTGAAAATCCCTGCTTAAGATGTAAAAGTGTGGCTATGGTAGCTATGACCCACTCTATCTGGATTAATTGCTTCTTACTTTTCCACATTGGAAGGCACACTGGGAGCGCCACTGCAAAATCTTTGCTGCCCCAGGTGGTTGGTCTGACAGTTGCACCCTATCATCCTTTGTGACAGTGACCTGGTTCTCATGTAGTGAGAAGCCACTATGGGTGAATTTCCCTGTGGGCCTTCTTGTTGCAGCCGCCGCCACCATTTTGAATTTTCAGGGTGTGGCGGGGGGTGTTCTGTAGCTTGTTGTTACATGCGAACCCAGTGTGGGTGGGTTGTTGGCGTGGTTGACAAGTCACCCAGCACCCATGGGCTGTTTTAGGGTTGCGGGTGGCTTGTCAACCACCCCAACAACCAGCCCTCACTGGATTCGCACGTAACAAGAAGCTATGGTGCACCCTTGCGGCAGCACAAATATTCAAAATGGTGACTACCACCACAGCGAGAAGCCCCGTGGGGAAATTCACCCATGGTGCAAACCAAGCCATTGTCATCACAACAAAATTGCCCACGGTTGATAGGACTTCTTCTTCTTCCTGGGGCCAATTCATAGTGGTGTATTGAGAATTTGGGGGGAAATGGGTCTATACAGAGTTTGTCACTTGATGGTGAAACACCTGGGTGACAGCTTTACCATGTGGGAAGGTGCAAAGCAATTATGCTTGCCTTTTAAATGTTGATATCCTTTCCTAAAAACCAGTCTCAGTCAAAAGCTTTTATTTTTTCTAAAATAAGAAAAAAGAACATCTTTCTCTGCTGAATATTAACAAGTGTTCAAGAATTTCAAAATGTATAGATTCAGAAAGATAATATTTCTACTCATAGAAATATAAAAAAATAAAGTGGCAGGGGGAAGAATAAAATTAGGGTGAAGGAATCTAGAAATGTACCTTTATATGTTTTTAAGAACACCATGCAATTCTATGCATGTCTACTCTGAGTTCAGTGGGACTTACACCTAGGTTGGAGAATCCTTCTTTCCCTTGAGGGCTGCATTCCCTCAAGGGTAACCTGCATGCTGACAGTGGGTGGGGCCCAAGCCAGCAGTGTGTGGGGCCAGAGCCACCGTACACACAAACTCTCTCCTCCCAACCCCCTATCCATTCATTCACAAAGACACAGAATTTCAAAACCACTGACCTGCAAGTAGCTAGTTATTTTGTATTAACTATCTCATCCTGGAAACAAGCCCAGACACCTATTTCACTTAACCCTTTTAGTACAACAGAGTAACACACCTACTGTTCTAGCAAGTAAAAGTAATTCACACACTCATACACACACACACACACACACACACACTGCAGAGGCCTACCAATTTGTTACCAAATAGTCAGGGGAAAAACTCCACTTTCCCCCCACAAGCCATAAAAGCACGAAAAAAGAAAACTACTACAATTTATTTGGAACAAATAGAATCTGAAACTACATAGAAAGTGGGGAGAGAGAGAGAGAGAGAGAGAGAGAGAGAGAGAGAGGATTACCCCTGAAAATACAGGTGTTTTGGGGAGAGAATGGAAGGACTTATCGGTAAGGGGGACAGAACACCTTCATATCTCTTCTGTGGAGAAGTGTTAGAGACACACAGTCAGCCAGTCGGTGTGGACTTGTACATGATGATAGCATTCCACCAGAAGATTAAGGGTGAGTGGCTTAAATTAAGGACACTCTGCCATTTGCTGTTTCTGACGTGTGTGGGAGACTCATCATAGCTGTGTCTGTAGCTGACCGAAGTAATTGATGCACATAGCCACTGACCTGGCTGTGTTTGCTGTCAGCTACGTTTAGCAATTACCTCTGAGTCCCTTAGATAAAGGCTCAGTGTTAATGGCCCTTCTGTGTTCTCAGTGAATGGATGGGCCTCGTTTTAACACTGGTTAGGATTTCCTGCTAGAAAGGGCAAAGCTCTGCTACCAGAGCAGAACAGCATGAATGCTTTGGCCTGTTTTGCCTCTGCATAGCATTTGGCCAATTTTCACTAATTCTGTAAATGGACCTGTTAATTAAAGATGGATATACTAACTCGTCTCCATAAATACACCTCTCTGTGTGGGAACACCACAAAGAAACAGACCAAGTCTAATGTGCATGCATCATGATCATCATCATCATCATAATCATCATCCTTGAACTGCTGTAGAAAATAATAACAAAATTAAGTGTTCCTGCCTACAGGCATATAATCTAAAAGATCATCATTTACACCAGGGCTCCCCAGCCTTTTTGGACCCGTGGGCACATTTCGGGCTTTGAGAAACTGCTGTGTGCACCATCACAAAATGCCTAATCCGTGGATTGCTGCTTTGGTGTCTACCTGTCGGGTCTATGGATCTTAGGCTGTGACTTATTCAGCAAAAAAACTTTTGTTTTGTGTCTATTGGGCACCACAACATCCCTTTAATAATGGGTTGTCTAATTCGGCTAATTGCTGGCGGTGCAATGCAGCTCATGCTTCTTTTGAACAAATGTTTTGGCAATGTCTAATAGTTGCTTCTTTTGTGGAGGAGGTTATTACACAGATAAATTTTGTATTTGCAAAATCTTTATTATTCACTGATATACATACACAGTCTTTTAAATTATTTACCTGCTTTATGGAAATTAACAAATGGAAGAGGAAATGGATTCTCTGTGCCCTTCTGACAGCTAAAAGACTGATATTACAAAACTAGAACGACAAAACACTCACTTTCTATAATGTAATGGATTGAGGACCTTTATTTGTTTCATTTCATTTCATTTCTATACCACCCAATAGCTGAAGCTCTCTGGGCAGTTTACAACAGTGCCTAAACAAGGCCATCATACAATAAAAGATGATAAAATTATTTAACAATACAGGATTTAGAACAGTTTAAAAAATTTTAAATGATTCAGCAAGAAAAACACTATTTAATACAAAATGAACCTGTTAAAAACACCTGACATGGATGTCCCCATCAAACCATTAAAATAACCCTAGACATCCTTAAATGCCTCAACATAGAGGGCTGTCTTAGCCTGGCGCCGAAAAGATGACAAAGGTGGTGCCAGGTGGGCCTCAGTGCAGCTTCTGGACAGTCTTCAAGGGCAGCCCCATGTAGACTGCATTGCAGTAATCTAATTTTGAGATCACCAGAGCGTAGATTACTGAAACCAGGCTATCCCTGTCCAGATAGGGGTGTAGCTGGGCCACCAGCCAAAGCTGGTAGAAGGCACTCCATGCCACTGAAGCCTCCTGAGCCTCAAGTGACAAAGACGGCTCAAAGAGGACCACCCAACTATGATCCTGCTCCTTCAAGGGAAGAGCAACCACATCCAGAACAGGTTGAACACCCTCCATCCGGTCAGAGGAACCACCCACTAACAGCATCTCAGTCTTGTCTGGATTGAGCTTCAGTTTGTTAGCCCTCATCCAGTCCATTGTCGTGGCCAGGCACCAGTTTAGCACATCCACAGCCTGACCTGATGGGGAAGAAAAGGAGAAATAGAGCTGCGTGTTGTCAGCATACTGGTAGAAACCCACTCCAAAACTCCAGATGACCCCACTCAGCGATTTCATGTAGATATTAAATAGCATGGGGGACAAAACCAACCCCTGGGGAACTCCATGCTGGGGAACCCCTGGGGTGGAGCATGACCTTACAGTGCTTTCAATATATGAATGGGTGGCATATAGATACCAACTTCAAATGGATACTTATTCGGATATTTGGTCTACTTTTATTGTAGCCTATGTATAATTTCTAGAAAGTTATATATACCACATACAAATCCATGTACATATATATAAAAAAACCCATAATAATAATAATTGGGTGCCCGTGGGCTCTTCGTTGAGGACCCCTTCACTGGCACCATTGGAGGTGCACTATACACCAAGGCTATGGAATAACCTCCCATGTAAGGTGAGGAGCTGCTCTCTTTCATAAGGGATATAAAATCCGTACATAAATACATGATCCTGTTATCATGTAGTTGGAAGAGCTGCTGCAGCGTAGTTTGATCTCACTTAACAGGGATGTGTGCATGTGTGTGCACATAGGAACACATAGGATTTCCCTGCACAATTGGCACCTTAAAGACCCATGCAGTCACCCTCATCTATGTAGTCTCGTGATTCACATACATGTCCCTGCAATGTGGGATTGCACCATGCTAAAGTCACTCCCACGGTGCTTGGTGTGCATGCTAAGAGCACCTATATTGGCTGCCCTAGAATTTACATTGCTACCTTTAAAATGACAGGCTGTTTGCACTTCTCAGAATTATGTACAGAAAGTGTATAATGTATATATGCTGCCACAGTACCTATATAACACATAAAACACTTTCTGTTTTCCATGATACAAGGCCATTGCTGTTTAGTAAAGTAGTACCTAATGTTGGAGCTTTACCTTCCCACTGTATCTAGTTAGTGAGTGCAATGAAAACCCTATGCAGATGTTAGATGTATGTGTGGAGAGGAAGGACCTGGGCCAGCTCTGCCCCCTCAGCACACTCGATGCCCACACATAGAGAAGGACATCTCCATGCATAGGGGTCTGTGCGCATGGACCTGAATTGTGTGATTCCTACACTTCATTCTATGGGCATACTGGTCGTGTGATTTGTGCCTTTTCACGTAGGCCTCTGTGCGGATGTTCTTCTCTATGGACAGACATCAGTTGTGCTGTGAGGATGGGGTCACCAGGCGTGATCACAATCCCCCACACATACACATGTTCACGGAATGTCTGCATTGTCTCTCTTAGCTGAGATTTCACACCTGAGGCAGTGTGTAATGTTGATATAGTGATTAAAAACAGTATTTTTTTTTAATTGAAATGTTACATGGAAGCTGAAGATGTCTGGTTTGAGTTTTGAAGCTTCAGCTGAACACTTAAGCATGACTCAGCAGCTGCAGCACATGATTGTTGTGTATGTTTAACAGTCCGATTCTGTGTGTTCAGAAGTAAGTCCCACCAGCTTCAATGGGGCTTTCCCACCAAATAGATCTGCTTAAGTTGATATTAATTATTTTTATGATGGATGGTTTTCAACTGTTGGGATGAATCGGGTATAAACTGAAAAATTAGTAAAATAGTCAAATATGAAATGCTTTTACATAAGAAGGGAGAGTAGCAGGGATCTTGAAGTTGTCCATGAACCTTTAGCACCTGGGCGGTGGTAGGTTACTTAGTCAGTCTTCCCTGCTATGACGAGATGTATTGTATTTCTATTTAAACTATCATAATTGTTCCTAAATTGGCATATCCATATATAAATTAGCATTTGTAAATGTTATGCATATTGGTGTCCCCTTCTGTCCTCTTTTTTGGTAATGAATGCATTTCCTCTTTTTGGGCAATGCATAAGTGACCACCCTAAGTCTGAGATGCAGTTGGTTAGGTCAAAAGGACTCCCTATGATTGGGACAGATGGACTGGGCTCAGACAACACGATAACCCACACTCATTGAGTATGGGTTGAGTGTGGGTTGCCATTGAACCATGGGTTGTTGTTGAAATGTGGGTTATCATGTTGTCTGAACCCAGCTGCAACAAGCCATGGCTTGTTAACCATGAACAACCCATGAAGAGAACCCCTTGGTTTGTTGCTGGGTTATGAACTGTGGGTTGTTCACCATGGTTTATTATCTTGGCTGTGTTCAGACAGCACGATAACCTACGTTTCAATAACGACCCACAGTTCAATGACAACCCACACTCAGCCCATACTCAACCCCTGAATGTGGGTTATCGCGTTGTCTGAACCCAGTCATGGAGTTTGAGCTTCCCAGTTGCGATCACTGGTGGAATAATGTGTGTTCCAAATCAGTGGACTGAATGGTTTTGTGTACTAGGATGCTTCAGGGAAACAATCTCATTATTGCAACATGGAAATGCTGGCTGCTGAGTGCTCATGTCATATCATGTTTTCCCCCCTGTTTCTCCTAGCTATCATTAATCCAAAGCAGCCCAAGGAGACACCCAAAAGTTTCAGCTTTGACTATTCCTATTGGTCTCACACAACAGTAAGTAGCCACAAGGCCACGAATGGAGATGCATTTGCTTTGGGGGGCCCTTTTCTTTTGCTTAGCACTGGGCTTGAATTCTGAATCTGTAGCGAGATGCTCCCAAATTACTCTCTGGCTAAAAATAAATTGAGGCAATTATTCCGTAAATAATTTGAAACAGGAAATAATTTTGAGGAATAATCAGAAGCAATTCATGGGCAAATAGCCGGGAAACTGTGACTCAGCTGCTCTGATATATTTGTCCAGATGGGTTTGTGGGCCTTTGTACTAACCCCTCCCCACCATGTATATTCACAAAGATTGGGAAGGGTTGTTGAGTACAGTATTGGAGGGATTAATTAAGATACCTTCAAAAGTATCAAAGCCACCTCAGCTGGACTCAAATGGCTTGATTATTTACTTCAACCATGATACATGAAAGATCTTTCTGAGGCTCACCATGTCATAACATTGGTCCAACTGAATATAGACCAGCCTTCCCCAATATGGTGCCCTTCAGGTGTGTGGAACTACAATGATCAGCATTCCTCAGACAGCATGGGTGATAAATAATCAAAGCATGGCTGGCTGGGAGATGCTGGGAATTGTAGTCCAACACTTCTGGAGGGCACCAGGTTGGGAAAGGCTGATATAAACCAATAGCCTTTCTCCACATCTAAGGATCTAGGCCATCCTTCCTCAGCCTCGTGCCCTCCAGATGTTTTGGTCTTCAACTCTCATCAGTCCAAGCCAACATGACTAATGATCAGGAATTCTGGGAGTTGTAGTCCAAAACATCTGGAGGGCACCAGGTTGGGGAAGGCTGATCTAAGGCTGTAAAACAGAAGCCTTCCTTCTTCAACACTCAACACATCCTGATTGGCCAGCTGACTCGAACCATCTCCTGCAACTCAACTTGGCAATGATAATATACAGCCAGACCTTCACATAATGAAGGAGGGAAGCTAAGTATTGGGGAATTGCTGTCCTGGATGATAGCTTGGAGACAGAGCTCTCCTCTTCCGTGCCTTAGCTGCATTTGCTGTCTTTAGGTTGGAATCTCCTAGCCATTCCCAAGTTGCTATACTTGATCTACAAGGTTGAGAGGAACTGATTACATTTTTCTTCCCTGCTGAAAAGATGCCATGGTCATCAAAGTACTTGTTCCCCCATTTCATGGGGATTTTCACAGGCCTGATTCACACATGCAAATGGTTGGTAGGGGGTCACTTATAACACAACTGCCTGGAGGCTACTCCCTGCAATAAGCCATTTCTGTGTGAACTATGTGGTTCCAGCAATATTCACAGAATCCCCTTTGTTGTGGTTTGTGGTGAAAACAATTGGAACCTTGTGGTGATCTACTTCAAACACAACTTGGCGTTTTCATACATGAATTCCTCAGACACCAGGGAGGACAGTGGAGGAAGGCAGATCTTTTGAATATTTGGAGACTTTGAGTAGGGGAAGATCTACTCAAATCATTTTGTCCCAGCCTTGGAAGGCAGCACCCTGGAGCCCGTTAGAAGGTGGCTGGCAACCCAAACTGCCCTTTAGGGCTATGCAGTGTAGGGGCTGGGCCTTGAGCATGAGGTCCACTAAGTGTGTCGCAACATTCCTTCTGGTACTAAGTCTGTGGTGAAGCCCAGAGCTCATTATCAGTAATGCAAGACCACAGAATGAGCAGGGACTTCCCCTTTGTCTTGGAGAAAGTCACTCCAAAGTCATGGAGGTTTATTTCATTATTTATATTAATTGGTGGTGAGAGTGTTGGACTGGGAGTCAGGAGATCTGGGTTCTAGTCCCCCGCTCGGCCATGAAACTCACTGGGTGACTTTGGGCCAGTCACTGACTCTCAGCCTAACCTACCTCACAGGGTAGTTGTGAAGATAAAATGGAGGGGAGGAGGAGGAGGATTATGTAAGCCTGCCTTTGGTTCCTTGCAGGAAAAAGGTGGGGTATAAATATAATAAATAAATAAATAAATAAATATTAATTGTGTATTTACAAATTATACTTTTACTTCATCCAAAAACAAATGTTACTGGGGGGGATTACAAGTAGTTAATATAAACATGGACATGTGGGTTGTATCCAGTGCCATCCGTCTGCCAACAGAATGGAAACTGCTGGCAGAACAGATTTCCCTTGCATGCCCTCCAAAACTTGGGATTGGGGGACTTGCTAGAGCAGATTTGGGATGGGTATGGGGGTGCTGCTGCAGCAAGAGGAGACAAGGGACAATCCCACTGTGCAAGTGGAAGTCCGCTCACTTGGATTTAGCCCTGTATTGGGTTCTTATTTTTGCTCCAAGAGTTACTTAGAAGTAGCGGCCAAAGAAAAATTATTGTAATCAGACTGTGCTCTGATGTGAAGTTGCAATAAAACATAGTATTATGGAAAGGGGAAAAGGGTTATCTTTTTTTCCTCTTCTCTTCTGACTTGTTCCCAGTCTTCCTAACTGTGATCCCTGTTTTCTTTCTCTTGATAGCCTGAAGACATCAACTATGCCTCTCAGAAACAGGTGTACCGGGACATTGGAGAGGAGATGCTGCAGCATGCTTTTGAGGGTTATAATGTCTGCATCTTTGCATATGGCCAAACTGGAGCTGGCAAGTCATACACTATGATGGGCAGACAGGAGAAGGACCAGCAAGGCATAATCCCCCAGGTAATCAGGACAAGCTGGAAGAAAATAAGCTGGTCCAGGAAAGGCATATTTGTGATGAGAGAGAGGGTGAAAGTTGGGGATGAGTTACAACAGGGAGAGGGAGAGGGAGAGAGAGCAAGAGAGAGAGAGAGAGAGAGAGCATGAGCATGAACATGAGATGAGCATGAGCATGAAAAGTCCACCATGGCTTCTGGGCAGAAGGAAGGATGTAGCGCCACCTAGTGGAAGGTGAGTTAGATTGAACACCAGTAGATGGAAAGGCAGCCAGAATTTATCCAAAGTGATCAAAATACCCAGAAAGAGCAGGGGTGGCGTGAAGAGAGTGACTGGCTCCTAATAGAAAGTGCCGTAATAGCAAGGAGGCCTCTGAGTCAATGTATCTCACCAAATAGAACCAGCTCCTCCTTATTAGTGGAAATCGGCAGTGTGTAAGTGTACCAGGCAGGGGAATTTCATCTCAGGAAACCAAAGGGATATTGGATCTCTGACCTGAAGCAGGGCCAGCCCAAAAGATTTTGCTGCATGAGGTGAGGTGACGAGACAATGTCCACCCCATTCCACATACAGAAGCCGAGTGGACTAGCATTGAATCTTACTTCAACACTGGTGACAGGACAGTATCTTCTACTACCCCTGAGGCTAGCTTAAGGGGGTGCAGAGCAGGCTGTGTGTGGCGTATACAGTTCTGTTCTCCAGTACGTCGTCGCTGGCACTCCCCAACTCCCTGCATCCACTGCCTGAGGTAACTGCCTCACTCTGCCTAATAGTAGGGCTGGCCCCGATGTGTGGTCACTGCGAAGAGTTCCTCCTGACCTATCAATCATCTCTCTCAGTAATGCTGCTAAGTGACCCTATTGCAGGAGATTTTATTGGAATTTGCATAAAGCCTTTCTTTTTCCAAATGAATATTTTTTTCCAGTTAAGAAAAGAGTACTTGCCCCAAATATTTTTCTTTGTGGGGTGGGGGAAATATTTCTATTATACCTGGGCAACAAATCACTCTAACAGCTAGCATTTGAATACCAAAATGTTGTAACCGCTGTGTCCTCATTAAAAAAGGGAGGGCGGGGGGGCGGGAGAGAGGATTGCATCCAGCCACTGAAATCAGGAACATGGAAGAAGGGCTGGCTCATGACTTTCTACCTGAGCAACTACAATGTGCAATCTGAAGTGTGTGTGGCCTGAGCTTCCCTTGCAGTGCTGCAGAGGATGCTGGCGTACAATATTTGCATCACACACAGCTGTGTGCAAGGCCAAGAGTTGCACCCCAGCATCCCCTGTAACATCCCCAAGGATCCTGGGAAGATGCATCTCTCATGTGCCACTTCCTTGGAGAGTCCAGAGGGATGGAGTTCTCTTAGGGTGCTTCCACATGTTATGGGACTCTGAATCACAGCAGCTGTGGCCAATGTGTTCAGAGAAGCAACCCCCATTCCAGTCACTGCTAATCTAGATGGGTATAGATGGAAATTTAGAAAGAATCAGTATAATACATCTCAGCCTAGTGGAGAAGACAGTGACCTGTGTGCCTGCTCAGTTTGTTGTCCAGCTGCTTATGGCCTGCGGCTCACGCTGGCTCAGCTTGTCTGAGTGTAGAAAGCTAAGCAGGGTCAGGCCTGGTCATTACTTGGATGGGAGATCCCTCCTCTAGTTTCCTGCATTGAGCAGGGGGTTGGACTCGATGGCCTTGTAGGCCCCTTCCAACTCTATGGTCTTATGAAATGCTCCTATGTACTAGCCATCAGCACAGGACACGGAACTAGGGCTGCACCGGAACAGTAGCTCTGCATGCCTGCAACAAAGAAGTATCTTTTAAACAAAGTATTAACATCTTTCTCTTGTCAGCTGGTGTCGCACATTGGAGTGATATGTGTGGCACTCATCTTGTAGGGCTGTCATATGGATTATTTGCAGGGTGGCCATGTGTCCTACTTTGCAGAGAACATTCCTCCATTTGAAGGGCTGCCAGAAGACAGTCCTCTATTTGAAGGTGTCCAGTTTAAAGAGGAAGGCCCATTAAAAGGTACTGCAGGGGGCTTGAAGTTGCTCATCAGTAATAAGCACCTGGACAGCAAACTGAGCAGGCACACAGGTCACTATCTTCTCCACTAGGGTGAGATGTATTATACTGATTCTTTCTAAATTTCCATCTATACATATAAATCAGCAGATTTTATGCATATATGTGCTATCTTTTGTCCTCTCTTTTGATGGTGCATTTCCTCTTTTTTTTGTGATGCATAAGTTGCCACCCTAATTACTCACAATAATAGGTGTGAAGCTCTTTGAGCACTTAGAAAAAGTGCTGTATATACAGCTAAATGTTATTGTTAGGGAATAATCAACAGTGCCACTGTCTAAGGCTGCTTTTCTGGGTCGGTCCCCAGGTCCCAGAGCAATAGGGCATTCGCTGTGAGTGACTGTAGTGCTGAGTCGTTCACCAGCTGCATCCGCTGCCCACCCACACTGCAATAAACAGGCCAACAGCTTAGCTGCAGCTGCCATCGCCCAGAGATAACATAATTGGGAGGCAATAACTGGCTGTGGGCTAATCCCGTGCTGGAAGTGGTGCTGGTTGGTTGGAAGTACACGGATGTAGAGTAGGAGAGAGGGGCAGATGGGCAGAGGCTGATGGTTTACTCCGCAAAGGAAGCCAAGAAACCATAGGAGGAGGGTTAGAGTAAGAGGGGGCATAGGTCTTGGAGCACCAGGTTGCCCTTGCCTTCAGGGCAGACATCTCTCTGCCCTGTGATGAAGGGGCCCCAGTGACACCCCTGCCCAACAGTACAGAGGAGAGAAAGGAGAGCCCAGAGAGGGAGCCAGTGGGAGGGAGCTGAGGCCCATTAGCTGGACAAACAGGGCTTTCCAAACTATAACCTGTACTGGAACGTTTACCTAGAGCTGCCAGAGTCTTCTTTCATTCAGTGGAGGGTTGGAAACATGTGGAGCTACCTTAGCCGCACCCCAGCTGATGCCGCAGTGACACAGATTCGCGCATTCAACAACACTTAGAAATCTGTGCAGCTGCCAGATTGTTGGGTTGGATTCTAAGTCAATGGTACTATTGTCACGGATGTATGTAACTCTTTCTCTTTCTTTCTTATGCTATGCAGCTGTGCGAAGATCTCTTCTCTCGAATCAATGACACAACGAATGACAACATGTCATATTCAGTGGAGGTACAAACTGATACTTAGTCATAATGTCTATATAGTTTCCTGGGGGGCAAGCAAGAGGGAATTTATGATGAGGTCATTGAATGTGCATGGGGTATTATCTACTTCCGGAAACACAAAGCCATAGGAAAATGGGTTAGCCAAAAGAAGCTCCAGAATAGTGTGTTACTAAATTCTAGGGCAGTGATGGCGAACCTTTTTGAGCCCGAGTGCCCAAACTGCAATACAAAACCAACTTATTTATTTCAAAGTGCCAACACTGCAATTAAACCTGAATACTGAGGTTTTAGTTTTAGAAAAACAATTCATACAGTTGTCCGAACTAATTAACATCTTTTGTCTTAAAAGAAAAACACAACAACAGAGCTTTCAATGATACAAACAGTTTTTTGTTGAAAAAAAATCAACTCAAAAAATTATTATAGTACTACATTGTACACATCGCCTGAAGGGAATTTATACAAACTTTTTAAATTAGGCACATGTATTTTTGGATAAGGGATTCTCAACTTGTAATATGATTATATGCCAGACTGAAATCGTATGGGGAAAGCTTTACTCCGGGTCCTTTCCCTGCTTCTACAGGTGTCGGATTAGTAAAAGTAAAAGTCAACCTGAACTAGGATCAGCAAGATAAACAAGAAAACTAAACGTGCTTAACACATTTTAAACACTTTATGTCTTGGACTGCAAACACTGCATTAGGTAAAAGTTTGCATTGGGCATGCTTTTGCACAATTAATGTGATTTTTGCTCTTGCATGCATGCTGATAATTTGTCAAACCTTGGCTCATACTCCGTTAGTTTGAGAGCAACACATGCAGCACTCAGGTCAACTGTTAGGGCTTTACATCCAAGCCATGCTCTGTGCATCATTCTTCAAAATCTTTTAAATGTGATAATGTAGAAAAGAATTCTGTAACAGGAATTCTAGAATAAAACCATTCTGTTCCACACTGTGAGAAAGAACAAGATCATTAGTGTTTTGCAGAAGGGGACAGTCTTTTCGCGATCTAGTGACCAATGGCTTGAGTGCCCACAGAGAGGTCCCTGCGTGCCAGCTGTGGCACCCATGCCATAGGTTCGCCATCACTGTTCTAGGGTGTACTGACCTCAGATTTCCCTTAGAGACATATCGCAAATTATTAAGCTAAATTTGAACAAGTTGGTTAATGAGATATCACAGGATATAGACAGATGGGCATCTTTAAAGTTAAGCTTGTGGGGTAAGGTTAATACACTTTAGATGAATATCATACCTCGGATTGTTTATGTGTTACATGGTATTTTTGACAGGGACATACACATTCATGCCTGCATATGTCCCTGTGAAAAAATATTGGGATCCCTGTCCCAAAAAAAAAACCCTTTAAAAAGGAATCAGAGGTTTGACAACTAGCTGTCAAATGTCCTGGCTCCAGTAAAAGAGGGTGGGCTGCACTTTTCCATCTTCCCGAGCACCTAGAGTCTCAGGAATGGGTGGAAAGGTTGGGGGGTGCTGGGAGCTTTCAGGTAACACACACACACACACACACACCTGAGGATCCCAGTGCCAAGATGGGATAAATCCCTCCACCCCCTTTCGTGAGCAAAGATCACTCACATCTTTGCTTTGAATTGATAGCTTGCCTTTTCACAGCTGTCAAGTCAAAGTAAAGTGCAAAAAAACCCTATTTGGACCTTTTCTGGGTCAATGGCCATGGTTGGTACCTGCTGTATTTTGACAGCAGGTACCCCTCCCCCAGGACATTATCTAGGTGAGGCTTCCGATTTTTGCACCTGCAGAAATATACACACCTGCACCTCTGGAATCGCAATTCTGGCTAAAAAAATTAAGAAAAAATAAATTAACGAAATTGTTTGTGCACACTTGGGGCACAAGAATTTTTTTTTAGAAAAAGGGGTGGCGAACCACTGACAGCCCCTCCAGTGTGCCACTTGGGCACTTTGGAGGGGCTGTCAGTGGTTGTCAAAACAGAGATCGCAAAAAGTGATCACTGGAAAAAGAAAAAGTTAAAGGGGGGGGGGAGCCACGGCAAGCTAAAATGGCTCCCGATCGCAGTGCAGGGAGGCAGTGAGCCAATGATGGTTGCCCCACCATGCCGCTTGAGCATTGGTGGGGTGGCTGGCACTGACTGTGGTTTGGGCGAGCTCAGTAAGAGAAGCAAGGGATTTTCTGTTGCTCTTGCTGAGCACTCACTCACCGACCGTTGCCCACAACCTATGGTGGGGACGGTTGTCCAGGTTTGGATGACACGCCAACCCACCATGGGTGAAACAAACCCTACAAAGAGCATGGGTTCAGTAGAAGACAGAGAGAGCCATCCTGTGCATGTTTACTTGGAAGTAAGTTCCACTGTGTTCAATGGGCTTTACTGCCAGGTAAGTGTGCATAGTATTGCAGCTGGAAATGCTTAACAGTGTAGCTAAAATCCTCTTTTTTGTTTGCAAACTTTCTTTGTGGGGTCATCCCAAAGATCTTTCCCCCTAACTCACTCTTGGAAAATACTATGTTGTAAGCATCTCCTCTGAGGTCAGCAGGGTTTTTTGTTTTATTTTGAGGAGATGGTTTGCAATATGTGCCTGCAAGATCCTGTGCTGCTGCTGATGTCCAAATGCAGCTTTAAAAATGTGTAATTCTCATCATCTGTGCCTTGTGTCTCACAGGTGAGCTACATGGAAATATACTGTGAACGTGTCCGTGACCTTCTCAATCCCAAGAACAAAGGGAACTTAAGGGTGAGAGAACACCCACTCCTTGGGCCGTATGTTGAAGATCTCTCGAAACTAGCTGTCACATCCTATAATGACATCCAGGATCTAATGGACTCTGGGAACAAAGCCAGGTAAAAACTGCAAGAGGAGCTATCGCATACTTCCATGGAATCATGGATCCGATTGTTATTCAAAGCAACTCCCACCAAAGGGTCTTGTTTCTCTTTGTGAAAAGGGGACTTATTGGGGAACTGAGGTTGCCTAAGAGGGCAGTTTAATGGTATTAAGCTAACCAGGGGACTAAGGAAACCCCTATGAGATGGTGAGCCCAACACAATCAAGGAATGGCCATGGTATATACAGCCATGAATGGCTTCAAGATGCTTCCAGGTGGACCCAGGACCCAGATGGCCTTTAGCCCTACTGGACATGCACATTAGTGGCAGTCCCTTTAAAAGCCCAGAGCAAGAAGGGACAAGGGAGGGGGGGTAGGGAAATAGGTCTGAGGCCAGCTTAAAGGAGTGGCCAAAGAGATCTGAAGGGAGTCACCCCCCTCTATGTTGAGCCTATAGGGTGGAGTCCTAACATTCCTCTCTTCCTCTGTTTCTTGACTTCTATATTTTCTCATACATGCCTGCTGTCACTTATCATCTAGATCTTCATTCTAGGTTTTAGTCTGAGAAGTCCACAGGAACTTCCCTATCCTTAGCTATCTAGGCAGAGTGACACTGAAGGTATATTTGGGGAGAATATTCTTCCGTCAAAAGCTACACAAAGTATCTGCCTAATCCTTTCTGCTAGTGGTGGAGCTGGAGACACAGTAGAAGATAGCTCTTAGGCACTACTGCTGGCCTGTTGTGTCAGTGATTTGACAAGATTGTTTAAGCAGCTGAGTATTGTTGACTCCAGATCAGCCTTCCCCAACCTGTTGTCCTCCAGATGTGTTCCCACGGTGGCTGGGAATTATGGGAGTTAAAGTCCAACTCATCTGAAGGGCACCAGGTTGGGGAAGGCTGATTTAGGGTCGGTTCACACGGCCCAGGAGGCGAGCGGGGGAGGCACCACGGGGCTGTCTGTGGGGCCCAGCGGGGTGCCGCAGACAACCCGTGCCATGCATGTGTGGGCGGACCGCAGTGGAGCCAGCAGCCCCCGCGCTGCGGCGCAGTCCTCCCGGTGCTAGTGGGCGGCAGCTTGGAAGGCCCAGCGGGGCCATTTGGCCCTACAGGCCGGAGCAGCCACAGCTCCGGCCGCTCTGGGCTGCTGTCTCTGTGCGGCCGCGGGGGGGGGGCGCCCGCTGTCTGCATGGCACGGTGGCCACGCACGGTAGGGGCTTACCCTTCTACCGCCCATGGTGGATTTCGGCGCTTCCAGCGTACAGCCGTCCCACAGGGGTGCACCAGGCCACCGTTCGCACAGCGTGGGAACCGCGGGTGGTGGCTGTCCCCCACGGTTCCCGTGTCGTGTGAACAGGCCCTTAGATTATCCGTTGCCATCCTGGAATCTTGTCTTTTCAGCCTTGCTCGTCAGTTGAGTAAGGGTTCTGAGTTCCTACAGATAAGCTTAATGAGAAACAGAAATTAATTAACACATCACCGCTGCTCTTGATCAACAGAACGGTGGCTGCCACCAATATGAATGAAACCAGCAGCCGCTCACATGCAGTCTTCAATATCATCTTCACTCAGAAACGGCACGATGCAGAGACTGACATCACCACTGAGAAGGTAGGTAAGAAAGATGAGCAAGAGCTAGTAGTCCTACCAGCAGCACTGGGGGTAGGGATGGGGCATAGCCTGGTACCGTCTCATTTGATATTGCTGCTCATCCATGATTAAGTCTCTGACCTCAGCTGTCTGTTTAGCTAAATGGGCTGACTCAGTGGAATGAAGAGGAAAAGGCATCATTGTACAGGAAATGAGGAGAAGATAGCTTTAAGGGATTGCTTAGAAGATGAATCTGATATTATTTCATCTTCCTTACACATCCATAGAAAATCTATCCTTTGCCCCCCTTTTTTGGCTTTGACATACATTGAGGAGAGTTGGGTACAAAGGAGTAACATCTGCAATATATGGGAAGGAAGAATTTTGTACAATCTAGTGCTGTCAGCAGTTTTGCAATAACAAATTAATGATTGCTGACAATACAAGGAATGTCCACTGAAGGTGCGAGAACATAAGCAGATCCCTGTTGAATCATTTCAAATGTCCATGTTCAAAGGCAGTGTGGCATTGAACACCAGTTGCTGGGGTACAACAGCAAGAGAGGGCCGTTGCCTTCCAGCCCTGTTTGTGGGCTTCATGGGAGAATCTGGTTGGTCACTGTAGGAAACAGGATGTTAATCCAGCATCCTGTTTCTTACAGTGACCAACCAGATGCCTCCCTTCAAATGTCATGGCAAGCAAGAGTGGGGATGAGCCCAACACTTCCATTTGAACAAAGGTTCTGCTGCCAAAATGTGCTTTGCTGTACATCATATGCACATCATCATGTATTTTATTTATATCCCACCTTTTCCCCATGGAACTCAAGGTGGTGTCCATGGGATTCCCAGGAAGTCACCCACCCAGGCACTGATCAAACCCAGCTTCAGCAAGGTGGCTGCATCCTGTGTCTTCAGACTGTACTCTGGGACCACCCCAAAGATGGCTGTTTTACTGAGTGAAGTCATTGCTGAGATAGTCAATCACACCTCACTTTTCCCAATGGGAAAAACTGTGTTGGGAAATATTATGTACCGCATAATATCTGAGAGGCAGAGAATTTTTTGTTCTTGTTGTCCCAGACAAATGTGGTGACAGATATCACAGGCAATATGTTTCTTATTTGTTTTCTGATTTCAGGTCAGCAAAATCAGCTTGGTGGATCTTGCAGGGAGTGAACGGGCTGACTCCACTGGAGCAAAAGGCACAAGACTTAAGGTAAGAGAAGCGACCAAATTAATGCATTAGACATTAATGCATGCGTCTGTGTTGTATGCAGGATTGGGCACTCTGAGCCCTGACACTATCGCCTAGTATTATCTCTTGGAAAGCTATATATGCAACCAACTACAGTGTAAGGGAGTGTCCCTATATCGATCACTATTCATGTCACATGTGTCCTTTTCTGCTGTCCACAGTAGCTCATGTTCTATCCTTTTCAGTTTTTATTCACTCTGCTGCTGATTCCTGTTATTGTTTTAAATTGTTGTATGCCGCACTGATGGCTTTTTAGGCGATATATAAATGTTAATAATAAATAAATAAATATTGGCTAGTTATTTAATGCCACTCTATATTGGGACCTCTCATTTATTCTGTGTTCAGAAAGAGTCAGCAAAACTGTGCATCACTGTGGATTTGTGTGTTTGTATGACAGTAGTTAACAGAAATGTCCACTGCTCAAGAGAGTTATTCTGAATCCTGTGTGTTGAGCCAAGTGGACTGTATACCACTGTTAAAATTATTTCTTTGTGCAAATTCTTTGTTGGAATTGGTTGCTCCAAATTGGAATTGTCTCATTCTCACAGGAGGGAGCAAACATCAATAAATCACTAACCACGCTGGGGAAGGTGATTTCCGCTCTGGCTGAGATGGTAAGACTTCCATTGATATTGGGGGTGGGGTGGGATAGGAAGGTCCGCCCATAGCTGGTCTGCGCAGAGTTTTCTTCTCCCAATACACCCGATAGTGCTTCGCTAGGATTACGGCTCAGCCATTTGGCCTCTGGAAAAGATGTCAGATAAGCATTTGCTTTCTCACCAGCATCTAAACAACATGGAGCTGCTATGAATCGGATGTGCGGTATGGTGGGTACCCTGCATTTCAGCCAGTGGAACAGAAAATGCTCATCCAGTTCACTGTTTTATTAATTTAAAAAGGAGATTTCCAAAACATTTGGGAAATCCTAAAATGAGATCAAATTACCAAAACTGTTTTATAAAAAGCAAAACAGACGGGACAAAAATGTTTAAAGTACCAGATAACTATGTTTAATTTCTGCATTTTTTAAAAAAGTTATTTTTGTTTGAAGACAGGTCCACTCTTAATCATAATAAATGTAAACAGCTTGAGTTCTGGAAGGTTTGAACACTTCAGGACTGGATCTCTGTAGAAGAAATCCTTTATCTGACCGCCATTCACTGCTGCATTCCCTAAGAGCACAGGGAAGAAATAGTTTCCTACACTGTCTGTGCTATAATGAGATCATACTCCAAACAGCTGCTCCATTGATATGAAACAGCCTTCACCAATCTGGTGACCTCCTAATGTTTGACAACTCCCAGCATTCCTGACCATTAGCCGTGCAAGTTGGGGCTGATGTGAGTTGAAGGCCAAAACATCTGGAGGGCACCAGGTTGGGGAAGGCTGAACAATGCTAGCACCAGCGAATACAGCTAATGGAGAAGCACATATGATTCCACAATTGGTTATGCAATGTGAATGGGCAATTCCCTCTCCGATCACCCCACTTGCCTTCTACTAGACCAAACAAGACTTTGGCCTAGTGCTTGATGAGGCAGTAAACCTGTACATGGGCTGCACCACCTGAGACTCTAGGTGGGTACTCACACAGTTTGATGTACCTCTGTATGAAAACTAGCTGTCGGGGGAAAGGCCTAGCTTTCTCCTGTCTTGATCCATCATGAATTCCACCACCACCACCACAGGAAAGTGATAGCTCAGATAAGATGGCAACAGGCAAGGCTGTAAGTTGGAGCCAACCTGGAGCAGGAGTATGGTCAGGAACAGACATGTAAAATTTCTGGAAATTTTGAAGCCATTGGACATTTTGGGGAAAATATGCTCCCCCCCCCTTTCTTTCCCTTTTTAAATCATTCTTTATAGATCACTTTGTTGCTTTAGGACAGCCTTCCCCAACCTGGTGCCCTCCAGATGTTTTGGACTTCAGCTCCCATCAGCCCCAGCCAGCATAGCTAATGGTTAGGAATGCTGGGATTTGTAGTCCAAGACATCTGGTGGGCATCAGGAAGGCTGCTTTAGGAACACAAAAGATATGATGTATAACTTGGTTTGCTCAGAAAATTATCATTAAAATTAACAGTAAGCTCAGTTAGTAAATTGGTAATTATTGTTTGAATAAACTATACTTTTAAATTTAATATACCAAACATGATAATTTTATGAGCAAACCAAGTAAGCAACCATATTTAATTTAAGAACCTTTAAGCAATCTCAGCCTATTATTTGTAGAGTGACATTTTATTCCCTTTTGTAAATAATTTCCATTAATTTCCATCTTGTCTTTGAAAGGTTGTCTCTAGTGTTGTCAGTTCCATGACTATGCCATAGGAACCAGGCTACTGAGTTTCTTTTAGGTGGAGAGGGTTTATTCTGGTGGCAGTGGTTAAAGGTTTTTATAGCTAAGGTAGCATTCCCTGGCAGTGAGGTCTGATTGGGGGGCTTTATTAAAAAAGTGAGTTCCATAGACCCAAGCCTCAAAGTTATTATTATTATTGTTTTAAAGAAACATAGGTGGGATAACCAACATGCTATTCTGTTGCATCTGGTGGTAGTGGTGAGATAATCTACAGTATTTCTTTCACATGTACATTTTAGATTAGAACTACATTAATTAATTTTTTAAGATGTTTAAAGATGTTTTAGGATGTTTTAAGATGTTTTAATAGTATGTGTTGTGTTGTTTAGTTTATGTATTTTATATTTTCTGCTCTTCCCGGCTCGATCTAGATGGAGAGGCGGGTAATAAATAAATTTATTATTATTATTATTATTATTATTATTATTATTTATTAATTGCTACAGCACCTAACCAGAACAAGCTCAGAAACACAGGACTCTATAGAATAAAGCCAAACTGTCACGAATGCACATTTTCTTCTATATTACGATATGGTGACTTTAGTCATGTTGGGAAACTGAGCATGACTTGGAGCAATCCCTAAATGTCTATCAGGAAAAGATACATTAGATCAATAATTTTAATGAGGAACAGAAGAAATAACTATGCTGCCAATCTTATAGAGAGGATTAAAAAAAACCCATGGCTTCATTATTTTCAGAAATGTTACATCTCCTGGCTTTCTATAAAAGTCTTCCTATTACATAGTTTTAAGAAATCATGGGAGTGGAGTAAAGGCTGGATAGTGGATAGCAATATATAAGCACCTTGTCTTAAACATTTTATTTATCACTATGCAAGAGAATATTTCATAATCCAAAACTGTTCAATTTTTCATATTTTGCAGAAAAACAAAACAAAATATGTCCTTGAAAAAAACTGGAAAAATATTTTTTTTCCTGAATTTTTCTGGATTTTTTCCCGGGTCTTCACATCTCTAGTCAGGACCCTGAACAAGACTGGAGATGCTGATCTGGTGACTACATTTCAGGACTGCAGCTAAGACAAGGAGGCAGGTTACTTTAGCACTGGCCTGGAGCATCTGCCAAGGTTTTATGGTTTGCCCCAGAGAGACTCTGAAGCTCCACCCCCCACTGCCCGAAGTGCTGCATCTGGCCAGCCTAAAGGGCATTTTTATGCAGCCCTTGAGTGAGGTTTGGAATTGTGGCAGCTGAGTTGGGGAATGTTTCCCAGAGCCTTCCTGCTTGTTGGGAGTCTGAGGTCCACTCCAGGAAGGGCGGGAGAGCAGCTCTGACTCCTCCTCAGCTATCTATCTGCTGCACCAAAATGATGCTATGAGCACTGCCTCTGAACTGTGACTAAATGCCCTTCATTTGGGGATGTCAAGTTATACTGTATCTGGGTTGTGGGAAGTCAGAGTTCTGTCCCATTTTCTTGTCTCAGTCCTCAGACCCCAATCATTCTTTTCTTTAAATATGTCTTGGTCATATATGATCATGAAATTCTAATGAATTTTTCTGGTTTATTTTCAGGATTCAGGACCAAATAAGGTAAATACCTGTGCTTGGGGTGTGGCGATAGGATTGAATGTAGTTGTTTAATTTTGAAATATTTTCATGTTTCAAAACATGTTATGGGGGGGAAATGTAGTTACAGACACAATATGCATGTGAGCTAACTCAAACGGGCAAGCTGGTTCTATTATTGAAATCAT
This sequence comes from Shinisaurus crocodilurus, assembly GCA_021292165.1. Classification (NCBI taxonomy): domain Eukaryota; kingdom Metazoa; phylum Chordata; class Lepidosauria; order Squamata; family Shinisauridae; genus Shinisaurus; species Shinisaurus crocodilurus. The sequence continues at coordinate 60,492,030 of CM037878.1, forward strand.
ACTGAATATAAGCCAAGCTTTTCTTGAGCTCTGAAAACACTTGCTTGTTTCCTGGTTGTGCTACATTTATCTTAGCTCACAGCACATCCTGTCTCTAAAAAGTGGCAACACTGACTGTGCTTGTAGCACCATTAGTCCAGTTTAGAGCAGGAAACTCATGCCATCACCATAGGCAGTGGGTTGTTATATTTTCTCCAAAGATCCTTTATATCAATCAATATTCATTATTTGGAAGTTACTTACAACGTTATGAGATGTCTCTTTCTTAGTGAGATACTTGTCATTAAAGAGATGATCTCTATATTCTTTGTCAACCTGGGTATGATGGAGCTTAACTTAATGTGTTATTTATCTTTCATGAATCTACATATACTTCCAGAATCAAAGGTGTCTGTTCCACTGTTGTGTTCTCTCCTTCTTGTAGAATAAGAAAAAGAAAAAGACAGACTTTATTCCATACCGGGACTCTGTACTTACCTGGCTCCTTCGAGAAAATTTAGGTACTTAGTTCATGATGTCATCTATATTCTCTCTTTACTTTCACCAAATTTCTAGGCAGTGGTTCTCTAGACTCTTCTGCTTCCCTGCCATCTATGGTGCCCATTATAAACTCCTCCTCCTACTGAAGAGGTGGGTCTTATAAACAGCAGGCTGGTCTGAAATTTAATTGCAACAACATGTTCAAGCCACTGATAGAACATGCTTGTACCCTACCTTGTACCTTACAGGTCACACAGTGTTGGGAGGGGCTGTGGCTTGGGTAGAGCACTTGCTTTGCCTGCAGAAGGTCCCAGGTTCAATCCCCATCATCTCCAGGTAGGGCTAGAAAAACTCCTGCCTGGAACTCTGGAGAGCCACTGCCAGTCTGTGTTGACAATACTGGGCTAGATGGACCAATGCTTTGACTCAGTATAAGGTAGCTTTCGACAGTGGCTTGCAGAAGCATTCACCCACCTTTGACTTTTCCACATTTTGTTGTGTTACAACCTGGAATTGAAATGGATTTAATTGGCATTGTTACCACTTGATGTACACAAGATACTCAACACTGTGAAGGTGCAAAATATTTTTATTATGGCACAAAAGTTAAGTAAACAAAAACAAACTGGCACTTGTTGGTTGCATAAGTATTCACCCCCCTGAGTCAATACTTGGTAGAAGAACCTTTGGCAGCAATTACAGCTGCGAGTCTTCTTGGCTAAGTCTCTATCAGCTTTGCACATCTGGATCCTGCAATGTTTGTCCGTTCTTCCTGGCAAAATTGCTCCAGCTCTGTCAGGTTGGATGGGGACTGCTGGTGAACAGCAACTGTCAAGTCTTGCCACAGATTCTCAAATGGATTGAGGTCTGGGCTTTGACTGGGCCATTCTAAGACTTTCAGGTTCTTGTTTTTAAACCACTGCAGAGTTACTTTGACTGTGCATTTAGGTTCCTTGTCCTGCTGGAAGGTGAACCTCTGCCTCAGTCCCAGGTCCCTTGCAGTCTGAAATAGCTTTTCCTCTAGAATTGCCCTGTATTTGGCTCCATCCATCTTGCCCTCAATCCTGACCAGTTTCCCAGTTCCTGCCAAGGAAAAGCATCCCCACAACATGATGCTGCCACCATGTTTCACCGTGTGAATGGTGTTCTCAAGGCAATGAGCACTGTTGGCTTTGTGCCACACATAGTGTTTTGCGGCAAGGCCAAAAAGTTCAACTGTGGTCTCATCAGACCAGAGAACCTTTTCCCACATGTTGGTTGTGTCTCACACATGCCTTTCTGCAAACTCCAAATGGGCTTTGATATTGATTTGTTCCAGAAAGCAAGTATTAATGTGTGTTCTCTGGGCAGGTGGCAACTCTCGGACAGCTATGGTAGCTGCTCTCAGCCCTGCTGATATCAACTATGATGAGACCCTCAGCACCTTGAGGTAGGAACTATGCAAGGTTTCTCACACCCTGAATTGGGACCTGAGGGAAAAGAGTGAGCCTTATGAAATTAGATTGGATCACTTCTATGATTCTTTATAGAAATATTCTGGGAGGAAATCTCTTTTTGATACTGAATAAATTGGAGCTTTGCTAGCAACAGAGCTACTTAGGAAATTAAAAGTGAATTTTAAATAATCGAGATCATTTACATTTGGAAATGTGGATTCCACTCCATGTTCATAGGGCAACAGTTTCAAGTGTTTTCACATAAAGCACTAGGCTTCTATTAACCAGTTGCCAGTTTGATCTCTTGATTAACCTACAATAGTTTCACAATAACAGCAGTGGTGAATGGCAGTCTGGAAAAGTATGCTGATATACTATATACAGTAATACCTTGGATTGCAAGTAACTTGGTCTGAGAGCGTTTTGCAAGACAAGCAAATTTTTTTAAAAAATTGACTTGATAAACGAGCAAGGTCTTGCAAGACAAGTATAGGGATGTAACCACTCGCCTCGAGCAGGCGTAGTAGGCCGAAATCGGCCCCGCTCACGCCCGCCAGAGACTCGCTTTGATATAAGAGTGTTTTGGATTACAAGCATGTTTCTGGAACAAATTATGCTCTCAATCCAAGGTATTACTGTATGCTGAACAGATGTATTAAGCAGGAAAAACTTTCACATGACCAAAATTACATTGCAGGTGCAATGTGAAACTCTATGAAGTTATCAATGTAAATTAAACTCTATTAAATTATCCCTGTATCCCTCTTTGAAGCCTAGTTTTCACCCATAGCTCTTTAATGATGGTGTAGTTGAGCTCCTTCCTAAGAATGACACAGTATGCCTTGCAGTTAACTGATGTGGAACAGACCAGTTTGAAGTCCCACAACCTTTCTGTAGTGTATATAGCATTGTCCTTGAGGGATTTAATTATGCTGTCATCAGCTTGGCACTACATAAGAGGGATGAAAACTATCTCTGTCACTTGTGAGCATTTCCCCCATCCAGGTTGCTGGATTCAGAGGCTTTATTGATATTTCTGAGGAGGCCAGATCTAGTCCAAAGGCAGGTGAACAGGAGAAGACTCAGTATGCTTCCATTTCCAATGGCCTCCAACATCTCTCTTCTGTATTAGCGATGTAACCAAGTCTTGTATTTCCTGGCTTGGGAATACAAATATTGGCAACTAATAAAGCTTACCTCAAATATGAGGCAAGCATTACGGCCTTCAATGTTGTTCTCCTCTTCAGCTTTTAACTGGAGATGGGGAGGGAGGCAGGTTGTGGTGGAAGAGAAGGGTTTGAGAGGGTGTCGTGAGAAAGAGTGGATCTCATAGTGCCCCTGATGACATAACTGGGTGTGCCTTGGGGTCTGATTTGGCATGGAATTGGGCTAGAACTGAAATATTTTCTGAGTTGGGGTGGGGGAATATTGATTGATTTATTATATTTCTGTCCTACCTTTTTTCCTGTAAGGAATCCAAGGTGGCTTACACAATCATCATCCTCTCCATTTTATCCTCACAACAACCCTGTGAGGCTGAGAGTCAGTGACTGGTCCAAAGTCACCCAGTGAGCTTCATGGCTAAGTGGGGACTAGGACCCAGATCTCCTGAGTTCCAGTCTGATACTCTAACCACAATGAATCCTGGTTCTCACACTGACTGGGGTGGCTCACATCATCACTATTTTTACATGTCACACTGTATAGCTGGGGTCTCCAATGTGGTTCCCATGAACACCTCTCTTGTCACCCACCAGGTTCCCTGCCTCTTTTGATTTTTATCTTATTTCTTAAGATTCCTTTTTTTTTTTTAATTTTATTTATTTATTTTTAAATGAACACACATACAGGAAAAAAAACACATAAATCTACAAATCATAAACTCCCAAGTGCACCCGTCACCCCGGGGCCAAAACAAATTCTATCCACATAATCCATTATTAATCTATAATTCAAAAATATATCATATCATGACATGGCTTACTCCCTTTTCCCTTTACTAAAACATAATCTAAGAATGGTCCCCATGTATCCTTAAAATTATTTTTCTTTAATTGTCCCTTTTTACATTTAATACTACATGTTAGTTTATCATTTAAAGCAATATCCCAGACCTCTTTATACCAATCTATTATTAAATACTGGTGTTGAACTTTCCAATTCCTTGCTATTAGTAATCTCCCTGCCGCTAATAAACTTACAATTAATTCCTTTTTCTCTTGTGAGCACAGAAGTTTCTCCGTTATTGATAACAATGCTAATTTTGGACAGACCTCCAAATTAATACCAATAATTTCTGAAATTTCTACAAAAAATTTATTCCAAAAATCCAATACACAAGATTCTTTTTTAATTAAAAATGTTTTTAACTAGGAGGCTGGCATGCTGCAAAGTGAAGTGCTGCCCTCCAGCACCGTTGTTATTTGGGTTCATAAGAGTGGGTTTATATTTTGGAACTCAGACCCCACCTCTGCCTTATACTTAAGTTCTTGGGCAAGTTACTTTTCTTTTAGTCTCACCAGTTTGCCTTATGAGAAATGGGCAAATGGGTGTTTTGTGGCGGGCCACACCCACCATAGCAGCCATTTTGAGAATGGACAAGCCCCTCCATGGCAGCCATTTTTTGAGAGTGCTCATGGCACTCTTTCAATATTCCAAATGTGCCCACCAACTCAAAAAGCTTGGGGATCCCTACTGTATGGCATTTTCAGCAGCCCTCACTTTAGCCAGAATGTATCTCGCTCCTACAGGTACGCTGACCGTGCTAAGCAGATCAGGTGCAATGCTGTCATTAACGAGGATCCTAACAACAAGCTGATCAGAGAACTGAAGGATGAAGTGGCTCGCCTGAGAGACTTGCTGTATGCCCAGGGCTTGGGAGACATAATTGACAGTATGTTGACTTTCTACACATTGGAAAGGGGCTGGCATTTGCTGACACCTTGTTCTTCTTAGCTCACTTGAATAGAACAAGCCCATCCTCTGCATGGTTCCCCTTACTGCTTGATGGACCCACTGCCCTTCTAGTCGGCACTGCAAACTGACCATAAGGAGGGCATACTAAGGGCCAGTTCATATATTATGGCTGCCATGTGGAGGCTACTTTAAGTGGTTCCATGTGGTGAATTTGCGGGATGTCCACTGGCTCCCCATGGGCTGTTTATTTTTCTATCGCACCAGCACTGGGTTTTAAACAAAAGGTTTGCCGTCACATGGTGATAAATGCCTGATCTAAGTGTGGAGCTGCTGCACATGAAGAGCTCACTGGGTTGTCACAGCCACCAGCTGCAAGCGCCTGTGTAATATGGGAAATGACCCTAAGGCAGCTCTGTTCTTGGACCTGTTGTTGCTCCACCCTTTCTTTCCCTGTTGTCTCCCTTTTTTGCACGTCCATTTCTAGGCATTTCTGTCTACATCTCCATGTTGATATTGAACTGTTCACTGGCCCAGTAGTAGGATCACAGGAATATATTAATTTTCCCAACATCTGACTTGGAGAATTGTCTCACCACATTATGTTCCAGTGTGCGGTTCCTCAGCTCTGAACGAGGGAGGAATTGTTCGATTTGAAGGCTATGCATCCCAGGGCCTTTCCAGTCAGTTATTTAATGGGGTAAAAAAATGAGCAATTGTTGCAGGGAATCCAAACACCTTTCTTCCAGGTGGTGCATTTGTGGTGGGACTTATTTTCCCACAGCACTCAAAGAGCAATATTTTGCTGCTAGGGAGATGTGATTCACTGCACCCAGAGCTACCACTGTGAAAGTGGGTGCTATGGAGAAGGTGGTTCCTTTTTGGATCATGGCATAGTTCCTTACTGGATAATGACCGTGTCATGCCTGGAAGCCAGCGCGGCTGCTCCCTCCCTACTACCCTGTCATTTTGTCCCCCCCCCCCCCCCGTTTTTACATTCTTTTGCCTTTCCCCCCTTATTTGCTAGGAGGTTGTGTGATCATCTTTTGCAGTGCAGGAGCACACACCTCCCCATTTAAAGTGACAGAAAGGCTGTCCACCTCACAAGTGAGGGCAACTCCCATTCTGCATTAGGTAAAGACAGGGTGTATACTTGTACTAATAAAGCACTAGGAATCATATCAAGGGATTCTGGACATGTGGAAAGGCCCTCAGGTGCTGTTTCTTTATTCCTATAAGATGAACCTACTCTTGTTTTCTTTGTCTTTTCCCCCCACCCTTCTCCTATCTCTCTTAGCCAATCCTGTTCCAGGAGGACCTAAATGTGTGTATTCCCCATTGCTGGTATTTTGTGTGCTTCACTGCTTCTTCTGACAGACTCAGTCATAGCAAAGGAACATAAGTACAGCATGAGAAATGGACTCAGTGGCCCATGTACAGTTCAGCCAGACTATTGGGAACATTTTTTGCTGTCATAGCTGCCTAGGGTACATATTGAGCCAAACCTCTATATCTTCACAAAAATGCAAAGGAGACCAAAGCAAAGGCATTAGAAGTAATCCAACCATATTGTTAAACATGAACTGCATGTGCAGCCGCTGCTGTCAAGGTGCACAGAGCAGTGATGAGAGGTTGGTTTGTTGAGTCTTGCACTCTCATTAGGGGGGAAAAAAACCCTCCTTCCACAAAAATGGCCATTTCCCCCACGAAGATGCCCAGGTTTGAGGCTGTCAGGAATGCCCCTTCCCTTCCTCTTCATGAATGGAGACGATCCATCCCAACACTATCTACCCTTTGTGAGGATGCTGTAAAGAGATATTTTCTGGGCCTTGATTGACACATGCACTGACAGACCAAAAAAGTCTGTTCAGAACTGCACCAGGCCTTTGTTGGAGGCCTGCAACTCTTCACCTTAGCTGGACTTTGTTTTTCGTTATCTGATTATCCAGTGAGACTTGCCATATTCCCCCCTCCTCTAAAATATTTTGTGTGGGTTTTGCTCTTGAGATTTCCTTTCTCTATGCTGTAACGGTGTATCCTGCTGCTTGTACTGTCGCTGTTGCTGCTTCATGCTGGGACTGGGTCAAATTAATGTGTTCTGCTGCGGGGAAGGAAACAGCCTGCCCAGAAGCACTAAAATATCTGCTTCAGGCCACAGGTGGCGCATTACCGGTCATCCTGTTTGGCCCTCCTGTTGGTTGTATAGTTGTAGTTGTACCTGTCAGGAATGCTGCTGGAAAAGTCCATCTGCTGATGGGGCTTGACAAAAGGATCTGGCTTTTGCTGGCATGCTAGAAGGCCCTGCAGCCTGTGCCTTGTTTGTGAGCAGTTCAGCCTACGCTCTGATTAAAGCACCCATTTAAAGCACGGTCAGGCAAACAGAGTTTTCCAGGATTTGGATACTATGCTTTAATGGAAACAGTTCTCAGGGGTTGCCCAGAATTCATTTACCAAAAAGCCATCTGGGCCTGCCTTACCCCTCTGGATTGCATATGTTCTCCCCCTGTTCCTCTAATCTGCTGAGCACCAAGACACTTCATTATTTTAATAAATAATATTAATATATATTTTAAATCTATTTAGATATATGATGCATTGAACTGAAATCTTGTCCAGTTTCACATGACTCAGGGTGGATAACAGTATTATTCACCTTATGTTTGCCTGGGTTTCTAACATGGTTGTTAAATTAACAGTTAAGCCCTAGTCACTGAACTGGCTTTCTACTGCCCCCCCCCCCCAAAAAACACCTCAGTACCAGGAAAACAGTGAATTGAGATTCTTCTGTTTACTCTGGGGCCAAAGTCCTGCCTCTCCATGCTCCAAGAGATTTGGAGGGTGAATGTTGGTGGAAGCAGAGACAAAGCTCTTCTTGGTCCTCAAGGGATTATCAGAAGGCTGAATGGAAGGTTTCGTAATGGTGAGAGAGATGCCTGGTTGTCAGGCTGTGTTGGAATCTAGCCAAGTCCAGGAAGAGATGCTGAATAATTGAGCTGCGGCGGAAAGAACAGCATCCAAGCCTCATTTCTGGCCTTACAGCGGTATTGCAAGGTCAAGGCATATCTGTTGCTGCAAAAAGGTTTACCAAGAGAGTCTGAGGAATGTATTCATTGTTGCATTTAAAAAATGTGTAGGAAAGCAGCCAGAAAAGGAGATATATATCTTCTAAAACTCTTAGTGTCTTCTCCTGGAATTCACGCATCTCAGATATGTTGGACCTTTCTGATATTATAAAGATTCATGTCTTGGACTATTATCTGTCTATTTCCCTTCTCATTAAAAAAAAAAGAAGAAGAAAAAAAAAAGCAAGCAGCAGGACCAGAGTTGAAGTAATACTCAACTGCCAGTCTACTCGACTTCTGTATGTAGAAAGTTGGGAGGGAAATATCTTATCCTTCACCTCAGGCAGAAAAATGTCTTGGGCCAGCCCTGGCAAGTAGGAAAAGGTAACATTTAGAAGGAGTCCATCAGGAAGGAAGATCACTCTGGATTTTGGGTTTCAGAGTCTCTGAGGATCCACAGCTTTTGTTATCATCTTAGAGCTCAGAATCTTAAAGGCACAGATTTTTATGCCACCAAACAGACTATAACAGCACCCATCTTAACCTGACCTACACAAATCTAAAAGGAAGTACCGGTACCTTGAGAAGTTCTGCCTTTCCCTTTTCTCTGTGTATTTTGACCAAATGGTGAACATCTAATGTCTGTCTTGGTCCGTATATGGAAGACAGTGTGCCTGTAGTTCTGATTTTTCAAGCAACACTTCCGAACAGGCCTTTTTGCCAACAGCCTGGAAGTTAGTTTCTAAATTCAAGCTTTTATGCTCATTAATCCTATACTAATACAACACTAAAACATTAAACTTTTGCTTGAAACCATTTTTATTTTGTACGTGAACCTCATAAAACTAATGTTTTTAACACGTAGTACGTATCTATGAGTGACAACAAATGCTAATTCTAATATTAACTGGTTCAGCTGTATGTGAATTCTCCTATTAGACCCACAAATATTGTCTATTGCATGCTGTTAATATTTGGGCCACTTTTCTGGTTTCTGCACTGTCCAAACCAGTCTAGATTTTAAATGTAGCTATTAGAAGCAATTGTGTGACTGATGCATAATATGAAATAACTGAACTCTTTGGTGTATTTAACACCAGCCAATCCTTTCATTCCTAATGATGGAAACATAATGTGATTTATCACAGACTGTGATACCTGTTCCCTAATCAGATGCCACAGCCTTGATCTGGGGGCTGATTTCTATTTTATATACTAAAACGTGTATAAGGAACCAGCTAGAAAATGGCAGGATACCTGTGTCTTTATCATGTAATGTCTGTGAGAGAAATGGATGAAATAATCTTGAGGAGTGATAGTCCTGTGTGGAGGGGGCTAGACTCTAGAGAAATGTGCAGGCTTGAGCCATTTTAATACTTTATCAGAAAATAAGACCTGTTGAAATTAATAGGGTGGAATAAACATGGTACCAGTTGTGCAGTAATTGTCTCATGCACTAGTATATAAAGAGCACTGAGTCAGTGGAGACATCCCTGTGGAGGCATTTGAGCATTGGATGTTCTAACCAAGATCTGTGGGCCTCCTCCTAATAGGCACAGCTTGCCATAGTTGCTCTTTGTTCTAGTCTCACGTAGTAATGCCAGGTTTACTACCATCTCTCTGGAGCCACAATAAGCTGCAAAACTGTACAGTTTTGTACAAGTAATGGATTCATAACTTGTTACAGAGGGCTGGTATGTTCTGTTCATCATGGCCTAGTTTGGAAGTCTGCAGTTGTATTGATCCACAGCCTGACCCTAGAATATGCACACAGTATCTTCTGGCAGAGGAACATTTCCCTAATTTGGACATCCCTTTTCCTTCTCACTGGAGGTTCTCATGATTACTCAGTTATTCATGATTACTGCAAGTCAGTCTCCCATTTTCTCCCAGCTTCCCCCTGCCTATTCTTGATACTCAAGTAGCAAAAGCTGGACGGCCAGTTCTAGCTGATTCAGCATTCTCATTTGTCATTGATTTCTGAATTCAACTTATTCAGGACAGTCGCCCAGATATGGAAATGAACCATGAAGGTAGCAGTGGAAGCAAAATGTCATAACCATATTCACAGTTGGAGCTCTATCTTAGACACACACACACCCCCAGTGTCTTATTTGTTTGTTTATTTTAGAGGTTTGTACTCCATCCTTCAATATAGTTAGTTCCTAGGATGGCTCCAAAATGAAAAGACATTTTCAGCTTCTGAAAACCCAGCCTTGTGAGTGAATGGTACTAATCCCCTGAAACCTTCTCCTTGCCTTCTGCATGGCCTTAATGGACATGGTCTCCAGTAACTTATCTGTCCCTTGCCTAGAATGTTAGAAGAGAAGGGTGGGGGGGCACAGTGATTGCGTAGCCTAGATCTTCAGTATGCTGCCCATTTCCCCCAAGGTACTGTTGTATCAGTGCTGAAGAGAAGCTGTACAGTGCGTAGAGTGAATGCTCCAGCTCATGTGGGGATCCTGCCCTGGCATCTATAGCTACATTACTGTCTGCGTATCTCTTTGTTGAATTTCTACCTTTCTCCTCATTGCATCATGTTGCTATTTCCCAACTGCAATTCTTTTCTCTATCTTTTCCTTCCTTCTTCCTGTCTTGTGTTTTTCCCTCTTCTTTCTCCCCTCCTGAACCCCCTAGACATGTCCGACTTTGAGAACAATAATGATAATCGTAGAGTGGCAGATATGAGTCAACGCCATGACAATCTCTCCACAGTGACCAATGCCTTGGTTGGAATGAGCCCATCCTCCTCACTCTCAGCCTTGTCCAGCCGAGCTGCTTCTGTCTCCAGTCTCCATGAACGCATCATGTTTGTTCCAGGTAGTGAAGAAGCCATTGAGAGACTAAAGGTAAGAGCCAGCATGATGCATGCCATGTTGTACAGCAGAGATATGGGAAGAACTCGGGGGAGAGAAGTTACATCGCAAACACATATTAGTAGTCACCAGTATGTTGCCTTTAAATATTATAATCCTGATAAGATTGTGTGGGAAGGAATCTGAAGGAGCACTGTGCCGAATTTTCCATCTATTTATTTTCAACTCTGCATTGGGGGAGGGAGGAAAGAAATTGCACCCAAAAACTATGGGAAGGGGTGAGAATTAAGGAGAAAATTCTCCGTTTGCAGGGCTTCAGTGCTTACCTTACTGTGAGGAGGTGGCTGAGGGTGGTGGTCGTGGTGTGTCTGCTCTTTATTTTAACATTTGTACCCCATTTTGTCCTTGCCGCTTCTCTGGCTGCTTGAGCTTTCTAAAAAGCCCCCTAGATCAGTGTTCTCCAACCTTGGGTCCCCAGATGCTGGGAGTTGTAGGCCAAAAACATCTGGGGACCCAAGGTTGGAGAACACTGCCCTAGATGACATAACCAGGACTTCTTCCCTTGGGGCTTTCCAGTGCTGCTGCTTGCTGAGTGCCAGAAAAATGAGTGAGGAGGAGTTGTAGTAGTGGTAGTAGTAGATGTTGTTGTTCTTCATCTTGTTGCTGCTAAAAGAACTTTTAACAACAACAAGACCAAACCAAAAAATGCCTTGTGCAGCTTTCAGGCACTCAGCAGGCAGCAGCACCAGAAAGCCCCAAGGGGGAAAGTCGTGGTTATGGCCTCTAGGGGGCTTTTCAGAAAGCTCAAGCAGCCAGCGAGGCTGCAAATACAGAACAGGATAGACATGGTAAAATAAAGAGCACACACAAATCCCTCAGCCACCTCCTTACAGTGTGGTAAGCACTGAAGCCCTGCACCCTGAGAAATTTCTCAGAAATTCTCAAATTCCTTGTTAAAGAGACAGAAAAATGACTGCCTCTTTCAAAGGGAAACAAAGAGATTGCGAAAGGGCAGGTGGGGTTTTGGCACTGATCTGAAACCACCTCCTAACATCCCTTCATTTTGCTGAGTGACCTGCCTCTTCGAAAGGCTGAGCTTTGCTTGATGTTTGTGCATTATGCAAGTGCCAGGAGTGACCATCAGGTTGTTCTGAAGGTTACCTCCTAGAATAGGGGTGGGTAACTTTGGAGGGTTGGGAGGCCGCATTGTCCCCACCTCACCCCAGAGCCCTCAGGGGGGATGCAACCCTTCCTTACCACCGGACATAGCTGCAGTTGCAGAATCCCAATCGTGCTCCCCCCAGCCTGCCAAACAGCTGCTTGGGGGGCAGGAGAGGACACAATTCTGCAGAGAAATGGGGTGCGATCCTCACAGGCCCTGTTTCTCTGCAGAAGTGGCAGTTCTGCTGAGGAGCATGTGACTTGTTTCCCAGCAGAATTTCTGGGATTCCAGTGGTGCAGTGGTGGCAGCAGTGACCCCTGGCAGGGGCTGCAAAAACTGCTGGGGGAAACGCATGCAGCCTATGGGCCACATGTTGCCCACCCTTGTCCTAGAGAAATGCTGGTGAGCTCGGCACAATGCATTGCAGGCGAAATATTTCTAGTCTAATCAGGTGGCAGTTGTGAAATACTCATGTTTAACTTGTCCTCTGCAGGAAACTGAGAAGATCATTGCTGAGCTGAATGAAACATGGGAAGAAAAGTTGCGTAGAACAGAAGCGATTCGAATGGAGAGGTAGGAATTGAGCTGTGAGTCTGGCCTGGTATATTCATAACAAAAAACCTTACCTCTGAGTCCCATGTGGTTCAACATTTTGTTTCACCACAACATCTTCATTCTTTTGGCAGAGAATGATTACTTTTAGATCTGCTCTGCACATGACATGCCTTATGTGGTGGAAGCCACATGAAACAGTCTTCATCTGGTAGCGTGTTTTACCATGTGGTTCAACATCATCCCATGAACGGTGTCCATGCCACTGCCAGACTTTGCTGGTGGCAGTGCCAGGGAAACTCCATGACATAGTGGTGACCAAACATGTACTGCATGTTAAAGTCATCATGTGGAACAGTCACCCCATGGAGGTTGTTTCAGTTTGTAGATTAGCCATTTGTGATAACTAGAGAGCCTGAGAGGCTGGGAATTGTTGCCCTGATAAGAGCCATTTAACACATTACTTTTCCTTATATGGTTCAGAAATTGCATGTCAAATGGTAGAATGGAAGATGCCTCCCCCCCCCCCCAATATGTTCAGCAGGAAACCAAGACAAGAAGGTTCATCTCTCACATTTCCACATGTAACTTTGAAGCTGCTGGCAAGACTAATCTTTGCCTCTGTCCCACTCACCCCTTCCCATTCTTTCACAGCATTCACACTCCCACAGCCCCTGCATTTTAATGATGTACATGTATTACCATCAGTTGTACTTAAACAGTATGAGGCTTCCTTTTTCTGAGTACCTCTGCATCTCGTGCCATGAGACTGAGTTCTCAGCAGAGTTTGCACAGTTACAGTTCTTTATTTTCTTATTTCCCAGGGAAGCTTTGCTGGCAGAAATGGGTGTGGCTATGAGAGAAGATGGTGGTACACTGGGGGTGTTCTCTCCTAAAAAGGTAGGATTCTTTTTCTGCCTCCTCCACAGTGCCCAGTGCATCTTGAAATATACCAGTTATGCAGCATGTATCACTTTAAAAATTCTTTCCACCGTCACCTCTGTTGATGCATAGAATTTCTGGTTACCATTTGAATGAATAAGTAGCCTCCTTTGCAGACTTCGAATGCCATTGCACTGGTACTTTATTTCTGGTTTACTGCGGGAACTACTTCTGGATGTTCTTCTATTGTTGTGTAGTTTGCACTCACCCAGCAGTAGCTTATTATTACATTACTGATAGAAGATCCAATTATAGTTGAGTGCCATTTTCGTTGAGCTGCTTGAAAGAAACAGGATAACTTCTGTCCTCCTGGGCAGTTATGCTTGGTAGAGTCTTTTTATTATTATTATTATTATTATTATTATTATTATTATTATTAGAGCAGCAGCATTAATACTTTCTTATTCATCAGAACATAAGAACAACTCTTTTTGATCAGACCAAAAGTTCATCAGCATCCTATTTCCCATAGTAGCCAACTGGATGCCTTTGGGAAGCCCACAAGCAGGACATGAGGACAATAACCCTTTCCCAATGCTGGTCCCAAGCAAGTGATATTCAGTGGCATATTCAGTGGTGTAGTGGTACATTTTGAAGTGCAGGTACTCATCATGACAGTCCCCATAACCATGTCCCCAAAGAGAGTACAAAAATGCAGGCAACTGTGTTGATCCATATCAACAAACCAATTCTAGTAGTTTTCATCTCCACCAGGAGCAGGTTTTTCATAAAGCTAATGGGTCTTAATTGCCTATTCTACACCAGGTCACCCCCAAATATTTTGCATTACAACCGGGATAGCTCACAACTATAAATAGTTGCTGGGAAATTCCACCCCCCACCCCCCATCCCCTGCTACTATGAGGATTGCTACCCTCCTACAGAGAAGCCTGTGGGAGGGTGGCAGATGATGTCATCATCCATGCTAACCAAAAGGTCTCAGCGCTTTGGCCCTGCGCTGGCTCCCCTACAACACTGGGCGTATTGTCTCTGAACGTGTCCATTGATAGCCTTCACAATTAATGGCCATTGATAGACCGATCCTCCGTGAATGTGCCTACTCCCCAAACGGTCTACTCTAGTTGCTGGACAACCAAGAACTCTGTGAATGTATGTTCTCTCTTTAGTCCTTGATACTTTAAAGCAAAGCCTCTTGCTATTCAAACATATAGATATGTGCTATGTGTTTTCCCTCAATGCGGTGTAAGAATATAAGAACAGAACTGTTTGGTAGCACCTCTCCTACCAGTCAGCATAGTTGCGCAAGCTATGGGAATGTGTTGGGGCAACCCAATAGCCTAATGGCCTGCAACTGGTCTAACAGCATGAAATACTTCAGAAAAGTGGAGGGGTGGGGGGAGATCCAACACACTAATCACACAAAAAATCCAACATACCATAACGCATGTTACTTCCTTAAGTCAATTCATATGTTCACCAAGATTGTGATAATGATTATTGCACATTTGAGTTGTTGTTCTTCTTTCCCCTTTTGCCACGTAGCCACCATCAGTTAACACCCAGGATATTTTTCTGGAGAGTGTAGGGGTGTATTCCCCCAAGAAGGTTGGTCTGGAGAGTTGTGTTGATTCCTTTGAAAAGCATGCTCATGCTGACTTAGGCATAGGAAACATCCTGAATTCTTTCTGTGGTGGCTAGGAGAGCTGGCTTACGAGCTCTTTTATAATAAGTAATACAGGTAGAGGGAAGACACGGCACCATTCAGCATGCCTTCTTTGAATTACATAATCTAGATCGTTCCAAAGGGTGATGTAATGAGCATGCTTATTCAGCCATATGAGTCTGTACATTCTGCCCGATGTCACAAGCAAAGTGAGTTGCGTGGTCCCTCGGTCTACCCCTCACTTGCGGGGAGGATTCTTCTGCGTCATACTTTCTCCTCTCAGCAGGGAAGCCTCAGGCGCTGATTGCTCAGAGGCAGGATAGCTGAGCTCAGCTACGGCAGTTGCTCCTGTCCTGGGTCCCGGCTCCTGTCAGTGTTCATGGTTATAATAAGCAGGGCTGTCAATCAATTGATTTTAATCCATTCACTCACTGCCTTACTTCTGACTGATTGATTCATCTTTAATGTACCTAGTTACCGCTTCTCAGTCAAGGCAATTATTTCCCCACTTTGAGAGCAGCTGTTGAAATGTGGTAGAGCATTCTATACATAAAAATAAAATGATTGTCTTGAAATTAAAAATAAAATCAATAATGCTGATCAAGAAGTAAAAAAAAAGAAAAAAAAGAAAGTCAAGATTTTAAACCCCAAGACCAGAATCTGTACTCTGTTCATATTTAAGCACATAATCAAGTCTCTAATGTTCCATGAATTCTGGGTGCCAGTTTTGAAGGAAGCTGCCTTCTACCATTGGTCCATCTAGCTTATTACTGTCGACACTGACTGGTAGCAGCTCCCCAGGTTTTCTGGAAGGAGCCCTTCCCAGCACTACTTGGAGGTGCCAGGGATTGAACCTGGGAGCCCTTCTGCATGCAAAGCATGTGCTCTACCCACTGAGCTAGGTAGGGCCTTTCCGCAAAGGCATGATGCCCTCCAGTGGGCTGCTGCCTCCACGGGCTGTGGCTCCATCTCCTCCCCAACCACCCATGTAGAGGGATGATGTTAGTGGTGGCTGCTCCTGCCATGGCCGCTTGCTTGCTTGCCCTCCTGCCAGCATCAAAAGGAGCAGCAGCTCCTGCTCTCTTCTGAGCGGCAGTGGATCGCTGGCCCTCCCACCCACCAGAACAGGTGGATAAACAAGCAGCAACAGTGACTATTTTTATTTATGGGCAGCACAATCCTGTGGCCCCTAGACAGCATCTAGAGGGCCATAGGATTTTTCAGAGTCCCAGCTCCGGAAAGCAGCTCTGACATCGGAGCTGGGACGCCGCGCCCGAAGCACCCTCCCCCCCTTGCAGCCAGCGTGGAAAGAACTGCATTGATTGTTCCTCTGAGGTCACAAAGCGACCTCGGAGAAGGGGTTTGGTGGGTGTTCCGGGGGGTGGGGAGGGAACAGGACCGCCGAGGTGTGAGATATCCTGGTGGCACCTCAGCCTTCTTCCCTTCCCCTCTGAAGCGCCACAGTTAGGCAGCCAGAACCAGTGGTCTTGCTGCTTTGCAGGGTGGGAGCAGCATGGGGGTGACCTTTGCCCCTGTGCTCCTCCTGCCCTGCAGAGGTTGCCAGTAATCCTCCGAGTTTGGAGGGTTATGGGCATCTCCATAGGATTGCCCCTTTATTTAATATATTTATTAGCCTCCTTTCAAGATTATAGCCTTCCGAAGGTGGCTTACAATATAAAAGGTTCAATATAAAACAAATTATAAATTTGAACTATAAATTTGAACAATTTTAAAATAGACCAGTTAAAATAAAATACCGTTTCAAATATCTAACAGCAGCAAATACTATAAAACCTTTTCAATTAAGCATCAGATGGAACAGGTATGTTTTTCAAACCTTCTTAAAAGCAGGCCACAGATGGAGTCAGCCATTCATTTCTTGCAGGGGTGGGCAGCTTGTGGCCCTCCAGCTGTTTTGGCCTACAACTCCCATCAGCCCTAGCCAGCATAGCCAATGGAGAGGGATCATGGGAGTTGTAGGCCAAAACAGCTGGAGGGACACAAGTTCCCTCCCTGATCTCTCGGGAGGGAATTCCATATGATGGGGCCACCACTAAGGAGGTCTCTAGTGTCCACCAGCCTTACTGATCTTTGTGGTGGGCCAGTGAATAGGGCTAGCAGCAGCCCCCACTGCCCAGCAAATGGTAGCCTCCTAGTTACCATCACCACTCGCTTGTCAACCTGGCTGAGCAGGTGAGTGATTGACAGACGTGGAAGGAGCTGCAGCAGCTACTGCTGCCTGCTCACATTCTTTGTATGGTGAATAGACAGGAGGAGGAGCCACTGTCACAGTCGGCAATGTTGCAGAGGAGGGGAGCACTGGAGGGGGCCAACTTCTCTCCACCAACCCAAACAGAGGGGGCAGGTGGTGATAGCTACTGCTCCTCCTTCTCAGCACTGGTAAGCAATGGACCCTGCTAGGGTGCAGGGGCTTGGCAGCTGCCTGAAAATGCCAACCCCGATTCCATGTACCCCACAGCACAGACACACAGTATGTCAGCTGGGAATGCAGGTTTCCTGAGTAGCCTTTATATATCATGCAAGAGAAGGGCAGGGATTTTACAGCCCCAGCTGTTACAAATCTGGAAGCACCCAAGGCTCAGTTTCACTGGAGAGTGCTCATTTGGTAACTGTGAATTCCCAGCCCTTGCATGCGTAAATGGTCTCCAATCCTCTTTTCATGGTGTTCAGCTTGATGTGATAGTTGCAGTGCTAATAACTTTTCTGTAGGAGTTCTTTAGCCATTTAATCTAGCATAATGTTGATCTCCAAAAATGAGGATCACACATAGGGCAGTGTGAGATCTTTGCAATTAGACTATGCTTATTCACTGAAGCCTCACTTCCAATTATGCAAAGGTCTTCATGTGTGCATGTTGTTTCATCAAGAGTTTTCAATTCAACAAGATGCATCGCCTTACTTGTTAATAATACCGTAATTTGTATCTGAATTTGTATTAAGGGTGCAAAATATAGCATATGTCATTGTTATTTCCATTTTGGAGATGGGCTGAGAGAAAGAGACTTCCTAAGACCATGCAGTCACTCTTTATTTCAGGCTGTGTCTGGAGACCCAACACATAAACCACTGAACTACACCGATGAAGTGGATCTGATGAAGTGGACTCTAGTCCACAAAAGCTCAGGCCACAATAAGTTGGTTAGTCTTTAAGGTGTCACAAGACTTCTTCTTGTGTTTGAACTGCACCAGTTGACATACGTAGGAACATAGGAAGCTGCCTTATAGTACTGCTGAGTCAGACCATTGGTCCATCTAGCCCAGGATCATTGACATTGACTAGCAGGGGCTCTCCAGGGTTTCAGGCAGGATTCTTTCCTAGCCGTATTTGGAGATGCTGGGGATCGTCATAGGGATGTGTGAGGAATCTGACAGGGCAGTGTTCTCCAACCTTGGGTCCCCAGATGTTTTTGGCCTACAACTCCCAGCATGCCCCAGCCAGCGTAGCTGGCTGGGGCATGCTGGGAGTTGTAGGCCAAAAACATCTGGGGACCCAAGGTTGGAGAACACTGTGATAGGGGGATGAAAATCTGACAGATTTTCTTGACTCGTCCCCGTGGATTCCGTTCCATCAACCCTGTGCTGGCACCGACTCTTAACACGAGTCGAGCGAGCCAGCATGCGGACTTCCATTTTTAAAATGGGCCATGATTTGCTTTAAAAAAAAAAAAAGTTGGGGAAATTTGCACAAAATTCAGGCCTCGACTCCGCAATTTGCACAGATTGGCATACACTTGTGCAAATTTGCACAAATCGCGCAAATTTGCGCAAATTGTGGAACGGAGCCCTGAATTGTGCACAGATCTGAAATTAACTGTCAGAAAGTTCAAAGTGGCCAAGGTGGAATGTGTGAATCTGCAGTGAGAGGAGGAGGAGGAGGCTTCCATACTTTTTATGTTAAATGCTACAACAAGAACACAACAGCAATGACTCAAATCTAATGAGTCGGCCCCGATTTGTGCAAATTGGGCTCGAGACATGCAGTTCTCAGCTCCAAATCTGCGCAAATATTTCAAGCAATTTTGTGGAAGCTGAAACACCCCCACCCCCAACTCAGCCTGCTTTTGGCTGTTGGGTCAGAAATGTGTCGAAAGTCCGTTGAACTCAAATGGAACGAGTTTTCCAGTGTTGCACGTCCCTACCTGGGACCTTCTACATGCAAAGCTGGTGCTCTACCACTGAGTACAGCCACATCTTGTCCCTTATCTGTTGGTCGGGGGGGGGGGACCCATTTCTGCTTTTTGGTGCTCCCAGTTAAGAGTATCTGTGGGTAAAAGGCTGCTGTAAAACATGGAATGCATACAGGGGCCACTCCTCCCTAAGGAATGTTGCAGCCTAGGTAGCCCCCCCCCCCTTCGGTGTTAGATCTCTGGGAATTTTCCACTAGAGAGTTTTCCTGGAAGCTGTTTTGCAGCTGGACTTTAACCAGCTCCGCATGGTTAGTAAGCATAGCCTTCACGTTACAGCAAAGGGACCATGTAACATCACAACTTAAAAAATAAAACATGTATCAAAACTACCGGTAATTTAAAACCAGAACGAACAATACAGCTTGCAATCCTGCACACCCGTAGCTCAGAGTAACACCCATTGAACACAAGGGGGATTATTTCTGGTTAAATGGGTATAGGATTGGGCCTAGCATAGTACATTGTTATGCATGTTGGAAGTAAGTTCCACGTGGTTCAGTGACTCTTATTTTCAGGTAAGTGTGCATAGGACTGCAGCCTAAATGTACCTATATACACAGGTTAATATTCCTTTTATTTTTAATCAGTTATCACAGCTCCAAAGCTACCTAAAAGTCCTGATAGAACAGAGGTAGTAGGTTCAATGCTATGGAACAGCTAGTTTGCTCGCAAGGAGAGTGGGCTTGTGTCAGAAGGGCATGACTTTGCCTGGGAAGAGAGGAGGGGTTTAGGGTGCAATCCTGCGCCCCATGGCTGGCTGGGGAATGTTTGGAGTTGTAGAACTTCTTTCTGACTAAACAGGCATAGGATTGCACCCTTAGTTGCTTTTTTTCCCTTTTGTCTCCCTCAGACACCACATCTGGTCAACCTAAACGAGGACCCATTGATGTCCGAGTGCCTTCTCTACTACATTAAAGATGGAATAACCAGGTAACTACGATGGTAACAATAGCAACTTTGCCAGGATGAACTCAGAGGATTGGCACTGATACAGTATCACACCAGCTATTTTGCATTCAAAAGCCTCCCTGTAGAGTAGACATGACTTCCTGAAAACTACCGGAAATGCTTCTTTTTGCTTCTTATGTATTTATGGACTTATTTATTTATTCATTTTCAGCCATCTAAGTCTTTTGCCCCTGCTTGCGAGGAGGAGAGGCTGAGGTGCCGCCAGAATACCTCGTATCCCGGCAGAGCCTCTCTCCTCCCCTAATACCTACCCAATGCCGGCTCTGAGATCAGTCGTCCGACCTCGGAGCCACAGCCAGCGCAGAAAGAAAGCTGGGACTCCGACCTCTCCTATGGCGTCTAGCAGCCATAGGATTGCACCCTTAAAGAACAATAAAACATAAAACTCCCCAAATCTGTGTCTGAATAACTAATAGTGAAGAACAAAAATAGCAGTATTAATATAGAACAGAAGACAAATGGTCTAAAATCTGCCAGCTGTTGAGAAGCCAGAAAGCAGCAACGGTAAAAGATTTCACAGAACAAGCTTTTCTTTCAGAAATGCACACTGATTCAGCTAAGGAAGTCCATTCATGGAAGCAGGCTTCTATGCACATAACACATGCTAGATCAGTAACTATGAGTGTAAATCAGATGCGCATGTGAATGCAGATGCTGTCTATCCACACAGTGCTGCTTTCCATGAGATGCATGTTTGATCCCCATACATGTTTTGGCACAACTCCCCATGCTTCAGTATCTTTTTTTATGTGCAGCTAGATCTGGACTGGGGCCTTAGTTACTGCCTGCTGGACTTCCCTGGAAGAATTTCCAAAGCCTGTGGCACTACCACAAATAAGGCCCTGCTCCCTGTACTCATAGATATGGAGCACAACTGAGATCCCAAACAGCCTCATCTGCTGATCTGTTTATGTTAGTGGACAGGGAAATTCATATGGGAGAAGGTGCTCACTGAGACAGGATGGGCCCAGACTGTTCAGGGCTTTCTATAGAATAAGCAGTACCTTGAAATATGGCTAGAAGCAAACTGGTAGCTAGTTCAGCTAAGCAAGAACTGGTGTGTTATACTGCTCCCTACAACAGCAGTCCTCTAGCTCTCCTGTCTGTTGGAAGCCTATCAGATTTGGTCCAAGGGACTCTCTTTAGAAGAGTACTGAGGCTGCTTTGCAGGTTTGGAAATAATTGTGGGTTTTTTTCCCCCAACAGGGTAGGTCGAGAAGATGCTGAGAGGAGGCAGGACATTGTCCTCAGCGGGCACTTCATCAAAGAAGAGCACTGCATATTCCGAAGTGACACTAAGGCTGGCAGTGAAGGTATCCCCATACAGAGTGCCTCGCGGTTCTCAGACCTCCATCCCCATCTAGTTTGAACTGAGCCTCTCTGAATCATTGCCCTCCATTCCTGCCAATGGGGCCTACCTGCCTTTCAAATAGGATGGCCATTTACACATCACCAAAACAGAGGAAGTGCACCACCAAAAAAGAGGACAAAAGAGGACAGAGATTTGCTTAAAATTTGCACATGCCAATTTGCAGATATTGGTGTAATGGTCCCTGTAAAGCCTCCCCTGATCTGCCCCTCACATAACCCTTGGAACACTCCCTTTTTGCTCAGAGCAGCCACAGCAATTGGGCTTCCTGCCGCTGGTCAGGGAAAGACCTCCACAGCAGACCTCCCTCCCTGCCACTGGAGGGGGAGATCTGCAGTACCCTATGACCCCTGGGATGTCCCCCTAGGGACCATGGGAATGCACTCAAAGTGGACCCATGCTTTAAATATTTGTGACTTATGCATTGTGGAGTTGAAGCACAACAGTATGTGATAGGTGGGAGTGTCCTTGCTGTATACAACAGTGTCCTGGGTAGCCCATGACCATGTGGTTAAACTAGCGTGACTACCCTCCGTCTCTCCAGATTTCTTAGGGGCAGAAATGGATAGTAAATTAACTGCATAGATGGAGGATACCTTTCTAGCAGTACAAGTGCTTTGCAATAAACTATTAAGGCTCCAAGATGTGGCTGTCAGTTGTCTGAATCAACCATCCACTGAACCTCTACTGGATTAAGCCAGCTTTGGCTTTATTCATGGCTGGTAAAAATCCAAATAGCTTCATTAAACAAATGTGGATTTGGAACCCCAACAAGTGTAAATCCATATGGCTTCATTGGATTGATAGTCTAATCTTGGGGTCTCCAAAATGGTGCCCATGGAGACCTCACTTGGCACGTGCCAGGCTCCCTGCCCCTCCTGATTTTTATTTTATTTCTTATTTTGTTTGTTTGTTTGTTTGTTTGTTTATTAACTAACTGGGAGTCTGGCATGCTGTGAAGCAAAGGGCTGCCCTCCAGTTCCATCTTTTTTGGGGCTCAAAAGTGTGGTTTTGTGTTTTGGAGCTCAGATCCCCACCTCTGTCTTGTACTTATGTTCTTGGGCCAAGTTACTTTTCTTTTAGTCTTGCCAATCTGTCTTCTGGAAAATGAGTATTTTGTGACTAGCCATGCCCACCATGGCAACCATTTTGTGAAAGCACCTATACAACACTCTCACAACATTCCTAAATGAGCCCACCATATATATGGACTGTATCGCTACCTTTGAGCCAGAGGCGTAGCGTGGGGGGTGCAGGGGGGGCCGGCCGCACCGGGCGCAACATCTGGGGGGGCGCGCTCGCACTCGCAGCTCTCTGCCCCTGCCTGGCTCACCCGTCCGCAGCACCCGTCCGCAGCACAAGCGCCAGCAGGTCCCCGGAGCGCCCCGCGCGGAGCCAGCGCAGGCAGGGAGCCCCGCCCTGCGGGGAGCGGCGGGCGCCGGCTGCCCAGGTCACGTGCACTTCCGAGAGCCAATCCCCGCGCGACCCGGGGTCTCCTTAAGACCGGACTAGGAGCTTTGTTGTAAGAGCCTGCTCGCGCGGGTCGCTTCTCTCTCCCCGCTCTGGCTCCTCTGCCCTTGATGTTGGCGGCGCGGTCCTCGCCACGCGACTGAGGCGTCTGAAATGTATGATAGACTCCCGGGGGAGGATGCGAGACAAGAAAGGGACGGGCGGATCGCGGGGAGCCAAAGTCAAGGCAAGAGAAGGGAAAGGAGAAGCCAAGGAAAGCGTTTCCCCGCGAATCCTCTTTGTAGCGCTTTTTTGAAGGCATTTATCTCCCCCCCCCCGCCTGGAAGCGGCGCCTCGCGTCTGTAAGGCAGAGCCGCCTGCAAGAAAGAAAGAAAGGAGCGCGCCGTCCCGAGCCGGGCGTGCGTGTCAGCCGGAGAAATCCCCAGCTAATTGCCGTGTTGCGTGACCGCGCTAGCGTGTCAAGAAGGGCCGCCCGTGTGAGAGGGAGCGCGTGTCAAGCGCTCCCCTGGGGGAGGCGGGCCGGCTGGCGGGAGGGATCCCTGCTCGGCTCTGCCGCCTGCTTCGGCGCTCGAAGGCGGAGCTGCACCGAGGCAATGGGGGGACGGCGGGGCTTTGGCCCCCGGCCGCTTAAAGCACCTCCACGCCGCCCCTCCAGGAGGCCCTTTTCGCTGCTCTGGCCGGAGGGGCGCGGACTCCGGCCCGCCCTCTGGCGTTTCGCCCTCGGGGTCGTCGTGGTGGGTCACGGACCGGGGGAGCAGCGCCAACGCGCTCGGGCGGAGGCGAGAGCCGGGCAAATGGAAGGGAGCCGCAGCCCCGGCACCCGGAGCAGCCGCGCTGCCCGAGTGCGGAGCTCGAACCCACCCACCGCCCCGAGCCGACTCGCAATTCCGCCATGTATTCCAAGGAGCGTGTCTGTCGGGATTCTTACTGTGCTCGGAATGCAAAACATTAGGGGGCGCAAATTACTTGCCTTGCCCCGGGTGCTGACAACCCACGCTACGCCACTGCTTTGAGCTTCTGGATCATGTCTTAATGTGTTATAAACTCATTCTTTGCAAGGTGCAATGACTTTCCAAGCTGTCATACCAAATGAAAAATGATATTTAGAATGAAAGCGTTACCTTGTTGTATGTATGTTACCCAATCAAGGTGTAATCTTATGTGTATAAGAACACCATGCCTACCCACACAGAGGACTTGGTTGCTTGTTCAGCAAGTAGGCCGGTCATCCAATATTTTTAACACGGTTGGGAGGCAAATGTTCCTTGTATACTGATAGTACCTTTCATGTGCCATTTTATCCCCCCCCCCCTTTCCTAATTCTACTTGTGCCTTTTCTGCAGCAGTGGTGACCCTGGAACCTTGTGAGGGGGCAGACACCTATGTCAATGGCAAGAAAGTAACAGAACCCAGCATCTTAAGATCAGGTAGGTTCACTCTCCAGGAGAAAAGATTGGGCAATGGAGCCGTGGGAGAAAGGTGCTTTAACAAATGCCTTGCAAATGATTCAGCTGCCTGTCACACAGGGATAAACTCATGGAAATAATTATCTGAGAAGAGGGGTTCATTGTCCTGAATAGACCAGTGGTTGGGCATGGTCTGTACTGAAGTCATTTAGATTAGGTGACTTGTACGTTTCTATGTATGTGAGCCATCTTTGATACCTCTGCAGTGGGTCATCATGGCATCCGCTTAGCAATGGACCAAACAGGTGCAGGAATCCCGCCCCATTTCCACCCCTCTACTAAACATGCCCCCTTTCCTCACAGGTAATCGCATAATCATGGGGAAGAGCCATGTATTTCGATTTAACCATCCTGAGCAGGCACGGCAAGAGCGGGAGCGGACCCCTTGCGCAGAGACCCCTGCTGAACCAGTGGACTGGGCTTTTGCCCAGAGGGAACTGCTGGAGAAACAAGGCATTGACATGAAGCAGGAGATGGAACAGAGGTGAGTGGAAGGAAGCGTGTGGAAGACCTCAGGAGCAAGGATGGAGTATTCAGAGGCCCAGAGCTAAGTGCCGTAGGGATGTGCTTTGCATGCAAAAGTTCTAGGTTTAATTCTCAGCCCATCCAGTGAACAGGATGGGGTAGCAGGTGATGGGAAAGACCTGTGCCAGAGAATCCTTGGGAGCCGTCGTTTCTCAGGAGAGACAAGAGAGGGCTACATTTGTCCTTCTATATATCCAAAGGAAGGTTGGATGTGGAGAAAGCGAAGTGGCAGAGGATATGAAATGTAGTGGTTCTCTGTGTGGCTCACGCTGGCTCAGCTTGTCTGAGCGTGGAAAGCTAAGCAGGGTCAGGCCTGGTTATTACTTGGATGGGAGACCCCTCCTCTAGTTTCCTGCATTGAGCAGGGGGTTGGACTCGATGGCCTTGTAGGCTCCTTCCAACTCTATGATCTATATGAAATCTATGAAATCTGTGTTGTCTTTACTGATTTGTCATTCTGTCATTCCTATTTGTATGTAGGCTTCAGGAACTGGAAGACCAATACCGGAAAGAAAGAGAAGAGGCTAATTACCTTCTGGAGCAGCAAAGACTTGTGAGTAATAAACAGGTTGCTTTTTTGCACACTTTACCTCAGCAGCTAAAAGCAGACAGGCTGCAATGTGGTTGACAGAGGAGACAATTATTTTCAAGATGCAGCCAGACTTCCAGAGACCCTGTGCATCTAGTTTGCAAGAGGAACAGTAACCAGGATTTGTCAATATCACATCCCCTGCAAGCCAAATTCTTATACACATTCGTGAAAGGCCAGGGCCTCCACATAATCGTTGTCATCTAATGTCCCACACAGTGTAAGACTGAAAGTGTTCTCAGAGATTATGTATACTTCTCATGATTCTGTATCTCATGAAACTCTATAGTCTGCTAAACTGCACTGGTGACTACTAAGGAAAGGGAAGGATTGGTTGACTACAAGGAATGGGATAATTTCTCAATTTTACATAGAATCGAAATACGGCAGGCACGAAGAAGACAATACAATTTTGACTGCTCCTCTGCTTGTCCTTTTAGGATTATGAAAGTAAATTGGAGGCTTTACAGAAGCAGATGGACTCAAGATACTACCCTGAGGCTAATGAGGAAGAGGAGGAACCTGAGGACGAAGGTAAGAATTCAGTAAAAGGGAAGTGCTGTTACAGGCAACTTTCCCTGCAGTGATTTGTATTCTGCTACAAATCCCAAATACAAAGTACATACAAGTGATGGTGTCTGTGAATTGCTCACTTAAAATACATGGAAGCGGTGAATGGGAAAGGATCAGGCCGCTGCTTCCATATATTTTAAGGCAGACTGAGCACTGAATGATTCCCAAGTGTTGCATATTGCATTTTGTGAGAAGCTGTCTTCTGTTTCTGTATACTTCTCCAAAAGGAGAATAGCTCCCCTCAAGCATCATTTTCAGGTTATGTTATGTGAAGATGTATATGTTTTACATCACAAGTTATGAGGGGAAGGATTGCTCAGCTGGAAGAATCTCTTGGCATTACATCTTAGGTAGAGCTACCAAATTAGCACTGTGCTACAGACTTGCTGCACCCAAGATAGTTACAAGAACCAGATAAACATATTGCATTGCTTACTGGGCTGTTTTGTTAGGCTAGTTATTTCCTCATATTATGCCACGATTGTGCTTATACAATGAAGTATGCATGTCTATTTGGATAAGTGTTGGAGTGTGAGTGGTGTGCTAACTTGCTAAGCAGTATTATTCAGAAGCAAAGTTAAGTCAGAGCAGAGGCAGGACATCAAATATGAGCTACAGGCTCAGGCAGCTGCAGGAACTAAAGACTATAATCAATCAAGGCTCTTGCAAACAATATTATCTCATTGTAATAATATATTCTTGCTTCCTTTGTGGCCTTCATAGGGTGACCATTGGAAAGTTAGCTAGTTGGGGAAAGTGGCTTACTCAAAACAATCCTTGGAGCATATTTTTCCAGGAGTCCAGCTTGTGGGCTTTGCATAAGCATCTGGTTGGCTACCGTGGGAACAAAATGTTAGACTAGACAGGCCTTTGGTCTGATCCAGCAGGGCATTCCTTATGTTCTTAATGAAGCCCATGGTATTAAAAAAAAATCAGGATATTCGCTTGAAAGCCATTGGACCCAGGGCCAAATTTTGTTCTAACATCCTGTTGTTAAGAACATTTGTTTAAGGAGAAGAATGGTGTGAGCTGTAATCAGGCAGCATGGACAAGGGATTCCTCTTTGAAGGGAGTGACTTTGTGGAGTATTTTATCTCACCAGTTCAGTGGACGGAGCGGGAGTTTGAACTGGCACTCTGGGCCTTCCGGAAGTGGAAATGGTACCAATTTACTTCCCTCCGGGACCAACTGTGGGGCAATGCCATTTTCTTGAAGGAGGCCAATGCCATCAGTGTGGAGCTGAAGAAGAAGGTGAGCATTTTCTCTCACAGCCACTGAGGATGATGGGTTTTTAAGAACTCTTTCTTGGGATGAAATAGTCTGCCAGATGACTCAAACCATCCTGTTACACAGTAGGGCCTTCTCTACATGAGTCATTTATTGTGCGCTCGTGATCCCTCACTCACAGAAGTTTGTGAGGCCTTTTCATCCTCCGGGGCCTCTCCCGTGTTTTCTAGCAATTTTCGTGGGGGGGTTTAGAGCGAGGAGAGTGCAGTGTTAAATTTCAAACTGGAACAAAAGCCTCATGTATTGTTGCAATTCTGCTATACTGCAGCTATACCACAGTGCCACCTTGTGGTTGCTTAATAGAATATACAGTCATGCCTTGGATCAGTGCTTCTCAAATAGTGGGGCGGGCCCCCCAGGGGGGGTGCGAGGCTCCGTAAAGGGGGGCTCGTTTGACCTCAGTTAAAAGTTTTTTTTAATATTGTGTTCCTTTAAATCCTGTGCTCCTTTAAATCTTTTCTGCTACAGTTAATAAAGCTATTCTTTGTTGTAAATTGATCCACATTTCTTTCTTTTTTTATTCTCTTATACGTTAATAAGGATACAGTGTTATGCAGAGGTGTACTTATAACAATTTTATAGACAAATGATACTATTTACAGTCGCGCGGGGGGCGCGAAATGTTTTCTTCTTCCTAGGGGGGGCATGACAGAAAATAATTGAGAAGCACTGCCTTGGATTGAGAGCATAATTTGTTCCAGAAACGTGCTTGTAATCCAAAACACTCTTATATCAAAACGAAATCCCCCAAAAAAAATTTGTAAAGAGATTTTTAATTTAAGCCATACTACAGTACTTGTATTGCAAGACATCGCTTGTATATCAAGTAAAAAATAAATAAATAAATATTTAAAAATTTGCTTGTCTTGCAAAACACTCTCAAACCAAGTTACGTTCAATCCAAGGTATTACTGTATATAGGAAGGCAGAGAAATACAAGCCCCCGGAAAAACCCCTGTGTAAAGATGCACTTTTCCTCCCACAATGAAAACGGAAGAAGAAGCCTCAGTAAAACCACAGGATAAATGCCTCATGTAGAGAAGTCCTAGGTGTAAGAATATGTGTTTATTATAGAAGATAGATACAGCAGTGTGTAGTGAGGTAGGGAATGGGTGTAGCAAGGGTGTTGAATCTCTTTCAGCCTGAGGACTGAGTTCAGTTTTGGAGAAGCTCTCTGGGGGCTACATTCCACTGGTGGGCGGGGTTGAAGGCAAAATGGAGTGGGGCCAAAATGCCCCAAATCCCAGAATATTGTAGTTTAAAGCTCTTACTGCCAGTAACTAAGCCTTAGGAGAGGCGTGCCAACCTTTTAGAGTGGGGGAAATGTGCAAAAGCTAGGAAATCACCCAACGATTGGCAATCAGGGGGAAGGGGGTGGGGCCTGGGGAAAGGGTGTGGTCATCTGGGGAGCCCCAGAGGGCCAGATTGGGACCCCAGGCAGGCCAGATTTGGCCCAAGGGCCTGAGGTTCTGCACCCCTGGGGTGTATGGAATTTTTTCCCTTCCCATCTCATAATAGTAGGTCACCCTATAAACTTGATTGGCAGTAGGTTTAGGGCAGACAAAAGGAAGTGCTTCTTCATACAATACATATCTAACATCCGCAACTTGCTACCACATAATGTGTGCCAATTGCTGCTAGCTTATATGATTTTTTAAAAGGATTAGATGGATTAATTGAGGATAGGCCTATCAATGGCCATTAGCTATGTTAGCTAAATGGAACCTATGTATAAACCCAGAATAACTTTGATACTCAGGAGTAACAACAGGAAAAGGCCATCAACTTTATGTTGTGCTTGTGAATGTCCAGAAGCATCTGACTGACTGCGATTGGAAACAGAACGCTAGTTAGTTGGACTTTTGTTTGATCCCACAAGGGAATTCTCATGCTCTTATGCAATAACTGTTATTTTTAACTGGCTTGCTGCAAAGTGAAGTGCTACCCTCCAACACCGTTCAAAAGAATGGTTCTGTATTTTGGAGCTCAAACCCCACCTCTGTCTTTTACTTTGGTTCTCGGGCAAGTTACCTTTCGTTTAGACTGGCCTGTTTGCCTTTTGGGAAATGAGTGTTTTGTGACCAGCCATGCCCACCAGAGCAGCCATTTTATGAATGGGCAAGCCTCCCCATGGCAGCCATTTTTAAGAGTGCCCTTGACATTCTCTCAAAATTCCAAACATGCTCACTGATCCAAAAGTGTTGGTACCCCTGAAATAACATAATACTAGGCGGGTCAAACTGGTGTATAAATGAGGGAAGGGGAAAAGGGTCCTGAAGTTAAGATGTCTGACTAGCATTTTAAAAAAATTAGGGGGATGGGGAGGAGTCTTAGAGCAAAAGCAGCATCTTACCAGAGCACGCAAGTGGCGTATTTCCCTCCCAGATGCATTGGTTAAAAGTTTATCTGCACAAATATTGAGATATTATTATTTCTTTCCAAAAGGGCCCATACTTTGAAATGGTGTGACTACAGTTCAGCGCAATGCAACTACTAGTGACCTGGCTAAAGAAGAGTGCATTTTCAGGGCTCTCGTTGTCTTTGTGGAGATCCTAGTATTGTAACTTACATGGAATAGGAGAGAATAGGGTGCCCCAAGTAGTGCGCTCTGTGCATGAAGCAATACTAACCAGTAACACTGATCATTCACTTCCAGGTTCAGTTTCAGTTCGTACTCCTCACAGACACCCTGTACTCACCTCTTCCTCCGGACCTGCTTCCTCCGGATGCTGCCAAAGACCGTGAGAAACGTCCTTTCCCAAGGACCATTGTGGCAGTGGAGGTGCAGGACCAGAAGAATGGAGCAACCCATTACTGGACTCTGGAGAAACTCAGGTAGGCAGAAACATCTTAGTTGCACCACAGGGAGCTGGCTGGCTGACCAGGAGGCAAGCGGAGCTTTGCTCACATGGAAGAAAGGTGACACAGGGCATGGGATTATCATTGGACAACGTAGCAAGCCTTCTTATAGGCCAACTGGTGCCTCAGTCAAAAGGCATTTGCCTGTAAGCATGTGCTTACCTTGCCTTACGAGATTATTTGAGGTATTTCTTACATGATCATTTCAGTGTATCACGATCAGGCAAAGTGGGCCGAGTTTGGGAATGGGGTTATTTTTCGTGGATGCATCATTCAGCAAGATCACACAGCTAGTCTTCTGTGCATGATGTCCAAAGTATACCCCTTCCCAATACTACCACGGATAGCAAGAATTTTCTACCACAAGGTCAAAAGGGATGTTTTCGC
Organism: Shinisaurus crocodilurus; assembly: GCA_021292165.1. Taxonomy (NCBI): domain Eukaryota; kingdom Metazoa; phylum Chordata; class Lepidosauria; order Squamata; family Shinisauridae; genus Shinisaurus; species Shinisaurus crocodilurus. The sequence continues at coordinate 60,522,719 of CM037878.1, forward strand.
TTGTAGTCTCTGTGATCCAGGATGATAACATTAGCCCATGTTGCTATTTGATCCCATGCAGAGATCTCATGTGACCTTTTTGACTTATGCCAAAGCTAGGTTGAGCTTGGCATGCCACTGATCAATCTACATGTTGACTAGTTCATCACATGGGCTGAAACCTGATTTCTGCACATGCCAGAACTGGCATGCACCCACCAATTCTGAGCATCTTGAATGACAGCTAATAGTGCTTGTGTGAGCAGGCCCAAGCTCTGCAAAGAGAAGTCCTTACTATAAACTCTGTGGAAATAGGGCTTCCTCTAGTGGGGCTTTTGAGGGCCTTTTTTATTTACCTGTCCCTAACGAGAATGTAGAATTTTCCTCATGTATTAGTGCGTGTCGAATGAGTAGAGCAGGATTCAGCACCAGCTTCCAAGGGCATGCAGATAAGATAGTGGTGTGGGTGCAAGCAGACCAGTGGAGAATTACTTGGCTACCATTATGAGAGCTAATTTGTTTTCTCTACCATTATAGGCAGAGGTTGGACCTGATGCGAGAGATGTACGACCGGGCGGCTGAAGTGCCCTCTAGTGTTATAGAAGACTGTGACAATGTGGTGACAGGCGGAGACCCCTTTTATGACCGCTTCCCTTGGTTCAGGCTGGTTGGCAGGTGAGAGCTTTGATCTGCCTTTGCTGAAATTTCATGCCAAACCAAAGAGATCCAAAGGAAGGAAATGGTCCATGGGTGGGTGTTGTGCAGCACCAGTGCTCCATCCACAGTGGAGCAAAGATTTTCAAGCATCTGGAGATTTGATCACACATCAAGACAATTGTATAGCATCTCACTCTTTGTAGGGATCTTTCTCTTCCCTCCAGGTTTATGCACTGGAGTGAGTGGTCTTCCATTTATATCCGTGTAGGGGCTTTTTTAATGTGAGCTTCACACACATGTGCACACTCACGTACAGCGACACAGCCCTTTCACAAAGTTATGCCTGACATCCAAATGCACAGTGTCCAGAGTATGTTCCCCTCCTCAACACCACCACCGATGGCTGCAATTTCCTACAGCAAGGTCAAAAGGTATTTTTTTATAGCCTGTGCTCTCCATGATCCAGGATAACCACCCTAGTCCACAATAGGCTTGTACAAACTAAATTGTAGCCCTTCAAACAGGACTCCCTGCTTGTAGGCTGTGAACTTTGGGTTGGTGGGAACCATCACAAACAGATGTCATGAGACTGTCACCATCCGTCTGTACCATATTATTATTTAGAATATCCTCCTGGTTGGCTGGGAGTACTGTGATCTTGGGTTGGAAAAAAAATAGCTTGCAGACTGAGATGCAACTAAGAAACCCTGCTGTAGGATGTGTACATTTGTGTGTGTGTGTGTGTGTGTGTGTGTGTTGTGCGCAGTGTGAATATCTGCCTATATACTGCCTAGTATATACTGTTTGTTCTCTCATGTGCTTCCCATGCAACTATTAGAAAAAAAATGTGATGCCATCAGCTGGGGATTGTCAGAGACCAGTGGAAAGGGTCTGCCATTGAATTTTAACATATTTGGGTGCATTTGAGTTGTGATCTATTCCATTGCCAAGATTTGCAGTGGAGTATCTCCCCTTACCAGTGGGTGAGAAGAACCTTATTTTAGAAAGCAACATGTTTCTTCCAGTTAAGACTGTTGGGGGATTCCCATGAAATGTATCAGATCTTCACAGTTTTCAGCTGATGGCGTTGGTGGCTCCTCTGTTAGACGTGTTTGGTCTGGGAGGTTTTTCATCTCTTCCCCTCCTTATTAACACTTCTGCTTGGTTTAAAAGAAAAGGCAAAGCGAGCCTAGTCTCTCTCTGTGTGTGTTTGGAATAGCTGGTGTTAACCTGTCTCCTATCTTGTTGTACTAACCTTAGTTCAGATATCTCTGGCTGCAACAGCTCTCCTATTTTCAACACATGCATGAGCGAGCGCATGGCTGATCTCACCCCCTCCCCCACCTTCTCGAACCCTGACTCCGACATCACCGAGCCTGCTGACGAGCAGCACGTGGGGAAGGAGGAGGAGGAGGAGGACCTGGAGGAAGACATCTTTCCGGAGTACCCGCTGTATGATGGCCAGGATCCATTTTACGACCGCTCCCCCCTGTTCAGTTTAGTAGGAAGGTTGGTGAGGTCTTAGGAGAGCATGCTGGGAAGGAACTAGCTCTTTCGCATAAGAGACCTGCTTTCCCATGTTAAGACTTTCAGGGACAGGTAAGCTCTAAGAAGGTCCAGAGAAAAGGGGGCAAAAAACAAGTGTCTCTGAGCACATATATATCTATATAAATCTATATATATGAAAGGAGGAATCAACCTCCCAGTGAGACAACTGGCAGTAAGAAAAATAGAAGAGGGTATTTTCTAGAAAGGCAAAAAACGTTCTCACAGAACCTGGCTAGCCACCAAAGTTAGCGGTTGCATTTGGGACATGCATTGTTTGTTAGTATTTAATTCAGTTCCCTGTTGATACTGGTGCAGGAGGTAGAGAGGGTACTAAGGTATCTCTGAAATAAAAGAACACTGGGATGTCTTTCCAGAGAGAAGGGTAGTTGATGGGATAACTGTGATTCAGAAACAAGAAGTTTACCCTGGAAGCATACATGAAGAAACCGGGCAAGCACCTTTTGCATGCAGTAGTCAATAGTACAAGACTGGAATTTGGGGCATTTAACTTTGGCAAAGGATAAAAGTTAGGATTTCAGCAAGCAACAGCAGTGGGGAGCAGGTTAATTTCTGAGGATGAGCTCCAGGATGTGTTTGGAAGAACCCTTGTTGTTTATATGGCCACCCAGTGTCACTTGCTCTTCATAGAGCCGATGCTGTTTGCTCTAGCTGTCCTGCATCCTAAGGGAATGGAGATATTTCTGCCATATTGCAGTTTAGCAGAGACAAACCCTGGAGAGAAATTATTCCTGCAAAGTAAACTTGGTCAGTTCCCATTTCCAAACATGGCAGTGAAAGGCTTCATCCTTTCTGTCTTGGGACTGCAAATTGAGTTTGCTGATAATAAATGTAGATTCCCCACCACATCATCACCTTTGCTTGTGAAAGCAGAAAATTGGCCTATTCTGCATACCCTGTACAAATGAGGAGGCACGATCCTACTGGCGGCTCTAAGTCTCTGCCAAAGACTTGGCTGGGCTCCTTGCAATATCCTTATCCATTTTGCACAGGCAGAACCAAATATTTCTTTCTCTTCATCCCCCAAACCCTGTCCTTCATGGGACCACATTCATAAACCTGTGGCTCAGGAGCTGTTCTCTTTATACTGGGCTCAATTTTAACCTTGGATTATAATACAGGAGGTTCTTTCCTTGGTGTTCAGGCTAGGGAGGCTGGATGCAAAAAAAAAGGACAAGGCTCTTGCCCTTTGAATGGTTGTGTAGAAGAGGGAATTTTAGTAGGTGTAGCTTGTCATGAAAGCCACACCTGCTGAAATTCCCTTTTCTATACAACTATGAAAGGTGCAGGAGCCCTATCCACTGTTGCAGCTCACCACCCTAGTTCAAGCAAGAAGTCTTGGCCTCTAGCTTCCCTACCTTTAAGTAGGATTCAGAAAATGGGAGCAAGCAAGGGAGGAAAAGGGCCTAGAAAAAGCAGAGAGGGAGATGGGGGAAGAGTCCTGCAGTCTCCGACCGAAAGAGCTGGCTTCTTCCTTTTTTCTTTTTTTTCCTTTCTCCTCTTGGGGGATTTGAGATTTTAAATCAACAAACAGGCCAAACTACCAAATAGCTCAACGAGGGAACACCCTCTCCCCCAATCATGTGAACTGTTCTTGGGGGTCTTTTGAGTCAGACAAAATTGACTCCCCCCATGCAGCAGCTGTGCCGTTCACATTTCTCATGAAGTGTGCTTTGATTGGATCTTTGTCTTTGATTTCCCCCCCCTTATTTATTTATTTTTAGCTGCTGGCTCTATCTCCAAAGCTTTAGCAAAATTGGGGGGTTATTTCACTTTTGTCTTCCTTTTGAAAGGCTTTTCTTTGGTCTGAGCATGCCATCTTTGCACCTCACCAATCTTGTGGTTAGCGCCTCTATCCTACTCTATTCCTTTAATGACACACAGGCTCTTTCTGCCATCTTTTATCCAACCCTCTACTTCTTTGTCTGTTCCTTCCCTCCCTGACTGTTTCCCCTTTCCTCTTCTTCCTGCTTCTGTCTCTCAACCTCTCCAGCTCTCCAGCTCCCCAGCTTCTTTCCTCTTCAGTCTTCTGGATTTCAGGCCTGTTTCATAATGCGCCATTGTTGGTTGTGATCATAATGGCTCTCCAATAGAAGTACACCCCAAGTACACTCTTAGTCATCCAATATCAAAGTAGATGTTGAAGGTCATGCTGGAGAAAAGAGAAGTGATTTGATGAGGTGATATTATCTGTGTCCTCTCAGAACATCTGCTCACAGACTTTGATCATCAAGGTGATTTGCAAGTCTGAGCAATTAATGACAATACGTTAATTCCTGGGTTGGCCTTTGTTGATTTCTAATGGGGAAATCTTATGTAGGAGTTCTACATTTAGAAAAAGAAGAAGAAGCTGAAACATATAATGGTTTGTAGGAAAATAAAATTTGTGGTATTTACTGTAATGTGATGTAAAATTAAAACAGTGGTCTGGTTCGCATGACACGACAGCCTACTGTGGGTTATTATTTAACCCATGGTGAGGCTGCAGGGTGTGTGCGGCCACCATTTTGTATATCCAACCCCTACACGGGGGTTGTGTCATGTGAATCTGGTGAGCATTGGTTATGCGAGGGTTAAACAACCTTCACATAACCCTAGAACAAACCAGGGTTTATGCGAGGGTTAGACAACCCATGACCTGCCGTGGTGACCACAGACGCCAGGTACGCATGACATGACAACCCCCAAGTGGGGGGTTGGATATGCAAAGTGCCGCCTGTGGGTGCCACGGCAGGTCATGGGTTAAACAACCCACGATGAGCCGCACCATGTTGTGTGAACCAGGTCAGTGTGCAGCCGCTACCTCCTTTTTCTCTTTCTCCTCTCACTGGATTCCTCTCTCTCAAGACAGTTTTGTCAATCTATACTGTAGGGTGCAATCCTATGCATGTTTAGACAGGGGAAAAAAAGTCCTGCAACTCCCAGCCATGCTGGCTGGGGAATGCTGGGAGCTGTAGGACTTTTACTAAACACACATAAGATTGTGCACTTAAAGCGTTATTTATCAGGAATGTGAGCTTTATAGCACAATCTTATCATGTCTACTCTCATTGATTTCAGTGGGACTTACTCTCAGGTAAATTTGTTTAGGATTGCAGCCTTAATCACCTCTAGGCAGAATTCTAAATTTTCTCCTTGGTTGCAGTTGTCTATAAATTATTTAATACACTTTGGAGTGGTTTTTGAAAATACACCTATTATTTCTTAACAATTGAGCATTTATTTCTCTTTTTTCAAGAAAACAGCCTCTGTCTTATCTTTTAACAATCCTTCCAAGCACAGACCCTATTTGTGAATAAAAGGTGAGCTGATGAAATGTGTTCACAAGATTAAACATTAAAGGCATAATCCTATAGGATTGCTCCCTAAGGTGTTAATCTGTATGGGAACTTTTCAAAATTGGAAGGAGCACACATACACATTTGTCAGATATTCACACTAAAAGCTGGACCTGATATAATCTGATATATTTTTTTAAATTAGTCTTATGAGTATGGATTCATGTTAATTGGAGGGAAACTCCTTTGTAGTTACAGGTTTCACTGAAATATTTTAGTTTTAAAAAATAAAAATAAAATAATAATAATAATAATAATAATAATAATAATAATAAACGTTTATTTATAACGCCCCTTATACCAAAGGGCGGGACAAATAACATATACAGTAAACATAACAATACAATAAAATAACCAACACCAACCACTTACTATGCAGTATCAAATCCCAGCAACCACCACATTAGCCCAACCACTCATTCTGGCTGACTAAAAAGATAAGTCTTTAATCCCGTTCGAAAGCGGGAAAGATCCTCCTCCAATTGGAGGTCCATGGGAAGCCTGTTCCACAAAAGTGGAACCAGGTCCTGAAAGGTTCGCAGCCTTGACAAGGCAGAGCGTGTCGGTGGGACTGCTAATAATCCTTGGCCCACTGATCTTAAATTCCTACCAGGAACATACCAGGAAAGCCTAGATGATAAGTAATGAGGGACATTAGAGCACAAAGCCTTGAAGGAAAGAACCAATAATTTAAATTGGGCCCTAGTCCGAATGGGTAGCCAATGAAGATTCCTACGGGCCATAGTAATATGGGAGTATCGGGGCAAGTTCAGAACAACACGAACAGCACTGTTCTGAACCAGAACCAGTGGAAGAAGCACAGAAGAGGGCAAGCCAGCTATTAAGCTATTACAATAGTCCAAGCGGGATACCACCAAAGCCTGAACAAGCAGATGGGCTGTTTCAGGAGACAAAAACTTGCGAATCCTGCGAATGTTCAAAAGGTGAAAATTACATGCCTTAGCAGTCCTATTAATAAAAGGACGCAAGGACAAACGATCATCCAGCAAAACACCAAGGCTCTTGGCAGCTGAAACCGGGGCCACCACTGAGCCCTGGATATGCAAAGAAGGACATAATAAGGGAGCTGACACACGATCAGGTTGAAATACCAGAATTTCAGTCTTATCCATGTTCAATTTCAGATGATGTGCGGTCATCCATGAGGAAACGCCTGACAGGCATTCCGTCACGGACTGCCACACTGCAGTATCAATGGATGCAAAGCTTCGATATATCTGTGTATCATCTGCATAGGTGTGATACTGAAAACCCCGATCAGAAACCAAACGTCCAAGAGGACAAGTATACAATGAAAAAAGAAGAGGACCCAAGACTGAACCCTGTGGAACTCCCACTAATAACGGGAAAACATCTGAAACTGAACCCTGAAACAAAGCAGAACAAGTGCGATTAGAAAGGAAGGAACCAAGCCAAGATAAAGCATTGCCCTTGATTCCCAGTGATGCCAACCTTGAAAGCAGAATATGGTGGTCGAGTGTGTCAAAAGCTGCCGCAAGATCCAGCAGAATCAACACAGATGTTTGACGCTGAGCTTTCGCCACTAAGATATCATTCATCACATAAGTTAAGGCTGTTTCTGTGGAGTGGCCTGAACGAAACCCCGATTGAAAAGAATCTAGGAGATTAAATCTAATTAAATAAGTCATCAATTGGGAGAGAACTACTCTTTCTAAAATCTTAGAAAGAAAAGGAAGAAGTGAAATAGGGCGGTAATTAACACAAGCTGAAGGGTCTAAATTAGGCTTTTTTAACAAGGGGCGTACAGAAGCATGCTTGAAACATTCCGGAAAAATACCCAGTGAAAGTGAAGAATTCACTAGATAAGTTATATGAGGCAAAAACAAAGGTAAAAGCGTCAAATCCTAGGTTGTTGTGAACGAGTGAACATGCTGGTGCATACTGCCAGATCACTCCCACTGCAAAATCCTGGGTTGTTTGCCGTGATGTGCGAATCAAGAACTCTGGCTTGTCTCTCTCCCAACAAGCCAGAGTTGGAATCAGAGTTCAGCCCCTTTTTGCCACTAGTTACGCCTCTGTTAAAAGAACTGCACTGGCTGCCAATAAGCTACTGGGCCATGTTTAAGGTTCTGTTGTTAACATTAAAAGCCCTAAACAACTTGGGACCTGTTATGTCCCCACCTGGCCCTGGTGGCTCTTAGCCGCAATACAAATAAAGTTTTATTCGCTCTTGCAGTTCTTATTTGTGTATCGTATGTTCGTTCTCTCACAGAACTGTAATAGTTTGTCCTATCTTGCTGTGAACCTTAATAAAAGAAACAGCTGTTATAATAGAAGAAACAGCTCAGTTAGGACTTAATGGGTATCTCTTTGTTCTATAAGGGCTAATGACTGTTTTTTGTTACTAGGTGCTGAACTATAATGGCACCAAATGATACTATACAGACATTACACAATATCATACAATATCAACCAAATGGGGCAGGGTTAAAAACAGAATCCGTAAATGTCTGCTCCCAAATACAGATAACCAAGCAAAGATTTTAAAAGCCACATATATTGTTTGTGTAAACTCATATTTATATCAAGGATATTGGATACTGTGTGGATAATGTCATTATACTGGTTAGTCAGTAGGTGGCACTGGACTTAGTTGTATCTGGGTGGATTCAGGAGTTTTCTGCTGCTGTTCTGTTCTTGTTTAAGAAAGACAATAAAGTTATTGTCTGGCTACCTGGTGTGTCCTATAAGCCTTCCATGACAGATACTTTCCCCTCAGAGGTAGCAATACTATCTTTGCTCATGGGTTTATTACAAGGAACCCAAGTAGTTGAGGAACAATCCATGCCCTCGGATTAGTGGTTTGAATGAAGCTAGCTGCAGCATATTATGCTCCATATGGGCATGTTTTCTTCCCATGAGGTTAGTTTGACTAGATTAAGAGCTCATTTGAAGCAGGCTTGTAATTCAGCTCAATTTGTTTCTCTCAAATTCTCCAGAAGGGGCCTGTCTCCCTACTTCCTCGCCTTTTCTTTCCTCCCTCTGTGCTCTCCATGCCTAATTCCTTCTCTCTTTATTTCCCTGCTCTAACCCCCTCTTCCCCCTCTTTTCTGTCCCTTTTGCCCCACCGTTACTCAGCAGCAGGACCTTGGACGAATTACAGCACCCAGGGTACTAGTTGTCTAGTCTCTCCTGCCACAGGTCCTTTTTCTAGTTTCCTTCTTGCACCAGCACAGCCCCCCTCCCCTCCCGTCGGCCACGGGAGATGACAGAACAAGAGGTACGCTATGCTAGCGCTCACTAACGCACTACACTTTCGCTTCACTGCTCAGTACAGGAACTCTGTTCTAAGCACGCTGAATCCCCCTCTCTGTCCGGCTGGCCATGGCTGCCTTTCTTTAGTTTTGCTTTGCAGCACCATGTTGTGATGTGAGCGGTGAACTGTGGTCCCAGCTGCCATCGGCTATGGAGTATGTTTGGAGAAGCTCATATGTGAGACGCAGTGACCACTCTCCTTATGTTACTTTTACTTCCAGAGCTTTTGTATATCTCAGCAACTTGCTGTATCCCGTGCCTCTGGTCCACCGTGTTGCCATTGTGAGCGAGAAGGGGGAAGTGAAAGGATTCCTGCGTGTGGCCGTTCAGGCCATCTCAGGTAAGCAGTGGGTGGAGCTGGTGATGGGGAGAAATTCCAGGCCAGTCTTTCCCCACCTGGTGCCCTCCAGACGTGTTGGACTGCAACTCCTAATGGCCACTGCCAGCATGGCCAGTGGCAGTCCAACACACCTGGAGGTCGCCAGGTGGGAGAAGGCTGTTTTAGGTGCTCTTGTCTACAGAGTTCCCTCTACTCCTGGTGAGCAACTCATTTTTTAAAAAGTGGGGAGAGGAGCAAAAGAACCCTTTGCCTTTGGCTGGGTTCAGACAACATGATAACCACACTCAAGGGTTGAGTATGGGTTGAGTGTAGGTTGCTGTTGAACCGGGGGGTATTGAAACATGGGTTATCGTGTTGTCTGAACTCAGCTGTGCTCCCAAGCCATGGCTTGTTAACCACAAACAGCCCATGAAGATACCCCATGTTTTGTTGTTGGGTTGTGAACTATGGGTTGTTCACCATGGTTTGTTATCTCAGCTGGGTTCAGACAACATGATAATCCACGTTTCAACAAGAACCCACAGTTCAATGACAACCCACACTCAATCCATACTCAGCCCGAGTGTGGGTTATCTTGTTGTCTGAACCCAGTCTCTATGTTGGAATGAACAACTAAGGAGAGGCATAATAAGGAGAGGAGGGTTTTGCCAAAGTATCTGTCGTTCACCCTGGGGAAGAGAAGTTAAAGAGTCCTTTGAGACCTTTCACACATATGTATATTATTTGATTACTCAGCACTTGATGGGTCATAGCTGAACAAGTGAATTGACTCAGCTGAAAAGCATTGTACTTGAGGTGATCTGTGGTGGCTTGTTCACACATGCAACTCCCCACTGGCTGCTGCATTCATGAAGTGATGAAAACGTGTGTGTGTGTGTGTGTGTTACCCAATCCTGTGTTTCAGCTTGTGTGGAAGAAAGCGCCTAAGATGCATAATAACATGGGTCCTTGGGGTTTGAGTCAATTGGGAAGCTCCTGGGGACCAGCTTGAGTCCTGGGGTCACTGGTTGCCCATCTTTTCCTTGCACCGTTATTCTACTTACCACTTTAGGGCATTGAATGATTGCTATCCCAAGCTAGTACTCTTGGTTCTTCCATGCGTAGTGCATGCAAGCAGTGTGGTTGCCATCAAAAACTGCATGGTGGGGATCCATGTGTGGGTGGGAATTGCCCTAGTTTGAGGCAGGGCAAATGTCTCTCCTAAGGCTTATCGTGAACCTGAACTGTGCGGAGACAGAAAACATAAATTAATCCGGCACTCTGCCGTCATAGCTACCATTTGTTAGCCAAATTGGTCTGTCCTTATTTTTCCACCATTTTGCCTGACACAAAGGTGATTGTACCTCCTGGAAGTGCAGATGCCTTAAGTAGGGTTATATTTTGTTGGTTGGTTGTTCTTTGTGAAATTCTACAGATACTTTAAAATATAATTATTTAATTTACAAGATTTTTGAAAGGGAAATCCAAAATTCCCAGCCTACACATCTACACAGGCAAGATGCAGAGAAGGCACACCTGCAAAGCCCAGGAAAAGTCTCTTGGGCATAAGAGAACAATGTAAAAAGAGGTTCAGTTCTGATACAGTAACAAAGGCATAAATCAGGAGTTGGCAACTGCGGGGCACCTCCCAATGAAGTTTTTTAAAAAGGGAGAAAATCATCGGCTCACTACCAAAATTGAGCAGCAAACCACTCTGTAGCACTACAAGGGCTAAAATTAGCTTGTTTCCAAGCTAAATTTAACGATTTGGGCACTCTGTAGCAGCTATGGCACACCAAAGGTTCAAATTTAGCTTACAAACAAGCTAAATTTGGCCCTTTGGGCACTCTGTAGAGACTACGGACACCATTTTAGGGGTAAAATCTCTATACGTAGGACCATGGATACAGCAAAGCCAACAAGGGGACAGTATGATGCCCATCACCTGAAGCATTTTAGGATGGCATCCATTGGAGCAACATATACTCATACATTGCTTCATTCCTTTAGATCAGGGAGGGTCCAGCTGGTGCAGATGTATAGTGGAAGCAGAAGATTCATATCAGTGATTTGTGTCCTTGCAGAACAGCATATGTGACAGTACTAAGATTGGGTCCGCTTCATATGTGGCACCGGCTTGGTTGTCACCAAAAACTACTTCCATGTGGTTAAGAATCCATATGGGGGGCACAATTTAAGTAGCTTACCATCTGGACTGGCCCAATCACATACAAAATATCTGGAACTTCTTGGAGGGCGATGGCAAAAAGAGCAATCTACATGGCAAACTCATGCAAATGTGATGCCCCACTCCACTTAAACCATCCAATGCATGAATCCCCAAGTGGTACCTTCACTGATTCCCATTCACTTGGATGATTCAAGGCACATCCAGATAGCCAGTAAGCCCCACTTTTTACTTTTCCATTCATCATAATCTGCCTGGACATGTGGTAGCTATCCAGAGAAGCAATCTGCAATGTGGAAAAATCATCTTTAATTGATGTCAGTCTAAATGCTGACTGCATTTGCCTTTCATGGCTGGGCAATGCCTTGTGGCATTGCTGCATGTGAAAAGACCAGTATCTAAGAGTCCCTGTCCATGACTCTCCATCTGTTGAACAGTGTGAGCTTTTCTTTCCTTACTATAACCTCTGGCTGCATTCCTATTTCCAGCGGATGAAGAAGCACCAGATTATGGCTCAGGAGTGCGGCAGTCAGGAACAGCCAAAATTTCCTTTGATGATCAGCACTTTGAGAAGGTATGCTATGAAACCTAGCACTGTCTGAACATCATCCCAGGAAGTTGATAACATGGAGTACATTGGCCCATATCTATTAACCAGTTTGTTGTGCAGATTCAGAACTATCAGAGTGCAGTATTGGGCACAAACTAAGGGGTGGGCCACAGACTACTTGTTGATCCTGAGTTGCATCAAAGGCAGCTGTCTCTTCTGTTTCTTAGCATCCTGACCATTTATTTGGCATATGTCCAAGTTGTTTGTTGTTCATCCACAAAGCTAAGCAATGGATGCCTTAAATTTACATCTGTTTACAAGTATTAACATGTAGAATAAAGAGCAGGCTGGTTTATTTTCTCGGAGTGGAGTGGAAACCACCATTAACAACATCTAAAGTCATGGACTTTAGTGACTGAGTGATTTGGGTGGGTGGGTGATGCTGACTGATACTTCATTTAATGTATACTATTCAACAGCAATGTACTTACCAGATTATTATTGACTGGTATAAACACAGCTCTTTCCTTGTGTCCATTTCCTGCTTGAGCTTGGCTATGAATCTCCCCGACCTAATGGTTAAAAAGGAGAGCAAAATACACGGCTGTGAGAGAAAACAAATAACACCATTCATAGCCTTCATATTTATCCCTTGTATTCCTTCCATTTCTTTTGCTTCCTCGTAGTTCCAGTCTGAGTCCTGTCCTGTCGTGGGAATGTCCCGCTCTGGAACTTCACAGGAGGAGCTGCGCATTGTAGAGGGACAGGGGCAAGTAACTGACATAGGACCATCGGCAGATGAAGTCAACAACAACACCTGTGCAGGTATAAATCTTTTTTTAGGCCAGTGCAGCTGGCATTAGACCAGTGTAGTATGGTCTATAAACCACATCTGAGTGCAGCATTTTGCACCCATTGTCATTTCCGAACATTCTTCTAGGGCAGCTCCATGTAAAGCACGTTGCGGTAGTCTAAATGGGAAGTGATGAGACCATGTGTCACTGTGGCCAGATCTGCTACTTAATAAAAGTAACATGAGGTGCTGACCATAACACTATGAAAATCTACTGTCCAGTTTCTGTTTAACCTTATGATTGCTTGTACTCATGAGGGTTTTAGCATGAAATCTATGTGGTGCTTGAATTGTTTGTGCAGTATTTCCACTGTAGGATTCAGCCCTATGAAGCTGTTGCAACCACCTTGCCATTTTATACCTCCAGTGATGGTTTTTCCTCCAGTGCCCAGGACCTCCTCTACATTTTACTTTGTTGTGTGTGCCCCATAGGATCTGAAACCAGTGAGGAAATGTTGTTTATAATTTTTAAATTGTATTTCTCCAGCCACTCCAGAAGATCTCCTCCTGGACACTTCAGAGAAGTCGGCTGTGGATGGGCCTTTGGAGGCAGCCCTGGAACACTTGAAGCTGGGCAGTATCTTCACTTTCCGAGTGACTGTTCTGCAGGCCTCCAGCATCTCAGCAGAATATGCAGACATCTTCTGCCAATTTAAGTGAGATACAGTCCTCCATTCTCTCATTTGCCCTTTACTCAGTTCAGACAAACTTAGGAGATTGTGATCACTCCTTCCTTTGCAGTTCACTGGCTTTTCTAATCTATTCAAATATATGTTGAGATCTATTCAAATATATGTTGAGAAAGGCTGGATTCTAATCCAGCCTTTCTTATCCTGGTGCCTTCCAGATGTTTTGGACTACAACTCCCAGGATTCCTGACCATTGGCTATGCTGGCTGGGGCTGATGGAAGTTGAGGTCCAAAATATCTGGAGGGCACCATGTTGGGGAAGGCTATTCTGATCTATGTTTAGAGGTTAGGACTTAGGTCATTTTAGTGTATTAAATGTTTAATTTTTATGTACACCACTCTGAAATTCTCTTTTTGGGATGAAGGCATGGTAGATACATAATAAAAAATAAAAATAAATATTCTGCCCTTTCTAGATGGGAGATCCTGTCTTGACAGAGGTTCCAATCTGTCCAAGTGGTTTTGGGATTTAAAAGTATTAAGGGTGGAGGCTAGGATATAGCTACATTTTGAAAGCCCCTGGTTTAGATTTTGTGGTGGGAGGAAGGTCAATGATTTGGTGGTGAGCCAATGATTATTATGGGAGTAGGAGAAAGCAGGTGAAAACGTTCCTCAACCCTGCAGGATGGGGGTGAGGAACCCCACAGAGAATTATCCTTCCCTCTGCCTCCCAGATCCTTGTGTAGGTGCCCCTGTACAAGAAAGAGATAGCCACTTGTAATCTGCCCAGAGAACATTTGTTATTGGGTGGATTAAACATATAATAAATAAAATGAAATAAATTGTGCACATTGCATAGGAAGCCCAGTTGTGGCCAACAGACCCCAACTGAACTAATGTTTATATGTTGAATATTAATAACTTGTAAACTAATAAATAAAATGCTACATAATACATAAATAGAGCCTCCTGAGATAAACATATTTAACAACAACAATAAAAGCTATATTTGTTCACAGCTTTATCCATCGCCACGATGAGGCCTTCTCTACAGAGCCCTTGAAGAACACTGGACGAGGTCCACCTCTTGGCTTTTATCATGTTCAAAATGTTAGTATAACTTCTGACAGTGCTTCCTTTTGACAACTTCACATACAGGGCTACATCCGGGATATTAATCTCCCCTTGTAGAGAAGGTTTGTGATTACCGTAGAGATAGTATTAATGGCAGCACCTTTTATGTCAGTGTGTGCAACTGCCTTATTAAGAGCAAGGATATACTTAGAATACTGTGTACAGTACTGGTCACCACACCTAAAAAAAGGATATTGTAGAGTTGGAAAAGGTGCAGAAAAGAGCAACTAAAATGATCAAAGGGCTGGAGGAACTCCCCTATGAGGAAAGGTTACAACATCTGCGACTGTTTAGCTTAGAAAAAAGGCAAGTAAGGGGAGAGATAAGAGGTGTACAAAAATATGCATGCTGTGGAGAAAGTGGATAGGGAGACATTTTTCTCCCTCTCTCATAATACTAGAACCTGGGGTCATCCCATGAAGCTGATTGGTGGGAGGGTCAGGACAGATAAAAGGAAGTACTTCTTCACACAGTGCATAGTCAAACTATGGAATTTGCCACCACAAGATGTAGTGATGGCCACCAATTTGGATGGCTTTAAAATGGGATTGGACAAATTCATGGAGGATAAGGCTATCAATGACTACTAGTGCTGATGGCTATATGCTACCTCCAGTATCAGAGGCAGTATGCCTATGTACACCAGTTGTAGGGGAACATGGGTGGGAGGGTGCTGTTGCACTCATGTCCTGCTTATGGATCCCATGGGCAACTGGTTGGCCACTGTGTGAACAGGATGCTGGACTGGATGGACCTCGGTCTTATGTTCTTCTATGAAAAAGTACATTGTTCTTGATTCAGGATGCCTTTCTTATACTATGGATGTGTAGCAATCTTCTCATGTTAGGAACAGTTGGTCACTTCCTTCCATGTGAGGAGGAAACATTCATAGCAATGGTTGCCATTCAAGCTGAAACCTATATGATAGGGTCTAAGCATATTATGAATTAATATAATCTATATTATATTATTCTATGTGCTACACCAGCAAGTAAGTGTTTAAGAGGGACATAATCACTGCAATACTGTCATGCCCCGTGTTGTTGTGCTAATGTTATGAGCGAATTTAGGAAGTCACACCAACACAACAGTGCAAAGCATTCCTTTTTGCACATGTGGGAAAGGAAGAAACCAGCCATATTTTTGATAATACAGATACAGATGGGGAGTTTGTATTCTACATGAGTTTGTATTTTACATTCTACATAATAGAGTCTTCTACTAGACAGGGCTTTGGACAGAACAGAGCTTCCTCGCCCATAGGATTGTGCTGTAAATGAATGGGAAGTTGTAAATACTTTAGCAAGCTTTATCTATCCTTCTCACTTAGTTACTGTTTCAAGATATATGTCCTCCTGTGTAAGATGAGTTTTCTTATCCCATTCTGTCATGTCTCTCAGATTGCAGTGGAGGTAACCAAATCTTTCATTGAGTACATTAAGAGCCAGCCAATTGTCTTTGAGGTATTTGGACACTATCAGCAACATCCTTTCCCCCCTCTCTGCAAAGATGTGCTCAGGTAAGTGTGTCACCTAAATTACAACTGGCATCACCATAGAATTGCTCTTTCACTGGGTTTGGCTTGTCTAAGTGTAGCCCAGATTTATTTAATTAATTATTTATTAGCAATATTTATATACCACTTATATATTTACACACACACACACACACACACACACACACACACACACATGAAACATATCCCAAAGCAGTTTACAAAAGAATAAAAACAAAAAACAAAAACTACACAAACAGATACACAAAATAATATCATGAGGCTGGTTAGCTCCGTTGTGTGATACACGGAGCCTGTGGCTACAGCTAGGAAGTCATTGGGACTCTCTCCATTGGCCTTATCTTGAGCAGTGGTGCAGCTAGGAAATTTTAAACCCTGAACTTAATGTTCTTACAGCCTCCCCCCCCCCGTGTATTACTTCAATTGTGAAGCACACAACTAACCTTTGTCTTCTCAAACCCCACCCCCGCCACGCCATTCTATGCTTCTACGTTCCTGATGTTATAGTAGGAGTCCCTAACATGGCGCCCAAGCACATCATGGCATCAGCAGGACCTCCAATGGCACCTGTGAAGGGGTTCCCAATGTGGTGCCCATTGGCACCCAATTTTTAATTTTGTTTTCCTGGGTTTTTAATATACGTACATGGATTTAGATGACATGCATACAACTTTCTAGCAATTATACATAGGCTTCCGCAAAAGCAGACCAAATATCCAAATAAGTATTCATTTAAAGGCAGTGTCTGTATACCACCCATTCAAATATTGAAAGCACTGTAAAGTCCTCAGTCCACTGCATAATAGGAGGTGTTTATCTATCCAGTGTTTATTTATCCAGACTGATTGTAATATCAGTCTTTTAGCTGTCAAAATGGTGCAGAGAATCCATTTACGCTGGCCATTTGTTAATTTCCATGAAGCTCGTAAATAATTTTAAAGTGTGTGTACATCAGTGAATATTAAAGAGTGTTCCAGTACAAAATTTATCTGTGAAATAACCTCCCAAAAAGGAGCAATTACTGAACATTGCCAAAACATATGTTTAAAAGAAGCATTAGCTGTATTGCACTGCCAGCAATTAGCCGAATTAGACAACCCGTTATTAAAAGGATGTTGTGGTGCCCAATAGACACAAAACGAAAGTTTTTGCTGAATAAGACACAGCCTAAGATCCATAGACCCAACAGGTAGATGCCAAAGCAGCGATCCACTGATTAGGCATTTTGTGGTGGTGCCCACAGCTATTTCTCAAATTCCCAAATGTGTCCACGGTTCCAAAAAGGCTGGGGACCCCTGCGTTACAGCAACAACAACAACAACAACAAAGAAAAACTGTGCCAACCCTGCTTTTAAAAATACTCTGAACATGTGCAGTTTCACATTTTAAATTCACTGAAATCATGACACCATCATGTCTACTGGAATAAAATGGAGTTTGCCTCTATTGCCCTGATGGAATAAACAGTTTTGTTTTTTTTTAACAGGAAAGGATAATATAGTTTTAAAGTAAAAATAATAAAATGAGCAGCTGTATCCATGTACATGCCCAGCTGGCTCCCCCCCGACTATGTATATATACAGACAGACAGACAGACACACACACACACACACACACACACGAAGAAGAAAGGATGCTGTGGCAAGCACCATCAGCCCCAGTGGGCCTCAGCATGCTCAGGTGCTGATGTTGCATCTCTTTGCCATGCCTCCATCACTTGCCACCCTCTGGGTGATCATTTGGGCCTAACCTGGGCTGCAGGGCCTTGGACATGGGTCTCAAGGTTCAACTCCAGCTGCGCCACTGATCTTGAGCAGGTTCCTGTGTTCAGTGACAAGGATTTGTGCCTTTGCAGAACTAGTGCAGTCTGTGCCATAGTAAAACGATGAAAGCATGTCCAGGGATATCATCCAAGCTTGGGAATGGTATGAGGGCACATGATGCTGTTTCATTTCCATTGTTAAAGCTAAACAGGTCTCAGCATGGTCAATCTCTTGGAGATCACATGGGAGTCCGATGTAAACCTGCATGTCCAGGCAGCTGGGCAAGGGGAGTCAATCACCAAACATTAGTGCTAAAATCATGGTTGCAGTTTCAGATTCTTGGGCGGGTGAAGAGTTGGGGCAACTGCTTAGTCCCCCATCGGCTCATTTCTCAGTATTTGACCAACAAAACTCCTGTTGAAATAACTTAGAGAGATCTGTCCATTGGGCCTACAGGGATGGATTACTGTTTATTTTCACAGTAATTTGTGTTCCTTCTCTCTGCAGCCCCCTAAGACCATCCCGGCGCCATTTTCCCCGCGTCATGCCATTATCCAAACCAGGTAGGAGAAACATCGCTCCTCGTTTAGCATGATCGTTAGTGGAAAAGTAGGAAGGGCAGGAGATTGGGGGAAAGTGGTTAGCCCCCACAAAATGGTTGTGTTTGTCCGGGAGAAGATGAAATCACAGCAAAAGAGCACCAATGTGACTTGTTGCATAAATGAACAATGCCCAGAATGCCGGGAGGTGCCACTTCCATGCCTTTTCCGGCACTGTGCTAGCCATTGCCTTGGTATTCTGATGTGCCTATGGAGAGTCACAAGTAGAGTACAGCATTCCCCATGTATATGGGAGACTCCAGTGGGCACTAAGCTCATTTCAGCTCTGGCATTTGCACTTTTCTGGAGCTGGAGAAAGCTCAGGCTCTTCCTGCCTGAAAGTGTTTCCAAACACTGAGTTTTATAGGCACCAGGTTAAATGGTATTGCCGAGGCATTTTAAAGGTGGTTTATGCATAGTTTGCTCTGCTGTTTGTATGCTTCCGATTTGTTTGTTTTTATTATGGCATTATTTTGCTGTTTTATTGTATTGAATTTATAGCACATTTTAGTCTTTATGTGCCTCTTGCGTTATCGCCCTGATATCTATTAGGTCAGGTGTGTTGAACCTCAGGCCCATGGGCCAAATGTGGACTGCTTGGGGTCCCAGTCTGCCCTCTGGGGTTCCCCAGATGGTCATGCTCCTTCCCTCCAACCAATGATCGTTTGGTGGTTTAAGGAGCAATCCTATGCATGTTTAGATGGAAAAAGACCTACAACTCCCAGCCAGTTGTAGGCCTTCCCCCCCCCCATCTAAACATGCACAGGATTGCGCCTTTAATGGGTTTTATGCCATCCTCCACTCCATTTTAAAAGGCTGAAGTGCCTCTCCTAAGGCTTAGTTACTAGAAGTAAGAGCTTTAAACTAAAACATGCTGGTACGTTTTGTATTTTTTGACCTCTCCCCTTTTGGCACCACCCACTTCTGGAATGTGGCCCCGATAACGGGCTGAGAGAGGTTTGACACCCGTGTTAGGTGATGAACCGCGGCACCAGAAGTTCATCCAAAGAGGAGTTGGAGCAGATAACTGAGCGTGTGTCTCTCCACTGCTGCTGCTGCCTCCACCCGTCCTAGATCTCTTCCTAGCATGATCAAAGCTTGGCTAATCTCATTCCCCCTGGAATGCATGTCATCTTGTAGATTTGAATGACACACAACATTTAAGGCTATAGGTGTAGGGGTCATGGTTGCAGGCACTGAAGAAGCTTCATGCATCTCTCATGTACCCTGCTCAGGCTGTAGGTATCCAAACATAATTGTTTCATTTTGTCTTGTACTCTGTTTGTCTCTCTGTGTCACGTATGAAGAATGTGAAAAATCCCTCCAGATGATTAAGGGCATGGTACCCAACATGGTTGCTGGTGAAATTCTGGAAGCCTTTTCTGGGCACACGTTGTCTGCTGCCAGCACAGCCTCCTCCTTCCCAATAAGAGAGGGGGAGGAATCCAGCCCTGTAACAGCCCTGTCAGTTGTGAACTGTTTTGTGAGAAAGCCTCAGAAGCCTGGTTGGTCCATGGACAAAGCTGTGGAAGACCCCGACTCAGGGTTCTTGCCTTGGAGGGTTCCTGGGAAATGCATCCTTGCAGTCCCCACAGAATAGAGAAATGGGATACCATCTAGAACAGCATTGCTTTGCTTGCTGTTCCCAAATTTAGTTGGTATTACAGCTTGAATGAATCCACAACGAATGTGAGTACCTCACAGGATGCCTCTGATCCCTGAGTCCTTGGGGTTTTCCACTCTGGTGTATGCAGTGCCCCCTGTGTGTTTTCCTGCTGCTGCCTTCTGCTGGACTCTGTGTGTGCGTGTGTGTGTGAGTGTGAGTGTGAGTGAGCTAGCCTTCAGTTCAGCTCAAAAGATGCAGGGAAGGTGTTGGGCCATCCATTCATCTTTTAAATCCTTGGCCACTTTTCCCCATAGGTTTGGAAGTGCCTAGGGATAGGGATATAAATACATATAGCTCCATCATCACACAACAGACACTTTTCAGAATAACATAAGCAAGCAAAGCAACAACAAAAAGTTTGTGCACTGAGATGCTTGCAGTATGAATTTTACCAGTGAGTGAAACAAACAGGAGGAGGAGGAATGTCCCAATTGAAATGCCTTAATGCAGGGGTCCCCAACCTTTTTGGACCCGTGGGCACATTTGGGAATTTGAGAAACTGCTGTGGGCACCACCACAAAACAGTCCACATGGATGATGTGGCTAGTCACATAATGGCTGCCCTGGGGCCTGGCTAATCTTAAGTGAGCTCAAGAAATGGTGGTGGGGAGAGATCTCATGAGGCTAGAAGCTGGGAGGGAGGCAAAGATAGCAAGGCAGAGGGGGAGGAAAAGAGCAAGGCTAGAGGCTAGGAGTGGGAGAAACAGTGAGCTAAAGAGGTGGGGGGAGATAATTGTGAGGCTAGAGGCTGGGAGGGAGGGGGAAATATCAAGGCAAAGGGGTAGAGGGGAGAGAAAGAGCAAAGCCAGAGGCTAGAAAGGGAGAGAAAGAAGACTGCCCAGACATTTTCCAAGGTTTGTATTTTAAAAATATTTTTTGAAGGGGGCAGGGAGTGGAAAACTTTATGGGCGCTTTTGGAAGCATCCACAGGCACCACATTGGGGACCCCTGCCTTAATGGGATTGATATTTAGAGTCCAAGGGCATGGTGCAACAGGTCTCCTTAGGGTGCCTCAGCATCTAAGCATGCAGAATTGCTCTCTGCTTGCAAGTAGCTGGCCACAATCTTTTCCAAACATCCACTCTAGGAGCAATGCCCTAAGCCAGCCAGCCCCAACTCAGTGCCCTCCAAATGTGTTGGGCTGCAACTCCCATCTCCTGCCCTGCTGGCTGGGTTGACGGGACTTGTAGTCTAACACATCTGGAGGGCATCAGGTTGGCGAAGTGCGCTAAGTGCTCAATAAATTGCTTATGTATTCATACAGCCAAAGAGCAAGCACAAGGCATGATTTTTCAGAAGAGGATACAGTAAATCTGAGAAATATTTCCCGAAAAAACCATGGAATTTCAATCTCCTTAGGAAATTTACTCAAATTACTAAAGTCAGACCTTCAGCTTATGAAGGAGCATAGCATAATGCCATCATTCCTTTAGATATGAAACGGAGTTTACCAAAAATCTCCATGTCTGCCACCAGCAACAGCCATTCCAGCAGGCTGTGCAGAGGGAGATGAGAGGGAGCGCAGGGCCATTCCACCAGCCCTGCCAGGAGTATTAATTAATATTCCCCCTTCTTCCCTCCCCATTCCTTTTTCCTTGTGTGTCGTGTCTTTTTAGATTGTAAGCCTGCGGGCAGGGACTGTCTTGTTAATTGCTGTAAACCGCCCAGAGAGCTTCAGCTATTGGGCGGTATAAAAATGAAATAAATAAATAAATAAACGATCCTTCTTAATGGCACCGTGAGCATTAATAGCTTCCCCACCCTTCTTTGTGTATCATGTGTCTTTCACACAAGCTGTCCAGGCCTGGTCCTTCAGACTGCATTGCTGTTGATTGGGTTTCATTATATTTGGGTCTACTCATCTCACTGCAGGAGGAGATATGTGTAGCCTTGTGCATGTTTGTATATGTGCTCACGCAAGTCCCATCTATCTTCCTCTCCATGCATTTAGCTCCAAAGGCCTTCTTCAGACATTACTAGATCTGAGCACTGACTCTTCTTTTCGTTTAGACAGTCACTGCTGGTGGAGCTGGCTGTTCTTCCCTTTTCTGTGTGGTGTAGTGAAATCAGTCTCCAATCTGAGATAACAGGGTTTGTCTGCCCATTATCTTTGGTCCCTAATTCCAGTTTCTTTTCTTGCAGTGCCTGCAACAAAACTGAGTGCCATGACAAGACCCAGCGTCGGCCCCTGCCAGTGCAAATATGATCTGATGGTCTTCTTTGAGATTTGTGAGCTGGAGGCCAATGGCGAGTAAGTGACTCTCTTTGCCTAGGAGCCCATGATTACCAGGTTTGGACAGCCAAACTGTCTTTATCAAAGCTTAGGTATAGCTGTCAGAGGAACCTCTGCCAGCGTTTAAACTGGAGGGCAATCTGACGAGTCCTTATTGGGCAGATTCAGCCTCACTGAAATCTGAACTGGATTCATTCAGTGTATTGGCAAGCCACCTATTGCCTATGAACATAGCAGCCTTCTACTGAGTCAGACCATTGGTCCATCTAGCTCAGTATTGTCGACACTGACTGGCAGCAGCTCTCCAGGGATTCAGACAGGAGTCTTTCCCAGCCCTGCCTGTACATGCCAGGGATTGTACCTGGGACCTTTCGCATAGAATGCATGCTCTACCATTGAGCATCCCCAACTCACCCTGATTCTATTTCCCCATGCAGCAGGTACACTAACTTGCATGATATACACAAAGTGCGGAGTCTGTTCAGGGGATGGGAAGGGCCAATGCAAAAGTTTAAAAATCCCTGCATATGCTATATTGTATTATTTTCCTCAAGATGTAGGCTGACTAAAGGAGGACAGGGCTTCTGTACCTTTAATAGTCATGCAGACCAGGACATTTCTGCAGATGTGCATTGTCATATCACAGTGCTGCCGAGTTCTGGGAAGCTGGACCCACCAAATGTCCCTTTTCTACATGACTGTTAAAGGTACAGGAGTGCTGTCCTAATTTGCATCTGATCACACAACTGATCACCAGTTGTGCACTATAGGAAACCTATCTAAATAATGACTCTGGAAACTTCCTAGGCACATGCACATTTAGCTCTCCGATTGTCTCTTTTGCCTAATCATGAACGTTACAGGAAGCCAGATTCTGGCTGAACATCAGGAAAAACTTCCTGACTGTTAGAGCAATACGACAATGGAACCAATTCCCTAGGGAGGTAGTGGGCTCTCCCACACTGGAGGCATTCAAGGTGCAGCTGGACAGCCATCTGTCAGGGATGAAAGTGTTGCACAGAGAATTTGGGATAAGGAATGTAAATAATGAATAAATTGTAAAATAAACAGGGAATGTGTGTGCAAGTCAAACTGGGGTGAATAGCTGCCTGTTGAGAAGAAAGCATACATACGTTTCTGTAATAGATCATGAATCATTCAACCAGGTATCCATGTGTCACACAGTATAAACATACACTGACTGGGCTTGCACATGAGAACCCATGGTGGATAACAAGCCACTGTGGGTTGTTGTGTCATGTGAGCGTGGACTGTTTCCACAGGGTGGTGTGTTTGAGGACAAGCCACCCTGACAACCCATAGCTTGTTCTAGGTGTTGTTGTACCTGCGATGGGTTACTTGTCATGTTGTCCGAACCCAGGTGACCAACCCCAACGTGGGTACCGGTAATCAGCTAGTGAGCCGCTTGGCAAGAGTGGCCAAAGCCTCTTGCCAAACTCGCCTGGGCCACCACCAGTGTCAGCTGCCCCACAAGTGCTCAAGTGGCACTTTGGGCGACCAGCACTGGCTCCATGCCCCCCGCCGCAATCGTGAGCCCTTTTGTGCTCACCACGGCTATTTGTCCCTTTTACCTTTTGTGAAGGACCGCAACCAGTCCTTTATCTCAAGACGAAAGATCAAAGGCGCCAAACTGCCAGCCTTGGCTCTGCTGTCCTGAGACTGATTTTCTCACGGCTTTGCCCTTGGTCTATACACTGGATTTAGCACTGAACCGACAGAGGAACTACACACACCATGTGGGGTAAAACCAGGAAAGTTTATTTAGGGTAAACCGATTACAATAAAAGGTGGGAAATGAGGGAAGGGAAAAGGTGGGGAGACACTTTGGTATACACAAGTAGAGCTACAAAACAACAAAGCTAGTTCCTTTACTATATAAACAGCCAGGCACTTACTCTTTGCCTAGGGGGCTGCTCTTCTTAGGGCTTGCCTCAGCAACAGCCCTACTCCACGCTCCTTCGCGTCCAGAACAACAAAACCCAGAAGCCACGGCTGGCAGTATCGATTCCCCCCTGCCGCCCCTCCTTTCGGTAACCTGGCTGTCCTTGGCCAATCAGGAAGAATTCCATCTGGGCTAGGCAGGGGAGGGGTGGCTCCTAGGTGTCAGAGGGGTGAATGCCTGACCATGACTAGAGTGCTTGGGGAACATTTGCATGCAAATACATGGGAAACTCTGAGGTGGCACAGAGCCATCAGAGGAAACTATGTACATTTGCATGAGGTTCCCAGCCTCTGGCTGGGGTTATACTTGTTTACATGTGTGTGGTGGAGAAGGACACCCAGACCCTGTCTGCTTTTCTTCACACCTTTTTTCTTTTTTCAGAGATTGTGAAATGCAATCTCCAATTTGACAGCTGGTGAGACAGTGCCTTCAAAGTGCCCAAGCAGCACATTGGAGGGGCTGTAACTGGTTCGTCACCCCCCTTTTTTTAAATGCACCTCAAATGTGTGCAAATTTTTTTCATTTATTTTAGTCGAACTTGCACACTTTCACAGGTCCAAAATGGCCTGCCTCACCTAGGCAATGTCCTGGGTGTGTGTGTGTCTGCTGTTGAAGTGCAACAGGCACTCCTCATGGGACCATTATTTTTGCCTTTTGTTGTCTTGACAGCTGTCAAAAAAAGGTGAGCTGTCAAGAGAAACCAAAGCCATCAGTGATCTTTTCTTGTGAAAAGGGAGTGGCCAGTCCGACACCCCCTTCACAGCGAGATCCTAAAGGGATTTTTTTGTAACCTGACTCCACTGAGGGTCCTCTCACTTTCCCACCCTTTCCTGAGATTCTAGGTGCTTGGGAAGATGGAAAAGGCACCAGGTTGAGGAAGGCTGGCTCATAGTCACAGTGGTGAGAATAATACAGGGTGGTTGCATTTTTGGTGCAAAGGCAATGCACAGCCAACCTGCACAAAATATTACTGGTATGGACATAACTTCAGGGGTTAGTGTGGGCAATACAGGTGATCACTAACTGTGGATGATTTCACTTGTATTATTTCTGGGGCTCTGCAGTGTGGGCTCACATTCTATATCCAGTCTCACTAAAGTTCTCTTTTCCAGCTATATCCCTGCTGTTGTAGATCACCGAGGAGGAATGCCCTGCCATGGAACTTTCCTACTCCATCAGGTATTTTCTGCCCCCCCTCTCCTGAACTGGCCCATCACTAGTGCTGTGATGAATTTTTGTCAAGTTCAGTTTTCAGCCAAAAAGTTGCCATGGGGGTGATGTGGTGAAACTCCCACAAAAAGACAAGCCACTCCTCATAAAATTGCTTTTCACACTGTACAATGCCCAGTGCTTTGCCAGGAGGGGGGTGGGTGGGTTTCTGCTGTGTTCTGCACTGCAGATTGCTTCCTTTAAAGGGGCCCTTTTGAAGGAGGCAATTTGCAGCACAGCTATGTTTCCCCCCTTATCTTGTCAAAGAGCTTGCTGAGAGAGAGGGAGAGGTAGCAATGTGGATTGCCTTGCATATCAACTCCTTTTAAGAGCCAATCTGAAGGATATGTTCTGCAGTGGGGTCCACCTCCTTCCCCCTCTCTTGGCCAACATTTTTGCCTGTTCACTTTTGCTTAGCACTATCCATTGCCTAATCACAGTTCTTGTAACCGCTGTACTTCTTTCTCCTTGGGCATGATGGATGGCAGGGTATCCAGAGGAGGATCACGGTCACCTTGGTGCATGAGACAGGTAGCCACATACGTTGGAAGGAAGTGCGGGAGCTGGTTGTGGGTAAGCAAAGCTTGTCTCTACCCTTGCATGTATCTCATTAACCCAGCCTAGTGCTCTCCAGATGTGCTGGACTGCAACTCCCATCATTCCCAGACAGCATGGAAATGATGGAAGTTACCGTCCAACACCTCTGGAAGGCATCAGATTGGGGAATGCTGCCCTAGCCAATGCTGAGGCCAAACATTTGCCTGAACTGAGCAGCCCTGTACTCCTAAACAGTGCCACTGACCTCAGAGAAGCTTTTTCATACAGATGCTATGCCCTGACAGTCAACAACAGGGCAACAGGGTCCTAAGTGATCTATGCCTCTGAGCATGCTTGTTGTCTTTGATGCAGCAACATCCTGCTGGTTGCCAGTTCAGCTAGACAGGGCCTGCAGTAGAAGGGAAAACCATGCTGAATTACATCTCTGTTGTGAAGAGCTACTTTCCACTAAAACCACAGGGGCAGGAAGGCTGCATCAAAGTGATTCCCTTTGCTTTTTCTGGCAAATTTTGAGAGGTGACCAAATTATAGTGATGTGGTAGGCTTATTGCCTCTTTTTTGTTCTATGAATAGCATGGCTCTATATCTGGGGACCCCCGACATGGTGCCTGTGTGCAGTATTGTACCTCTCTTGGCATACACCAGGCTCCTTGATTCTTCTGATTATTTTACTTCTTCTGATTTTATTTTTTTTTAAATTAAAAAGATGTTTAACTGGGAGGCTGGCATGCTGAAAATGAAATACTCTCCAGCAGCATCTTTATTTGGGTTCATAAGAGTGGTTTTGTTTTGGAACCATGGCATATGAATTGCCTCCTTATGGCAGCCATTTTGTGAGAGTGCTTACGGCACTCTTCAAAATTCCAAATGTGCCCACCAACCCAAAAAGGTTGGGGACCTGTCTCTATATGGCGAGAGTGCAGAAATGTCTCACTTTCTTTGCTAGGATAGGATAGGATAGGTGATGGATTTAAATGGAAAGCATGGCAAGTGGAGAGCCATCGCTGTGTGCCAAATAGAGCATGTGTCTGTGTGTACATGCGTGTGTGCAGCCCCTACTCACTGCCCATTGTTGCATGTGGACCTCTGGGGCAAAAGTGTTGCCCAACCTTGCTTTAAAAGCTCAGAAATATACCTGCCCTAGTTTCTGTCAGGCAAGGGCAAAATAAACTGCATGTACTATCTTCTGCTTGCAGGTCGGATCCGGAACACCCCGGAAGGAGATGAATCTCTTATTGACCCCAACATCCTCTCTCTGAACATCCTGTCATCAGGATACATCCGTCCCTCCCAGGATGATCGGTGGGTTTGGCCACACATTCTCCCAGCGTGCTCTGCTTATCTAACCTGGGTCAAACATGGTCTCCCTGTAGGGCTTCAGGGTCTGTATGTGCCTAGATGTGTGGGGAGGCGTTTCTCCCAAAGCCCCACCCCTTACTGCAGCACAGCCAATGGGGTGAAGCCATGCTGAGGCTAGCTGAGTATCCAGACTACAATGCCCAAGTAGCAGTGAGAGAAAGCCACTGGGTTCCCCAACCATCTCTCTCACTGACAAGAGTTTTACCAGACTGATAGCTGACATTTGAGAGCAACAAGCCTGATTTTCCTTATACCTGTTTGGGCTTGGCCATGAACATCTGCCTCCTTGTCACAGAATGTCCAGAAGATTAGAATCCTATCCAAACATAGGAAGTTGTCTTATAACAGGTCAGACGAGTTTGTCCATCAGGCCAGTATTGACTACACTCTGCTCTGACTGGCAGCAGCTTTCCAACATCTCTGGCTGTCTTTCACACCACCTGCTCCCTGCTCCTTTTATCTGGGGATGCCAGTGACTGAACCTTGGGCCTTCTGCATGAAGGAAGGTGCTCAACCACTGAGGATGGCCTCTCCCCATAGGTGTAGGATTCTTGGATTTGCCTGTGGGATGCTGCTACCTCTGCAAACATCTCTCTGCCATACACTGTTCAGCAGGGACGGGCAACCTTTTTTCTGTTGAGGGCCACATTCCCTTGTGGGTAAACCGCCAGTGGCCGCATATCAGTGGTGGGCAAGGCCAAAGCCAAAAGTAGGTGTGTCAACCCGTTTCCCTTTCTGCCACCTCCTTCTCTCTTTCTGTTTTTTCCTCTCCCCTTCTTCCTTCCCACCCAGCAGGCTGCTAAGGAAGGGACAGATTGCTCTTGCCAGAGGTCTGAACTCATTGCATGCAGAGGGCTTTTGAAATTAGGCTGAGGGCCATATGAATTTAGGCCAAGGGCTGCATATGGCCCTTGGGCCGCAGGTTGCCCACCCCTGCTGTAAAGGTAATTTTAAGCCACAGCGTAAGCAAAAAGAGGTGCTGGTAGCTTTCCCTGCTGTTAAAAGGTACTGGTCTCTCATACAACTTTCTGAGTGGGCCCAAATTCATGTTCCAGTGCAGCAGCATAACTGTGTCTGACAAACTATTCTGCTTTGCAGACGTTCTCCTGCTTCGGGTGGTGACAAATAGCTCCCAGGTCTAGAACTGCAGTGTGACTAGACATCCTCACCCCCACCCCAGGTAGCTCAGTAGCAGCTGTGGGAATATCTTAGAGGTCAGAAACTGCTTCTTTCTTTTTGTGCAGTAAGAGCTGGTTTTCTGGGGAAAAGATAGCACAGGACAGCCGGGAGTTGGCACCAGCAGCATGGAGATCTTTCTAGGCTCCTTGGGGTTTGGGTAGCAATGCTTGCATGGAACACATTCTGATTGGGGGTGAATCCAGGAGATGATGACACATGATGACACTTGTAATTCATAAGAAAGAGGACTGAGTTCGGTACCATGGATGGGATAATAATGCTTCTATGGTAGGAGCACAGGAGGCAGCATGAGTTCCAGTCCAAGTTTTCCTTCACCTCTTTTTTGTAAGGCGATTCTCCTTTCAATGTCTCCTGTAGATGCAAGGCTACTTTATTAATAGTGAATCATCCCAGGCATGTCCCTCTGCCCTCATTTCCATTCAGATATTTAGCACACATCATTTATCCAAACATCTGGCAAAAACTATTCATCACAGCATTATATGGGTGGGCTGGGAAATGAGGAGGAGACAGGGAGCCATGAAAACGAGTCTGTGGACAGGGCAAGGCATTAGTGTGTATATCGTGTGAAGAGCAGAATCTGATGAAGAAATGCGGAAAGGAAAAGGCGGATTGTCTAAGGTGAGTCTCCCTAGAGCAAGAGTTAAATATAGTTGGCTGACAATGTCAAAAGAGAGCAAGGACTCTCTCCCATTGGGCTATTAGTTGTTCAAAAGGGATTTTTCTCTTCCAAATGAGCAAGCATTAAATTAATGAAGAACAAAATTAAACCAAAACAAGGATGCTGTGAAAACAGGGCCAGCTAATGTACAGCAGTGTCGCTCCATTCACCAGTATCAGCTAAAGGCTTGTCCTGTTGATTAGGATGGAGCCAGGGCCAGCCCTAGGATAAAAAGAGCCCTGGGTGAAGAGTACCTTTGGTGTCCGTCCGTCCCCGTGGTCAGCTTTGCAGGACCACCCAGAGGGTTTATGGTGCCTGGTGCAGGTGTGATGTTGGGGGCCCCTGCTGCTGCCCCCTACAAGGACCCATGCATATATGTACAAAGCTGGGGGCTACATGCAAGAATGATTGCACACACGGACTACATCTGAGAATTCTCACCTGCAACTCCTCCTTGTCCTGGGATCAAGCAGAGTGATAGATGTGCTTCTTTTTTTCTTACATGGAGATAAGGGAATCACGATCGGGTTGTGCTTCTCCCGAGTTCCTCCTCCAAATTCTAAACCTGGCAGAGCTTCTTTCTGCTTCCTGGGGCTCAGTCTCACAGGTCTTCTGGTTGTGGCCTGCTGCTGGCCTTCTCCACTACTTACTCCTTTAAGGCCTGGCCTCACACCACTCCTACGCCTTTCCCTGTGGTAACTGCTACAGAAAATTACTCTCCAGTGGCACCTTGCCTGGAAATCATAGGTGGCCTTCACTCACTCCTTGAACTCTTTCCCCAGCGGGCCTGGAGTTCTTCTCGTGACCAGAACAGGCCACCTGCTCTGCTACAGAATCCCTCCTTAAAGCCTTCCCCGTTCCTTCTCTGCTTACAACAAACTCTATAGTCTTCCTGACCAATCTTGTCTCCATCTCTGCCCAGACATAAAGGAAGATTTTACCTTGCTGTGATTGGTTTAGACTCCCTGGTAGTTGGGCTGCAGGCCTAGCCAATAAGCAGGCCCCTCCTTTCCAGCCTCCCAAGGATACGTTTTACAGCCTGCTTAAGCCTCAAATTTACCATCTATTCTGTTTCATACAAAATTATGGAAAATATTGATTTCATCATGGCCAGGGAAATGTCCCATTATGTCACAACTACATGTTTGAGATTCAGTGTCATCTTACACTCCAAAATACCATTTCCTCTTTTTACAAAAACTAAACAAAATACCAGGATTCTTGGTGAGCGATGTGGCAGGGTCAGGGCAGGGGCCAATGGAGCGCACGGGAACTGAGGCAGGGGGGCCCTTGCTTTGGGGGGGCCTGGGGCAATTTGCCCCAGTCATTGTCGTCGCCATCCCTCCCCCCAGCAGCCCTGCAGCTTTGCAGTATTACAAAATTGTATGGCTTGTGCAGGACTGCAAAACATAGCAATGTAACGGGTCCTGCTACTCCCAGGTTTTTCCCCAGCAGTGTCTATGAAAAGGGCCCAGAACGAGCTACCTCTTATTTGCTGCTCCGCTTTCAGTGCACTCCTGCTCCAGTTCTAGGATCCCAATTATGTCTCTGTCATGTGGTGTGAGTAGCTCTCAAAAGATGACTCTCACATGGAGTTGTAGGCCTATACAGGCAGTCCCCGGGTTACGAACATCCCAACTTACAGACAACTCATACTTAAGAATGGACCACCATATATGTAAAAATCTGAGTTAAATACAATGGTTCGTACTTGGGAACGCACGCACTATACTTTGCGACATTTTGCGACACTTTGAAAACATTGCACGCAGGAACGGTGCAGGGCTGTTTGGCGCCCTAGGCCAAATTGTATTTAGCGCCCCCCCTCGTGCCGTGGGGGGGGGCTCCGGAGCAAAGCAGCCCTGCTCTGCAACCCCCGCGCCGCCGCCACCACCACCTACCTTCCCCCCGCCCCCGCTGCTGGCTGCTGCTGCTGCCGCCTGCCTCCTCCTCTGACGCGATGGGACCCCCGCGCTTTACGACGGGAAGGTAGGTAGGTAGGTGGTTGGCGGGCGCGCGCGCGCGCAGGGGGGGTGTGGCGGCGGCGGCGGCAGCAGCAGCAGCAGCAGCAGCGGGGGCGGGGGGAAGGTAGGTGGTGGTGGCGGCGAGTTCTGGTTATGTTTTCCTTCCTCTGCACTGGCAGCACTTTTAGCAGCAGAGTATGGGGTGGGGACTCTGCTTCCTTCCCTCCTCCTTCTTTCTCAGTGTAAAAATAAAAATACAAGCAGTGCCACTGGGGAGAGGAGTTCAGTGGAAAAAGCTGAGGCTTTCTTCTCTGTGTGCTTGGTTAGGTGGGAGAAAACATTGGGAAAAGAAGAAAGCAGAGAAGGGGGAAGCCCCACACCCCTTTAAACGGCATTAGCTATTAATAATTGCGTGGCACCATTCATGTGCCTGGTGCTTAATGAATGGGAAGGCAGGTCCCTGCCAAATGCGCTTATGCTGTAAAATTTGACATGGGGAAGGAAACGGGGAGAGGTAGGTAGGTAGGTGGTTGGCGGGCGGGCGCGCACGGGGGGGGAGGTGCGGCGGCGGCGGCAGCGGCTGGCAAGCAGGCGGGGAGGCGCGGCGGAGGCGGCAGGCAGGGCAGGAGCGCGCCGGATGCGAGGAAGGGGCGCCCCTCTTCCGCCACGCGCCCTAGGCAGCCGCCTGGGTCTGCCTAGCGGTAGCGCCGGCCCTGATTGCACGGCTTCTGTTCTGACTTACGTACACATTCGACTTAAAGACAGACTTACGAACAGATCTCGTTTGTAACCCGGGGACTGCCTGTATTCTTTTATTATGTTCAGCTTGTGCGTGCACGCACAGTGACTCCTGCTGCAAGCTCTCCTCCCTGAGTTCTAACACCGCCTCCTCAGCTACAAGAAGTAGGCCCTCTGTTGGAGTGGTATATCACTAGTCTTAAAGAGACAGTATCACCATATCCTACAATCTCCCAGGCTGTAGCTTCTTCTGTCTTCTTCAGCCACAGTAAAAGCAAACTGGAAAACAAAACAGGAAAAACCTTATAGGAAAGGTACCCGCCATCTCAGACGTTTGAAGCTATAATTCCTACTTTTGCACAACACTTTGCTTTTCCCCCTTTGTGGTAATCTTGCTAGTGTGTTTGCTAACGGGGATAAGCACAGCAAATGTCTGATTTGCAGGTATCTGACTTATCACCATGCCAATCAGCTTCAAGAACTCTATGATCACTGAATAAAGCGGGCCTCTGGAAGAACCCATAGTTGTATAGTGGATCTTGCCCAGTAAAATAAAAAGCAAGCCATCCTGGGTGTGCAAGTAATGCTCATTCCAGCCCTGATTATTGGATGGGTAACTGCATGTTCTTCTGGGAATGGCCTTTCTGCTTCTTTCTCACTCAAGCTCTCCAGCTCTCAGCAGGAAACTTGAATACGACTTTTCAAGCAAACAAAGTAGAGCATTTCAGCTCTGGTTTAGCACATGTTTTATTTATTTATAATGTTTACTAGCTGCAATTCTCTGCCAAATATGGCACACAAAATACATGATTACAACCAAAATTTAAAAAACCATAAAGCATCAACAACAATAATAAAAAGGTCTATCCTGGGTCATGAACTATCTGCCAGGGAAGTGGGGGACAGCTAGAAATGACCCATGCAAGAAGGTTCGTGCTTGGTTTGTCCTCTTCATATCTATGCCTGGTCTGTGAGTGTTATCCTCAGTTGCCTGCATGGATGAAAATTAAGGTGTTGGCTGACACCTCAGAGCTGTCAGCAAGGTTGGTCAGATTTGGCAGGAGGAGGAGGAGAAAAACAAAGGGGATGTCTCCTAGAGCAACTGAGGAAGACAATGGAAAACTGACCATCTTCCAGATTCCCCATCCTTACAAGTTTGCATGGGCTTTGGGGGCTTGCTTGGGTCTTGATGTTGCTGGAGTGAGAAGATCATATGTGTGGGGAAAATGCGTAACCCACCATGCAAACCAACTGCTTCAGCTCCCTGCTTTGCTATTGAGTGTCATCAAGCTGCCTTCCCAGAGACCAGGCAACCATCTCTTTTGGTCTCCTTCCCTTTATGCCGAGACCATTGAAAACCTCCAGCACAAGAGAAGCTCACATTGGCTTCATTCTGATAAAGGAAGAGAAGAAACCCTTTATTGCAGTAGAATTAAGCCCTGATGGGCCTGTAATGGCGGCACATAGTTATTGCCTGGGAGTTATGGATGCATCAAGTTGTATAGGATGTGCCTCAGTCAGGCCTTCCTAAATCTGCTGGGCAATTGCTGATCTGTTCCCAGAACTTGAGGCAAAATCTAGACCAATAAATCAGGCTAGCATCACAAACTTTAGATCTTAGTATGAGGACAGTCCTTTTGTTATACATCACATCAGGACCGGTGCAAGGCAGTTTGGTGCCCTAGGCAAGATCAGATATTTAGCACCCCCCCCTTCCCACTTGAGCCCTCCCTCCCTCCAGCCCTATGCTCCTGGCACCCCCTTTAGCCCGGCGCCCTAGGCAGCCGCCTAGTTGGCCTAATGGTAGCACCGGCCCTGCATCACATTTGTGGTCAAGGTGATATACCTGGGTTTAGTTCATTTTATCCTCACAAGACCCCTGTGAGATAAGTTAGGTTTGATGAAAGTAGTGATGTGCCGACCCTGTGAACATCATGACTGAATAGGGATTGGAACTCGGGTCTCCCTAATCGAGGCCCAATACTCCATCCATGACACTGGCTCTCGGGGTTAGACCACTCACTCACTCACTCACTCACTCACAGATATGGTTGTGTTCTTATCTGAGGGACTTGCAAGCTTTGCTATTTTCTACTGCAGCTTTCTGTGGCGGGCCAGTGGGCAGAAAGGAGCTGTTTGTAGGGCTTAGCTTTGGAAGAGCTGCACTATGAAACTGCTGCTACAGCTGCTGCCGTCGCCGCCGCTGCTGCTGCTACTGTCACCACCCATTTGAACCCACACTAACCATGTGATTGTTTGTGTTTTTGCAGGCAGTTTCTTGATTCGGATATGCCTAGGTATTATTTGTTCCCCTCCCCATTTCTTTTCTTTTACCTACTCCCTTGTGCACCCTCACCCCCACCCAAGTCAGCATTGTGGGTACCAGTGCTACAGAGATTACCAATGCTACAGAGATGGAACTTCCCTCCACCTACCCAAATACACCAGCTTCTCTCTCTCTCTCTCTCTCTCCCTCCTGTATCATTGGGCTTCCTTTTTGCTCCATTTTGTTGCTTGGGTTTTCTGTTTGGTTTTCTTTCCTTTATTTCTTAAAAAAAAAAAAAACAACTTTGTCTTTTATTTCTCTTTCTTTCTCTTGTAAGCGCTTATTCTTTTTTGGCTGGGTTTTCTTTCCGTTTTGCTGCTGTTGTAATTTTTTCCTGACATCTGCCAAAAACATGCTGGCCCCTCTTGCCCATGCTGAAACCCCATCCCCTGCTCCCAGCTCTGGCACAAGGGCAGTTTGGATAGCTGTGAGCTGATGAGAAGCTCGGCTGAGTGTGATGGGGGTGCGGGAAAGGCACTACTGTGTGAAGGACAAGAGGGAAAGGGCCTAGTTTAACAGGCTGTGTGGGAAAGGGCCGTTTTGGAATAGCATCTTCTTCAAACTGGCTGGCAAAGGCTAGTCACAATCCAGTCAGAAGCAGCTGCACAAATGCGAGTACCAAACGTATTGCAAGATTTGAACAGTGAGGACAGTGATCCAACAGCAGCCAAGGGAGACAGCAAGAGGAAATCTTTACATGTAACCTGCAAGCTATATTTAACTAGGAAGGTGGAGCTTTAGGTCGCAGTGACTGGCTAGAATTCTTTGGCGTGCATCGCTCAGGAGATGACACTAGAGTAGCCTTCCCCAGCCAGTTGTCCTCCAAATGTGTTGGACTACAACCCCCATAATCCTCAGCCAGTATGGTCATTGGCCGTACTGGCTGGGGATGATGGGAGATGTAGTTCAACACTTCTGGAGAGCAACAGGTCGGGGAAGACTGCGCTAGAGGAAGAGGATTAATGGAGACCAGCAGCCAAAGGCCCAGTTGGTTGTTCAAAATATTTGAGTAAGTGGCATTCAAGCATCTCTCTTCATTCCTTCTCTCCAGTTGCATATAATCCCCCCCGGTTTGGGATTTCCCTCAGTATTTAAGGCCAAGGAAGACAATGCTAAGAAAATGGGATTGGTACATTTCTAGCATATAGTTTACTGATATTTGATTGAATTCCATTGAGGACCTTGGACATCTGGGGGTGGAGTCAGTAATACGGAATAGGGAGAATGGGGGTAAAATGTACTTTTTCACTCACTCTGATTGCAAGTCAGCGTGCAATTAATTGCACATGTTTGACTGATCTGAGGTGACTCTAGAGCAGTGTTCTCCAACCTTGGGTTTCAGATCTGAAAGCTCAATTAGCACATGCTGCAACATAACCATAACATCTGGGGACCCAGGACTAAGAAAGCTAATAATTTGTAGCATCCAAAATCCAATTCTCCTTCAGGCTCTCTCTTTCATGACTCCCAATTATATTCTTCACAAGCCTCTTGGCATGTGAGTATCAGATGTATTTCAGTGGTTGCAATCAGGGAGTGCTCAAATATATTATTAGGCTGCACATACTTAAGGGAGGGGACTATATTTATCGATAGATATCAATACATATCAATAAATTTTAACTTATAGATATAGGGCTTCTCTACATGAGGCATTTATTGTGCGCTCGTGATTCCTCACTCACGGTAGTTTGCGGGTGCTTTACACAATGTCGTCATCGTCCTCCAGGGCCAACCATTTTGACAACTTTTTTTTAGAGTGAGGAAAGTGTGCTATTATCTGGAAATCATCAGGGATGTTGAAGAGTCCTTGGTTTCGAGTCACGAGTCGAGTCACGAGTCTTTGGACCCGAGTCTCAAGTCCGAGTCCTTGGTCCAAAATGATGACTCACGAGTCACGAGTCACGAGTCACTCCCAAAGCTGACTCCACGAGTCCCTATTAAAATCAATGGGGGGTTTTCCCAACAAAATAAGGCTATTTCAGATGTGTGGCTTAAATAAATTCTAGGCACAAGTGTGCCTTTTTATTTCAAAACTCTGCAACTGATTTTGGCAAGAACAGACCAGGCAGACAAACCCAAAATAACCAGACAGGCAGAGGAGGCAGGGAACCCCAAAACAGGCAGGCAGAGGCCTTTGTCTTGGACAATTCAAACTGTGGAACTGGTTAAGAAGAGACCAGGCAGGCAGAGGAGGCTGGGAACCCCAAACAGGCAGGCAGAGGCAGCCAGACCCAAAATGTCTGAAAGGTTGCATTTTAGGAAAATGATTTTAAAAAATAAACTTGCTGTACTTCCTAAAACCTATCCATGTTGCATTTGAGGGACACGATTTTGGAACACGACTCATGAGTCCTTGGTCTCGAGTCCCGAGTCGAGTCTCGAGTCCCATTAAAAATATTGGGACTCGAGTCAGAGGGGGGACTCAGTCCGACTCACGAGTCGAGTCCTGGAGTCCGAGTTCCCATCCCTGGAAATCATGCTATGAGAAGCTCGTGTCTTTTTGCAATTCCGCTAGACCGCAGCACAACCTTGTGGTTGTGTAATGGAACATATAGAAAGGCAGAGAAAGAAAACCCCGGGGGGGGGGGGGAAACACATGTAAAGGAGCCGATCTTAATCCTGCAAAGTGTGAGAGCTGGACTGACCCGGGTTCAAAAGCTCACCTAGCCAGTGACCCTCAGTCCCAGTCACACAGACAGAAGGAGGAGATAACAGCAGTTAATAAAGATTAAAGAGTTTATTTGTAAGACCCAATTACATGGGATTAAGGCAAGCAATGCATCTCTTACTCACTACATGATTGCAGATTCAAATCCAAGACCCCAGTGGTAAGGCTGAGATGAAGTGAAGTAGAAGTCCAGAACAAGAGCAGGAAGTCAAGCAAGTGAAGGGATGTGTGTCTTACCCCAACTTATATAGCAAGACCCCATTTATAGTATCTATAAATAGGATATTACTCACCTATTATATAACCTGTTTTTCACAACATGTTGATTCCAAACTTCTTGTCCCATGGCTGCTGACTCATAAACCTTGAGACTCTGTCTGGTGACTGAAGACCGTGTGTACTTCACCCCAAGAGACATCCTCCATGTCAGGTGACAATCTTAGTTCTGCCCACTATGCAAAACCTAACACAAAGAACCCGGAAGCAGAAGCCTCTGGAAAGTCATGGAGAAGCCCCCAATCTTCAGATTCTGCTTTTCTGTCTTGGTGCCAGCATTCAAAAGTTCAGTTCCTTCTTCAGCAGTTTTCTGCCTAATATTTCAGCTATGGCTTATTCCAGCAACGATGGTGGAACTATGTTCCATTGTTGGTTTATTATATGGTGTGAGCTTGGGTAATGTTCTCTTTGGGGGATATTTGATGTTAGGAAAGATTTCCCCCCAGATCAGATTGACTTTTAACATTTCCATGTGATTTGTGGGAGGAGCTCATTTTCATGAGCCATTTGGATTTATTTATTGTTATCTTTATTCCTCATCTTGCTGTAGCACCTTTGTATGACATGCCCTGCTTGCTGCTCCTTGTTGATCATGGCATACTGCAATCTGGATCGGGGGAGCTGATCTTTTTCAAATTAGCAGCACTGTTGCTCATCACAGTTCAATTTACAATGTACAGTACTTTGGTGACTACATGCAGTTGTAACCTCACTGCTATATGTGCACTGAGGTTGCCACTTGCACATACTGCACTGTGGAAGTTTGAAATAGGGAACTACATGGGATGGGCAGATGATGCGGTTACTTCCCATGTCGGTGCTGCACTTCTCTGGGAGTGTGCAGTGTGCTTTTTCTATTTCAAACGTTATTGGTAGCCAGCATGGGGCTGGCCATACAGAAATAGCAACTCTTCTGCACAGGTACCATAATAATTAGCCCCAGGACAGCAACCCTAAATGCATTTACTAGGGTGCTAAGTCCCATTGAACTCAGTGGACTTTACTTACTGATGTTGCATGCCGTAGGTTTGTTTTGTTGTACACCTGGGATTAGGAAGCCCCTCTCACAGGGCCAGTCCTACCAATAGGCAGACTGAGACAGCTGCCTCAGGAGGCAGATGCTGAGGGACAGGGAGCGCTGAGTGCCACACAGTCTGCCCTGTGCCCCCTAAGCTCGTCTGCTGCTTCAGGTGCTGTGGAGGATGCTGTCCCATCACAGGTGTTGGGGTAAGATTCAGCTGTCAGTCTGGTTGGCTTCTATACGTGGAATGGGCCGGGGGCACCATCTTGTCCTTTGCCTCGGGCGGCAAAATGTGTTGGCCTGGCCCTGCTCTGCAATGGCTTATTTGTAAATAAATGTAGAAGCACCTTACACTCGTTTAACCCAGCAAACCAAGATATTTTCTTGGAAAGGTGAGGTATCTGGGAATGAATGCACACATTTTGACTCATGGCTCACTGTGCAGTGCATGTAGCTAGCTGGTGCCCTCCAGACCTGTTAGACTGCAACTCCCATAATTCCCAGCCAGCATGGCAGTCCAACATTTCTGGAGGGCACTAGTTTGGGGAAGGCTGAGCTAGATCCACCATTCCAGTTTCACACAAATAACCCAAACTGGCTTTGATTGAATAGCTGGCTTTGGCATGACCAGCTGAAGAGTCTTTCAGCCATGCATTTCCATAAAGCACTACCCTGGATACCTGAGTGTAAATGCTGGACTAGGTCCCAGAATGTAAAGCCTTATTCTGATCACTGATTGGCAAACTGATGTATTAGCTAAATTGTCTGTTGAAACTTATGCTACTGCTCCTTATGGAATTCCTTGATCCTGCATTTCTACATTCTTCAGATTGTTATTAATATTAGGTGCTCAGAAGAGGGATTGTATTAATAATATATATTTCTGCTGTTGTACAAGGGCGGACACACACACACACAGATGTCTTCCTCTGTGTTATCCATGAAAGGGATGGTGTTGTATCACTGTAGAAGGGTGAGACTTGTTGGCTGAATGTAGCAGAGCCTGGGGATTTATGACCACCAAAATTTCTCAACACAAAGACCCTCAATACAATGCCATAATACAGTAACATAATTGTGATTCTCACAACCATGAGCTCCCAGAGGCAGCACTCCACAATCCCCACTTACTAGATTTGCACGGCTTGCACAGTGGCATTCTCCATTAAAGTCTTCACCAGCCTTCCACAACCTGGTGCCCTCCCATGGCCATGCTGGCTGGGAAAGATGGGAGTTGTAGTCCAACACATCTGGAGGACACCGGGTTGCAGAAGGTTGGTCTTGACACTGCAGAATCTTAGATGTTGGACTTAAAACACACCCGCCCAGCCGACATCACTTGCCCAACAGTGTTATTTTCAGTGATTCATTTCTGTTTGGAATCTTTTCTTGGGAAGTGGGGTGAAAGCTACTGTTTGTGTAAATCTCACCTTGCACAAGTC
Source organism: Shinisaurus crocodilurus (assembly GCA_021292165.1). Lineage (NCBI taxonomy): Eukaryota > Metazoa > Chordata > Lepidosauria > Squamata > Shinisauridae > Shinisaurus > Shinisaurus crocodilurus. The sequence goes on from CM037878.1 coordinate 60,562,394, forward strand.
ATTGTAGCACATTTTCTACACTGAAAACCAACTTTTTGATAAGAATCATCCTCTACTGAAACAAAATCCTTGACCTGTCAGCCTATTGATAATGCAAGGTAATGAAGCTTAACTGGATGGATATGGATATCAGACTCTCTACTAATAAACAAGGGGGTAGTGTTCAATATGTGAAAATGCATTCTGAGTTTAATTCTGTGACCATATCCTTCTACCCAGAGAGAGAAGGGAGGGCTGTATTTTTGTTTGGGTTACCAACCTGTACCAAATTCACCACTAACTATGGCTGGACTGTGTTCCCCATGCACCGCACCCGCCATGTAGCTGCCTCTCTGGGTAGCTTTTCACATGACACCATGTAACTGATGCTTTCTGACATTTTAATTTCTGTGTATATGTGTGTATGTGTACATGTGTTTGTCTTGGGTTGCCTTCCACTTATAGCATTTCACTTGGAAATGACACTAGGTATTTCTATCTCACTTTTCTGTCACACACTTGCTTGATCTGTTCTTTTCTCTCTTTGACTCGTTTCCCCTACCCCCCCCCCCCACTTTTGCAATCCTCCTTCCCTAAACTTCCTTCCTTCCTGTTGGAGTTAACCTGTCCTCCAGTGGCTTGAGTCTCAGTGATCTTAGTCTCAGCTCTTTTAGTTTTGGTTTTTGCAAGATGTTCCAAATCTCTAGATGTGAAAGTGTGTCATTTAGAATGGGATGGTAACTGTGCATCAACCAGTAGTCAGATGATCCTCTTTAACAAGAGCCAGGATCTGTTTCTGAGAGGTGGACTTATTATAATGCATAATCATCCTGACGTCAGGAGGCCTGACGTCTTTTTTAAAAGAAGCTTCTCACTATGTGAATACTGAGTGTTGGTGAGCTGTGATAGTGGAACATCCACGTGGAAATGTTTTTTGAAACATGAGGATGCTCAGACAGAAATTAGAGGAAGTCCTGAAATTCTGATCACCTTATGAATGTAGTTTCTGAAACTCCTTAATTTAGTGGATCGGAAACATTAAAGCTGAGCCAAACAGGCTCCATAAAAGGAATGCCATCATTGTGGAAAACACTATTGAAAGAGGGCAGGTGGGATGTTTGGGTGTCTGTATAATACCAGCCTTCCCCGACTGAGTGCTCTTTAGATGTGCTGGATGAAAACTCCTGTCATCCTCAGCCAGCATGACTGATGGCCTTGCTGGCTGGGGATGATGGGAGCTGTAGTTGGTAAGATAGGCCTGGGGGTAATGATATCCCCCATCATTTCAGGTCAGGCTAATCCCTATAAATCAAGAATTGGATAAATGATCAAATTTCATAAGGGTCAAGCAAGCCCACTGATTTTTCTGGAGTTTTGGCAACTGTGGCTGTATGTGGGGAATTAACCACAAAGAGAATTAGCTGAAAACACTTTTATGGACATGTCAAACTTCTAGAGATGGTAATATTCTAGATATGAAATGCTTCTGGAGAGATGGAACTGACTGCAGCACTGAGCATCCTCACTCTTTTTCCTTTTTTGAACATGCTTGCCAAAAATTAGGACCTCCTTCCAATGGAGGAAGATAGACTGTCTGTTATGCTGTGTTTGACTGAAGAGATATGGCCCTGGAGTGCTTTTTGCAAAATTTGAAAATAACCAATTACTTCTGGATTAAGGGAGGATTTGTTCTTTTTTTATTTATTTCCTAGTCTGGCCTTGCCCCTCCACCCACTCTTCCTCTATCTCATTTTGCCCACTTTCTCTTTCAGAGGGCATCTTTAAATTCCATCCCAAGATAAGGATGGGGCAATAGATTTGTGACTTCACCATTGCTTCTTGGGACTATTCAGGCAGAAATGGGCAGAGGCTTCATACATTTCTAACAAGCTATGATATTTACGGATGACTAGAAGCTTGTCCCCTGCTTATTGCAGGATCTAGATGGTAGAATGCCATCTCTCTATACAACTTTCCTTTCTATGGCTGTCTCCCTCTTTACATGCCTTTCTGGCACCCCATTCTTTTCCATAGCTTAAAGTGTATCCCCAATCATCTCTGTCCATATGCCATCCATTTAAACATAGCAGGATTCATAGCACAAAAGCCTTCCATGAGAACTCCCACTGGTGCCTTCGCTATTGCTTTCCAAAATGAGGGAGTGTTTTTGGGCTAGAGCACTCCAGGATGGCTGCATCCATTCAGCACAAAGATGTTTGTGCTTGTGCATGATTGCATATTGTTGCTGATATAATTCTTTCCACATAGTTTAATGGTTGTCTCTTGTTGGCTGGTGTGTGTGTGTGTGTGTGGGGGGGTTTAGTTACCAGGCATCTTGCTGTTTCTTTGCAGGACATTTTACCAATTTGAAGCAGCGTGGGATAGCTCCATGCACAACTCTCTGCTGCTGAATCGCGTCACCCCATACAGAGAGAAAATCTACATGACCCTCTCGGCATACATTGAGGCAAGATCCATCTATATCTTCATAGCACCTCCTAGAGCAGGGGTCCCCAACTTTTTTGGGATGGTGGATACATTTGAAAATTTGGGTGTTGTGAGCCCTTTCACAAAATGGCTGCCATCATTTGTTTGTTTTTAAAGATCCATTTATAAAATGGCTGCCATGGTGGGTGTGGCTAGTTACAAAACACCCATTCCTCAGAAGGCAAACTGGTGGGACTGATATAAAAGTAACTTGCCCAAGAACCTAAGGACAAGGCAGAAGTGGGGTTTGAGCTCCAAAACATAAAACCACTCTTACGAACCCAAATAAAGATGGTACTGGAGGGCAGCACTTCACTTTTCAGCAAACCAGCCTCCCTGGTTAAAAACATTTTTTTAAAAAAATGAAAAAGAAATCTTAAGAAATAAAATAAAACTCAGAAGAGGTAGGGAGCCTGGTGAGTGCCAAGAGAGGTGTCCGTAGGCACACTGGTACCCATGGGCACCACACTGGAGACTCCAGAAGTAGAGACTTGGCACAGTTGCCTTTTACTGATAGATTGTCCTTATGTTGTATCCCTGATTAAGAGAGCCGCTCCAGATAGCAAAAAGTTATTGAGAATACATTTGTGACACCCTTTGGAAACCTGCTGCAGCATCCCAAGGGAGTGTGCTTTTCAAACTAAAAAGTATCCTCCCGCTTCAGATGGAGAACTGCACCCAGCCAGCTGTGATCACCAAAGATTTCTGCATGGTCTTCTACTCCAGAGATGCCAAACTGCCTGCTTCTCGCTCCATCCGCAATCTTTTTGGAAGTGGAAGCCTACGAGCCTTAGAGAGGTAAAGATGTGTCTCCTTTCGTTTTCTGCTGGCAGAAGTAGGGCAGAGTTCAGCACATGGCTGTGCGGGCGGTGGGAGGTTGGACAATGGCACTTTTGATCTGCTAGAATGAATGCATGATTGTGTAGATCTTAACAGGGGGTATCAACTAATGTGCATTACATTCACGCTCTTAGCTTAGGGTTGCCTGATCTCCATATGAAACTTTGGAATTAGCATTAAAGTGTGTTAAAGCAGTGTTCAGCTCACCTCAGCTGAGGGGGATTGCCTCATCAGGAGGAATAAAATAATTCCTTGAATGTACCACATGCACATGAAGGGCATTCCTTCTATCACCTTGCTCTGACTTTTCATTCTATTCCCTTGCAGTAATCGTGTGACTGGGGTCTATGAGCTCAGCCTTTGTCGGGTGGCTGATGCTGGCAGTCCAGGTGAGAAGCTCATCTTTACTTTTGGTTTCATTTTAAGGGTTCTGATTAGCTTTGTCATCATGACAGGTCTGTAGGGCATTACAGGCTTGTGCTTAGAGGGAAAATTGTAACATGAGAAGGGACAGACTTACTGTTGCTATAACACTATCGATTTCACTTGAGTGGTCCTTTGCATCTCAAAACTTTAAGTATAAACATCTTTAGTGGCATATCTGCTCACATTGTTGGCACAACATTGCTTGAAAACTGCCAAAACATCATGCTTTATTGAGGTTGCACTACACATAAGTGTCGTGAAAGCCAACAATGTACCATTTCTCTGGTTGCCTATTGAGGATGAGCGGGGCACACAGGGCCACCATCAAGGGTAGGCATGGTCGGGCAGCTTCCAAGGGCCCACAGCCCAGCAGGGGCCCACTGACAAGAGTTCCCTGGACTTGCTTCTTCTCTTCATCACTGCAACCTGCTTGTTCACCTGCCTCTCGCTGTGGCCCAGACAATGGTGGTGGCAAGAAGGAGGAGCAGTAGATGCCACTCGCTACTTGCTTACTGGCTCTTTGCTTGTTAAGCAAACAAATGATAGCAAGGATGAGAGAGAGGATGAGAACCAATACCAGCTGGTGACAATGGTGGTGAGAAAGCAGGCTCACATTGGGAGGGGGCCCATTGAAGGCCATCAAAAACCTCGAGGTGGCACTGGGAGCACAGCATGCATAATTTGCAGATAATAACATGATTTCCTATAAACAGAACACAAAGCTCCATCCAGCAAAAAATTGTCTGGAGAATTAATTAAAAAATTAAGTAATTAAACATACTTTACAGACTGGGCATGAGTAATGCTGAATAAATCCTGAAACATTTCCATTTGCAGGCATGCAAAGGAGACGACGACGTGTGCTTGATACATCTGTGGCCTATGTACGAGGCGAGGAGAACCTGGCAGGCTGGCGGCCCCGTAGTGATAGTCTCATCTTGGATCATCAGTGGGAACTGGAGAAACTGAGCCTCTTGCAGGAAGTAAGACTCAAGCCCAGAGACCCACCACTTCACATCAACGTATCCACACCCATGTTGGTGGGACAGGGTTGAAGACATGAGGTTGCATGGATTTAGAATAACCAGGGTTAGGCAACTTGTGGCCCTCCAGATATTTTGGGCAACAATTTCCATCAGTCCTAGTCAGCATGGCTAATGGTAAGGGATCATGGAAGTTTTAGGCCACAACATCTGGAGGGCCACAAGTTGCCCATCCCTGGAATAAACCAACTAGGATAAACTGGTCATACCTAAACTGCTATATGCGCCTTTTATAAAAATGGAAGAGAGAAACTGTCTAGGACACACAGAGGTCTTTTATCTTGGAGACTGCATGACTTGACCTTTACATATGCTCAAACAATATTAAATGCTCTTAAAACAGCATCCATATTCAGGCCCTGATCTAGAAAAAGTTATTTATGCTGAAGTCTCATTGAAATGAAAAGATATAAAGTTAGTTGTGTCTAACCTGCCAATAGGATTCAAGCACAATTTTCTCTGGGGCCATGCAACCCAATCTCATGCATATTTACTTGGAAGCAAGTCCCACTGAGTTTAATAGGACTTCCAATAAACATGTATAGTTTCAAGATGATGAACATGCATAATTTCAAGATGCTGGGAGCTGCACACACAAGTAGCACAAATTAACCCCTTTAACCCAAACTGAGGAAGGGACATCAGCCCCGCCCCTTGCGCCTCACTTTCTCCAAATGCACCTGTGCTCACACCCATTAATTTCACATTACGGAGGTTCAGTGGCTTAACCTCCAAATGTTTGGGAGCTATTTATTGAATGCAGTTGGAAATGTTGCCCAGTCTGCAGCTATACTCCCCTCATCCTCGAAACTCATCTGGGCAGTGGCTCTGTGCTCCCTTCCTCCATTCAGAATAATACAAGAAGCTTTGCCCACATTCTGAATTTGCGTCATAGCCCTCACGTCATGAGGTGTGTGTCGGGGCAGAGAGCTATTGGGATATATGATTATTGAACCCTACACACTTTCATAATATCTGATACCTTGACTGATACCTTGAGAGCCAGTGTGGCATAGTGGTGAGAGTGTTGGACTGGGACTCGGGAGATCCGGGTTCTAGTCCACGCTCGGCCATGAAACTCACTGGGTGACTTTAGGCCAGTCACTGACTCTCAGCCCAACCTACCTCACGGGGTGGTTGTGAGGATAAAATAGAGAGGAGGAGGAGGAGGATTATGTAAGCCGCCTTGGGTTCCTTGCAGGAAAAAAGGCGGGGTATAAATATAATAAATAAATAAAGACTTTTCTGAGTTCTCTCACTAAGTTGTGTGCCTGAGGATTACTTCATATTAATTAGGAAAAATACCTGTCCCTGTTTCTTATGCAGTGCTATACATGGTATTCCTTACACAAAGATTAATCTCTTGTGTAAGACTCTGTATGTGTCTGTGACCTAACCCTGTCAGAGCTTTATTTCTACAGGTTGAAAAAACAAGACATTACCTGCTCCTGCGTGAGAAGCTAGAGACAACTCATCGCTTAGGTGATTCCCTATCCTCAAGTTCCAGCGAAGACTCTGATTCTCGCAGCACATCTTGTGTCTCATCTCCTGTCTCAGCAGATGGTACCCCAGAAGGGAGGACCTTACCGCTGGACACCCCCAGTGAGAGGCAGAAAGAACTTGCAGTCAAGGTATCAGATATGGGACAAAATCATGCTGGTCTCGGGGGGGGGGGGCTTGCGTTTGGCTCCGTCTTTGCCTTAGGCATGCGTGCATTCACATAGTGCCCAAACTGGGGGCAGCTTGATAGTTGCTGCAAGTCCTAGCATTGTCTTTTGTTCTGGTCACCCAGGAGCTGGTTAAAAATTTCTTAGCAGAGAAAATTGTGGTCTTGCCATAACTTTCTCTTCGTCAGTTTAGATGTTTGATATGAATAATGCCATCTGTCATGGAAGATTTAGAGGACACACCAGTAAGGTAGCTGTTCTGTTCTCTTCAAGAAGAACAGAACAGCAGCAGGAAACTACTGATGCCACCCATATACTACTAAGTCTAGTGCCACCTAGTGACTAAATAATATAATGACATCCACACACCATCTATATCTGACAAGGCAGCACTGTGATTGCCCAGCTCTGTTGAAGCTGTTTGGAGTATCTATAGATGGATTTTAAACCCAAAAGACAAAATATGGATGGTATGGAAAGAGAGGTTGGAGGATACAGACACTCTGGTAATATTTCCTTGCACACAGAAGATGCTGTGATGGAGAGAGAAAGACACATGACAGGCACTGTGCTTTTACAGCTGCAAAGTTGACCCCTGCAGAGTTTTGGAGAATATTTTATTTGTATTCATGCAACTCAGGCTACTAGTATTTAACATTTCCTCACGTGTGCAAGCTTTCCTGATACCTGGGACCTTATTCTACAGCATTCTTAGCATCATGGTTACTTCTGCCCTGGTCAAGGTCAATCAAACCTGTCTTACAAGGTGGACCTTTTAACTTTTTTCTCCCTCTTTTCTATAGTGCCTGCGCCTCCTTACACACACATTCAACAGAGAGTACAGCCATAGCCATGTCTGTGTCAGCGCAAGTGAGAGCAAGGTAAGAGAGACTCCACGCTTCCATTTTGGACCCTGTCACTTGGCAAAGAAGTATGAAAGTGATGCTTCTGTTCGTAAGGATGTTGTGAAACTGTACCTACAGTGGCTAATTGGAGGTCAGGCAGGTGGCACATTTCTTTTGGAAATTGGTGCAAAGGGTTGGATCTCTCCATGCTTATCTGTATTCTGGGTGGAACCCTAAGATGCTGCCTCTTTGATGATGGAGGACATGTGGAACAGCTTTCCAGGATCAGGTCTTCATCAAATAGGAGCTCCTGGTTTTACACATGACATCGGTCTCATTTGTGAACAACCAGGGGTGCTTCCAGACGAGACTTTTATTGTGATCACCCTGCCTCATACATAGAATTTTATGGGCGGGGGCGGGGGGTGTCCAGATGACATCATCGTCTCCCATTTGTAACCGCTCCATGTTTTTCCATGGCTTCTTCCGTCTTTTTTCTTACTGCAGAAAATCTGTTAAGGAGGGAAAGGTGGAATGGCTGCATGAAGGCTTTTGATTGGTAGCACTAGGAGCCCTTTGTCTGGAAGCCATCCAGGAAAGGGAGGCTGGAACAGGAATTGTCTTGGGATGGGAAAGAAAGAATAACCTGGCTTAGAGGCTACCTACTATTCTGGAGCCTGATCCAAAATCAGCTGAGGATAGAAGTCTTGAGAATAAAGTTGCAGGGTGAAAAAGCACCCTTCCCTGGAGACATATGAGTAAAAGTCGTCATGTGTGGGAAACTGAACATTATTTCCAAGCCCTGCTTTATCTATTGTCCTCTTGCCTTTTCTCAGCTTTTATGATCCCCAACATATTAACAGCCCATTCCTATATGTGTTTACTCAGAAGTAAGCCCCAGTGCATTCAGTGGGTCTTACTCTCAGGTAAGTGTACATAGGATTGCAGCCCAGTTTTAGGATTCTCTGTCCCATCCCTCTAGAATGTGGGATCTGTAACAGAAACATAGGATGCTGCCATGCCAGGATGGTCCATAGGTCCCTCTAGGTCAGCATTGTTTACTTCGACTGGCAGCAGCTCTCAAGGGGCCCAGGGAAAGGTCTATCACATCACTTGCTACCTGATCCTTTTCCCTGGAGATGCCAGCGATTGAACCGGAGGCTTTCTGCATGCAAATCATGTGCTCTGTCACTGAGCTACCAAATACTTTGGTATTTTATTTTATTGACGTAGAAATTTATGAGTTGCTTTTCCGCCCAGGTGGGGACCCCAAGGTGACTTACAATTATATATGAAATACATTTCTGTGCAAATGATGAGAGTAACCCATACACAGCCAAGCACCAAATTCTGACATCCCTGACAACAATGCAGTTCTGCCAGATCTGAGAATGGTCTCCATCCTGAGTATAGGATCCTGAGAATAGGCTGTGGCTCGGGTAGAGCGCATGCTTTGCATGCAGAAGGTCCCAGGTTCAATCCCTGGCATCTCCAGGTAGGGCTGGAAAAACTCCTGCCTGAAACCCCTGAGAGCCATTGACAGTCAGTATCGACAATACTGGACTAGACAGACCAATGGTCTGACTCAGTATAAGGCAGCTTGCTTTGTCTTCTATGTGTATGCTACTATTTTATTACTATAAATATCTATCTACTATAAATTACTATCTACTGTAGCTTAGAGAGGTTTGTTGTTGTAAAGAAAGTGACTCCAGTGATGGATTCTTTTTATACAGCTTTCTGAAATGTCAGTGACTCTGATGAGAGACCCTTCCATGCCAGCTCTTGGTGGCACTACCTTGACCCCCTCCTCCACCTGCCCATCCCTGGTTGAAGGACGATACAGTGCCACAGAGGCCAGGTAAGAAAGGTGGCAAAGCAAAGAATTTTACACTAGTTTATGATCACAATTATATGTATGGTTTCGGAGCCTGTGTGAACATCATGAAAAAAGGAGGGTCTTGGTAAAATGTAATTGTTTTCCCCCTGCAGACCACTCCAGCTCTCTTCCAGGGTGGAAAGCCCTGAATCTGAGCCCACAATGGAGGGGGAACAGAAGAAATCCCCCATCTGTGGGCCCGAGGATGAAAAGGAGACCCAGCGCCTATTGGTCCCTGATATTCAAGAGATTCGGGTCAGGTACGAGTCATAGGCTTGTGGGAAGGATTCAGTGCTTGGCTAAAGCTAAGGGCTTGTTGTTCTAGCTTCATTGGTTCATGCCTTGGTCTCCTCTCGCCTAGACCACTGTAATGCACTCTACGTGGGGTTTCCCTTGAAGACGGTTCGGAAGGTACAGCTGGTACAGAACGCGGCGGCTCGCCTGGTTAAAGGCAGCCACCGGCGGGATCACATCATGCCAGTGCTGAAGGAGTTGCACTGGCTACCAGTTGCTTGCCGAGCCGAATTTAAGGTGTTGGTTTTGACCTTTAAAACCCTATATGGCTCCGGTCCAGTCTATCTCAAGGAGCATCTCCAGCAACACCAAGTGGGCCGCTCAACAAGATCTGCCACGGATGGCCTTCTCCTTGTCCCTTCAGCCAGAGCAGCTAGACTGGTGGGGATGAGGAAGAGGGCCTTTTCTGTGGCGGCCCCCGTACTGTGGAACTCTCTCCCGAGTGACCTCCGCCATGCCCCCTCTCTGCTGAGCTTCCGCCGCTCATTAAAAACCTGGTTGTTCAGGCGGGAATATGGGGAGGGTTAATTTTAAAATTTTTATATTGTTTTAAATGTATTTTATTGTTTTTATTTTGTGCACATCGCCCAGGGTGGCCGGTTGCCGGCCAGATGGGCGATAAATAATAATAATAATAATTCATTCCACTGGCCTGAGCTGATAATACATTTCTCTCCTTCAGTACACCTTCCCTTTGGAGGGAAACAACCCCATGATGAGGGGTGCAGCCTGTGGCTATAGTTTTTTGCGGGCCCTTGGGCATGACATCTTCAATGGGTCCCCTCCCTCAGTGAGTCTACCTTCTCATCACCATGGTCACTAGCTGCTTTTGCTCACACTCAACGACAACCCACACTCAACCCATGCTCAACCCTTGAGTGTGTGTTATTGTGTTGTCTGAACCCAGTCACTGGAATGTTAACTCACTGGGTTCAGACAACACAATAGCCCACACTCAAGGGTTGAGTGTGGGTTGTCATTGAACTGTGGGTTGTTGAAATGTATGTTATCATGTTATCTGAACCCAGCTGCGCTAACAAGCCATGGCTTGTTAACCACAGACAACCCATGAAGAGAACCTATGGTTTGTTGTTGGGTTGTGATCTGTGGGTTGTTCACCATGTTTTGTTATCTTGGCTGGGTTCAGATAACACCATAACCCAAGTTTCAACAAAACCCCACACTCAGCCTGTACAGGCAGTCCCCGGGTTACAAACGTCCCGACTTACGGACTTTAGAAAGGACTGCCATATATGTAAAAATCTGAGTTAAATACAATGGTTCGTACTTACGAATGCATGCACTGTACTTTGCAACACTTTGAAAACATTGCACGGCTTCTGTTCCAATTTACGGACACATTAGACCTAAAGACAGACTTATGGACGGATCTCGTTCGTACGTAACCCAGGGACTGCCTGTACTCAACCCTTGAGTGTTGGTTATCATGTTGCCTGAATCCAGTTACTGATTCCCAAATAGATTATGGGAGCTTTTTATTTGGATCTGATTAGTTGCTGAGGCCAAGAATGACTTCTCTGTGTGTTTGGCTTATTTTCTCTGTGTATGATGCTCCCTATCATGCAAAGATGTTTGTGGAAAAGGGAATGCCATGTCCAGTTTTTGTAACTTTATTCCATTCAAAGCACTGGTCAAAAGCAACGAAGACCACTTTCTTATGGTGTAGTATGTGAAAGTGTGGAGCTAAAAATAGATGTACTATCCAACTTTACCTGTGCACCTCTCTGCACAGTAGGGATCATCCTGCAGAGAGAAAAGAAGTAAGCCCAAGAGCCCATGAACTAAGCCACTTCTGTGGCAGTGGTTGGAACAGATAAGTAAGTCCTGAACAAAGGCAAAATTGTGATGGTATTAAAAATGTTTAAAAACCAACGTAGTAAAACAGACACTGTGCAGTTTTATACAGTTACTAAGTATGATGCCAATGTGTCTCCTCTACAGCCCCATTGTCTCCAGGAAAGGCTACCTACACTTCCTGGAGCCCCACACAAATGGCTGGGTGAAGCGCTATGTGGTGGTGAGACGCCCCTACGTCTACATCTACAACAGTGACAAGGACTCTGTAGAGAGGGCAGTCCTCAATCTCTCATCAGCTCAGGTGGAATACAGTGAGGACCAGCAGGCAATGCTGAAAGTAAGAACAAGTTCATGGGTTGGGCACAATGAGAAAGCCCCCAGCCAGAGGTGATGGTTCGCTTGTTGGAGACTGTGCTGTAAGGGGAAGAAGAGTCCACGGCAGAGACTAAAAGCCAGAAAGAGCGTGAAGTACAGAGAAAGGAATGACAACAGAGCAGGAGAATCTAAGTGGCTTGACCAGAGCTATTTCTGAACAGGCTACATCCAGCCTATCTATTGATTTACCATGGCTTTGCTCAAGAGGATACTGCACCTGAGGGTTTCAGACTCCAGCTTCTTGAGTGCACAATGCTCCAACTAATTAGTGTAGACTCTTCTTGCTAAATACGCTTGGAAGCCATGCTTGATACATGTGAAATGCTACATTTTGCAGCAATTGCAGTTTGTGCCAGAGTCAACAATCTGATCTATCACAAACGGTTCAATGAACCTAAAACAGGCTTGACTTGTTCTTCATAATCTTAAGTGAGTTCACAGGACACCCTTTCCAGTGCTTCCCCTTAGAGTCCACAGACCCTCCTCCCTTTTCCCAGAGCACTTACTGGTATTGCTGTCACGCAGTCCTGAGCAAGACCTACAAGGAGGAGGGATGTAAGAACTTCCAGATCCTCCCTCTCCTGCCCCAAGAGTATTTTAAGTGTAAGGAGAAACTGGGTCTAAGACAGAAACCGGGTGATCAGAGTGATTCTGTAGTTAGACAGTATATGCATACTCTAGAAGTGATAGCAGTCAACACCTTGAGGAATGAAGACTCCAGGATGAGGACAGAGGACCACTCCTGTTCTGGTTCTGGTTTAAAAAGACTTCTACCTTTGCAAAATGACATGTGCTATATGTGCGCACAAATATTTACATGTCTGGAAACAGAGTGTGTTACCGTGTGAGTTGCTGAGGGGGCATTACCACATTGCCAAACAAATGTTCTGGAGTCATCCAATTTAGTCTTTGATATTTGCACTCATTACATTCTACTGCATGCCCCTCTGCATCCTCGTCCTCTATTACTGGGTCTCACACACACTTTTTTCTGTTTTAGACCCCCAACACATTTGCTGTATGCACTGAGCACCGTGGGATCCTGCTGCAGGCGAGCAACGACAAAGATATGCATGACTGGTTGTATGCATTTAACCCTCTCCTTGCTGGATCAATAAGGTAACTGAATATCTTAATAGCCAACTCTCTGGAACGAGAGCAACATTCAATGCTTCTATATCAATACAGCTCTGACTTCCATGGTCCAAATGACAGTTACGGCTGCTGGCTTAGTTCAGAAGCCGTGTGTGTGTGTGTGTGTGTCTGTCTGAAGACAGACTAGGAGTCTGAAGAGTAGTTCCTCCTCAACCTTGTATCTTTTCTCCATCCTTTCACTTTTCTTCTTTCTTGGCTTCTCCAACAGATCCAAACTGTCTAGACGGAGAACAGCCCAGACAAGAATTTAGCTAAGAAGAGCTGCCTGCCACATCAAAGCAAATTAATGGGTGCTGTTTGAGGGTCCCCATCTTAAATTTGGATCTCTCCTGTCATTCATCTCCCCAGATGCCTGCGCCACAGAGTGGATCCATCTCAAGTTACAGCTTCCTTGGCCAAACTCATTTTTGTTGTAACTTTAGAAGCCTGGTGCACCCTGGAATTCTTGTGCAAATGTGATCTTCCACCCATCCCTTTACTGGGTGGCATATGACCACTAACAATGCAAGAGCTTTTTTTTTTTTAATTTACTTTTTAAAGCAATTGTTCAATTTAAAGAGACAGGAATTTGCAAAAGCGTGAAAGTTAGAAATCATGTTACTTAAAAAGGAGATACAAGTGATAGGATTGTGTGCTGATAATACATAACTTATTGACAATTTTAAAAATTACTTGATAGAGCAAGAAAGAGTAGTTTGAGATTATATTTATAAAGTATTTATTTCTATTTACTTCACTGAAAAATGTACATTCTGTTTATCATGTGGTGTTCTTTTTCCACACACCTGTGCACATACATGATGCTGCATCTCATGTCTGGTAAAGGAAAAGATGTGGAAGTGAGCCAGTGGGGTGATGGGAGAGGGCCCCATCAGCCATTTTGTGAGGGTACCTTTGTTTTCTTTCAAACACTACCCTTGCTGTCTGGCTGCAGCTGGGGATGCTCATTTTGAGCAGAATAATGATTGGTGCAGAAAGGGTTAAGCAATGCCCATCCCGCATCCCCAGCATTCCTTTGCTCCCAGGAGCAGCCTCCCCAGGCTACTTTTCATATTTAAAAAAAGAAGAAGAAGAAGAAGCCCATGGGGGAATGTAACATTCATATGCATGTAACATTGAGATTGACCTTCAGTCTTAAATCAATAGGGAGGTATGTTCCCAGCTGGGGTGGTGGGTTGCTTAATCCCTTTCCCCTCCAGCTATTATTCATGGCAAAGGAGGAAGAAATCAGATTGCTTTTTGCCAATCATGTCACAGGTAGTAAGTATTCAATAGGCCCCTGTGACACACAACCATATTCCACAAAGCAATTGGAATAGTAATGGTTGCACTATCTGAGAGAAGCATTGCATTTTCCAAGGTACAAAGTATGAATAGTCCCAGTGCTTAGGAAAATACAATATTTGCACAACAGAAGTGCGACCTCAAGGCAAGATGCAACAAATGAGAAACTACTGTATATTTGTTGCACTTAAAATTGATTGTCTGGAAAGACACTTTGTAATTTTCATTTATGAGAAAAGTAGGTTTGAAATAGATTATGGGGGTGTAGCAGGAATGATAGAACCATAGCCTAGAAATGGAAGGGTGTGATTTTTTTCACTGTTGTATTAGAGGATGCTTCTAAAAGTCCCCTTCCACGTCTGCACCTCACTCCTTTCTTTTTTCAGGAGCATTCAAATTCTAAGTAAAATGGCAGAGTCAGAGACATCGTAAAATTAATACACCCCATCACTAAATAGTTAAAGATGATCCTTCCATCAGGTTTTTAGAATAGCCTTAACTGCAAAGAAGTTGCTCAGAACTCTCCTTTTCAGATTTTAAAAATTGGGTATCTCTGTGATCCAACCTTCGGCAAAAAACACGAGGCTCTCCGCCCCTTTCTACATGTGTCCTTAGTGTATATCATTTCTCCTTGACAACGGAACTTAGTTTGCACAGCACGGTTTGATTGTTTCTCACTTTCCTACCTTTTCTGTTCTCTTTGGTTCCCTGTGTGATGCCCAGATGAGATACGTAGTTTATGCAGTGATTTTTGTCTGGAATTTCATTTTTCTTGTGATGTGGGGAGATACGGGCAAAAAGAATGTGAGAACCTCAGAAATTCTTCTCCATAGATTCAGTGGGCTGGCCAAAGTGCCCCAGATGTATTTAATCTACAGGTAGCCCAGCAAGAATGGTGGCCAGAATAACCATGGCAGGCTCTGTGGGAAAGGTTCTGAATCCATCCACCCTCACCCCCTGCACTCCATTCACTTGACTGGAAGACATAATGTAACTCACTAGTATTTTACTCCATTCTTTGCTGCCTGTTTCTTTCTGATTCACTCTCTTAAAATTGCAAGGCATTCCTTCTTTTCCCCAGAAAACTCCCATTCTTACAGCTCTAAAGGACAACAAAAAGTTGGAAGAGCTAGTTCTTCCCATACTGGTCCTAACCTATACACTGGTCCTGTGGTGTTAGGTGCTCCTTCAAGAATTATTCTTAAACCCATTTCTCCATTGTAATAAATTAAATACTAAGTCTGGCGATACTAAATGCTTGCCTATCCAGATATAATTTTTTCAAGATGTGCTTTTCAACTATATATGCATAAAGAACACTATTATGCAGCCCACTCAAGATGAATATGCAGGAAACTCTCATGTGATAGTTGTATTTATTTAACTTCATTCCCAAGGTTTAATTTCCCTGCCTGCAAAAAAGAAGAAACTATTTTTTTTAAAAAAAACAGCATTCGTTTTTGTAAAAAAAAAAACAGCCTAACTTTGATTCACTTTAACTTTCCAGCCTGAGGCTGCTTCCAGACAAGGTGTTTACAGTGGAATTGCTATGCTCCATTCACTCATCCTTAACAGGGGGTATATACAACTCACCATTGAGATTGGAAACAGATTCCAATTGCTGAGAGGGGGAAATCTCCCTCTCAGAAAAGCAGCCCAGCATCTTGCAATTGTCAAGGTCCACAGCCCTAGAAGGTTCTGGAGAGAGGGAGAAGGGAAACACTTATTTCTGAGCCTCTTACCTCTCAGACTGAGTGCAGCAGTAAGCCCCAGTCTTTGGAAATAACAAAGAAATTGCCAATTTGAACTGCCTTTTTCAGTTTCGGTTTTGGAGCCAGGTAGGAAGAAAGGTGCCATTCAAAACTGCCAAGCGCAGCAACGTGCAGTGGTAGAGGGAGGCAGCATTAAAAATTAGATCTCGCATCCCGTCTTTATAGACAGTGTTTTGTTTTTAAATAAGAACAGCAGTGCCACTCTGATCAAGAGCCTGCAGTTGTATTGTGGAAGAGAGGAGAAAGAAGAGGAGTTGTCGTCCGTTCTCCCTCTCTGTGCAGCTACGATACACTCCTCTGGGGTGGACAAAACATAACAAGATGTTGACACAGAAAAAGTGCTATGCCTCTAGGAAGCATCCTAAGTTTGGAAGCACCCTGAGTCTGAAGATCTAGACATCATCTCATGAAAAGCCATCCTTGATTCTCAATTACTAATCAGTGGTGATTCTTGCTCTCTTATCAGTGTCTGATCTACCACCCACCAAAATGATTGAGAAGAATTCCATTGACATCAGCGGGCAGTAGGTTAGGTGGGTTGAGCACAGCACTTTCATGAACATAATTTGGAGCCAGACAACAAATGGCTGCACTGAATCTTCGATTCTCTGAAATGTCCTGAGTGGTTGTCATGGTAAAGGGTTAAGTGTAAATCCACAGCTGCCTGGAGCCATCTTGAAGAAAACATTTGAACTTGTAAGCTCTTCTTCTTTTTCTTTTCTTTTCTTAAAGAACAAAGCTTACAGTGGAATCCAGTACATGTTTACTTGGAGGCAAATCTCACTGTATTCAATGGGTCTTACTACCAGGTAAATGTGACAGGACTGCAGGCTTAATATCACCATTCTGGTCCAGAGGAGTCTCCTCTTTGCTCCCCTGAGTATGGGAAGGCTTTCAGAGGCTGATGGAGTTCACTCAGTAGGAGCATTTGTGCCTCTTGAAAACCTACCGAAGTAGAGAGTTTCAGCTATTGGGCGGTATAGAAATGTAATAAATAAATATTGTAGGATCACCACATCAGGACTTAAATTTTTTAACTTACATCTCTTAGAGATTTCATTATCCACATCTGTCCACATCAAACAATCAAGGGAGACAAAAAGTGACTATTACCTGCATTGCAAATGAGGAAGAAGTGCTTGGAAGGGACTGCGTAATGTGGGAGGGATATGGGACATGGCTTAGGTCAGCCAACCTGAAGAGCATGTCCCAGATAGCATGAATTGTGGGTTGGAACCTGGTCTCTCTCTCTTCCATGTTTCTGGGGCCAGCAAACCTGCAGAAAACATGACTGTCTTGAGTTAGGGATCAAAGGCTTAACCCAAAGCTCTGGAAAATCAATGGGAATTTTTGAATCAGGACTTACCGTAAATCATAATGACTGAAAATTGGTGAACTGTGAACTCAATAAATTGACAGTAGCTTATTTAACATGTATGCAACAAGCTGCAGTCTCCTGCTAGTGTGGATACCCTGACAAGATTTCTTTAGTATTGTGGGGGAGAAGAATTAGAGATCTAATCTATTGCAATGTTACTTTAATAACCCTGCATATCATTGGCATCTGTACTGCTGAGATTACTGCTTCATTCATTGCCAAAATATCAAGCTACAGATACATTTGCCAACCAGACCTCAAACTACCCGAGAAGAGTCTCCACTGATTTATTGTAAATCTTTCTATTGAGATGTAAAGATTTTTAAGGTAAGCTTTGTAAATCATTTAGTTTCAGTAATATTTGGGCCTTTATCAAGGAGAAAACACTCAGTTTCTTTCTGAATTCATATTTTGGGAAGTCTAGTATATAAGGGAGCCTGTTAAATTGAGCATAAAATACCAACAGGGCAAACTTCCAACTGCTCAATTTCACAGTACCGTAGCATTATACCAATCCCAAGATGGAGGCCGGTGAGATAAAATATCATAGAAGAAAACTATGATTTCATTTTATGTCATGCTTGTATGCTTTCATAGATTATATTGATTGGAAACTTATTTTCAGTAACAGCAAGTGGCACAGTCCTTTTGTTTATATACAACTCTTTCCCATTCCAATAAATTAATAGGGAATAACTAAGAATTTACCCAGTAGAACAGATGTTCTCTATATCACCCTCCACTAGAAGGATGGTAGATCTTATCCCAGCATGAAATCTTGAAAATTATCACAGAGCAACAGGCAAGCAGAGAAACAAGTGAAAGAAGCACAATTAGCTAAGAACTGTGGAACTAGGAGACGGCTTACCTCTATGGTAACACGCAACTGCGACAACACAAGACGTTTAACTGTTTAATATGCTCTTACTGTCTCTCTGTCGTGTATTGAATGATCTGTATGAAGGATCTCTATCATTCATGAGCTATGACTCAATATCAAGATCTTACTGTATAATAACAGGTTGTGGTTACTTTTTAATTTTTTATTAATCTTATTTTGCCTGTGCTTCCATGATCTAGTTTGTCCACATCAGTTCTTCCTGTGACATCATCCCCAAGTGCTGGGAGACCATTTCTCTTGCTTTGTATATATGTGATTGCTGTGGGCACACCCTTTACCACTGTACAAATAACAATACTGAAGTAACAAGTCTAGTTTTCTTGATGTCTTAAATTATGAGTGTTGGAAATTAGGGTCTTAAAACTGTTTGTGTACACTTAAGGCATTGTTCAGTTAAAGAAATAAATGTGGCATTTATGCAAATATTGGACAGTTGTGTCTTGAACTTTTTGCTTGTTCTCTTAATCAAATGTTTTGTTAATTAAAACAAAACATTCTTTCAAAGTATCTTTTGAATCTAGAAATAAACCTGGAAAGTATGTTTCCCAACCCATAAGAGCCAGCTTTCTTTAAAGTTATAAAATTATTTTTAAAAATTGTGTGTGTGTGTGTATATATATATATATATATATATATATATATAAATCAGAGATGGCCTACTAGTGCCTACAGCCTGCAAACAACACACCAAGGGTTTCTCTACATGGGGGGGACGGGACCACTTTACTGGGGCTTCTTCCATTTTCATTGCGATATGAAAAGTATGCCCTTTACACAGGGTTTTTCCCTGGGGTTTGTATTTCTCTGCCTTTTAATATATTCTATTAACCAACCGCAAGGTGGCGCTTTGGTATAGCTGCAGTATAGCAGAATTGCAACTTGTGAAGGACTGCCAACCGGTCCTTTTCTCAAGACCAGAGATCAAAGGTGCAAAACTGCCAGCCTTAGCTCTGCCGTCTTGACACTGATTCTCTCACTGGATTTAGCACTGAACCACAGAGGAACCACACACACACACCGTGTGGGGTAAAACCAGGAAAGTTTATTTAAGGTAAACAGATTACAACAAAAGGTGGGAAATGAGGGAAGGAGAAAAGGTGGGGGAGACACTTTGGTATACACAGTAGAGCTACAAAATAACAAAGCTAGTTTCTTTACTATATAACTACCCAGGCACTTACTCTCTGTGTCTGGGGGTTGGTCCTCTTCAGGGCTTGCCTCAGCAACAGCCCTACCCCGCACTTCTTCACGTGCAGACAACAACAACCCAACCCAGAAGCCCCAGCAGCAGTATAGATTCTTTCCCCCACCCCTCCTTTTGATAGCCCAGGTGTCTTTAGCCAATCAGGATGAGCTTCATCTGGGCCAGGCAGGGTAGGGGTGGCTCTTTGCCACATTTGCATGCAAATAGCTGTGGCACCGGCCATCAAAGACAGACTCTGCGGTGTCAGGAGCCATCAGAGAAACTATGTACATTTTGCTTTTCCCAGCCCCCAGCTGGGATTATATTCATTTACGCATGTGGAGGTGTGTGTGTGTGTGTGTGTGTGGTGTGCAGGAAACTCTGATGCTTTTTCTCCACACAACTACTGGAGGCTTTCATTCCAGTTTGTTCCAGTTTGAAATTTAATAGCTGACTTTCCTCGCTCTAAAAATCTGCAAAACTGGCTGGAAAATAAGGGAGAGGCTCTGGAGGATGATGACATCATGAAAAGGCCTCGCAAACTTCTGTGAGTGTGGGATCATGTGTGCACAATAAATGTCTCGTGTAGAGAAGCCCCCAGTGCACAAACGGATTTTACCATGCCCAAGGCAGCCCTATAAAATTTAATCCAGGTGTGCACATTTTTAACCACAAATTGTTTTCAAACGTTATGAGAGCGAAATTCCACACGTGTTATTTTAAAGATCTCCAACGATCTCCAACATGGCTTACAATAGAATAACCCAGTACAAGTGTAAATTACAAAGCAGCAAAGACAACTAAAATCACCATCAGGCCAACATTCTCATAACAAGCAACACAATTATACTTTGTTAGAAACTTGAGCAAAATTTTTACCTGGCACTTATAAGAAAGTAATGTGGTCACTAGGCAAACATGTTTGGAGAGCGTGTTCCACATTCAAGGTGCCATCACAGAAGAGGCCCTATGCCTGGTGGACACTAGACACACACCTAAACTTCTGAAGATGGGAGCACCCAGAGCAGGATCTTAGCTGAAAATCTTAATATTTGGGCAGAAGGGAGAAGGCATTAAGTAGTCCCAGACTACTGTTAATGTTAGTTGTCAATGTTAGCTGTAACAGAAAGATAGCTGCCAAGACAGAGAAAATGATCGACATTTTCCAGTATTGCCCTGCCAAGCTGGATAGATGGCATCACCAAAGGGTTAACTTGCACTTGCTGATGAAGCACTTTGGTTTTTTTGATAAGTGAGAGACCAAGTTTTTCGTATGCTTCTGCAAAAGCATTTAGGATAGTTTGGAGATCATTCTCTGAATGTGCGGAGACCACATTATCATCAGCATACTGAAGTTCCACCACTTCATGACTACAACATCTTCATGACTACAACACCTTGGAGTACCTTCAGTTATCTGCACATCTTCTTAGGTGAGGAATTTAAAATATATCTTTTGCTATATTCTTGGTTGTATTTTTAATAGTGGGTATTCAATTTCTGTTAGAGGACTTGTGGAGAAAGCCAACCTAAGCCCCCTGCCTGACACACACACACTCACCAAGGAGGGGGGAAGGAGACCCGGGGGGGGGGGGAGACAGCCAGTCTCCACAGATGACAAAGGGGACAAACAACATCTGCATAGAATCACCCCAGGGGGAAGGCCGGAAGCATCACCAGGTTTGTCAATGCTCTCGCATATCAGCCCCATCTATTTTTATTTATTTATTATTAATATTGATATAAGACTTGAATACCTCTCCAGAGCAGACAGGTTTGTCAATGCTCTCGCATATCAGCCCCATCTACATAAGACTTGAATACCTCTCCAGGAGCAGACAGGTTTGTCAATGCTCTCGCATATCAGCCCCATCTACATAAGACTTGAATACCTCTCCAGAGCAGACACTTTGGCACCCCTAGGAAATGGCCACTCAAGACCATAGGATGGGACCATTAAACAAGTGGCTTCAAAGGGACCCCATCCCACGTGGGGAGGGCGTCACCCCACCTTACCCAAAAGGCCGCCCCTCAGGGAGGGTGTCAACCCACCTGATCACGGAGGGAAGGGCTACCTGAAACACCAAGGTATAAAACACCCTGCGCAAGGGAACTGGTGGTTGTTCAGCAATCTTGCCCATGCCTGGGGTAAGGGAACGAAGGATCAGCAACCCCGGGTAGCAGCACCCGGCGCGCTCCAGCTAGCTGGAATCACTGGCCGCTTGGGTTGACCGGACCCCCGGGAAACCAAGCTGAAATCACTCACAAGCTGCTTGGGTAGACCGGGGCCCCGCCGGGAACCCAGTTGGCCGCTTGGGTAGACCGGGCCTCCGCTGGGAACCCAGCTAACCGTGTGCAGTTGACCGGGCCTCTGCCGGGGCCCGAGCTGAACTAACTAGCTGAGAGCCCTGAACTCACGGTGTCCTTGAGACTTCTTGCTTGTTACTTTGTACCGTACTGATAAGGTGTATTGCTGGCGTGGGTCTGGGTTTGGAAAGGTAATTTTGTAAATAAACCTGTTTTCTAAAAGATACTTTTGTGGCTATAAGTTATCCCTTCGTTCTGGGCTAAGGGTGAGGCGCTGGGGACCTCGGAGAAGGCCTGCCCCAGGACTCGCTACCCCCTTAGCATTGAACCCGCGCAGAAGACCAGGTTGTCGGTCTTCCACTGACTGAAAGCAGAGAGAGAACAGCATACAAAGTTACACGTTTATGCAGAAGGCACTTAAACATTTATGTATGGTAAAAAGGCATTTGGCATTCTTAAAGAACTTGCTCTTATTGTTCTTTAGAGTGATTAAACTATAACTTCTAACATGTTTAAAGCAGCAAAGCAAACTTGCATAGTTGTAGCTGGTTCTTTTACTACAAACGTCTAAAAGGCGGACAGCCAAAAGGCTGCTTTATTAAGCCCAAGAGTCAGTGTCTTGTTATCTCGTCAGGCCCAGCAGAACCTCAACAGTGACTCTGTTGTGCTGAGTTTGGACTTATTGTACTTTTCTTCCTTTTGAAAAATTTCCACATGGCTGCAGCTGTCTAAATTAACCCTATGGCTGCATCCAGGCTCATTCTTTTTGTTTGTTTATTTCATACACTTAGTATAATTCAGCCAAATCTTGATCTTGAAGCTCCTGTGGGGAGTCTCATGGACCAGGCTTTGCTTTTAAACAACAGTTTTACAAATTTGTATGGTGTATTTCTTAGGGGTTTTCCCCTCTGACTAAACCAGAAAACCTCAGTTGATCAGGCTGGACTTTTACAGGATCTTATAGGGCTGGAGATAAGAAAGACACCAAGTTTAAGGGACTTTATGGATTAAATGGATTAAACTGAAACCTAAAAGAAAACAATATTTGTTTCTCATGTTACAACTCTTAAGACACATTGTGGCAGGGTTGGGGACAATATTGGTTCTTGGAATTACATAATTATTGACTGCTTGAAGGTCTTATACTAGCTGATATTGGGGGGGTTTACTGGCTGCTGTCTTCTTTTTGACTGGCAGCAGTGGGGTATTACAAGGTGAAACACATGGGCGAAGGATGCCCTGTTGCAAAAATGAATCAATGATTATTATTATTTTTAAATGCAGGATTCTGCCTCGGCAGTCATTGTTGGATGTTTTGGGGTGCCAAATTGGGCTTGACCCGGATTTGAACTGGAGTGGCTGAGAGAAGTAGTCCCACATCCTGAGAAGTCTCTGCCCAAGTCGAAGCTGGGACTTGTGCCAGGATGTTTGGCAGAGGCTTATCAGGGCCTTTAGATAATTTCATAGCAAAACACATGAGTGAAGTTGGCGGAATAGAAACCTCAAGGCCTTGCAGCGAGCAGTAAATTGTGGCACGGAAACTTGCTAGGAGGTCTCTCTGCCTAGCAAACTGACAGGACAATTTTTCAGTAAAAGAAAGGGGTGAGTGGTTTCAGCGCTGCCCAGGCGCACCGGGACTGGGTGGTGGCTTTCTGGTGCAACTGAGGGAACCTTAGCCACCCCCACAATTTTCACGCCACGTCTGGAGGCAGGTCCGGAGGCAGGTAAAAAAAAGTTTGTTTAGAGTGCTTTTGCTGGCGCCAGTATCTATGAGGCAGTCGACTTTTTGGCCATTTACATCTAGGGTTAAGCCGCGGAAGGCTCTTCCTCCTCTCCACCCACCATTTCCTCTGCCGCGCCCCCTTGGGCCGCCTCCCCGCCCCTTCCTCTTTGCCCCCCTGTGCTTGTGTGAGTGCAGCGTCGAGCATGCTGGCCTCAGCCTCTTTCTCTTGCCTTTCCCTCTCTACCCTGATAGACGTGTCTGGCCACGGTCAGGATCTGGGCAATGGGATTGCCTTGCCAACCGGGCTGATGTCTGGTGAAGTATCCCTTTATGTCTGGTGCAGCCTGATGTACAAAGATACTGACTACGAGGGACCGGTTTCTTTCTGCCTCAGGGTTAATTTCCCCCCACATCTGACGTGCCTTTTGCAGGCGGGCCATAAAATCAGTTGGCTTTTCATTTTTCTCTTGATACACATTCTTAACCTTAGACCAGTTTACAGTTTGTTGTCCCATCTCTTCAAGGACCTGAAGGGCTCGGGTTCTGAAATTTGTCATGATGGTGACATGGTCTGGGAGGGAAGGGGTTAGATTGGCGAGGCCTGGCGCTTGGTACTTGTCCACAAGTTGCTCACCTTGGCCAATTGGTGTGGCCTGGAGAGAAGCAGTGAAGCAATTTGTGAAATCTTGGTATTGAGGTGGTTTTAAAAGAGCCAAAGCCAGCTGGTCTAAATCAGCTGGGATTGGCTGGTAGGTGTTTAGGATGACTCTGATCTGAGTCATAAAAGCAGTGCTTTTGGTCTTGGAGAACAAAGCGAAGGTCTCTTAAAATCTTTGGGTCAAAAGACCCAGTCTCGGGCCAGGTGGGTGACAAAACTGGCCATTTACATTAACACAATTTAATGAGTTGACTTTTGTACAAGCCACCAGTTCCTGTGAGGTGACCGTCATCCCATTCTTTACACATGACATCAAGGGGTGACCCCTCTGGGATACGAGAACCACTGCCCATGGCCTCTGTGTAAGTGGTTGTCTCCTCTCTGCCAAGGGACACCACGTCACTTCTCTCTGCCGAGAGTGACTGAGCACCTTCTCTGTCCAAGGTGCCTGAAACGTGTGGTTGTCTCCTCTCTGCCGAGGGACACCACGTCACAAAAGGGTCAGCCACGGGAGTCTTACCTTGTCTTCAAGGAGCCTGTCCTTTGGCAATCAGTGTCCGGACCCGAGGGGATCAAGGGAGAGGTTTCAGCGGAGGTTAAAGACCCCTAGCCGGCGTCGGGGAACGCGGTCCAGTCCCCCCAAGGGGCCGGCCCGATCGGTCGGATGACGCTCCTGGCTGCTCGCCAATTGTTGTAAGCTCGGACACTAACAGTGGTCCTTGTTATCTAGGTTTGGTCCAACCGCACTTCGGCAGCCAGAGAAGACAGCTTCCGGATATCGGCGCCATTTCGAAATGTTTATGGCGCAGTTTAATATTTCTACAACAGTTGTAACTGCCAGCACATGAAACAGTAAACTAAATGTCTTTGCTACAGAGCACAGAGATGATTCCCCGTGCACATGAGATATTCACTAAGCGTGGATCACCTGTTGGGAACTGAGGATGAAGGTGCATCTGGACTTAACATATTGAGACACACACATCTGATCAGCATCACCTGAACTGACAGCACTGGCTGGATTGCAATCCCACATTGTTCTCACTGAATTGGGGCAAATGAGTAATGGTTTTATCAATATGTACTCTGATAGTCATGATCTGCCTAACTATACTTAAGCCTGGAAGAATAATCAGCCCTAGTCAGGGAGGTACATGTTTCAATTTCCAGGCGTGGAGGGGGAAACTGGGAAAAGGTGGGTGTGGGGCAGTCTTTTTAAAACATTCAGACGAGCTAATAGTCCAGGCAGAAGCAGACATAGAATAATCAATGGGGAAATAAATTTGAGTAGGATAAGAAAGTAATAGACCAATATAAAGCTCTTACTTTAAGGCTGCAATGTTATGCATGCTTACACATGTTGATAGCATTCATCCGCACCGAACATATTTCTTCTAATTGGTGTTCTCTGGATGAACATTTAAGATCCATCTCCCAAGAGATCTGTTCATGTCTATGTAGAAGAGCCATGGCTTGCCCCATGCCCCATGTCTGACTGTAGAAAGATCCTTGTTCTACAAAGGCATAAGAATGACCTGTCTGATGTACAGGATGAAATGGGTATAGTAAGGTCTATTTTAGTCAGCTTGGTCAACTCTGGTGGTAGCTGATGCAGATCATGTTTCTTAGTCAGCAGTTCAACTGAATCCCAAAGAGTGGAAAACTTCACTTTCCGCTCCCTTGCAATATCCAGCAGCGTATCACAAAGCTGTGCTCGAGTGCCATCAAAGTCAGTTTTGTAAAAGTCTAAAATAGTGTTCTCCAACCCTGGGTCCCCAGATGTTTTTGGCCTACAACTCCCAGCATGCCCCAGCCAGCTATGCTGGGAGTTGTAGGCCAAAAACATCTGGGGACCCAAGGTTGGAGAACACTGATCTAAAAAGTATGTGCCATCATCCTCTCCTATGGCAAACGTTTTAATTTTGTTCATGTGCTGGCACACATTTGAGGAAAAGCAATTGTGTTAACTGCTACTGATGTTATCAATCATTTCATGAAGAATGAAATTCTGCATGAAATAATTGGTAACATCAATGATTTATGAATTTCTTGTAGAATTCTTTAGATTTAAACTGGTGCGGCTCACATCCAGCATCTATGCGCTGCTGAGGCTTTCTGCACCCAGGAAAAGAGGGACTCTTCCTTCTTGTTAGCGAAGTTTCCAGTCAAGGAAGAAGTAGTGGAGCTTCCCCCTGCAGTCAGGTTTCTACTTGAGGATGAAGTAGGTGGAAGAACATAAGAAGGGTCATGCTGGATCAGACCAAGGTCCATCTAGTCCAGCATTCTGCTCACACAGTAGCCAACCAGCTGCCTATGGGAAACCCACAAGTAGGACATGAGTGCAATAGCACCCTCCCTTTCCCTCTCTCTTTTTCTTTGTGGTTGAGTGCACTGCAGAGGAAAGCATCAGCCTGCAGCTGCCCACCATCCTCATTTCCTAAGAATGTCTCTGAGCCCCATGTGTGGGCCAGATGTGGACCCTCCAGATGTTTTGGACTACAATTCCCATCAGCTCTAGCCAACATAGCCAATGGTGAGGGATGATGAGAGTTGTAGGTTAAACTCAAAACATCTGGGGCCCCCACAAGTTGCCCACCCCTGGTAGACCATCACAAAACAAACATTTAACAAAAGACATTAGATATCAATAGAAAGATAACGTATTTACATAAAGTTAACACGAATCCGGGTTTGAGGGCATCACGTTGGGGAAGGCTGAGCAAGCTCTTCCAGGCTGCAGTTCTCCAAAGATCCAGCTGTGGTACTTTTTTCCAGCCCCACTGCTAGAGATCTTTCTTTAAAACTGGACTGGAGATGGCAGGGATTGGGCCTAGGACCTTCTGCTTCAAAAGCACATGCTCTACCACTGAGCTATGGGCCATCTTGTTAATATTTAAAAAATAAAAAAATCACAAGTGGTGCTGCTGCCAGAACAAGATGGCAACGCCTGCAGCCAGTGGCATCTCTGGACAGACATGGTGACCAGATACAACAGGTGGTCTTTTTTTCTTTAACCATTACTAAAGGGGTTGCCCCTTTGGGGGAGCTGCTTCAGGGGGATGCAAAGGCCGCCCCAATATTTTGTCTGTTTGAACTGCTCAGTGCCCGGGGGGGGGGGGATTGCATTTTCCCCTTCCTAGGGCCTGAGGATGTGCCTTAGAGGGAAGATGGGCCAAGTGGGGGGATCCATGGAGGGGCCAATCAGTGTGCTGACAGGTACAGGGAGATATGGTGTTGGGAGGAGGGCTAGCCAGGTAAGGGGAATGCGGCCCAGACACTTAATGGCTGTGCCATGTTCCGGTCCTCCTCGCACCCACAGGTTTGGTGGTTGCCCTATCAGCCTGCCTCCAGGTCTCCGGATGCTGCTTTTAAATGCCAGATTGGTCCATGATTAATAGTGGATGAGGCGGCTGATCTGGCATGCATTACCGAGAGACCTGGGTAAGTGAACAGGGAGGAGTTAGTCTCTCACAGTTGTGCCCACTGGGATACTTGGTTCAGCATCAGGGTAGACCTGAGGGAGGGGGGGGGGTTTGCCATGGTCTAGGACAGTGATGGCAAACCTTTTTGAGCCCGAGTGCCCAAACTGCAACACAAAACCAACTTATTTATTTCAAAGTGCCAACACTGCAATTAAACCTGAATACCGAGGTCTTAGTTTTAGAAAAACAACTCATACAGTTGTCCGAACTAATTAACATATTTTGTCTTAAAAGAAAAACACAATAACAGAGCTTTCAATGATACAAACAGTTTTTTGTTGGGGGAAAAAATCAACTCAAAAAATTATTATAGTACTACATTGTACACATAGCCTGAAGGGAATTTATACAAACTTTTTAAATAATTAGGCACATGTATTTTTGGATAAGGGATTCTCAACTTGTAATATGATTATATGCCAGACTGAAATTGTATGGGGCAAGCTTTACCCCGGGTCCTTTCCCTGCTTCTACAGGTGTCGGATTAGTAAAAGTAAAAGTCAACCTGTACTAGGATGAGCAAGATAAACAAGAAAACTAAACGTGCTTAACACATTTTAAACACTTGGACTGCAAACACTGTATTAGGTAAAAGTTTGCATTGGGCATACTTTTGCACAATTAATGTGATTTTTGCTATTGCATGCATGCTGATAATTTGTCAAACCTTGGCTCATACTCCGTTAGTTTGAGAGCAACACATGCAGCACTCAGGTCAACTGTTAGGGCTTTACATCCAAGCCATGCTCTGTGCATCATTCTTCAAAATCTTTTAAATGTGATAACAATGTAGAAAAGAATTCTGTAACAGGAATTCTAGAATAAAATCATTCTGTTCCACACTGTGAGAAAGTACAAGATCATTAGTGTTTTGCAGAAGGGGACAGTCTTTTCACGATCTGGTGACCAATGGATCGAGTGCCCACAGAGAGGGCCCTGTGTGCCAGCTGTGGCACCCGTGCCATAGGTTCGCCATCACTGGTCTAGGAATTCCATCTCTCTCTCCAGGCTCCCTGTCCATCTGACTACTGGTCTGGAGTGTTTGCATCTCGCGTTGGGCCAGCGGGACAGACTAGGGATTCTGTTGGTGTATCACCCACACTGCTGCTCAACAGACTCCCTATCTGAGCTGACAGAGGTGGTCTCGGTTGCAATGCTGAGGTCCCCCAGGCTGTTGGTCCTGGGAGACGTTAACATCCATGCTGAGGGCGCCTTATCTGGGGCAGTTCAGGATTTCATG
The DNA here is from genome assembly GCA_021292165.1 of Shinisaurus crocodilurus. Classification (NCBI taxonomy): domain Eukaryota; kingdom Metazoa; phylum Chordata; class Lepidosauria; order Squamata; family Shinisauridae; genus Shinisaurus; species Shinisaurus crocodilurus. Next base: position 60,591,130 of record CM037878.1, read on the forward strand.
GACTCCATGACAACCATGGGTCTGTCCCAACAAGTCATCGGCCCAACTCATTTAGCAGGGCACACTCTACATGTTATTTTCAGCCGGATATGGGGACAGTGATCTGAAGGTGGGGGACTTTGAATCAGCCCCTTTGTCATGGTCAGTTCACTGCCTGCTGAGATTTAGACTAATGGTGACTTTTCCCCTCTGCAAGGGTGGGAGACCTATTAAGATGGTCTGCCCGCAGAAGCTAATGGACGCAGATGGTTTTGGGGGGTTTCCGGCTGATATGGCTGGCAGTCCTGTGCAATCCCTGGTCGACCTCTGGAATACAGAGAGGACCCAGCAGGTTGACACGATCGCTCCTGACTGAGCACCCTCTCTGTAGTAGAGCTTGTACAGCTCCGTAGAACACCCCGGAGCTGAGAGCAATGAAACAAAACAGGAGACGGTTTGAGAGCAGATAGAGAAAAACTCTTTGAGCCCTGGTCAGGTATATTTAGGGACCGTGAAGGTGGCAAAGAAACATCTCCCTGCCTCTATTCAATCTTTTATTTACCACCCAGCAGAGCTTTTTAGGGTCATCCAGGGCCTATTATATGCTGGCTCCAAGGACATCCTGGACCCCTCTGAGGCCTGCTGCAATGTATTTGCTAGGCACTCCCAGGAAAAAATCTCTTGCATCTGCTGGGACTTAGGCTCCAATGTTATAATAGTAGAATCAGGCGAGGTACACAAAGCACAGCCTGGTCAAATTTTCTTGGATGAGTTTCAGTTGGTACAGCTCAAGGATGTTGACAAGGTGCCTGGACAGGTTTGTGCAGTGCAACCACATCTGTACTAGATCCTTGCCCCTCTTGGCTAATAAAAACCAGCAGGGAGGGAACAGCCGGCTGGGTCAGGGAGGTGATCAATGCCTCCTTGCGAGAGGGAGTGGTCCCAGGCTGCTTGAAAGAAACGGTGGTGAGGTGACTCCTGAGGAAACCCTCCCTGGACCTGGAAGATCTAAATAACTTTAGGCCGGTAGCAAATGATCCTTTCCTGGGCAAGGTCCTTGAGCAGGTGGTGGCCAACCAGCTCCAGGCACTCTTGGATGAGACTGATTATCTGGATCCATTTCAGTCAGGATTCAGGCCTGGTTTTGGCACAGAAACAGCTTTAGTCGCCCTGTACGATGACCTATTTCGGGAGAGAGACAGGGGGAGTGGGACCCTGTTGATACTCCTGGCTCTCTGGGCGGCTTTCAATACCATTGACCATAGTATCCTTCTGGGGCAGCTGTCTGAGTTGGGAGTGGGGTTACTGCATTGCAGTGGTTCCGTTCCTATTTGGATGGCCGGCTCCAGAAGGTAGTGCTTGAGGAATGCTGCTCGGCAACATGGCCTCGCCAGTACAGAGTTCCTCAGGGGTCAGTCTTATCCCCCATGCTATTCAACATCTACATGAAACCGCTGAGTGGGATCATCCAGTTTTGGGGGGTGTTGCCATCAGTGGCCCAGCTACACCCCTATAGGACAGGGATAGCTTGGTTTCAGTAATCTATGCTCTGGTAATCTCTAAGCTAGACTACTGCAATGCACTCTATGTGGGGCTGCCCTTGAAGACTGTTCAGAAGCTGCAGCATGTGCAAAATGCAACAGCCAGACTAATAACCAGGACCAGAAGGTCCGAATATACACAAATTCTGGCCCGCTTGCATTGGTTGCCTATATGCTTCTGAGCCCAATTCAAGGTGCTGGTCTTAAGTTATAAAGCCCTACACGGCTTGGGACCCCAATACTTGACGGAACACCTCCTTCAACCACCATCTATTTGGACACTAAGCTCAACATCTGTGGCCTTCCTCCGACTGCCACCTCCAAGGGAGGCTCAGTCGGTGGCAACAAGAAGGGCCTTTCCTGTGGTAGCCCCCCCAATCATGGAACAAGGTCCCCACTGATGTGCCTGGCACCAACTCTACTAGGTTTATGGTGCCAGGTCAATACTGTCCTTTATACCAAGGCATTTAACAGCTCTCAATAGCACATAGGGGGGCAGTTATGCCAACTTCTTAATAGATCTAGTTCTTATTACTTGTTCTTAGTTATCTAAGTCATTTTTAAATTTGGTTTTTAAATTTTAGTAGTGAAATTTTTATGATGTTTTTATTGTTTGTATTTTATATTGTATTTTTATGAATTGTTGTGGAGGAAGGGGGGGCTGGCTGGCCTGCCACACCCCCACCCTTTCCTACTCCAAAGGAACCAAGACCCCCAGAGATCTCAAGGTACCAGATTGCCAGCCTCAGCTGTCTGCAATCCTACTTGGATCTCTGTTGAGGGACTCGCCTTTAATTCTCTAACCTGGATTTAGTTACTGAAGCCACAGAGCAATCCACAAACACCATGTGGGGTAAAACCAAGACAAGGTTTATTCTGGTAGCATTTTACAACAAGATTAGGGAAATGAGAGAAGCACACAAAATAAAGAGAGAGACACTTTAGTACACAGTAAAGCTGCAAAACAATAAAACCTGATTCCTTAATATCTCTCAGGCACACACCTGTTACCTGAGGGTGTTCTCTTCAAGGGTTAAATCCAGCACAGCCTCGCTGCCCGAGGGAGATTACCACACCTACCCTAAGGTCCGAGATGGGTAAAACTCCCACAAGACTTGCCTTTACTAGAGCCCTCAATCCAGCTAATTTCACCAGGAGCTGCCTGGGGTCCTTGGCTTACCGCCATTACCACAGCCGGGTAGAACAAAGACCAAAACCCACACTTTGGGAAATATACCTTTTCCCCCCCTCCCCCCCTCTGCTGCCTCTTAGCCAATCACCATGCACCTCACCTGGCCAGGCAGGGGGAAGGGAACTCATGACTCGTGGCTTGAACTATTTACATATGAAAGCCCTAGGCCAGCTTCTCTAGGCGCCGAGGCTTTCGTTTCCTCCCAGCCCCCTCAACTGGCCCCACTTGGCTTACACATGAGGAGGTGTGTGTGTGTGTGTGCGTGCGCGCGCATGCAGGAACCCCCAAGGGCCCCTTTCTCCACACGCTAACTATGCACACCCCACCCCAGCCGGTTCACACGAGGTGTGTGTGTGTGTGTGTGTGTGTGTGTGTACCCCCCCCAAAGGCTCTTTTCTTCACAGCTGTAAATCACCCAGAGAGCCTCCAATATTGGGCGAAATAGAAATGAAATAAATAATAGTAGCTAGCATAACTAGCACAAAGGGGTGGGGGAGGGGGGAAGGGGGAAGGCAAGTGCCCCTGACCCACCCCACCGCTGGATCCCATATTATAACCAATCAGCCAGAGGAAGTAGGTGTTGTTCTTAACTAGTTCTCAGTTCCTCCCAAGAAGCATAACACTCAGACTGCAGCTACTAGCTCTTTCATATTGTTAGAGACCACTGTGGCTACTTTGAAGGAAAGGCACTTTTTCATGTTCAAATTATAACCATTATAATTTGAATCATAATATAATGATTTTCATTATATCATTCTGATATATCCTATCACAGAATCAGATATATCATTTATATCTAATATATCTAATAAATATGTGATATATATCATAATATAATGACATAATATATACAATAAAAATTATAAACTGGCAATCAAAACCTTAAAATTGGCTGCAATTCAAAGCACACTTATTTAAAATTGGCCTCCATCACAAGAACAAAAATTATTTCAAAGTAAATACGCTTAGATTGGGAGTATTAAGATGAAAAGTACTGTACTTCTATTTCTCTTTCAGAAATGTAACGTGGGATAAAGCTCCCGCCTTGCACCCACGCCTTTCCACCATATTTCCCCAAGTATGGGGAACCTTTTTCGTACGCGCGAGAGTCTTAAGCACCGCCCTCCGGAAGCAGCGGGGGGAACAGAACGCAACGCGCGTCATCGGCGCATTCGAGCGAAGAACGAGCGAGCCAGGCAAAGCGGCGCCGGGCCCTGATTGGCAGGAGACAACTCCTCCTCCTTGGCTGGAGCCATAGAGATAAGAATTATGGGGACAGAAGGCGTCTCATACAAGTCTATAGTTAGAGATTTCTAGTCCCGCCCTCCAGGGTGATTGACCTATGAAAGGCTCACATTTTCCCTCCATCTTTCCATACAGATAGAGGGCTGCTCTAATCACGCCCCTGAAGGAGCGCTGGTCGGACGTAGGATCAAGGTGACGCCGCCTCGAGGGCGAAGAGCAGCCAATGAGAGCGGGGTTCGGATCCGCCTTACAAGGATGATTGGCAGCTAGGTCGGCCTTTGCGAGAGGAGGAGGGGGAAGCGGCTCGGGCTGGCCGCCGCCGCCGCCTCCGCGTTTAAGGCTGGATGGACCTATTCGGGGACCTTCCGGAGCCGGCACCCCCGGCGGCTGTAGCAGTAGGTGAGCGTGCGGTGCCTTCTAGAGCCCGGCCTCCGCTTGAAGGAAAGGAGCCTCGGTCTGTTGGCCTCCAGCTCCGGCAGATGGAAGAGTCGGCTCTGAGCTCAGCCCTCCATCCCGGGAGCCTTAAGTTCTTCTGCGCGTAGAAGAGGACACGCGTGCGCTCAGGAGCATTTGCACGATCGTGCCCCCCTCCCCGCAAAAGAAAAAGAGTCGTGGTTCCAGCTGGCTGCGGGGGCGTTCTGTGTGGGGCTGCTTTTTCTTTTTTATTATTATTAAATAATGCCCGGGATTAGCCCAGCTTTGCCAAACACGGTGCAACACGCATGCGCGAGTGAACCCATATACACACAGCTGCACGCGTCGCGTATTGACATTCAGGTGCGCGCACGGCACGAATGCAGAGAAACACGCACACAGGTCGCTGCTGCTGCTGCTGCACCACCTACCCGAACTCCGTGGAACAGTAGTGACTCCTGTCAGTGTTGTGACGGTTGGCTGCTAGGATAGGAGGACGACGACGACGACGACTGGTGGGGGGACACGCAATTGATTCGGGGTGCAATTCTATAGCATGTTTAGACTGGAAAAAAGTCCTACAACTCCCAGCATTCCCCGGCCAGCATGTAGGACTTTTTTCTGTCTAAACATGCGTAGGATTGCACCCTCAGTCACGATAGGATCAGGTTTAGGATTGCTACCCCACCCCAAAAAAATGAAAATAAAAAAATCTGTCCCGTCTGGCCTTGTGTCCTCTTAACTTTCTGTTCTGATGTGTGTGTTTTTTAGAGAAAGAAGGGCAGAAAGGACCTTTGCCTTTTGAAGATCTTCCACTGGTCAGCAGCACTGATTTGGGTATGGTTCTTCTCTACATCTTTTCATTGATCAGCATTGGGGGGATGGGGGGATTGGCTAGGCCCTTGCAAATGGTTTCCCTGTGTGTGTGTGTGGGGGGGGGGTTTAAGCTGCACTGTCCTGGTTTGCTTGTACAGGCAGTCCCCGAGTTAAGAACGTCCAACTTACAGACAACCCATACTTAAGAAGTCGTTTACGTAGAGTACATAGCGTAGTATACTATGCTGTTTGTGTAATTTATGCAATTTTCGTAAATGCCGATTTTAACGTACTGTATAGAACGCTATGCTGTTCCAACTTACATACAAATTCGACTTAAAGACATTCTTAAGAATGGAACTTGTTCATAACCTGGGGACTGCCTGTACTTTGGTCTATCCCAGCCACTTGCCCTTGGCCAATATTCTGCCCCTGTACTACTTTTGAGAAAAGAACATAACAGCCTCCTCCTTTGAGCTCTTTTACCTTTTTATGGCACTTCTCCAAGCCACACTTATTTTCTCTTCCAGCCCTATCTTCCTCCTAATAGGTACTTCACTCACAAGTAGGCCTTTACTCCTGGGCAGGCTAAAGATCCTGCTTTTAGCGGTGAGCTATTTTGGCTTGAGGTGCCAACAGCCTCATGCTCCCCTCCTCTTGCCCATGATCAGCCTTCATAACTTATTGTGAGGGGTAGTGAGGACTGAGGCCAGAGGGAGTTTACACACCACATACATTTTAATTTGCTATTGTGAATCGCTAATGTCACTTTAATTGAATCTTTTGTCTTTAAAATATATTTTTACAAGCCTCCAGTATGGAGGGAGTAACAGCATGATCCTATACACGTGTACTGAAAAGGAAGTCCCATTGATTTCAATGGGGCTTACTCCTTGGTGAATGGTTGTAGGATTTTAGCCTAAGGGCACTATCCTATGCATGTTTAGATATAAAAAGTTCTACAACTCCCAGCATGCCCCAGCCAACCCTCTGGGGAATGCTGGGAGTTGTAGGACTTTTTTCTGTCTAAACATGCATAGGATGGTGCCTTTAGTGACTCTTTCCATGTTTTATGTGCTAGTTTTATTTATTTATTTATTACATTTCTATACCGCCTTTCTGCTAAGGCACCCAAAGCGGTTTACAATGTTTAAATACTCAAACAAATGTTACCCCCCCCCAAACCAAACATACACCAGTTCTCTCAGGCCAACTGAAGGTTTCTTTTGGAGCTGCTGGTACAATCTCCCTGGCCTGGGCTTTTCTTCTGCCTTCCCTCAGGGCACACAGGTCTTAAATAGCCCCAGGGAAGGGGGGGGCTACCCCAACAGCCCTCCCAGGCTGGTGATGGTCGTTTCAGGAGCTGATGGCAGTTGCTCCCTGGCCTGGAATGATCTGAACAGGCACAATTTAGGCAGTGTTTTATCTTGGCAGAGTGGCATTTTGTAGATTTCATCTTTTCTATTAAAGTGTCTCAGAAATCTGCTTGCTGTGGAACCTGGATTCTGGACATGTGTTCTCTTGTGTTTTAGGGGCAGGAGGTTCTTTGCTTTTTGATGATCTCCCACCTGCCAGCAGTGGATACTCAAGTGAGTAGCTGTCTCCATGTTTCTATTTTGTCATTGATTGCACTGTCATAATGGGGCCACACTGGAGAGTTCAGCATGTTTGAGTCCCATAAACGCTGGTTAACCTTAGGACTGCACCAGATGTTCAGAGGTTTATATTTTTAGTGCCCAAAGTAATGCTTTGAGGGAGGGTGAAATGGCCCTTGAAAACTGCACCCCTTTTACTTGCCTCTTTAGCTCTTATTCATTGGTACGTAATTCACTTCTCGGCTGGCTACTGCTTTGGCACCATTTTGTTGTTGTTGTTGTTGTTGTTGTTGAGCCTATTCCCGGCTACATAATCCCAGCCAATCAGGGATCATGTAGTCCAGGGGTAGGCAACCTAGGGCCCTGCAGATGTTTTAGGCTACAACTCCCATAATTCCTGACAATTGACCATGCTGGCTGGGGTTTACGGAAGTTGTAGGCCAAGACATAGGGAGGCCACCGGGCTGCCTACCTCTGATGTAGCCAGTGTGACAGCATCACTTCACCCATCTGATTTGGCTCTGTGGCCAGATTGCAAAGGTAATTCAGAACTTTCCTGCTCTCTCTTTGAATGTGAATGCTTTCCCCCCTGTTCACAGCTTCTTTGCTCCCTACCCATGAAAAGTTGTCAGGAGGGGGTGTTTTTCACAGCTGATGAAAGCTTTGGTGAAAAGCACCCGCCTTCCTTTTGGCTCAGCCCAGGTTAACTGAGCACTTAATCCCTATTGAAATCAGTTGGGTTTAAGCTTGCTAGGCTTCTTCTAGTCCTGAGATTCACAAGAGCTCTCTATCCTGCCTGGGCTAACTATGGTCTTTCTTTGACTCTTGGGCCACTATACTGTATGTAACATTGCATCAGATGTGCTTCCAGAACTTAATGTATGTCCCTTCTTCTTCTATATTTGTAATGCTGCAAATAACAGGGCGTTCACAGATTTTTTTTTAACTAGGAGAGTGAAGATCAGGCTTATTACCGTGAACCATAACTGTTAAGGTTCTGGATGAGCATTTGGGGGCATTGCTTGAGAAGCATTGCTGCTTGAATTCACTCTTGGCTAGGATTAGCTTCTTGTTGATTGTCCAAGGCATACTCATACAGGCACATTAAATTTATAGCTTTTTGGGAACATCTGTGTGTTGGTAATGAAGGGAACAATGTACTATGGGAGTTCTCCTTCCAGGGGCTAGGTAAGGTGTTTGAATCCATTTTTGTTGTGAATCTGACATCAATCAGATCTTTGATATAACTGATAAGATATTTATCTTTGATGAGGACTGTGAAACAAAACTATGCTTATGCCCTATTCTTATACATTTTCACTGAGAAGAAAGGCCCAGTGATTTCAGTGGGGCATATCCCCAAGCAAGAGCTGCATTACATGCAGCAAGAGCTGAATACATCCCCAAGCAAGAGCTGAACTATACATTACAAAAACCCTAATATCCTTCTTCCTTTGGAAAAGCAGTTTGAAGAGAGAATGGCTTAGTGGAGATACTGTGGGCAGGGAATGGGTTAAGCACATGCTCCAACAGCTTGTCCATTCCAAATTCACCCTCCTACAGCTTCTTTTTCTTAATTAAGTAAAAACAAACTGTCTCATTCTGTTGGCATGCATTTGCATGTAATAGTAGCTAGTCCCTCCATGTCTATAGGAATGTAGCCTTAAGTTACAGAAAACTCAAAGGCCTTAGGTTTTACTTCAACCTAATCATCATCATCATCATCATCATCATGATAATAATAATACTAGAATCAGCATGAGTTCTAAGGAGAAAGAGAAAAGGAATTTGGTCTAAAATAGTTAGTAGACTGTAGTAGTAGAAGCAAGAGTTTTAGTGTAGTTTTGTGGCATTGGAATTGAAAAGGAACTAGTCATTGTACTAAATATGTGAGAGCAGACGGGGACCCCAATAATGGACAACATTTTGTTTTCCAGCTTCACATCCCACAGACCAAGTTTCCCTTCCTGTGAGCCATGGGAAGGGAGAGAAGAGGAAGTCCACTGAGGGAGAGAAGAATGGGAGTGAAGAACTTGTGGAAAAGAAAGTTTGTAAAGGTTTTCAGACAGTCTGAAGCCAAATATTTTCTATTTTAGGTCAAAGGTGAAATAATTTCCTCAGTACAGTACTGCTTATGGCCATCCTTAGGAATGGCAGGGTCCATGGGTAGAGCCCTTCCTGAATAACCCACCTCTGTAAAGTTTGGGCTTCTCCCTCCTCAAGAGCACTACTGAAAGTCCTTTTACTCTTCAGTTACTGTGGTGCCTCTGTCATATTTATAGCCTGCACTTCCTCCAAGGAGCTCAGGGTAGTCTTCATGGGGGTTATTTCCTTTTCTCCTCACAACAGCCATGTGAAGTAGGTTAGTGGTGTTACTATTTTTTAAAAAAAATTAAACTTATGGGTTGCTTTTTAACCAACTTGGTCCTCAGTGGCTTGCAATAACAAACTAACATGCACAATTCAGAAGAAAAGATAGTGGCTTACCTGTATCGCCTAACAAGCAGAGTGGGGTTTTGAGTGCAGGCCCGAGTCTGCACTTTCTTTTCCACACAAACTCTTTATGATGCCAAATATATACTGTATGATCTATGAAATCTATTAAATATATATTGGTTGTTCCTTGTAATACAGCCTAGCTGCCACCAGGCTGTATGCTACCCACTTGACTCCTTGTCTTCCCTCCTTAAGCATGTCATGCTTATGTGGGAGGCTTCTTAGCTGATCTGAGCCAGCCTAGAGTGTGGAAGCCAAAGCACTGTATCTGAATTTCCCACCTGAATTGTGATGTGATGACAGTAACCTGGTCTTAATCACATCAGCTTCATTTGTAGCAATCCCTGGAGTGCACCATTTTAACATGCACTCTCTGGTGAACCTATGGAGTGCAGCAGTGTGGTGGCGAACATAGTACTGTCACAAGCTTCAGGAGTTAAGCATATTGGTTGGGTGGGTTCTAACTCAGCTGAAGAGCTTTTTATACCATTGTATTCTGCCTACCTCTTTGCAAACGCTTCTTGGGAGTGTGCCTACCTCAGAGTGGGATGTTGCTGTCAGTCTTTTATTTTGTTGGCATTGCTATAGAACTCTGATTGGTGTGTTCTGTTACATAGCTTTTTAGAACCACAGTGACACTCCCGATGTGGCTGTCACAGGATACATTTTTAGCCATAGGTGCCATATGTGGACTGGTTAAAGTTGAAATACTTTACAGTTTGTGGCCCAGAGGTTTTCAGAACGCTGCTTTCTTAACTTCATTGGGTAACCATTTTGCTTTTTGTGCAAAGAGGGGGCTCGGGGATTGAATCCTGCGTGTATCTTTGCTTTGTTTCTCTTTAGACTCTGCGGGTATTCTTGGTCTGAAGGGTTACGTGGCTGAGAGGAAGGGTGAGCGTGAAGAAATGCAGGATGCCTATGTTATTCTGAATGATATCACAGAAGAGTGCAGCCCCTTGCCCTCTCAGATGTGAGTCCTACATTTTTATATACTCGCCTTGATGTGTGTGTGTGCGCGCGCGCGCATGTGTGTTCTGGCACCTTGTGCCAGGATGACCTTTATTGCCTTATGTGGAAAATGATTTTGAAGTTACTTTTCAGTTGGTTTGATGTCTGGAAATGGTTGGTGTGAGGTTTTTTTTCTTTGCAATGTTATAGTCATATTGCCAATCTTGGCACTTGTGGATTCAGCTTGGATTTGTTTCTCTTGCATTGAATGAGGGCAATTTTTTCAGTTCTACTGACAGTCCAACACATTGTTTCTCTCAGATATTGCTGATTTTGGAAGCGCAACAGAAAATTGAGCCTAAGGCACCCGAAAAAGCATATCAGGAATATGCTTTTCACTCCGTATCCTTAATAGACAAGATCTGAAATTCCATACCTATTAAGATTTCCACCAGTGTCACAAAACTGAGCCTAGGAACTGAGTAATCTTCTGTTTTTAAGTATTCCATGAATAACTTGGGATGTAGTTTATTTGAAAAGGGCTTCTGTTATCCTAGAATTTTAACTGAATCGTCAGCTGGTTTCAGACTAGCTTTCAGTCCTTTCAGTCACCCCTTTATTGTCATTAGTTGGGTCTTCTGATGTTGACTCTGAGGGCTGCTTCTCACCTGAGATTTTGAAATGGAAGGTACTTCTCACATGGAAGATAAATGTGAACCTGTATGTAGGATTGTTTTGCATTTACAATCTACATGCATGTTTTCTTCAAGTTCCTTGTATGGGCTTGATATCCTTGACATTTCCACTCATCTGAGTTTGCTTTGATTTCACCATCTTTGGGGTGGGGCTTGGCAAGGAGAACTGGCCCTGTTGAAGAACATCCTAAAGTGTAGAGTTGTGCTACCTTTGTACAGATGCTGAAGCCTTTCCATAGCTGATCTATCGAGGGAAACTCTGGGACTTAGAAATGTGTGGTGTGTGTCCTTTGACTTGCTGGGGCTGGGAGCCTCTCTAGTTTATAAGTGTGGGCTGCAGAAAAGATTGTTTGCAAGACCAATGGGGAAGATGCATATTTGAGGCCATACACAGATGGGGTGTGTGTTGTGCTTCCTGCATCTCTGCTGATCTCAGCACATCTTCAGTTTCCTGGCCACTTCCAGAGTGGGGACAGTCTGTCAATGTGTATTTTCCCCTACAGTACGCGTGTCTCATACTTTGCTGTCTTTGATGGCCATGGAGGAGTTCGAGCTTCTACCTATGCAGCACAGAATCTGCATCAAAACCTGATCAGAAAATTTCCTAAGGGTAAGAGATGGGGGAGGGGGGAAGTGCAGTGGTGTGCAGTATCATTCTTTGAGGTCTCTGCTGCTGCATGCTCACTGGGAACATGTTCTGACATAAAGCAGTATTGGTGCTGCACATTGGCAGGGCTTGCCCATAGAAGACTGAATTTGTACACACGGGGTACCTGTTAGTCACCATGGTGGCTTTTTTGATTGTGCAAATTGGTCCTCTGAATATTGATAATAGTACTTTATTACCTGCTTTTTATTATAAAATAATCCCAAAGTGGGGTATAAAATGAATAAAACACAGTAAAATCATACAAACATCAACCAATAAAACAGAGGAGAGCAGAAACACGGATGAATAACAGCGTACGAGATATAGCGTACAAGATGCATCAGTACAAATTCATTCAAAACCCTTGGTGAACTAATCGGTGTTTAGTTGGCACCAAAATCTTGTAAGACTCGATGCTTACCATACATGAGCGGGGAGGGATTTCCACAGTGGGGGCCTGTATTGCAAACACCCTCTCTTGGGTTGTCGCATATCGAATCCCAGGTGAACACAGGACCGGCAAGAGGGTATCCCCAGTGCATCTCAATGACTGGACAGCTACATAAGGGAGAAGGTGCTCCATCTGGTCCTAAGCTATATAGGGCTTGTTTGTTTGTTTGTTTGTTTGTCAGCACAAGCACCTTAAACTTGAATAGAAGTGAAGTATATTACTACAAACGTGGGAGGTAATGAAGCTGTAGTAAGCATTGCCCTGGAGGACAGATTGGGTAAAAACTGAGCCTGAGCCATTAATCTGAGTTTTGGAGCTCATTAATTCCACAGCCATAATATGCGCTGAGAGCAAAATTTGGCAGGAGTGTAACTTTGTTAAGTACCGAATATGCATGGCCTGCTGTCAGGCAAGTGGGAAAAGTGGCTGATCACTCTTTTGGGGTTTGTATAACAGGAGAGGTGCCCAGTGTGGAGAAAGCAATCAGGAGATGCCTTCTGGACACCTTCAAACACACCGATGAGGAATTTCTCAAGCAGGCTTCCAGCCAGTAAGTGTAACCTTGCCAAGGACATGGGTGTCGTGTTTTTGTCGGGGATATTTGGGGCTGTATCACTTCAGAAAGTGGTGGTGGGGAGGGTGCATCTTTGGACGCTGCTTCTTCTATGTCAAAACAGTCCCCTGCACATAGCAAGATAACATGTCAAGGAAGTTTCTAAGCTAGCCTTTTATCTAAATTGCCAACTAGCTTTCTATTGGCAGGCAGCCTTTAATATGTGTGCGGGGGGGGGGGGTACTACTCCAGCAGTTATGCAATCCTCCATGTGGACCCTACCACTTCAGAATGCAAGGAGGGCTGTGCCACTTACATTTTCTGAACATGTGGCTGGTCCTTAAGCCCCAATTCCGAATTGTACTTTCCACCCCCATAATTGTGGAGCTGCAATCTTGAATAGTTTGAAACCTGCATCAAAGAAGGTTTGGGTTCACCTTTTTGCCCCCAATTTCTGATGCCTGCAGGAAACCTGCCTGGAAGGATGGCTCTACAGCAACCTGTGTGCTGGTAGTCGATAATACTCTGTTCATTGCCAATCTTGGAGACAGCAGGGTAAGCAGCACTGGATGTTGTGGGTTCAGCTTGGATTTGCATTCAGTGAGGGCATCTTCTTTCAGTTCCACTGAGAGATGCTGCAGCAACTGCACTGGACCCACAGCCATTACCTTGTAGTCGGTCCCCCAAATGACTAGTCAGCTGCTTCAAACACTGTGATTGCTGGGTGAAAATGTGCCTTGGAGGCGGCGGAGCAGCTCTGTGCTCCTTTGGATTTTCTTGGTGGACTCTAGATGGCGCTATAGGCCCAGTGGTGGTGTCTTCCGTTAAGTTCTTTAAGATTTTCTCAACAGCTAACTGCAGGAAATGGCTGGTGGCCCTATCCATCTATGTGCGATGCTGGATGTATGCAATAAACTATGCTGCTCAGAACTTGCTTAGGGGTTTGTTTAAGGGTGAGTTGTGTCCTTTGCACCCCAAGTGAGACACTTTGAGCTTGCAATATTTGCTCACATGGGCTCTTCTGTCAGTGCAGGCGATTCTGTGTCGTTACAATGAAGAGAGTCGGAAACATACAGCCTTAAGTCTCAGCAAGGAACATAACCCAACTCAGTACGATGAGCGAATGAGGATCCAAAAGGCAGGAGGCAATGTCAGGTAATGAATGGAGGAGGCACAAAAGGAAGGGGTGGGGACGAGTCTTGGGTCCCATTTCTGGGGGGTTGAATGCTTCAATAGCTACTCAGCAATATCCAGGTTTTTGAACAACAGTTGAGACTTGGGAGGGGGGTGTTCCACATGATGGATATATTCATCCATTGTGTGGCAAATACCTGTTAATTGTATACTGTGTAGTGGTGCAGCTAGATAATTTAGGCCAGTGTTCTCCAACCTTGGGTCCCCAGATGTTTTTGGCCTACAACTCCCAGCATGCCCCAGCCAGCATAGCTGGCTGGGGCATGCTGGGAGTTATAGGCCAAAAACATCTGGGGACCCAAGGTTGGAGAACACTGATTTAGACCCTGGATCGAATGGTCTTACGGGGACCCCCTTTAGGCAGCCATGTTTATTACTTCAGTTGTGAAGCACACATTTCTCTTCCACCATGCTTCACAACTTGTGATACGTTACAGCAAAAAACCAACCCTGATTAAAAGAAGAAATAAATACTCTGAGCCTGTGCAGTTTTTCATTTTAAACTCACTTAGGTCATGGCACCATAATGACTACAAGAATAAAATGATGCTTGCTTCAGCTGCCCTGATGCTAAACACATTTACTTGGGAATAAGTACCATTTTGTTCTAGGAATTGATAATAGATTTTTTAAAGTAAAAATAATAAATTGAGCATCTGCAACCATGTGCATGCCTGGTTTCCCAGCCCTGACTAAAGAATGTTTTTAAAAATAAGAATAATGAAAGGATGCTGCTGCGACCAGTGTCAGCTCTGTTGGCCCCGGCATGCCTGTGCCAGCCCTGGAGCTGATGCTGGGCTTGCCTGGTGCTGCCCCCATCACCTGCTGCTCTCTAAACGGTCATTGGGGAGGGGGGCTTTGGTCTGCAAAGCCCTGTACTTCAGCCTTGAGGTCCAATCCTAGCTGCACCACTGATAGGTTTGGGTTTAAACAAAAATTGTTAAAGCCATAATTTTAAATACGGCTTTGCTTGAACAGTTAGTATTTTCTCAGCCTTGAAGGTGTACACATACCATAAAAGTATGTGTGTGGATGTATACATGTAAAAAGGTCTCTTGCAATGCATTCAGCCCTTTGGGCAAACAAAGCAATTTTAAAAGTTGCTTGGATAGCTTTAATCTGACTGGTCAGAAACCAAGTATCTCCCCCCCCCCCCCCCCCCAGAATAAGACACTAATTCTTGCTTTTCACCAAAGGGCCCTCCTTCCCCAACCTGGTGCCCTCCCAATGTTTTGCACAACACGTTAGCTATGCTGCTGGCTGGGGATTATGGGAGCTATAGTCCCAACACATCTGGCGGACACCTGGTTGGGAAGGCTGGTGTAAACTATGCTGCTACTGATTTCATTACATAGCAGACAAGACCAAAGATGCTACCGTGTCTTCAACAGTAGTGCTACCGTGTGGTTTAAGGCACTGCCTCCTAATTGGTTAGGACAGTGTTACATCTAGCCACGTGCTATTGCTTTGTGAAAGGAAATAGCTATCCAGGGTCTCGAGCAGAGGTCTTGCCCAAACCTGCTGCTGGCAATTCCCTTTTTAAAAAATGTGGAGGTGGGGGAGATTACAGGATCTAACATAGTGCCTTAGGGTGCAATCCTTTGCAATTTAGACAGAAAGGCCTACAACTCCCAGAATGCTCTAGCCAGCATAGTTGGCTGGGCCATGCTGGAAGTAGTAGGCCTTTTTTCTGTCTAAACTTGCATACGATTGCGCCTTTATATATGGAAAGCCCTTGTACTAGCACCAGGTCATGGCCCATTCTGTTGACACTTGGTCTCATAATAAAGAATTTTCTATGAATTTGTGCAAGCTTCTCAGTAAACATGATTCAACCCTATATTGAGGAAGAAAATGCTGCTTACAGAAGACTGCTGTGTTGTTGCTCCCCCCCCCCCCCCAAGCATAATCTTGGCTACACTCCAGTAGAACAAGCCTCTCCCCCCGCCCTCCAGTTTTATGCCAGTGGATTAGGAGATTGCTATAATACTAAACCATTAATAAACCAGCCTTAAGCTAATAGATAAAAATACAGGCATTAATTTGTATTCTTAAATGTGTTAAAGTACATCTTTCAGATCAAGTGTATTACATTTACTTGAGTTTTAGAACTAGAGTGTAAAGTGATAAAAGGAATTGTGGAGGCCACCTGTGAATCACATTGCCTGGCCTCAGTCTGTAGGGAAGGTTTTGCAAAGCCTGCTTCAGCTTGGTCCCAGATACTTGCTTCTTATTGTCAGAGGTTGGACTACAATTCGTGTCATCCCTAGCCATTGACTATACTGTCTAGGGATCATCGCTAGCATTGTAGTTCAACAACATCTGGGGACCCAAGTTTGAGAACCACTGCACAAGGTTAGGGATTTAACCTTGTGACGTATTGAATTGCCCCCTCTCTCCTCTTTAGGGAAGGGCGTGTTCTGGGTGTCCTGGAGGTCTCCCGCTCCATTGGGGATGGACAGTACAAGCGTTTTGGGGTCATCTCTGTGCCAGATGTCAAACGCTGCCAACTTACACACAACGACAGGTAAAACTGAACCAAACATGGAAATGAGGAGATTATGAGTGGTTTCTCTCCATCAGTGGCTTCAAAAGAGCAAACGCCAGACTCTAGAAACTTATTTTGTCTTAAGTATTTTGGATAAAATGTAACACCAATTACTCTTCCAGGTTTATCCTGTTGGCTTGTGATGGTCTCTTCAAAGTCTTCTCACCAGAAGAAGCTGTGAACTTCATCATGTCTTGTTTAGAGGTGAGAGGAAGCTAGGTGTGTCCAGTTACTTGACTGAGAGATGTCACTTCTTAGGAAATGGATGTGGAAGAGGAACCACACTTGAATCTGCATTCACTGTGCTTGAGGGGATGACATGTCCATTCTTCCTATTTTATCTGTGAAGTTTTATCACTTCACCACCACCTCAACTTTTCTAGCCTGAAATAATAACTGCCCATCTATGTTCAGAAGGGAGATAAGATAGCCCATGGTGCAGCCTCAGTACTAATGCCCTGTTTAACACAGGGCTGTACTATGGAGGTTGTATGTTCTGCCATTTTGTGTTTGTAGCCTCAGAGTCCTCCGAAAGGGACAGGGATCGACCAAGGTTCAGTCTCCACGTCCAATGGAAGCTAGGAACAGGGTTGGCTCCTAGGCTTTGAATCTGTGAGTGAACAACTTTTCTTTCTTCTTTGTTGAAGGTTTACACTTAAGTTTATTCATTGTAGCAAATAATTATTGAGAGGCTGCTCACCCCTCTGCTCTTCTGCACTTGCTGCCACACTCACGGTATCTTCACTCACGGATTCAAAGCCTTGGACCCAACCCTGTTCTTAGCCTCCATTGGAGGGTTGTGTGTTAAACAGGGCATTAGTACTGAGGCTGCACCATGGGCTATCTTATCTCCCTTCTGAACATAGAGGGGCAGTTATTTCAGGCTAGAAAAGGGCGCAACAGAGCAGATTGCTCTGTCCTCATCATAGTGTGTTTGTGGGGGTATCTTGTGGTGAGTTTAAAAAAAAAGCCTTCAGGTAACTCTGCAAATAACTTATTGCAACCTTAGTTAGTTACTTTGGAAATTATAAAGATTCAAGATGTCAGGGTTGAGGGGAAACATGCATATTATCTCAGTAAAGTAAGTGAAGGAAAACTATCCTGCCTTGTCTGTGTGTTCCCCTTCTCAACAGGACAAAACTATTCCTTCAAGAGATGCCAAATCAGCTGCTGACGCTAGGTATGAAGCAGCCTGTAACAGGTTGGCTAACAAAGCAGTGCAGCGAGGTTCAGCAGATAACGTCACTGTGGTGGTGGTCCGGATTGAACAGTGATGGGAAGAATATGTGCAAGGGAAGTCCTTAGCAGCATGCAGTGGATTTAATAGAACAAGTTAGTGTGTTTGTGAGTGCGTGTGTGTGTGTGTGTGTGTGTGTGTGTAAGGTTTTGGTGGTTTTCCCCCCTGAATTGCTCTTATTTGTAAATAAAGGGTTTTTTTCTAACTGTTTAGATCAGTGCATTGTTTTATAGATTCGGAGCTGGATGGGCCATCTAACAGCTTCACTGGGCAGACTTATTAGACTGGATTAAAATCATGCTTAGCGGATGCTCATAGTACTGTCTCACTTACAAAACATCTTGTACTTCGGGATTCAATACGCCAAGTACAAAATAAATGCATTTTATCTTGGTACAAAGGGCACGGGTACACTTAAATTGCAGCTTGTTTTAAAATGCATGTGGCAGTGGCCCTGATCCCTTCCTAATCACTGATCAAGTATATTTTGAAGAGAAGCTGCAGGTGAAGTATGTCCACCTTTCATAATTGCCATGGGTATGCGTGTGGGCTTATGGGTGTATACACTGATTATTCTCTGGTATAGAGACCAGCTTATGAAATTATGAAATGACCAGCTTTGCGAAATCCCCAGCAAATGAGATTCTTCAACTTCTCTGGTGTGATGTAAAACAAAAAACCGCATCAGCCTCGGAGGAAAAAATATGGCAGGGAACTCAACTGAGGGTTGTGGTTTTTTGATAACGGGGATAAAGAGCAGTCTGAACAGAACATGACTTGTACTGTTGACGCAAAACCAATTCACTGGCTTTGGGTTCGGGTTCAGGCTGAATGCATACAACTGTTTGAACTAAGTTTGAATTATGCCACTAATATGCAAAGGTGACTTGAAGTCCATTGGATTGTGGAAAGGATTAGTAGATTCTAGAGGCATGGACTAAGTAATCCTTAAATTTGGCATTGATGGACTTTTAAGGCTGCAGTTTTTATAGCTGAAAGTAAATTCTGTTGAAGTTAGTGAGACATAGGATTGTCAATATAACTAGTTGGATCCTGACTTGGGAATACATAGAGTGCAGCCATTTAAGTAGTATTTAGGTCATGTCCCATTTATTTCAGTAGGTCTACTTTAATATGACCAAGTCTGGATCCAACCCATAATGACTAAGTAAATTCTCTCCTCCCTAGAATACCAGAATCGTACTGGACTGTACTAGCAATGAACTGTACTATCCTGACCGTCATGAAAGATCAACGAGGACTGAGCATAAAAACATAAGAGTCCTGGTACCTTTTAGCCAGTCATGCCCATAATGGAACAGTAAGGTTTTTGGGGGGAGAATACAAAAGTGACACTAATTTGTCTAGAGGAAGGAACTGTTGTGCCTTGTGCCTTATAAGATTGCTTCAGAGTTCAAAATGCAATGCAGTTTGAGTTTTTCTTTTCAGCAATTACCCTTGCAGACAGTTTTAAGAATCAATCTGGAGTTTTCAAAAGCAGGTGTGTGGATTTGACATAAGCCGCTAAAAGGGGATTAGTCAGGAAAATTTTGGGACACACCCACAGAGTGAACGAACCCTGCTGGATCACCCTCTGTGCCTCTTTAAGTTTAAATAGTGTACTCTTTCTCTCTCGTACACCTGTCAAAAGCTGACCATCAAAAGCTGCCTTGCTATATAGATGATGAAAACCCAGTATGTACCTTATCTGTGATTTGTCAATACAAAAATCAAGGTTATGCAAACTTGGTTGTACCATTGCACTCAGTTGGACTCACTACTTAGGAAATGGGAACAGCCTCAGGCTATTCCTACTGAATGCACATCTGATCCCAGATGGTAATGGGTTGGGGTTTTTTACACTTTAGTCTGGTTTAGGGTGGAGAGAGAGAAGATTTAAGGCACACTTGGGTGCTACTGAAACATGTCATTCTTGGTTGGTGGGATCTAATCATATTTTCATGCTGTATGGGGATTGTGTCATTAACAACTTGCAAGGATTCAGTCTCCCAAAAGATTATGGAGGTTCTTAGGGCTGATTTACACATGCATATGCATGACTTGAGATCTCTACACTGCATCATTGGTTCCTGAATATGAACTGACTGTGGAAAGCCATTATAGATGAGGTGATGGCTCTTACTGGACCAGTGATGGCTCAAACATGCATGTCAGGACTTGATGTTTTTAGTCAAGTGACAAACAGGCAGGTGATAATCAGCCCTTGGATTCTGAGTTCACCGGTTGAATATCCTCTGTGGTAGTAGACCTGCTGTTGTCTTAAACATTTCGTAGGAGCTGCTCTAGGGCTGGAAGTCAATGAACTGGGGAAATAATCTTTTATTAGAAAATTGTTTCAAAACAACTCTTCCGCCATTATAATTATGGAAAACAGACTTCTGCGCTACAGAAGCCAATCAAATGAAAGGTACATAGAAATCTCAGACTGTGGGAAGAACCAACAACTTTAAAACCAAGTGGCTGTCCCATGACTACCTTCATTTCCACCAATGGTGTGCTGCATTGTGAACTTTCCGCCACATTTTATTCTGTATTGCAAGTCCTCTAAAAAAAACTCTTGTGTTATAGCCTCTATTTTGCACATTCCATTTCTAAGTCAATAAAACACATTTAACAGCAAGTGCATAAATATATATTAATATAGTACAATAAATAGAGCTGCTTATAAAATACTTCATAGCTGTGTGTGTACACATTTGTGCATAAGGATTACAAAAAGAGCTGCAGTATGAAGGCTAATGCTGATCATGCTGGAGGGCAGGGCACCACCTTGGCCTTATCAGGCTCAGTGGCACTTCCAGAGCGAGAAGGGTGGGTGCACAGCTTACTCAGAATTTGTTCCCAAAACAAAGTTACATCCAATAGCTTAATATATTTGGCTGCTTAGAACCCGTTAGACTAGGGTGGGGCAGAAGGTAGATATCCAGATGGTTGGGACTTCAACTCCCAGAAGACCCTGTCAGCATGGCCAATGGTCTGGAATGCACAGAGTTGAAGTCTCAAACATCTGGAGAGCTACCGTCTGCCCACCCCTGCTTTAGACCAAGGGTAGAGAACCTGCAGCTCTCCAGATGTTGGGCTAAAACTCCCACCATACCTGACCATTGGCCATGCTGACAGGGGTTGTTGAGAATTGAGATTCCAACAACATCTGGACTGCAACAGGTTCCCCACCTCTACTTTAGGCCTTTCCTATAGGTACTACATGAATTCTGGCTTTTGGAAAACTGTCTTGCCCTGTTCTTACATTGCAAAGAATAATGGAGAGAAGCTAGAATGTTAGATTGTTCCCCTACATTAAAAAAAATCCTTATATGTAGAAAGTTACTTATTAACAAGTCTTCCTGACATGATAGCTTTTTACATGCAAGGTGTTTTTCACAGTGGGGAGGACTCAAACATGCAAGTCCCCTCTGTGCATTCTGTAGCAGCTCAGTCCCTGGAATGCAACTTACATGATTTTTCTGAATATTTGAATTGACTCCATATGAAAAATTGCACCAAGGCTCTAGAAACAAATCTTGTTCCAAGCTGATTTGGTGTTGGCACTCTACTGGTAGTCCCTCCTGTATCACCGTTCCACAGGGTACTTTACTGCAGGTTTTTTAACCATGGCTTGTAGGGAGTGATTATGTAAAATAGAGCAGCTGGGGAGACCTGTTACACAAGTATCTTCTCAGGCTAAAAGAGATTAGGCTGTGTTCCCCCTCCCCACATCTCTTTGGAAACTTTTTTTTTAAAAAAAATACAAAATACAAGAACAGGTCAAATGCCTGCCTACGTGCCAGGCTGGTTGTAGCAGTAAAGGGTGGTGCTGTTCTCTGTTAGATTTCTTGGATATCGTGCTGCAGTTCTGGCAGCTACAGAGAAAATAAAAACAATTACTAAGAAAGGGAAGTACCCTTCTCTTCTTCCATCATGTCACCAGTGGATGTCTTAGCACATAACTTTATAAGCAAGCTCTGAAACTTTTTTCAGGTTTAAAATGAGTGACAAAGTACATCTTTCCTCCGCTTATGGGGCTTTCTGGCACCAGGACAGAGTGGTCTGATGGATTTTAAGGCAACAGTGATGAGTGGGCTAGCAGTGAACTTTATAAGCAACTCAATGCCTCTATAAAACCTGACTCAGACTCGGTAGCTGGCAAATCACAAATAGTAACTTATCAAGTGTTTGGAAGCTAAAGATGGCTGGTACCATGCAGCATAAAGCAATAAGGGAATTCCACTTCTGGGTTAGGAAGTGACCAGACAGGTGGAGAATCCCACACAAAAGGAAAGTGCGTGCGTGCGTGTGTGTGTGTGTGTCATCCTTAGCGAAATACTGTGAATCAGTAAGATAGTAAGTGTCTGCTAAAAATATAATCCTTTGCAAAGCGTATTCTGCAACGATACTTCTAGAAATGAACTAGGTTTGAGAACCACCACTAAAAATAGACTGAAATTGAAGCATCAAACTGCAGATACTTAGTAATGGAAGGTTAACTGCATCAACCCTGTATCACTGTCTTTTATAATTCTGTTCAGTATTCTTTCGCTCCGTGTTACCATGTGCTGTGCCAGTTTTCCTGAATCTTGATTCCTCACCATCGTATGCTTAACCAGTGAGCAGCAACATGGGTTTGCTTGCATTGCACAAACAGGAATTGTGCTTCCTTCTAGCGTTTCCAACTCCATGCATTTCATTGAAGGGGACAAGCTTAGCCTAGGGCTGATGAAAGGCAGGGTTTCAGTATAAGGATAGGCGGCTGTGGGCCAGTCAGATGCCCAAGAGGACAGCTCTGAAGTCTGACCCTCTTCGTACAGTGAGGGAGGATCCTGTTGCATTGTCTACAAATACTGAAGCATACTGGCCGGCCTAGAACAGAGACACAAGGTGAGTGAGCAAGCTGAACAAGATAAATTTCTGTACTGCATTGAACAGCAACTTTGGCATTAATTGGACGCACCTAGTCCCTACACCACCTTTAAAAATGTTGCATGCTTTGCCCTTAGTAAATTGACTTGATCGTTTATTTACCTAAAGATCTACAGTTGTCTGATGGCTAAAAGAAGTTGCCTGCCCTTAGTATCTGTCATTTAGGTTCAGGAGAGAGAAAATCATGGGTAGCTGTTTGCCAGATTTGTGCCATTAAGTTGGCCTCTACTGTCCATAAGTCATAAAACTGGCCCTGCATCTGTCCAAATAGGAAGCTCTCCTTAGGTTCTCTCCGCTACCCTCAAGGCTAGATATTCTTGGCTTTTCATTATGTTTGTTGGCCATTGATAGTGTTTGATGATGATGATGATTATGATGATGCAGATTACTCACCTGCAGGAAGAGAATTCCATTGACGGAAATAGTGAAATGCTCACTGTTTTTGTCCAAACCTCTCACTGTTTCCAGAGAACTGAAAGCAAGAGATACCAGTAAAATTAATGGATACCAGAAAAAAAAAGTAATCTATTAAAGTAATCCATGTCATTTTGCTTCTAAATAGTTGCATCAGTGCTCACTTCATGCTGTTTTTCCTTTATAAGTCTGTTTGAATGCATGTTGTGCTGGATACATCCCTTTCACAAGAGACAGTTACTGCTTATCTACGTTGGGAGACATCACTTAAGATTAAAAAGAGATATAATCATGTGATGTCCCCATCATAGCTAATCAGTAGCTGCCCCATGTGAAAAGGACATATCCAGGCCAATAATGCAGCAGAATTGAGAAAGAGAGTTGTAACTATTTGCTTTCTCAAGCTAGAATACTGCCAAACATACTCACCTGTTTTGGTGGCAGAGCGACTGGACACAAATCAGCAAGCGCAGATGATCTCTGGCACGGGGCTGGTTCTTTGGATGGCCTTTCGAAACTGCAACAGGCAAGAGCTAATCAGGCTGAAATGCAGATAAGTGCCTGCTACTAGAAAGAAATCTTTTGCTCCAGCACCTAGATGCTTTCTGATCTCATTGCTTTAGGGCACAATCTTGTACATGTTTAGACAGGAAAAAAAGTCCTACAACTCCCAGCATGGCTGGCTGGGGCATGCTGGGAGCTATAGGACTTTTTCTGTCTAAGCATGCATAGGACTGCACCCTTAACCTACTTTTTACTCCAGTGCCTAAAAGCCCCATCCAAGTTTCAAAGCTGAGTTTCACTGCACAAATACAACACACAAGCTAGCTTCTTGGGCCTCCTGTGGCTATTCTATTGCCACCAAGAACTCTCAACAGAAATGAAAGCTCCACCTGAATAAACTGATAGTACTATATTAGGGTTGGAATGTGCCTGACTAGCCAAGTGGCATATATTTTATGAATCCTCCAGTGATCCTTTCACAATCTTCCCCTGCCAAATTTCTCCTTGAATCTCGGGGTTCCATATCACCCAAAATGTTTACCAGAGCAGAACTGATAATGTCAGACTGCAGTTCTAGATCCTTATTTCTGGAGTGTACAGAATTTATTTCACACCATTATTTTTTAAAGAACATTGGTCTAGTAAAGAGGAATTGACCTGCCAGCCCTTGATTGCCTAGCATTCTTATGTAGGAGAAACCAGTTTAGCATGCTCTTTAAGATAAGTGCTTACCAATGTGCAGTGTGGCAGTGAAAATGTAATATCCGCTGAGTGGTGCTTTGTATTGACCATTGTTAAGGTTTAGCCCTAAGCCACGGTGGAATATCTCCTCTTTTTTAGGCTAATACCAAACAGACAAAAAGAACCATGATGAGTGGGAGAAAATAATTCCAACTTTCGCTATTATGCATGGGGGAGGAGGTTTAAAGTAGGCCCATCAAGTAATATGATTCAGTCATGAAGGGTGCAATCCTATCAATTGCGCCCTTACTGCTTGGAACCCTGAGACTTCTGAGTTTCCTATGGCCTGCCAGACTGAAGCCAGCAGGGCGGGAGGAGCTGTGGAGGCAATCTTCGCCTCCCCATCCTCTGTCTTTCCTGATCTTTGCTAGATGGGCTTTTCAGCCCATCTAGTGACGGCCCTTTGGAATGGGAGGGAAGGAGGCTGGAGGGAGGCTAAGGATAACTCATAGCCTCTCTGGTCTCCTCTCCCCGCCCACTGGAACACCCCCTTTCCTCTGAGGTCACTTTTCCAGCCTTGGAAAGGCAGCCAGGATCTCTCCACGCCAGTTGCAAGGGGGCAGGGTCTGGGGTCAGATCTCCGACTCTCTTCCGAGGTTGGAGTGTTGTCTCTGACCTCAGAGGAGTTTTTCCGTGTCATCCTATGATCCATGGGATGCTTGCACGGGGACCATAGAATTGCTCTCTAAGGGTGCAATCCAATGCATGTTTAGACAGGAAAAAAGTCCTACAATTCCCAGCATGCCCCAGCCAGCCATGATGGCTGGGGCATGCTGGGAGTTTAGACAGAAAAAAAGTCCTACATGTATAGGATTGCACCCTAAAATGCTTATCAAAGAGAAGAGTGACCAAATGTGAATCACTTAAGATCATAGAGTTGGAAGGGGCCTATAAGGCCATCGAGTCCAACCCCCTGCTCAATGCAGGAAACAAGAGGGGTCTCCCATCCAAGTAATAACCAGGCCTGACCCTGCTTAGCTTTCCACAATCCGACAAGCTGAGCCAGCATGAGCCACAGGCCTGTTAATATACACAGTGCAATCCATGGCTGGAGATAGCGGGTTGGACCCAGATTTAGTCATGCTTAGAGTAGACCCATTGAAATCAATAGGAATTAAGTTAGTCATAGTTGTTTTCAATTGGTCCACTCTAAACTTGACTAAGTCTAGATCCAAGCCAATGGATAACATAACAGGTCAATGTTTTTCAATGGGGGGCAAATGACTGGCTTTGCCAGATAGGAATGAAAGCTTCTGACCAGCTTAGTGGTCAGAAGTCTCTCCATCAGTGATGTGAGCTCTCAGAGTTTGTATTCAGCGTTCTTGACTTTTTTTTCAGAGGGTTCTTAAATCTAGAAAACTAGGTTTTGGTTGTTTGCTGTTTTTAATTTAAAACAGCTTGGATCTCCAGTTGGTTTGATAGCCTAAAAAACAAGGCAAATTACGGTATTTGTGATTTTTTTGAGGTCCCTGATTCTGGCTTTATGAACTTTGTTGTCTTGCTTTAAGGCAGGGGTGTAGAATCTTTTTAGGCCCAAGGGCTGAATTCAATTTCAGAGAAGCTCTTGGATGCCATATTCCAATGGTGGGTGGGATCAAAGGCAAAAGAGTCAGGGCCAAAGGCACATAGGAGTGGGCCCAAAATACTAAAAATAGTAGCATATTTTAGCTTAAAGCTCTTGCTGCCAGTAACTAAGCTGAAGGAGATGCATTTCAACCTTTTAGAATGGGGAAAAAGCTGAAAAGCCAAGAAACCACTGATTGGCAGTTGGGGGGAAAGGGTGCAGCCAAGGAAAGGGACATGGCCATCTGGGGGACCCTGGAGGGCCAGATTTGGTCCATGTCCTAAGGTTCCCCACCCCTGCTTGAAAGCCATCTTCCCATTTACTGACATTTGTAGACATTGACCACTGCAAGAAAAATAATACCAAACCAAGTAGAGGTAATTCCCTTTCCTTCTTCTACTCACTATGTAATAGAGTTGAACCTCTTGCAGTGATCGTCGTTCAACTGAAATATTATTCCGGGTCTGGCAGTGGAATGCTGCCTCTACTTGCCCTCGCTCCCTCCTTTCTAGCAATGGCTCGCAGTGGACAAGGAATTTATCTTCTCGATCCCCATCCTCTTCCTGGTCGTTTTCACAGGCTTTCAGATTAATCAATTCCCGCTCCTTGATTATTTCTGAGTGACCAAAAATACAAAGCTGCATGAGTGTGATAGGCCTGATCATACTGTCTGCAGAAGGTCAAAACCTCACCCACTTGTCTTCAACAATAGCGAGAGAAGTCAACAAACTCAACATGATAGACTGTAACCAGGATGTGGCAGTTACACCACTATCAACTTAACATAGGAAGTCCCAAGCCTGCCCCAAAATGTCCATCTGGATTCTTTTGGACAGTCAAAGCTCAATGGAATGTGCTCACTTATTTCTGAAGCAGCAAGAGACACAGAGTGGGAAGCATATTGGGCTCCTGATATCTCTGGCTCTGGCAGTCCCAAATGATGTGGGGTGGGGAGGAGGGATGGCCTTGTAGGCCCCTTCCAACTCTACTTTTCTATGAAATCTACTCTCTAATTTCTAGTAAAAGATGGCACATGACAACACTCAAAGCAGCCTTCTATTTAAGCTGGCACCTGGTAGCCACAGGAAACGAGGAATTTCTTGCAAGTGAGTAAGCGAGCTGGTGGAGGAGAGAGGGAGTGTTCAGCCCTTCTCTGCACCCATCATAGAAACCAAGTGAGCTACTGGAGGAGGGAAGCCCCCTGCTCCATACCCAGTATAGAAATACAACTCTCCATCCCTCCTTTGCTAGCCCCCAGCAGACTCGTAAAAGTTTTTGCAGGTATAGTAAGTAGGTTTATACGGCTGCTCTCAAATCTGCTCCACTTCGTTGGCTGCTGCCTGCTGGTGGTGGGAGTCTGTGATGACGTGATGTCTGTCAAACAGCCTTCCCCAACCTGGTACCCTCCCAGATGTGAGTTGCAGTCCAACACATCAAGCAGCTATGCTGGCTGGGAATGATGGGAGTTGCAGTCCCAACACATCTGGGAGGGCACCAGGTTGGGGAAGGCTGCTATAAAAGGTGGAATGTACCATTACCAGGGACTTGGGGATTGGTGGGTATTCAGCAGCCCTGTAACACAGGGCTGCTCAAATGTTTTCAAGTGGGAGTAAAACTTACTCAACCTTTTGGAACTCACTTGAAAAGTAATGGAACCTTTCGAGCCTCACTTTCCCCCTTCACAGAAAATACAAGAAATATATTTTACTTTTCATTCTTAATGTTGGAACAGGCATATACAGGCAGTATGTATTTGAATAGAATACAAGCATGACATAAAGGGAGGGAGCAAGTGAACCTGTATCTTAAAGGGACACATAACAGGGCCACCTCACTGTGCGACCTACCCAGGAACATGTTGGGACCACAACCCAGAATTTGAAAAGCACCATTGCAATGTCCGGTTTGGCTTCATTGTTCTTAAGTGCTGATGGCGCAGCTTTCTGAAGTTACAACGAAAAGCCACTACAGAACAAACAGGCACAGGACTGGCCACCAACAGGGAAGATATCTTGTTGCTACCTAGATCAGTGGTACCCAGCTTCTTCAGCCCAAGAGGATGAGAGTAATGCCAAAGACCCAACTTAGAAGAGCATGTAGTGAGTTATAGTGGAGACCATTAAAAAAACTGGCTTGGAGTCTCTGTGAGATGTTGGGAATGGCCGCAAAACATCTACAAGCAGAGATTCCTTTATGGTACATTCATTTGTGGATGACAACATATTTATTGTGGGTTGGATCCAGGCAAAGTTGTTTGGATCCCAGCAAAGTTGGTTGCACTTGGTTCCCACTGAAATCAATGAGACTTAAATTATGAAATGAATAATATTTCACATTGATTTCATTGGGACCTTAGTGCGACCAACTTAGTCTAGCTCAAACCCTGTATGCATAAATCGGCATGTACAAGAGAACCTTGGTTCCAGTTGGCCCCTAGTTAACTGAATAGTTTAAAAAACCAAAGTTAGTTTATCCTGTTGGATCTATATTTTTCCGCCAAAAAAGTGACGTGGATCAGGGAACTGTGTGTGGTTCACTATGTTTCTGTACCATATCCATTTAGAGCAGACCCTTCCAACTCAGATATCACATCCTTGGAGGAATATTCTCCACCGTGCCAACATTCACAATTTAACTGCAAGTTTAGGGTGCAATCCTATGCATGTTTAGACAGAAAAAAAGTCTTACAATTCCCAGTATTATTCCTGTAAGTTGTAGAACTTTTTTCTGTCTAAACATGCATAGGATTGCACCCTTAATGATGTTTGGGGCTTAGAGAGATCTAACATCATGCGACTTGCAGACAAAAAAACCTAATTTCATATTTTTTTAAAAGCATCTCAATCCTGATGATAGAATCGAAGAATTCTATATAGTCTCAGAACCCGGAAGGCACTTTATGACAACCATAATATCAGTAAAGCCACCTATTTTGGGTCTGATTCATTGTTCTACTCATATGTCTTGCTTGGTGTGCAGTGACTTCTGTTCCATACCTTTAAGTAGCAATCTGAATTCCCTCAGCAGCTCCTCCTCAGTGATTATGACTTCTGGTGGGCCTGGAATGCTAAGCTAGAACCCAAATACAGGACAATATTTTAGATATGTGCTCCTGACACCAAGCCTATTATCTCCTGGCCATGTCTACGGCTCCAAAGTCGGCTTCCCTTTACCTTACATTTATTTGCCACTCATTTAATTAATCAGCTTCAAGAGCTACTGTAATCATTCCAGCACAGGAAGCAGGGCAGGTCCAAAACATTTTGCTTCCTGAGGCAAAAGACAAGGTAACACCCTCACCCTGCCAATTCCATGTACAAAGGCTGAGTGGACTGGCTCAGTCCTGGTGAGAGGACAGCATCCTCCACTGAACCTGAGCGCAACAGGGTAGCTTAGGAGGCTCTAAGGCAGGTCATGTGGCAAATACAGTTCTATCCGTTCTGTGCCCTACAGCAACTGCTGCCTCAGAAAGCCACCTCACTCTGTCTAATGGTAGGGCTGGCCCTGACAGAAAGGGAAAAGGGCCATTTCCAGTGTGCCATTTTTTGATTGCAAAAAGGACACAAGTTCGCAAGATACACAATATGAACTGTAATGTTAAAATGACCCTGCTCCCCACCTCAACCATTCATGAGTTAACTAGTATGCTGAGAATCTCAGAAGTGGGAGAGCATAATGTCCAAACACACCAGGAGACATGGCTGTTGGTCCTTTTGTGGATGGTCTTTGTGTGAAACCAGTAGTGTTAAAAGCCATGGTAAGCGGCTAAACAATGCACTTCAAATCATCATGCTTAAATTTAGGGAGGCTCCAAGAGCTTTCTTCAAAACTTAGGGAGGCTTGCTATGCCAAAATCTAAGAATCTCTCATCTAGACAGACTATGAATAAAGGCTGTGTTGAGACAAGAGAACCATTAATATTGCTCACCTTGAACTTTTTGGATTTGATTTTGCTCTTGTTTTTGCTGTTCACTCCATTGTTTGATTGCTTCGTAAGGAGCATCCAGGCATGCAGGGAATGTTTCATGCAAATGTATGTAACTGAGCCCCAAGAGCGTTTTTTAAAAAGCCACTTCAGGTGAGGAATTTAGAGCAGAGAACTGGTGAATGACAGTGCATGGATGCTTAACCCTTTGCCTGCCTGTCATTGCTCTAGATCAGACACTCCAGTGACTCCCTCCCCAGCTTCCAAAAGCACGTGTGTATTTGAGTGCAACGTAGTTAGCCCCTAACATTACGAAAAGATCTGAAATCTGGCTCCAAAGTACCAAAAGATTACAGAAGAGAAAAAAAGCATCATCCAGGTGTTTCTCAAACTATGAGAAAGGCCGATAACTATGAATTTTGTGCTGAGGGGGTCTTCAGGGGCATCGAATCATAGCAGAAAACTCCCCTTAATAATTACAGGTAGCCTGGTGTGTTCAAAGTTAATTTAAATTATATTATGTCTTAGTGTGCATTGCATGTTTTTTCCATATATCTCCACAAGTAAAAGGGCTAGAGAGATTTGCTTTAAAAAATAAATACAATTGAAATTCAGAGAGGAAGCCTGGATTATCCCCCAAGGGGACCAGACCCCACAGGCCTCCCTGTGGCTACAGCCCTGGTATGAAGTGGACTTTCCTAAAGTAGTAGACACTATTGGGTGGCATAGAGATGTAATAAATAAATAAATAAATATGATATTACCCTTTCCCCATTGTATCTCTTAATTTGGCAAGGACATATAGAGTGCCAACCATCTTCCTTTCAATTTATACCATACAGCAAGCTTCACCCCTCTCTTGTACTAGAGGGCACTAGTACTAGAGGGCACTCTTTCTTTTTTGGCAAGGTTTCCATTTCCCTGCTGTAATTCCTCTGTGCTTCTTAAAGCACATGTGGCTTCAAACAACTGGTAGGCAAACAATGCACTTCAAATCATCATGCTTAAATTTAGGGAGGCTCCAAGAGCTTTCTTCAAAACTTAGGGAGGCTTGCTATGCCAAAATCTAAGAATCTCTCATCTAGACAGACTATGAATAAAGGCTGTGTTGAGACAAGAGAACCATTAATATTGCTCACCTTGAACTTTTTGGATTTGATTTTGCTCTTGTTTTTGCTGTTCACTCCATTGTTTGATTGCTTCATAAGGAGCATCCAGGCATGCAGGGAATCATTTCTGCTAATCTTGCCTGTAGGAGTTTCCTTTATATAATGAGAAGAAAAGAAAAGATAAAAATAAAGCAATAGAGGTGAAGTGCAGAAGACAAGCTGGGAACAGATACAAAAAAAGATACAACAGTTTAACAGTGTTCAAAAAAGTTTAGTGTTCCAAAAAGCACTGTTTGTGGATTATCTTTGCTCAACATCTTCATGAGGTTTGCTGTATCCAGGTATCAACCATGATGTTTCCTTCAGTCTACATAATCTGTTTAACTTGTAGCATACGTATACCATCATTCAGAAGAGGTTTGCAGCCACATCTCATAAGGATGACACACTGACTGGGTTCAGACAACAGGATAACCCGCACTCAAGGGTTGAGTATGGGTTGTCATTGAACTATTGGTGATGGTTGAAACATGGGTTATCATGTTGTCTGAACTCAGCTGAGATAACAAACCATGGTGAACAACCCACATTTTACAACCCAACAATGAACCATGGGTTCTCTTCATGGGTTGTTTGTGGTTAACAAGCCATGGCTTGTTAGCGCAGCTGGGTTCAAACAACACGATAACCCACATTTCAACAACAGCCCACAGTTCAACCCATACTCAACCCTTGTGTGGGGGTTATCATGTTGTCTGAACCCAGTCACTGAGTTGGGTTTTGTTTTTCTCTCTCTCACCAAGAGGTATATAGAGTTGTCATGCTTGACCATATTATTTCCACATAAACCAGTGCCGATGTCCTGGTTTCCACATAAACCAGTCCTGCTCTCCCATATCTGAGAGCAGTTCCGTTTCAGAGTTTCCATTAGCATATTTTAATAATTTGCAACACTGGTTTGGCAAGTGGCTTCCTTGGCCCTAGCACCTTAACAGTGGTGGCCCTCAGTCTGTGGAATGCCCTCCCCAGAGGGGCTCACCTGGTGTCTACATTGAGGTGTTAGTGGCATCAAGTGAAGACCATATTATTTCCCCAGGCATTTCAGTGTTGAGAACATATTTCGGGGCTTTTTAGACCTTGGGCATTACTGTTTCTGGATTTATTTTGATGCTATTTTGACTTGTTTTTAAGTGTTACGTTCGTTTTGTATATATTTTATGGTTCAAAATGTTTTCTGTATGCTGTCCAGAGAACGTATTGTTAATGGATGGTATAAAATACTGTTAATAAATAGTAGGATTAAGTGTGGTTCCAAATCCTCCTCTCTTCCATAACCTGTCTACCACAATTGCTACAAACACAGGTGAAGCTGGAATACCTCCATGTTATAGGAAGAGGCAGTACTGTCAGAAGGCTTTCTCTCCCCATCCTTTCTGCTCAAGCACATGTTCAGATAACCTGATCTATAGTTCTGAGTGTTCTAGAGGGAAGAGTGGTAGTTCAATGCAATACCTCTATCCACCTAACCAGAAATAATGGAATAGGATGTCCTTTCCATATTGCAGTATTTTCCATATTTCCTTACTCAATGAAAAGTAAGCACATAGACATATTATAGCCATCATAGGTGTTACCAGACAAGCCTTTATGGTGTCATCACCCTGCCTCTTTCACATAAATTGGGGGGGGGGGGGGCAGGCATTGTCTTACACTCATAACTCTCATGTTTTCCCACTGCTGCTTCTGCCTTTTCACTTACCCCAGATAATCCGTTAAGAAAGAAAAGACAGATTGGCAGCACTAGGAGCCTTCTGTCTGGAAGCACCCTAGGTTTAATCCACATTGAAATGGCAGTGCACACAGTACAGGAGTAAAATAGATTATTGCTACAATGTACAGTGCAACCCTATGCATGTTTAATCAGATGTACGTCCTACTGAGCTCATTGGGAGCTTTTCCCAAGTCAGTGTTTACAGGATCTCATAGGAGTGGACTATGGATACTTCCAGACGGAGAGCTCCTAGTGCTAACCCTCAGAAGGCATTGTGCAGCTATTCTGTTTTTTCTTCCTTAATGGATTTTCTTTTCAGGTAAGGAAAAAGACAGAAGTGGTGGGAAAACATGGGAGGGTTACGAGGAGCAGATAACATAGTCTGGACTCCCCATAAAATTCCACAAATTGTGATTGCACAATAAAAGCCTTGTCTAGAAGCACCCTGTGGCTATTTGAAAAGGTAGACTGAAACACACATTCACACTTCCAAGTGCCAACGTTCCTCCACGCAACATCCCGAAGCTAAATCCACTCCTCTCACCGAGCACCATTTCTGTTTTCTCTACTGTCTACCCCCATTTTAGCTCTGTGCCATGTTCATTGTAGAGGTAAATTCAAAGGGGAAGTTTCAATTATTACTAAGGGATGGGTGGAAGAAGCCCTGAATTAGTGATCTGAGAGTAGCAGATGTACTTACCAGGTTGTTGGATGATGACAAGGGCAGGCTGCCCGTCTCATTCCATTGGGATTTCTTCTCCTGGTTCCTTCTGCTTCCAAATTTCTCACTTTCCACAGAGCCAGTACAACAAGTCACTGCTAGCAGTCCCATGGCCAATAATCGAAGTGGACAGCCGGAAAGGAGGGGCCCAGCCATCCTCTGGCACACTGTCAAGCAGTTAGTTTCTATAGAGACAGATTCATGGCATTAAGCATTGCCAGGAACTTTGCAAGAGCAGAAAGAAACTTTTCAGCTGTGGTCCTTCAAAGAGGTTGATATTCCTGGGGAGATTCCACAAAGGAATATTAACTGCGGGAAGAAATTATTCAGCGTATCCTCAGCAACTCTTTATTTATGTGTGTTTTTCCCCACAGCAGACCCAGTCAAAAATATCAAACATTTTCTTAAAAATAAAAATTAAAAAGTTTTTTAAAAAACAAAAATGGGAGGGGGAACCTCAATTGAGCACCCACAGCATACCAGTTCAAGGCCCCTGGTGTTCTCACTGGATCAGGGGCAAGGTTGGGAGGGGGGAGAGATAATTATGAGGAGATGGCCTCACCAGCAGCCCCCCCCCCCCAAATCACCTGGGAAATTTTAAAGCAAGGACCTCGGTGCTTATCCTTGAAGCAAAAGCTGCAACCAGATGATGAAGGGGCAATTTCCCCTCTTGTTCCTCCTGGATCCTCTGTTAGAGTTTAGCTAAAACTCTGTCCCCCAGACTGCAGAGATGCTACTACTCTTCCATTCACAGCTCAGCGTGCCCGGGAGAGGGAGACACCTGGCCCATCCTCTTTGCAACGTTCCCTCTGTTTTTTTTTTTTTAGACTATGGACTTGCAGCCTCTCAGAAATCTTCTGGCCGAATGTGCCCCTGCTCCTGACTGAACCTCTTTGCTGGCTTTCCTCCCTTTAATAAGCTTGAATTCCCCGCCTCACAGGAGTTGCCTCCCATTCTCATGGTCATTAGAGAGTTTAATTGGAGAGCCACCTGTTGGCATCAGCTGCAAACTGCAACAACCTCGGGCCGGCTGAGCCCACGTTGCAACGGAGAGGATACAAAGAGACAGGTGTGTTCACTTCAGAGAAGGTAGCTCTGTTAAGTTTAAATAGAAAGGTGTCGGCTGGAGGAAAAAGCAAAGCATGAATGGAACCAGTAATGCTTCATCATTTCTTCCATGTGAGTGTGCTCAGGTGGGTGCTGGCTGGGAGCGATGTGGATTAATGGGGTCCAGTGCCTGAAGGATTCTGGCAGATGGGACTACATATGCATTTGTACCTGTCCTACACTCCTTCCATGTTGGTGTACCCTAATGCTAACTATGATTTTTTTCTGCAATTTTCCATTTTTGTGTGATGAAATAAATATGGGTTTGTGTGCATTGTTAGTATTTATTTATTTATTTATTTTCCCACATCTTAATGGCCATCCCCAAGGCAGCATACAACATTTTAAAATCCATACAACAAATAAAGTCAATAAAGCCAAGCAACAATTAAAATAAAACTGCAGTAAAAAGAGCAATAAAAAAATGCAAAACCACCGCCAGAACCTCAAAAACAAAAAACCACACACACAACACCCCCACCCCCAAAGCAAACCAAAAATACCGTGAAAAGCAGCAGCATACATCGGAAATGTAAAACAGTTTGCATATCTTCCCTTGAGGTTGGACCTTTCTGGCAGGAACATCACACTTTGCAACACCAAGATTACAAATGGCTTGGATCCTAAACTGAGCTAAGCTAAGCTAAATTAATTGGCTGGCTGGGGAATGTTAGGAGTTGCTGCACTTTTCTCTCTCTAAAAATGCAAAATGCATTTAAGGAAGTTAACAGAAGGTTTCTCGCTCGCTCCTTCTCTCTCCCTGCCCCCTGGCAGCCACCTGCAATCCCCAAAAAGCCTCTCCGGAGGGTTGGGGGCTCCTCTTGAACAACGTCAGATGGAGCATGGGGGACTTCTGGGGAGGGAGAATCAACAAATCACCCCAAATCGAGTGGACCTTGGCCCAATTTTGAGTGATTTCCCCTCCCCATCAGCTCCTTGTACTCCATCCCTCAATACTGGAGGAGAGCCTCCAACTCTATTTTCGCGCATCTCTATTAAGCCCCCTTCATGTGCTACTCACATAAAGGGGGCTCCATTGTTGAAGGGGTTGCAGGACCATGCTACTTCCCTGGCCCTGCCAAGTGCCAGCATCCACACGTTGCACATGGATGTCTGCAAAAGAGAACCCATAGACATCTATGGGGTCAGGATTCAGGAATGCTGTGCATGCTGGGTTCCCGATTCCATGGAAGTGCACACGAGAAGGCTTCTCTATTGCAGATTTCTATGCTCAATGCGTGGTGCACATTGGGGCAAAGCCAGGGAAGCCATGTGACCTCAGGGGTGGGCCCAGCCCCTTCAATATGTAGAGCCCCTTCAATATGTAGAGCCCCCTTCACATGAGTGATGTGTACCGCTTAACAGGTGCCCAGATTGGAAGCATTATTAGAACAAAACAAGCACCATTCTGAAGAATTAGCTGCTGGCCCTGGTCCTCCTCCAGAAAACACAGAGAAAGACAGACACAGCCAGAGAGTCACTTGCACATCAAATTGCCCCTCACCAGGCCCTCTATGGGCCAAGCCCTGTCTTCTGGAGGAACCGAAGGAGGCTCCATGGGCTGGATGCAGAACCTCAGCAGGCTGAAGGTTCCTCATCCCTGCTCTAGACCTTGCAGTTTGAGAGACAGAAAGAGGTGTGTGAACCTATGTGACATGCTCTCACAGAGTGGCTGTCAGGGCTGGCGCTACTGCTAGGCAGACCCAGGCGGCTGCCTAGGACGCGTGGCGGAGAGAAATGCTGCGCTCCTTCCTCGCCACCGGCGCGCTCCTGCCCCACCTGGCCGCCTCGCTGGCAAAGGCACCGGTCCACAACCACCAGGTCTGTGCTGGGGGGGGGATTGCGGGTGCCGGGCAGGCTCGCGGTCGCGCTCGGCTTTCCTCTGCGCCCAGAGCTAGGCTGGGTCAGGAGCGCGCGCGGCGGCAACCGGTAGGCAGCGGGGAAAGTGGCTGCTGGAGGAGGCGGGCGGGCGGGGGGGCGCTGGGCAAGCAGGCATTTCCCGGCTGCTTTGCTCCGGAGCCCTCCCCCCCCCGCACAAGGGGGGGCGCTAAATATAAGCCAGCCTAGGGCGCCAAACTGCCCTGCACCAGTCCTGGTGGCTGTGTGTCCTACTTTGCAGAGGACCGTCCTCTATTTGAATCAGAGGACAATCCTCTATTTAAACGTGTCCTTTATTTGAAGGACTGCTTCATCTAAGTCCAGTTTAAAGATAAAGAATGGATCTTAAGAAGGGAGAGCAGCAGGGGCCTTGAAGTTGTCCGATAGTTAGCCTCTGGACAACTGACTGAGCAGGCACACAAGTCACCTGGTCACAGCTTTCCCTGGTGAGATGTATTGCATTTCTATCTAAATTATAGTAATTATTTCTAAATTTGCATGTAAATATATAAATTAGCATATGGAAACTTTATACAAATGGCTGTCCTCTTTTGTCCTCATTTTTGGTGATATGTAAGTGGCAACCCTAGGAACTACTAGTCCCAGAGTTCATTTATTCCTGCGGGTATTTACTACATAAGGTCATAATTAATTAATTAATTATATTTATACCCCGCCTTTTTTCCTGCAAGGAACCCAAGGCGGCTTACATAATCCTCATCCTCCTCTCCATTTTATCCTCCCAACAACCCTGTGAGGTAGGTTAGGCTGAGTCAGTGACTGGCCCAAAGTCACCCATTGAGTTTCATGGCTGAGCGGGGACTAGAACCCGAATCTCCCGATTCCCAGTCCAACACCCTAACCACTACGCCATACATGTAAGCTGGTTATAAATATAAATCGGGCAGCCAGAAATATAAGGAGCTTAAATAAAAGGACCTACAGAAGCTAAAGGATACCAATAAATTCTCCATTTTTTCAAAACAGACAAGGCTTTTTGGGGTGGGCAGGCTGGTGGGGGGACACATGTTAGATGTTTTTACCAATCCCAAATTGATTATGCTTGGCAGTGGTTCAGCTTGGGCTGGACTTTGAGGCCAAAGTTCAGAGCCCCACAACCCAAGCCCCCCCCCAAATAACAACCAAGAGAGTAGCAGGCCAGAAGAAGCAAACTCCATTTTATTCCTGTAGTCATGATGGTGCTATGACTTAAGTGAGTTTAAAATGCAAAACTGCACATGCACAGAATATTTAAAAATTAATAATTGGCTGGCAGACCATTTTTGTTGTTGTTCTAACAAATCAGGAATGTAGAAACAGTAATAAGCACAGCATGGTTTTTGGCGGTTGACAAATACTAGTAATGTAATACACATAGCTGTCCAAAGGGCCTCCCAATAAGATCACTAAGGGTGCAATCCTCTGCATGTTAAGACAGAAAAAAGGCCTACAACTCCCAGCATGCCTCAATCACCATAGCTGGCTGGGGCATGCTGAGAGTTGTAGGCCTTTTTTCCTGTCTAAACATGCAGAGGATTGTGCCTTAACTTCACAGACTAAGGCAGGGGTCCCCAACTTTTCTGGACCCGTGGGCACATTTGGGAATTTGAGAAACCACTGTGGGCACCACCACAAAATGCCTAATCAGTGGATCGCTGCTTTCATGTCTACCAGTTGCGTCTATGGATCTTAGGCTGCGTCTTATTCAGCAAAAACGTTTGTTTCATGTCTATTGGACACTGCAATGTCTCTTTAATAAGGGATTGTCTAATTCAGCTAATTGCTGGCAGTACAATACAGCTAATGCTTCTTTTAAACATCTGTTTTGGTAATGTCCCGTAGTTGTTTCTTTTTGAGAAGAGGTTATTACACAGATAAATTTTGTACCGGAACAGTGAGTGTCTTTAATATTCACTGATGTAGATGCTCTTTTAAATTATTTACCTGCTTCATAGAAATAAACAAATTGAAGGGGAAATGGATTCTTTGTGCCCTTTTGACAACTAAAAGACTGATATTACAGCATTGGAAGGGTAAACACTCACCTCTTATAATGCAATGGACTGAGGCCCTTTGCTTCTGCTGTGCCTGCTACACCGCACTCCATTACTCTCTCCACAATGTGCTAGTGGTGGTCTCCTCTGTAACAGTTCCACCAGGCATAAGTTTTTTATTTATTTATACTGTTTAAAAGATTTCTATACCTTTCTTCAGCAGAACTTGCAGGGCAGTTTACAAAAAAGAAGATAAAATACAAATATTCTGCTAGATGCGCTATGCTGGTGTACCATCAGGGTCCTCTGAACAGCTAATACAAGGAGAATCACGGTAATTATTACTATATCCACAAAGTGCCAATGCCGCCGTGATTAAACTTACATTTATCCATTTAATTAAGCCTTTTACAAAAAAAATTTATATAATTTTTAGAAATTTTTAAATACATACTAACATTTTGAGTATAAAACCTTAATGTTTTCACTTTCAAATTTGAGGACTTAACAATGATAATGCTAGAATTTCAAGTTACACCGTATAAATTTACATGCAAGTTTGAGGACTTAATAATAAATATTTATTACAATTACAAGTAACACAATTTATATATCTACTCATATGTGCTTTAGCATACCAAGTCCTAACTTTGTTGTCTTTTTAACAGAGTTAGTAGAAGCCTTTCTCTTGTTTTTTTCTTTTTCTTTTTTAAAGTGGCATAGGCCTTCCCCTGTTTTTTCTTTTGAGGAGGCCACCGACTGAGAATTCCCTTATTTTTTCTTTTGATTTTTCTTCCCAGGTGGCTTGAGCCTTTTTCTATTTTTCCTTTGGAGAGGCTTCCAGTGTACTGATTGCTGCATGCCCGACAAGAAACCGGTTTGCCCCTCTTGTTTCGTTCATTATCTTCTTCAAGGGTTTCTCACAGACTATATCAGTGTCAATTCTACACCAAAACACAAAAATATTTCTACAGTGTTACAAAACAAACATCATACAATCTATCTTCAAGGTCCCCTTGTTTTACTTACGTTCTTACATTGTTTCTTTCTGTATCTGCATCATGCTTAGATTGTATGATGTTTGTTTTGTAACACTGTAGAAATATTTTTGTGTTTTGGTGTAGAATTGACACTGATATAGTCTGTGAGAAACCCTTGAAGAAGATAATGAACGAAACAAGAGGGGCAAACCGGTTTCTTGTCGGCCATGCAGCAATCAGTACACTGGAAGCCTCTCCAAAGGAAAAATAGAAAAAGGCTCAAGCCACCTGGGAAGAAAAACCAAAAGAAAAAATAAGGGAATTCTCAGTCGGTGGCCTCCTCAAAAGAAAAAACAGGGGAAGGCCTATGCCACTTTAAAAAAGAAAAAGAAAAAAACAAGAGAAAGGCTTCTACTAACTCTGTTAAAAAGACAACAAAGTTAGGACTTGGTATGCTAAAGCACATATGAGTAGATATATAAATTGTGTTACTTGTAATTGTAATAAATATTTATTATTAAGTCCTCAAACTTGCATGTAAATTTATACGGTGTAACTTGAAATTCTAGCATTATCATTGTTAAGTCCTCAAATTTGAAAGTGAAAACATTAAGGTTTTATACTCAAAATGTTAGTATGTATTTAAAAATTTCTAAAAAATATATTTAAAAATTTTGTAAAAGGTTTAATTAAATGGATAAAAGTAAGTTTAATCACGGCGGCATTGGCACTTTGTGGATATAGTAATAATTACCGTGATTCTCCTTGTATTAGCTGTTCAGAGATTGGAGCCATGTATAATAATTGTTAGGACATTTGCTTTCAATGATGAAGAAAAGGATAAGATATCAGCAGACATTCCTCTAAGACTACAAGAATGTATGTAAATAATAATAATGACAGGAATTTACCACAGTTTATTGTGCAAAAATGGGGTTACTTACATCACTATGTATAGAAATAATAAAATAATGAACCTCCCAGGTCATAGGAAGATGAGGAATGGAAATGGGTTGCTACTACAAAGGGAGATGATTAAGTCATCAGAGAGAGAACTAGAAGAAGGGCACACCCATGAAGTCTTCACCAAGTAAAGAATAGGTGGACCTGTAATGTAACCCCTATAGTATTAATGGGAACATTGTAAGAGCCCTAAGGGAGTGGTAATTGATTCTGCTGGATGTCTTACTTGTATGAATGATGATGAAATGGTTACCAGCTGCATATAGAGTATAAATACATGTAGTAAAAAGTATGACCACTAGAGGATCCAGTGAGAGTAAAAGCATGATGCAGATACAGGAAGAAACAATGTAAGAACGTAAGTAAAACAAGGGGACCTTGAAGATAGATTGTATGATGTTTGTTTTGTAACACTGTAGAAATATTTTTGTGTTTTGGTGTAGAATTGACACTGATATAGTCTGTGAGAAACCCTTGAAGAAGATAATGAACGAAACAAGAGGGGCAAACCGGTTTCTTGTCGGGCATGCAGCAATCAGTACACTGAAAGCCTCTCCAAAGGAAAAATAGAAAAAGGCTCAAGCCACCTGGGAAGAAAAACCAAAAGAAAAAATAAGGGAATTCTCAGTCGGTAGCCTCCTCAAAAGAAAAAACAGGGGAAGGCCTATGCCACTTTAAAAAAGAAAAAGAAAAAAACAAGAGAAAGGCTTCTACTAACTCTGTTAAAAAGACAACAAAGCTAGGACTTGGTATGCTAAAGCACATATGAGTAGATATATAAATTGTGTTACTTGTAATTGTAATAAATATTTATTATTAAGTCCTCAAACTTGCATGTAAATTTATACGGTGTAACTTGAAATTCTAGCATTATCATTGTTAAGTCCTCAAATTTGAATGTGAAAACATTAAGGTTTTATACTCAAAATGTTAGTATGTATTTAAAAATTTCTAAAAAATATATATAAATTTTTTGTAAAAGGTTTAATTAAATGGATAAAAGTAAGTTTAATCACGGCGGTGTTGGCACTTTGTGGATATAGTACCATCAGGGTCTGCCAGCAGCCAAGAGTTCTCTAGGAGTGATCCTAGCCCTGTCCAGAGAGTAATTTGGGGATAAGATTGTTCTGTGTATCTATCTATGTTCAAATCTTTGCTCCTTCAAACAGTTCACAATGGAAAGTTACTGTTTCTAAGCCAACCCTATCTTATAAGGTAATTGTGAGGATAAATGATTTTATTACATTTTAATCCATTTTCCAAGGAGCTTGGGGCAACACTTTATTTATTTATTTATTTATTTAAATGGTTTATAGAGGCATAATCCTATGCAAGTTTAGACAGAAAAGCATGCTGGGAGTTATAGGCCTCTTTTTTCTGTCTAAACTCGCATAGGATTGCGCCCTAAGCCACCTTTAAGGGTAAACGCTCCAATGATTTCCCTGCATATACACGTGCATTTTACCCTCACAACAACCTTCTGAGTAGGTTAGGTGGAGAGATAGGAACTGTCCAAGGCCACACAATGAGATTCATGGCTAAGGGGAGGGATTTGCACTTGGGACTCCTCAGTCCAAGTCCAACACTATCTACTACACCACATTTATCAACACATTTGCCTATAATGCTTAGGTAAGCATTCTAAACTAAATGATTAATATGCAAGGCTACTTTGGCTGAGTTATTGGACCTTCCTTCTCTTAGGGTCAGATTTTAGAGACCTGTTGGGAATTCTATGACTGAATATACATGTAGAACTACGATGGAAAGGTGGGGGGAGAGGAATCGTCTCTCTCTCTCCTCCACCCGTTCATGCTTGAGTGAAATCTAAGCTTCATTCTTGAGCAATCATGTCATTGTCTTAGCCCACTGTTCCTAGCAGAGTGATGCAACCAAGCTGTTCTCTCTCTCTCTCTCTCTCTCATTCTCATTTCCTTGAAGGGGAGGACCATGCCGATGAAGTCATGGGAATGAAAACTCTATCTGTTCTCGAAAACAATGTAATGCAGAAGGGAAGTCGATGCATATGGTTTCCATGGTAACAACAGCACTCGTCTTCCGTTGCCTGACTATAAACCCAAGCTACGTCAGCCCTATCTAATCACTTTACATGAGTTCTTAATTACGTGGTGGAAAGTGTCTGTCCCAGTAAGACAGGGATATGGAATGCATGGCCCTCCAGACGTTGTTTGACTTTCAACTCTGCTCACCACTCACCATTGGCTGTCCTGGCAAGGACTGATGGGAGTTGCAGTCGAACAACATCTTGAGGGCCACACGTTCCCCACCACTGCAGTAAAATGAAGTCCATACTCGCATGTTGGTCACAATGACTGCAATATCAAGTTGTTTGTTTATTCATTTATTTCTTATTTAATTTAAAATATTTATATTCCACCTTCCTGCCTGACGGCAGCTCTTCCAAAGCAGCTGACAGTAAGCAAAAATTAATACATAATAGACTTTTTAAAAAAAATTCTAAGGCAGTGATAACTGTTAAAGGTTCTGTAGGGACAATGATGTAAAATGCCCAATCTTCAGGACTTATTACTACTGCATGGTGTGGAGAAAGTGGATAGGGAGACATTTTTCTCCCTC
Source organism: Shinisaurus crocodilurus (assembly GCA_021292165.1). Taxonomy (NCBI): domain Eukaryota; kingdom Metazoa; phylum Chordata; class Lepidosauria; order Squamata; family Shinisauridae; genus Shinisaurus; species Shinisaurus crocodilurus. The sequence goes on from CM037878.1 coordinate 60,633,890, forward strand.
TCTCATAGTACTTGGAACCCCAGGGTCATCCCATGAAGCTGATTGGTGGGAGATTCAGGACAGATAAAAGGAAGTACTTCTTTGTACACCACATAGTTAAACTATGGAATTCACTTCCATAAGATGTAGTGATGGCTACCAATATGGAGGGCTTTAAAAGGGGATCGGACAAATTCATGGAGGAGAAGGCTATCAATGGCTACTAGTCCTGATGGTGATGTGCTACCTCCAGTATCAGAGGCAGTATGCCTATGTACACCAGTTGCTGGGGAACATTGTGGATTTCCTGTGGGCAGCTGGTTGGCCACTGTGTAAACAGCATGCTGGACTAGATGGACCCTTGGTCTGATCCAGCATGGCTCTTCTTATCTTTGTATGTGCTGCTGCTGCTGAAACTGTTGCTCTTTGAAGTTTCCATGATAACCATAGGGGAAAATCTCCCTCCCCCCCCTCGCCGCCGCCGCTGCCAGAAGTGTGCTGCCTAGCAACCAGGCCCAAGTTGAATTATCTAGAATTAATAGGAATGGGAGCCATTCTGGAGGTTTTCGAATGATGTGAGGCATGACAGGTAGTAACCCTTTTCCTTTATTGTAGTGTCTCATTGTCTAATGGTTTTAGACAGTGTTTAGGGTGTTTGATAGGTTTCAATGTTTCAATGTTTGTAATAGGCTTTGGTGTTTTAAATATTTAAAGAGTAGTAATGTCTTAACGCCAGTGGTGACTTGTTTTGCAAAATGATCTGATTATTATTATTATTATTATTATTATTATTATTATTATTATTATTATTATTATTATTATTTTCTTTATTTTTAAAATAAATTTTATTTAAATTTTAACATATAAACTACAAATACATAAACCTGCAAATTATACAACAAACACATAACAAACAAACAATAATAATAATAGGTGCACCCCCCCCCCCACCGGGGCCAAATAACTACATAACTATTCAACCTTCCAAAATTGTAATGACTCTTGTGAAGGTGTACATCCTTTCCCCCTTAATATAACAAAGTCTACAAATGCTCTCCATATATCTTTAAAATCATTTTGATTTGATAATCCCCTTTTAACTTTAATACTCCAAAGTTACTGGGACTCAGGAGACCCAGGTTCTAGTCCCTGCTCGACCATGAAACTCACTGGGTGACTTTGGGCCAGTCACTGCCTCTCAGCCTAACCTACCTCACAGGGTTGTTGTGAGGATAAAATGGAGAGGAGGAGGAGGACTATGTAAGCCGCCTTGGGTTCCTTGCAGGAAAAAAGGTGGGGTATAAATATAATGAATAAATAAATAAATAAAACTTTAATACTACACGTTAACTTATCTTTGATAGCAATATCCCACACCTTTTAATACAATTCTTCTATTTGATAATCACATTGCATTTTCCATTTCTAGGTATCATTAACCTTGCTGCTGTCAATAAGTTTGTAATTAGATCTTTAGTATCTTGAGTACAATAAACCTTATCATAAATTGATAGTAATGCTATGCTAGGACATACCTCTAAGTTTACCCCGGTTATTTCCTTTATCTCTTTGAATACTATTTGCCAAAATTTCTGTACATGTTTACAACTCCACCACATATGAACATAGGTGCCAGTTTCCTGGCATCTGCTCCAACATAACCCTGAGTATTTCTTATCGATTTGATTTAATTTTACTAAAATGATCTGATTCTAACGTATTTATTAAGTTAATTACAAGGTTAAGGTTGTAATGTTTAATAAATTTTGTGAGGTGGAACTTGAATGTTTATGTATAGAATTTATGTATTGAAATTATTAAGAAATCCATGTTTTTCTTTTCTCAAATTATGATAAATAAAAAATACATAATTTTCTAAAAAGAACATAGCTAGGTGTCCTGGGAAGCAGCTGTGTTGGCTGGTGGCTGCCAAAGGGTGTTATCAAAGGGCACCAGCTGTTTAGGACCCATTTGGAAACTATTTGTGAGAAACTGCAATTAATTTAGGGTGGCCATGTGTCCTCTTGTACAGAGGACAGTCCTCTATTTGAAGGGCTACCAGAGGACTGTCCTCTATTTTGAAGGTATCCTCAATTGGAAGAGCTGTCCAGTACAAGTCCAGTATACATATTAAGCACCATCAGAAGGAAGAGCTCAACAGAGGCCTTGAAGTTACCTATCCTATCAATAGCACCTGGGCAGCAGACAGTGAGGCACACTGATCACCTGGTGACATTCTTCCACACTGTGGTGAGATGTACTGTACTCCTGTTTAAATTATAACAATTTTTTTCTGCATTTGCATCTATACCTATACATTAGCATTTGCAAATGTTGTGCAAATCCGTTTACTCTTTTGTCCTCTTTTTTGGTGATGCATTTCCTCTTTTTCTGGTAATTCATAAATGGCTACCCTGGTTATCTCCTGCAGCTTGAGGATATGGGGGTGAGGGAGAACAATATATTTTACCAGCTGCAGGGCTTTGTTTGGATAAAGCTGAGACTTGGGGGCATGAGACTGGCTAACCAGTGGGTGGGATGCATGAAAGAAATGCAGGGGTGGGATGCTGGATTCAGAGAGTTAGGAGAGGGTTCTCTTTTGGACAGAATACAAAAGTTTGTGGTGGGGGCAGGTGGGCAGGGCATTTCCTGAGCTACAGATCTGATCCAGACTCTTCCCTCCTTGCACCAATATGTACGTGCAGCTTTCCTATTTGTGAGGCAGCATGCCTGAGAGGGAGGAGGAAAATGTACCAGGAGAGTGGATTTGCCTCATAATTTTAAAGTGTTCATCTTTAAAGCAAGCTTTTCCCTCACAGACTTGATAACTTAGGGTTGCTTCACACAGAAAAGCTGAGATCTCCTTATTTCTACCACAGGTTGACTGCTAGTCGAACTTCCAGATGAGGCTTTTATTGTGCAATTGCACTGCCTCATTCACAGAATGTTATGTGGGGTGGGTAGTGGTGGTGATGGTCTGGAGAATAACTTCAGTTTGTAGTCTTCCTGTGTTTTCCCACGACTTCTTCCATATTTTTTTCTCACCAGAAAATATCCATTAAGAAAAAGCAGAACGTCTGCTCCTATTGTAGCTTTGTAGTGGTTACTGGATTTCTTGTTCACAGTACTGATTCATAAGAGATGTCTTTCCCACCCCCGAGTCTCCAAGGATGATGACTTTGAGCAATACTTTCTTTCTAGAAGTCATTGTTCAAGAGTTCAGGTGGACTGTTCAAGTGCACTTACATAGAAGAAGATGTGGCCTCGGCTGATATGCGGACTCTTCGCCGACTCACCACCACCTCCAAGAAAAGACAGAATAGCTGCACAATACCTTTGGACCATTAGGATCCCTCCATCTGGAAGCATGTGTTTTTAATGTAATGGTCAAAGGGCATTCACATGTCTAAAAAGATACAGTAAACATGTCCCTAGGAGCCACAATTGGTTAAGTCCCCAGGCTTCACATTTTACTTTTTTTGCAGTGTTTCTGTGAAGTGGCCCGCAGGGTGTGTTTTTTTTACTTCACAAAGGACCATGTATGTTGTTCTTTTTTAAATTAGTTTTTTAAATGTGAATTACACCAAAACAAAACAAAAACCATTAAAAAATGAAGGAAAAAAATATGAACAACAAAATACAATTTTCTTACAGTATTTTAAATGTATCACTTACAGTAAATATGTATGAAATATATATCCATAAGTATCAAAAAGTATGTAGTAATACAATTATCCATAAAAATAGTTATACATAAACTTCAGAAAAAGCAGACCAAATATCATGTATTTATCCATCCACAGGTGGCATCTAAATACCACCCGCTCAAATGTTGAAAGAGTTATTAGGTCCTCAATCCATTGTGTTATAGGAGGTGACCGTGAGTGTTTATCTTTCTAGTGTAGTAATATCAGTCTTTTGGCTGTCAAGAGGGCGTGGAAAATCCACATGTGTTGAAGGACCATGTATGTTTTAAGCATTATGTTGGAAGAGACTGACCACCATGCAGTAACAACATCCTGGATTATTAAGGGTGCAATCCTATGCATGTTAATACAGAAAAAAGTCCTACAACTCCCAGCCTTCCCGAGCTGGGGAATGTTGAGAGTTATAGGACTTTTTTTCTGTCTAAACTTGCATAGGATTGTGCCCTAAGTTATTTATCCACCCTAAGGGTTTATCCACCCTTAGGACTGCGCCCTAAAGGTGCAATCTTATGCAAGTTTAGACAGAAAAAAGGTCTACAATTCCCAGCAAGTGCCAGCCAGCTATGCTGGCTGGGGTGTGCTCAGAGTTGTAGGCTTTTTTTCTGTCGAAACTTGCAGAGGATTATGCCCTAAGTTATCTATATATATAAAAGAAGGTGTCCTTCCTTCCTGACTCATCAACACCCAGCTCAAACTGTTTAATCTAGGAACGTGAAATTTTGAAGGGACATTGCTTTTATGACGTAGACCCCACTAAAGAAGGATTTGGGGAAATTCCGTCCCTAAGGGGATGAAAAAGGGGGCAAAATCATCCCACTCTCATATCTGCAGGCCTCACCTCATAATTGCTGCAGCAGCCAATAGCAGCATTTATGCAAATAGCCCATACGACACTTAGAATGTTCCTATGAATTCCTGCAGGGGCCAGTAGGGCTGGGTATGCAAATCTCCCCTAGGCCATTTAGAATGTTCTCTGAGGGGGTGAAAAGGGAGGGAAATTTTTTACATGATGGGGTGAAAAGGGAGGGAAACTTTTTAAATGACTGACTGTTGTGTGGGGGGCATCATCGCATAGGCTCCATCACGTTTAGACAGATCTACCCCAAACTTGGCATGGTCACTCTTCATCACCTGTAGACTCTCAGGATTAACCTGATTTTTCTTTAAGAACAGATATTTCTGTCACAAAAGATTTCTGCTGCCAGCACCCAGCCTAAATGTTACACTTTCAGTCAGAGACACTGCATCTTTTCCATACATGTTTCTTTTAAAAACAATTATACCAAATCCTAAAATCCATGCGAGCGAAGCCACGGGCAACAGCTAGTCTATACAGTAATACCTTGGATTGCAATCATAATTCGTTCCGGAACCGTGCTTGTAATCCAAAACACTCTTATATCAAAGTGAGTCTCTGGCGGGCGTGAGTGGGTCCGATTTCGGCCTGCTATGCCCGCTTGAGGCGAGCTGTTACATCCCTACACTACTTGTCTTGCATGACCTTGCTTGTTTATCAAGTAAAAAAAAAATTTGCGTCGTCGCATAGGCTCCATCACGTTTTGACGGATCCGTCCCAAACTTGGTACGCATACTCTCCATCACCCAAGGACAAAGACTGGCGGGTTCAAATCTCCGAAAAACTCTGAGAGCAAATGGCATCACTTGGAATGTTCGCAGGGGCCATTCAGGAGCGGTTATGCAAATCGCTCCAATGACATATCGAATGTTCGTATGAACTGCCACAGGGGCCAGTCAGGAGCGGATATATGCAAATCTCTCCTGCGTCAAAACAGAATGTTCATATGAACCACCACAGCCAGGGCGGAGCTGGGATCTCATTGTTGGGTAGTCCCGGGGTGGGCAAGCTGGGGTTACGTTGTTGGGTAGTCCTGAGGAGGAGGGGGCAAGCAGGGATTTCATTGTTGTGTAGTCCCGGGGAGGCAAGCTGGGATTACATTGTTGGGTAGTCCTGGGGGGAGACAGGGATTTCACTGTGTAGTCCTGGGGAGCAGGGATTTCACTGTGCAGTCCCGGGGGAATGGGAACAGGGATTTCATTGTTGTGTAGTCCTGGGGGGGGAGCAGGGATTTCATTGCATAGTCCTGGGGGGGGGGGGAGCAGGGATTTCATTGTGCAGTCCCGGAGGGGGGGAGCAGGGATTTCACTGTGCAGTCCCGGGGGAAAGGGAACAGGGATTTCATTGTTGTGTAGGCCGGGGGGGGGGGGAGCTGGGATTTCATCGTGCAATCCCGGGGGAGGAACAGGGATTTCACTGTGTAGTCCTGGGGGAGCTGGGATTTCATTCAGGGCCAGTGCCACCATTAGGCCAACTAGGCAGCTGCCTAGGGCGTAGGGCTAAAGGGGGCGCCAGAAACGCCTTGAAAAAAAATACAGCACTCTCAAGTGGGAAGGGGGGGCGCTAAATATCTGATCTTGCCTAGGGCACCAAACTGCCTTGCACCGGTCCTGATTTCATTGTGTAGTCCCAGGGGCCAGGGATTTCATTGTGTAGTCCAGGGAGGGAAGCAGGGATTTCATTGTGTAGTCCCGGGGGGAGCTGGGATTTCATTGTGCAGTCCCGGGGGAACTGGTAGTCCTGGGGGAGCTGGGATTTCATTATGTAGTCTCGGGGGACCTTTCCTATAGAGCAATTCAAAACAGTGGTCAGCGACCTTAAGGAATTTCGAACAAATAGTACCTATAGGAAAATGAAGACCCGTGCAAACTTGGCATGGTCACTCTTCATCACGCGAGCGAAGCTGCGGGCAAAAGCTAGTTTATCATATAGCAGGCAGGCAAAATTCAATGATGTAGTTCTTTGCTGAAGAACTACAAGGCTGAAGAACAAACCAATGCAAAGAGTCCATACATTCATGGTACTAGCTCTATAAGGCAGTATAGACTAATAAATTGAGGTAATGGTAATGACAATGACAGAAGCTTGTTGTAAGATAAAGTACATAAAGTAATGCTGTAACCCACTCTGAGAAAAACAGTCACACTATGTGGGCAATTTTAAAATTTATTTGTGAAAGGATTTTGTGAGGCATAGTAGCAAGCTGAGGGACTTGTTTCAGCTCACAAACTCAGTATAAGAATTTACAAAGAGCTACCCAAGAACATTTCTAGTGCAGACTTTTATAGAAGCAACTGTCTAGATTTTGTTCCAGGCTGGATAAACAAAATTGCTCCTTTTTTTGCTATGGTGCCATCTGGCTCACCCAGCATGGACATTTGTGTTTATATTGAATTTTGTTCTGCTGTTCTCAACCCCATTCTCAAGTTTATCAAACTCACTCTGAATTCTAATCTCCTCCTTTGCCTTGTTTGCAACTCCTCCACCATTTGTGTCATCTGTAAAATCTAAGAACTATATTCACCTTGAATGTTTCTACGCATGTCATTAGCAAAAATATGAATAGCACCAGGCTTATAGCAACTCCTTGCTATAATCCAATATTAAGTGTTCTGGTTTTAGTCATGATTAATTATGATCAGAACACTATCAGATCTGTCCATTTCCTTCATGATTGTTAGTGAAAGTGATACTTAATGTAGACATAAACAATAAAAAATAAATTCAGCTACATGTACAAAAGCAACACCATTTCTAAGAGAAATGTATGATAATTAAAATCACAGAAAAGATAGCAGAAAATAAGATTGTGAGTATGATTCTAACTACATTTACCTACAAGCCCTATTGAATCTCTACTCACGAATTGCAGCTTATATCAACCTACTCATGAATTGAAACTTACAATGAAAGACTCACAAGGCACAATCTAATAAAGGTTATTTGCAGTGAAATCAATAGGGCTTAACTTAGTCACAATGATCTCCGCATTTCATTAGGTCCTTTGCTGCATTGTGCTCATTATGCTTAAAGCCAACACACCAATAAACTCTGTTCATTGTAATATACTCAACTGTGTCTAAGGCTGCAATCCTATCTATCCTACAGATACTTGCTTGGGGGGGGGGGGTAAGTCCCATTGAGAGACTTAGTGCCATGTAAATATGCTTGGTATCATAGTTGGCTATGAAAAATTTGCTGATCTATAGAACTTACTAGGTTTCCCCTAGTTTTGTTACTGAATGGAAGTCTCCTATTATCAATGCAGGTTTGATCACCATAGCTTCTGTACATCACACAACATTCCCATAATCTCAGAGAGACAAATGCTTGACTCTGGGCTGGTTTTTGTGTCTGTTCTGACTTGCTATAGCAATTTTGTTAGGTTCTGATCCTCTAGAGCAGCCTTTGCCAGCCTGGTGCCCTCCAGATGTGTTGGACTACAAGTCCCATAATTCACAGCCAGCATGGCCATGCTGGCTGAGAATTATGGGACTTGTAGTCCAACACATCTGGAAGGCACCAGGCTGGCAAAGGCTGTTCTAGGCAAATAATGTGAACCAAGTATAGGTCATGACAGCACAGTGTGTTACTTTCTGATATATTCATTTTGTAAAAAGATTTTTTCAGGATTCTCAGGACCAGCATAGCATGAGTAGTTCAGGGCACAATCCTATGCAAGTTTAGACAGGAAAAAAAAGGCCTACAAACATCTGGAGTCCAACAAACATCTGGAAGGCCACATGTTCCCCACCCCAGATATAAAAGATTCGTATCACGTGGGTGGAAGGAAACTTCTATGACTGTCCAGCATTTAAAACTTACCTAAAGGAAAATATAGTTACTTGAGCAAACATCAATGGCAGTAAAAATAAAAAAGGACTATATAATTTATTATAAGAAGATGGAGTTATTCTCAGAGGTTATGATCATAGTGGCTAAATTACGGTGACCAACAAGAAGAAGTATATCAATATGTCCATCTCTATTTCAAGCTAGAATGAATACAAACAATATACAAGATCATTAAACCGAGCAGGAATGTGCTTCATTAAATACAGAAATGATCCTAGAGCAATAAAAAATAGATAAATAAATAAGAATCCCAGATTACCCAGGGAAACATCTCTCCCACATACATGAGTCATTTATGTCACCTGTCAACTTTAGCCACTATGAGCTCAAATGAACACTAAGTTCTGATTTACAGCTGGCTTGTGTTACTTTTGTTTTGGCTCCCTTCAGGCACTGGCCACAATCCAACACAGTCAAGCAATCAATTAAATCAATGGACTTATACTGACTTAGCTCTGTGCAGGTCTGGATCCCTTTTTTCATGGAAGTCATACTTGAGTATAATATGAGCATCATACTCATAATGTGTTCTGTACTGGAATCTCACAGATCTCAGCTGCAGCAACTTTCTAGAAGTAACACTGAGCAATTTTAGAAATTGTAGACATTTCCACACCTGAGTTCTGTAAACTCCTGATTCACACATTATGTTGGTAGATACTCTCATGAGCAAAGGCAGAAGCTGGAAGTAACCTTTGTGACCTAATCCTAAGCCTCACTGGCATTGTGTGTTCTCTAGTGCTTTATGTTTAGCAATGTAGTTAGTGTTAACACTGTGTTTTGTTTTGAGGATATGCTCATTTTAGGGCAGCCTTCCCCAACCTAGTTCCCTCCACATCTACTGGACTACAACTCCCATCATCGCCCAGCCAACCATGGCTGTTCTAGGGTCTTTATTTTGTCAGCTGTATAATCCTGTCCTTCAGTCTTTTCCACTGCTGCTTAAAGGTTACTGATATGACCAATTATTCATCTGAATCTGGGGGCAAGTTGGTTAAGCCCAATAAGGGGTGTAGTGGGAAAACAGTAATTATTGAAAAGTCAGAACAAGAAGATGGAGGCAAAAGGAAGTGTAAAAATATGATACTGAAAAGGAGTCAGTTCCTTTTCCAAATTTGTTGTGGCGGCAGCTGAGCTGTGAGGCCTCATTCCATCTTCTCCTGTCACGGACCATTTCTCAGGAAAGGTTCCCTCCACTTTGAAGTATCCATGAAGATAGAAGAGGAGCTATGATAGAGCCATGAGCATGGGAGGGCCCCTTCCCTCGTCCAGACATCCTTGGCACAGTCGTAGATTTCCATCTCCACCTGATATTCACCATCCATACCTTTCCAGTAGCCACCTGTGACAAAGAGTTTACCTCCAAGGGGTACCATCCCTCCATTTTCATGCAGGGTGTGAAGCTGTTGTACCTGCAAACACAGAATTGACATCATTCATGTTTGGGGTATATATTACATGACATGTCTTATGAAATCACAGTGGATTTATACACACAGCATCAGTAGCTATAGATGAGGAAACAGATTATCAACATACAACTTCTACCTAGTTGGTGGGTGGGACCATTTATGCTGGTTGGAAAAACCAGATGGCGCCATCTGGTGGCTGAAAATATACTGCACATTAATACCATCAACACACTCCTTGGTCCATTGTTAACAAGGTTATTAAGTTATCAGGGTACTTCCACAAGCGGTAGAAAGCTGGATTTGGCTGCCATAGTGGGTACACACTGGTCCTATTTCATTAATTTTCTTATTTAATATATTTATTAATCATCCTTCATCAAAAAAGATTCGAGGGTGGTGTATACAATTGTGAAAAGTGTGTGTGCGTGTTTTTTTTAAAGTGTGAACGTATGTGTGTATGTTTGGTGGGTGATCCTGAAAGAGAGAGAGAAATGAATGACTGGGGTGAGTGGATCTTGTGTGCTGGCTGGGAGTGTGGGGTGAGAGAGAGAGAGAGAGAGAGAGAGAGAGTGAGAGAGAGTGAGTGAGAGAGAGAGAGTTTGAGGGATAGCCCCCTGAAAGAGGGAACTGTGGAGGGTTCAAAGGAGTGGTTTTATGTTTTGCGGCTCAGTCCCCACCTCTGCCATGTATTCAGGATCCTGGGCAAGTGACTTGTCTTTTAGCCTCTCCAGTTTGCCTTTCTGTGAAATGTGTGTTTTGAGAATGGCCATACCCACTATGGCAGCCATTTTGTAAATAAGCGTCACCCTCCCATAGCAGCCATTTTGTGATGGTCCCTATGACACTTTTTCAAAACTTAGAATGTGCTCACCACCTCAAAAGGGTTGGAGACCCTGTCTATTCCAATCAACAGTAACATTGAGTTGGATCCAGACTTAGTCAGAGTAGACTCAGGGCCAAACTAAACATTCTCCTGATCATACATAGTGCAATCAGTGGAGGCTTCTCTCTCTCTTTTTAAACCCCCACTCCCCCACTGCAGGGTGGAGTTGGAACTTTGGGGGGAAATGGGGAGGAGGTTTTAAAAAAAAACCTCCCAGAGTGCTGTGGTCCTGATCTGAATTGGGGCTGTACGTGCTTACACAAGAGTAAGGAAAACTATCATGCATAGCTCCACTATGCATCATTAGGAGAATGTTTAGTTTTGCTCTCTTTGAAATCAGTGGGACTTAAGTTAGTCACTAACTTAGTCTACTCCAGTGCTTCTCAAATAGTGGGGCGGGCCCCCCAGGGGGGGCGCGAGGCTCCGTAAAGGGGGGCTCGTTTGACCTCAGTTAAAAGTTTTTTTTAATATTGTTTCCTTTAAATCCTGTGCTCCTTTAAATCTTTTCTGCTACAGTTAATAAAGCTATTCTTTGTTGTAAATTGATCCACATTTCTTTCTTTTTTTATTCTCTTATACGTTAATAAGGATACAGTGTTATGCAGAGGTGTACTTATAACAATTTTATAGACAAATGATACTATTTACAGTCGCGCGGGGGGCGCGAAATGTTTTCTTCTTCCTAGGGGGGGCATGACAGAAAATAATTGAGAAGCACTGGTCTACTCTAAGTAAGACTATGTCTGGATCCAACCCAGTATTTGCCTTCACCACAGCTGAGCTGATGCCTGAGTCAAGGAGAAAGCAAACAAGAAGACAGGGAGTCCCAAGTTAACATGACATGATAGCAGCCATAGCCTTTGAACCAGCTTTATTGCCACAGAACAGCATCTAGGACACCATTATTACCAACAATGGTAGAAGACAAGCCATAGGATACTGCTTAAGGGCGTACTGTGGGGCCTTCCTAGTGTAGCACAGTTGTGTGGCCAAATGAAATAGGAAGAATGCCAATGAAGTGACACTTATGGCTTTTGCAGAGGCACTTGGGCTGCAGTCGGCTCCATCAACTGGAGTGGCGGGAGTAGTGGAAGTGTTGGCTTTGGTGATCTCTATGTCGCCGCTGCAGCAGCATATCATTGCATTGTATCAGCAGGATACAGGGCCTGGATATCCATAGTTGTTCTAAACTATTTTGCATTCAGGTTTGGCAGATGGGGGAAAAAACTTGAGCAACATCCATGAATAGCTAACAACAGTGTCTTCTATCTATTAAGCCTAGCAAATCTGAAATAAATGCTACATATTGGTGAGCTCATGCCATCTTGTTGCTTATCTGTCATAGGCAAACCTTCCACTTTAACAAACCTATGTGCAGAGGCCAGGAACATTCCATCCCCGATAAAGCATAAGCATGGATGGCCAACTTCGAGCATATGTGTCACACAAGTGGCAGAGGCAGCAGGCATTTGCGGCACACCTGCAGAGGGGCAGGAATACCCCTGGCCCCGTCCAAGGCATCGGGTCAGGCCCATGCTCCTGCCCTGCCTCTTTAGCGCTACACTGTTGTCTGCTTCACAGCTCAGTAGACAAAAGGCAAAACCACCCCGAAGCATAGAGACAGGCAGCATATGTACTGCAATGCTCACACTAGAGGGGCTCCGTCATACTTTGGACTTGATTAATCATGGCACACCTGCCAAAAAGACTGGTTACCAGTGGTGTAGTCCCTTGAATTCCAAAAATCAAACTCTTATTTATCTGTCTACCTACTAAGCATAGTGTACACTGGTAACCAAGGCCGAGCTATGTTCACTTGTCTTAACTCGTGTTAACCTCTCCTGGAGAACACAATTAAAATAGCAATGGGTGAGTTTGTGCATGAATAGCTCTTGGGTACAGTCAGGCAAAATACTTGCTAGCAGAGAAACTGCTCGATGACAAGATCAAGATGTTACACTGAAAGTGTTAAAAAGGCCACTGGCAAAAGCATAACCAATGCATGGCCGGAAGCTGACGGCACTAACCATTATTCATAAATCTACAGAGATGAGGAGGCTGGCAGGGTATTCTCTGCACCTGTCCTGAGGATTTGAGTGGGCGCTACACGGTCAGCTGAGCACTGACGCCATGCGAACAGCTGCAGCAGGATTTCAGAATGACGCTGCGTAAACCAATTCTCCAACAACATTACACACATCTTCACTGCAGCCAACAGGCCATGCTGTCCTGCTGTCTGGGATACCCTCACTCAAGGAATGGGCTTCTTGCCATTCTGGAACACGACGGACACTCGTCCGTACATCAAAGACCACAAAGTCTGTTTTGGAGACAAGAGACAATTCTACTAAGGCAGTGTAAAAAAAAAAAAGTGGGGCGGGGGCAGCAGGACTATGTGTTTCACCCCCTCACCCTACCCCCTCCAACCAGTCTATAGGCCATAGAAACGTGCAGCCACTTTCATTTATTTATTATTTATTTATTATATTTATTAATCGCCCATCTGGCCGGTCACCCGGCCACCCTGGGCGATGTACAATTAAAATACAATAAAACAATACAATAAAATATAATAATAATTAAAACAATATAAAAAGTTCTTTTAAAAACCTAACCCACCCCATATTCCCGCCTGAACAGCCATGTTTTTAATGCACGGCGGAAGCTCATCACGGAGGGGGCATGGCGAAGGTCACTAGGGAGGGAGTTCCATAATGTGGGGGCCGCCACAGAGAAGGCCCTCTTCCTAGTCCCCACCAGCCTGGCTGCTCTGGCTGATGGGATAAGGAGAAGGCCGTCCGTGGCAGACCTTGTTGAGCGGCCTACTTGATGTTGCTGGAGGCGCTCCTTGAAATAAACTGGGCCGGAGCCGTGTAGGGTTTTAAAGGTCAAAACCAACACCTTGAATTCGGCTCGGCAAGCAACTGGTAGCCAGTGCAACTCATTAAGCACTGGCGTGATATGATCACGCCAGCGGCCGCCCTTAATCAGGCGAGCTGCCACGTTCTGTACCAGCTGAAGCTTCCGAACCGTCTTCAAGGGTAACCCCACGTAGAGCGCATTACAGTAGTCATAGGTACACATCCTCCTTGGAAACATAATGAAGGTACACATCCTCCTTGGAAGGTACACATATGTTTCATAGGTACACATCCTCCTTGGAAACATATCTGTTGTGTTCCCCACGCCCCTAAAGTAGCCTACTTTTTAATCAAATATGCAACAGAAATATGTCACCGTTCGCATCTACAAAAAAATAAATTAAAAAACACATATGGCCTCAATTTAATTTTCCCCTTTAAAAATGAAGCTAGTGGGGTATTTTTGCTTGTTTATTATATTTTTACCCTGCCCTTCCTCCAAGGAACAAGGTCGTGGCGTGGATATGGTTTCCATCTCCTATTTTACCACTATTTTCATTGTTTTGTCTTCCACATTAGTTTGTTTTAATCTTTCTTCTTTTAGTATACTAAAGTCTTTTATTTGCAACTTTTTTTTATGTAAGCCAATTCAACCTGGGGAAAGGCAGGATAAAAATAAATAAGTTTGTTCCTCCCAATAACCCTGTGAGGTAGATTAGACTAATATCACTCCCCACTTACCCACCTTCTGCCATATGTTAGCATCCGGATCATACACATAGACCTTCTTTGTGTTGTCACCAATAAGGTAGATGGCTCCATGCAAGGAGGCACAGCGGGGAGCGGAGAGGTACTTTGGGATGAAGGGGGATGCAATTACACTCCAGACATCTACCAAAATAAATAAATAAATAAAATAAACCAGTATTTTCATGAAAACTCTCAACATCCTTGAACAAAGATTACATTTTCATATATTAAACAGAAGCTTTATTAGAATGACAGATTGAGCTCAGAGAAAAAAGCTAAAAGGAAGATGGACTAGAACTAGAGCAGGACTGAGGTGTGAGCTGCAGAGGCTGTTCAAGCACAGTAGTTTGATTCTTGTGTTGTCATTTCCATAAGCAATCCAGATCAGTCCTGCAAATGTCAATAGAGTTGTTTATGTACAAAACCAGTGTCAGTGAGAGAGCAAGCTGTCCTGATTTTAGCCTGTCAACCAAATGTGACGTACATGCGGGTTTATGTAAGTTTTCAATGCAGCACATTGTCCTAGTTAAGAATATAAGAGCAGCCATGCTGGATCAGACAAAGGCCTATCTAGGCCAGCATTCCCAACCCTTTAGCATGGGTTCCTAACATTCCACAACCCATTAGCACAGGGCTCTCCAACCTTGGGTCCCCAGATGTTGCTGGCCTACAGTGCCCAGCATACCTAGCCAGCATGGCTAATGGCAAGGGATTCTGGCAGCTGTAGTCCAGCAACATCTGGGGACCCAAGGTTGGAGAGCCCTGCTTTAGCATGACCAAGAAACAGAACTGAAGATAGGGCTATCCTGCGGATAGGAGCAGGCATCATTTTCAATGGCTGGTGTTACCTGAGGCTGGGAGAACATTTATTTGCATCATTCCCGATCACCTTTGTCAGGCTAGGAAGCAATAGGAAAAATAGCTTATCCCTAACAGTCACTACAGAAGAACATAAGAAGAGCCAGCCATGCGGGATCAGACCAAGGGTCCGTCTAGTCCAGCATTCTGTTCATACAGTGGCCAACCAGCTGCCCACATGATCCCACAAGCAGGACATGAGTGCAACAGCTCATATTCCCCAGCAACTGGTGTACATAGGCATACTGCCTCTGATACTGGAAGTAGCATAGGACTAACAGCCATTGATAGCCTTCTCCTCCATGAATTTATCCAATCCCCTTTTAAAGCTGTCCAAATTGGTAGCCATCACTACATCTGGTTTTAGTGAATTCCATAGTTTAACTATGCACTGTATGAAGAAGTACTTCCTTTTATCTGTCCTGAATCTCCCACCAATCAGCTTCATGGGATGACTCCGGGTTCTAGTATTACGAGAGAGGGAGAAAAATGTCTCCCTATCCACTCTCTCCACACCATGCATAATTTTGTTCATTCAGGTTGTGCTGTTGATAACAAAAGAAAAGGGCACGGACAGGTCTCTGGTAGATGACAGAGTAAGATGAAGTGAGTAAAAGACACAGTTTAAATGGGCTGAGAAGCAGGGAGTCTCAAAGCATGATCACAATTCGGTATATAATTTAGCATGGTGACATGCGGAGGAGCAAAACCAACATGGCATATTGATCAACACCATCCTTGCTATACAGCTTCTCATGAGATGAAAACAGAAGGTGCTGCTGCAGCTGTCATATGACACATGCATATCCCATAACTGTTATCCAAGGTCTCCCAGGCAGGCTGAACTGAAGCTGAGTCACATTGCACCTCAACTGTTTACATGGAGCAAATGGATGCTTGCCAAGAGCTTCTAAAAGGTACGACAAACAATTAGCTTGAAAGTCTAGCAAAGGATCATTGCAAATGCCCATGCTGTTGACAACTGTATGTCAACTGGATCAAAAAGCATTATGAGCAACCATGGGAGCTGAATTGAAATAAGGAATGTAATAGGCTGTGCCTCCAACAAAAAGAGGCCAACTATTTCTAGCACTCGCTAGATGATACACCCTGGGCTGTGGGCCACTGCAGGAAGTCACACGCCATAAATTCCTTCTCCCTCCACCCCATATTTTTTTTGCTCCTTGCACATCGAAATGAACAAACAAACAAACACAGTAGGGTCCAAACATGCCAAGCAGGTCACAGGCAATCAAGAGCAAGTCAATTATTCATGTCCTCAAACATAAGCGCAAGTTCCCAACATTCCACAACCCTTTAGCATGGCAAGAAACAGAACCGAAGATGGGACTATTCTGTGGACAGGATCATCATTCTTTATGGCTGGCATCACCAGGGGCTGGGAGCAGAATTTAGCCCTGCACTTCACTGGTGGACCTGAATACACACCCTTTTACTTAAATGGGAGAAGGTGTGGTTGGAATTCACTCCTAAGGGGAAAAATAAATTACTGCACTTAGGGCACACGGTTGCAATGAGAGCAATATCTGCACTCTGACACCAGGAGGCCCACCCCACTCTGACAACAGATCCCATGGGTGGGGGGAAGGAATGTGTTCCTCCACACACATCACCTGTCATCATGGCAGGTGTTTCGCAAGTCTTATATATTCCTCTAAGGACCTGTGGGAGGAGGTAACGGGCTTCAGTTTCAATACCAATTATGACAACAACAAAAATGTTTGTTTGTATGGGGTTTAGAAACAGCTCAAGGGGCCCATTTCAGAGGTTGCAAAACAGAAAGGATCTGAGCCCATGGCCTGGTTAGTCTGGAAAAGCTGCTTTCCCGCAAGGACTTCTCTCTTCCTTCTTACCAATAGCAGGGTTGTAACACTGCAGGGTTAATGCGTTGTATTTGATAGCACAAGAGCCAATGAGGTACAGCTTCCCAAGACACCCGGCTATGGCAAAGTTGCTGACGTACTTCAGGGCAGGGCTGACAAAGCACCAGCTGTCGTTATAAGGATCGTAGCACTCCACCTCCACAATGTCCAGTGTTGTGCCTACAGACCATGTGAGAAATACCAAAAAAGGTTTGAGTGTAGCAGAGGCCTACAGAGATATGCACTGAGCAATATGGGTGGCCTAAATAAGCCACAGGTCAATGTGTTTCCCTGTGAACCTGGTATGTAGGGGCTCCATGTTTATTTCAGCCCTACAGGAGCTGGCTCTTCTGTTCAAGCTAGACCTAAAATGGCCGGAGGGCACGTGTTGCTGTTACATTGTTCAAGCTAAGCAGGACTCATCCTTGTTAGTTCCTGTTTAGGAGATTCTGTGGGAGCCCCAAGCATTTTGCTCCGTGCTTCCCAGAGAACAGTTTTCTATTGTGGCTGACATGTCTTCAGCTTGGATAGCCACACAGAAATTATTTTTTTCCTTATTCCCACCCCTTGTAGAGAAGACCTCAGTGGGCTCCTTCAGCAGCCTTCATGACCGCCATACAGCAGAAGGGGCTTCACTAATTGTATCGGATGGGCTTACCGGAAGAATAGTGAGGAGGTTATTAAAGTTCCACAGGTAGTGTAGTGTAGTGGACTTTCACAGCGTCCAGAAGCCAGGATAGTTTCTTGGAGCCATGCCGGGGCCTTGCATATAGCCTCAGCTTGTATCAGGAAGAGTACCAGAGATAATTGCCTTGAAGCTGCCTTCCCCAATTATATTCCTTAGATAAGGGCTGCTTTTGCTATGACAAACAAAACTGTTGTTTTATTGAAGCAGCTTCACCACACGCTTGTCTCCCAGGAAGGGGGACTACCTTGTGGCTTACTGACAGCCTCTGAAACAGGGAGGAAGGGGCTGTCAGCTTGTTAGTTTGTGCTTTGTTAGCTTGTGTTTTTGGTTTCGGCTTGGGACAAGGAGCGCGCAAGTGTCCAAGCAACTTGGGCCCCAGAGCAACATCCATCGTATTAGGAAGCCCTGCGACCGAGGAGTGTGTGTAAGCTTATCTTTGCCTGTTTATTGATGATTTATAATCTGCATCCATATTCCATCATTGTATTCAATAAACTGTGTTATATTTCACACAAGTGGTTTCTTCTCTCCCTGATTATCCTTGAATCTAAATTGAGGTGGCCTGGGCTGGACCAGGCCCCTGGGGTAATACACTACTCATCAAACTTCCCCATTTATGCATCCAGTAAAATGCTGCTCTGCCTTTCCCCAGTGATGCACCACATATTTCCAGGCATCTCCAGCCACTTCCAGCTTATGGAGAAGTCACTTCCTGGAAGTGCAGCTTCTGCATTTTCTCATGGCCCTCTCATGTTCCCACACCTGTAGAGCAAGGGTGTAGATAGAACCTCAGGCCGGGGGCCTTAATCTGGCCCTCTGGGGTTCTCCAGAAGGCCCCACCCACTTCCCCCAGCCACCAATTGGTGGTTTCCCAGCTTTTGTGTAGGTTCCCCCCCCCGCCGCCCATTCTAAGAGTTTGAAATCCCTCTCCTAAGACTTCGTTGCCAACTGTATGAGCTTCAAGCTAAAATATGCTGGCATTCTTGGTAATTTTGGCCCTGCCCCTTTTGCATTTGGCCCCGCTCAGTACTAGAATGCAGCCCCTGAGAGCTTCTCTGAAATGGAATTCGGCCCTTGGGCTGAAAGAGGTTCTGCACCCCTGCTGTAGAGCGAGACTTCCCCAGATTACAGGGCTCATTTCCTACCACCAATGGCATAGATCTCTCCATTGAGAACAGCACTGGCATGGTTTGTTCGGGGCTTCAGCATTGGAGCAATGGGTTTCCAGGCACCCTTCTTGAGACAGAAGCACCAGGACTGGGTTGTGGACCATGTGTCATTCTGTGATCCTCTGGAGCCACCTGAAAACAGAAATAGCCAACATAGACATACAGAGGGCTGGGAGCCATGATTTCTGTGCCATTTTAAAGCACTTCAGTATCAGAGCTTATTCACCTTGATCAATTTTGTTTCTGAACTTCTTGCAAGCCTTCTTAAATTTGCAGAATTAGTGGGCAACATACCTCTGATTAAATGGTGGGACTCAGGTAAGTTTACCTTTTATCAGCTTACTATGAGATCTGGGTGCCATAATTTAATTTCTCTGTTTTAGAAGAGCCCAAACAGACAAACAAACAAACAGAACCAAGAAGCCACCAGAAAGTATGGGAATGGGCCCAAAACGGTTCACAAGTTTGGTAACAAGGTTTCAGTAGAAAGGCAGGGTATAAATAAATAAATAAATAAATAAATAAATAAATAGGTTCAGAAAGAGCACCATCCTTACCTGTGACGTAAACATCATTGTTTAGAGCAATCGTAGAAAAGCCCCATTTATTGTAATCCGGAAAATCAGGTAGAGCAATCCATCCTTCTGAAATAGGAAAACCAAATGTGTAAAGTGGCCCTCAAACAGTCCTAACCAGTCAAGTGCTCTGATTTTCCTAGGTGCTCTTGCCTTGCACAATTTGATGAGGGTGCATCTGCACAGATGCTTTTATTCCTGGGATAGATTACATGTTTTGCCAGAAATCTAATGTTTTTCTGCTGTTCCATCCTTATCGGTGCCTGTCTTTTTTCCCATCACTGATCAGGAGACAAGGCCTCTGTGCACACTCTGAGCTGTGGCAAAGATCTAGAAGACAAGGCCCCAGGAAACACAATGCTCATAGTCCCTTCTTGTGCATACCCACATAACCTGACCTTTGATCCCTAACTTAGTAGTGGCCAACCTTGTTAGTATGCATGCCACAAACAACCTCCAAAGTATGAGAGAGTGCTATTCTACTGCACACTAGACATATTGCAGCCCATGCCTTGGAGGAGTGCTTGTTTATACAGTGCCATCGGTATACAGGGGTGGGTAACATGTGGGCCTCAGGCCACCAGGACCGGTGCAAGGCAGTTTGGTGCCCTAGGCAAGATCAGATATTTAGCGCCCCCCCTCCCACTTGAGAGCACTGTATTTTTTTTTCAAGGCGTTTCTGGCGCCCTCTTTAGCCCTGCGCCCTAGGCAGCTGCCTAGTTGGCCTAATGGTAGCACCGGCCCTGCAGGCCACATATCACGCTCCTGGCCCTTTTTGCAGCCCCACTGTCCCCACTGCTGCAGCAAAATTTCCCCTTTTCCCAGCTGCCACTGCGCTACCAATTTCCACCAGTAAACACGCTTTTGGCTTTGAAAGGCAGACAATTTTTTCTCGCTGCTCCTACAGCTCCACCAAATTCTAGCAGTGGAGGCAGTAGTGTGGCCACCGGGGAGGGGGCATATGGGGCAATGTGGCCCCCTGCCCCAGGAAGTTGTCCATCCCTGGTGTACTTGGTGCCTTTGAGAGTATTGTGAGTAGACAGGACCCTGCTACCAAAGAATTTCCAATCTGTAAAAGATGATGGGCAAAACAACAAGGAGAAGTGAAGGGGGCAGGGAAGAGTGATGAGTGACGAACGTGTGCAAATTCAGTTGCACATACTTAAGACTTGGCTGCCATTGGGAATAGGGATTCAGGGCTTAATCCAATGTGGCCTCACAGCAGGAAACGGTGGAGTTTGTGGAGGAATTTGAAAAGAGAAAGATGCTACTATGCACACGTTCAGAGAGAAAGTTCTATGCATGGGAAACAACAAGGGAGAGTGTGTGTAGTGATGCAGAGCAAGAGACCTTTGGGCAGCTGAGTGGGGTGGAGTGAAGGTCCTGGGCAGGGTGGTAATGAGAAGCAAGGATGAGGCAAGGCTTTAAAAGGTAAGGGAAAGGGGTTCCTTCTGGATACAGAAAGAAGGTGAAGCCAGTGAAGAGATCTGATTTTGACAATGGAGTTTTGGATAGAGGTGAGAAGACTAAAGTGTGAAAAAAGAGGAAGGCCAAAGAGAAGAAGCAGCTTTAAGCAGTCGTCATGGCAGAAGATGACCAGCACATGAACCAGGCAGTGATTTAACCAAGGAGCCAGAGAAGAATGACCAGATCTTTGTAATGCTGTACAGGGAGAAACAACACAATATGGCAACTAATTGAATAGCAGGAGAGAAGAATTAAAAAAGCTAAAGCTGCATGCTTGGTCAACTGGGTGAATGATGAAGTTGTCAGTGGATATGGAGAGGGAATGAGGAGGAGAGGGCTCAGGAAGATACATAGTTCAGTCTTGGGCGTATGGAGTTTGGGATGGTGATGAGACAGCCTATATCAGACACGTAAGCAGAGATGTGTAGCAGAGAGGTCAGCGGGGTAGATTTCTGGGGTAAAGCGATACAGCTAGGTGCCATCAGCATATAGGTGTTACTGAAAGACATACGATTTGAGGAGGTCAGCCAACGGGAGAGAGTAATAAGGGACCAAGAGCAGAACCCTGAAAGACTAGTGCAGGGATGGGGAACCTGCGGCCTTCTAGATGTTGCTGGACTCCAAATCCCATCAGCCCCAGACATCATGGCCAATGGTCAGGGATGATGGGAGATGTAGACCAACCTCTGGAGGGCCACAGGTTCTCCACCTCTCCAGTATTAGAGGCAGTATGCCTATGTACTCCAGTTGCTGGGGAACATGGGCAGGAAGGTGCTGTTGCATTCATATCCTGCTTGTGGGATCCCATGGGCAGCTGGTTGGCCACTGTATGAACAGAATGCTGGACTAGATGGACCCTTGGTCTGATCTCCAGCATGGCTCTTCTTATGCCTTTACCCCTGGACTAGAGGTTTTGCCTGTAGAATACTTCATTAGAGAACAGGGAGCAATGCAATACAGGACAGCTGTGCAGGGATGGCTCTCCCTACCGGATCCTGTCTAGGACTGTCACAGTCTCCTGCTGCCTGTGGGACCTTTGCTGTAAGTTGTGCAGCTACATGCTCTAGGCTGTTCCCCTTCTCTCAGCTGCATGTGTTGAAGAAGAAGTGCAAGTTCCCACAGCAGTGTCTTCTCATTGGTTCATGGATCACTTAGTGCCCAGCCCAACTAGTAAGAACTGCCCCTCTCTTTTATAGTCATGCCCTTGGAAAGGTGGCTCCCAAGACTCCTAGGCACTTATGCTGCGTGATCATGTGCCCTCAGGAATACAGATGCCATTTCTTCCTCATAGCCTACTCTGTTCATGCCATGGCTGATAAAGCTCTTCCCTTGCAGTGCCCATCGGTGGGGGATGGACTGTGACCAGATTGACAGTGATATGGTTGGAGCAAATGCTAGATCCCTTTACTGAAAGGACCTCCCAATCAACCACACTTGTTTGGAGGAAGAATTGAGCATTTTCATATTGGAATAGTCACATCTATACCGACATATGTTTTGAGGTAATTATCTATGGTTGTAGTGGAAGACTGACAACCTGGTCTTCTGCGTGGGTTCAATGCTAAGGGGGTAGCGAGTCCTGGGGCCTTTTCTGAGATCCCCAGCGACTATCACCCTTAGCCCAGAACAAAGGGATAACTTATAGCTACAGAAGTATCTTTTAGAAAACAAGTTTATTTACAACATTACCTTCACAAACTCAGACCCACGCCAGCAATACAGCTTATCAGTACGGTACAAAGTAGCAAGCAAGAAGTCTTAAGGACACCGTGATTTCAGGGCTCTCAGCTAGTTAGTTCAGCTCGGGTCCCGGCAGAGGCCCGGTCAACCGCACGCTGCTAGCTGGGTTCCCGGCGGAGGCCTGGTCTACCCAAGCGGCTAGCTGGGTTCCCGGCGGAGGCCCGGTCTACCCAAGCGGCTAGCTGGGTTCCCGGCGGAGGCCCGGTCTACCCAAGCGGCTAGCTGGGTTCCCGGCGGAGGCCCGGTCTACCCAAGCGGCTAGCTGGGTTCCCGGCGGAGGTCCGGTCTACCCAAGTGGCTAGCTGGGTTCCTGGCGGAGGTCCGGTCTACCCAAGTGGCTAGCTGGGTTCCTGGCGGAGGTCCGGTCTACCCAAGTGGCTAGCTGGGTTCCCGGCAGAGGCCCGGTCTACCCAAGCGGCTTGTGAGTGATTTCAGCTTGGTTTCCCGGGGGTCCGGTCAACCCAAGCGACCAGTGATTTCAGCTAGCTGGAGAGTGCCGGGTGTGGCTACCCGGGGTTGCCGATCCTTCATTCTCTTACCCCAGGCATGGGGCAAGATTGTTGATCAGGTCCAACAACCCAGTTCCCTTGCGCAGGGTGTTTTATACCTTGGTGTTTCAGGTAGCCCCTCCCTCCGTGATTAGGTGGGTTGACACCCTCCCTGAGGGGCGGCCTTTTGGGTCAGGTGGGGTGATGCCCTCCCCCCGTGGGATGGGGTCCCTTTGAAGCCACTTGCTTAATGGTCTCATCCTATGGTGTTGAGTGGCCATTTCTTAGGGGTGCCGAAGTGTCTGCTCTGGAGAGGTATTCAAGTCTTATGTAGATGGGGCTGATATGCGAGAGCATTGACAAACCTAGGGATGCTTCCTGCCTTCCCCCTGGGGTGATTCTATGCAGATGTTGTTTGTCCCTTTTGTCATCTGTGGAGACTGGCTGTCTCCCCCCCCCCCGGGTCTCCTTCCCCCCTCCTTGGTGAGTGTGTGTGTGTCAGGCAGGGGGCTTAGGTTGGCTTTCTCCACATCTCCCCCCCGGGGAAAAGATGGCATTGGGGTCCCACACCCCAATTTCCCATCGACTTGCTCATCACCTGAGAAAGCCCGGGAGAGTGCATCAGCCAAGACATTGTCCTTGCCCTTGATGTGCTCAATTTCGAAGTCAAAGTCTTGCAACGCCAGACTCCACCGTAGGAGTTTTTGGTTGTTCCCTGTCGGTCTGCAGGCGGAACCGTCTCCCCCAGAGGTAGGGGCGCAACTTGGTGATGGCCCACACCGCGGCCAGGCACTCCTTCTCAATGGTGGCAAGACTACGTTCTCTGGGCAGGAGTTTCTTGCTCAGGTAGGCAACGGGGCGCAGCCCTTTTCCTACCTTCTCCTGTAATAACACCGCCCCCATCCCGGCCTCAGAGGCATCTGTCTGTAGAACGAAGGGGGATTCGAAGTCTGGGGCTTGCAGAATGGGAGCTGCCGTGAGGCAGGCTTTTAATCTGTCGAAAGCGGTCTGGCAAGCCGCGGTCCACTGGACCCTGTTCGGTTGGCGCTTCTTACAAAGATCAGTCAGAGGGGCTCCTAGCTGACTGAAGTGTGGCACAAACTTCCGATAGTACCCTGCCGATTCCCAGAAAAGCCTGCACCTGTTTTTTGGTTGCGGGTTGGGGCCATTTCTGAACCGACTCGATCTTAGCTTCTATGGGTTTGATGCTCCCCCCTCCGACCCGATGTCCAAGGTACTCAACCTCCCCTAGCCCCACCTGGCACTTCTTTGCTTTCACTGTCAACCCAGCGTCTCGGATCTGCTGGAAGACCTGTCGGACATGCTGCAGATGCTGTTCCCAAGTGGAGCTAAAGATAGCTATGTCGTCTAGATAGGCACAGGCAAATTCTCCCAACCCGTTCAGCATTCCATTCACCAGCCTCTGAAAGGTTGCCAGACCGTTCCGGACTCTGAAGGGAAGAGTGGTGAACTGGAATAAACCCAGGTGTGTGACAAAGGCAGACTTGAGAGCAGCATCTGCGTCCAGCGGGACTTGCCAGTAGCCCTTGGTGAGGTCTAGGGTGGTAATGTACTTGGCCCTCCCTAGCTTCTCCAGCAAGACATCTATGTTGGCGATGGGGTAGGGGTCAGGGACGGTCACCTTATTGATTTTCCGATAGTCCACACAGAACCGCACCCCCCCATCCTTTTTGGCCACCAGGACAATCGGGGAGGACCATGGGCTAGAACTAGGAACGATCACCCCTAGGTCTAACATGGCTTTGACTTCCTCCGCAATGACCTGAGCGTGGGGTCCCACCGCCCGGTATGGCAGAGATTGCAGAGGGGGGCTGTCACCCATTTGAATGGTGTGCTGGATGAGTGGGGTCCGCCCGGGGCGGTCTGAGAACATGGTCCCAAATTCATCCAGCACCCGCTTCAGTTGCTCTCGCTGAGCCTCAGACAGGGCGGGTGACAGTGAAATTTCTTCCATCCCCCCGCCATCCCCCCATTCTCCCAGCAGATCCCCATCAGCGAAATCCTTATCATTATGTTACTTCACACAGCCCACTCGCGCACTCCGGTCCACATACAATTTCAACATATTCACATGAAACACTTTACATTTTTCAGGAGTCCTGGCAAAGAGTATTTTGTAGTTGACTGGTCTAAGTTTCTCAACTACAGTCCCCGGACCCTCCCACTTAAGACACAGCTTGTCCGTTTTGAGGGTACGCAGAACCAACACTTTATCACCCACCTCAAAAGTCTGGGCTACTGCAGTTTTATCATACAGCTCTTTTTGCTGCTGCTGGGCTGCCTTCAGATGCTGTTGGGCGGCTTCTCGAACACTGTGGAGGGTGTCCCTGTAGCCGCCGCAGAAAAGTGTGAACCGGCACGGGCGAACTGCCGGCAGCCCCCTCCCACTCCCCCCGCAACAAAGCCAAGGGCCCCCGTAGTTCTCTGCCAAACATCAGTTCATTCGGGGAAAACCTACCGAGGCTTTCCTGCGGAGCATCTCGGTAGGCAAAGAGGAAGTAGGGTAGGGCTTGATCCCAAGTTCCCGGGTGACGGCTAGCGTACGCCCGGATCATTTCCCCCAAAGTCTGGTTGAAGCGTTCAACCAGTCCGTTGGTCTCGTGGTGGTAAGGCACCGAAGTTACATGGTCAACCCCCCCCCGGTCCCACATTTTCTGGAACAGTTTAGACATGAACCCGGTGCCGCAGTCCGACACGACCGTGCGGGGCATTCCTAAGCGGGCAAAGAGAGAGAGCAGAGTCTTAGCCAGGCTGGCTGCAGAGATGGAGGCTAGCGCAAAAGCCTCCGCGTAGTGGGTGGCAAAGTCCACTACCGTCAGTACAAATTTCTTCCCCGTCTTGGTGGGCGGGTTCAGGGGACCCACTATGTCCATAGCAATCCGTTCAAAAGGGATCCCCACCACCGGAAAAGGTTGAAGGGGAGCTCTTGGGTGATCGCAATTGTGTCCCACCCGTTGGCACACATCGCAGGACCGACAGTAAGCTTTAATGTCGGAGGCGATCATGGGCCAGTAGAACCCCTCTGTGATTCGAGCTTGGGTCCGCTTCTGCCCCAGGTGTCCTCCCCATGCCATGTCGTGGGCGAGGTGCAGCACGGCGCGGCGGTACCGTCGGGGAACCACCAGTTGCCTTTGCTTGTGCTCTGTTGCCACTTCCCCCTTTGGCTCGAACTCCCGGTACAAAGTTCCATTGTCCCAGACAAATCTTTCGGTGGCAAGGGATACCCCGGGGTCTTGGTTGGCCAGATTGCGACACTCCTGCAAGGAAGGGTCCAGCCGCTGGGCTTCCTTGAATTGGGCTTGAGTTCCAAAGTCTTTAGCCATCTGGGCAAACCCTTCGTTCTTCGGGGGCTCCGCTATGGCCTGGTTCTCCCCGGAGTGCCTCGCAGGGGATGGGGTCACCCCGGGTGGTGGAGTGGGCACGGGCTTAGGCTTTGGGACCGGTGCGGTTACGGGCGGCCCCCCTCGCCTTGCCTGTCTCCGGGTGACGACCTCCATCTTAACTTTGGCCACCCGGAACGCGAGGTCGTTCCCGATGATGATGCCCCACTCCTTTTGGCGATGGATGATTACGTCCATCTCTCCTTCCCACCCCTGGTATTTGATCCGGACCCGGGCGATGGGGACGGTGATGTCAGGGGAGTTATAGGGTTTGATCGTACACGTACGTCCTGACAAAAGTTGGGACCTTTCTACGCGGTCCCAGGGCAGAGCCATTACATCTGCCCCAGTGTCCCTATACCCCACCCGGGGAACATTATTGATATAGATGGACTCACAGAATTGCTTGCGGCTCCATCTCAGCTGGTCCGGGGAGGCGATGCGATACAGCGATGCACGGGGTCCGGGACAGTAGAGATCCCACTCTTGGAGATCCTCTTCGGCGCCGCGATCCTCGGGGATGCTTGCATGGTGGGAGAGGACCGACCGTCGCTCGTTGTCGCTGTCGTCGTCCTGAGCGGCTGCAGCACCCGCGACGCGTCCTACTTTCTCCGGCGAGGGACAGGCATCCCGGTCCTTGGGCTGGAGCTTGGGGCAACCCCGCCGCAGGTGTCCCATCTCGTGACAGTGGAAGCAGGCCCCAGACCGAGGGTTTTGGTTCCCCTTGGTCCGAGGGGCCTCCTCGCGCCGTCGGGGCAGGCTCTTCTCCGGCTCTGGTTTCTTCTCGGCCACGGCCGCGGAACTTCCCTTGGTGGATGGGGCCGTCCGGTATAGCCCCATCTCGTCGGCCATGATCCCCGCCTGCCTCACAGGTACGGGGCTTCTGATCCCTCATGACAGTGGCCAGCTCCTTCAGGAGGGTGGTGAAGAACTGCTCCATGGTGATCAGCTCGATGACTTCCTCCAGAGTGGAGGCCCGGGAAGCCTCCACCCAGGACTCGCAGACGTGCATCACCTGGGCTGCCCATGCCACATGGGTGGTCCCGGGGGAAGGTCTACCCTCTCGAAATCTCCACCGGCAATGTTCGGCGGTGAGGGCGAAGTGTTGCCTGGCCACTGCCTTGAACGCCTCGTAGCTCGCCGGGGTCTTCCGCAGATGCATCCCGAGGAGGTCGGCCAGGTCCCCACTGACCTGGGTTCGCAGGGCGGACAACCGCAAGTTGTCGGGGGACCCGCTGCTCCTGGCACGCCGTTTCGAAAATGGAGAAGAACATCAGGACATCCTGCCCTGGCTTATAGTAGGGGAACGTCTTGCAGTCCCACGATGGAGGGGAAGGAGCGGAGGGGACAGTCGGGGGAGTTTTCCCCGCCTCGAGCTGCAGCTTGGCCAACTCCATCTGCATCCGGATCATTTCACGCTCGCTCGTGGGCCATCATCTCCCGCTCATGGGCCATCCATTCCGAGGGAAGCTCGAGGGGCTCCAGGGGCTCCAGAGGCTCCAGAGGAGTGGGGTCCTCGGTCACCACATACTCTCTCCCATCTGTCGGAGCTGGGATAGGGCGGCTCCTGGGTCGGGTACCCTGGGCCAGACTCGCCAGCAGCTCCCTCTGCCGGATCAGCGCCGCCAACCCCGGGGTGATGGGGGTTGCGGGGAGGGGCCGCCGTGGCTCGGCTCCCCCAGTCGCTCCGTCAGGCTCTGGGTCGCCCATGGTGATCCTTAGGCTCTCGCTACTTTGGGTCTGGGAGATATTCTGGGCTAATAAGTTATCCCACCTCTGCCACCAAGTGGAAGACCGCCAACCTGGTCTTCTGCGTGGGTTCAATGCTAAGGGGGTAGCGAGTCCTGGGGCGGCCTTCTCTGAGATCCCCAGCGACTATCACCCTTAGCCCAGAACAAAGGGATAACTTATAGCCACAGAAGTATCTTTTAGAAAACAAGTTTATTTACAACATTACCTTCACACACAAACCCAGACCCACGCCAGCAATACAGCTTATCAGTACGGTACAAAGTAGCAAGCAAGAAGTCTTAAGGACACCGTGATTTCAGGGCTCTCAGCTAGTTAGTTCAGCTCGGGTCCTGGCAGAGGCCCGGTCAACCACACGCTGCTAGCTGGGTTCCCGGCAGAGGCCTGGTCTACCCAAGCGGCTAGCTGGGTTCCCGGCGGAGGCCCGGTCTACCCAAGCGGCTAGCTGGGTTCCCAGCGGAGGCCCAGTCTACCCAAGCGGCTAGCTGGGTTCCCGGCGGAGGTCCGGTCTACCCAAGTGGCTAGCTGGGTTCCCGGCGGAGGTCCAGTCTACCCAAGTGGCTAGCTGGGTTCCCGGCGGAGGCCTGGTCTACCCAAGCGGCTTGTGAGTGATTTCAGCTTGGTTTCCCGGGGGTCCGGTCAACCCAAGCGACCAGTGATTTCAGCTAGCTGGAGCGTGCCGGGTGTGGCTACCCGGGGTTGCCGATCCTTCGTTCTGTTACCCCAGGCATGGGGCAAGATTGTTGATCAGGTCCAACAACCCAGTTCCCTTGCGCAGGGTGTTTTATACCTTGGTGTTTCAGGTAGCCCCTCCCTCCGTGATCAGGTGGGTTGACACCCTCCCTGAGGGGCGGCCTTTTGGGTCAGGTGGGGTGACACCCTCCCCCCGTGGGATGGGGTCCCTTTGAAGCCACTTGCTTAATGGTCCCATCCTATGGTGTTGAGTGGCCATTTCTTAGGGGTGCCGAAGTGTCTGCTCTGGAGAGGTATTAAAGTCTTATGTAGATGGGGCTGATATGCGAGAGCATTGACAAACCTGGGGATGCTTCCTGCCTTCCCCCCTGGGGTGATTCTATGCAGATGTTGTTTGTCCCTTTTGTCATCTGTGGAGACTGGCTGTCTCCCCCCCTGGGTCTCCTTCCCCCCTCCTTGGTGAGTGTGTGTGTGTCAGGCAGGGGGCTTAGGTTGGCTTTCTCCACAGTTGTTATCTGTTTCTATGTTCGCAGTGTTGTCAAAATGCACTCCAATTGCATCATCTTGCCCAGATTATGCCAGAGGTGGGAAAGGTCTCTCTCATACTTCTGTCCCCTCCTCTAAATTAGTTTCTCGCCATCACCACCACCACGACCATCACCAACCCCATACAGTGTTTGCAGGCCAGCCTGACAGCTTCCGCTGTCAACGTCAGCCTGGGATGAATGCAGCTGCTCAGCAGTGACAAATGCCAAAGGAACACAGAGCATTACATCATGTGGAAATCTGTTTGCCAGTGGCTGCATAATTCTAGGTTGAAGTCCAAGGCATGGTTGCTTCTGCCCACACTAGTGTGTCTGTTACATAAAGTGGGTTTGGATGATATAAAGTGTTCTGATATGACAGGTCTAAATGGTAACAGTATATATGCCTATCTTTCACTCCCTTTCGCTTACTGAATAAGGCACATGATAAGCAAAGATCTAATAACCGGGCAATCAACAGATATAATAAAATAGTTAACAACACTGGGCCAACTCTGTGGAGAGAGAGAGATTTTACTGTTGATTCCACAGGAATTCCGCAGAGGATGAGAAAGCAAAGACCCATGAAAAGCACATTAGTAAAACCCTCCAGCAGGGCTGTAACCATGGAGGCCTGTGCGGGGCCTAGCCCTGTCAGGAGATCCTAGGACCCTCCCTGAATTTTTACTTTTCACTTGAAACAGCTTTCCCCCACCTGTTGTCCTCCAGATGTGGTATACTATAACTCCCATAATCTTGAACACATCTGGAGAGCGTACCAGGCTGGGGAAGGCTGATTGAAAAGTTCTCTGGCCCTTCTTTTTGCTTGTGGTGATATAAGGAAAATGGTGCAGGGAATATGCTACCCAAATGCTCACGAGGAAATCCTGATCAATGAATGCAAAAGTACTGGGACAACTGGCAAGTGCTAGACCAGCCTTCCCCAATTTGGTGCCTGCCAGACATTTTGGACTGCAACTCCCAGCATTCCTGACCATTGGCCATGCTGGCTGGGGCTGATGGGAGTGGTAGTCCAAAACATCTGGAGGGCACCAGGTTGGGGAAGGCTGGTCCCTTACTTTTAAATGTTATTAAAAATGTTTACTACAATTAAGTATCTGCATTTATGTTTAATGTAATTAATTTTTCATAGAATTAAATCTATGCATTGAATATCTGGCTATTCTGCATGAGTCCCTGTCCCCAAAGACCCCGCTCACTGCAACACTTCTGGCCAACCCCCCCATTCCTAAGTGTCCTGTAGACACAGTTGTCAAAACGCCCAATCCCATTTTAAAAGCAGCGGAAGAGACTTAAAACATAATCAGATTCTTCTTATTATTTTAAGAACATGGACTCTTTTATGTCTCTCTCGTTACTGAGGAATTCAGATCTCACCTTTTCTCTGTACCACAACATGGTCTAGAAATGGTGTTTTCCAATATATTACAAAGTGGCACTCTCAGTGGGGTAAGTATCTGCCCTGTGAAGGCCAATTTGCAAAGATGATACCTCTGAGACTCTGCTGCAAATTTTTTTCTCCCTATTTCTAAATTTTACAGCAGTACCATTGTCATCACACTGTAGGGTGGCCAGGTGTCCTACTTTACAGAGGACAGTCCTCTGTTTGAAGGGCTGTCAGGGGGCTGTCCTCTGTTGGAAGGCATCCTCTATTTGAAAGGCTGTTTAAAGATAAAGAACCATAAGGAGGGAGGAAGTGCAGGAGCCTTGAAATCCCCCATCCACAGCACCAGGGCCGGCGCTACTGCTAGGCAAACTAGGCAGTTGCCTAGGACGCGTGGCTGGAGAGGGCGCAGAAATGCTGTGCCGCCCCCCGCAGCCGCCGGACCCCCCCGCCACCCCCACCGCAGCCGCTGGACCCCCCGCCACCCCCCCGCAACCGCCGGACCCCCCGCCACCCCCCGCACCCCCCCTGCAGCGGCCAGACCCCCCGCCACCTACCTTCTCCGCGCCACTGCCGGAGCCCCGCCCGCGCTCTGTTTTGGCAGGAGGAACCAGGGCAACAGGGCTTAAACAGCCCTGTTGCCCTGGCTTCCCCGGCCAAAAACAGAGCGCGGGGGTCCCGTCGCGTCACTTCCTCCGCGCCGGGACCAGCGGATGGGGAGGCAGGCTCGGAGGAGGAGGAGGCGGCGGCCAGGGCGGGGGGGGGAAGGTAGGGGGCGGGGGGGTCCGGCAGCTGCGGGGGTGGCGGGGGGGTCCAGCGGCTGCGGGGGTGGCGGGGGGTTCGGCGGCTGTGGGGGTGGTGGTTTGCAAAGCAGGGCTGCTTTGCTCCGGAGCCCCCCCCACGGCACGAGGGGGGGCGCTAAATATAATTTTGCCTAGTGCGCCAAACTGCCCTGCACCGGTCCTGGTTAGCACCTGGACAGCAGACCAAGCGAGCAGGCAGGCACACAGGTCATCTGGTCACTGTCTACCCCACTACACTAAAATAAATTGTACATCTATTTAAACTATAGTCATTATTTCCAAATTTGCATCTATACATATGCATTAGTGTATGTAAACTTTATGGAAATCAGTCTTTTGTCTTTTTTTGTTTTTCATTTCCTCCTTTTTGGTGATACGTAAGTGGCCACTGCAGTGGCCAGCATTACTGGTTACTCCCCTAACTTAAATATGTGCTGAGTTGGAAGGAGCTGCTCTGGCACTGTTCGGGTCCAGGAGGTACTTACTAGTCTTAGTGTTATAAAAGGCAAAATTCCTGGTGATCGGCGGGGGCTGTCCGTCTTCTTCATTCTCTTCCAGAGCTCTGCCTCCCACTACCACCAGCACCTCCTCAAGCTTTTGTGGAAGGGCCTTCAGTCTCTGCTGGACAAATGGCCTGTTCTCCACCTTAGAGGGGGGGGGGAAGAACAAGGTCACAACAAGGGAGGCCTATGATGCTGTCGTCATCCTCCTCTGCCCCCTTCTCCAACACTTCATATGTCACATACTGACCTTGTATGACAGAATTCAGTAAAGCAAAATCTCCAAATGTATAGTGGGATGCATCGCTAGTACAAATCCTAGATCAGCCTTCCCCAACCTGGTGCCTATACTGGCTGGAGGATTATGGGAATTGTAGTCCAACACATCTGGAGGGCACCAGGTTGGGGAAGGCTGTGCTAGATCAAGGCAGGAAGTTCAGGAAGCTCTCATGTGGGAAGGACAACCCACTGGCTTCCTCCCAGACAGCTGCTCTCTCTTCCCACTGTCTTTACTCAGTCAGATGCACTGATTTAGGCCACATTTTAAATGTACAGGCAGTCCCTGAGTTAAGAACGTCCGACTTACAGACAACCCATACTTAAGAACGGACCTCTGGGTTCCCCGGCACTACGTCATTTACGTAGAGTACATAGCATAGTATACTACACAACTTGCGTAATTTACGCAATTTGTGTAAATGCCGATTTTAACGTATAGAATGTTCCGACTTACATACAAATTCAACTTAAAGACATTCTTAAGAATGGGGACTGCCTGTATAGTTCTATCCCTTAATTTTTTTAAAAAAATGTTTTTCTCTGATATTTGCACCACTTTGAATTGGGCCTTTGGGCACATATTAATTACTTCATTAATCCAGACAGTCTTTTAATGTTTTTGGGGGGAAGGATCTAACTTCAACTATCTTTGGGAAGGACATAATTCACGTACACTGCGGAGTCTTAAGGCAGAATCCTGTGCAAGTTCAGATGGAAAAAAAGGCCTATAACTCCCAGCATGCCCCAGACAGCTATGCTGGCTGGGACATGCTGGGAGTTGTAGGTCTCTTTTCCATCTAAACTTGCATAGGATTGTGCCCTTAGTGGAAGGGACTTTCATGCCAGCCATTGCTTACCACCAGTATCTCCTGCTCACCTGTCTCTCACCCAGATGCTTTGCTGTTCAGCATGATGGCATTTCCTTAAAAAATAAATAAATAGTCTACCTCCCTTGTCTCTCAGGTGAGTCTCTGTTCTGCAGAGAGAAGCAGGGTGGATAAAAACTGATATACTTTTAAAATTGGATTTTTAAATTAAAACATATAAATATAAGTTTCTTTTAAAGAATAACTTGGTTAATATTAAATAATTTTAGTATAAGCATGTTAGCTTTACAGTTAACCCCTAAACTGAATCAGTGCTTTCTATCAGATACAGTATTCAGATGTCATGCTGAACCATAGTTTATTGTGACAAGAACAAGCCTAGCCCCCACCCTCAGTCTAGACTCACGTACTCCTCCCTCCCCTCTCTTCCTCTACCATGGCTTCAAGATTAGAAACTTTCATTTCAGTTCTTGCAAGACCACAGCTTATGTTGCTCAAACCAACAAACTGTGGTTAATGTTAACTATGTTTTATTTGAAACCATTGGTCATGAAGCTGGTTTGTTTAAATAAACCATAGTTAACATAAACCACAGTATAGGATTCAGACAAGACACCAGACTGGTTCATTGAAATCAGAAGTAAAAGCTTCTGATCTCTTCCTTGCAGCCACACCAGTGAAGGAGAGGGGAAGGAAGGAGCATGCAAGCTTAAGGATTGTTCTCATCATAGTAAACTATGGTTTAGTGCAGTGTTTCTCAACCTTGGGTCCCCAGATGTTTTTGGCCTACAACTCCCAGCATGCCCCAGCCAGCATAGCTGGCTGGGGCATGCTGGGAGTTGTAGGCCAAAAACATCTGGGGACCCAAGGTTGAGAAACACTGGTTTAGTGTGATATCTGAATATGATCATTGAGTTAAAGGACACTTTTCTATGTAAACGAAGGACCAATTTGATTATTTCTCAAACATGAATATTAACATTCCACCTATGAAACATAGGCATTTCATTTTCACCAGATAAAAATAAACTGCTCCAGTCTACCCATTGGCGATCAGACCTTGCTTAAACCTATCAGCTAGGGGCATTTCATTGTACAGTAGTTTCCAATTTCTGTGTGCATGAGGGTGGAGCTGGGCCAAGTAAACCAGAAAGGAGCAGCACTGAAAAGAAGAAGAAAAGACAAAATTGTCCAGTGCATAGGTTCCTAATCCTCATACGTAACCTCACAAACTGCCATGGCAGCTGTCATGATAAAGACACTATATGGGAATATTTTAAAGATTTCCTCTACAGGTAAAAAAAGGAAAGTGTGCAAAACATATACCATGCAACAGATAGATGGAAGGCCTGGTTATAAGAATGAAACAACAGGTAAAGTAAATAATACTCTGTTTGTCAGATTCGCACAATTGTTTAAGAAATGTATGAAGGAGTATCAATGAGAAACTTTTTTTAAGTCAAGTATTTAAATTGCCTTAATTTAAATCAATCCACCCTGTAGAGAGGGTTGCCTGTTAGCTGTCATTTAAATTTTGCACATAACCCCAGAGCAAGGCTGTGTCAGGGCCAGGGCATTCTGAGGAATTAAAATGTGGCTATTCCCACCCCACCCCCAAGCTGCTCAGAGCATCAAGGCAGAAAAGAGAAAAAAGTTAAAGGAGGGGCCAGGGCAGGCACTGGTGATGAGTCCTGCTGGGCCCCTGCACCTGCCCAAGGTGACCAGGTGCCGGCCCTGGCCCTGGCCCTGGCCCTGGCCCTGGCCACAGCTGAACATGGGCAGAACCTGCTTCTCACTCCAGACCCTGGGGTCAACAGTGACAGAGATATCAGGAGGAGGTGCTGGGCTGATCATCAATGCATGACTCTTTACACAACCGCCCCATTGGGGCTATGATTTGGGATGTTTCCCTAAGCAGTAAAGTTTTCCTGGGCCTAGGCTGGCCTTTGGCTTTCCTGGTGGATGGGAGGGTGGAGAAAGGAGGCAGAGAAAGAGGAGAGCTGGGTGGTGAAAAGGACAAGAACTCTCTACCCTTTCACCACCCATCAAATGTGACAGTCCTTAGCTAATTAATAAATACAGGGAAGTTTATCTTGGACAAGAAGTGGCATACCAATTCATCACAATTATAGTTTTAGGGGCTCTTTGGTTCAGACCAATAGCATCTGAATCTCTGCTTATCCAGAATATCTTGGGCTAAAGAATTCCACACACTCTAGACAATTAATGTTGGCAAGTAGTTGGGAACCCTATATGTCTAGATGCATAGCAAGAATGGTCACTGGCTCCTGGAACTGCAGCTATGTACTCCTATAGCTATTGAGTCACCTAGTCCCTTTTCTAGCCTTGAAACTGAAACTGGAGCTAGATTAGGGTACTGTCATGGTGCTTCCAAGAACTGACCGTGCTCCGATGTCTGGTGATGATGGTCTTGCAAGCTTCCGATTCCTGAATCAGTGGTTCTGATGACAAGAGGTCCTGCAGATACTGATCTGGCAATGAGACCAGATGCACTAGGTCAAGGAGCTCTGGAAGGTCCATGGCTCTAGCTGATTTTTCATACTTTACCCACCTGAGCACTGCCTCAACTAGGCTCTGCTCTTCTTGCACTTGGAGCTGATTGTTGGATAGGTAGATAACCAACCTCTCTTTGGATAATTGGAGGAACTCCTCCTGTTGAGATACAAGCTCAAAATTCTCCTGCAGAAATGACCAAGCCTTGGATGACACCTCTGGGCAACCATGCATCTCCCCAAACTCACAAATGCCCAAACAGTTGGTTGCATCCATCTGCTGCCTTAGATACCGAATGCAGACTTTCCGGATGATGGGGAAGTGGAGTTGGTTGGATGTCCGAATTAAAGCCTCCACATTCCCCTGATTGATGGTCACTTTCCCTGTGTAAGCGAAGTCAATCAAGGACTCCATAATGACAGGATCCACCTCTTTGATTTCTACATGGGCTGAAAAGCTTTCCATGAAGTCGCCAGCAAACATGGCATTGAAGTAGTGACTGCAGAGGGCCAGGATGCTGCGGTGGCAGGGGAATTCATGCCCCCCAACAATCAAGGTGACATCTGAAAGTTTTGGGTTGGAGCGCAAGGCCTGCAGCCCTTCCAGAATGGACTGAGGATGGGATGGTAGGCAAAAATCAAAGTCATCAATGTTCCTCACCATGGTGGTGCTCTCCTGAACACTACTGTAGGGAGAGACAGTCTTCGGTGCCTTCCGTGGAAAATAAACTTTCCCCCAATCCTAGTCAGAAAGCAGAGAAGAGGGGATTAACCTTGTGCTTCAGATAAGAATGCTTCCCCCTGAACTAAAACTGAAACTGAAATCTTAGTGACATCTTTAAATTCATGGGACTTCTTGAAAGAAGTGCATGCTCTTGGAACCTGACATGTATTTCATTTTATTGATTGGATTACAATGTTTCTATAACGCCCCATAACCAAGGCTTTATGGGTGGCGTACATGTCCAAATATTGTCTACCATGCTAGGTGTGTATACCCCATTCCCCCCAAAACAAGTAAACATAATCAGTGCCAACTGGGTATGCCTTGATCTTCTTATCACCAGAAGGAATCTGCAGGGATGAAGGCAAAATCTGTGGTGATTCCACCCTGAAGTTGTCAGGACCTCAGAGGTACCTCTATGCATTTACCATTCACAGAATGAAAAACTGCTGCAGACCCTACTGTGTCTCTCTGATTAGAAACTCCATTTCCTTAAAGGGTCTGCACCAAAACTAGGAATAGGTGGGAAATTCATTTGGTGGCTACCTAATTTTGCATGTTGGAACCAACACGAGAACCGAAACTGAGGGATCCTTCGAAATTCACATTTCTCTGAATTTTGCAATGGAGTTCTCTGATCAAAAGATAAATACATACATATACAAATGCATGTATTAGTGGAAAGTGCACAGATATGGGTAACTAGCTTTTTTTCCCCTGGCGTTGCACGGGTTATCATTTTCCTATAGGCACTATTTGTTCAAAATTCCTTAAGGTAGCTGACCGCTGTTTTGAATAGCTCCATAGCAAAGGTCCCCCGGGACTACATAATGGAATCCCAGCTTCCCCGGGAATCCCAGCTCCCCCAGGACTACACTGTGAAATCCCTGCTCCCCCGGGACTATACAATCAAATCTCTGTGCCCCCCCCCCCAGGACTACACAATGAAATCCCTGCTCCCCCCCCGGGACTACACAATGAAATCCCAGCTCCCCCCCGGGACTACAGAATCAAATCCCTGCTTCCCTCCCCCCCCCCTGGGACTACACAATGAAATCCCAGCTCCCCCCGTGGGACTACACGACAATGAAATCCCTGCTCCCCCCTGGGACTACACGACAATGAAATCCCTGCTCCCCCCCCTGGGACTACACAACAATGAAATTCCTGCTCTCCCCCCCCCCCAGCACTACACAACAATGAAATCCCAGCTCCCCACCTCCACCCCCGTGTAGGCCCCGGCTGCAGTTCATATGAACATTCTGTTTTGATGTAGGAGAGATTTGCATATCTGTTCCTGATTGGGCCCCTGTGGCAGTTCATAAATATCTGACAGAAATATCTGATCTTAAAGAAAAATCAGGTT
Organism: Shinisaurus crocodilurus; assembly: GCA_021292165.1. Classification (NCBI taxonomy): domain Eukaryota; kingdom Metazoa; phylum Chordata; class Lepidosauria; order Squamata; family Shinisauridae; genus Shinisaurus; species Shinisaurus crocodilurus. The sequence goes on from CM037878.1 coordinate 60,671,845, forward strand.
AATCCTGAGAGTCTACAGGTGATGAAGAGTGACCGTGCCAAGTTTGGGGTAGATCCGTCAAAACGTGATGGAGCCTATGTGACGACGCCCCACACACAACAGTCAGTCAGTCATTTAAAAAGTTTCCCTCCCTTTTCACCCCCTCAGAGAACATTCTAAATGGCCTAGGGGAGATTTGCATACCCACCCCTATTGGCCCCTGCAGGAATTCATACAAACATTCTAAGTGTCCTATGGGCTATTTGCATAACTGCTCCTATTGGCTCCTGCAGGAATTCTGTGTGGCCGATTTGCATAACTGCTGCCCTGTTGTTTTGCCCATAGGAGATATGAAAGTGGGGCGATTTTGCCCCCTTTTTTCTCCCCCTTAGGGATGGAATTTCCAAAAATCTTTCCTTAGTGGGTGTCTACGTCATAAAAGCAATGTTCCTTCAAAATTTCACGTTCCTAGATTAAACGGTTTGAACTGGGCGTTGATGAGTCAGTCAGTCAGTCCTTCTTTTATATATATAGAATAGTGAAAATAACATGCAAATCGTGGATATGAGGCAAATTTGATATGAGGCCAAAAAAAATGCATATGAATTTTTACGCAAATGTTTTTTTTTAAAGCCTCAAAGTTTCTGACAAACCAAACTTAAGATTGGAAAAATTCTCAACATTTGGGTGAACCGAACTTAAGGTTGGAAAAATTGGTGAGAGAAACTGAGAGAGTTGTCCATCCCTAAAAAACTCAGAAGGGCAGCATCTTGATTGATCATCAAAAGCCCTGCATGGCATCAAGGGTCTTTAGCTCCTTACACTACAGCTTAGGGCCAGGACAGTTGTGTTTGTGTTTTTCCATAGGATATCTGGATTTCCCTGAATAGTACTAGAATTTAATGCATTCTTCTGCACGGAGCCTTAAAACCGGGGTGTTTCCAGACAGACTGCTACTAGCACCACCAGTAAAAAGGTATTTCACAGCTATTTCACCTTTCCCTCCCTAATTTTTTTTTAAAAAAAATTTGGTGGTAAGAAAAAAAGACGGAAGAAGCATTGGGAAAAGATGGGAGGGTTACAAGAGGAAGACAAATGTTGGCTAGACCTCCTCTAAAATTCTGTGAATGAGGCAGGGCGATCGCACAATAAAAGCCTAGCAAGGAAAGGGTGCTTCCAGACAGCGGCTTCCTAGTGCTACCAATCAGAAGTCATTGTGCAGTTATTCCATCTTTTCCTCCTTAATAGATTTCCTCCAGTAAGAAAAAAGACAGAAGAGATGGGAAAACAGAAGAGGTTCATGAATGGAAGACAATGACATCTGGACTCCCTGTAAAATTCCATGAATGAGGCGGGGCACTGGTGTGATTAAAACCTCGTTTGGAAGCACCCAAGATGTGGCTGAGAAGTTCCCAGCCTCAATTCAGCCCAGTGCCATCCTAGTTAGGCTGAGAAATTTTTAGCTACACCTTGTAAAATTAGGACTGGTGAATACTGCACGCTTAAATAAATACACAAATAAATATTCTATGCTGCAGTTAGGGTGCTTCCAAAGCTTTATTGTGCAGTTGCACTGCCTCATTAATGGAATTTTACTGTGTGTGTGTGTGTGTGTGTGTGTGTCCCAATGACATAATTCGTAGCCCTCCCATTCCATCTGCGTGTTTTCCTGCTTCTTCTTCCATCTGTTTTCTTTTTCTTAAGGAAGAAAAGATGGAATAGCTGAACAATGTCTGTGATAAGAGGAGCCGCCCATCTGGGAGCACCCCCAGAAAAAGCAACCTAAGGGCACAATCCTATGCATATTTAGATGGGAGGGGGGGAAGGCCTACATGCTGGCTGGGGCATGCTGGGAGTTGTAGGCCTTTTCTTCTGTCTAAACATGCATAGGATTGCACCTTAAGTTAGTTATACAGCATTATTTTGCCTATCTTATTCTGTTCCCCCTAGTTATGGGGTGAGGGGAGCTATATGGAACATCCAAGTCCTGTCCCCTTGACTATTAAACGTCCTTCTATGTGTCCAGTCTAGCTTCTGAGGTTTCAGCAGCATTGCCCACACACTTGCAAGCCCATCTTCGTGGTCGTGGTTGGTTGACATTTTAATAAAAACTGAAATTCCCAGGTGGCTGCTGAGTGCTATACCTAATACCAGATTCTTTGCTTTTATGTCCTTGCACAGAATAATGGAACATAATGTCTGGGAATAAAACAGTATGAAGTATGGTAAGCTAGAGCTAAGTCGAAATTTCTCAGAAGACATTGTTCTGAGCACATTTTTGAGATAATTTTGGAGGATACAAAATGGTGGCCAAGCTATCAACACAGACCTTAGGGGGGAAAAGAAAGGCTGTGCTACTGCTACCGCCACTGCTATATGTGAGCCCTATCCTTAGAAACTATTGGAGAATTTATCCTTCCCCTGGAGCAATTTAGTAAATGGCCCCCCGATTTCTCTGCTCACAAATAAGGTGGAGAATTTCGAGATGCCATTTGTACAGAGCTCTAGAAGCACTCTCAGTCTTACTTCAGTCATCTTTCTTATTATGGGTGCTGTTTCTCGTCCATAAGCATTCAAATCAGCAGGGAAAGTATCTTCCTGTCCTTGCCTTCTCATATCTGCTCTTCCATGCTCTACCAAATTCTCAGCTCTAAACTGAAAGGGCATTTGTAGATAGGATATCTATGCCATGCTAAGTAGCAAAACACTACTGATAATAATAAAAATCCCATTAAGAATGTTAGTGGTTATTTTCTATCTGTGGGTAGTTGTTATATCAAACTCCCTTCCATCATGAAGTCCAGGAAATTTTCCTCCTAAGAAGCTCTTGGTCACCAGTTCTCCGCTGACAGAGCTAGTTCCCAGTATTATTCTTCACTGGAGAAGTTTTGATATTTAGATTCCTAGCAGACAAGGGCTTATAACTGTGGCTCTTCCTTGTGTCTCATATTATTATCAACATCATCATTAATTATTATATTATTTATTTATCTATTTATTAGTGGCTTGTACATTGGTCCTCCTGACATGACAGTCCCCCTCCCAAAATCCAGTTTGGCTGTTTCCTCTCATCTCATGCTACGCCCTGCCAGAAATCGCAACCGGCCAGCCTTACCTTGTTAACAGCTTTTACGTCCAGTTTGATCCAGGAGAATGCTTGGGGAACAGCTTGCCTTGACCCTGGGAGGAGACAATTACCCTGGCCTGAGTAGGCTTTTATGAGGCAGTTTTAGTCCGGAGGCAACCAGTGTGTGTGTGTGTGTGTGTGTATGTATATTTAGACTGGCGCTTACAGCCAGGGTTGCGGGGGGGGGGGGGGAGTGCATTGACAGTTATTCTCTCCAGGCCACCTGCTCTTAAAGCAACACACCAAGGAGCAGATAGCAAGAGCGTCTGAAGGAAGGTGCAGACCCACTGGAAGCAGAGAGCAGGTGGTTCAAGCTAGGTTTTGATCGGGTACCAAGAGGCTGGGCATCGGGTGGCCATGTGTCCTACTTTACAGAGGACACTCCTCTATTTAAAGGGAAGTCAGAGGACACTCTTCTGTTTGAAGGTGTCCTGTATTTGAAGGGCTGTCTGGTCCAATTCCATTTTAAAGATAAAGAACCATGAGAACTATTCCCCATCAACAGTCAGCACTTGAACAGCAGACCGAACAGGCAAGCACACAGGCCACCTGGCCACAGGCTTCTACGCTATGGTGAAATTTACTGTATTTCTATTTAATTTATAATAATTATCTCTAAATTTGCATCTCTACATATCTCTACATCTCTACATAACATGTGCAAATCTTATGCACATTTGTGCCCGCTGCTCTCCTCACCTTTGCTGATGTATTGTTCTGTGCATCACCCCAAAAGTGGCCACCCTAATTTGTGGTTGGTCCTGGAAGATGCTCAGGGATGCCAGATGATGATACAGGACCTGAGGGAGAGTGTGCAATCAGCCAACGTAATGGGAAGCGTCCCCTTCTCTGCTCTCCTTCCTTGATGTGCCAGCAGGCCAATGTGTCAAGGCATGGTCCAGCACTAGTCTCCTTTCTTTCTTTCTTTCTTTATTATATGTATACCCTGCCTTTTTTCCTGCAAGGAACCCAAGGCGGCTTACATAATAATCCTCCTCTCCATGTTATCCTCACAACAACCCTGTGAGGTAGGTTAGGCTGAGAGTCAGTGACTGGCCCAAAGTCACCCAGTGAGTTTCATGGCCGAGCGGGGACTAGAACCCAGATCTCCTGAGTCCCAGTCCAACACTCTCACCACTACGCCACACTGGCTCTTTCCATGTACAGCTAAGACTCTTTGGTTACCTGCACAGCCACAGTGTGGGACACATGGAATCGAGGTTGGTGATGGGTAAACAATAGGCTACACTGAGCCTCAATTTATGTCAGGCTTGCTCTATACAAATAACCAAATCAAAACCTCGTGGGCACTGGACCCCTAGATCTGTGTCCATATCTCATGCAGGATAAGGCCATAAATGGCTACTAGCCATGATGGCTATATATTGCTTCCAGTATCAGAGGCAGTATGCTTCTGTATGCCAGTGGCTGGGGAACATGAGTGAGAGGGTGCTATTGTGTTCATGTCCAGGTTGTCGGCTTCCTATTAGCATCTGGTTGGCTACTGTGTAAAGTGAATGCTGGACTAGATCGGCCTTTGGTCTGTTCCAACTCATCTTACGTTCTTATCTTCTAAAACCATCTTACAAAGTAATGTGTGTCCATTATATTTTACATTAATTTCTGGTCTGCCCATCACAGTTCAGGTTAAATCAACAAACAGACACACTGCCAGTTCCAGGGCACCTTAGCTCTGTTTTTTTAATTGAATTGCCTCCCTTTCAGAACACATGCATTTGACTACAGGCTTCCGACATACAGTACAGGCAATATAAAGAGCTTCGGATTGCTTAGGCAGACCTGCAGAGCACACACTGGGGTTGTCCTATCAGCTACCGCAAGGCCCAAGAGCAGCGGAAGACACAGTGGAACTGTAGCCTAGCTGCCCTCCCAGATGCCCTGAGGGCAACGCTAGATGGCATGGATGTTTTATCATTCACATGTCTGCCCCATATAAATCAGACTGTAGGGAGCTGAACCCTTCTTGCTCCCCTACTTTACCTCCCTGTGGGATCCATTGTCTAACCTCCCCAGCCCAGCCCTTTTCTCTACCTGGCTCCAGTACTGGAACTTAGCCAGCTAGGAGTGATGGGCTGGGGAAAGAAGATTCAGCTCCCCTCATCCACATACCCCTTTTGATGTTAAAGAGCTTTTCTACAAGAGTTAATCCACTGTATCTACTTTCGGTTTTGTCACAGAATTGAGATCCGAGCACTCCATGAGGAGCATTTCCTTTCCTGCTTTTCTGCTACATAACTTCTAGGTGGCAGTATGGTATAGGGGAATAGCACAGATGCGCAAGAGGAAATCACACTTTCTTTAGCTTTCACAATTAAATGCTGCATTTTCCCTGCTCTAAAAAAACTTGCCAAAAGTGCTGGTTAGACACAGAAGTGAAACTGGAGGGTCACGATACTGTCTAAAGAACCCATAAACAACTGTGAGTAGGGAATGACAAGCGCACGATAAATTCCTCGTGTAGAAAAGCCCAAAGTTAAACTCCGCCACCCCATCTCTTCCTTTTATACATGCATGGGGCACGTATAAAATACTCTCCAGCATTGGGGTCATGCACAGACTCGCTTTATGTTGGGGAGGGTGTGAGAACGAAGTGTAAAGATCTGTGAAGTTTCTATGCTGCACTAATATGGGTTGCATCCAATGTTAGTCCTACTTAGTAGACCCACTGAAATGAATGGGACTCAAGTTAGACTAACATTGGGTAATACAACCCACTGGCTACAACCTGATGGTTCTCTGAAAGGCGAAATCCCTCACCTGGCATTATCAAAGACCTTGCATTTCTGAGGACACAGAAGATTCACTTGGCATCCTTTTCCGCCAGGTCACATCACCACACGTTCTTGGCCTCTCAGTCTTTGCAGTTGCCACATGAGGAGCGGGGTCCAATTTTTTCTGCTGCAGGCAGGCTGGTAATCACCTCCTCACTACCACAATATTGACTAGATTTCCCTTGCTCCTGCTGCTTTATAGAACAATATCCCTCTATAGAGGAGGCCAGGTCTCCACGTGCACTGGAATGAGGTGACAGAGAATGTTAGCAGAATGCAGGTGTGTGCCACGTGACTGACATTTACAAAATTTTCACAGCAATTCCCCAACACAAAAGTGCAGTTTTGAGGAAATGTGTGTGGATGGTGCACACAACAAATGAGATAGAGATATATTTTTTTGGCAATCTAAAATATTTTTAGATATTTTGATCTGGACTTCAAGGAGAGAAGAGAGGGTGGCCAATGAGCCATGGGCTGTCAGAAATGGATCCAGCACAGGACCTCAAGTCCTTTATTTGGGAACTTTACAAAAGGATAACAGGGAAAGCTACCTCATCCCATTCATTCATTAATGATGATTCAAGCACTCACTCTTCTCCTTCCCTATAAATCTGTCTGCAGTTCCCACTGTTGTTTGCTAAATATAGTCCAATGAGCTACTTATATTAGAGTTTGGCACTGGCATCCCTGCGTAGAGCCTCACTCCTTCCCCAGGAATGTCCACAAATAACCAGGGCAGGCGGCAGTCACAGTAGGGTTGAGAGGGTAGCACTTCCCCCTGCAGTGGAAAATAGGCTGTTGAATGTGGCACTGGTCAGGCAAAAATAATTATATGCAGGTTGCATGGTGACTCAGCCTGTCCAGCGCACAGGATGAGTCTCTTCCTTGTATAGCTTAGCAACAACACCAGCCGTGTCTCAGTGATGACTACAGACATTATGTTTCAAACAATGTATGCCATGATTGGTTACCATGCTGAGTACATGTAGTCACTCATATATGCAAAACTTTCTGAATTGTGCATCTACAGTGGGCATATCTATGGCCTGCCTGAACAGGTGACTTTAAGGGAATTTCCCTTCATTTTGCTATGTTAAGGGTTGTGAGTTCAGTGCCTTTGCAAGCTTGTTGTGAATTAATTTTAAAAACTTGTTTATTTAAATTATTTATACCTTGCCTTTTCATTAAAATGTGCAGTCCAGTTTACAACAACATATAAGTTCACAATATAAATTATGGCTTCAGCAGAAATTGTCATAAGAAAACAAAACAGGCTCCTGTTTGTTTTTTATTGTTAAAGTTTATATTCTCCTTTACCTTCACTAGAAAGCCCACAGCTTGAGTTCTTCTGACTGGGCTAGAGAAGCAATACTGTAAGTTGGTATAAAGATGCATTAAGAATATAATTTGAGTGCTCTTTATGTTGCTGAAAGTAATACTAATGTTGGGAAATTTAGTCTGTGCTAATCCAATACAAATCCATGATATTCCCTTCTGAAATAACCCTGTGACAAATACGGTTTGCCCAGAAAATGTGTTTCTGGGCAAAAGTTCTCATGTCAGAATGCTGGGTTGTATCTAATGTTAGTCTAACTAAAGTCCCATTCATTTCAACATTGGATCAACCCCACTGCATTTTGTCTGATCACTGGGGTGGTGGTGGAACAAAACAGTTTAGTAATAATTTCATGGGAATACTTCTTGTTTGTACTGAGAAATGTTTTATTAAACCTTTAGTCAACATGAAAATCATTTAAAACACAAAGAAAAAAAGTGTGACTTAATAAAATACACACAATTACTGAATGAAATATATGTACTAGGACATCTATTCAGATGTTCGGTTTGTGAAGTCTACAAAAGAGTACCGGTAGATCATGAAATCTGTTCATTTCTGGTTCAGAAGTACAAGATCCCTGCTAGGGTGGTTGAACACAGATTAGGGCCTTTTCTGTGGCAGCCCCCAATTTATGGAACTCTCTCCCCAGTGACCTCCGCCATGCCCCTTCCTTGATAAGCTTCCGCCATGCATTAAAAACGTGGCTTTTCAGGCGGGAATATGGGGTGGGTTAGGATTTTTAAGTTTTGTTCTGTTTTTAATTGTGTTTTATACTGTGTGTGTGTGTGTGTGTGTGTCCCCCCCCCCCTTGTATTTTATTGGATTGTAAATAGCTCAGAGTGGCCGGATGTCTGGCCAGATGGGCGATTCATAAATATAATAAATAAATAAATAAATAGTTGTATAGAAGAGGGAATTTCAACAGGTTTAGCTTGTCATGCTTCTAACTATTAAAGGTGCAGGAACCCTGTCCTCTGTTACACCTGGTCACCAAACCCACTGCAGTGGCCAGAGAGTCCCAGCAGATGCTAAAAGATGATGCCAAAAGGGCGTGTCCCTTTGGTGTAGAGGCCTGCTGCAGTCATTTGGAGAGAAACAGCGAACAAAACAGGCTTGGTGGTAGCATTTTTAGGTTGGATCACTTTGTTGGTACGTTGTGATAAATTTATCAAAATCAGAAAGAGCTGGAAAACACATTTTTGTTATCCCTTTTTGAAAATTTGGAAAGGTAAATGCTAAATCCAGTGGTCATAAGGCTTGAAATTAATTAAATCTCAGTGTAATTGCCTTCTCTCCTATGCAAGTTGTGATTTCACATGGGGACAATTTCAGACACAGACCTCTCTGTGTGGAATTAAGATGTTGCAGTCTTTGCATGAGGGCTGTTTCACAGCAGAAATTCTCATATAAATTGGTCCTACGATACATGTTGGGAAATGCTTGGAAAATTGGTACCTTTATGACTAGTGAAGTGCTGGGTTCATAACTATTTTAATTTCCAAACACATGTTTAAATTAACATCTTCCAAATGTACGGTATACCGTATATGGGAAATGAACAGATACACATCTGACACTTCATCAGCTACAAAGATACATATCTTCAGGCCATGTCAGAACATAACAGTTACAGAGCAAGTGTCAGAAAAACTAATATGGAAGGAGTACCTAATGCCGTAGGTGCCCGGTTAATCTCCCACAAAGTACATGTTGCATTGGATTGCAGCCATGTGTAATGGAACCCCGACAGTTCTTTCTTCTCTTTTAAAGTGGAGAAGCAGAAGGGGAGGGGAATGCTTCATCCACCAGCCCATTTTTCCCTGACCACCCTCCCCACAGGGTTCCAGACCCTGTAGCTGTTGTTATTAAAATTACTTAAGACACCTTTCTCCCCCCTGCACACACAAAAACAGCTCAAGACGACTTACAGAAATTTAAAACAATTTAAAACAGCTAAAAAACAATGATGAATAAAATACCACGACTTGATAAAACAGGGGTGCAGAACCTCTTTCAGACTAAGGGCTGAATTTCAGAAAACCTCTTGGGGGCCACAATCCACTGGTGGGTAGGGCCAAAGGCAAAAGGGGTGGAGCAAAAATACCAGCATATTGTAGCTTAAAGGCGCTGTCCTATGCAAGTTTAGACAGGAAAAAACGGCCTATAACTCCCAGCATGCCCCAGATAGCATAGCTGGCTGGGGCATGCTGGGAGATGTAGGCCTTTTTTTCTGTCTAAACTTGCATAGGATTGCACCCTAAAGCTCTTACTGCCAGGAGAGGGTGGTGACTCGTGGGGCCCCTCATCCATTGCAGCTTTTATTCTGAGCTTTATAGGAGCTATCCATGATGCTGCACTCCATCCCCAAAATAGGTTCACCACCATAGAACACCATGGATAGCTCCTATAAAGCTCAGAATAAAAGCTGCAATAGATAAGGAGCCCCACTGAGATAGGAGTCACCAGCTTCCCCTGGAAGCAGTAACTAGGGATGTGTGAGGAGTTCATTTCAGGGGGTGGAAATCCGGCGAACTGGCTGGGCTCGACCCCCCGAACTCTGTCCCACTTACCTCCTTCTCCGGCTCAACTCGCGTTCTCCTGAGTCGAGCAGGAGAAGCGACTTCTGGGTTCCCGGTGGGCCACTTTTTACGTAGAAAATGCCACAAGAAGCGAGATATGCAGAAACTGCCACAATTTGCTTAACTTGTGCAAATTGTGGCCGCTTTTAATGTATCTTATGGCATTTTCTATGTAAATGTTTGGTGCGCGTCTGCTTTCAGCCCAGCTCGGTGGGTGCAGCGACGGTGTCCGCCAAGCCGGGGGACGGGGCGGGTTGCTACAGGATCGCCCACCACTGGCAGTAACTAAGTCTTAGTTCAACCTTTAAGAATGCAACCTTTAAGAATGCAGAAAGGTTGAATGCATTTCAGCCTTTAAGAATGCAGAAAAATCTGCACAAAAGCCAGGAGACCACCAAACAGTCGGTGGTTGGAGCAAAGGGGTGTGGCCATCTGAGGAACCCTGGAGGGTTGGATTTGGCACCTGAGCGGGTCAAATTTGGTCCTTGGGCCTAAGGTTCTGCACGCCTACCAAAAAACAACTAAAACATCAATGACAACCATAAACAATTAAACTGATGCGTTGAGAAGCCCATTATATATTGTCAACTGCTTGGGAATAGTTTGCAAAGTAAACACAGGCCCAGAACGCTAGTGAGGGTAAAAGCACCTGGGTGGAGGAAGAACTGCCACAGGAGGGGTTAATCACTCCCTTCACTCCTGCCCCTTCTCCTGAGGGCGGTTTGCAACAGAGTAGTAGCTACTGGGATCTGGTCACACAGAACTGCAGTGTCCCTTGTAGTTTGCCCGTTAGCTCATGGATCTTGCAGGCATCTCTAGCGATTCAGAAAAACAACAGTTTATGCCTGCTTATTGAAGGAATACATCACAAGGCCAGCAAACCTCTCTGTGCACAATGAATCTTACTCCTCTTCACAAATCAAGACGGCTAATGTAAAAGTCCTGACCCCTCAAAGCTGAAGATCTCTGCTTCTTTTTCTTTCCAGAAAGCAAAACTCCTGTCAATGTAACTGCAGATATCATCATTGCTAAAGCTGCCTAGTTCAAAGTATTTTCCTGAGATGTGGTCTTCCTGCTCAAGAGTCAAATTTGGGACCTTTGTTTTGGATACTGATTTCAGATTTGTTTCCACTGGTGATCTTTTTAGTTCCATGCTCTTAGTTGAGTCCTTGTTATTACCAAAAAATTGTGTCTTAATATCTTCAAAACTATCTTTCCACCTTCTTTTGCCTGCAGAAATCTCATCCATCACTGCTTTGTGAAAGGCGCGCACAGTTTCCCACCGATGTCTACCCAAGTGATCAAAAACTTCAAAGCAAAGGAGATGCCTGGCCTTGCGTTCTTCTGGAGAGAGGTCCAGCTCCAGGATGTGGAAATAGCCGAGCATAAACAGGTCAAGAGTTAAGCTACTGTAATCAGCAGGCTCACCAGTGACATAGGGCAGGAATTGTTCTGGAGAATAGATGGTGTGCTGGTGATTGAGACGCCTGATCTGCCGAGATGGCACAAGAGAGATGATGTCTTTCCAGTGACTGATCAGATTCTTGATGGCGTATCTCTGCTGAACTAAATGACCCAACCTGCTTATTTCCGTCAAAGGCTTCTGCAGAGGAGCCTGCTTCTTCTTGACCTCTGCCATGACCTCGACCAGCCCCACTTTTCCAGGCTCTTGGGTGTCTAGAGTCTTCCTGGCCATGAGTTTCAAGGAAGGGGTGTAGGCAGATTTCTTCCAGTGACTCAGAAAAAGCAGCACTATACGCTCTTTTCGGAGGTTGGTAGACTCGGCTGTCGAGATGCGAGACGCACCCACTTCAGAGAAGGCTTCCTCACAGCTGATGCCAGAGTCACTGGCACTTTCCATGTCTCCAAACTCATGCTCCTCACAGACCCATGGCCTCTTGCCCTTACAAATACCTAATAACATTTGAGGGGTTGATTCCTCACCCGTCCCCTGTTCCAAGGGCATGGTCTTCAGCCCTTGGAGCTCAAAAGGTCTGCATTGTCCCAAAACATCTTGTTTTTCAAAATTGCCCCTCAGATTCCTTACAGAGACACCACATTCCAAGATCTCCCTCTTGGCAATGCCTCCTGAGAAACCTCTGGCTTTGCTCGGCTTAGGAAGCACCTTCTCATTCTCCTCCTCATTCTTCATGCCACTGATGTTGGTGAGCAACAGGGACATGCTTTTTACCACTCCAGACATGTGGCTGCACCAGGCAGGGAGCTCCTGGCCATCATCCTCAGAGCCTTGCTGCAGAAATTGATGGTTGACTGTGATATTGACGATGGGAGCAGGGAGGACAGTCTGTAGCTCTTCGGTCAGGCGTCCTAGTTCACTCTCATACTCCTGGCATTTCTTCTTCACCTGCAGCTTCTCAATCTGCTTCTCTAAGTACAGCAGGTCATCCTCAGTGAGTAGCTCCCCATAGGGGCCCAGGATGGCATTGTGAGCCTGGGAGTACCGCCAGTCATCCACCTCCAGTGTGCAGCTTCCCTCGTTCTAGATTGGGGGAGAAAAAAAGTGAGGAACTACACAGAATGAAGTCATTGGTTAAATCTGAAGACAGCACTTCAGTTCCCTCTCACCAGCCTACCATAAATAAGAAGTCAAGGAGGTGAACAATGGAGTCAGAGAATCCTGGAAATATAGAGCTGGAAGAGACATCATGAGTCATCAAGTCAATTCTCAGACAAAAGCAGGAATCCCTTCTAAAATTATCTTCATCATACGACTACATGCCCTTAACTTATTGGACACCTTGGATATACTGCTGGAAAATTATTTTAAGACATCTTCCTGCCTGAAGGACTGGCTGTGGGTGCTTCCAGATTAGGCTTTTATCACACCATGGCCCTGCCTCATTCACAGAATTTTACAGGGGGTCCAGATGTTGTCATCTACTTGTAGCCCTCCCATGTTTCCCCACTGCTTCTTCCATCTTTTTTCCTTACTGCAGAAAATTTGTTAAGAAGAAAAAGACAGAAGAAATGTACAATGCCTCTATCTAAACTAGGACTGAATCTATCTAAACTAGACCAACCAAATCTTGTCTAATCTGTGCTAAAACCCAGTTCATATATGTAAGTAGTGGCATGGTTTTCACTTGAATCACAGCCACACCAACACAGCTCCTCAAGACAGGACTTTATGTCAGAGGGTCCCCAACACTGTTGTAGCCATACCAAACTAATCAGCCAGTCTTTTTCAAGGAGGTTGCAACAAGCATGGTTGAAAAATTACCCCAGCCAAGCGAGAAGCTACTTCACATAAGCAGCTTACCATATGGAGTTGTGTTCAAATACGTGCCCTGACCGCTTCACTGATTGAATGCATGAACTGGCATCTTATCTGACAGGTGTTGAAAGACCTTCAGCAGCTTCTACTGCAGGGTTGGGGAACCTCAGGCCCAGGAGCCAAATCTGGCCATCCTGAGATCCCAATCTGGCCCATCTGGGGTACCCCCCCCCCAGATAACCATGCCTTTCCCCCCAAGCCGATTGTTTGGTGGTGTCCCGGCTTTTGTGTAGTTTTCCCCCCACTGTTTGAAATGCCTCTCCTAAGGCTTAGTTACTTAAGTAAGTAAGTAAGTGCTTTAAGCCACAACATGCTGGTATTTTTGGCCCTGCCCCCTTTGCCTTGGGCCCTGGCCTACCATTGGTTGGAATGCGGCCCCTGACTGAGAGCTTCTCTGAAACTGAATTTGGCCTTGGGCTGAAAGAGGTTCCCCAACCCTGTTCTAGTGGGATATATTAATGGAACTGATTAGCCAGGGAGCCAGTGTGGTGTAATGATTAGAGTGTTGGACTAGGACTGAGGAGACCCGGGTCCTAGACTCCTAGTCCCCACTCTGCCGAGAAGCTCACTGGGTGACTTTTGGCCAGTCACTGACTCCCAGCCTAACCTACCTACCTCACAGGGTTGTTGTCAGGATAAAATGGAGAGAAGGAAAATCATGTATGCTACCTTGGGCTCCTTGGAGGAAATGCAGGATATACATGTAACAAATAATAAATAAATAAATAAATGAAACCCCCCCCATGTTTTTTACATGTTATAACAAATTTTACACTTTTTTAATTAGTATTTTATTCTTTCATTATTTTAATTTTGTATATAAATATCCTAGAGTCCATTAATAAAAGGCAGAGTATAAGCCTTTTAAAACAAACTGATAAATTTAGATTCTTGGGTAATAGTTTAATCAGCTCCAAAGGGGGCTGAGGTAATTTAAGAAGCCAATTTAGGACTAGCCACGGCTCCCAAGACTACTGTGGACAGGTGGACAGTAACTGTACTTCCTTTGAAGCTAGGATTTACAATATATTAAGAGTGGGTGTAAAGGTTCCTTATACGATTTAAAAGTTTAGCTAGAAGGATGGGCCATTAAGATAAGGCAGACTTCCCCCAACCTGGTGCCCTCCAGATGTGTTGGACTACAACTCCCATTGCCTCCAGCCAAGCATGACCATGCTTGGCTGGGGGTAATGGGAGCTGTAGTCCAACACATCTGGAGGGCACCAGGTTGGAAAAGGCTGAGATAAGGGAAGGGTTAACATTTCGTCAAGAGTAATTCATTTACAAACAAGGACAAGTAACTCAAATAAGTAATATATAGACAAAAGGAAGGGCTGGTAATTACACCGAGATCCCCATTTTGTAGGATTGATACTCTGCAGAACACACTTGCCATACATAGCCACTGTAGACACAGTTTGTCAGCCTGCTCTTCTTATAGCAGCCTAGTGGTCTGGTTGGATTAAGGATAACATTGTATCAAAATCGATGAAGAAAGGGCATTTCCTTTCCTTTCCATTCCATTGGGCAAGGGTGAGCAACATGTGGCCCTCCAGATGTTTGGGCCTACAACTCCCATCAGCCCTATCCAGCATAGCCAGTGGGGAGGGATCATCGGAGTTGTAAGCAACAACATATGGAGGGCACAAGTTCTCTACTCCTGACATAGCAGCACAGAATGAAGCACTCAGAGTGAAAGTATTGTAATTGCTAAAGGAAGTCAGCACGTGAACTAGGAAAAGGTGACAGTGACACCTTTCCTTCTCTTTGCTCTGTACAGTACCTTCCTGCTCATGCCTTCTTCAGATGTCAGCTGGGTTTGCAGTTTCCTCACCATCACCTGCCGCTTCCACTCTGGGATAGAATAACCTCGATCATCATGGGTAGGCACCAGGGCATCAATGTCTGATGTCCCTAGCTCATCCAGCATTGATAGGTTGCTTGGAACCATGGCACTTGGTGGCACTGCTTTCTCACCCTGCATAGAGGACAGCTGTATCTGTAAATGACTTTTTCAGCAGTTTACTGAAGAACGGGTGCTCAAGAACATACCGCGACTGATCCTCAAACCATTATGCTATATGTCTTCTCCAAAAACCCAGATTAAACAGAGGGACTATCTCAAGCAGAAAGCTGAGAGGTCCCCTTGTGTGGGTTGGTTTGATCCCTTCTGAAAGGGGGTGTTTGGAGGCAGGCCAGGTAAATGGCTAGGCCTGTTGTAAGCAAAATACAACATAGACGTGGCTTGGGTGGAAAAGAACCCCAGGAGAGATCATAGGAATGGCAAAGGAATATAAAAGAGATGAGACAGACAATGGAGATCATCATACAACATACAGAGTTTGAAAATAATGCTGTGATCCTCGCCTTCTGAAGAGATTTATTGATCTTCAGCTCAGCTGCCAGTGATTTGTTGGACTCAGTGGGTTTCACCATTTTGAAGGCCTTTGAAGCTGGAAGAGAGATAAATACCACCATTCCACCAGCCCTGCCAGGAGTATTAATTAATATTCCCCCTTCTTCCCTCCCATTCCTTTTTCCTTGTGTGTCGTGTCTTTTTAGATTGTAAGCCTGCGGGCAAGGACTGTCTTGTTAATTGTTGTAAACCACCCAGAGAGCTTCGGCTATTGGGTGGTATAAAAATGAAATAAATAAATAAAGTGCTATCCTACAGTGCTGCCCCAAAAATCTATGCTGAGAGCTAGAAGATGTAATTGTCCATTGATAATCCTAAGCATTTCTGTTCTACATAATTGAGAAGAGGTTATTTTTTCCTTAAATTGATAAGTAATGTAGACATCCATGTTATTTGTCACGCTAACAAAGGAACTTTGCACACACTATATGAACCGGTCTAGTCATGATGTGGGAGTTCTGTTAATAAGATCTCCCATGCAGTTGCTTTTTAAAGAGGAAAACAGCTGCTGGGGTGGAATATCACTTTCCTTTATGCCATTTTCACAATTAAAATGGCCTCTCTCTCTCATTGCCCATGGGGCAAAACAGACAGGTAGCATACAACAAAAGCAGATTGAGCAAGAAATGCAGCAGATGGGAACTGTTGGTGTTCCTGCACAACATAATGGTCATATGCTAGGTGAGTTGGCATCAGCTCTGGTCCACATGATAAGCAGGAAGAGGAGGAGGAGAAGACTTACGGTATCTAGAAGTATAGAAGTATACTTTATTGCAGCCTTTCCAAACCTGGTGCCCTCCGTATGTTTTGGATGTCAACTCCCATCAGCCCCAGGAAGCATGGCCGATGCTCAGAAATGCTGAGTTGTAGTCCAAAACATCTGGGGGGCACCAAGTTGGGAAATGCTGCTTTATTAAGTCCAATGTATTTCAAACTAAGTTATTTTTCGGGGCACTCTCAAGAACAACCAACCTTGTTCTTTAGTGACTCTGTTGTAATGTAAAGAGTGCACTTATGTGGACCTAGAGGTTTCTTCTCTGCTTTTCCTTTCCTGCTTTTCCTTTCCTCTCTCACATGATATGCAGGCATCATCCTGATGATCAGGAGAAGATCCTGCCCTGTGTGCCATAAATATGCAGCTGTAGCTAGGGATGCTGGAGAATTTTGGTCAGCATTTTAAAGCAAATTGACTTAACTTGCACTTCCTGGACTAATGCACAGATCGGATTACAGTTGGTATCCTTCCTACTGTCTATTTCTCCAAATTTGCAAAGCAGTCCTTGGTTCCAAAATGTATTACAAATGCATATTTTAGGGGGAAATGCATGTAAAAATGCATGCGTGTACAAAAATGTGTATTTTGGGGGGAAAGACATACAATTGAAATGTGAATTTTCATGCAGTTCAATTTTTTTCCTTTTTACAGAAAACAGGATGGAATGATGACTGAACACATATGAAAGTGACACAGGCTGGAAACAGACTGATGCCACAATCCTTCAGTTGTACTGCCTCCTCTCTACATTCCCTCATAGAATCATAGACCAGTAGAGTTGGAAGGGGCCTATAAGGCTATCGAGTCCAGCCCTCTGCTCAATGCAGGAATCCAAGTCAAAGCATCCCTGACAGATGGCTGTCCATCTGCACCTTGAATGCCTCCAGTGTGGGAGAGCCCACCACCTCCCTAGGTACTTGGTTCCATTGTCGTATTGCTCTAACAGTCAGGAAATTTTTCCTGATGTTTAGGCGGAATCTGGGTTCCTGTAACTTGAGTCCATTATTCCGTGTCCTGCAAACTGGGATGATCGAGAAGAGATCCTGGCCCTCTTCTGTGTGACATGTCAAGTACTTGAAGAGTGCTATCATATCTCCGCTCAGTCTTCTCTTCTGAAGGCTAAACATGCCCAGTTCTTTCAGTCTCTCCTCATAGACTCAAAGGCCTCATAGGCTTTGTTTCCAGTCCCCTGATCATCTTTGTTGCCCTCCTCTGAACACTTTCCAGTTTGTCTACATCCTTCTTAAAGTGTGGTGCCAGAACTGGATGCAGTACTCAAGATGAGGCCTAATCAGTGCTGAGTAGAGGGGAGCTACTACTTCACATGATTTGGAAGCTATACAAATAGCATTTGTCCTTTTTGCAGCCACATCACATTGCTGGCTCATATTCAGTTTGTGATCTACAACTATTCCAAGATCCTTCTCGCTTCCAGTATTGTTGAGCCAAGTATCCCCCATCCTGTAACTGTGCATTTCTTTGATTGGGTGGTCAGTAGTAGACTCCAACCGCCATGTTTGTTTTATTCTTTGCCCCATTTATTTTAATCCTCCACCGTAGCCTTTTACAGAAGGTGTGTTCAGTGAACATTGGGAAGGAAGAGAATCAGGATCATACTCTGTCTCCACTCCCAACTGCCACCTGATCACCCAAAGGTCTAAGTAGACCCTGCATGACTATGGGCTCTTTCTGCACAATTGGGAACCCTATGAAAGACACGGTCCTTTATCATGTCGGCCCTGTTCAGAACTTTCAATGAATGCTTGGAGGTCAGGAGAGGGGGCATGGGTGTGATCTCATTTCTCACCCTCACACTTCTACACATTCACTGAACATCTGAAAGGATTTACTGTCTTCCAGGGATGCTAATTGCTTATATTTATCCAGCACTTTGGTTTAGCAGGAAAGCTAACTGGATGAGTTTACTCACTGGGTGTTTTCTGAAGAGTGATCTTAACTTCTTCTTTCTGCATGTTTGATGTAGAGCTAATATTTGACTGAAGAGGTCTCATTGGCTGCTGGGTCTAAAAATACACACAAGAAGTTGAGAGGTCTCACCTTTGAAAAATTAAAACAGGTTTTTGTCCCTGTGTCTGCTGAAAGTTTTCTTGTCTTTTCTATTAAATGCCAAACCATAGAGGCATGTGCTCGAGCATGAACAGCAACATGGGCATCTCTACAGCAGAGGTCCCCAACCTTTTGGATCAGTAGGCACATTTGGAATTATGAGACAGTAGGTGATCTCACAAAATGGCTGCTGTGGGGGGCAGCTTGCCCATTTATAAAATGGCTGGCTTGGTCAGTCAAAAATTTTCTCCTAAGGCAACTGGTAAGAGCACTTTACCAAAAGTAAAGTGATTTGCTCAAAAACCTAAGGAGATGTTGTCTAAGCTCCAAAACACAAAGCCACTCTTTTGAACCCAAATAAAATTGGTGCTGGAAGGCAGCCCTTCACTTTGCAGCATGCCAGCCTCCCAGTATTTTTTTTTTTAATCTTATGAAATAAAAAGAGGTGGGGAGCCTGGTGGGCACCAAGATATCCATGGTCACTTTGGTGCCCCTAGGCACCACGTTGGAGACCCCAGAGCTGGTCTGAAATGTAAGACACCCAGTCTTTACTTCTTACTGTACCATGGATATCCTGCATGATACAATACCTTTGTGCATTTTTCATCTCTAAAATTAATGTGATACTGTCTTGCTGCACAGAAGGTGTGAGACCAGAATCTAAGCCAAAAACCTATAACAGGGTGGTGAGGTTAAATCTTGCATGGGTTTCACATAATACAGTGATGAGATTTTTTTTAAAAAAGCACAACCATTACCTGGCCATTCTCCATGCTTGTGGTGTCACCGCTTGATATCTGCAGACACTCTTGTCTAACTGCTGCGATGTGATATTTATTGGTTCTCTCTGGGCTCTTTGCTTTGATCTTGGCTGCTTGATCCTCTTGACTCTTAGAAACACATTGCTGGTCAGCCTTTTGGGACAAAGATGGTGGTAGACAAATATGAAAATACAATTCACTTTCTGTTTTTAAGGCCTGAGTACAGGAAATGTGACTTGATTTTCTGTGGAAGGGAGTTGAAAGCCATGGTCTTTTGTGAAATCCCCACAGGAACAAACAGAAGGTATAATCAAGCAAGCGTTCTGAATGGAACCAGGGCACCTGAATCATGAAAACTCAGGAAGCTGTTTATTTTATTCAGTTAAGGGTGCAGTCCTGTGCACGTTTAGACATTAAAAAATGTGTCCACAACCCGCAGCATTCCTCAGGCAGATTATGAACATTTCTACTCTGCCTTTTTGCCCCCAAAAGGGCCTCCAAGGTGGCTTCCAGATTAATAACACAAAAATACAACAAAAATAAAGGAGGATAAACAAAGACAATACATCCATCCAAGCTTTAAAATAGCAAGAGAGAGAGGCAACCGGGTTAGTTTTAAAATACATTCCCATAGGAGCGGGTTAAGCTAGATTAAACTTTAATAATTAAAGGCACAGCTGAATAAAAAAATATTTGACACCCTTCTAAAACTCAAGAGAGAGGAGGCCAACCAAACCTCTTTTGGGAGGGAGTTGCACAATTGGGGTGCTGTTTCCAAAAAGCTTACACTTGTGTCCCCACGCAGGGTACCTCCAAAGGTGGTGGAACGTGGAGGAGGGCCTCAGACATTGAACACCATGCATGAGCAGGTTCAGGTCTAGACCTAGATAGCTAAGTCAACCCCCTGCTTTTAAGTGCATGTCTGTGGAGTGAGGTTAACCACTGTGGACTATAGATGATATAGAACAGCCTTTCCCAACATGGTGCCCTGCAGATGTTTTGGACTACAATTCCCAGAATTCCTGACCATTGGCCATGCTGGCTGAGGTTGATGGTAGTTGAAGTCCACAACATCTGGAGAGCACCAGATTCGGGAAGGCTGATATAGAGGAATTAACAGCAGTCCTTTTAGAAGCCATTCTGGATGTTTTCTTTTAAACAGAAATGCTGTATTGAGATTCTTCCCTCCTAGATTATCAAAGCACCAAGGAATGGAGAAGATATCAGAGCAATGCAGTATGTAGTATTCCTTTATACCTCTGCATAATAATGAGAAAAACACTGGAAAACCCCCAATGTGGAATGTGTAGCTTTATCAGTGAGAATACAATAGACCCAGAAGAAGAAATTGCAATACTGATAGGGGTGGAGGACTGAGGGCTTCGGCACATGAGGTTTTTAACTCGCCACTTTACCAAGGATTCTGCTTCTGGATTCTTTGTGGGATTAAGATTGACTCCTTTACACGTGCTTTCCCCCCCAGGATTTTTCTTTCCCTGCCTTCCTATGTTTCATTACACAACCACTTGATTGCGCTTTGGTATGGTACAACTGCAGAAATGTGTTTGCTTTAGCACAATTTAGCATGATAGCCAGATAATAGCTCACTTTCCTCACTCCAAAAAAAGTGCGGAAATGCTCAGAAAGCACGGGAGAGGCCCTGGAGGGTGACGACATTGTGTAAAGAACCCGCAAACTACTGTGAACGAAAAATCACGAGCGTGCAATAAATGCCTTGTGTAGAGAAGCCCTGAATTACATGCAGTGATACAAAGCACAAATCATTTAACCTTACTGTTAATTATAGTCAATAGGTGCACTTCCTACTTATATCTGTGCGAGCTCGTTGGTATCCTGATATTGGGCCTGTGTTTATTTTGTTTGCCTGTCTGTTTGTTGTCCAATCTCTGGTGTGTGGAGGATCTGCTCCATGACTAGGCACAGAGAGTGTTTGTGGGGTTCTGTTTTAGAGGACTGTCTGCAGTTGCCATTTGTGCGTGCAGTTTGCCCGATAAGGCTTGGTATTACATTAGCCCTCGTTAATACTAGGAGCGTCAAACAATTTTTAAATGCTTAGTTGATCGATCAGCTGACTTTTAACCGATTGATCAGTTTAGACTGAAAATGAAATATATTTGTGTGTTACTAAACCTCAATATATAGGTGACATATTGAAGGAAGTGTGTGATAATTTACAATTTAGTAATTCAAACCTATCTTTCACTGTTAAAAGGAAAGAACATCTTTAACATTTTCTTTTTCATTTACTACTGTAAAACACCAGAACCAAATAACCCCAAAATATCAACAGATATGCCTTTAATTCTAAGCCCCACCAATTAATCTAGTAAAGCATGCAGTATTTTAAGATCAAGCTAGGGAAATATGTATTCCAACACTGGGAAATCCCATCAGTGAGACTACATTTCAGAAAATAAATCGAAAACAAAATTACTCAGCACAGCTGGAGTTCAAAACATTCAAATATTCTGGGTGCGTTCTGCATTTCTTGAATTGACAGGCTACAGCAAGGATTGGCAACCTGGTGCCTTCAGAAGTTTTGGACTACAGCTCCCATAAGCCCTGACCATTAGTCAGGCTGGCTGGGGCTTCTGGAAGTTGTGGTCCAAAACATCTGGAGCGTGTCAGGTTGCCTCCCCCTGGGCTAGAGATTTTAGTCCCACTAGCAGAAATCTAATGCCAAAAAAAGTGCTCACCCCGACCACTACCATTAGGGGGCCTCATAGGCTCCACTGGGTAGAAACAACAGCACAGATTATGAAATTGTTCGATACCTACCAGTCATGAACATTCAGTCCCTTTTGCGGTCCATTTGGAACAGAAGAGAGAAGATGAACAAAGACCACTCTGATTAGATCCAGTCCTTAGGCAGATTGGAATTCCAGAACAAACCAGCAAATATTACTAACTAGTCTCAAAGGGAGGTGACACGGGAGATCTCCTACTGCCTAGAGGCAGCCAGAGACTGCACTGTGTGGCAGATGCCACCAGGAGAAAGGGGGGAGGGTCAAGGAGTCACAATTAGCATTGCATTAATATTTGAAGGCTGGGCGTCAGGTGGCAGGATAGCACAAGGGGGCTGGAACTTTTGGCTGTACGAGACAGGCATGGCTGGCTGCCCTGGCTCCCTGAGCTGCTGCTTCTTTTTCCATTCATTTCCTAAAATGGATGAGCTTTGGATAGAGAGAGAGTTTGGCTGGATTTAGCAGACCCAAAACACAAAGAACACTTCTTAGGACACCTGTGTCTTTGGATCCATGTCTTCATGGCCAGTAGGGCCAAGCCAACGGCAGGTCCAAGATGCTACCTGAGTTACTTCCCATCTCCCAAGGTAAAATGCAACAGCTGAAACCTTTCAGATTCCTCTGTGAAGACTTAAAACCAAAGCACATGATGTGACGACTTCTTTTTTTAAAAGCAGCTACTGGGGGCTCTAATTTTGAACAAAGTGGCAGCACTGGAGAGGGTGTGTTTAATCTTTCTTTTCGTGCCCTCCACTCTTCCAAATCCGAGTTGCCCCACCATGAAGCTGCTACCAGCTGCACAGTGGGGGGGAAAACAGGTTACCTGGAGCATGCTTATATTTTTAACACTATAGAACTAATAGCAGTTTCAGAGTGGTGATTTCAGAAAGACAGCATGGAGGGAAAGGGTTAAATACCTCTTCCTCAGCGCCACTCTCCTGAACAACATTGCAGCTCTACAGTGGCTTTAAAGGTTGTTGTTTTTTAAAGTAAGCTGTGAGAGTTGACCATATAATGTCCATGTCATGTGTGGTACGGCCCTTACAAGAATAACTTCTCTCATCAGAGCAGCCTCCATACATTATATATGGATATAATCAATTAGTAGGCTTAGATTACAAAAGTGTAATTTAACTACCGGTAAGGTTAGAATAAAATAATGAACCATGAGACAAATGAACTTGGAACAATTAATGGAGTTCAGGGAGATAATCTACTACTACACCTCACTTGCTAGCAACCTAAGTGTATGAGGTTTTCAAGTGTTATTGCAGAAGACTCATTTCCATTCCTGAGCATGTAATTGCCATCTACTTATTTGATTTTATTGCCAGCACAAGCCCATCCAAAGCTCATGGGGTGCATAAAAAGCCAATACAAAATGTCCCACATTACATTAAAACAGCAAAAACTGAGCATAGCCTCCCCCATAATATTCTCCCTGCTTACTCCGGCTACCAATAGCCAGAACAACTGTGCTTCTGAAACATTCCCCATGTTGAGCTTTGTGAATGTTGAGGAAATGAGTGCCCATATCTATGGGCTGGTTACGAAACATGGACATTTACTCTAGCTGTTCAGATTTGATGTTCAGATGGTTAGCAGGCAGAGCAATCCTATGGTCCCTGGGAGAGTGTCCCAGCGACCATAGTATGTGGCTGGCAGATTGCCCCTCCTGAGGTCGTAGATCACTGCTACTACAACCTCAGGAGGGGGAATCTGAGATTGAATCGTTTCTCTCCCACACCCCGTCCCCCTCACAGCCACTGAAGAAAGCAACATGGTGGTTGCTCTTCTGAGATCACAACAAAGATGTCAGAAGAGCTTGGGGAGAGGGAAAAGGGGGCGGGACAGTAGGCGATGAGGGAAGGGAGAAGGGGAGGCCAGCATCCACAGGATCCTAAAGCCTCTCCATCACCTGTCCCACCCACAACAATGTAGGTAAGCTAGACAAGCTGAGAAAAGGAGGAACGCGAGGCATTTTTGCCTCCATCCTCCTTCTACTTTGCCTGGCTTCTGCAGGCAGGACACAGGGCAGACAGAAGGCTCCGATGGGATCTGACAGAGGGCTAAAGCCTAACACAGGCACCTATCTCGAAGTTATTCTCACAACGTAGGTTTCATTCCAAGGATTCAAGCCAACTGGGGGAAGCATTTGATGCTACCACTACCCCAATGCAACTGAACACTTGGGAAAGATCGCTAACTGTAAGACCAACTCCCAGTGAAACATCACTGGAGATTTCCAGATATGACTGAACAGGCACCAATCACAGATGCTTTAGATATGGGGTATCTTGCATCATGGAATGCAGTTGAACTAGATTACCTCTGAACTAGTTCCAGCTCCAAGCACGAATGAGAAAATTGCTTCCCCCAGAAGGAGGCATTGTTAAAAATGCTGCTCAAGAGCTGGAGAACGGCTCTCCTCTGGTGGCTGTCTCCTGATGGAAAAATGCTGCCCAACACTGGCTGCGAAAACATCACACAAATATAAGAAGTAAATGATCTATGATGGAACAAAGACTGTACTTGTGAAGAGGAAACAGGATCAAACCATGTATGTCAAAGTGCTGAGAAGAACATGTAATTCTAGCTGAGGACGTTAGTGAACAAAGCCTGGCTTAGCACAGACAACTGTGTACAGTAGAGCTAATTACAGAAAAGGCAGAGAGCAGAACACCTGCAAGTCCCTACCAAGAAAAACAAAGGGCATCTCAGTCAGGCACTGCCTTATGCTCACACAGTTCATTGGGAAATACGACTCATTTTATGATCCAAACATTATTGACACATGATGTGACTGGCATAAAGCACGTGGTAAGGCTGGGCCACAGTTCTGTGGCTTTACCCACCAAAAAGGAAAGAAGATCAAATGAAAATAAGTGACCAACAAAGAAAAGATTGCCTCCTGTTCAGGATTGGAAACAAGGGACTAGCTATTCCAGTCCCTGCACCGTGTGGAACCTAGTGACGTTCAATTCATTTATCGCTCACCATGGAAAAGGGGCTTGAATGCACATATTGGATACTTGAGCTGAGCCCACTGGTAGGTAGACACCAGTGACTTCCCTTGGATTTGTGGTCCATGGGAATATTAATGCTTCCTTCTCTCACACAGATTTCAGGGAATGCTGCTACAGCCAGCAAATGATGCAAGCATGGAAGATGGATTTTTATACACATGCACGCACACACAGAGACGCTAAACGCTTATTCAGCACCTCTGGCTCTCATGGGAGTGGTATTCACAATCAATGCCTTAATACTACCCAATAATAAGACAAATGTTGATCATCTGTGATACTTAGGTTGCTTCCAGATAGATAGCTCCTAGCATATTTTGCAGCTATTCTGTCTTTCCGTCCTTAAAATATTTTTTTGTGGTAAGAAAAAAAACTGGAAGAAGCTGTTGGAAAACACAGGAAGGTTATAAATAGATGATGTCGTCTAGACTCACCATAAAATTCCATGAATGGTAAGGCGATTGCACAATAAAAGCCTTTGACTGGAAGCACCCTTAGGCTGATATTCTGTTGTTGTTGTTTAAGATTCAGTTTATCATGATGTTTCTACTAAAAGCAATAGTGAAATTGTGAGCCAGTGTGGTGTAGTGGTTAGGGTGTTGGACTGGGACTCGGGAGATCCGGGTTCTAGTCCCCACTCGGCCATGAAAACTCACTGGGTGACTTTGGGTCAGTCACAGACTCTCAGCCTGACCTACCTCACAGGGTTGTTGTGAGGATAAAATGGAGAGGAGGAGGAGGAGGATAATGTAAGTCGCCTTGGGTTCCTTGCAGGAAAAAAGGTGGGGTATAAATATAATAAATAAATAAATAAATAAAATAAAATAAAATAAATATTTACTATGCCAACAGAGGCCTTTTTGCCAGTCCTGCCTCAGTCCAAATATAATGCATATGTTTTGATTTATAATATACAATCCTGCATCCCTGAGATGAGAAAAATGATGTTGGGAGTGCAGGCTCAACAGTACTCCAAGAGGAGAAGCAGAGAGCGAGCATCCGGAAGTCAGGGCACTTGTGAATATGAGTACAGCCACTTAAGAGTTTTTCTGCATGAGGCATTTGTTGTATGCTTGTCATTCCCTACTCACGATTGCTTATGAGGTTTTTAGTCGTGTTCCTCCACTTTAGCTTGTTTGTAAACAGCACTTTCCATGAGTTTTTTTAGAGCTGTGAAAATAACGGCGAAAAAAAGCACCATTTCCACTTCTGTATTTGTGCTATTCTGCTATACCACAGTGCCACCTAGAGGTTATGTAGTGGAAAAGCAGGAAATAATCATTGTGTAGTGCTCAGATCTCAATTCTGTGATGAAAATGAAAGCAGATGCAGCAGATTAACAGCCTCATGTAGAAAAGCCCTTAATCAATACATCTATTGTTTATATATGCAAAGGTTTTAGTTAAGATTTGAGGGACCTGCCTGGTCCATTGTTGTAGCATTAGTAGCTTGAGTGGAGGTGGAACTGAGGAAATAGTCTGGCTCATTTGATTTTTTTTAAAGCAACCATGGGTGCTTTTAGAAGCACCATATTAAGGGATGAAACTCTTTCATAGGAGTCCCTGTGCACCACTCTTCCTAGTTGATTTCTAGCTGTACAACATTTACTAGAAATAATCAAGCTGTACACAGTATTCACGTAGTCACTGGGTCCCACTTCGTTAATTGTCAGGGCAGGCTGTGTCATGTCAGGTGGGATAAAGTCAATGCTGCTTAATGGAATATTGATGAAAGATGTAGTATCAGACGAGAAACATGAAGAGTATCTGCCTGTCTCAGGTTAACCGAACTGTGGAGGAAGGGGGGGCTGGCTGACCCGCCACACCCCCACCCTTTCCTACCCAAAAGGCCCCAAGGCCCCCAGAGATCTCAAGGTACCAGATTGCCAGCCTCAGCTGTCTGCAATCCTACTTGAATCTCTGCTCAGGGACTTGCCTTTGTCTATAACCTGGATTTAGTTACTGAACCAAGCAGAGCAATCCACAAACACCATGTGGGGTAAAACCAAGAAAGGTGGTTTATTCAGGTAGCATTTTACACAAAAGGTGGGAAATGAGAGAAGCACAAAATAGAGAGACACTTTGGTACACAGTAAAGCTGCAAAATAACAAAACCTGATTCCTTAATATCTCCCAGGCACACAACTCTATTACCTGGGGGTCAGTTCTCTTCCAGGGTTAGATCCAGCACAGCCTTGCTGCCCGGGAGGACTACTTCACCTACCCGAAGGTCCGAGATGGGTAGCCCTCCACAAGGCCTGTCTTTACCAGAGCCCTCATTCAGCTAATTTCACCAGGAGCTACCTGGGGTCGTATCCTGAGGCCCCCCGAAGGCTTGGGCCTCTCCTTGGCTTGCGGTCATTGCTCCACAGCCAGCAACCACGCGACGAACAAAGACAAAGAACAAAAACCCACACGTTGGGAAATATACCTTTCCCCCCCTCCCCTCCTCTCTGTAGCTCTGCTGCCTTTTAGCCAATCATGATGCACTTTGAAGTTTGAAGTTGGCTTGTTTCAGTAAAATAAAATTAAGAGGGTGGTCAGGTTTAGACATAATACTAAACCACAGTTAGTTTAAAAGGGGCATTAGCTTTCAATTTCCTCCTCATATCCACACCGGACCCCTTGGTGGAATTCTGCAGGGTGCTGGTAGCGACAAAAATGCACACTTGCCAATTTGCCACCAAATGTCAGTGGCAAACCACTACAGAATGCTATAGTGGCCAAATTTAAAGCTAAATCTGACCACTGTAGCATTCTTTCTGTAGCAGTTTGCCACCGATTTTTGTTGACAAATTGGCATGGCTTTGGCAGGGGGCTGCACCGGGGGGGGCATATGCAGCCCACGGATCATGTGTTGCCCAGCCCTGACATAACGCTAAACCAGGGGTGGGGAACCTTAGGCCCAAGGGCCAAGTCTGGCTCTCTGGGGTTCCCCAGGGGCCCCCACTGCTTCCCCCGTTCACCAATCATTTGATGGTTTCCTGGCTTTTGTGTAGTTTTTTCCCTATTCGAAAAGGTGGTAATGCTTCTCCGAAAGCTTAGTTACTGGCAGTTAAGAGCTTTCAGCTACAATATCCTGGTATTTTTGGCCCCACCCTTTTTGCCCTCGGCCCTTCCCACTACTGGAATGTGGCCCCCAATAGTTTCTCCAAAATTGAATTCAGCCCTTGGGCTGAAAGAGATTGCCCATCCATGCACCAAACCACAGTTTGATGTTTATGTCTGAATGCAGCCAATACAATCCCATACACTTCACAGAGGTCCAGACTTTCATGCTGCTTCAAGCATGACCAGCTCCCTACATGAACTAGATGTGCATTCCAGAGTATGACATTGCTGGGGGGTTCTGGGATGGCCCTTCAGTTCACACAGGGATGCCCTCACTGATGCTCCTGCACCATCCTGCCCCTCCTAGTGAAGGGAAACAAACTTGAGCAAACCCTGTTCAGCACTGCAGTGCAATGCAGAACCTGAAATGGATGCAGTCTCCTGCGGGAATACAAATGGAATACCCGCATGTCAAAAGGAGTACGCCAGCTATGCAGACACGTTATTTAAGCAAGCCCATTTCCTAAAATGCACAGGGATCCAAGCATGCTCTTTCACACGTGGAAGACATCTTCTGAAGAGATGTTTTGTAATGAATCTGACTTGTGCAAATGGAAGGATGAGAACTGCTATAACATAACATTGCATGAGCTCTCGCACAAGCATTTGAGGAACAGAAGGTAGATCTGAATCTAGTGGTAGATCTCTGGGTGATTTGCAGTAGATAGGCAAGGATTTCTGACTCCCGACTGTTCAACAATCGCAGTCACAAAGTAACTTACCTGCCCCGCCGTAAATTATACTGCTGAAATTAAGGGCTTTTCTACACGAGGCATTTATTGTGTGCTTGTGATCCCTCACTCACGGAAGTTTGCGGGGTCTTTTCATGACATCGTCATCCTCCAGACCCTCTCCCGTGCATTCTAGCCGTTTCTGCGGCTTTTTTTAGGGTGAGGAAAGTCGGCTATTAAATTTTAAACCGGAACAAAAGCCTCATGTACAGCCGAAAATTTGGTATACTGCAGCTATACAACAGTGCCACCTTGTGCTTGGTTAATAGAATATACAGAAAGACAGGGAAAGAAAAAACCCAGAAAAAAAGCCACATGTAACTGAGGCAGTCTTACTCCCGCAAAGAAAACAGAACAAGAAGCCTCGGGAAAGCAGCAGGGTAAGTGCCTCATGTAGGGAAGCCCTAAGAAAGCTTGGGATAACAAGAAATAGCTTTTTGTGTGGAAGGACTGTGAGCTCCATTCCATTCTGGTACTCAAAACAAATTCCTGGGCTGAGAATTCTTTAATTTTAAGTGTATGTCTTTTGCAACAGACTCTGATTAGTGGATCTCAGGGTTTATTAAAAAGAAGAAGGAGTAGGAGTAGGAGTAGGAGTAGGAGTAGGAGAAGGAGAAGGAGAAGAAGGAGAAGAAGATCCTGCAAGCCTGAAGTCTGCCCACTCGTGCACTAAAACACCTTAAGCTAAGGCTGCTTAGTACTGGATCTGAGAAAGGTTCACTTGTAGAGGTGGATACTCCTTCTCAAACATTCATTATATATGTAAACAGAGCAGCTTCAAAGTACAACTGCAGCACAAACAAAGCTGTGCGGATCAGTGACAGAACGATGTTGCTTTAGCTTCTCCCACATCCCCAGCAGCCAACATTATCCACCCATGAGATCTGGACAGGAGAGATCCAGAGTTGTGTCCAGGCCCACATGTGGGCGGTGCTGTTTTAATTAGTCATTGCCAAGGAGTGCACTGGAGAGATTTTTTTTTCCCTATTAATATTTTACTGGGAAACTGAGTGATGGCAGAGGGCTCTGGTTTCAGAAGGCCCTATTCCAAATCTCAGGCAGTGGCGAGGATTTACTATGCTTTGTTTGGTGAAACCTAAGCACTTGATTAGGATTTCAGAGCCAGCTTCTCAAGTTAACCACAGCACCATTCCAATGCCCCGATGTGCTTTCCTCGTGCTGCTGGAAAGCCTCAGCCATGGAAACTTGCAGAAATCGAGGTGCCCAGCTGAAGACTTTCATCCAAGAGAGTAGTCTGAGCTCCTCCTCCGGACTCTTCTTATCTTGTCATAGGTTGCCTGCTAATTGCTTTCTAGTATCTGTGTCCTTACAGTGGCAGAGACCGCCAGTAGGCTTGGCAATACGCCGGCCCAGTCGTTACCCTATGCCAGGGACATACATAGGTGAAAATTTTCCACTCTGCTTAACAGCAAACCAAAAATAGCCATAAAGGCAGAAGGGGCACAGATTGGATTCCTTCCAGGCTTCAGCAGGGAGCCAGCCTCTCGCTCCAGCATTTAGCTGCTTCAGAAGATTGGGGGAAACTCAATGACACATCTTTCCTTAAGCTCTGTTTGATCATGTGGAGCTTGGCAAGGCAGGGTGATGGGTTCAGGAGGACAAGGATCAAATGGCGATGGGGCGAGCAAATCTAAGGATTCAGAGGGGATAGTCTCAGGTCATGAGCTACCCAGTGACTAATACGTTGTCTGACAAGTGGGATCTGCAACAAAATGTTGCAGTGTGGAATGCTGTTCAGTGTTCTAGCCAGCCAGCCAGCCAGATCCTCTTCCAGGATACTCCATTCCATCCCGTTTTCTGTTCCTTCCTCCAGTGAATATTGGTGCTTCCAATGAATTTTTTTTTTTAATTTTCTCAGTATTTGTTATATCCAACAGTTATATACATACTGTTTCTGGGTTGTTGTTTTTTAAAAAGTAATATTCTAAAAAGCTTTCTGCTTTCATTTTTAACAAAGGATTGGAAATCAGCATAACTACCTTCATCATCATGTGGTCACCCTCCTTTGTGCTAAACATCCTACCTAAAGGGCCTTGGGCCTACAATGTACAAGCCCCTATTTTCAGTAACCCACAATGATGCCAAGTCTGATCTGTGTAGCAAAAGATAAAGCTTATATTACCAGTTTCTCTGCTTCCTGCAGGTAACACATGCACTGCCTGTGTCCATTGTATTTTGCAAGGTCCCGAGCGGTGTAACCATCCCCATCACGGATGCTTGGATCTATTTGGTGGGAGATCAGTGTTTGACAGCACTGCAAATAAATACAGAAAGAACCACCACCATCACCCTGATCCACATACAACCCATTCATGCACATCTAAGCCAGGGAATCACTTGTGCAGTGGGAGTTTCTCTCTAGTTTGTTTATCAGTGCAACTCCCACAGCAGGACAATTGTCTGTCCTAAGTGGCAATGACTTAGGGGCAGATTGAATAATAACCAATTGAAGTGATAACAATTATCCAGGAGAAGCTTTGTGTGTGTCAGCTTATTATAGCGATTTGCATCCTGATGATGAGTATGGTGTTTGGAGGAAAAGGACGGCTGTGACATCTGTGGTAGCTGTTTCAATTCAGTCAGGCTATTTTGTGTTAGCTGCAATTACCCTATTGCACTGTGAATTTGCCCTGAAGCCATCTCCGACAAGTATGAGCTTGAACCAGTAAGTCCAGTGTGACAGGACTACACTGCAAATCTATATGGTCAGGAGTGGGCAACTTCAGAGAGTTCAGGAGCCAATTTCTGACCCCTGTAACCCACTGGGGGCCACCACCACCCCACCGCTAAAACCGCTGCTGTAGAACTGCTGCTGAAATTCGGTAGCAATTTGGCAGCAACAAAAAAGCTGTATTTTCACTTGACAACAAGGCATTCGGGGAGCTCCCTGCACACCTTGTTTTCAAGTGAAAATGCAGCCTTTTTTTTTTTTTTGGCCACTGCCACAATTCAGCAGCGATGTGGGGACAGCAAAAGCTGCAAACAAGGCTGTGGGGGGCATGTGGCCCATGTGTTGCTCACCCCCCAGTGTATGGCACAAACTTTATGCCCACCCCGCATATTAAGCAGCATCGCTCACTGTATATAACAGCCTTCCCCAAGCTGGTCCCCTCCAGATGTGTAGTTTTACAACTCCCATCATTCCCAGCTGGCATGGTCAACGGAAGTTGTAGTTCAACACATCTGGAGGGTACCAGGTTAGGGAAGGCTGCTATATCGTTTTCACATCTGCTGAATGTGTCCTGATAGGAAAATCTTTACCATTCAGGTAACTTCATCACAGGGTATTCTGCCCTGCAGTTTTAGTTCTTTAAAACAGATAGAACTTCTGTGTGAGCGGGAGCAGCAGGCACAAAAACAAACATGTTCCAAGGCTGGATTTTCAATAGGGCCAGCTTATCACATTACTTGTGGTGCACTGAATCCATGTGATGTCAACAGGAAGGTAGGTTGACATCACATGAAAAGCTATTCCCACTGGACTGCATCATGTGCTCACTTTAGACTGTTGTAAAATTTCTCCCTGCTCTCATGCCCCAGGGTAGAGTCTACATTGGAGCCCCCTCTGTGGCTGAGGCACTGCTCTCCCAGTATTTCTGAAAGTTGCAGAGGCTCCTCCTCGGTCACATCATGCGAACTGATACAGTGCATTATGACATGTTAGGAATGCATGTTAATGACACACACGCTGCACTTCAAGGAAATGTTGCTATTCCATAATTAGCAGTTGTTGTTTTTATGCAGATGTGTCTTGAGTAAGTGCCAAGAAACATAGCAGCACTGCTGATTGCGATTGTGGTAGTAACGTGAGATTCAGGACAGATAAAAGTACTTCTTCACACAGTGCAGAATTAAATGATGCAGTTCACTTCCACAAGATGTAGTGATGGCCACCATTTTGGATGGCTTTAAAAGGGGACTGGACAAATTCCAGGAGGAGAAGGCTATCAATGGCTACTAGTCCTGATGGCTATATGCTACCTCAAGTACAGTATCAGAGGCAGTATGCTGATGTACATCAGTTGCTGGGGAACATGGGCAAGAGGGTGCTGTTGCACTCATGTCCTGCTTGTGGGTTTCCTGTGGGCAGCTGGTTGGCCACTGTGTGAACAGAATGCTGGGCTAGGTGGACCCTTGGTCTGATCCAGCATGGCTCTTCTTATGTTCTTATGTGTTATCAAAGCCTGGAGTGATATGAGCACAAAATGCAGGAGCAGATTATTTAAATAACTATGTTTGGCCCACTCTGAGTCTGCAAATTGGCTATAGGGGTACTTTCCTGGCGGGCGGGTTGGGGCTGGGAGAAGGGAAGAGCCCATGTCAGGGGAAATATCATTTATTTTCTCCTCCTGGAATTTGTCCAGTCCCCTTTCAAAGCCATCCAAAATGGTGGCCATCACTACATCTTGTGGAAGTGAACTGCATCATTTAACTCTGCACTGTGCGAAGAAGTACTTTTATCTGTCCTGAATCTCACATTACTACCACAATCGCAATCAGCAGTGCTGCTATGTGGCACTTACTCAAGACACATCTGCATAAAAACAACAACTGCTAATTATGGAATAGCAACATTTCCTTGAAGTGCAGCGTGTGTGTCACTAACATGCATTCCTAACATGTCATAATGCACTGTATCAGTTCGCATGATGTGACCGAGGAGGAGCCTCTGCAACTTTCAGAAATACTGGGAGAGCAGTGTCAAAAACTGAGTTCTGGCCAAGTCCTCCTAATCTCATATTCTCCCCATGCTATTGCCAAATACCTCTAAATGCCCATTCTCTGCTGCATCATGGAGAGGGGTTCCTCCCCAGTGGTCCAGCACCATCTCAGCACCCATGAGGAGGAGTCTGTCAACAATGGCAGCGTGTCCCTCTCGGGCAGCAAAGTGGAGTGCAGTGGCTCCTTCTGCATCCTGTGCTGTGAGGCTGAGATCAGTGAAGGTTACCTACACAAAAGAAAGGGCGGGGGAGATTAAACGGCAGTGAAATCAGGACTGTCTTTCTGTGAAGGATCCTCCCCCCCCCCCCCCCATTCATCTAGTGCTGCAGATGCCTTGGGCACTTAATTGCAGAAAGGCTGGGTAAAAATGTGTATAATAAAATAAACAAACAGTCTGGAAGCACCCGCGGTTTCTGAAATTTGTTTTCCATATCCTGCACACTCCACTATATGCACTGCAGGGCTATGTCTGGCGTTAGAAACATAAAATCAAATAGCATGGCTGGCCAAAGATGTTCTGCCACCTGGGGCAACCAGCAAATGCCACCCACTGCGGTTGCTACCTCCGCCTCTCCCCCCGCCCCCCGCATGGTGCACCAACCTGCTGACTCCACGATACAGGCCGAATAAGAGAAGAACCTTGCTGGACCAAAGGCCTATCTAGACCAGCATTCTGCTCCTGCACTGGCCAAGCAGATGCCTATGAGAAGCCGACAAGCAGGACAGGAGGACACAATAGCACCCTAATGCTCATGCTCCCAGGCAACTGGTATTGAGAGACATACCCAGTGGTGTAGTGGTACGTTTTGAAGCGCAGGCGCTCATCATGAATGTCCCCATAGCCACGCCCCAAAGGCAAGTCCAAAACTGCAGGCAGCTATGATGGTCCAGTTCTAGGAGTTTTCATCTGCTAGGAGCAGGTCTTTTGTAAAGCTAATGGGTCTTAATTGCCCATTCAGGACCAAGCCACCCCAAAATACTTTACATTACAACAAAGAACAATATATACCTTCCCTGGGAAAATTCATTTCCCCTCAGCTACTGTGAGGATTGCAGCTAAGTGCAGAGAGAACAGGGAATTCTGGGTGGTGGTGGCTGGCGGCATGATGACTGGGTTCACATGACACGACAACCCTCCCCATGGCTTATAAGTCACAGGAGGTTGTTGTGTCATGCAAACCTGGGAGAGGCTTGTCCAGGTAGCTTATTTTTTGCTTATAAGTCACCCTGACAACCCATGGCCTGCAGTTGGGGTTGTCTGACCCCCAATGGGCTCTCATGTCATCCAAACCTGGATGACACGACCCACCGTGGGTCAAGCCCAACTACAAGCGAGCCACTTGGCAAGAGCGGCAAGAAACCCTTGCCACTCTTGCCAAGCGGCTGCCAGGCAAGTGCCGCTGACAGCTGTCCCCAAAGTGCCCAAGCGGCACTTGGGCGCAGCTGTCAGAAGCTTTCCCCCCACCCTGCACCGGTGAAAGACGTCTGCTCCTCCTTGCTTCTTCCATGCACATGGCGGCAAGAAGGAGTGGCACTGACAGCCCTCACCCTGGCTCACGAGGTCTCCCCACAAGCTGGTGTGTGGGTTGTCAGAAATCCTTGCTCCTCCTGCTTCTGCTGACAAGTGACAGTGGGGGGGGGGGGACACCTCAATGCTGCTACGGGGTCCCCTGAAATACCCATGGGAGGACCAAGCGGGGACGAGGCACCCTATCACCCTATCATGTCCGGCACATCAGGGGTAGAATGGCTCATAAGCCACACTGCGTAGCTTTCTACGCAGTGTGGCTTGTTGTGTCCTGCGAACACTCCCAATGTCAGCAGACCTGATAATCAAAAAGTGCCGGCCCTGTATCTCTAGCAGACCTGGCTCCACGTACACCGCTGGGCATACTGCCACAGGTACTGGAGGTGACATTTTTATTTATTTATTTCATTTCATTTCTATACCACCCAATAGCCGAAGCTCTCTGGGTGGTTTACAACAGTTCCTAAAACAGGACTGTAATACAAGAAAAACAACTGAACAAAATTTCCAAAATACAGAATTTAAAAACAGTTTTAAAATTTAAAAACAATTCAGCAGCTAAAACAATATTTAATGCAGAGCAGACTTGTTAAAAAAAAACAAAACACCTGACATGGGTGCCCTCATCAAGCCATTAAATAGCTTTAGATGTCTTTAAATGCCTCAGTGCAGAGGGCTGTCTTAACCTGGCGCCAAAAGGATGACAGGGTTGGCGCCACATGGGTCTCAGTGGGGAGATCATTCCACAGTTGGGGGGCTGCCACTGAGAAGGCATTCCCACTTGTTGCCACCCTCTGAGCTTCCCTTGGAGATGGGACTCAGAGGAAGTCCTCAGATGTTGATTGTAGTGTCCGGGTAGATTGCGGATTGCGGTTGGGAATAAATACCCACAATATAGCCAACATGACTAGTAGTCACTGATAGCCTTATCCTCCATGAATTTGTATAATCCCTTTTTAAAGCTGTCTAAGTTGGTGGCTATAAGTCCATATTGTGGTAGCAAATTCCATAGTTTACCTATGCACTGTGTGAAGAGGTACATCTTTTTATCTGTCCTGAATCAACCACCATTTAGCTTCACTGGATGACCCCAGGTTCTAGTATTTTGAGAGATGGAGAAAAACTTCTCCCTATCCATTTTCTCCACATCCAGCATAATTTTATACACCTTTATCATGTCTCCCCTTTCTTGCCTTTTTCTAAGCTAAAAACAGTCCCAGACATTGGGCAGGTTCGCACGTCACGCTAACCCACCCAGCAAATAACCAATGGTGGGTTGGTTGTTCACTGAACTTACAGTGTGCCTTACAGACAATCAGGTTCAGCTGTGGGTTGTCCCACCTGATCCCCTTGGTCCTCCACCCCGTATCCCATGGGACTTGGCAGCTAAAGCCACCTTGTCACCTCTCCCCGCCATGATTGCAAGCCATTTTTCACTCACCACAGCTTTCCCCCCAGAGATCACTTTATAGGTACGGAAAAATTCACACAAATTTCTTGCGCTTAAAAAATAAAAAAAGGGGGGGTGTCGAACCAGTGACAGCCCCTCCAATGTGCCACTTCAGCACTTTGGAGGGGCTGTCACTGCTGTCACAGTGAAGGAGCATATTCATGGAGTTGCCAAGGAACCATGCTTGTTACCTAAAATGTAAAGTAGAGGCTTACCAGCCAGATGACAACTGCATAATGGCCACCACAGGCAGCTGCATGCAGCACCATCATGCCATCATGTGCTCTTAGGTGCACATCAGCCTCACAGTCCTTCACCAGGAACTGGATGATATGGAGGTGGCCCTCCTGGCAGGCAAGGTACAGTGGGGTAGCTCCACTCCGAGTTTGCTTGTTCACACAACTGTTAGAAAAGAGGAATTAATACAGATTTCAGAAATGGTGGTGGGACTCCTCAGTACTGTTGATAGATATGTATTTACTTATTTGGGTGTATTTATACCTGGCCCTTCAAAAAAAAAAAAAAAGTTCCCAGCATGGCTTTCCATAAAATATAAAATACAATAATACAACAAAAAAATTAAAAATACAATAAAACAGCAACTGCAATAAAAGCAAAGCAACAGATGAAGGAAAAGCATAAAAAACAACACTGAAGATAAAACACACAGTTAAAATGTTTGGGGAAATGAAACTTTTTTGCCTGGTGCCAAAATAATATCAAAGCAGGCGGCTGGCAAGTATTCCATGTGTGGGCTGTCACCATAAGAGGACCCTTTCTCTAGTTGCCACACATTGTATTGGTGACAACAACAGGAGCCCACAAAGGAGGGGCTCTAAAGAGGGGTTCAGGCCGGGCTTTGGCACAGGAAGCAGCTTTGGCTTGCCCGGTATGAATGTATGATGAACTATTTCAGGAGAGAGACGGGGGAGTATGACCCTGCCAATTCTCCTTGATCTTTCAGCAGCTTTCGATACCATCGACCATGGTGTCCTTCTGGGGCAACTGTCTGAGCTGGGACTCCTGAGAGTGTGGGGTGGTGCATTACAGTGGTTCAGCTGCTCCTTCGATGGATGGCTCCAGAAGGTATTGCTTGGGGAATATTGCTTGGCCCCATGGATTCTCCAGCATGGGGTTCCACAGGGGTCGGTTTTGTCCCCCATGCGTTTTAACATATACATGAAATGTTGAGTGGGGTCATCCAGGTTTTGGAGTGCGTTGCCATCAGTATGACGACGACATGCAGTTCTACTTCTCCTTTTCATCTCCATCAGGTGAGGCTGTGGATGTGCTAAACCAGTGCCTGGCCTTGACAATGGACTGGATGAGGGCTAACAAACTGAAGCTCAATTCAGAAAAAAACTGAGAATGCTGTAGTGGGTGGTTCCTCTGACCGGATGGAGGGTGTTCTGGAATGGGGTTGCACTCCCCTTGAAGGAGCAGTTTCATAGCTTGGGGGTCCACTTTAAGCCATCTTTGTTACTTGAGGATCAGGTGGCCTCAGTGGCATGGAGGGCCTTCTACCAGCTTAAGCTAGTGGCCCGGCTATGCCCCTATCTGGACAGGGACAGTTTAGTTTCAGTAATCTACGCTCTGGTGATCCCTAAATTATATTACTGCAATGTACCAGGGATGGGGACTCGGACTCCAGGACTCGACTTGTGAGTCGGACTGAGTTCCCCCTCTGACTCGAGTCCCACTCGAGTCCCAATATTTTTAATGGGACTCGAGACTCGACTAGGGACTCGAGACCAGGGACTCGTCAACATCCCTGGGCTGTGCCAGAAGGAGTGGAGAGAAGTGCGATCTCCGGCTGAAGATTTTATTTTTTAAAATAATTTTCCTAAAATGCAACCTTTCAGACATTTTGGGTTCGGCTGCCTCTGCCTGCCTGTTTGGGGTTCCCTGCCTCCTCTGCCTGCCTGGTCTCTTCTTAACCAGTTCCACAGTTTGAAGTGTCCAAGACAAACGCCTCTGCCTGCCTGCTTTGGGGTTCCCTGCCTCCTCTGCCTGCCTGGTTATTTTGGGTTTGTCTGCCTGGTCTGTTCTTGTCAAAATCAGTTGCAGAGTTTTGAAATAAAAAGGCACACTTGTGCCTAGAATTTATTTAAGCCACACATCTGAAGTAGCCTTATTTTGTTGGGGAAAAACCCCATTGATTTTAATAGGGACTCGTGGAGTCAGCTTTGGGAGTGACTCGTGAGTCACCATTTTGGACCAAGGACTTGGACTCGAGACTCGGGTCCAAAGACTCGTGTCTCGACTCGTGACTCGAGACCAAGGACTCGGACTTGAGACTCGAGTCCAAAGACTCGTGTCTCGACTCGTGAGTCTCGAGACCAAGGACTCGGACTCGAGACTCGGGTCCAAAGACTCGTGACCAAGGACTCTTCAGCATCCCTGCAATGTACTGTACGTGGGGCTGCCCTTGAACGAAGACTGTTCAGAAGCTGCAGCTTGTGCAAAATGCGGCAGCCAGACTCATAACCAGGACCAGAAGGCCTGAACACATAATACCAATTCTGGCCCACTTGCATTGGCTGCCTATACACTTCCAAGCCAAGCTTGATTCAAGGTGCTGGTTTTAACCTATAAAGCCTTACATGGCTTGGGACCAGCGATACTTGAAGTTGATGGAACACCTCTCCCAAGTGCAATCTCCCCAGATACTACACTCAACGAGGGAAGTTCAGAGGACGGTAACAAGGGGGAGGGCCTTCTCAGTGGCGGCCTCCCAACTGCAATGATCTCCCCATTGAGGCCCACCTGGCGCCAACTTTGTCATCCTTCCAGCACCAGGTTAAAACAGCCCTCTGTGCTGAGGCATTTAAGGACATCTAGGGTTATTTTTAATGGCTTGATGGGGGCATGCATGTCAGGGGTTCTTAACTGGTCTATTTTGTATTAAATATTGTTATTTGCTGGCAAATTGTTTTTAAATTTCTTAAAATGTTTTTAATTTCTGTATTGTAGAATAATTTTATTGCTGTTTTATTGTATCATGGCCTTGTTATAGGCACTGTCGTGCGGTTGCTCAGAGAGCTTCAGCCATTGGGTGGTATAGAAATGAAATGAATGAATGAATGAATGAATGAATAAATAAATAAATAATTAAGAACTTCGGGCAGCCTTCCCAAATTTAGTATCCTCCAGATGTGTTTGACTACAACTCCTATCATACCCTGGTCAGCATGGCTGGATGGGGATGCTGGGAGTTGTAGTCCAACACATCTGGATGGCACCAGGTTGAGGAAGGCTGCCTTAGGGCATGGGTTGGTTCATTTGGAGAAAGGTGGTTAGAATACTACATAGAATTCAGCAATTAGGTCTAGTTTAACGGCAGTCGGATGTACACATTTTACAGTCATGGAGCATATTTGGACTGCATTCAGTCCAAAGATGCCTTTTCTCTCCAAGATCAAGCTATGAAAAAACAAACAGTTCTGCATGTTTCCAGCAGAAGCTGGCTGTGTGTACTACTGATCAGATGCCGTTCATGAAGTCACCAAGAAATTTATCTGGAGAGCATCTGACTTTTAAAAAAGCTTTCTTTTTAATTAATAAGGTGACAAATTGTCATATAAACAGATAGATGCGCATGCAGAGCCTTTAAACATGAAAATGGCAGGCAGCATATTTGAAGCATGGGGGAAGAGGCAAGATGGGTAGCTGAACCAGCATTTGATATACTGGTCTGTCTGTCCGTCATTCAAATTGAGAAGCCGGGAGGAAGCTGGGCTCACACCATGGCTGAGGGTCCTGCTGCAAAGTCCTTTTTTTAATACTACACCTGTCTTTGCCCTTAGTCAAAGTGAGCAAGAGCTGACATGAAATTCAGACCTCAAGATGTAAGCAATTCTGAGTTTTCAGATGAAAAACAAAAGAGCATTTCCCACTTGTGCCATTTTGGTTTGCTTTATTCCAATGGTGAAATGGCTTTAACATGAGAGGCTGAGCAAAGGAGGCACCTGATGGAGGCCAGAGACTTGAAGAGCTATGCAAAGAAGTCGACCTTCCCATCAAAGGATAACAGAAGTTGGTGACTTGGGGCCAGTCATTATCTCTCAACCTAACCTACTTCACACAGGCCTTTGGTACTATTTAGCTTGACCTGTGCGGGAGTGGCGATCCATTGTGAACTAAAAAACGTTCATTCCCATCACACAGAGAGATCTTCAGCTCTCTGTGAGCCAGAGCTGTAATACAGGTTTTTGCTTTGAGATTCAAAAAACAGCTTGCATATGCATACTGCCTCTATGCATTGCATTTGAGATTCAAAAAACAGCTTGCATATGCATACTGCCTCTATGTATGCAATTTGCATACTGCCAGGGGCAATCTGGCTGGAGCCTCTCTGGCTGGAGCCTCTCTGGCTGGAGGCTTCCCTCTCAGAGTTAGAAAAGGTTACCTTAAAATCAATTGGCATAAAACTGAGCAGGCTTCCCTCTCAGACTCTCAGTCAGAACTAGAAAAAAAGTTACCTTAAAATCAATTAGCACATGCCTATAAAAATCTATAACACAAAATCTATAACACAAAATACTTTTTCATTCTAAGTAGGAATGTAAAGACTATGCCAGCCACAGCCAGAGATGTTGTTCTAATCAGCATAATCCCTGGTGACTTAGGAATTTAGCAGTCAATTAAGACACAAACAAAAGCAAATCTTGCTGTTCATGACTCAGTTGGGTTCGAATTTGCAATAGAAAGGGAGAAAAGAATCGACATGCCTGATAGTGATTCGTGAGCAAGAGGCTTCAAAGCCGACTAGATCGAAAAAAATTCTTAAATGAACATCTAAAAAAAAAAAAAGCATTGTAGGCTCTAAATGAGAAGATATATGTATGAAGTGAAAGAATTGGAACCATTGCGCAAACTTATGCTGTGTTTTTATATCGGACTTCATGTTCAGTTACTTTAATTGCCAGCAGAGGGCAACCATGTTTTTTTAATCTCATCTTCCTCTCCCCTGGGTAAGGTGAGTCTTTTGTTGCCTGGCATAAATAGGTTCTAGCTAGGTACTCTGTTGGTTCTTACAGCATTTTCACACATGAGAATTTAAATCTGCTCTTCTTTCAATAGTTGTTAATGCAAAGGAAAACCTATCTTGGGCAGAACGTTCCATCAGATGATTCCAAATGCCTGTTCACCACTTTTTCTTCCACACTAATAATGATCAGTGCTCAACAGGGACTCAAAGGCAGGGCCAGGCTAAGGCATTTTGCTGCGTGACATGAAGGACAAGATGGCGCCCCCATCCCACCCCCTGTACAGTAACCAATCAGACTGGCAGTTAAATCTTACTTCAACGCTGGCTGCCACTACTGCCCAGGAGGGCAGCATGGTACCTGAATGGGGGCAGCTCAGGCTGTATGGCAGGGGTACACATACAGCTCTGTCTTCTAACACCTTGCCACCCCTCCCCGCCCTTCCAGAAACTGCTGCCTGAGGCAGCTGCCTCACTCTGCTTAATGTAGGACCGGCCCTGCTCAAAGGTGATTTAAACCTTGCTTAGGGTAATGGTCTTAGCCTATGTTTTGTCACTTCCCAGCTATGCTTCCCTCTGGCCCTCTTCTCTACCATCTCCAATATTCCATGCTAGGTCTTGTCCCAAGACATTTTGCTCCCTGAAGCAGATTGGAAAAAGCTCCCACAGACTTCTCTGAGTTTTGGACAGCTTTAGGCATGACAAGGTGGAGACGGTAGTGGTAGAACACCTGCTTTGGATGCAGAATGCCTCAGGCTCAAACCCTGGCATTGCCAGTTAAAAAGATCAGGTTGCAGGTGATGGGAAAAACCTCTGCTTGAGAACCTGGAGAGGTGCTATCAGTCAGAGTAAATGGTACTGGGCTAGATAAATAGCAGAGGCGATATTAGGGGGCGGCCCTCTAGGGCTGGAGCCCTGAATCTTTCATTTGGAGCCCCGAATCTCTGGGAAGCCATCGGCCCCATCAACCTGCTGTCCATGGGCGCTTGCTAAAATAAAGGTACAGGGGTCCTGGTGACCTCTGCTGCATCTGATTCCCCTGGATTATCTGGCTTTTTGCCCACATGTGCTTCACCTCCTGCTGCCCCCGCTTGAATCTTTCTGCCTCAGTTCCCCCCGCCAAAAAAAATCAAATGCCCTCCT
Source organism: Shinisaurus crocodilurus (assembly GCA_021292165.1). NCBI lineage: Eukaryota > Metazoa > Chordata > Lepidosauria > Squamata > Shinisauridae > Shinisaurus > Shinisaurus crocodilurus. Next base: position 60,714,461 of record CM037878.1, read on the forward strand.
CTCCCCTCTCCATACATCCCTTTTACAAATAGGGGCTGTCGTTAGGAGACAAGGTCTCTGCAGATACAGACACAGGCTTTACAGCATATGTAAATTAGCATATTTATTTATTTTTCATTTATATACCGCCCAATAGCCAAAGCTTCTGGGCAGTTCACGCAATTCACAAAAACACTGGCTTCCCCGTGGCTGTGCTTCCCCTCTCATCTCCCAGGGTGCGTCACTGTGTGCAGGGGTGGGGCAGTCCAGCTGGAGCAGGCCCTGATGTTCCCTCTGCGTGACATCCTGCCTCCTTCGCTCCTTCTTTCACACCTTCTTTGCATTTTTTTGTCCTGGGGACCGGAGCCCTGGATATTTTTGGTACCTAGCACTGCCCCTGCACAAATAGTCTGACCTAGCAGTATAAGGCAGCTTCCTATGCTCCAAAGGCGCTTGAGTAGCTAACCTTTCCCTATCTGTTCTTGGCTGACCCTTCCCACTACCTCTGCTAGTTCTGCTTCTGAGACCCAGAGAGCAGGGAGTTCCCTTACACAAGAAAAGCTGGACAAGCTTAGCAGGCTACCAGTACGACGTGTTAAATGCCGAGCAACACTACATTCTTTGCACCAAACCGGTGGGTGCTACTGGTGTGCAAGAGTCTGGTCAGGAGGGGTGGGCCCAAGGCAGAGGATTCCTGCGTAACGCATGTGCACAGCAGCACCTAGATAGGTGTTGCTGGGAGGTCAAGGGACCAAAAAGTTGGGCCTAAAGCTGCACCACACGGATGCTGCTGCAACGTAGCACTTCCACAGACATGGATGGAAGTGAGGAGGCACAGCGTGGGGCAAGGGGGCTGAATTAGTCCACCCCATGCATATGCTATGACTGCCAGCTCGGATGAGAGGCCCACTGGATCTGGGCATGCCTACTGCCATATCCTTTTGCAGCAGTAACTTGAGTAGAGGATGCATAGCAAAATCAGACAAAATTAGAGCCAAGGCAATCAATTCACACACACACACACACACACACACCCCAAACCAGCCTAACCCTGGGCCAACTCTTAGTTACTTATTCCTTAATTTTGCAGCACAGCTCATTTTGCTGAATGTACATTGTCCCAGGGGTGTTGCAGATTTTGGTTGCAATCCTATACACACACACCTGGCTGGGACTAAGTCCCATTGAACTCCATGGCACTTACTGCTGAGTAGACAAGTGTAGGATGCACTGTTAGGGAGCAATCCTGCCCCAACTGGTGTGAAGTTTTTGCATTCCTTGCAGGGGGGAAAATGATATTGAGAGCTGCTGGGCAATAGCAGGCCACTGAAGATAAGAGCATTGGGGCAGATGGTTGTGGCGATTGTTATTGGAAACACAATCCCCTTCAGTGAAGAGCACACACGCCTACCTTCTGTCCTCTCGACAAACAAATGCAAAGCATCTGGAAATGCTGTGGCATGGAAACAAAACACCAGGGAAAACTCCACTCTGTTCGCCTACTTTGTTATGTGCTTTCAGAGATCAGAGGGCATCTTCACATACGGCCATTTTCAGCTGCTTTTTTCTCCATATGAACTAACCCCATATACACAGTTGCATGAACACAATACAGTGTGAGCAGAATGTATACTCTTTTGTAGCCTCTCCCAGGATCACAGAAGCACCAGAAAGTACATACAGTTGGGATTGCAGAAGTCATACAAAAGTGTGGAGAAAGCCAACCTAAAACCCCTTTCTGACACACACACACTCACCAAGGAGGGGGGAAGGAGACCCGGGGGGGGGGGGGAGACAGCCAGTCTCCACAGAGACCAAAAGGGACAAACAACATCTGCATAGAATCACCCCAGAGGGGAAGGCAGGAAGCATCCCCAGGTTCGTCAATGCTCTCGTATATCAGCCCCATCTACATAAGACTTGAATGCCTTGCCAGAGCAGACCCTTCGGCACCCATAAGAAAGGACCATTCAACACCACAAGATGGGACCATTAAGCAAGTGGCTTCAAAGGGACCCCACCCCACAGGGGGAAGGTGGCAACCCACCTGATTGGCCACCCACCTGAGGAGGGTGGCAACCCACCTGATTGGCCGCCCACCTGAGGAGGGTGGCAACCCACCTGATTGGCCGCCCACCTGAGGAGGGTGGCAACCCACCTGATTGGCCACCCACCTGATTGCAGAGGGAGGGGCTACCTGAAACCCAAGGTATAAAACACCCTGCGCAAGGGAACTGAGTTGTTGGACCTGATCAGCAATCTTGCCCCATGCTTGGGGTAAGGGAACGAAGGGATCGGCAACCCCGGGTAGCAGCACCCGGCGTGCTCCAGCTAGCTGAAATCACTGGCCGCTTGGGTTGACCGGACCCCCGGGAAACCAAGCTGAAATCACTGGCCGCTTGGGTTGACTGGACCCCCGGGAAACCAAGCTGAAATCACTCACAAGCCGCTTGGGTAGACCGGACCTCCGCCGAGAACCCAGCTAGCCGCTTGGGTAGACCGGACCTCCGCCGGGAACCCAGCTAGCAGCATGCGGTTGACCGGGCCTCTGCTGGAGCCCGAGCTGAACTAACTAGCTGAGAGCCCTGAAATCACGGTGTCCTTGAGACCTCTTGCTTGCTACTTTGTACCGTACTGGTAAGCTGTATTGCTGGCGTGTGTCTGGGTTGGTGAAGGTAATTTTGTAAATAAACTTGTTTTATAAAAGATACTTTTGTGGCTATAAGTTATCCCTTTGTTCTGGGCTAAGGGTGATAGTCGCTGGGGGACCTCGGAGAAGGCCCGCCCCCAGGACTCGCTACCCCCTTAGCATTGAACCCGCGCAGAAGACCAGGTTGTCGGTCTTCCACTTGGTGGCAGAGGTGGGATAACTTATTAGCCCAGAATATCTCCCAGACCCAAAGTAGCAAGAGCCTGAGGATCACCATGGGCGACCCAGAGCCTGACGGAGCGACTGGGGGAGCCGAGCCACGGCGGCCCCTGCCCGCAACCCCCATCACCCCGGGGTTGGCAGCGCTGATCCGGCAGACGGAGCTGCTGGCAAGTCTGGCCCAGGGTGCCCGACCCAGGGGCCGCCCTATCCCAGTTCCGACCGATGGGAGAGAGGATGTGGTGACCGAGGACCCCGCTCCTCTGGAGCCCCTGGAGCCCTTCGAGCTTCCCTCGGAATGGATGGCACACGAGCGGGAGAGGATGGCCCACGAGCGCGAAATGATCCGGATGCAGATGGAGCTGGCCAAGATGCAGCTTGAGGCGGGGAAAACTCCCCCGACTGTCCCCTCCGCTCCTCCCCCTCCGTCGTGGGACCGCAAGGCGTTCCCCTACTACAAGCCAGGGCAGGATGTCCTGATGTTTTTCTCCATTTTTGAAATGGCGTGCCAGGAGCAGCGGGTCCCCGACAACTTGCGGTTGTCCGCCCTGCGAACCCAGGTCAGTGGGGACCTGGCTGACCTCCTCGGGGCTCATCTGCGGAAGACCCCGGCAAGCTACGAGGCGTTCAAGGCAGCGGTCAGGCAACACTTCGCCCTCTCCGCCGAACATTGCCGGCAAAGATTTCGAGAGGGTAGACCTTCCCCTGGGACCACCCACGTGGCATGGGCAGCCCAGGTGATGCACGTCTGCGAGTCCTGGGTGGAGGCTTCCCGGGCCTCCACCCTGAAGGAAGTTGTCGAGCTGTTCACCATGGAGCAGTTCTTCACCACCATCCCGAAGGAGCTGGCCGCTGTCGTGAGGGATCAGAAGCCCCGTACCTGTGAGGCGGCGGGGATCATGGCCGACGAGATGGGGCTATACCGGACGGCCCCATCCACCAAGGGAAGTTCCGCGGCCGTGGCCGAGAAGAACCCGGAGCCGGAAAAGGGCCTGCCCCGACGGCGCGGGGAGGCCCCTCGGACCAAGGGGAACCAAAACCCTCGGTCTGGGGCGTGCTTCCACTGTAACAAGATGGGACACCTGCGGCGGGATTGCCCCAAGCTCCAACTCAAGAACCGGGATGCCCGTCCCTCGCCGAGGAAAGTAGGACGCGTCGCGGGTGCTGCAGCCGCTCAGGACGACGACAGCGACGACGAGCGACGGTCGGTCCTCTCCCTCCATGCAAGCATCCCCGAGGATCGCGGTGCTGAGGAGGAACTCCAGGAGTGGGATTCCTACCGTCCTGAACCCTGTGCATCGCTGTATCGCATCGCCTCCCCAGACCAGCTGAGATGGAGCCGCAAGCAATTCTGTGAGTCCATCTATATCAATAATGTTCCCAGGGTGGGGTATAGGGACACTGGGGCAGATGTAACGGCTCTGCCCCGGGACCGCGTAGAGAGGTCCCAACTTTTGTCGGGACGTACGTGTACGATCAAACCCTATAACTCCCCCGACATCACTGTCCCCATCGCCCGGGTCCGGATCAAGTACCAGGGGTGGGAAGGAGAGATAGACGTAATCATCCATCGCCAAAAGGAGTGGGGCATCATCATCGGGAACGACCTCGCGTTCCGGGTGGCCAAGGCTAAGATGGGGGTCATCACCCGGGGACAGGCCAGGCGAGGGGGGCCGCCCGTAACCGCACCGGTCCCAAAGCCTAAGCCCGTGCCCCCTCCACCACCCGGGGTGACCCCATCCCCTGCGGGGCACCCCGGAGAAAACCAGGCCATAGCGGAGCCCCCGAAGAACGAAGGGTTTGCTCAAATGGCTAAAGACTTTGGGACACAAGCCCAATTCAAGGAAGCCCAGCGACTGGACCCGTCCTTGCGAGAGTGTCGCACTCTGGCCAACCAAGACCCCGGGGTATCCCTTGCCACGGAAAGATTTGTCTGGGACAATGGAACTTTGTACCGGGAGTTCGAGCCAAAGGGGGAAGTGGCACCGGGGCGCAAGCAAAGGCAACTGGTGGTTCCCCAACGGTACCGCCGCGCCGTGTTGCACCTCGCCCACAACGTGGCATGGGGAGGACACCTGGGGCAAAAGCGGACCCAAGCTCGAATTACAGAGGGGTTCTACTGGCCCATGATCGCCTCCGACATTAAGGCTTACTGTCGGTCCTGCGATGTGTGCCAGTGAGTGGGACACAATCGCGATCACCCAAGAGCTCCCCTTCAGCCTTTTCCGGTGGTGGGGATCCCTTTTGAACGGATTGCTATGGACATAGTGGGTCCCCTGAACCCGCCCACCAAGACGGGGAAAAAGTTTGTACTGACGGTAGTGGACTTTGCCACCCACTACGCGGAGGCTTTTGCGCTCGCCTCCATCTCTGCAGCCAGCCTGGCTAAGACTCTGCTCCCTATCTTTGCCCGCTTAGGCATGCCCCGCACGGTCGTGTCGGACTGCGGCACCGGGTTCATGTCTAAACTGTTCCAGAAGATGTGGGACCTGGGGGGGGTTGACCATGTAACTTCGGTGCCTTACCACCACGAGACCAACGGACTGGTTGAGCGCTTCAACCAGACTTTGGGGAAAATGATCCGGGCGTACGCTAGCCGTCACCCGGGAACTTGGGACCAAGCCCTACCCTACCTCCTCTTTGCCTACCGAGATGCTCCGCAGGAAAGCCTCGGGTTTTCCCCGAATGAACTGATGTTTGGCAGAGAACTACGGGGGCCCTTGGCTTTGTTGCGGGAGGAATGGGAGGGGGCTGCCGGCAGTTCACCCGTGCCGGTTCACACTTTTCTGCGGCGGCTACGGGACACCCTCCACAGCGTTCGAGAAGCCGCCCAACAGCATCTGAAGGCAGCCCAGCAGCGGCAAAAGGAGCTGTATGATAAAACCGCAGTAGCCCGGACTTTTGAGGTGGGTGATAAAGTGTTGGTTCTGCGTACCCTCAAAACGGACAAGCTGTGTCTTAAGTGGGAGGGTCCGGGGACTGTAGTTGAGAAACTTGGACCAGTCAACTACAAAATACTCTTTGCTGGGACTCCTGGAAAATGTAAAGTGTTTCATGTGAATATGTTGAAATTGTATGTGGACCGGGGTGCGGGACTGGGCTGTGTGAAGGAACATAATGATAAGGATTTCGCTGATGGGGATCTGTTGGGAGAATGGGAGGAATGGGAGGGGGCTGGTGGGGGGGATGGTGGGGGAATGGAAGAAATCTCACTGTCACCCGCCCTGTCCAAGGCTCAGCGGGAGCAAATGAAGCGGGTGCTGGATGAATTTGGGACCATGTTCTCAGACCGCCCCGGGCGGACCCCTCTCATCCAGCACACCATTCAAACGGGTGACAGCCCCCCTCTGCAATCTCTGCCATACCGGGCGGTGGGACCCCATGCTCAGGTCATTGCTGAGGAGGTCAAAGCCATGTTAGACCTAGGGGTGATCGTCCCTAGTTCTAGCCCATGGTCCTCCCCGATTGTCCTGGTGGCCAAAAAGGATGGGGGGGTGCGGTTCTGTGTGGACTATCGGAAAATCAACAAGGTGACCGTCCCTGACCCCTACCCCATCCCCAACATGGATGTCTTGCTGGAGAAACTAGGGAGGGCCAAGTACATTACCACCCTAGACCTCACCAAGGGCTACTGGCAAGTTCCGCTGGACGCGGATGCTGCTCTCAAGTCTGCCTTTGTCACACACCTGGGTTTATTCCAGTTCACCACTCTTCCCTTCGGGGTCCGGAATGGTCCGGCAACCTTTCGGAGGCTGGTGAATGGAATGCTGAACGGGTTGGGAGAATTTGCCTGTGCCTATCTGGACGACATAGCTATCTTTAGCTCCACTTGGGAGCAGCATCTGCAGCATGTCCAGCGGGTCTTCCAGCGGATCCGGGACGCTGGGTTGACAGTGAAAGCAAAGAAGTGCCAGGTGGGGCTAGGGGAGGTTGAGTACCTTGGGCATCGCGTCGGAGGGGGGAGCATCAAACCCATGGAAGCTAAGATCGAGTCGGTTCAGAAATGGCCCCAACCCGCAACCAAAAAACAGGTGCAGGCTTTTCTGGGACTTGCAGGGTACTATCGGAAGTTTGTGCCACACTTCAGTCAGCTAGCAGCCCCTCTGACGGATCTTTGTAAGAAGCGCCAACCGAACAGGGTCCAGTGGACCGTGGCTTGCCAGACCGCTTTCGATGGGTTAAAAGCCTGCCTCACGGCAGCTCCCATTCTGCAACCCCCAGACTTCGAATCCCCCTTCATTCTACAGACGGATGCCTCTGAGGCCGGGATGGGGGCGGTGTTGTTACAGGAGAAGGTGGGAGAAGGGCTGCGCCCCGTTGCATACCTGAGCAAGAAGCTCCTGCCCAGAGAACGTAGTCTTGCCACCATTGAGAAGGAGTGCCTGGCCGTGGTGTGGGCCATCACCAAGTTGCGCCCCTACCTCTGGGGGAGACGGTTCCGCCTGCAGACTGACCATTCCCCCCTGTGCTGGTTAGATAGAGTCAAGGGCAACAACCAAAAACTCCTACGGTGGAGTCTGGCGTTGCAAGACTTTGACTTCGAAATTGAGCACATCAAGGGTAAGGACAATGTCTTGGCTGATGCACTCTCCCGGGCTTTCTCAGGTGATGGGCAAGTCGATGGGAAATTGGGGTGTGGGACCCCAATGCCATCTTCTCCCCGGGGGGGAGATGTGGAGAAAGCCAACCTAAAACCCCTTTCTGACACACACACACACTCACCAAGGAGGGGGGAAGGAGACCCAGGGGGGGGGGGAGACAGCCAGTCTCCACAGAGACCAAAAGGGACAAACAACATCTGCATAGAATCACCCCAGGGGGGAAGGCAGGAAGCATCCCCAGGTTCGTCAATGCTCTCGTATATCAGCCCCATCTACATAAGACTTGAATGCCTTGCCAGAGCAGACCCTTCGGCACCCATAAGAAAGGACCATTCAACACCACAAGATGGGACCATTAAGCAAGTGGCTTCAAAGGGACCCCACCCCACAGGGGGAAGGTGGCAACCCACCTGATTGGCCACCCACCTGAGGAGGGTGGCAACCCACCTGATTGGCCGCCCACCTGAGGAGGGTGGCAACCCACCTGATTGGCCGCCCACCTGAGGAGGGTGGCAACCCACCTGATTGGCCACCCACCTGATTGCAGAGGGAGGGGCTACCTGAAACCCAAGGTATAAAACACCCTGCGCAAGGGAACTGAGTTGTTGGACCTGATCAGCAATCTTGCCCCATGCTTGGGGTAAGGGAACGAAGGGATCGGCAACCCCGGGTAGCAGCACCCGGCGTGCTCCAGCTAGCTGAAATCACTGGCCGCTTGGGTTGACCGGACCCCCGGGAAACCAAGCTGAAATCACTGGCCGCTTGGGTTGACCGGACCCCCGGGAAACCAAGCTGAAATCACTCACAAGCCGCTTGGGTAGACCGGACCTCCGCCGGGAACCCAGCTAGCCGCTTGGGTAGACCGGACCTCCGCCGGGAACCCAGCTAGCAGCATGCGGTTGACCGGGCCTCTGCTGGAGCCCGAGCTGAACTAACTAGCTGAGAGCCCTGAAATCACGGTGTCCTTGAGACCTCTTGCTTGCTACTTTGTACCGTACTGGTAAGCTGTATTGCTGGCGTGTGTCTGGGTTGGTGAAGGTAATTTTGTAAATAAACTTGTTTTATAAAAGATACTTTTGTGGCTATAAGTTATCCCTTTGTTCTGGGCTAAGGGTGATAGTCGCTGGGGGACCTCAGAGAAGGCCCGCCCCCAGGACTCGCTACCCCCTTAGCATTGAACCCGCGCAGAAGACCAGGTTGTCGGTCTTCCACTAAAAGTGTAACATATTCCACCACTTCACAGACTACTCTCTCCATGTCTTTCTTTTATTTTAAACATTTCTGAAGCACCCTTCTTCCAAATGGATTTCTGGGTGGTGTATATATAGTTACTTCTGAGGCAATCATGTTTGAATGTTTCACTATGTAATTTTTAAAAAACCCAACCACCTGAAAAAGCAGGAAGTGAGTTGAGCTAGAAATGTTCTCCCAACAGAAAGTCGTTGGTGTTTTGTTTTGTAATATGGAGGAACTCCAGCTGCCTGCTCCTGCGCAAGCTGGATGGTCCCCACCCCTATAGGGCAATCTACCACCAACTGCCCTATGGAAATAATCCAGGAGAGAGGCAAGCAAGCAAAGACAACACTAGGCTTCTGCGCCTGCCACTGCTCCAGCTGAGCTGGTTATGTTTTAAAATGCATGGTTTGTAACATATCCATTGCAGTTTATAAATGTTGTGAGCTGCTTTGAGGACTTTCAGTCCAAAACCAGGATACAAATCTACTACCTAAATAAAGATTGTCAATGGTGTTCCCTCTACTACCTGCGACATAAAGCCTCATTTTGCTGCACGCATCGTAGGCTAGGCCTGAGTGACAGGTACAGGTGGGGATCAGGGAAGGGTGCCTTGCATTCTATGGCAAGCTGTGACTGTGATGCCCTCTTAAGAGCTACATGCGGTCCTTTGGCCTACCTGCGGTCTGCAGCAACCAGCAGTTTCAGGCACGTCAGATCTCCCTTGGCGGCTGCATAATGAGCTGGCACTGCTCCTTCCTGTGTTTCCATTGCAGTGTCAAAGCCTGCCTGGACCAGCCACTCAACAACCTCTGAATGTCCAAAACGAGCAGCCAAATGGAGTGGAGAAGCCCCTGAAGCATCTTGCTCCTATTGGGAAAAGGAAAAGCAGTTCTGGAGTAGTGGTCAGTTCTTCCCCACTTTAGCTCCACTCTCACGACCAGTTTACAATTATAATTACGACAAAGCGGCCACTTGTTGAAACAGCCTCTTAGTGGGAGTGGTGGTGGTGGTGGTTTCAAGTAAGTCTTCTCATCCATTTACCAAATGCATGAGGGGTTGCAGGACTGTAGAAGCATAGAAAAGTAGAGTTGGAAGGGGCCTATAAGGCCATCGAGTCCAACCCCCTACTCAATGCAGGAATCCAAGTCAAAGCATCCCTGACAGATGGCTGTCCAGCTGCACCTTGAATGCCTCCAGTGTGGGAGAGCCCACCACCTCCCTAGGTAATTGGTTTCATTGTCTTATTGCTCTAACAGTCAAGAATTTTTTCCTGTTGTTTAGGTGGAATCTGTACCTGTAAGCCATCTCCTCCCACTGCCAATTTGCCAGCTGGCCATGTTCTTTGTCAGCCATGTATTTGATGCAAGTGTGAAAGGGCCCTTCATACATACTGATATACATGCACACCTCCTCTATGTGAACAGGAACCCTCAATGGCCAAGGTTCCAGTACACATGGAGGAGGCCTACATGCATGGAGGGCCCAGTCACCAAGTGCATGGCCAGGGTCAAGCAGGAGTGCGTTGTTTACAGGCACAGTCGGGCTGGGCAACTTGTGGCCCTCCAGAAGTTTTGGCCTACAACTCCCATGACCCCCCACCATTGTCTATACTGGCTAGACCTGATGGGAGCTGTGGCCCTCCAGATGTTTAGGCCTACCAGTTTAGGCCTGCACTACCCCTTCCTGGGGTCAGTAAATACAGGAAGGAGGTCTTTGAACACTCCCCTAGATGACTGCTCCATGTGGCTGCTATAATTAACATATAGAGCAGCTTGCTCCATGAAATAACCCCCATGTAGAGTATTTCAATGCTGCTGCCACCACCACCAGCAGTAATCTCTCCACACAGGCCCAGCGTCATGGGTCAGCATGGGCAGGCATCTGCCAAGAGCCCAGAGGTTCAAAAGGGCCCAGTCCTGCCACAGCTACTGCCAGGGCCAGACTGCTGCGGTGGCGGCAGCTCCTCTTCCTTCTATTGCAGACCTCCTCCTCCTCTTTGCACAGCCAGCCCCTCCAGCAAAAAGAAGCACCAGGGGAGCCAACCAGACACGCCTGGAAGGCCCACATTGCTCCATTTCAAAGCAAAACTTTTTCTAACCTTATGTTTGAGTAGCAGTAGTCTGAACCAATCAGACACTGGGTTTGGGGGGGGACACGGCCAATAAGGGCACAGGTGAAAAGACTGCCCTTTCACCCTCATTGGCAATTCCTCCTCCAAAGGCAGTGTTTGATTAGCTCAGATGGCTTCTACTCAAACATAAGGTTAAAAAAAGTTTTACTTTGAAATAGAGGGGCGGGCCCTTCAGACTTGCCTGGCTGGCTGCAACAGGGCTTCCTTTTGCCAGCAGGGCCAGCTGGATGAAGAGCAGCAGCAGGTTAAGGGCGGGAGGGCAGCCAGCCAGCCAGCCAGCCAGCCGGCCGGCTCTGGTTTCAGGGGCTCAAGTGGTTGGGGGGGCTTGGGCAGGTGGCTTCAGTTTCAGGGGCTTGGGCAGTTGGGGGGTCTGGGCAGACATCTTCAGGGTGGACGGGAGGCTCTGGCTGTGGGAGCTTGGGCGGGTGGGTGGCTTGGGCAGGTGGCTTTGAGGGTGGGCGGCCGTGGCCATGGGGCTTGGGTAGGCATGGGCTTTGCTTCAGCATTGTACGTGGGTTGGTGTGCCTTGGCAGGTGAGTGGCTTGGGTGGGTGGCCTTGGTAGCAGAAGGGTACAGGGCCTAGGAGTTAAAGGGTGCTGAGGATTTAGCAAATCTGTTTGTGTGAACATGGCCTAGATGATGTGAAAAGTTCCTACAGAGGAGTGAGACAATGGTACAAATACATTGCAGTCTTCTGGGTTTGTTTGTGTTTTAAAGCTCATGGGTAGGGCAAAACGAAACACAACTTCATTTGGCTCCTGTTCTTGATCCAGCTTCTGGAGATGACAAACAGAGAGGTGACCACTTCTGTATTAATGTCTTTTTGTGGGCTAACCTCTAATGAGAACCATTAAAGCAACTAACTCAGGATTTGACTTTATGCTTATATGCTTGTGTTGTATAATCTCCTCCTGAAGATGCTCACGAATTTATATTCTAACAAAAACTGTCTCAACTGGCATATCAGAAGATCCAGGAACCTAGAATAGTTTAAAGCCTTTTAAGCCATGGAGGAGGGAGCCAGCGTCAAGGGTAGGCATGGCTGGGCACCTGCTGAGGGCCCACACCCCAGCAGGGGCCCACTCTCAAGAGTCCGCTGAAGTTGCTCCTCTTTTCATCATTGCAACCTGCTTGTTCACCTGCCTCTCTGCCCCAGACAAGGGTGGTAGCGAGAGGAGCAGATAGCACTGCTTGCTTGTTCCCTGGATCTCTACCTGACACGCAAGTAAGTGGTAGCAATGATGAGAAAGAGGATGAGGAGCAATAGCAGCTGATGACAATGGTGGTGAGAAGTGCCTTGCCCAAGGGCCTTCAAAAACCTGGAGCCAGCACTGCCCCCATGACCTACGTGCATCCAGCTGAAGAGGTGCAGGTGGCAAGCCGGCACAGTCCTGCTGACCCCTCCATGCATTTGTGAATGAGTGGAAAGGTCTTTAATAGAGTGTTCCAATGTGGCGACATTTGGAAGCAGTATTAGTAGCAAGGCAAATATCAGCTTTTCTTATGCTTTCTGCACGACTGTGTTTCTAGCTTATTCTTATCTCTTTTGCCAGCATATGCAGCAGTCTGCAGCTGAGGCCCATCTCTTATTGTATACAGTAATACCTTGGATTGCAAGTAACTTGGTCTGAGAGCGTTTTGCAAGACAAGCAATTTTTTAAATAAATTTTGACTTGATAAACAAGCGACGTCTTGCAATACAAGTAGTCGTAGGGATGTAACTGCTCGCCTCAAGCAGGCGTAGCAGGCCGAAATCGGCCCTGCTCACACCCACCAGAGACTCGCTTTGATATAAGAGTGTTTTGGATTACAAGCACGGTTCCGGAACGAATTATGCTTGCAATCCAAAGTATTACTGTATCTGAAAACCAATTCTCAAAATCCCATCACGTTCCAGAATAACAGAGAAACAGAACCCAGAATGGAATAACAGAGGATGATTCTCAATGGGTGGGGGGGGGCACTAGGGGCAGGGAGCAAGTTCACACTCAACCCCAATGATGTCCAAAGTACAACTGTTTACTTTCTCTCCTATGAGTGAATGTTTGCCATTCGCGCCTGCAGGGATAAGTAAAGGGCTGCACTTGCAGACTCTGTTATGACAAAATGTGCCCTCCCTTTGCTGACACTGGGTAACCCAGCCTTCAGTGACGGAGATCCTGCAATAGATGCACTGTCATGTCTTCACGTAGAGCAAGCGCTGCATTCACCCTGAGCTCTTTGCAAAATACAAGCCCCCCCCCCCTTTAAATACATCACTCGCCATAATGAAGGACAACTTGTTAGACATCCTAGGATGAGGAAGGTTAAATGCTGATGGCATTCCAACCTGAAAGGCTGTTTGCAGACAGAGGTTGCTGGCACTTTCTAACCAAAAGTGGCAACATGGATAAAAGCACTGCACATATTGTCTAGCTGTAAACAACCTTCCACCCCGCTTCTGCTTTCTGTAGCTGCTGACTAGGAAGTCCTGTTTATGTCAGCTGCCTTACCTGCATGTTGTACCCTCCATCTTTGATCAGCCACTGTAGTTCAGCCAAGTTGCCCAGGGCTGCTGCATCATGCGCCGGAGTTGCACCATTGTTCGCTCTCTGATTCCCGGGAAGCTTTGCTTGCAGTACCAGGAACTTGAGGCACTCCAGCCTGCCTGCTCGTGACGCATGATGGACCAGGCCTGCTCCTAGGCAGTCAGTGATGTTCTGGCCGAGATTACCATCTACGTGTAGCTGCTCCAAGGTGGTCAAGTCTCCTTCCTTGGCAGCTAAAATAGCCCTATGGTCTCCCATCTCCAGGAGCCTTGATGTTGTCTTTACTGGAAGGTCCTATTTTCTCCGAGTCTCTTGTTTTATGTACCAGGCAGATGGTGTATGTCTCTGGTTACCAGGTAAGGTACGGCAGGGAGCATATGTTCTGCAGGGGGGCTTAAAGAAGGGGCACGTGGCTGGTGAGAGAGAACAGCTAAATACTAATGGCAGAATTGTGGATTTTATTAGCTCTTCTTCCTTATGTGGCACTCAGTCTTGAACCGTTATAAGAGTGATGTGATTAAAGGTAAAGCAAGCTTTATGCTCTAATTTGTAAAATAGAAGACAGACTTTCAAATACAACACCTTTATGATGGAATTATCATGTCTTAAAAGGCAGGTTTTTGGCTGGGGTCTTGGGGAGTTGCAGCACAGGGCTTGGGGGATCAACTGTGGCCCACAGGTTGTGCACCCCAGTCTAAAATATTTTCCGAGCAAGCACCTCACAGCTTATTTTAGCTTTTTTTTTTAGAGCAAAACTCGCATTCACAACCACCACAGCTGTAAACAGAAACACTCTGGTGCTATTCTTTTTTCCCCTAAAGTGATGCACATATTTCTAGTATAGTTGGCTTCTGTTTCAAACTGTGAAAATTCCTGTGCAATAGTTAAATACTGATTATGATACATCAAAGGACTTGGTTCTGCAGACTTTTGCCACATTGCGGTACTAGGGATGGGTGATAATTTGGTTTGTTTTTAGATGAGGAACATTATCTTATTTGGCATCAGTGCCAACAAATTATGTCACACTAGCGTAACCTCTAGTGCAATGCCAATAGCATTTGCTGGCGTGACGCGTTTTTCCAGATTGCTAGAGGTAGTTTACACTAGCGCAACATAATCTACATTAGTGCTAGTTCTGAATAGGATATTGCCCAAGGACTTCAGAAATGGGACAGAAAGATGAGATTTTAAACGTTCAAATGTGGGTGAAAGCGAAACAAATAGATTTGTCCATGATCCATCCAGCTTGCTCAAAGTCTGGGTTTGAATCCCTGTGTATTCAACCACGTCTGTGGTGCTGAATTAGGGTTGCCACCATTTTTCTGACAGGCTCCGCATCTTTAACAGCTACATGGCAGGCAGGTAGAACATGGCCCACTCCATTCTGGGAATAACTGTACTTAATGAATTTGGCTGGTGCAGATAGCTAAGAATTTTGTTTGTTGTTTTTATATATTAAAGAACTTACCAAATTTCTTCATAAACAGGACAGAAAGAACTTGAGATTAAAAAATAAATGTGAGAGAAAGAAAAAATGACAGATTCATCCATCCTTACCCTGGGATTGCAACAATCCTCCAACATTTCTGCCAAAGAAGGCAGATCCGTGCATTTCCCCAGGGTCTTCCAATCCGGATCATTACATTAGCACCAAGAGTTCTGAGGAAACATCACCTCTCAATTTGTTTTTGTAAAGGAGAATATATATTACTATTTTAGGGAACAGAATGTTGATTGAAAGCCTATTTGCTTTCAGTCTATGGCTGTGCCTGCAATGCAGATCAACTAATTTTTACTTGAGCCAATATTGGTTTCAAACCCTAAAACCTATTCATAATGCATTTTGTCTGGTCACTAACTCCTTTAAGTACTCCTGTACTTCAAAGTGCATCCCCTGTCCATACACATGTTTATATCCAAGATTGGGAACCTCTGGCCTGCAGACCCAATTTGGCCCATTAGGCTGGTCGATGGAATTTTGGCAAGGCCCCTCCCCCAAGCCCCACCCCTTCAGAGGGGGAGGGGAGAGCAACTGAGCCGTGGCTGTCACTTTGCTCTTCCATCACCTGCCCCACACCACTTCTCCATCACCTTCCCTTCCCCATGCCGCAAAGGTGACAGAGCAGCGCTCCACCCAAGCTTTCCCGGGCATGGGAGCAAATCAGGCTCCCCAGCTGAGGCATGGAACCTGATTGTACTGTCCAGGCTTGGCATGAGGTCCAGGGGAAGTGGTCTGCACATAGCGTTCACTAAGCCAGGCAGGAGCCATATCAGGCCTGCACGAAGCGCTGGCTGGAAAGTCCTCCCATAAGGAGCTGTTGTTCCAGCTATGGACTGCAGTCAACTGAGGCCTTAAGAAGGCTGTCAGAGCCTGGTCTTTCAGTGGCTCCACCCCTGCTGGATACTGATTACAGTTCTTAAAGGGCCAGTGTCAGTTTTCCGATTTCTGGAAAATTCCGCCCTCTTTTAATTCATGCTATACCAGGGACTGCCAGTGCAGGCAAGTTATCCTCAGAATCAGATGATGGGAGAGCAACATCCCCTGGACAAGCAGGTATAGAAGGGGGTGCTGAGGATGAGGACTCCTCTTGAAGTGGTGTTACCTGTGACCTGTCTGAATCAGAGTTCTCCTCAGGGTAATGTGGCGCTTCAGAAGCAGGGGGACATGACACCAATGACATCATCTGCTCCACAGGAGCGGGGTGGGTGGGTTGTACCCCAGACCCAAAATAGCTCCACACCTGATATGTGCCTTATAGAGCAGCAGCTCATTGAGGTCACAGGCAGTCATCTCTAGGCCTGCTATCCCAAATTAATTTAGTTGGGGATGCCAGAGATTGCACCTGGGGTAAAGCAAGACTGCGGAATGCATGGCCCTCCAGATATTGTTGGGACTGGAACTCCCATCATCCCTCACCATTGGCTATGCTGACTAGGGCTGATGGGAGTTGCAGTTCAACATTTGGAGGGCCACACATTCCCTACTCCTGAGGTAAAGCATCTATCTATCTATCTATCTATCTATATTTATTTATTTATTATATTTATACCCCACCTTTTTTCCTGCAAGGAACCCAAGGCGGCTTACATAATCCTCCCCCTCCTCCTCTCCAACCCTGTGAGGTAGGTTAGGCTGAGAGTCAGTGACTGGCCCAAAGTCACCCAGTAAGTTTCATGGCCGAGTGGGGGCTTGAACCTGGACCTCCCGAGTCCCAGTCCAACACTCTCACCACTACGCCACACTGGCTCTCTACGCTACCACTGAAAACAAACCCAGGCAAAAGCATAATTATATGATTGCAAGTAGCAGTGGCACCATCTTCTGTTGAATTCTGCACACAGGCTGAACATGTACAATTGCATGAAGCTTAATGAAATAAATATCTGCAAACTTCACAATGTCAGACTCACATTTTGAAGTCGATTAGACTGAAACTGGAAAATTCCGCCCTCTTTGAATTCATACTATACCAGGGACTGCCAATGTCTATCTCTTTGTGGGCTACTGTATTTTCCAGGGGCCAGAAGTATATCACAGTCATGGCTGATCAGGCTTTTGATCTGAAATCTTTACCCCAATTCAATTGAAATTTGGTGGGCTCCTCTGTCTGTATACCAATTTCCATGTGTTCTCAGTACAGAGAATAGAGGTCAGGTGAGTGTTGAAGCGCAGAAAAGACCAGTAAAATGCATGTTATAAATGTGGTATGGTCCAACACCCTCCCCACTTTGTTACTAGTGACATCATCACAAAGAGGCCGGCCTCCTTGCAGGCAATCAGAATGCCAGAACTGTGGCCCACCCAAAAGTGTGGTCATCAGCATAGAAAACCAGACGGATTATAAAACTCTGGCACAGGATAACGCAGCTGGGGCAATAAATACAATGCCCAGAACTGCCACACAACAGTGATGGGAGGCCAAACAAACACAGCCTTTATCACGGTTGCACTAACTTCAAAAGGGTTGTGGCCCAAATCAGGAAGAAAGAGCAAGTGAGCCATTTGACAGAGAAGGTAAGGGAAAGTGCTCGTTCTCCCAGTCAAGGAAAGTCATGCATGGGTGGGTGGGGGCACCAGGAGAATGAACTTTTGCCCCTACCAGTGGTAATTGCTAACAATTTGAAGGACTTCATACTAATCCAGGAGAACAGGTAAGACTTGAGGGATCTCTGACACATTGGCTTTCTCTCAGATCCCAGAACTAGATGGAGGCTCACACATGCCCTTCTGCCAGCTCCTTGACTGCCTCTCTTCAAGGACCCACAATAGAATGGTCAAGGTCAACCCCCAAAGAAGGAGAGGTTATCCAGGGTGAGTGGGCACCCAGAGTGCTGCATGAGAATAAAATCCTCAAATTACCACTAAGGAATAGTCAACGTAACTGCAGATCCATTGGTTGGCTGCTGCTTTTGCTTGCTAAAGTCTGCATTTCTGTGAATAACAAATTAATACTATGTCATAAGCAAGTTTTTTTTTAAATTCAGGTTGGCATTGATATTGATACAGGCTTATTTTTAACTTAGC
The DNA here is from genome assembly GCA_021292165.1 of Shinisaurus crocodilurus. NCBI lineage: Eukaryota > Metazoa > Chordata > Lepidosauria > Squamata > Shinisauridae > Shinisaurus > Shinisaurus crocodilurus. The sequence goes on from CM037878.1 coordinate 60,732,333, forward strand.
ACAATTTTGTGTCCTACCGGTATTTGTATCTTTTTTTGCAATATTACCCACCATGACCCTTTAGAACAGGGGACTCCACAAACTGAAACAAATGATATTAACATCCCGAAAGGTCAGCAAGTGAAGGATAATTTCCCATTAAAACAGCAGTGCAGCAGAACCTGGAAACCAACCACAATTCCTTCACCTCAGCGCTATTAGCAACATCAATGGGACTGGTTGTAAAGAAGCTGAAGTGGATACCAGCCAACTCCAGGCCCTATTTAATTGTCTTCTTCTAATCCCGTCCACCAGGGTTCTGAAACTCAAAAACTTTCAAGAAAAATATGTATTTTAAATAACATTCCAAATGGACATTACCTCCTATCTTGTGGGCATTCACACCTTCCCAATATTTATGCCTGGCAGTCCTTCTTAGTTCAGCAAGATTCTTTCAGTCTTTTCCCATCAATTATTGCCAGTTGGCCACTATCCATAACAGGCCCGATGTTTTCCTATGACAGTGTTGACGTTTTCCTATGACAGTTGACTCACAGGTGTCTTTGGGTAGCTGGTAGTGCCGTGCCAAGAACAAAAGAAGCTGACCAGTTACAAAATATTTGTTCCTATAGAAGTGACAAATCCTCTGAAGCATTTGGCTCCAGCGACTGGGAAACAGGGTGCCTGGCAAGATTCCTTACATTTCAGAAATGGCCTGAACTCTTTCGACAGAAAAAGCTAATACTCTTCCCATTTGATGACAGGCTGTCTAAGGAAATGCAAAGATTCCTGTCTCTCTGGGTCGTGTAGTCTCTATCCTCTTCTTGTGGGATTAGAGCTAATAGCTTCCAATGCACAACATTGAGGGAATGCTGGTGGACAATTGCTTCTGATGCTCCAGGAGTGGGAAACATCCTGGGCAATGAGTCAATGGCATCAACATGCACTCCCTCTCTAAGCCTGAATGTGCACACACAGATACAGCATTAACATAGCTGTCTCTGATCATAAACCCAACCAACATGCTGCACCCAGCATTTTACGTGCACACGTGCACACACACGTATCACTACTCCTTTGAAATAGCAGTATACACTCCCCTCAACAAAATAATATACTGACAAAATTACTACTTTATATCCCTATCAAGGCTGCAGAAATCCAGGCATTCAGGAGCAGATCTGAAGGGGTTAACCAAAAAGGGAGGGGGAATCCTGTGGGCAGCTGGTTGGCCATTGTGTGATCAGAATGCTGGCCTAGATGGAACCTTCGTCTGGCTCTTCTTATGTTCTTATGAATCTGAGCTTTGCTTGCCTTGCCACTCTTCCTCTCCCTTCCACCACCTTTCCCAGTTCCCTCCATTGTAACAAAGGGCTACTGGAGCCTTCCCCAACCTGGTGTCCTCCAAATGTGTTAGCCTACAACTCCCATCATTCCCCAGCCAGCATGCCTATTGTGGAAGATGGCTACCAGCCCTTTCATGCTAGAAAAGAGAGCACTATGGATCTCTCGCTCTCTCCCTCCACTGAGAGGCATTAATGGGCACTGTACTAAAGAGCCAGTGCCCATTAATGCCAGGATGAAGAGAGGGAGATAAAGCACGTGTTGGAGATGGTCTTGCATGAATACTCCATGGCAGAGTTGGCTGGATATGCTGCTATATAGCTGGCAAGACAGGGGGAAAGCTTCTATTCTCCCCCTCATTCATCTTGCCCATGGCACCAAACACAGTGCCTGCAGTGGCCAGCAGGAAAGGCACCCTTACAGCCTGGTGCAGGCCAAAGGACAGAACAAAGCTATAGGGATTGCCACCTCCTGATCACAGGAAAGGTAAGCAGTTGCAGGCTGCATAGAACCTGCCTCTCCCTGTGAGGGGAAATTGACTGCCAGAGCAATCCCCGTGACTCATTCTCATGTGGGAGAAAGAACCCATAGCTAGTCAGATCCCTGCCATCTGCCTGATCTGGATGGAAGCCAGCTGGGCTCCTTCATCTTGCTGATGGAAAGTGTTGCTGGGTTGGATCTCTTGCATCACCTGTCCTACACTGGAGTCTCCCACTGTTTGTGGCAAATGGCGGCGGCAGCTACAGCCAGGATCTATCATAGCAAAAGATTCTTCCACCCATAAGGAGATGACAGCTGTGGCCAATTCCCTCCTCTTGGCAACTGGGGCAGATAGTGGCAGCAACAATTCCTGGTTCAGATCCCTGTCATGTTGCCTTTTCCAGCAGGATTTACCTGCACGACTGACATGTTGAAGTGCAAGTAGCCCTTTAACACTAGGTGAAATGGGGAGAGGCAGGCACCTATGCAGCCTTAATGTCTGTGCTAAAAAGAGCAATGTGAAATGAAGTTTGCGTGTGTGCACACTCAGACACACAGTGCTCTTTCATTCTCTGAGGCACTGTAGTGCACATTTTAGCCCCAGTATGCAGCTCTATGCTAAACACAGCACAGTACTACAGTGGCAAACAGGTCTGCTGATGCAAAATCCATTTGCATGTTCCTTGAGTGCCCATATGGGGGGCAATTGCATTTGTTTTGTTTCAGGCAAGAGGCAAATGAGAAGGGTGGCATCAGAAGAGAGGCCATTTCTAGGTGCCAAGGCAAACCCTGACTGTTCCATGTACAATATTGGGATTCACCTATCCATATATGTATACATTCAAACCATGATGTTCACACTTGTTCCCTGAACCCACCTAAAGACCTTAAGCACAGACCTGAACATCCAACTGGAGATCCTCCCCACCTGCTAAATATCACATAAATACCCTCCTTAGTATAGTGACCGCACTCAGCAAGCACTGATTTCTCAAAGCAAGAGCTGCTGCCATCACCATGCAAGATGGTCTGCTGTATTCAAGGGCTAGGGCAGGGCTGGGCAATGCATGGGCTGGATGGCAGCAGACTGCTACAGTGGTGTATTAAGGACAAATTTAGCTTGTTTTTTGCCCCCGTGGCAGAGTGCAGCCCAGGGGGCGTGGGATTTGCCGCCAGACCGCCCAAAGTTGCCCACTCCTGGGCTAGGGAATCATTTGTAGTGGTTCAGCAAGAATCCAATGGCAAAGAATGGATAGGTCTGTAATTAGCATTCTGTCAGATGTAAGTGGCACCTAGAGCAATGGAAAATCAGGGTTGGCTAAGTTCACGGCCTGATTTTGGTGAGCAAAACCTCCTCCTTGGGTGACTGTAAGAATCTGGGCTATTGTAGCTGAGCCACAGCCTGCTTTAAATCTTCCACAATCAGGTCCACATCTTCCTTGCTGGTGTCACGCCCCACGCTGAGGCGCAAGGCATTCTGGGCCACATTGTAAGGAATTCCACAGCTAAGCAGGATCAAGGATGGCCTGGAAAACAAACAAACAGAGTGAAAGCACAGTTCAACCCTTTGAAGTCTTTTTTTTTACTACAGCGGTTCTGAGAAATGGAAAGGAAACAAAAACAATGCAGTCTCACTCCAACCCTGAAGACATTTATCTCTGAGCCTCATTTGTTTCAATAGAAATTAGCTCACCAGGTAAGTATGCTTAGGATGAAGGTGACTTATGGCTACAACCCACAATTCAATAGTTCTGGAGTGCTCGTGTTAAAGTCAGGTGACTACTCCAGATTTCCTCCAGTGTCATGGATTGCAAGCTAAGGTAGCAAATGTTAAGAATATACAAGGTAAGAAGTAGTGCAGGGAAAATGCAATGGATGTCTGTGTGTGTTTTATTTACTGCTCCTTGAAATCAAGAACCTAAGGGCCAGTTAGCAGGTTTAAAACTGACAAGATTTTTTCTTTTTAACACAAAGCCTTAATGACTTGTGGAACTAATTGTGATGGAAAGCTATAGATATTTTTTTTAAGGATATTGACAAATTGATGGGAGGATCATTCTATATAACGACCAACTTCATTCTCTAATTGCGTATCCTCATGTAGCCAAAACAGCACCACCCATGCAGAGGAACAGCAACACAAGAAGAAGGTATCAGCAGGCTCAGGGGAATCCCAAGGTTCACAGAAGTACAAAAAACTTGGGGGGGGGGGGAGACCCAATAAACAGCCTGATAAGGACTGAGCATGCCCTGTGGCCATGGAATACCAACCAACCAATGAGAGGGGGGGAAACAGGAATCAGGTGAGAGGGGGGGGAACAGGAATCAGGGTGGGGTTGGGAGGGATGGAATGGTGTATGTTGGAATCCTGAACAGAAGCACTCCACCCTGCAACATTTATCCATGCCTGGTCATGCATCCTCACTTTTTCAAGATAGCCCTCACTGCTGTTTGCCTGCCAGAAACAGGCTAGGGTACACTGTGGTCTGGATGACAGAGGCTGACCTGTGGAGAATGAATGGGTCCTTCCTTTGCACAAGAGTTAGCACCAGAAACCTCCACATCCAGAGGCAGTATGCCCTGGAATACCAATTATTATCTTCCAGGCTCTGCTTATGGGTTTCTTGGAGGCGTCTGGTTGGCCACCACAGCAAGGAGGATGCTAGACCAAATGGAGCTTTGGTCTGAACCAGCAGAAATCTTCTGATGTTCTTACAAGTTTAGAGCAGAAGGCCTTTTTCATCCCTTGAACTGTATTATTCTATGACTGGCAGGCAACTGACCCTCCTTCAATGGCTCAGGCACTCATACAGTCTCTGAAGCATCTAGTGCAGGCATAATCTAGGTCAGTACACCGAGGTAGATGGCCTTCTGGTCTAAGTGAGTATGGCAGTAGTTAGACTCCACCTTGATATCTTTAGCATAATTAGCCCCTTCTCTTTCACCTGTGAATCAGCAGAAAATGCTTTTATTTTCCTACCATTTCCTTATACAAGAGGCTTGGCAAGGGCTCCCTTTCCCCTTTCCTAAAACAGAACAGACCATCCACTTAAAATTACTTCCCTTTGCTCTTGGAGCAGTTTAATCACAAATTACCCTTGAAGATGGTTTGGAAGCTACAGCTAGTACAGAACGCGGCGGCTCGCCTGGTTAAAGGCAGCCGCCGGCGGGATCACATCACGCCAGTGCTCAAGGAGCTACACTGGCTACCAGTTGCTTGCCGAGCCGAATTCAAGGTGTTGGTTTTGACCTTTAAAACCCTATATGGCTCCGGTCCAGTTTATCTCAAGGAGCGTCTCCAGCAACACCAAGTAGGCCGCTCAACAAGATCTGCCACAGATGGCCTTCTCCTTGTCCCTTCAGCCAGGGCAGCTAGACTGGTCGGGACGAGGAAGAGGGCCTTCTCTGTGGCGGCCCCCGTACTGTGGAACTCTTTCCCAAGTGACCTCCGCCATGCCCCCTCTCTGCTGAGCTTCCGCAGCTCACTAAAAACTTGGCTATTCAGGCGGGAATATGGGGTGGGCTAAGATTTTAAAATTTTATACTGTTTTAATGTATTTTATTCTGTTTTATCTTCTGTACATCGCTCAGGGTGGCCGGTTTGCCGGCCAGATGGGCGATAAATAAATGCAAATAATAAATAAATAAATATTACCAGAGTTGATGCGAAATTTCTTTAAGGCTTTAGGTAACTATTAGATTGTAAGCCTGAGGGCAGGGACTGTCGTATTATTAATCTTTGTAAGCCACTCTGGTAGCCTTTTCTGGCTGAAGAGCAGGGTATAAATGCAATAAATGAATAAATAAATAAATAAATATTGCAAAAGAGATCAGTTCACGCAATAATGCCACAGCATGAGCTGTCAAAGCCCTGAAGAAATCTGCCCCTGTAGCGCATATTCATCACCATTCCTCCTTTAAAAAGGATGCACTGCAGCCAACTCTGCTTAGGAACGAATCAAACAAAGTATCAGTTTTAAATAATGAGCAACACTTTGCTCTCACATGCATTTCCATTTCCTACATACTAGGGATGCTTGAGGATTTTGTTTGGTCTCTATTTTAAGTGAACCAACCTGATTCACACTTCTTGGACTAATAGGCAGATCAGAACACAAGTTATCTTTCGGTTTTTGCATGTCTCCAAATTTTGCGAAGCAGTTTGCATTTCAAAAAGTGTTACCAAAATGCATATGAAATGTGTAGTTTAGGATTAAATACATACAAAAATATGTTTTTTAGGATAAAACACATTTAAAACTGTATTTTGTGTTAAAAATAAATTCATATTTAAATGTGAATTTTCATTGAGTGTTTTTTAAAATGCCAGATTGACGTGGAAACAGGACAGAACAGACTTACGAATAAACACATACAAATAGACTGATCCATCTATCTCTACTATCTGTTTCACAAGGCTGTTGTGTGAATAAAATGGAAGTAGGACAGTCAGAATGGTATAGTGGTTACAGTATCAGATTAGGACTGGGGAGACTCTGGTTCAAGTCCCCACTCTGCCATAAAGCTCACCTGGGGACCTTGGGTCTGTTGCTTTCTCTCAGCCTATCCTACCTTACAGGATTGTTGTGATAAAATATGGTGGGAGAACCTCATACACTGCTCTTACCTTCTTGGAGGAATGAAATGCAATACCTAAATAAAATCTGACTTAATGCTTACCACTCAGGGGATCGCTTCAAAAAGTAATCCTGTGGGCATCCACACAGAAAAGTGCTGAATTTTATCATCCACATATTTTTTCTGGAGCAGATATATGAGCAGAAACCTAGATTTCAGTCATGGTCTGGTCACAGATTTGGCTCCAGAGCTATGGGACTAACTACTTTGGTTACCACCTTGTCATATAACTATGCTCCTAGAAACATTTTGAAAAATGATTCTGCATCAAACATTGGATGAACATTGGACTCTAAGCATTCTGGGAAAATCCTCAAAAGAAAGGTGGACAATGTAAAGTGCTTATGTTTCCATTGCTCTCTCTACTATCTGAAATATGCAGCACACAACAGCAGGGGAGCAAGTTGCTGCTTGGACACCTGATCTGACACACTACACTGCACTGTCTATTCAAAGCAAAACCACTGTATGATATCCCAATCCTAGGTACAGTAATACCTTGGATTGCAAGTAATTTGGTCTGAGAGCGTTTTGCAAGACAAGCAAATTTTTTAAAATAAATTTTGACTTGATAAACAAGCGATGTCTTGCAATACAAGTGTAGGGATGTAACCGCTCGCCTCGAGTGGGCCAAAATCGGCCCCGCTCACGCCCGCCAGAGACTCGCTTTGATATAAGAGTGTTTTGGATTACAAGCACGGTTCCGGAATGAATTATGCTTGCAATCCAAGGTATTATTGTACTTAGTTGATCACCTAGGTCACTGTCCAGTTGTGAATTCCACGAGTACACTTGTCCTCTCCCCCACCCTGTCCAACAGTGTATGTAAACATCTGCTTGCACATCTACTCAAACAAAGATATTCGATTTACCATCTTTCACACAATAGGCTCAGCTCCTGAACAGCTGCAACAGGAACACTCTCCCAATAACCCCCTACTGCTAGCAATACTTTCCCATACTGCTCTTCTCATCTGGAGAAGAAGGAAGCAACAGCACTGTGGCAGCTGCGTGGTCTCTTTCCTTCCCCCTAGTCCAACCTTCCCCAACCTGGCACCTTCCAGCTGTTGGACTACAACTCCCATAATCCTTCAACCAGCATAGCTGATTGTAGCCCAACATATCTGAAGTGCATCAGGTTGGGGAAGGCTGGAATCACCTTAAAGGGCCATTGGCTCTATAAAGACAGGAAAAAGAGTGCAGACAGGTGCTTTAGGTGGCAGCAGATAAATGGAGGGGCAGGATTAGCCAGCCCACAGGATGTTGGTCCAGGGACAAACTTCATGGCTAGGACATAGTGAAAGGTGATACTAACAGGACTCTGGCTGCCTATTTTGAGAGCAGGAAGGTTTCAGATTTGGAAATGGGAAACATTTCTTTGAGAGTTTTGAAAATCTACGAAGAAGTGTAAGGGCTGGGATTACCATCATCATGTTTTTTGTGACATGTCGTTACTAGTCATCAAGAAGCTGAACTACTGTGCGAGTGGGTGGGTGGAGTGCTATTACCTACAACTGGCTACTTATTTGCAAGACTGCTGCTATATCCTTTCGCTTTTCTGCAGTAGCTGGAACCAGCCCCTCCAACCACACAATACCCAATTCTCCAGCATGGCTCCTTACCAGTCACCCTTCTCAGAGTGGCAGGCAGCACCAACACTGGCAAGCAAAGTCTTACAGTGAGACAGCACCAGCCGACCTGCAGGGAAGACAAGACACAGGTCTCCTCTCAGTTGATAACATATATAAGGTCCTAGCTGTGGCTAGAACTTGCTTTAAACCTCCTCCGTGCTAATCATCAAGCTATAACTTCTTCTTTTTTAAATCAGTGTCCCATTCTTACACTTTGCTAGGACTGGCTTCTCACTAATGCTGATAAAGACCAACAACAGCAGCAAAAGCAAATGCAAGATTCAATGAGAGTCATATGTATAAAATTGTTGATTGCAACAGGCAAAAGTCAGGTTTCATGGACAAAATCTGAATGTGGAGTTTCACAGTTAGAATCCCTCCTGACAGAAACGTGGAATTCATACCAAAGTGTAAAGAGTCTGAAGCTTAAAACTCATTTTCTTTGCTTCTTGCAAAATGTCATACACTGTGTGCAGTGTATGTTTATACAATTACAAGGCCAATTTCATTAAACACACCCCCAGCATTTATTTATTTATTTATTTGCATTTCACTCCTCTTTAGATCAAAGGTGGGCAGAAAGTAGACATCCAGATGTTTGGATCAACTCCCAGCATTCCTGACCATTGGAAATGTTGGCAGGAGCTTCTGGGAATTGAAGTCCAAAACATCTGAAGATCTACCTTCTGCCCACCCCTGCTTTAAATAACACAGTGGCCTGCTTCAGGGCAGCCAAAAGTCCAGCCTTAAGAGTAATTTAGCCTTGAGATCTATAACCAGAATTACCATGCGATTTTGTGTTGGTCACTGAGGGAACCATCGATAACCACCCCCCTACATGTAATTCAGGTTGACAGCAGCCCTATAGTACAAGTTTAGACCCACAGACATTACCTTTTAGTCCTGAGCCCACTATGGAAAAATTACAGGTGTTGCACAGTCTCTTAGAGCCTTTCAGCTGACAGTTAAAATGGACTCCTTGCTCTTCAAACGTGGCCTAGTAGAATGTGAAAGTAACACCTTCAAGAAATGCCAATTAATGAATCCCTGTTTCCACCTGCCGCCCAGGTTTAGCAATTCTAGAAAGGAAGGCAGCGTCTTACAACTTTATATACAAACAGGAATAAAAACATCTTGGGCTTGGAATTGGGTCTGGGAATGTGACGCTCAGAGACTTTCCATCACTCAGACCTGCACCATTGTAATGGACAAAGGAGCAAAGACAGCCACAGTACAAGTAACATGCACCAGAAGCTTGAGCCAATGTGCCCAGTGGATCTGCTGACCCCTTCTTGCATCATTTCTTTTCCGTTTGTCTCTTGTTATCCCCTCTGCACTGCCCTATAAACTTCGTCCACCACCCTACCTCAATCTGATCTGAGCTGCATCATTTCTCCCTGGCAGGACAACCATGCGTTCTGATGCCAACATGTGATTTTGGCACAGTGGAAAAGAAAGTGACACTTCCCACACAAAGGCTACAGGACCCACCCAGAAAACAGGCAGGCAAGTGAACTCACTTCAAGCCTCTCCTCCAGGTAGTCCCGAACCTTCTTCATGTGAGCTTCATAAATCTCACAGTGCTTGTTCACCAGCTCTGCTGCCTGCAAAAGAAGATACAAGGGTAGCCCCCAACAAGAACCAGCACTGAAAAGGGTAAGCAAAATCAGACCAGAATCACCACAATTATCTTTTACACCTATCCACAAGGTGGTTCTTTTGGTATGCAGGTGATTTGCCAAGGACTTTGAAAAGTCTACATGGTACAATCTCACATGATTGTGAGATTGAGGGATGCTCTGATCCCTCCAGAGCATCCCTCAAGGTACAAAACTCCCAATCAGCTAAAACAAAGCCCAGTAACCATATATCTGATCCATATGGCAGCCTCAGAGAAACAAAGTGCAAAAATTTTTTGAACATATTCTGCAAGGGGCCTTAAACAGCACCTGGATATTGAGCTGTTCAGAACACTTTTGCCCTCTCAAAAAATATTTATACTTCAGCTTGATGTATTCATCTTGTCCTGACAAGCTACTCACACATCTGCAGATACTGTAAAGTTTAGCCACTTGCTCTGAAGAATACAGCTCAAATCACAACCTGTAATTTTCCCTCAAAAGTTGAATCCTCAAAATACTGGAAAACCTCCCAAGTTTGCAGTAAAGTTTGCAGCTAGCATCATTATCTCCCATTGCTGTTCCACTGTGCATACAGAGGTCTACAAGTAATGCAGACTTAGAACTTTTGCTCCACAGGTGAACATGGAAATAATATTGCACAAAGTTTGCTTTAGCTCTGGCATGAGATCTGGGAAACAAAAGAGCACTGGCACTGCTAAGCAATCTACATAACCTGGACTCTGTTGTGTTGCTTCAGCCTTTAAATCAATGTGAGAACAAAGTTGGGTTTCAATTTGAGCTTTGCTAGCAGCAGATGTGCCTCTCTCTAAATTGATTTGTATTTAAGAAATACAATAAAACCAGCAAGCTGTTCAATAAGATGGAATCTATGTTCCGTCCAGACCTGTTTTATTTACACTTTTATCACTTCTGAGCTTACCTTGCCGAGGCCAGCAATCATTGGTGTATTCTCGGTTCTAAAACAGAGAAGTACAGAGTGTGTGTTTATTCCCACAGCACAATAAAGGCTGCAGAGGTACAAGGGCTATACCTATTTGGATAACTAGCATAATGCAGGCACTGAAAATGGTGTACAGCATGATGGAAACTACTGCTGCCAAGTATTCAGTGGGAAAAAAGATCTTCTTGAACCAAAAAGCTCTGCTGCTAGCTAGATCACAGGAGACCCGCTCCGAGACAATCTCCTCTCTAACCACTAACTACAAAGAATTTGGCTACGTGCAGTGTATACTAAACTGGTGATACTGTTTTCTGAATGTGATTTGATTGAGACCAAGTAGCGTATTCCCCAGCGGCATATCTTCAAACTTTCCAAACTTTGCATAAGACAGCCAATGAGGAAAGTAATACAAATGGGAAAGTTTTTCAAAAGCCTAGCCTTTCCGTTACTTGCCTAGGGGTACAGATCTCAAGCATGCAAGAAAGTATCATGTTTCCCTTTTTAGTGTCTTCTCTTGCAAACTCTCACTCCCATGAAGAAAAGGGAATATGGCAACCCACATGCTGCTCACAGACCCTAGCATGAACAGGTTGATTGGCTCACCCAGCACTCTCAGCCGTCTTACCCGGGGCGGAAGTTCCGTTCCTGCCCACCTCCAAACAGCATGGGATGGAGAGGAGTGGTGACCCCAGGCCCTCGTACATACAGTGCTCCAATACGTGGGGCATAAAACTGTAATGACAAATCACAAAGCTAGAGTGATCAGTTTAAGCAATGGGCCAAAATTGCAGGGAAGCAGATTTTGGCTAAACATTAGGAGAAGCTTCCTAACAGTAAGAGCTCTTTGATAGTGGAATAGACTGCCTCAGGAGGTGGTGGGCTCTCCTTCCCTGGAGTTATTTAAGCAAATGCTGGACGACCATCTGTCAGGGATGCTACAGTTGCATCTTGCATTGAGCAGGAGGTAGGACCAGATGACCTCCAAAGTCCCTTCCAGTTCAATTATTCTAACTTGATGCCTCAAACAAGAACTAAGAGGTGAATCTAACAGGAAACAGGCATATTGCCCATATAGAGTAAAACTGACAGGGGTCACAGAATAACTCTCAACAGAAGTACAGAATCAAACCTTAATCCCTGGGAAATATCATGGTTGTCAGTAAAGCATGAGTGAATCCTGTACTCAGTGCTACTGCTACCCCATGCTATCTTAGGGCCACTTCACACATAATGGAAGACAGGTTCCTGTGTTTTCACCTGTTGACTGTATCTTTTCTGCAACACTTGAAAGGTATTTGTGTGTTTAAACACCCATAGTTAACATGCCACATGTTCCCACATGCCACAATTATGAAACCAATTACGTTTGGAGATTAACCTGAATCCTTATGTGCCTACTGCCAAAGAATAACAGGAAGCTGTAATTGAATATTATGATAGGACATTACATTGGAACAGGACATCGACTGCTATGTCATGCTCAGGGTGCCATCTAGCGGAGAATTCCTTGTAGTCATCCTAGCGGATGAGTCATCACTCTGCATGACTAAGTGCTCCAGGGGTCATGATGAAATGAAAGCCAACTTAGGGTGCAATCCTATGCATGTTTAGATAGAAAAAAGTCCTACAATTCCCAGCATGCCCAGCCAGGTTGGCTGGCTGGGGAATGCTGGGAGTTGTAGGACTTTTTTCTTTCTAAGCATGCACAGAATTGTGCCCTTTAAAACTCATCCCTTTGTGCACGCCAGAGCAACTGTACTAGATAGGGGAAGCACTCTTAGGCAGTGGAGAGGCATTGCTATATTTGTGCCACTGAGATTTGTGCTACTTCACTACTATTAAGTGTGTTACATTACTACTATTCAGGGCAGAGTTTCCATTACAATCACCACATGAAAGAGTTTCAACTCAAGCAACTGGCCACATGGGGGCCATAAGAAAATGGGTATGGAATGAGCTCCCCAAAGAGGTTCGCCTGGCGCCTACTTTGTATTCTTTCCGGCGCCAGGTGAACACCTTTCTGTTCTCCCAGGCATTTTAATAATTTTAATCATCTTAATCATTTTAATAATTTTAATCTTGTAGTTGTTTTTAATTCCATTATTGTAACTGCTGCTGCTAGCTCTGCTGTTTGTTTTTAATCTGTGGTTTTAAATTTTATATTTTATATTTTATTTTATGATTTTAACTGTTGTAAACTGCCCAGAGAGCTTTGGCTATTGGGCGGTATAAAAATGTATTAAATAAATAAATAAATAAAATAAGAAAATATAGTTTCCAGGAAGGAGAAGGAAACCAGCACTGTGGTTTTCAATTCAACAACATGTAAGAATTGCTGCTTTAGCACATGAAATTCTCCAAGGTTTACAAGAGTCCATGGAGTGACGCCTCACTGTTTATTCTCAGCACTGTGTGTCTGTATTGTAAATGTGTTTGTGAGGGTAAGAAGTGAAGAAACAGAAATGAAATGAAAAGATTTACACAAACTTCAATCCTTAGTTACCTTCTTGAATAGAGGGAAAACCCAACACCTTACATCAGCCTTTCCACAACCTCGTGCCTTCCAGATGTGTTGGACTGCAATTACTGTACCATAATTCCCAGCCAGCATGGTCATTAGAATTATGGGAGTTGCAGTCCAACACATCTGGAGGGCACCAGCTTGGGAGACGTTGATCTCAACTTTTGGAAGTAAGGACACAGACAGGCTATCCTATTAAATAAAATAAGGAAAACACTTGTAGCCCTGATATAGTCATTTTCTGCAATCCTGCATAATGAGAACTGTGTATGAGAGAACTAAGCATGTGCATCAAAATGCTCACTGCCAGCTTCTTGGCACAGAAACACCTCTGGATTTTGGTCACTGCCTAGTCCCCAGAACAATGGTTAGTGTGGGTAGTGGATGGACCTTGTTATCTCCACCTCTGCTTTGTTCTTAGGTTCTTGGGCAAATTACTTTCTCGCCAGTCTGCTTTCTGAGTAGCCATTTTACAAATAGGTCATGTGATGAATGGGCAGGCTGCCCTGTGGCAGCCATTTTGTGAGAGCAGCCATGATACTCTCTCAAAATTCCAAAAATGGGCTCATTGACTCTAAAAGGTTGGGGACCCCTGAGACAGATGCATGGGCATCTCTTACACAGCATGCAGACCAAAAAGCAGATAGCTATACCTTGTGCCCCACAATAGTGAGGTAGTCCACTCCCAAATCCTGCACGTCCACTCTCCCCTTCCCAATCATTTGTGCTGCGTCGGTGTGTACCAAGATTCGTGGCAGCCCAGATGCTATTCTCTTCTGATTGACAGCTTGAATCCGCTGACTGAGTTCTGAGATGGGCTGACAGAAAAGAGTACTATCAGAGGCCAGGAATTCTGATCTCAATGGGGACACTAGTTCTCTGCCGCTACTGCCCTATTGGCTGGCATATAATGCCTTTGTGGATCTACTTAAACAGAAAGGTTATCGTATTAGCAGTTTTTACTCACAATAATATATGGTTTTATTATTATGCTGTATGCCACCTTTTAGTAGAATAGGGGAATATAAATAAAGTATTACTATTATTATTACTCCACTACCATCAACACCACCACCGGAGCGCTCACCACTCCCCGATCATAAAGTCTGTTGCAACGTTTGCTTCCCTCCCTAATAAGATCAGAGATAACCGAAGAAATGGGCAGCACAATCCAGTGTGGCTGCTCGTAACCCTCCGAACTTGGAGGATTACGGGCATCCTATGGAGGGCAGGAGGAGCACAGAGGCAAGCATTGCCTCCACACTTCTCTCACCCTCCAAAACACTTAGATGGCTGATTTTGGCCATTAAATGTTTTCCCCCTGGCTCGCAAGGAGAGGAGGCTGAGGCACCGCCAGGATTCCTTGTAGCAGGGGAGTGCCTCACTCCTCCCCTTCCCGCTCCCCTTCCCACCCACCCAGCGCCAGCTCCGAGGTTAGTCTTGTGACTTCGGAGCCACAACCAGCGTGGAAACAACTGTGCCGGCTGCGAGGGTGGAGGGCGAGCGCTCCGAATTTGGAGACCCAGCTCCGACCTCGGAGCGTGTCCCCGAGGTCGGAGCTGGGACTCCAAATTATCCTATGGCCATCTAGACAGCATCTAGCGGCCATAAGATTGCGCCCTTAGAAACTTAACTATTGTTCTTGCTCTGTATTTTAACTACCGCTTCATATTCTTACGCCTCATTTCTGTTTATCTTACAAACATACAAAGTATTTTTAACAATGAAAAAACTAATACACAAAAAGAGAGCCACTGTTGTAGAATATGGGAATAGATGTGAGCAAAAACTGTAACATGAAAAGGAGAGAGAGAGAGAGAGAGAGAGAGAGAGAGACGGGGAGAACAGGCAACCTTAAGAACTCCCTCTAGTGCATCTTTGATACCAAGTAACTTTATCAAAGAGAAGATTGGGACAACTCCAGAAATTATTATTACCGGTACTTATTGGATTTCTTAGGGCGCAATCCTATCGGGATGTCCATAAGCACCCGAACTCGGAGGCTTACGGGTATCCAATGCAGAGCGGGAGGAGAAGCAGAGGCAATCTTTGCTCCCCGTCCTCCCATTCTGTTTTTTTGCCCATTTAGCTGGGGTGCTTAGGAGTGAGAGGGAAGGAGGCTGGAGTGGCTTCAGGATACCTCATATCCTAGCTGCTCCAGTCCCCTCCCCTTTTACCTCTCTCCGAGATCACTTTCCTGACTTCAGAGAGCAACTGGTGTGGTTCTTTCCATGCTGGCTTTGAGGGGGCAGCGGGGGGGGTGTGTTGGAGCTCCAATTCCCAGCTCCAAGATCGGAATGCTGTCTCCGACCTTGGGGCTGGGAATCCAAACTATCCTATGGACCCTCAGACAATGTCTAGGGGCCATAGGATCGCTCCCTTAATCACCTTTCTCTTTAAATAAGACTCAGGGCAACTTACAACAAGATTAAAACATACAAGATATAAAACAGCAAAAAATGATTTGTACTAAAATACCACGAACAGAAAACCTAGCTGGGGGAGGGTTGATGACGTGACAAAAATCATTATTAGAGGAGCAAGAATACATATTAAATATACATATTAAATATAAATATACTGTGAGTGAAAGCTGGTATAATGAATGGGGCATTGTGAAATATTTTGGGGGAGCAACTACTATTCCTCGTTATCCACTGGAGAAATCCCTACAAAGGATGCATCACAGATCTGAACCCCCTTCCCCAAAACATATGAGCAATAAGAACTAAAGGCACAACTCACCATGATAACCCCAGTCTCATTATTGGCCAGCATTATGGAAATGAAACACGTAGTTGGACGGATTGCTGCAACAACATCATCCACTTCCACCTGTCCAGTCACCTTTGACACTGGGACAAAAGTGGCTTCTGCAAATCAGGACACAGCAAAAAAGTTAATCCCACAGCTCAGTGCATTCATCAGCAGTTACTGTATTACTGGCAGCAGACCTGGGGGGTGCCACTGGGGATATCAGAGAGGCACCAGCCAGCCCCATTGCTAAGCAACAGACACACATTCCTTACTCTTGCAAGATATGGCAGTGATGAGGGAATTTGGGAGGGAGCAGGTGTTGGCTTAGAGCAGGGGTGGGCAACTTGGGGCCCTCCAGATGTTTCAGCCTACAACTCCCATCATCCCTCACCACTGGCTATGCTGGGTGGGCTGAGGGGAGTTGTAGGCCAAAACATCTGGAAGCCACAAGTTGCTCACCCTGGCTTAGAGGCAGCATTTAAGGGTAGAGGTAGCTGGGCCAAAAAGGATTCCCCTGGAACTCAACTGAGTGCCTGGAAGCTGAGTAGAAATGACTGGGGAGGTTGGGGAGAGGAGAAGCTGAGTGCTGTTTAACCCCCTTCATTTTTCTAAAGCCTGAACTAACTTCCCTACTGAGTCCTGCCACAATCAAACACAACTGGAGAGACCAGAGATCAAACCAGGGACTGTCTGAATGCAAACCACATATTCCTCCAAATGCAGTGGTGAGCCTACTTATCTCTGAGGTTAGGAATGCTTTGCTGACTCTCAAAGGCAGCTTGTATTTCTGGTGTTCTGAAAGATGTGAAGGATATTAAAAAAAAGGAAAGAGGCACAAACAAATGAATGGGAATGAAAGCTTCAGACCTGCCACTGAGTCTGGACCATTGGCATCTGAGCGCAAGTGCGGCTGAGCCAGCTTATGCCAACTTGCATTCAGGATAAACAGTTCACAGACAGAAGTCTGGAATGCCAAGAAAGAGGCCTCATACCTGTTACCCAGAGACTAAAACTGATGAAAAGGAGAAGTTGCCCAGTGAGAATGTGGGTGTAGAGCATATCCTCTACAGTGGCCTGTGCTCACCAGCCGCAAGTTCTTCCACTAGGTACTCTACAGGGAGACGGACTGAGTCATGTTCAATGCAAGATGTAATTAAATGTGGACATGTCCCCAGAGTCTTCTTTTGATCTTCTCCTGGTCCAGCAGACCGTTGCTTGTTGCTTTCCCTAAAATCCTTCACTGCAGTGTGTATCACTAAATTGTTTGCCTGCAGAAAAAAAGGGGAGAAAATTCAAAATGCGTGAAAATCCAGTTTTGACAAAGCAGTTGTTTGGAGAGGATGACTCTGAATTTCTAACTGCAATGCACTTGCCTAGCAATTCACTCAATAAGAGACGTGTGGTTCAGCCCCAGAGGATTCAAAGGTAGAGAACTGATTTGTAGCTATTGCCTCTGCGTAAGATAATCAAATTGAAATACATGGTCCTTCACAGGTGTTAAATTAAAGATTGAGCCATTCTGCAAGAAAAAAAGAAAGACCATCTTTTGATCTGACTGACTGGTGTTTGCTGATACTTACCTGACACAATTATGGAGGAGATGCCACTAACACAAAATGCAAGCCTAGACAAAAACTGCACTGAGAAAAAGCCAACTAGCACATTATGGGCTGCTCTCTCAAATGAAAACCAGGTCAGATTAGGGCTAGCAACATCCCATATCTCACCTCTGTCCCTCCAGAAGTGAAGATGATGTCCTGAAGCCGCCCTCCTACCATTCTAGCCAAACTTTCACGAGCTTCATTTATTATCTCTTTAGCTCTTCGACCTGTGGGATCAAGGCACAACCATTTACCTTATTATTGAGGCAAGAAAAAAATCCCAAATGTGTGTATAGTTTATTAAAGGGGCAAGGAGGGCAGGATGGGGGGGGGGGGGAGAATAGCTTTGCAAAGCAGAGTGTCTTGCTGAAAACAGAAGAACTGCTGTGCTGGATCAGACCCAGGGTCCTTGTAGTCCAGCATTCTGTTTCAGCCAGCATCTGATCCGATGGCAGGTATATAAACAGGGAATGCCCATCACCTTAAAAGCAAGATGCAAAGGTGATGGCCATTCCCTGTTTATGTACATGCCTTTGAACATAGAGATCCCGTTTAACTATCATAGCTAATTGTTCACTCTCCCTTTCGCAAAAGTCTACATGAGTATTCCTCCGCTTTAGTCTTAGTGAGAAAGTGCTCAGACTCTAGAGAAAGCAATACATAATATACAGCTTAAACAAATAAAACTGCGTGTGCACTGATCAGAATGGGAGACAGGGGGGTGTCTTCCTCATGATTCAAAGAACAGACAACATCCTGTAGGCCGGGAGTGGGGAACCTCAGGCCCAGGTTCCTCAGGTGGTCCCACCCCCTTTCCCCCAACCACTGTTCTTTTGGTGGCTTCCCAGATTTTGTGCAGGTTTTCCCTGTTCTAAAAGGTTGAAATGCCTCTCCTAAGGCTTAGTTACTGGCAGTAAAAGCTTTAAGCTACAATATGCTGGCATATATATATATATTTGTATTTTTGGTCCCACCCCTTTTTCCTTTGGCCCTGCCCCCCACTGGAATGCTGCCCCTGAGAGCTTCTCTGAAATTGAATTCAGCCCTCAGGCTAAAAGAGGTTCCCCACCTCTGCAGCAGGTGATCATGTCACTCATGTAGCCACAGTCCACACAGGGTACTCACCACTGCATTGGAAGTGGTAGGGAGGACACACATAATATTTCCCCATAATTATTTTTGGGTGCAGAGGAAATGCATCTATGCTCCTTTGAGGGAGAACAACTGGATCTAGATCAGTTCCTGCAATGATGCTCTGTTCTTGCTCAGCTCACCACTAGCAAGGACTGAGGGCTCTACTGTACATTCACTACCCAAGAATCTGATTGTTCAGATAAGCCCTAGACCAGTGATGGCAAACCTTTTTGAGCCCGAGTGCCCAAACTGCAACACAAAACCAACTTATTTATTTCAAAGTGCCAACACTGCAATTAAACCTGAATACTGGGGTTTTAGTTTAGTAAAAACAACTCATACAGTTGTCTGAACTAATTAACATCTTT
Source organism: Shinisaurus crocodilurus (assembly GCA_021292165.1). Lineage (NCBI taxonomy): Eukaryota > Metazoa > Chordata > Lepidosauria > Squamata > Shinisauridae > Shinisaurus > Shinisaurus crocodilurus. The sequence continues at coordinate 60,751,369 of CM037878.1, forward strand.
TGTCTTAAAAGAAAAACACAATAACTTTGGGTCAGTCACTGACTCTCAGCCTAACCTACCTAACCTAACCTACCTCACAGCCTAACCTACCTCACAGGGTTGTTGTGAGGGTAAAATGGAGAGGAGGAGGAGGATTATGTAAGCTGCCTTGGGTTCCTTGAAGGAAAAAAGGCAGGGTATAAATAAAATAAATAAATAAACAGCATGAGAAAAATATATTAAAGTACATTTAAAAGCCTAGTAGGAGAATAAAAATGCATTTGCCTGGCACCGAAAGGATAACCATATTTGGCAACTGGTGGACCTATATGCGGAAAGGATTCCACAAAGGGGACACCACCACTATATTCCTGCCATGTAGAATACCCATGTAGAATACCCATGTAGAAGCAACACTAAGCCCAGTGCAACCCCACTATATTCCTGCATATAGTGCAGGAAAAAAGGCGGAAAAAAGGCGGGGTATAAATATAATAAATGAAATAAATAAACAGGGCTTTCAATGATACAATGATACAAACAGTTTTTTTCATTGAAACGGGTTTCAATGAGACAAACAGCCTGTGGAGGGAGAGGAGAGCAGGGGCGGGTGAGCGGGCGGGAGAGCCCCCGGTCCCAAACGCGGCCTTCGGTGGGGCAAACTGCGGGAAACCAGCCCGAGCCCCCGCCCCGTTCAGGCACCAAACGCTGCCACTGTAGTCACGGCTGGCAGCTCAAAGAGAGGCTGGTGTCTCCCAGGACTGACGACCGGCTGCCGCCTCGCTGGGCGAAAGGTCCAAATGAAGCCCGCTGGGACGGGGATGGCTGGGCGGGCTCGCTCACCGGTGGGCACGATCGCGACGAAGCTCCAGCTCGCCCTCACACAGCGGATTTGCTCGGGCTCGCCCAGCGCCACTGGCTCCAGCCTGGCCTCCGTCGCCGCCCCGAAGCGGAACCCGAACTACTGCTGCCGCCGCCGCCACCCATCGCTCTTCTGAGCGGCGCGGAGCATCCTCCACGTCGCTCAAGCCACCGCCGCCGCCGCCTCTGGACCCGCCGTCGCTGCCCGTCGCGTCATGTCCGGCGCGCTGGATCCCCGCGCTCTGTTTTTGGTGGGGGGGGACCAGGGCAACAGGGCTGTTTAAGCCCTGTTGCCCTGGTTCCCCCCCACCAAAAACAGAGCGCGGGGATCCAGCGCGCCGGACATGACGCGACGGGCAGCGACAGCGGGTCCAGCGCGGGCGGCAAGGGGGCAGCAGGTAGGCCCGTCGGCCCGGCCCACCCGCCGCGTCACGGCCTGAGCCCGGGCGCCCAGCATGGTGACTCTCCTATGGCTCGCGTGTCAGCAGAGCGGTCCACACGTGCCACCTGTGGCACGCGTGCCATAGGTTCGCCATCACTGCCCTAGACTCTTACTGCTAGCAAGCTGCTCAAAAATAGGAATGTGCTTCAACTTCAAGCGCAAAGCGATGTCCCCACAGAACACTTCCATTCAGCCTTGCTCTGACCTGCTGTGTAAGAGCTGCTAGGATTGCCCCATGCTTCATGCATGGCTTCTGTAACTGTCTGAATCACTTCTGGTGCCAGAGGGGTGGTTGCATTGTAATCCAGATAAATCTTCCTGCAGGAAATGGAATGGATAATTGTAATAGAAGGGTGAATAAGATGCATTAACACTATCACTCTTAAACAAAGGTTCCGTTATTTGGCTCAGGCCCGTGAAAGCTTATGCCACAATATATTTAGCCTGCTCATCTTTAAAGTGTTTTTGTTCATAGTCACAACTTTCTACCGGACTTTTGGAGTTTACTAATAATCTTACCATTGCTAGAGTTCAGTCCTAGGACCTTTTACTTGCGATAGGAACTTTGCAATTTACACACATTTACTTGGAAATAAGTTCCACCGAGTTCAACAGGACTTACTCCCAAGGTAAATCTTAGATAAAATAGCAAAATCTCAGCACTTTGGATTATCAACAAATGGTCTTCATCTCTAAAGTCCAGACAAAATACAAACCTGCCTGATGCAGTGTTCCTATTTCCATCACAGCTGTTTTTCTCATTGGTCTTCTGGCTTTTATTTATTGGTACCTTCTTCATTTGTATCTCTTCTATTCTCCATCAACCTCCTTTAAAAAACAACAACACACCATTATGTACAATTAAATAATAAACTTCAAATTACATATATTATTTAACTCTGTGTTGTCTTTGCCCATTAACCTGAAATAAAACACTGCTATTCTGCTGAATCTTCAAGAACATTGTATTACGGTTCTATAGAACTCCAATCAGAGATCTGGCCAGTTACTTGACATCAGGCCTGCCCACCCAGCCCCATACTATATACAAAATACCAGTGGGGTTACCCTGGAAGACGGTTCGGAAGTTGCAGCTGGTACAGAATGCAGCAGTTCGCCTGGTTAAAGGCTGCCGCCGGCATGATCACATCACTCCGGTGCTCAAAGAATTGCACTGGCTACCAGTTGTTTGCCGAGCCGAATTCAAGGTGTTGGCGTTGACCTTTAAAACCCTGTACGGCTCCGGTCCAGTATATCTCAAGGAGCGCCTCCAGCAACATCAAGTAGGCCGCTCAACAAGATCCGCCACGGATGGCCTTCTCCCTGTCCCATCAGCCAGAGAAACCAGGCTGGTGGGGACTAGGAGGAGGGCCTTTTCTGTGGCAGCCCCCAATTTATGGAACTCTCTCCCCAGTGACCTCCGCCATGCCCCTTCCTTGATTAGCTTCCGCCGGGCATTAAAAACGTGGCTTTTCAGGCGGGAATATGGGGTGGGTTAGGATTTTTAATTGTGTTTTATACTGTGTGTGTGTGTGTGTGTGTGTGCGCCCCCCCCCCCCGTATTTTATTGCATTGTACATCGCTCAGAGTGGCCGGATGTCTGGCCAGATGGGCGATTCATAAATATAATAAATAAATAAAATATTGTTGCTTGCCAGGCAAGATGTATTCCCTCATCTGCCAACTGTCTTTTGGGATAATCAGCAGGACTGGGAAAGATGGGGATGGGAGAAGCATTGATAGGAACGGTTCAATCATAATGTAAAATTCAGGTAACAGCTAGCTACCCTTCCAGCCTCATAATTGCCTTGACCCAGAGGTTCACAGCCTCCAAAGTCCAATACACAGCCTCTGCTGTTCATGCGAGTGATTACTCTTCCTTTTCTTCATTCCACTCTTCCGTCAGATCCATTCCTCTGCTGCCTCTCTCCCACCTATTCTGATTCCCAAACGCCCCTGCTTTTTTCCTCCTCCAGTCTTCCCATTCCTCTTTTTAAATTATGATAGCATATTTTAAAATATCTCACTTTTATATTTAAATGTTTTATAATATTTGTACTGGTAATGGCTTTTTGAAGGTTGTTATGGCAGGTAAGTAACTAAGGGCTCAATCCTATGCATGTTTAAGCAAACAAACAAACAAAAAAAGTTCTACAAGTCCCAGCAGGTATCTGGTAATACTGAGTGGAAGGCAGCTCTTTATGCCTTTATTCACTTCCCACTTTGCTCCACCTAATCTATCCAGCATTCTTAACCCTCCCATGTTTCCCCAAATGGCGGCTGTTTTCCAAGGGAGCCTTGATGCCTGCCTTCTCTGTGTAGGTAGAAAGGGACCCTGAGGATCAGGGGGGGGGGGGGGTTGACATGGTCTATAGGAATTCCATCTCTCTCTCCAGGCTCCCTGTCCATCTGACTACTAGTCTGGAGTGTTTGCACCTTGTGTTGGGCCAGCAGGACAGATTGGAGATTCTGCTGGTGTACCGGCATACCGCCCAACCCGCTGCCCACCTACTCCCTATCTGAGCTGACAGAGGTAGTCTTGTTTGCGATGTTGAGGTCCCCCAGGCTGCTGGTCCTGGGAGATGTTAACATCCATGCTGAGGGTGCCTTATCTGGGGTGGCTCAGGATTTCATGGACTCCATGATGACCATGGGACTGTCCCAACATGTCATCGGCCCAACTCATTTAGCAGGGCACACTCTACATCTGTTTTTTTCAGCCAAGCATGGGGATAGTGATCTGAAGGTGGAGGGACTTTGAATCGGTCCCTTTGTCATGGTCAGATCACTGCCTGCTGAGATTTAGACTAACGCCGACTTTCCCCCTCTACAAGGGTGGGGGACCTATTAAGATGGTCCACCCTCGGAGGCTAATGGATCTGGATGGTTTCTAGAGCACCCTTCGGGGTTTCTGGCTGATATGGCTGGTGGTCCTGTTGAATCCATTCCCTGGTCGATCTCTGGAATACAGAGATGGCCCGGGTGACTGACACGATTACTCCTTAGCACCCTCTCCGTAGTAGAGCTCATATGTCTCCGTGGTATACCCCAGAGCTGAGAGCAATGAAACAAAGCAGGAGAAAAACTCCTAATGGATGCAATCAAGCCCCGTTATGTACCTACAATCAGGTATATTTAGGGGCAGTGAGGGCAGCAAAGAAACAACATCTCCCTGCCTCTATTCAATCTTCTATTTACCACCCAGCAGAGCTTTTTAGGGTTGTCCAGGGCCTATTATACAATGGCCCCAAGGACATTCTGGACCTCTCTGAGGCCCGCGGCAATATATTTGCTAGACACTCCCAGGAAAAAATCTCTTGCATCTGCCGGGACTTAGACTCCAATGTTATGGAAGTTGAATCAGGTGAGGTACCCAGAGCAGAGCCTGGTCAAATTTTCTTGGATGAGTTTCAGTTGGTACAGCTCAAGGATGTTGACAAAGTGCTTGGACAGGTTTGTGCAATCACATCTGTACTAGATCCTTGCCCCTCTTGGTTCATAAAAACCAACAGGGAGGGAACAGCCGGCTGGGCCAGGAAGGTGACCAATGCCTCTTTGAGAGAGGGAGTGGTCCCGGGCCGCTTGAAAGAAGCGGTGGTGAGGCCACTCCTGAGGAAACCCTCCCTGGACCTGGAAGATCTTAATAACTTTAGGCTGGTAGCAAATGTTCCTTTCCTGGGCAAGGTCCTTTAGCGGGTAGTGGCCAACCAGCTCCAGGCACTCTTGGATGAGACTGATTATCTGGATCCATTTCAGTTGGGGTTCAGGCCTGGTTTTGGCACAGAAACAGCTTTGGTCACGCTGTACGATGACCTATGTTGGAAGAGAGACAGGGGGAGCATGACCCTGTTGATACTCCTGGATCTCTCGGTGGCTTTCAATACCATCGACCATAGTATCCTTTGGGGGCAGCTGTCTGAGTTAGGAGTGGGCGGTACTGCATTGCAGAGCTTCTGCTCCTACTTAGATGGCCGGCTCCAGAAGGTGGTGCTGGGGGAATATTGCTCGGTTCCATGGACTCTCCAGTATGGAGTTCCACAGTAGTAGGTCTTATCCCCCATGCTTTTCAACATATACATGAAGCTGATGAGTGGTGTCATCTGGAGTTTTGGAGTGCGTTGCCATCAGTACGCTGATGACACGCAGCTCTATTTCTCCTTTTCATTTTCAGCAGGTGAGGATGTGGATGTGCTAAACCAGTGCCTGTCTGCGACAATGGACTGGATGAGGGCTAACAAATTGAAGCTTAATCCAGGCAAGACTGAGATGCTGTTAGTGGGTGGTTCCTCTGACCGGATGGAGGGTGTTCAATCTGTTCTGGATGGGGCTGCACTCCCCTTGAAGGAGCAGGTTCATAGCTTGGGGGTTCTCCTTGAGTCATCTTTGTTACTTGAGGCTCAGGTGGCTTCAGTGGCACGGAGTGCCTTCTACCAGCTCTGGCTGTTGGCTCAGCTACGCTCCTATCTGGACAGGGATAGCCTGGTTTCAGTAATCTACGCTTTGGTAATCTCTAAATTAGACTACTGCAATGCACTTTTCGTGTGGCTGCTCTTGAAGACTGTTCAGAAGCTGCAGCTTGTGCAAAATGCAGCAGCCAGACTCATCACTGGGACCAGAAGGTCTGAACATATAACACCAGTTCTGGCCCACTTGCACTGGCTGCCGATAAGCTTCCGAGCCTGATTCAAGGTGTTAGTCTTAACCTTTAAAGCCCTACATGGCTTGGGACAACAATACTTGATGGAGCACCTCTCCCAACCACAATCTACCCAGACGCTATGCTCAACATCTGGGGCCTTCCTCTGACTGCCATCTCCGAAGGAGGCTCGGAGGACAGCAACAAGGGGGAGGGCCTTTTCTATGGTAGCCCCCCAACTGTGAAACAAGCTCCCCCCTGACGCCCGCCTGCTTCCAACTCTACGTATCTTTTTGGTGCCAGGTCAAGACTGCCCTCTATGTTGAGGCTTTTAAGAACTTTAAATAGTGCATGGTGGGGTGGCTATTTTAACTTTTTTACTGGTTGCATTGTATTAACTTTAGTTATTTGACTTGTTTTTTAAATTTGGTTTTACATGTTTTTATAATGCTTTTATCATGTATATTTTATATTGTATTTTATTGTATTTTTTATTGATCGTTGTAAACCTCCCAGAGAGCTTTGGCTATTGGGCGGTATAGAAATAATAATAATAATTATTATTATTATTATTATTATTGTGGAGGAAGGGGGGTTGGCTGACCCACCACACCCCACCCTTTCCTACCCAAAGGACCCAAGACCCCCAGAGATCTCAAGGTACCAGACTGCCAGCCTCAGCTGTCTGCAATCCTACTTGGATCTCTGTTCAGGGACTTGCCTTTTTGACTGTAACCTGGATTTAGTTGCTGGAACCACAGAGCAATCACAAACACCATGTGGGGTAAAAAACCAAAGAAGGTTTATTCCAGTAGCATATTACAATAAAAGTTGGGAAATGAGGGAAGCACACGAAATTAGAGAGAGACACCTTGGTACACAGAGTAAAGCTTCAAAATAACAAAACCTACTGATTCCTTATATCTCCCAGGCACACAACTAGTTACCTGGGGATCAGTTCTCTTCAGGGTTGGGTCCAGCACAGCCTTGCCGCCCGGGGAGACTACACACCTACTCGAAGGTCCGAGATGGGTAGCCCTCCACAAGGCTTCCCTTTACCAAAGCCCTCATTCAGCTAATTTCACCAGGAGCTACCTGGGGTCAGATCCTGAGGCCACCCGAAGGCTTGGGCCTCTGCTTGGCTTGCCGCCATTGCTCCAACAGCCAGCAACCACGCAACGACCCAAAGACCAAGACAAAAGACTCACACTTTAGAATATAGCTCTTCCCCCCCCCTTTCTGTAGCTCTGCTGCCTCTAGCCAATCAGAATGCACTTCACCTGGCCAGGCAGGGGAGAGGGACTCATGACATTTGCATCTGAAAGCCGGGTCTCCGGCTTTTCAGGACTTTCAGGCGCCATCCAGAGGAACTATGCACACTTCGCCTCCTCCCAGCCCCCAACTGGTTTTTCTTGGTTTACACATGAGGAGGCGTGTGTGTGTGTGTGTGTGTGTGTGTGTGTGTGTGCAGGTGTGTATAGTGTGTGTAGGAACCCTCAGAGGCTCTTTTACTCCACAATAATAATAATAATATGGAAGACCGACAACCTGGTCTTCTGCACGGGTTCAATGCTAAGGGGGTAGCGAGCCCTGGGGCGGGCCTTTTCCGAGGTTCCCAGCGCCTCACCCTTAGCCCAGAACAAAGGGATAACTTATAGCCACAAAAGTATATTTTAGAAAACAAGTTTATTTACAAAATTACCTTCACAAACCCAGACCCACGCCAGCAATACAGCTTATCAGTACGGTACAAAGTAGCAAGCAAGAAGTCTCAAGGACACCGTGATTTCAGGGCTCTCAGCTAGTTAGTTCAGCTCGGGCCCCGGCAGAGGCCCGGTCAATCGCACGCGGCTAGTTGGGTTCCCGGCGGAGGCCTGGTCTGCCCAAGCGGCCAGTTGGGTTCCCGGCGGGGGCCCGGTCTACCCAAGCAGCTTGTGAGTGATTTCAGCTTGGTTTCCCGGGGGCCCGGTCAACCCAAGCGGCTAGTTGGGTTCCCGGCGGGGGCCCGGTCTACCCAAGCGGCTTGTGAGTGATTTCAGCTTGGTTTCCCGGGGGTCCGGTCAACCCAAGCGGCCAGTGACTCCAGCTAGCTGGAGAGCGCCGGGTGCTGCTACCCGGGGTTGCCGATCCTTCGTTCCCTTACCCCAGGCATGGGCAAGATTGCTGACAGACACCAGTTCCCTTGCGCAGGGTGTTTTATACCTTGGTGTTTCAGGTAGCCCTTCCCTCCGTGATCAGGTGGTTTGACACCCTCCCTGAGGGGCGGCCTTTTGGGTCAGGTGGGGTGACGCCCTCCCCCCGTGGGGATGGGGTCCCTTTGAAGCCACTTGCTTAATGGTCCTGTGGAGAAAGCCAACCTAAAACCCCTGTCTGACACACACACACTCACCAAGGAGGGGGGAAGGAGGCCCAGGGAGGGGAGACAGCCAGTCTCCACAGATGCAAAAGGGGACAAACAACATCTGCATAGGATCACCCCAGGGGGGAAGGCAGGAAGCATCCCCAGGTTCCTCAATGCTCTCGTATATCAGCCCCATCTACATAAGACTTGAATTCCTTGCCAGAGCAGACACTTCGGCACCATAAGAAAGGGCCATTCAACACCACAGGATGGGACCATTAAGCAAGTGGCTTCAAAGGGACCCCACCCCACAGGGGGAAGGTGGCAACCCACCTGATTGGCCACCCACCTGAGGAGGGTGGCAACCCACCTGATTGGCCATCCACCTGAGGAGGGTGGCAACCCACCTGATTGGCCGTCCACCTGAGGAGGGTGGCAACCCACCTGAGGAGGGTGGCAACCCACCTGATTGGCCGTCCACCTGAAGAGGGTGGCAACCCACCTGATTGGCCACCCACCTGATTGCAGAGGGAGGGGCTACCTGAAACCCAAGGTATAAAACACCCTGCGCAAGGGAACTGAGTTGTTGGACCTGATCAGCAGTCTTGCCCCATGCTTGGGGTAAGGGAACGAAGGGATCGGCAACCCCGGGTAGCAGCACCCGGCGTACTCCAGCTAGCTGAAATCACTGGCCGCTTGGGTTGACCGGACCCCCGGGAAACCAAGCTGAAATCACTGGCCGCTTGGGTTGACCGGACCCCCGGGCAACCAAGCTGAAATCACTCACTAGCCGCTTGGGTAGACCGGACCTCCGCCGGGAACCCAGCTAGCAGCATGCGGTTGACCGGGCCTCTGCTGGAGCCCGAGCTGAACTAACTAGCTGAGAGCCCTGAAATCACGGTGTCCTTGAGACTTCTTGCTTGCTACTTTGTGCTGTACTGATAAGCTGTATTGCTGGCGTGTGTCTGGGTTTGTGAAGGTCATTTTGTAAATAAACTTGTTTTATAAAAGATACTTTTGTGGCTATAAGTTATCCCTTTGTTCTAGGCTAAGGGTGATAGTCGCTGGGGGACCTCGGAGAAGGCCCGCCCCCAGGACTCGCTACCCCCTTAGTATTGAACCCGCGCAGAAGACCAGGTTGGCGGTCTTCCACTTGGTGGCAGCGGTGGGATAACTTATTAGCCCAGAATATCTCCCAGACCCAAAGTAGCAAGAGCCTAAGGATCACCATGGGCGACCCAGAGCCTGACGGAGCAACTGGGGGAGCCGAGCCATGGCGGCCCCTGCCCGCAACCCCCATCACCCCGGGGTTGGCGGCGCTGATCCGGCTGACGGAGCGGCAGAGGGAGCTGCTGGCAAGTCTGGGGCCGGGTGCCCGACCCAGGGGCCGCCCTATCCCAGTTCCGACAGATGGGAGAGAGGATGTGTGGACCGAGGACCCCGCTCCCCTGGAGCCCCTGGAGCCCTTTGAGCTTCCCTCAGACTGGATGGCACACGAGCGGGAGAGGATGGCCCACGAGCGCGAAATGATCCAGATGCAGATGGAGCTGGCCAAGATGCAGCTTGAGGCGGGGAAAACTCCCCCGATTGTCCCCTCCGCTCCTCCCCCTCCATCGTGGGACCGCAAGGCGTTCCCCTACTACAAGCCAGGGCAGGATGTCCTGATGTTTTTCTACATTTTTGAAATGGCGTGCCAGGAGCAGCGGGTCCCCGACAACTTGCGGTTGTCCGCCCTGCGAACCCAGGTCAGTGGGGACCTGGCTGACCTCCTCGGGGCTCATCTGCGGAAGACCCCGGCAAGCTACGAGGCGTTCAAGGCAGCGGTCAGGCAACACTTCGCCCTCTCCGCCGAACATTGCCGGCGAAGATTTCGAGAGGGTAGACCTTCCCCTGGGACCACCCACGTGGCATGGGCAGCCCAGGTGATGCACGTCTGCGAGTCCTGGGTGGAGGCTTCCCGGGCCTCCACCCTGAAGGAAGTTGTCGAGCTGTTCGCCATGGAGCAGTTCTTCACCACCATCCCGAAGGAGCTGGCCGCTATCGTGAGGGATCAGAAGCCCCGTACCTGTGAGGCGGCGGGGATCATGGCCGACGAGATGGGGCTATACCGGACGGCCCCATCCACCAAGGGAAGTTCCGCGGCCGTGGCCGAGAAGAACCCGGAGCCGGAAAAGGGCCTGCCCCGACGGCGCGGGGAGGCCCCTCGGACCAAGGGGAACCAAAACCCTCGGTCTGGGGCCTGCTTCCACTGTAACGAGATGGGACACCTGCGGCGGGATTGCCCCAAGCTCCAACCCAAGAACCGGGATGCCCGTCCCTCGCCGAGGAAAGTAGGACGCGTCGCGGGTGCTGCAGCCGCTCAGGACGATGACAGTGACGACGAGCGACGGTCGGTCCTCTCCCTCCATGCAAGCATCCCCGAGGATCGCGGTGCCGAGGAGGAACTCCACGAGTGGGATTCCTACCGTCCTGAACCCCGTGCATCGCTGTATCGCATCGCCTCCCCGGACCAGCTGAGATGGAGCCGCAAGCAATTCTGTGAGTCCATCTATGTCAATAATGTTCCCAGGGTGGGGTATAGGGACACTGGGGCAGATGTAACGGCTCTGCCCCGGGACCGCGTAGAGAGGTCCCAACTTTTGTCAGGATGTACGTGTATGATCAAACCCTATAACTCCCCCGACATCACCGTCCCCATCGCCCGGGTCCGGATCAAGTACCAGGGGTGGGAAGGAGAGTTGGACGTAATCATCCATCGCCAAAAGGAGTGGGGCATCATCATCGGGAACGACCTCGCGTTCCGGGTGGCCAAAGCTAAGATGGGGGTCGTCACCCGGGGACAGGCAAGGCGAGGGGGGCCGCCCGTAACCGCACCGGTCCCAAAGCCTAAGCCCGTGCCCCTTCCACCACCCGGGGTGACCCCATCCCCTGCGGGGCACCCCGGGGAAAACCAGGCCATAGCGGAGCCCCCGAAGAACGAAGGGTTTGCTCAGATGGCTAAAGACTTTGGGACACAAGCCCAATTCAAGGAAGCCCAGCGACTGGACCCGTCCTTACGAGAGTGTCGCGCTCTGGCCAACCAAGACCCCGGGGTATCCCTTGCCACGGAAAGATTTGTCTGGGACAATGGAACTTTGTACCGGGAGTTCGAGCCAAAGGGGGAAGTGGCACCGGGGCGCAAGCAAAGGCAACTGGTGGTTCCCCAACGGTACCGCCGCGCCGTGTTGCACCTCGCCCACGACGTGGCATGGGGAGGACACCTGGGGCAAAAGCGGACCCAAGCTCGAATTACAGAGGGGTTCTACTGGCCCATGATCGCCTCCGACATTAAGGCTTACTGTCGGTCCTGCGATGTGTGCCAGCGAGTGGGACACAATCGCGATCACCCAAGAGCTCCCCTTCAGCCTTTTCCGGTGGTGGGGATCCCCTTTGAACGGATTGCTATGGACATAGTGGGTCCCCTGAACCCGCCCACCAAGACGGGGAAGAAGTTTGTACTGACGGTAGTGGACTTTGCCACCCACTACGCGGAGGCTTTTGCGCTCGCCTCCATCTCTGCAGCCAGCCTGGCTAAGACTCTGCTCTCTCTCTTTGCCCGCTTGGGAATGCCCCGCACGGTCGTGTCGGACTGCGGCACCGGGTTCATGTCTAAACTGTTCCAGAAGATGTGGGACCTGGGGGGGGTTGACCATGTAACTTCGGTGCCTTACCACCACGAGACCAACGGACTGGTTGAACGCTTCAACCAGACTTTGGGGAAAATGATCCGGGCGTACGCTAGCCGTCACCCGGGAACTTGGGACCAAGCCCTACCCTACCTCCTCTTTGCCTACCGAGATGCTCCGCAGGAAAGCCTCGGGTTTTCCCCGAATGAACTGATGTTTGGCAGAGAACTACGGGGGCCCTTGGCTTTGTTGCGGGAGGAATGGGAGGGGGCTGCCGGCAGTTCGCCCGTGCCGGTTCACACTTTTCTGCGGCGGCTACGGGACACCCTCCACAGTGTTCGAGAAGCCGCCCAACAGCATCTGAAGGCAGCCCAGCAGCGGCAAAAGGAGTTGTATGATAAAACCGCAGTAGCCCGGACTTTTGAGGTGGGTGATAAAGTGCTGGTTCTGCGTACCCTCAAAACGGACAAGCTGTGTCTTAAGTGGGAGGGTCCGGGGACTGTAGTTGAGAAACTTGGACCAGTCAACTACAAAATACTCTTTGCTGGGACTCCTGGAAAATGTAAAGTGTTTCATGTGAACATGTTGAAATTGTATGTGGACCGGGGTGCGGGACTGGGCTGTGTGAAGGAACATAATGATAAGGATTTCGCTGATGGGGATCTGTTGGGAGAATGGGGGGATGGTGGGGGAATGGAAGAAATCTCACTGTCACCCGCCCTGTCCGAGGCTCAGCGGGAGCAAATGAAGCGGGTGCTGGATGAATTTGGGACCATGTTCTCAGACCGCCCCGGGCAGACCCCACTCATCCAGCACACCATTCAAACGGGTGACAGCCCCCCTCTGCAATCTCTGCCATACCGGGCGGTGGGACCCCATGCTCAAGTCATTGCTGAGGAGGTCAAAGCCATGCTAGACCTAGGGGTGATCGTCCCTAGTTCTAGCCCATGGTCCTCCCCGATTGTCCTGGTGGCCAAAAAGGATGGGGGGGTGCGGTTCTGTGTGGACTATCGGAAAATCAACAAGGTGACCGTCCCTGACCCCTACCCCATCCCCAACATGGATGTCTTGCTGGAGAAACTAGGGAGGGCCAAGTACATTACCACCCTAGACCTCACCAAGGGCTACTGGCAAGTTCCGCTGGACGCGGATGCTGCTCTCAAGTCTGCCTTTGTCACACACCTGGGTTTATTCCAGTTCACCACTCTTCCCTTCGGAGTCCGGAATGGTCCGGCAACCTTTCAGAGGCTGGTGAATGGAATGCTGAACGGGTTGGGAGAATTTGCCTGTGCCTATCTGGACGACATAGCTATCTTTAGCTCCACTTGGGAGCAGCATCTGCAGCATGTCCGGCGTGTCTTCCAGCGGATCCGGGACGCTGGGTTGACAGTGAAAGCAAAGAAGTGCCAGGTGGGGCTAGGGGAGGTTGAGTACCTTGGACATCGCGTCGGAGGGGGGAGCATCAAACCCATGGAAGCGAAGATCGAGTCGGTTCAGAAATGGCCCCAACCCGCAACCAAAAAACAGGTGCAGGCTTTTCTGGGACTTGCAGGGTACTATCGGAAGTTTGTGCCACACTTCAGTCAGCTAGCAGCCCCTCTGACTGATCTTTGTAAGAAGCGCCAACCGAACAGGGTCCAGTGGACCGCGGCTTGCCAGACCGCTTTCGACGGGTTAAAAGCCTGCCTCACGGCAGCTCCCATTCTGCAAGCCCCAGACTTCGAATCCCCCTTCGTTCTACAGACGGATGCCTCTGAGGCCGGGATGGGGGCGGTGTTGTTACAGGAGAAGGTGGGAGAAGGGCTGCGCCCCGTTGCATACCTGAGCAAGAAGCTCCTGCCCAGAGAACGTAGTCTTGCCACCATTGAGAAGGAGTGCCTGGCCGTGGTGTGGGCCATCACCAAGTTGCGCCCCTACCTCTGGGGGAGACGGTTCCGCCTGCAGACTGACCATTCCCCCCTGTGCTGGTTAGATAGAGTCAAGGGCAACAACCAAAAACTCCTACGGTGGAGTCTGGCGTTGCAAGACTTTGACTTTGAAATTGAACACATCAAGGGTAAGGACAATGTCTTGGCTGATGCACTCTCCCGGGCTTTCTCAGGTGATGGGCAAGTCGATGGGAAATTGGGGTGTGGGACCCCAATGCCATCTTTTCCCCGGGGGGGAGATGTGGAGAAAGCCAACCTAAAACCCCTGTCTGACACACACACACTCACCAAGGAGGGGGGAAGGAGGCCCAGGGAGGGGAGACAGCCAGTCTCCACAGATGCAAAAGGGGACAAACAACATCTGCATAGAATCACCCCAGGGGGGAAGGCAGGAAGCATCCCCAGGTTCCTCAATGCTCTCGTATATCAGCCCCATCTACATAAGACTTGAATTCCTTGCCAGAGCAGACACTTCGGCACCATAAGAAAGGGCCATTCAACACCACAGGATGGGACCATTAAGCAAGTGGCTTCAAAGGGACCCCACCCCACAGGGGGAAGGTGGCAACCCACCTGATTGGCCACCCACCTGAGGAGGGTGGCAACCCACCTGATTGGCCATCCACCTGAGGAGGGTGGCAACCCACCTGATTGGCCGTCCACCTGAGGAGGGTGGCAACCCACCTGAGGAGGGTGGCAACCCACCTGATTGGCCGTCCACCTGAAGAGGGTGGCAACCCACCTGATTGGCCACCCACCTGATTGCAGAGGGAGGGGCTACCTGAAACCCAAGGTATAAAACACCCTGCGCAAGGGAACTGAGTTGTTGGACCTGATCAGCAGTCTTGCCCCATGCTTGGGGTAAGGGAACGAAGGGATCGGCAACCCCGGGTAGCAGCACCCGGCGTACTCCAGCTAGCTGAAATCACTGGCCGCTTGGGTTGACCGGACCCCCGGGAAACCAAGCTGAAATCACTGGCCGCTTGGGTTGACCGGACCCCCGGGCAACCAAGCTGAAATCACTCACTAGCCGCTTGGGTAGACCGGACCTCCGCCGGGAACCCAGCTAGCAGCATGCGGTTGACCGGGCCTCTGCTGGAGCCCGAGCTGAACTAACTAGCTGAGAGCCCTGAAATCACGGTGTCCTTGAGACTTCTTGCTTGCTACTTTGTGCTGTACTGATAAGCTGTATTGGTGGCGTGTGTCTGGGTTTGTGAAGGTCATTTTGTAAATAAACTTGTTTTATAAAAGATACTTTTGTGGCTATAAGTTATCCCTTTGTTCTAGGCTAAGGGTGATAGTCGCTGGGGGACCTCGGAGAAGGCCCGCCCCCAGGACTCGCTACCCCCTTAGTATTGAACCCGCGCAGAAGACCAGGTTGGCGGTCTTCCACTGGTCCCATCCTATGGTGTTGAGTGGCCATTTCTTAGGGGTGCCGAAGTGTCTGCTCTGGAGAGGTATTCAAGTCTTATGTAGATGGGGCTGATATACTAGAGCATTGATGAACCTGGGGATGCTTCCTGCCTTCCCCCCAGGGTGATTCTATGCAGATGTTGTTTGTCCCCTTTGGTCTCTGTGGAGACTGGCTGTCTCCCCCCCCCCCCCCCGGGTCTCCTTCCCCCCTTCTTGGTGAGTGTGTGTGTGTCAGAAAGGGGTTTTAGGTTGGCTTTCTCCACACCTAAGTTTAATTATAGTGCCCTACTATAATTAAACCTAAGTAGGTGTAAATAAAGTAACTGTCTCTTTCCCCCATTTACCCCTGCCTCCATTTTTCTCCCCTTCTTCTTCTGTTGTCTCCCTTCTGCCCTTTTCTAGACTACAAACCCCTCGGGTCAGGGACCTGTCTGTCACCTCATTTTTCATACAAGCACCATGAACACGAACAGCAGTACAGCAACATTAATATTTGGAATACATTTGTATGAGTAGAATGCGAAACACTCCTTTCATATTTTTTTTAATTTATCGCGGGCATTATTACGGCTTGTGCGAAACAAAATGGAGGAGCGATCCCAGTGGCGAATGCCCATGTCAGCTAAATGGAACCTCCCTCCATACAAGGGAAAATCAGCTGTCAACACCCGCGGGTAAGATTCCAGATCCGCCTACCGAGCCGCTGCTAAAAACAGACTGCAAGGACTAGATAGACTGCAACCTCAGTGAGACCATTTTAACGCAAACTCCCAAGGCACAGCCATTGGTTACTGTGGCATAATAATTCAGACACGAACCAATCAGCGCCCTACAACTCACCCCGCAGCTATTGGCTGCTTCTGCCAATTAATACATCCACCACAGACAAATCAGATTCGTACAACACAAGGTAGAGATGTTAGCACGGCGGGTTGACGCGTGATAGGGACGCCAGGGTCTGTGCGTACCCTCTTCCCACCCTCGTTGTTAATGTGACGACATTATCCGGGAAGATCTGATTGGCCCACGGTCGAGTCTGGTACTGATGTAGCTTCAACTTCCTCCCATGAAATACTATTAGATTAATCGCCACTCGGGCAGATCGCCCGCTTGACGACCAATCAGCTTTCTTCTTCATCGAGTGCCGATTGGCCGGCAGCGGTTGTGTTTGCTAACTAATTGGTTGCTTCGTAAGGTCGACGCCACCCACCCCTGAGGATCCTCCCCTCCCCCCGAGAAGCAAGTCCCTTTCTCTGTTTACCTCCGGCTTCGTGTACTGGCTCTCCACACCAAACGGTGCTTGGTGGCTGTGTGTTCTTTTTGTCGTTGCCTCTAGTTGTTACGTGTCCGGCCCTTTCTCCCACGAGGAGCCGTAGTAGGCCCAACTTTATCTCTCTGCTGCAGAGTACAAAGCCCAGCTTGTTTATTAATTTTGGAAAGCAGCTCGTGAATGACAGTTCAGACCATAGAGACGCCGAGATAAGAGGAGCTGACACGGAAGGGACGCTAGCGACGCCCTTCTTCAAGATGGCGGAGGTGGCGTCGTTTGCCCTTTCCCCGCTGCGTAGCGCCCTGTCGCACTCACTCGCCAAGATGGCGGAGGACGGGCCGTGGGCTTCTAACTGACGCCTTCCCTGTTTCTGCTGATCTCAGGCAGGTCTTGGGGATGAAGGGGAAGGCGGGATTATAGCTGGTCAGGCTGGGCTAATCCGTTCAGGCCGGCCTACCTGGGGAAGTGCAGCCTGCGCCTCAGGCTGCCTGGCCTGTGGGGGTGGGGAGGAATTTGCTGGGGCTGAGGGAGGACGGTGCCCCACCCCCATCCACCTCATGGAGCCTGCGGCCGCTCTCGCTTCCCTGGGTAGCTTCCTGGCGTCCCATTTCCCCACCCCCACGGCAGGGAGTAAGGACAGGTGACTGCCAAACGAGGAGCTGCTTTGGAGCGCAGTGCCCGATCCCCGTCACCCAGATGGGCAATGAGGTGCATAGGAATGTTTAGGCGCATTTGAATTTTCCTGACAGTCCCGTGGTTTTAGGCGTTGGTTCGCCTAACACGTTTTAGAAAGCGGATTCTCTCTCTGCTCATCGGCCTTCTGTCATCTTTGCCGTTTTTGACCGCCTGTTCTGCGAATGTGCGGCTTCTTAAAATACCTAAAATTGTGAGTTTTTGGCAATTCAGCAGACACAGTTGGGAATTGTGCAGTTGTGACCCGCTTGATAATGTTAAATCTTGCATATTTTAAAAGTTTCTGCTATGGCTGAATACAAAAACTTGGAAGCTTCGTGTGTGTATGCTGGCAGATGCGCTTTGTATTTATTGGGCTGTTTCTATTCTAGAATCAGTCTTTTTTCTTTCCCTTTATAAGATGGTTTATTCTATCTAAGGCAGCAGTCCAATGCACACTTAATCTGGGAGTAAATCCCATTGAAGTCAGTAAGACTTGGTTATGAGTATACTACTTAGATTTGTGCTGCACATCTGGGAGTGCTCCTGAGAGTTAAAATAGAACTTCACTGAACCTTACAGCCAGCATAATCTTTTAACACATTTCAGTTTGTGGCCTTAGCTTTTGCAAAGATCTTAGGTATTTCCATTGTATAATAAGGAGCATGGATAACTGAAATTTGGTTGCTTAGAGCAAGATTAATATGGTCATAGCTGGAACTCTTCTAGCAGCAGTTAGCTCTGAAAAAGCAATGTTGAGAGAACTCCCAGCTTCTTGGAACTGTTGCAGTGTAGTATGTTGAGGGCCAAAGCCAGCATATAAATGTTGTCAATAAATCAAATAAATATTTTAAGATGGTGTGGGCACCACAAAATTCAGGGTTTATAATCAGTAGAATGCCATTATGAGATTGCTTGTCAGGGTGGCATGCGGTTCACTTGTATGGAGAAATACCTAGACCAGTCTTCCCTAACTTGGGCCCTCCAGTTATGTCAGACTACAACTCCCATCATCCCCAGCTCACAAGGCCATTGGTGTGCTGCTATGGATGGTGGAAATTGTAGTCCAATACATATTATGTAAAAACTACTTTATAAATGTAACGGTATGTGAATTGCATTGGGAAGATATGAATTATTTATCTGCCAACAGAGAAATTGTGGAGGAAATGCAGAACACAGTAACAAGAAAAAAATATCTTGTTGACGCTTACTGATGAATAGGAAGTTTTATTTTGCAGTTGAGAGCTTAGTTAGTCCAAAAGTCTGAGGTTGGGTAACTTTCTCTTTATAAAGTATTTAATTACCTATGTTGGCTGCAGTTCTGAACATTTTTACAATCTTGAATTCTTTTTATGTCAAGCGTAGCATATTGATAGCTTCTGAATTACAGGTTTTGTTTTGGTTCTTGTTGCTCTTTTCTGTTTCAGCTAACATCTCTCTTTATTTCAGCTTTTGATATAAAGTGACGTTAAGAAGGAATGATGGCAGCTTTGGATACTAAAGTAAAAGCAAAAAAAACTCTGGGAACTGTTGATTATGTGGAGTCATCAGAATTTTCACAAGGAATTCTGCCTACGAAGAAGGATGTCATTCAAAACATGTTATATCTGTTGCATCCCAAAAGGGCGGGACAGGCCCAGCGATCCAAAGAAGATGCTGCCCAGTTGCTTGCTGAACTTTTGCAGGAACACTGGTTGTTTTGCAATTTGTATACTATAGCAACACAAAGCATAAAGAAGCATATTCTTAAGGTTTATGAGGAATTCTCAAAGTTGTATCAATCCAGAAAGCGAAGAAAAAATGAGCTGTTCACACAGAAAGCAGATGACTTCAACAGGAGTTCAGAACAGCTTTTTGATATATTTTGTACAGACACTGTAACAAGAGAGAAATTGGAACAATACAGTGGTGTGAAGATGACAGACATCGAGTGGAAATTTCTTGAAGATCAAAGGAGTGAAAGAAAAATGTACTTTGAGGACTTCATGGACAAGAAACAAATGGAAACGATAGAAAGACGAAGAAAGGTAGAGTCACTGGAGCATTTCAGGAAGATTGCAGAAGAAGAGCGAGAAGCTTGTAAGCGTAAAGGAATGGCTCCCAACCGAGATGAGCAGCCAGTTGAAGATGTCAGTGATAGGAATAAAGATGATTCCTGTCTTGAACGTAACAAAGGAATTGGAGGCTTTTCACATAAGGCAAAAAGAAAGCGCTTATCTTCTGGCTGGATTACTGGGACAGCAACTTCAACTAGCTATAGCGAGTCAGTTCCTCCTGAATGTCAGCATATACGTATGAGTATCAGAAAAGTCAGACCAGGGTTCTATGAGACTTTTGACAAATATGAAAACTGCTAGTTCAACATGGAAATCTCTAGAGGAGATTGTTTCTGTTGAAATTTACAGAGTTTTGGGAGGTCTTAAAATACCCTGATTAATTGGAAGTTGATGTAGATAATTATGTTGGGCTCCATTAATGTACAGCAACAACACCAAAGCAATGGCATCAGTAGAAACTGGCTTCTAGCTTCCTGAAAAAGGTTAAGATGTGATTTGTTTAGGCCTGTATTGATACCTTCACAAGGTGAAAGTACTAGGTACTAAAAGGCTATAGTTTAGCAAAGGAAGGCAGTAGAACCAATGTTTGGAAGTTAAAACAAACCAAATGCACATGAAAAGGTTAAATTACATGAGAATAATTTAACCTCTGGAACAGACTGCTTAGGAAGGAGGTGCATTCTCCACATACAGTCTTCATGTTGGGCTGGACACTCGTAAAAAAAAATAAACTTTTTTTGCTAAAATGTAGTGTAGAGGCCTGAGACAGAAGTATGAGGAGAAAATGCAGTCTCTTCTGCAAACAGTAGTCACATTAAATAACCTGTTGCCCATTCCAACCTCAGGATCTCCCAAGACTGGGAAAAGCATGTATAATTCAGAAAAATGGTAACTACTAATGAGTTGGCTACTAAAGGAGAATGTGGCCCTGGAGCTGTGTCACCGTGCAGGATTTTTTGAGGTTCACAATAGACTGCTGACTAACCATTACAACTAGTAGTAGGACACCCCTTAAGGGAAAAACAATAATTGGCCCAGTGATCTAGAAAGTGCCGTCATTTCCTGCAAAAAACCCTCTTAATACTTTTCTGGTCTTAAGAGACAGAGCATATGCAACTCACAGTTAATGCATTGAGACTTGGAAGAGGTTCTGCATTGTTCAGGACTAGGTATTTGCAGAGGAAGGAAAATGGATTGCTTGGCTTAACCTAGCAGATGCATAGTTGCGAAGAGACCCCTACAGATCTGAGAACCAGCTTTGATAGATAACATTGGCTTTTGTGTGAAGAAAAGAAGGGTCGGGGAATTTAAGCAATGGTTTTAGGTATAAATGTGGTGACTATCTGTATATTTTCTGCATTCTTAGCAATTAAATATCATTGGTGGTGAGAAATTCTGTAGAAAAGTAGAATTTGTAATTGAAAATATTTGAGACTTGAAAATGTATAATGCACTGAACATGACATAGGATGGAGCTATATAAGGCATTATTTTAGAGGGTTTTAAGAAACTTATGACTTCCAAATGAGTGCACTGTGGTATTTGGAATAGTGGGAGGACCTAGCAGTAGTGCAGTAATATCAACTGGATTGGAAGCAGGTTTTAAAGCCTTGAAGTTGTAGTTTTGCATATAGTAGTCATATGTAGTATATATTTTCTTTCCAGTTCAGAGCTAAGCAAAACTCCTGTGTTCATACTTTTCTGAGTCTTTTTCTCCCTACAGCATTCTGGTTTATTTCATACAGTCTCAGATTCAGCCATATTGGATGTGGGGTGGCCTGCACATACACACCCCACACCCCCGCTACATGGCATAAATACAGACATCCATATGTGGGATTGCTATAATCCTGCCTCAGAAAGGGTGGAAAGGTTCCAGACATCTGAGAATAAACACATGCCCATAACCCTTATCATACTGGAGTGTGTGAAGAGCATGTTCCTGGTTATATTGCCCTATTAAGCAATATACTGTATAGTACTTCCATATTCATGATAATGGAGTTTGGGGCTGGTTATCAGATGCGTGTATCATCACCTGGCGGTTCTTAGCTGAATACGTGAACTCAAACCAGTGTGTTTGAGGGTGCAATCCAGTGGGGATCACGTAAGCCTCTGAACTTGGAGGATTATGGGCATCCTATGCAGGACGGGAGGAGTGTGGAGGTGATCTTCGCCTCCCCACTCCTCCTGCCCTACAACAGCTGTCTAGCTGTGGAGCTTCAGATGGGGAGGGAAGGAGACTGAAGCACTTCAAGGATGTGTCATATCCTGGCGGCCTCAGTCTCCTCCCCCCCTTGGAATGTCCATTTTACCCCTCTGGGGTCACTCTTACGACCCTTGAGAAACAGCTGGCATTCTTTCTGCGCTGGGGCGGGGGATCCGAGCACGGATCCTCAGCTCCGAGGTCAGAGCCCTTTTCCAATGGATCTGGGAATAGGAAGCATCCTGTGACCCCTAAATGCTGTCTAGGGGGCATAGGATTACGCTGCCCTTTAATATAAGGTGATATAAAAATTCTATCTGCAGTGACTAATCTGATGGCTTTTTCATGTATGTCCTCCTTTGTTGCTATAATCAACGAGGGTAGAGCATGGATATGTGAACTGGCCTGCTGAATTTAGCTTTCATCAAATTCTTTGTCTCCTACAGTTTTCTCTCACGCGCAATAACTTAGCGCTAAAGCCTTATAGCAAAACTGACTAGTTTTGTTATACTTTGCTCAGAAATATTTTACTGTTGCCTTTAAATTCATAAGGACCAAATTTTCTTACAGTTGTGCAGCATTGTTTGTACGGTATTTCATGTCAAGCTAAGGAGCAATGATTTTATTATATCTACTTTTGCATCTGATTAAGATCTATCTGGATAAGGAATATCATGCCCATATAAGACCATATTTTAAAACCTACTGGGGGTGACATACAAACAGGTAAACATGCACAGATTTGTAAAATGCATTACATCAGTAGTGTGCGAAGTTATACAAAATGCTGCAAGTGGGCCAGTTGTGAGCATGTAAGTCCCACTGAAATTGTTTGGACATAGGCTCACAACATTTAGACATGTTACTTCAGAAATAATTTATTTCAGAAATAATTGGCCCTTTAATGCAAAACATCAACCTCTTTTTACATAGGTAGGAAACATAAACTGTCTTTATACTGTCAGACTGTTGATCCATCTAGCCCAGTATTGCCAACACTGACTGGCAGCGGCACTCCAGGGTTTCAGGCAGGATTCTTTCCTAGCCCTCCCTGGAAATGCTGGGATTGCACTTGGGACCTTATGTACACAAAGCATGTTCTTATATACTTGTACAAGGGATATTAAAATATTTACAAAATGCTAGATTTATTATTTTATATGCTGGTATAAAAAATATAGCATAAGGAGAATGCTACATAGTATGTATAAATTTACAAGAAAGTATGGTTAAGCTAATCCAGTATGGCTTTTATTATTCAATCTGAATGTTGTGGATTATAAAGAAAGTGTCACGTTCAATGGATAAATTTTAATAGAACCTAAGAGCCCTGCTGGATCAGACTGTTTCCCACAGTGACTAACCAGATACCTCTGGGAAGCCCACAAGCAGGACATGGGGGAAATGACACTCTCCTGCTGTAGTTCCCTAGCAACTGGCATGATGCCCCTGATACTGGAGGTAGTATATAGCTATCGTGACTAATAGCCATTGGTAGCCTGTTTAATCCTATTTTAAAGGTGTCCCAAACTGGAGGTCATCACCACCTCATCTTGTGGAAGTGAATTCCCATTGTTTTAACTATGTGCTATGTGAAGTACTTTCTTTTGTCTGTCCTGTATCTCCCACCATTCTGCTTTATTGGATGATCCCAGGTTCTATCATGAGAGAGGGGAGAAAACAGAAGGGGAATAGAGGTAAGTGGGGTGGGGATTGGGGAGAGCAGGTCCATTTTGTTTTTTGTAGGCCTTGAAGATGTGGAGATTAGGAGTAAGGGAAACTGGCAGAGCTGAAGTCTTCAGAATGTAAATGGAGCAGGTGCATCTTCTGTACTTATTTACTTACATTTTATGTAAATAAACCACTCAAAATCAGTTCCCTGAATGCCTGCCAGGTCCTGCAGCCATATCAGCACTTCATGATAAAAGATTCACGAAGGCCAAATAAAGATTAACAGGATCAACAGTCAGCAATTGCCTCATCTAAGTTTAGGAGGGAGATGGATCAATACCATCAGTCAAAAATCGGTTTGGAAAGTCAATAATTGTATTTAGTATCTCTGAAACTGGAAGTTAATTACTCTCAATGGTTTCCCAAAACTTTACCATATTCGGCTATGTATTCCTTATTCTTCCTCTGACCTCTGCTAGCTCCACATCAGTTTTTAGCTCTGATTCTTTCATGTGAGTCTAATCCACCTACTGCTGCTGTTTCCTGATCATTGTTTCAGATCCAATGTTATGGGAAGCATTCATCAGGCACTCCAAGGCGGAAATGCTGTCGAGGGATTAAATAACTTGTTATTCTGCAGAATATTAATCTTTGAAGCAATAAAAACACACAAGTGAACCAAAATTTTATCAAGTGGCAGTGACGGTGTGTACTTCATGCTTCCCTTAGAATTTGTCTCCTTTAATGTCTTCAGATGGATACCTCCAAATGTTTATATTCAACAGTCAGTCATTTTTGAAGTTTTATTCATATTCCAAATCGGAACCAGCTAACCATATGCCTACCATTATCCCTCATTATTCCAAGCACTAAATGTGCCTGCCCAGATCGCAAGGTCTTTGCTGCACAGTCTGCAATTTTGGTGAGCCTCTGCATGAAGCACATTCCTACAGTGAGGTTCAGCTACTATGAATACCTCTGAGCTTAATTAGGGTTCATAAGACCACACAGTGTACATTTTGGGGAGCAAATATGCTTCTGCTTTTAGAAAGGGTGACTCAAATATGACATCAGTTTTATAGCATGCGTACAAGTGCTTTGCTCCAACACATTTCAAAAAAGCAGCAACTGGAATATTTTCCACATGTTTATATCGACTGGTTAGGCTCACTTGATACTAAAATTAATTGTCTGGGGAATGTCATGTGTTTTTAAGAGTAGCAAGTGGGCAGCATTGGTTTTACTGTCACACCTTCCTTTTCTTAGTGCTGAATTAGACGATAAGAATAATCAGACCCAATCTGAAAGCATTTCGGAAACTTGTGCTGATGGCAGATAAGACTGAAAGAACATGTTGCTTTTCTCTACAGTCCGCTCATCTGCTATAAAGTAGCAGCAAAAGAAGTATGAATTATTTGTGCTTCTCGTGTACAGCATTTGAAGGCAGTGCTGGCATAGGAAAAATGTACATCTTGTGTTCTGCTTGGGGGTCTGTCAGGTGTTTTTGCATATACAGTAGTGTCTGGTTATCAGGGTCAAACCCCTTGCTCTGCCTGGAACATGAGGCTGCACCTCTTTCATTTAGAATGCATATTGCTTTCCAACAAGAAGCTCTCAAAGCGGTTTATGTAGTAACAGGGCAACAAAACATTAAACACTTCTCAAGCTGCCACACGATTTCACCTGTGTCTTCTAGGCCAGATGGTATCAGCAGTTCCAGGCTCATGGAACTCTTGGAGGAACCTGTTGGAAGTTGCAGCATCAGCAATGTTAAGTCCTCTCCCCAGCCCATTTGGTGGTACTGTCATGTTGGGTCCACAGTGGCCACCCCCCCTGCTGATGGACTGCAACTCCCATCATCCTTCATTGGCTATGCTGGCTAGAGCTGATGGGAGTTGTAATCAACAGCATCTTGAAGGCCTGCAGTTCCCCACTCCTGATCTAAAGCCCATTATAGGAGGCTTCCTTATACTGAGGCCATTCGCCTATCTGCCTTGGTATTGTCTACACACTAACTGGCAGCAGCTCTACAGGATTTTAGGTCTTTCCCAGTCCTAACTGAGATGCCAGGGATTGAACTTGGCACCTTCTGCGTGTAAACATGTGCTCTACCACACGCATGGGGGTGCGATGGGGAAATGCTTATGTCACCATGTGTGCCTTGTTCTTCCTCTCCGTGGATTCAGAGACATGTACTGGAGATGGCACTGTTTTTTCCACAGCCGGGATATGCAGCCAGCCATGTTGTATATTCTCCCACCTGCATCACTCAGTGCATGAATTGCTGGGGTAATGAAAGGCCCGTGTGCAGTTGTCAGTGAACTCAAATGAGAAGTGGCGATAAGATGGAAAGAAGGACTATACAGAAAGAATGAAAGAAGAAATGGGGGATGGAGGACAGGAGTAGAAAGAGGGAAAGGGGTATAATTTTTATTTTTATTATATTTATACCCCACCTTTTTTCCTGAAAGGAACCCAAGGCGGCTTACATAATAATCCTCTCCATTTTACCCTCACAACAACCCTGTGAGGTAGGTTAGGCTGAGAGTCAGTGACTGGCCCAAAGTCACCCAGTGAGTTTCATGGCCGAGCAGGGATTTGAACCCGGATCTCCCCAGTCCAACACTCTAACCACTACGCCACACTGGCTCTATAATGTAAGTAATGTGTAATGTAGTGCAGTGGGAAAGATCGGGTTGAAGGGGAAAGTGGGTTGTAGCCAATGTTAGTCTAGTTTAAGTCCCATTCATTTCAGTGGGTTTGTTCTAAGTAGGACTAACATTGGATACAATCCAGAGAGACCTGGGGGTGGAGAAAGCAGAGTAGCTGATGGTGGGAAGGAAGAGAAAGTATGTGTTGTATGTATACCAGGGATGGGGACTTGGACTCGAGGACTCGACTCGTGAGTCGGACTGAGTCCCCCCTCTGACTCGACTCGGACTCGAGTCCCAATATTTTTAATGGGACTCGAGACTCGACTCGGGACTCGAGACCAAGGACTCGTCAACATCCCTGGGCTGTTGATGAGTCTTCTGGCTGTGCCAGAAGGAGCGCGATCACCGGTGAAGAGCGCATGGAAGCGAGGCGCGCCGCTGCTCGGCCACTATGGACAGCTACCAGGAGCGCAGCCCCAACGATGTGTTGAGATTTATTTTGATTGTGTTGTTGTGGGGGGTTTGGGTTAGGGTCAGACATTTTGGGTTTGGCTGCCTCTGCCTGCCTGTTTGGGGTTCCCAGCCTCCTCTGCCTGCCTGGTCTCTTCTAGATCCTGTTCAACAGTTGAATTGTCCAAGACAAAGGCCTCTGCTTGCCTGCTTTGGGGTTCCCTGCCTCCTTTGCCTGCCTGGTTATTTTGGGTTTGTCTGCCTGGTCTGTTCTTGCCAAAATCAGTTGCAGAGTTTTGAAATAAAAAGGCACACTTGTGCCTAGAATTTATTTAAGCCACACATCTGAAGTAGCCTTATTTTGTTGGGGGGAAACCCCATTGATTTTAATAGGGACTCGTGGAGTCAGTTTTGGGAGTGACTCAGGACTCGTGACTCGTGAGTCACCATTTTGGACCAAGGACTCGGACTCGAGACTCGGGTCCAAAGACTCGTGACTCGACTCGTGACTCGAGACCAAGGACTCTTCAACATCCCTGATGTATACAGAGAGCTAGCAGAGGGCAGGGTGCAGCAAGATCTGAGGTGTGTGTGAAGAGGTGTGGCTGCGGAGACCTGTGGACTGGGAAAGGAGAGGGAAAAGATTCATAGATCATAGAGTTGGAAGGGGCCTACAAGGCCATCGAGTCCAACCCCCTGCTCAGTGCAGGAAACTAGAGGAGGGATCTCCTATCCAAGTAATGACCAGGCCTGACCCAGCTTAGCTTTCTACCCTAAGCCAAGCTGAGCCAGCATGAGCCACAGGCCTGCAAGGGGGATAGTTGAGAGTACAGAGAAGTGCCTGTGGAGTGGAGAACTGGGGATCAGGAGAGACCAGTTGCAAAGAGGGGGTGCAAAAAATACTTGCAGTGGTGAAGAGAGAGTGACACGGAAAAGAGGGAGGGCTGACAGAATGGTTTGCACAGAGACCTGTGGTGCAAAGAGAGAAGAATGGTGCATAGGTAGAAAAGGGGAGTTAACAGCAAATGGGTTAAAAAGAAAACCCTGAGTTAAAATGTGAACAAATAACAAATGTGGCCCTCATTGAGTTTAATACTATAAAAGTAGCCCTCCAAGTGATTTGAGCTGTGTGCCCCTATCTTAGGTGACCACAGGCCTTGCCTTTTCCTAGCTTCATTTCAGAGGGAGGGAAGCCAAGCACTTAGAGATAATAACTAGGTATCATGGAAAGCCCATAAATTCTGAGATTGCCCACAGGGAATGTTAGGAATAATTTGAGGCACTGTGTAACCACTAGTGTACTTGGGAGTTACGGTGTATTTACTTTGCATGAGCTGTAATCTCTGATTAAACTAGTTCTACCAGAATTAGCATGTAAAAAGCAAAGCCACCCACAACCTTTAATTAGCTGCTACCAGTTGCCTTGAATTACACTGGAGAACAAGTGAGAAAAGTGTTGGGTTTCTAAGAGAATTCTGGGAAGTCTGTTGAAGCTCGGAAGGGTGAGGCAGCTAGCAGATCTTAGTACAGTGTTCTGCAACCTTGGGTCCCCAGTTGTTTTTGGCCTACAACTCCCGGCATGCCCCCAGCCAGTGCTGGCTGGGGCATGCTGGGAGTTGTAGGCCAAAAACATCTGGGGATCCAAGGTTAGAGAACAGTCTGTCTTAGTAGGAGCCTGTCATTGACAAGCTACCTAGAGGTACTTGATTTGGTGCAGAAAGGATCTGGAAAAGCAGTTCTTTGTGGGCATAAGGATTTCTTCCACACCATTCTGACTTAAATAATTCCTTTTAACTTGAAGCTGGAAAGTATCTAGGGTTGCCAGCTAGTCAATAATGTACTTATCTGTCTGGTAGAGACATGTTCTATCAGAAAACTAGGATTTGGGATCTAAAAGGACAGCAAAATCTAGATTCTTCCAAATTCTGCCAACATCCACCTGTACAGGGCCTGCATCAAGGGTAGGCATGGTTGGTCACCTGCCGAGGGCCCACTCCCCAGCAAGAGCCCACTGACAAGAGCTGCCTGCACTCACTCCACTTCTTCACCATTGCAAGCTGCTTGTTCACCCACCTCTCACTCTGGCCCAGACAATGGTGTTGGTGAGAAGGAGGAGCAGTAGATGCCACTGCCTGCTTGCTCACTGGCTCGCTTCCTGTCAAGCATGCAAGTGCTGGCGATGATGAGAAAGAGGATGAGGAGCAATAGCTGCTAGTGAGAATGGTAGTGAGAAGGTAGACTCTCTGAGGGAGGGGGCCCATTGATGAGGGTGCCTTGCCCAAGGGCCCTCAAAACCTGGAAGCTGGCTGGCTGATGCTGGGAGTTGTAGGCCGACACATCTGGAGGGCACCAAGTTGGGGAAGGGTGAGCTATATTATAGCATGGCTCCTTCCCTGATCACCCCAGATTCTTCCTAGGCTCTGTCTGCCCTTCCTCTGTCCTCCAGGCCCACCCAGGGCAGGGGGGCCTGTACTTTGAAATCAAAAGTTGTCAACAATAATAATGCCTTCTGGGATAACATGAGCTTAATTCTCTGGATGATTATGTTCCACAAAAGGAACAGATTTCCCCTCCCCACTGCAGCCCCCAAATCTGCTCAGGAGGGTTGGAGAACCTTCCAGAGCAGATTTGGGTGTGTGTGTGGAGGGGCTGCAGAGGGCAGGACAGGGAAGTCGCATTGCATGAGTGGAAGTCCTATTGCAGAAATGGAGCGCTGCTTGAGCAACTGTTGGATCCAATCCATTGTACTGTTTTCTAAAGAATCAATGTGGCTCAAATGCTGAGCTTATTGCACCCAGGGTGTGGAGCCCAATCAGACTTTTAAAAACCCCACATACACTACCTCCTATAGACAGTGCAACCCTTCCATTTTCCAATCATGTAAGGCAATACACCGAGTGTGCAGATGGTTCAGGGTGGAGTGAAGCTCTCAAACATTTTCAGATAACAGGCCAAATAGGCTTAATTGGAGATAGCTCTAACTTTCCAGATTCAACAGAGAGTCATCATTAGGAGGATTCTACTGGTTTCTTCAATAAGTTTTTGTTTTGTTTTGTTACCACCACCCTGCACATTCATTCTTGCGCCACAGATTGAGCAGTATAAAGGCACAAGCAAATGCAGAAAACAGATCCTATATTGTGCCGCCATATGACAGGTGAGGTCAATAGTGCCGTCTCCCTCTTTTGTTAGTAAGGACAGAGTAAGCAAAATAAATCAAAGTGGTGCTTAGGAGTCATGGAAGAGATGAAAGTCAATGAATCCTAGAAAAAGAGTAATATGGGTGCCTTTTTGCAAGCTATGCTTGCAAATCTGAATTTCTAGAGGCAGGTGAGTTGACAGGATTATAAAATAATCTAGGATCCTATTTTACCTTAGAAGGGTAAAATAAAATAAAAGTGGCAGGGTCACTTGCAGGAAAGATGCACATTCTTTTTCTGCATCTGCCATTACTAAAAGAGGCGTACGTCAAGAACAATGTCCAGGTTAAGGTGTCTTTTAGTAAGGTGACAAAAATGGACTTGGAGGAGGGATGCTCCTAACCTGTAAATACTGTTCTGTCCCAGGATGTTTAGTTCCGATAGACCCTTAGGAGAGGGAGACCTGCGGAAGTTACTGAAGCTTTATCGCACAGAGATTTCAATGGCAGTGGATGATGTCTTCCCATTACTTCATGGACTTGCAGATTATGAAGTTGTCACTGAAGAGATGTTCAAGGTGAGAGGAACTGGAACAATTCCGAGCCTGCTTACTCTTCAGTTTATACTGGAATCTCTCAAATTATTTTCTGAAGTGCACAGAATTTGTATACAGGAATAAGTTACAAAGTTGCACATTTAGGTTAGACAAAGCCAGTGTATGACTCACATCCAGCCTTAATTTTCTTTGATTTATCTCTGGAGTTTTACTTGGGAGGATTTATTCTGCATTTCTATATTTTCTCTTTCTTTTATTCTGTGTAAAACTTTGAATAAACATAGTTATTTTTATTTTTTTTAATAGCTGACATTCACATAGTAGGCAAGGTGTGGTTTAACAGCAGATGCTAATTCTCAAGTCAATGAAACACAGGAAATTTAAAAATATTGTTCATATTTATGGGACTTCTTGTATTTTGATAGTGTTGCTTTTTAATTATCATTTATTATTCAGTAGTTTTCTAGCTTGCTTTTCAGGGTAAAGAGCCCCACAGAGCAGATTACAACATATTTTAAAAGGACACTAGGTTTTGGAGTCATTGTGACCATTCTTCAGGGCCATGTATCTGTTTTATTCTGCCCACATAGACCTTTATCTGAGACCAGTTGGGGGGGGGGGGGCGGAGAAGAAGAAAAAGCTTTCATCAGAGGTTGATGCTGGGTGTACTGTAGCATCAGGTCTTAGTGGTGAATCTCAAGTATGCCCTGGACATTTAACAAAGATCATGGGTATCTTTTGAAAATCCCTGCAGATGGCTATGAAATTATAAGTCTGGTGTCCTTTGAAACTGTATTGCAGGTTGGGGACATGTGGCCCTCCACCAGATGCTATTGGACTCCAACTTCCATAACCCCTGACTATTGTCCATGCTGGATCTGATGGGAGTTGGAATCCAATATACTCCATTTGTAGACCCTCAAAGGTGTTTAAATCCAGGAGGTAAGCAGTTTTGAAGTACGTCTGTGATTGCACCTTTCTTATTATCTGTTTTTCCCTTTTTCAGAATTATCACATTTCATAATTATGCTTCAGTCTGTAAAAGACCCCAAAGACTATACATGCTTCCATTATATAGTACCAGAATGTTTAGACTCTCGCCGTAACTGTTAGCTCCCATCTCCTGAATAAGCTGAATCACACTGAAATATATGCTAAGCATTCAAATCTATTTGAGGATTAGAGTGACTTTTCATTTTCTTTCTCCTTGAAGGACACTCTTCATCAGGAGGAGAAGGAAGGCTGCCACAAGGCTTTTCATGCAATGTTGACATGGCTCCTGAGCCAGGATTCACCTTCTATCCAAGACTTCTGGAGGGTCCTTTTCAAGGACTATAACCTGGAGAGGTATTCTAAGCTCCAGTCCATTCGGAGCAGCTTTCCTAAAGGTATTAACTGAGGTCATCATAGACCAGA
Source organism: Shinisaurus crocodilurus (assembly GCA_021292165.1). Taxonomy (NCBI): domain Eukaryota; kingdom Metazoa; phylum Chordata; class Lepidosauria; order Squamata; family Shinisauridae; genus Shinisaurus; species Shinisaurus crocodilurus. Next base: position 60,782,729 of record CM037878.1, read on the forward strand.
AGAAAATGAAGTTACCCTCATGAGTGAATTATAAGTGGAAAAGGGGGAACATGCCTCCTGCAGCTTTAGAAGCTGGGAATGATGAGTTGGTTCCAGACTAATTTAGTTAAACTTGGTTCCCATTGAGACCAATGGGACTTAAGTTATGATTAACTTGTCCCATTGATTTCAATAGGACCTAAGTTTTATGTTGGCTGGCGTCTGGCGAGTGCTGGGAGTTGTAGGACTTTTTTTTCCTCTAAACATGCATAGGATTGTGCCCTTAGTCTGGACCCAACATATATGTATCTTCACATTTCTTTCTTTCTTTCTTTTTTTGAAAGCTTACAGTCATAACAAAATCACCTTCACAAACCCAGACACACGCCAGCAATACAGCTTATCAGTACGGTACAAAGTAGCAAGCAAGAAGTCTCAAGGACACCGTGATTTCAGGGCTCTCAGCTAGTTAGTTCAGCTCGGGCTCCAGCAGAGGCCCGGTCAACTGCATGCTGCTAGCTGGGTTCCCGGTGGAGGTCCGGTCTACCCAAGCAGCTAGCTGGGTTCCCGGGGGAGGTCCGGTCTACCCAAGCAGCTTGTGAGTGATTTCAGCTTGGTTTCCCGGGGGTCCGGTCAACCCAAGCGGCCAGTGATTTCAGCTTGGTTTCCCGGGGGTTCGGTCAACCCAAGCGGCCAGTGATTTCAGCTAGCTGGAGCACGCCGGGTGCTGCTACCCGGGGTTGCCGATCCCTTCGTTCCCTTACCCCAAGCATGGGGCAAGATTGCTGATCAGGTCCAACAACTCAGTTCCCTTGTGCAGGGTGTTTTATACCTTGGGTTTCAGGTAGCCCCTCCCTCCGTAATCAGGTGGGTTGCCAATCAGGTGGGTTGCCACCCTCCCTGAGGGGCGGCCTTTTGGGTCAGGTGGGGTGATGCCTTCCCCCTGTGGGGTGGGGTCCCTTTGAAGCCACTTGCTTAATGGTCCCATCCTGTGGTGTTGAATGGTCCTTTCTTATGGGTGCCGAAGTGTCTGCTCTGGCGAGGTATTCAAGTCTTATGTAGATGGGGCTGATATACGAGAGCATTGACGAACCTGGGGATGCTTCCTGCCTCCCCCCCTGGGGTGATTCTATGCAGATGTTGTTTGTCCCCTTTGGTCTCTGTGGAGACTGGCTGTCTCCCCCCCCCCCGGGTCTCCTTCCCCCCACCTTGGTGAGTGTGTGTGTGTCAGAAAGGGGTTTTGGTTGGCTTTCTCCACAGAAACTCATTGAACCTACTTGACGGTGGTGTTGGGGGGTGGGATATCTTCTTTTCTTTGAATGGCTGTTGGAGAGTAGGGTAATGATGGCGGGCACCCACATCCAATACACTGATTGTTTAAAAAGTAAGCCATACTTACAGAAGACATACCTGTTAGCTTGTCTGTATAATACTGTCTGTCTTCCTACTCAACAAGGGAATATTGTCTTCCATTTTGGAAGGCAAGGTTTGATAGACATGGGCTAGAATCCCACCCAATCTCAGCATTTTCCTTCTTTTCAGATATGGATCTCGGCAGGCATCGCAGGGCAAGGAAATTCCCAACCAGCGCTAAGGTCCTGACTCAGCACAAGCCTCAAGGAAAGAGGAAGGTGGCAGAGGAAAAAGATTCTCCGCACCTACTTCAGCCTTCAGCAAAAGGCGACCCGCACCTTGGTATAGAACCAACTGCTGGGGCTTTGCTGTACCCCTGTGTGGATATTAGCATTCAGCTGAAATGTGCAAAAGAGGAACTGTAGAGGATAAAGGACGCACACGCACTCACACACTCACACACACCAAAAGCCCTGGAGAGAGAATTCACTTTTAATGTCAGCAGAATGCATTTTCCTTTGTATAAGCGGTAGTCATACATTAAATGCAAAATGGAGCTGGAGTTCAACATTTCATTCACATTTCTGTGCTTCTAACAAAAGCCCAGACCACCCATATTATCCGAATGGCTTGTGTAACTGTTGCTCATTTTGAGTGAGGGCGGAAGGCACTTCTTGCTTTCAGTAGCATAACCTGTCTTATAATCAACAGGGTCCCTCCCGAGGGCAAAAGCTGTGAAGAAATCAGAGAATGTCGAGATTCAGCATTACCCACTTCCAAATGGTACGTATAAGTCCATGCTGATACCTCTGATCAGCACTCCCTTTTTGCTGTGCCTTGAATTACATCTCACTGACTCAGAATCTATTCCTTATTACCTAGAATGTTCAGACAACACGATAATCCACGCTCAAAGGTTAAGTATGGGTTGAGTGTGGTTTGTATTTGAAATGTGAGTTATCATGTTGTCTGAACCCAGCCAATGTCTAGCAGGAGTGGGAAACTCAGCCCGAGGGCCAAATTCAATTTCAAAGAAGCTTGGGGGGGGGGGCCTTACTTTCCAGTAGTGGGTGTGGCCAAAGGCAAAAGGGTGGGGCCAAAAATACAAAAAAACCCACCAAACCCCAATATGTTGTCATTTAAAACTCTTGCTGCTAGTAATTAAGCCTTAGGTGAGGCATCTCAACCTTTTTGAATGGAGAAAAAACTGCACAAAAGCCAGGAAGCCACCAAACAATAGGTGGTTGGGGAAATTAGGGTGTGGCCATGGGGAGGGTGTGTGGCCTTGGGGAGGGGACATCACTATCTGGGGAAGCTTAGAGGGCCAGATTGAGACCCCAGGTGGGCTGGATTTGGCCCCCTGGTCTGAGGTTCCCCATCCCTGGTCTATAGCATTGTTCAGTGTACAAAATTCTTACCTTTCCAAGGACCGTGTGGGTTAGGGTAGGCTGGGAGATAATGACTTGCCAAGGCCAGTGGCCACATACAGCAACATGTATAGATGAGTAGGGATTCAAACCCAGGTCTGCCATATACAAACCCAGTATTCTCTCCATTGTGCCACAGCAGTTCCCATACCTAAGGTATTTGAATGAGCCAATTTACTCTGTGTAACTTTATTCCATTATATATTTCCATCTCACTCAAGAGCCAGAAGAAAAGTAGACTTGCCTATTACTCCATTTCAGACATAATGGACAGGGGTACTGAGGAGAAAGGACAAGAGACATATGTCTGTTTAGCTGACACACCACTTCTTTGATCACCAAGTACAGCACTCGTGGGCATCTTCTGGCCCACCAGATGTAGTTGGACTGCAACTCCCATCATCCCTCACCATTTGGCAATGCTGGCTAGGGATGATGAAAGTTGCAGTCCAACATCACCTGGTGGGCCACAAGTTGCTCACCCCTTAAGTCCAGATTAACTTGGTTTCTGCTTGAATTTTGATCGTGATAAGAATGTTTGCTTTTCGAATAAGCAGGGATGTTGAAGTCGGAAGAGTCCTTGGTTTCGAGTCACGAGTCGAGTCACCGAGTCTTTGGACCCAAGTCTCGAGTCCGAGTCCTTGGTCCAAAATGGTGACTCACGAGTCACGAGTCACTTCCCAAAGCTGACTCCATGAGTCCCTATTAAAATCAATGGGGCTTTTCCCCAACAAAATAAGGCTATTTCAGATGTGTGGCTTAAATAAATTCTAGGCACAAGTGTGCCTTTTTATTTCAAAACTCTGCAACTGATTTTGGCAAGAACAGACCAGGCAGACAAACCCAAAATAACCAGACAGGCAGAGGAGGCAGGGGACCCCAAAACAGGCAGGCAGAGGCCTTTGTCTTGGACAATTCAAACTGTGGAACTGGTTAAGAAGAGACCAGGCAGGCAGAGGAGGCAGGGAACCCCAAACAGGCAGGCAGAGGCAGCCAAACCCAAAATGTCTGAAAGGTTGCATTTTAGGAAAATGATTTTAAAAAATAAACTTGCTGTACTTCCTAAAACCTATCCATGTTGCATTTGAGGAACACGATTTTGGAACACGAGTCCTTGGTCTCGAGTCCCGAGTCGAGTCTCGAGTCCCATTAAAAATATTGGGACTCGAGTCAGAGGGGGGACTCAGTCTGACTCACGAGTCGAGTCCTGGAGTCCGAGTCCCCATCCCTGCGAATAAGTGATGAGTCTTGAACAATGCAAATGTAGTGTTCAGTAGTTGCCTACTCTGATTCCCATCTGGTTGCTTTGCCTTTTTTTGCAGAATAGACATTGTATGTCAGCTGGCAGGTTAAATCAACCCACCTACATCTCAGAGTGTGGGCAAAAAGCACCGAATTTCATAGCATTTGCTGGTTTTGCACTGTAGCCAAATGGTCCTGGCCTGCTGGGCCAAATCCTCTTCCTGCTTTGCAAGGCAAAAGTTATAAGTCTCTTCACCTATTATGGGAGGATATTGGGACACACCCTGCTCTTTATGTCCTCCCTGAACTTCACGTCCAGCCCAATTTATGTGATGGCCCCTCATATTCTTATGACAATTTTTGAAACTATACACTAGCCTTCCCCAACCTGGTCCCCCCACCAGATGTGTTGAAGTGTAATTCCCATCATTCCTAGCCGGCATGCTCTAGAGCAGGGCTTTCCAACCTTGGGTCCCCAGATGTTGCTGGCCTACAGCTCCCAGCATACCCAGCCAGCATGGCTAATGGCAAGGGATTCTGGGAGCTGTAGTCCAGCAACATCTGGGGACCCAAGGTTGGAGAGCCCTGCTCTAGACCCTCAGATTCTGCCACCTTTATTCCAAAGGGCTGCAGTTGTGACATTCATTGTAAGGCCAGTGAGCTGTGGGACTGTAGAAGGACTTTTCGTCAGGCAGATTTTTGAGTTAGGGAGGAACTTACATATTCTCATAGCAGGAAATAGTGAACTCCAGAATGGTGACTGGAGCAGAGTTGAATTTCCAGAGAACCAGATAGACACATTCAGTGCAGTGACTTGGTGTAAGATCAGGTCAGCTGGATAGGGCAATCCTGCCTGTTTTCTAGGGGGCTGTGTGTGGGGCAGTCAGATGACTCATCTTCTTTCCTTCCACCAGACAAGGGGGAGGCAAGTGAGGAAATAAGTGTTGAATGTTTAACATAGTATGCAATTCCAAACATTCTCATAATTTCTCCCAGTGGTTGGTTGTTCAGAGTTCCCGTTTTAAGGGCCAGTTTCCTTTGGGAACCATGTTAGAGTGGTGACTTTGTGAAAATCTTTTTCTTCTTTATAAGTGAGAAAGCTGACCGAAGGAAAAAATAACATGCAACAGGAACATAGGAAGCTGCCTTGTCCCAGATCAGCTCCGTACTGTCTACACTGACTGGCAGCAGGTCTCCAGGGTTTCAGGCAGGGGTCCTTCCCAACCCTACCCAGAGATGTTGGGGATTAAACCTGGGACCCTCTGCATGCAAAGCAGGTGCTCTAACACTGAGCTACCACCGAGCTACCACCCTTCCCCAAACAGAAGTCATAGATGATTCTAAAGCCAAGGCAGAATTGGTGCAGGTTACTCTTTTCAACAAGAACAAAGGATAGCAGCTTCTCTTCCCCAAAAACTCAATTCCTCCCCGACCTGTCCCCATGGCCTCACCTGAAGCTTGGCCTCCGGTGTCAAACAAAATCCTGCCCATTCAGCATGAGTGGACCGTCAAAAGCAGGTTGCATGTTAGGGCTTTTTGTTGTTTTGCTTTGTGAAATGGCTCTTAACAGCCTGCTCCCAACCATGTTTATTTGGAAGGAAGCCCCACTGACTGCACAGAGAACTTCAGGGAGAAGGCACTGTTTACTTGACCACTTCTCTTATAGTCACACTTGTAAAATAATTAATAAATAAAGCCTCATTTTACAGATGATAGAGTTGGGCTGAGTCCACAGTAGAGCAGAGCTGATGTCTCCCCAAATCCAACACTCTGTTTGTTCACTTCATCACTGCTAAAACAGCAGCCTCACATTCTCCATATTATTTTAAGCTTGCTCCCTCTTCTTGTGTTATAAGGGACATAACAAATCATTACATATTTTTTAATGCTGATGGGTAAATGGAGAAAGTATTTACTGTATAGTTGTATCATGTGTTTTGAGAAGGAGCATTTGGTTTAACATTTCAGTTATAGCTAAAATGAAACAATCCTGCTAGAACATGGGCAACTTTATGTGCCAGTTTGGATGAGAGAAAACCAGTGCAATCTTCCTTTTTCCAGCCGATACTAAGAAATGTATCAAAATTGGTGGTGAATTTTATGCATCAAGCAAATTAGAAGAGCTTGGAGAGAGGAATAAAGCTCGCGAAGTGAAGCCCAGTGTGAAAGCCAAAGAATCTCAGATCCCTGAATATGTATGTAACAACACACTATACTTCTACCCCCTTCGCATTTTCTAGGGTGATTTTTTTTTTATTTTTTTTTTTTGCAGTGAAGTGTAGCTGGCTTATCTGTACACACCCAGGGTCAATTACTGGCAAGCATGTGGTGGCCACATAATTTCTCAGTCCATGGTGAGAGGTGGGTTGGTCGTGTGATACATGTGCCATGAGCAGGCTCTGCCAGTTATTCCATTTATAGTACTGTACCTGCAGTGAGGTATTTTACAATTAGTTTTGCATGCAACTGCCAACCTCTATTAAGATGTAAAACTGGCAACTTCTGCCCATGGCAAATGAGTCACTGAACCCGGTCACCACACTCAGGGAATTCCACAGGCTGAACAACAAAAGAACAGCTGCATCCTAGAGTCCGAATGCTTCATTCAGGTGCGACTTTGTCCTCCTTGCTTTATGGCTCAGCTTGGTTCTTTCACCTGGCTTTTGTGTGGCGTTGCTTCAGGATCAGTTTCCGTAGAAGGAGGTCACCAGATATTATGGTGTTTCTATTATATAAGTTTTATTTACACATATATGCAGGGCTGAGCTTAAGATGGGAGTTCACTCCAACAGATTCCTACTCCCCATCAGGTGTCTCGGGGAGCCCGCAGTGTCATAGGATTTCTTGTAGAGAGCAAAGTCTGCTTCCTGCCTACTTTTTTCAGATCCTGTCCAACACAGATTGGCTTCATGCTACACAGACCACATTTGCTGTTTGTAATCTGCCCAGAGTTTGGTTATTGGGCATACTAAAAATATAATAAATAAATGTGCACCACAGCTGCTGACGAAAACCAGTTTTATATTTTTAGACAGAGAAGACAGCATTAATTGACCAGTTTGCTTCAAGACAGTGGGAGATCCATATCTGCCTGTTCCCTTGAGGCACTGTTTTCCTGTCCCCGTATGCCATGGGGGGCGAAGAGCTGGAAAGGAGTGTTGTTTTGGCTTTTAACTCAAGGTGCAAAATTATTGAAGGGTGAGCACATTGTGACCCTTAGTCAGGGCAGCCTTCCCCAATCTGGTGCCCTCCAGCTTGTGTTGAACTACAACTTCCAGTATCCCCTAGCATGGCTGGCTGGGGATGCTGGGAATTGTGGTCCGACGCATCCAGAGAGCACCAGGTTGGGGAAGGCTGGTCTACTGTAACTCTATGCATGTTTACTCAGAAGTTAGCCGCACTGTGTTCAATGGGGCTTACACCTCAGTGTGTTTTAGGACTGCAAATTTAGTCAACATGTTCATTTGTGCATCCTAATCTTTCTCTTAATTTTCAGAATGGAGATCAAAAAGCAAACTTGCAGGATAGGTACCACACCATCCCTTTTCACACTGTGGATCCAGCTCCACATCAGGTAACAAGAGGAATATATATATATATATATATATATATATATATATATATATTCTCCCCCTACTCTAGGGATATGCCAGCAACCCTCTGTCAGTGCTCTTTGTATTTTCTTTTCTTTTGTTCCTGGGCTGTTCCTTGTATATTTTCTGCTATTGTGGAATGCTCTGTTGCCTTTTCCCCCCAGTAGCATGGAAAGTTGTTCCCCCTTAACTCAGCAATAACATTTGATTTTATTATGAATCATATTTGTATCCCATCCTTTCTGGAAGGTGTTCAGGTGGCACACATAGGATTGCCCCATTTTATCCTTGCAGTAGCCCTGTGCAGGCACGGCCCAAAGTCATCCAGTGAGCTTCATGGCTGAATGGGGAGGGACCACAGCTCAGGGGTGGAGCACTAGCTTTGCACATGGTAGGTCCCAGATTCAATCCCAGGCATCTCCAGGTAGGACTAGGAAAGAATCCTGCGGAAACCGGAGATTCAATACGGGCCCAGGACATGAGTTTCTACCATTATGTGCACTTAAGTTTGGGGGGCTTAATGTCCTCCTCCAGGGCCTCTCCTGTGCTTTGCAACCATTTCTGTGGCTTTTTTTAGATTGAGGAAAGTGTGGTATTATTTAGAAATCACACTATGGAAGCTTGTCTATTTTCACAATTCACTATACTGGCAGTGCCACCTAATGGTTGTTTAATGGAACGTATAGAAAGGCAGAGAAAGAAAAACCCTTGGGGGGAGGGAACACGTGTAAAGGAGCCGATCTTAATCCCGCAAAGAACCCAGAAGAAGAAGCCTCGGTAAAATGGCGGGTAAAAAGCCTCATGCGGAGAAGCCCAGTATAAGGCCTGTGGCTTATGCTGGCTCAGCTTGTCTGAGCGTGGAAAGCTAAGCAGGGTCAGGCCTGGTTATTACTTGGATGGGAGACCCCTCCTCTAGTTTCCTGCATTGAGCAGGGGGTTGGACTTGATGGCCTTGTAGGCTCCTTCCAACTCTATGATCTATGAAATCTATGAAAGGCAACTTTCTATGTTCCTAACCTGGGTCTCCCCAGTCCAGCTCCAACATACTGTATCACTACACTACATGGTTTCTATTTGCACACTGGTGCAAATAGAAGTGGGGGGAGAATATTCATAGAATAATAGAATAGTAGACTTAGAAGGGGCCTATAAGGCCATTGAGTCCAACCCCCTGCTCAGTGCAGGAATCCAAGTTAAAGCATTCATCTCCATTGAATTTAGAACTCACTGGCTTGGCATTGTTGGGGGTGGGATGAGAATTAAAAAAAATAGGAAAGGGGGCAGATTAGGAGGTGGAAATGTGTATAGTCATTATTATGTTGTTGTTTTTAAATGAAAGAAAGAAAAGGAACAGAACATGTGGAAGGGGAGCACCCAGGCCATTTCTCTCTTGAATCACATATAAGGGATGTTAAGCAAAGTTAGTACCATTTTAATGAGGGATGTTTCACATTTTACGCTGCAGACGTATTTCCCAGGTATCCACCCCATGTACCATGGGGTGAACACTGTAGAATTTGAAGGGGAGAAAATACATCTGAAAACATGCAGGGGGTGGCAGCTAATAGCAGTTCCCTAGCATGCGCCCTAATGTGATTTCAGCCACACATCTCCATGTGGTTACAGGCAAACATTATGTTGTTTGTTGTGAGGCCTACAGTAGGAGCTGGAAACGTGTCTGCTAGGTAAAATGGTATTCACTTTTTCACAGTTAAAAACTCTTGAAATTGGACACTGATTAAGACTGGCCATGGGAAAAGACTGGCCACGGAGTGCACAAGACTGTTTAAAGTACATTCAGTTACAAATCACTCCCAAAACAGTGGGAGCAGACAGAAGGATACTGTAGAGCAGGGCTCTCCAACCTTGGGTCCCCAGATGTTGCTGGCCTACAGCTCCCAGCATACCCAGCCAGCATGGCTAATGGCAAGGGATTCTGGGAGCTTTAGTCCAGCAACATCTGGGGACCCAAGGTTGGAGAGCCTTGCAACCTTGGGTCCCCAGATGTTTTTGGCCTACAACTACCAGCATGCCCCAGCCAGCATAGCTTATGGCGAAAACATTCGGAGAACGCTGGTCTATAGTATCCGTCTGTGTAGACAGCCTTTTGGTCTGAAAACGGCAGTTTCCTTATAGAGGAGATGTGCTCAAAGGATCACCGCAACTCTTCCATCTTTTTGAGGGATGGGCGTAGTCGAGGGGCATGCAGAGAACTACCCCTTGTATTGTGTTACTGGTGCCTTGCCATCCAGCTCATTCACTTTCTCCTTATCTCCACCAAGCTGCAGCATCTACTTCGGTGTTTCTTAAAAGTTCCACCTTGCTCTGCTTGGGAAGTCCCAGGTTTCCTCAGTTTCAGCTACTTAAATTGGTGCCAATTGGGACAGATTTTAGCCAGGAGAAACTTTTTTTTAAAAAAAAACCTTTGGTGGATCTTGGGCTGCTCCTGCCAAGATGGAATTCCCCAAAGATTTTAAAGCTAAAAGCAATCACAACAATTAACAGCCTTGCTCCCACGTACATCAGAGACGTCACTGGTCACCCCCTTCCCCTGCTCAGTTGGGTTTTGGTTTCAGGTCTTGTCTCTGAATAGGGGCAAATTAGCAAGGCTTGCAGAAGCTCAGTCATTCTGTCCATGGCATGACCTCCACGCATCCCATCAAGGTTGTCAGATTTATGTAAAAACCCACATGAACAAAGGACTCAAACTAAGGATAGAACACAAGCCCTGTTTCATATATATCCTATCAGGTGGGCACATTCTGGGGGTCAGGGGGCTGCATTGTCCACCTGGAACCCTCTGGGGTGCCCCCCCTCACCATCACATAAAATGCCATCGCCTCTGAGACGCTATAGGCTTCCAGGAGTGTGATCCTGCCTGTAAAAAAAAACTCCGTGTGCTTTGTTTTCAAGCCAGAATTGTGTGTGTGTTGTTGCTGCTGCTGTTACTGCCACCGCCGCCGCCTCCACTGCAGTGGCAGCAAATTCAGCAGCAGCTGTGGGGGCCCTGAAAAAATGGCCGGGGGGGGGGCACATGCAGGCCACATGTTGCCCACCCCTGATATAGGAAGTGGTTCTTTATTATGGTTGAGCATTCATGCAGACTTCATTGCAGAATTTACCCAAATTCTGAAGCCTTAAGTGTTTAGGGATCACAAATTCCGTTGCCATTGTACCACTTTTCCTAGCCCCTTTGCCCACCTTTGCCAGCAACATTCTCATTCCCAGGAATGGATGTCATTAGAGGAGGAGGAGGCTGGGTCACCCGGACTTTGCATCCGGTTGTAGACCTCAGAGTCTCAGCTATGGAGGAGAACCCCATCACAGGCCCCAGGTCTATGCTGAGGGCAGGAGGAGTCGAAACATCATGCTGAGGTCTCCAGAATACCAGATACAGAGGACTCCCCTCTCTTGGAACTGGATGAAGCTGGGGAAGCAGCTATTCCCTCCTTGCCCCAGATCCCTCAGGATCACCTTCTGGACCCCAGGAACTACGGCACCGCTGAGCCCATGTGGAAGCCACATGAGCCCATGTGGAAGCCACTTGCAGCCTGGGCCACCCTTTTCATAGCACTGCTCCCGAGGAAGTGCCGTTGACTTACGTATTACCTGGATCAGGCATCACTCATGCACTTGTAGGAAGGGTGGAGCTACAGGGCCAGCTATAAAATCCACCAGTAGCTGCTTAGGTATTGTTTGTGCAGCCCCTCTTTTGACTCAGTGTTCTCCAACCTTGGGTCCCCAGATGTTTTTGGCCTACTACTCCCAGAATGCCCCAGCCAGCTGGCTGGGGCATGCTGGGAGTTGTAGGCCAAAAACATCTGGGGACCCAAGGTTGGAGAACACTGTTTTGACTAGTTGCCTGGTTCTTGATGCAGCTCTTCAGCCACCTGGCTGGACAGCTCCTCTGCTGTTTCAGCCGGCTTGACTTAGAACTGCTGTTGTTTTTCTCCTCCTTGGCCTGCCTGACAGCTCCTCTGCCTCAGGGCTGGGCCTGGAGTCTTTGGGCCAAACACAGCAGCCATTAGTATTTTATCCACATATATGTTCTATCCTGTACACATATAAATCAGGAGTGGGGGTTCTATTCTTTATATTGGGCAATATCCAGTGGTGTCCCAGTGCTAGCACTAACAATGTTGCAATACCATAAATCAACTCTTGTGCAATGTTAAGTTGCAGAATGGGGAGAAACAACGATTTGCTGCCCAAATTTGGTGGTGAATTGCAACTCCCCCCCCCCCCTTGCTGGTTGTACTAGATGCATTGTGCAAGGATTGGTTTATGTTAGGACAATGTCATTAGCACTAGTGCTGGGACGCCACTGGATACTACCCACTAAAACGGGTGGGCAGCTTGTGACCCTCCAGATGTTTTGGCCTACAAGTCCCATCATTCCTAGCCAGCACAGTCAATGGGGAGGGATCATGGGAGTTGTAGGCTAAAACATCTGGAGGGCCACAGGTTGTTCTCACCCCTGCTTTAGAAGGAGCACAGGAGAAAGCGAAGTGAAACCTGCCCTGTCCCCTTGTGTGCTCTCTTGGGTTAAGCAATTTTCTCCCGGCTCAGCTCCTATTCAGGCTGGGGAAAGACTGTGGGAGCCCAGCAAGCAAAAGCATGTGTACACACATGGGTGAAGAAGGACTAGTAGCCCGCCCATTATTTTTGGGATCCTAGTCCCATCAGTCCCAGCAAGCATGGGCAATGGCCAGGAATGATGGGAGTTATACTCCCAACAGCATCTGGAGGGCCACAGCTTCTCCACCCCTGATGGGAAGAGTGGACCCGCCCAGGCCTGGCCCAACATATTTTGCCGCCTCAAGCGAGGCGCCTGTGTCGCCACAGTCTGCACACCGTCTCGCCTGCTCACTTGCTTGGCCAGTTGGCCCAGCTGGCCCCTCACTCCTGCACACTCCCCTGTTCACTCCCGCTTCGTGCCCCAGCTGCGGGACTCTCACGAAAGGTCGGCCGATCTCTCGCAGGAGCCCCACAGCTGGGGCACAAGGCGGGAGCAGGCAAGTGAGTGGCCAGCTGGGCCGGCTGGCTGAACAAGTGAGAGAGCAGTCAGCCAGCTGGCTGGCCATGCACGTACGTAGGTAGGGTGGGCCACCACCCACTGTCAAAAGAAGCTGAGGCAGCTGGTGTTGTACCCAACAGGTTGCTCTGGAGAGCCCTGCCAGTTGCCCTCATTGTGGCAAATGCCACAGTGGGAGAGTAGCCGGCAGGGCTCTCCAGAACACTCACTGGAGGTGAAGGGGAGGCAGCTGTGGGCCCTCCTGGCAGGGGTGGGGTGGGGAGAATGGTGCAATTCGCCGTTCTTCCCACTCCGCCACCAGATGCAGGCACAGCAGCCCTCATAATGGTAGGATCGGCCCTGGACCCACCCATGTTTTATATATGAACAGGGCAGAAAGGTGGATGGTTGCCCTGTCAAGTGCTGGGCAGTTTGCCCAGTTGGCTTTCTGGGCAGACTAGGGGTGACCTGGGGAGAAAGCTGCCTGGCTGGCTACCTTGCGTCAGGGCCTTGAAGACAATATTGTCCTCTTGAGCGCTCTCAGTCTCCATGTATGGCACAGAGCTATGGGAAAATGCCAAAGCCAACGTAAGCTTGGCTTACTCTTCATTCCATGTTGTTCCTGAGCTACAGTTCAGTCACCTGTCTTGCAGAGAGAGAGCTTGTTTTCCTCCCTCCCTCCCTGCCTGAAAGAAACTTGTCTCCAGTTGCCAATTTCCCTGGGACTGCAGAGCTGAAGGGAAGCACACTTTGGCCTCTGCCACTGCTGGCCCTTAGACTCTAAGGGCTGCTGGCTTGTGTGTACATATGTGTACTTGAAATTATCTGGACTAGCTAGTACCTGAACTTTCTTGCTTCACTCTTCCCTCCCCTTCCCCTTTTCCTTTTGTATCATATCTATTACACCCTGAGCCTGGGGGCAGGGATGGTTTTCTCTTTTAACCTCTGTACAGGGCGTAAGAAATGTTATGTGCTTGACAGATGATGGTGGTGATGCTGATGGCAGAGAAGGGTGGTCTGGATAGCTGGGTGAAGGCAGCCTGAGTGCTACACTCCCCAGCCACAAATACACAGGCCTGTGGCTCACGCTGACTCAGCTTGTCTGCGTGTGGAAAGCTAAGCAGGGTCAGGCCTGGTTATTACTTGGATGGGAGACCCCTGCCTTGAGCAGGGGGTTGGACTCGATGGCCTTGTAGGCCCCTTCCAACTCTATGATCTATGAAATCTATGAAACAGAGAACCTAGCTGAAAACTGAGCCTTCTTTCTGCTTTCATCCTAACCACGATTTGGTGGACCAGAAGAATGATGATGAATGTGCCGTCTGCAGGGATGGTGGGGAACTGATCTGCTGTGATGGATGCCCCAAGGCCTTTCATCTTGCCTGCCTTGTACCACCACTGACAGAGATTCCTAGGTAATGAGAGTTCTCTTAGTAGTTATATTCCACCTGGAATCGCACATTAATCCAGGTACGGAACTGTAGGGTGGCTTCTTTCTTGTTTGATTGCAATTCTTTGTGGTCACTGCGACCACCCCCTCAATTTTCTTTAGTACTTCTATAGCATGTTCCCGCTGACATCTCTACTAATCCCCAGGCTATCAGAAATGCAAGATCTGGTGACCCAATGGCCTTCTGCTGCAAATACTTACCTCAGGGGTGCAGAACCACAGACCCGGGGGCCGAATCCAGCCCTCAGGGGTTCCCCAGACAACCATGCCTCCTTTCCCTGGCCCACGCCCTTCCCCGCTTTCGTGCAGTTTTTTCCTCTTAGCAACTAAATTACTGGCAGGAAGAGCTTTGAGCTAAAATATGCTGCTATTTTGGCCCCGCCCCTTTTGCCCTGCCCACCACTGGAACGCAGCCCCTGAGAGCTGCCCTCGTGCTAAAAGTGGTTCAGCACCCCTAACACTTACATACCGTAGTCATTGTTCCTTTAATTCCAGTGGTAGTATAAATATAGAATGGTCTTTATCTCAGAACATAATTTGCCTCCTTTTGTCCTGTTAATGATATACATTGTTCCGCTCAGGTAAGTCAGCTGCCCACCACACACCCTCCCAGTGGCCTGGGAACCCTTTCTCCACAGTGTGATCCCACATCATTGGAGAGTGCGTGAATACTGGAGAGTGCGTGGGCGGGTCGTTCCTGTCACCAGATTGTGCACCCTACAGGGGATGCTGGTCAGGCTTGGGTGGGAAACTATGGGATTAATTCCATCCATGTGGGTAAAATGTTTTCACACATTTCAGTGAAGCATGGGATTACACACAAGCCTTCTCCAACAACTTCCATCATCTCCAGCCACCAGCCATGTTGGGGATGATGGAAGTTATAGTCCAACACATCTGGAGGGCCCTGGGTTGGGGGAAGCTGGATTATACCATAGGGCAGCTGCTACCTAGCCATGAAAGGGGCCCGAGTGTCGTACGTAATAAAGGCTACCCCAGGCCTACATTTAAAAGTAACTCTTTTATTCTTTGCTCTTTTTAAGATTGTTTGTCGTTAGTTTTATTTATATCTTTTGTTTATATCATTGTGTATTGTTTTATTTTGATTGTAAGCAACCTTAAATACTTGTTAGAAAGGCAGAGTATGAATGCTAAAAATAAATATCCAGAATATTTTTAATTGAAATATAGATAGATATAGAAATTACAAAGAACTGGAAAAAATATGATGACAATAACAATAACATTGTATCTATATCCTAAGAGGTGTCTATAATTCAATCTCTATTGATATTATTTAAAAATTGAGGTCTACATAAACATACAAGTATCTATGTAGGCAACACCTTATAAATATTCCAAGTTGGAAATTAAATTTACATAGTTAATTATCTTACCCATTCATTTTAAAAGCTAAATATGGATTTGATATTAATAAATTAACTGCAGAAAGTAGTATTATTTTCCTTAGTTCTTATGTATGATGTTAATTTGGCCATTGCAGCAAGGTCCCACATCCTTGCAACCCACTCCCTTATATTAGGTATTTTGCATAATTTCCAGTATTTAGTATAGACTAGTCTAGCAGCTATTCTTATATAACTAGCTAGTTGCTAAATAACCAGAATATGACCGTGAAGTTCCTACTGCTGATCTTCATGTACATGTGCACAGCAGACTGTTCCTACCCTATCCCAGTTTGCACAGCTGATGGGGATGATTATTGGATCCGTACAAAATGTCTTCTTCTGTGAGCATAGGGAGTGTCTTATATTGGATCCGTACAAAACGTCTTCTTCTGTGAGCATAGGGAGTGTCTTACAGGGCTTTTCTTTCCTGAGATTCTCCTGTGCACAGAGAGCTCTGGTTTGGGTATGCCTGCCTGCCCTCATTGGCTGCAGAGGGTCTGAAATTGATGGCATTACACTGAGATATACACAGGCCTGTGGCTCACGCTGGCTCAGCTTGTCTGAGTGTGGAAAGCTAAGCAGGGTCAGGCCTGATTATTACTTGGATGGGAGACCCCTCCTCTAGTTCCCTGCACTGAGCAGGGGGTTGGACTCAATAGCCTTGTAGGCTCCTTCCAACTCTGTGATCTATGAAATCCATGAAATCTATGATAGTGAGATGCTATTTTTCACAAGGGAAAATGGTTTTTGTTTACATTTGCCTAGCTTGTTCATTTACGGTACTTCTCACCCCACTTCCTCTCTCCATGATCACACACCCGCCTTTCTGGTTTGGGACGCTGGGCAGTGGGACATGGAGGTGTGATTCCTGCTTACCCGGGAAGGTGAAACAGGACAAGCGCAATGAAGAAGAGA
The DNA here is from genome assembly GCA_021292165.1 of Shinisaurus crocodilurus. Taxonomy (NCBI): domain Eukaryota; kingdom Metazoa; phylum Chordata; class Lepidosauria; order Squamata; family Shinisauridae; genus Shinisaurus; species Shinisaurus crocodilurus. The sequence continues at coordinate 60,799,111 of CM037878.1, forward strand.
ACAACGACAACAACAGAGAGCCACTTTCTCAAACTCAGGTATTTTATTTACCGTAATTATTACATTTCTATACTGCCCAATAGCTGAAGCTCTCTGGACAGTTCACAACAATTTAAAGCATAAAATACAATATGACTAGGATCCTTGATTTTCCAGTGCCCAGTAACTTCCTGTCTCTTCATGCTCCTCTCTTCTCCCATGTAGAAAATGTCCAACATGTAGCAGCTCCGAGGGAAAATGTCCATCATGTAGCAACTCCAATGCCTTTCTGTTCATTATGTCTCCTCCAATGGCTCTTTGTGGTAGGAGGCAGAACACTTCTGGGCCGGCCCTACCGTTGGGCTGAGTGAAGTGGTGGCCTGAGGCAGCAGTTGCTGGATGGCAGGGAGCAATGGCCATATGCTAGAAGGCAGAGCTGCTGTGTGTACCATGGGGCCTGCTGCCCTCGGGTGCAGTGGAGGACCTTGTTCTGTCACCAGTGCTGAAGTAAGATTCAATTGCCAAATCCAGTCAGCTTCTTTCTGTGGAATGGGAGAAGGGCACCATCTTGTCCTTGGTCTCAGGCAGCAAATTGTCTTGGGCCGACCCTGACTCTTTTTGTGCTCCTTTGTGGTGGTCCAATTTTTCTTTGTGAGAAAAGAAACAGAATTTAGCCAAGAGCTATGACCCAGACCTTTGAAATGCATTCATCTTTAATCTAAACAAACAAACAAAAAATCATACAATCTCTCTAAAGGCGTTTTAAGATCTGTGCTTGGTGGTCAAACTGTGGAAACATATACAGCAGTGTTCTCCAACCTTGGATCCCCAGATGTTTTTGGGGTGATGCTGGGAGTTGTAGGCCAAAAACATCTGGGGACGTATGATTTTTGTTGTTTTTAGATTAAAGATGGAATGCATTTCAAGGTATCTGTGTCATAGATATGGCTTCGTAAATTCTGTTTCTTTCTCACAGTGATATACAGTGTCCTGCAGTGCCCCCTTGTGGATGTTTTCATTGTTACTGAATAGGGACTTGAGTGATACTCATTTCTCATACCTGCTTAGGGTGCTGTATATGTCCAGAGGACAACTGAAGATGGGAGGAGAGTTCTCATCAAAGAACCTGTGTGTGCCTCCTTCAGACAGCCTCTGCCTTCCCCGTCCCCAGTTCCCATGGCAGTACTACCAACAGTACAGAGTGTGGGAACAGAGAAACAGCTGGTCAGTAGCTCACCTTCTTATGGGATTTTTCACAAGTTTCAATGGGCATGACCATTTCAAATGCTTTAAGTCCCTGGGAGGTTTTGTTGCCTTAGTTGTACTTTCCTCCTTCTGTCAGGGGGCTTGTATAGGGCAGGTTAAATGTTTAGAGGGCTATAGCAGAGTTCTCAGAATCACAACAAGGATTGTTTGTTTGAGCCTTTGCAGGTTCCTAACAAAAATGGATGACTCGGTGAAATTTACTCTTATCCCCTACATCAAGGATGGGGAATGTGTGGCCTTCCAGATGTTGGTGGACTACAACTCCCATCCTCCCTCACAATTGGCTAAGCTGGCTAGAGCTGATGGGAATTGCAGTCCATCAACATCCGGAGGGTCAGACACCCCCTACCTCTGCTCTACATGCACTGTAGATCAAGTTCATGCTGATCCTACACATCCCAAGCATAATGTTTTGAAGTCCGCTTCATATTTTCTCAGCAGTTCTAACTTATCAGAATCTGGAGTAGTTCCAGCCCAGATTTATTTTGGACTGAAGTGCTCCCTCTACACAAGCTGCACCTGGTCAGGCAGCCATGAGTGGTACTTGTTTGATATTAAAGTTGTTGCAATAAAACCATACTCTGCTTAGACCACTTCTCTGCATTGTCCCTGGGACCCTGAAGAATCTCATAATGGCAATTTCTCCCCACATCCCATCCCAAAAAGACTCTAAAGCAGCAAAGAACCTTAAAAACCAATGGTGACTGCCAGATTATCCCTCTGTATTATCCTTAGTTCCATACAAGAAGTTCATATACCCTGCATGTACCCCGTCATATGTGACGAATGTGCGTGCATTCTGTTTCACTGTGTGCACATGGAAGAGAAGTCCTGGATTCCTGCAGCATTCCTGCAGCTTCTGCGCACAGTAAAATATGTGTTTGGCTCATGTGTGAGAGTGTATATACATGTATGCATGTAATAACAGGAATGGTTGTCTGGATAGGCGGGTGAAGGAACATAGAGCATATACAGATTCCTACATGAAAGTTATATCCATATAAGGAATTCATTGTGTGTGAAGGGCGGCAGCTTTGGTTTTTGGGCTCCTGCTTCCCAAGCTGCTTGATCTTCATAGTCGCTTAGCTCTTCATTGTTGATAACCAGGATCAAAATTGGAAATGGGAAGAAATGCAGGGGAAGGAGAAAATCTTGCCACAAGTGTAGCAGCAGGAAAATGGTGTGTCCTATTACCCTGTCCCTAGAGTATTAGGGGTTGAGGCCAGTAGTGCTCCGGTCTTTTGCTGCTACTTTAGAATGCATGGTCAGTAGTAAAACGTCACCCATATATTATTTAATTCACAAGAATGCCACCAACATTACCTGCATGATTATGGATGAGGCAACTTGAACCTCTTGGTGCTCCATTTTTATAATTTTAAAATGGGTTTTTAATCTTTCTGATTTTATTTATTAAGTTTAAGTTGTTCTGTGTACCCCAAGCCTTAAGGATAGGGTGAGTTAGATGTCTAAGGAATTTCAGTGGAGCACTCAAGCATAAGGTAGAAAAGAAGACATGGTGATTCTGTCTTTCAGGACAATTCTGGAGGGGGGCGGGAAGTGGACCAAATCTTGCTAGAAACTGACTCCACATCTTATTTTGTTTGCAGAAACTGATCATTGGTGACAAGTGTGGTGTATGCAGGAAAGGAGGAGACATGATCTACTGCAATAAATGTTTCAGGGCTTTCCACTGGCTCTGCCATTTTCCTGCCCGTGCAGATCAAATCAGGTGTCGATCACACTCAAGAATAAAGTCATTGCTAGCTCCCGAAACTTCCTAGCTCTTGTTTGTGAGGCCTTGCCCAGATGGTGGCTTGGTGCAGTTAGTTTAGTGTCATAGCGCTAAACCAGAAATGTTGGGCAGGCACTGTAAGAAAGAGGTACCAATTTGCATGGGAGTTCTGTGCAAATGTCAATCTTTTGCAAATTTGCTGGACCCTGGTGGGATGAGCCTGGAGACTGCCACGTTTATGGCTTTGCACAGGTAACAAGTGTGCTAAATCAATCCATCTGATACTTGAAACTCTTGTCTGGAGCTGCCATAGGTCCTTCCCAGATAGGTGTTCTAGCATTTTACTCAAGACAAGGTTGCATGGTGAGTTTGATGCCCAGCAAAGCTGTATGGCTCTGTCATACAGCTGGGAAGCCAAGGCCAATTCTCAGTCAATTGTATGAATCAGCCCTAGGTTATGTCCTGGCCTCCATTCCCTCTTACTACTGTCTTAGGTCCACTTTTCTTCTAGAGCAGAGGAAGAGCTAAACCTGTGCTTGGACTTCAGTCTACAGGTGGGAGCCCACATGATTCCTCCATTTAAAAAAGAAAAAGAAAAAAAATCCTTCCATATAAAAAACTATGTCAGAGAGAGAGGTCCTAGCCTAGCCTTCTTCCTCACATCTAGTTTTCTGTGTGGACGGAATGTTGTTGTATGGAAGAGCTTTCAACCATGTGAGCCCCCACCTGCAGTCTGAAGTAGTCCGGTCCAGATTTAACTCCTTACCTGTGCCTTGTGAAAGATCGGTAGATGGCTTCAAGGCATACTTAAGATCCTCCTTATGTTGTGTTCCAGTGGAAGCTTGATCTGCAAGTCCTGCTCTGGCAACCCTGCAACCATCAGCTTGGAAGGAGCCGCCAACTCAAATACTCCAACACTACGAGCTGTGAAGGTCAGGGTTTCCACCATAATTTTTTTCAGCCTAATCATGGCCTCTAGATAAAACTGAAAGTGACCTAGAGAATTCTGGGAGGTCCAAATATGATCCATCAGCATTTCCCAACCACACACCCTCTAGGTGTGTGAAATTATAGCTCCCATAATCCCCAGCAAGCAGGGCCAATGTGATCCTCTGTTGTCTGAAAAAAGCCTCATGGCATTAGTGCAATCCCCCATTTTACAGACAGTGAGACTTGGCAGTCTCGTCTCTCTCTGCTTCCCCCTTTTTGCACAGAGAAACTCATCCAACACATGATGATGATGATGATGATGATGATGATGATGATGATGATGATGATGAAAAACATTTTTATACCACCCTTCTTCCCCTGGCTCACTTTATCCTCACAACTACCCTGTGGAATAAGTTAGGCTGAGAGATAGTGAGGTTTGTTTTTTTATGACTGAGTGGGGATTTGAACTCGGATCTCCCCAGTGCTAATCCGACACTCTAACCACTGTACCACATGGGGTCCTCATTGTTATTGTTAATATTTATATAACACCATCATCAACGTACACAATGATTTTCCATTTCTTAAGCAAAAAGAAAAGACGAGTCCCTGCCCCAAGGACCTTACAATCTAAAATTGACAGTGAAGAAAACAATGGAGAGATGAGGACAGGAAGGGATGAATGCGAGTAAAGGCAGTTACACTCACAAACTTGGTTATGCTTGTGGATGGGAATGAAGGGATTGAGCCAAAGGACTCATGGGGAAGGTGGGCTTTGAGGAGATATTTGGAGAAAGAGCTGGCAACATGCACATGTTGAAGGCATAGGGAGCAACAAGGGAGAATAGGTGGAGTCGATCATCTGGCAAAGGAAGTTGCAGCGTGCGTGAATTTGAATGTGATGTTGCTGCATCACATGGCATTTATCCCTTGAATATAAGGGTGAAAACAGAAGTATTATAAAAGAAAGCTCTCAGCTTGTCCCTAAATGGCAGATTGAGCCCTGCTTCCTCTTGGCTCTGCAATTGAAATGTCAAGCATGTGCACCACAAGTGCTGGCTCAGACATCGGCTTTGCCCCAATCACCATACTTCGGGCAGGCTGTCTGCTTAAAAAAGGAAAAAGAAAGAAAGCTCTACATGAATGTTAATGTGATTTTCCCATCCATCTGTTCATTGATTACTTTATTTTTAAAAGGAGAACTTTAAAAAAGTATTCCAGGGACAGGTTCTTGGTAACATCATTGGGTGCAAGCAAATCAGCACCTGATCAAAGTTGCAGAACCATTCCCCGCTCAAAGCTCAACTCCTGGAAAGGAAGATACATTTGGACAGAACACAGTGAGGTCACTTACAGAGCAGCTCCACTGTTGTTAAAATAAAATAATAATAATAATAAAAGTTACCTCTGTCTTCACCTAATTGAAGGCTACATCTAGGACGTCTCTTGATATTACATTGTCCAGAATTTAATTACTAAGGCATGTTCATCCAATAGACACTTAGCTGGGAGTAAGTCCCATTGAACTCAGTGGGGCTTACGGTACTTCTCAGTAGACATGCCTAGGATAGTGTTGAAAGTTACTATTTTGAATCCTAGGTGGTGGAAGAATCTGCTGGGACTGAACCTGTTCTGAACAAAGATGAGCTGGACTCTCTCTTAGGGGAGGTAACAGAAACCAATATTCTTGTGATTTTATTTGCCTTGTCATGTAACACATTACTGGACAGTTCTGCGGCTTCTGGAATTCAGAATCACAACACTGCAGGCTTCACCAGAGGTCAAGTCAGTCGGTCCTGATAATTTTCAACACTTGGCACTCTAGTTGTAACTTCAGCACACTTCTGTCACATCCAGTAACACAGTAGAAGCTCCTATAAGTTGTTAGAAAGGATGCTGAATCACAGTTATGCCTGGTGAATCTCTGCTCAGAGTCAATGAACTCAGTTCTTTAAAACATGAGAATACCTCTAATTTTCCCTGTTGTCTGCTGCCTATATTGTTTGTTCTGCTCCCATGAACTTCCACCTCTTGTATTCAAATATTCATGACCAGTTAGACAAATAGATATGTCTCTTTTCTCTGTAATCTTCCAGAATACCTTTGATGGGATCTTGCATTGGGCATTCCAGAGCATGTCTCGTCCGTTGTCAGACACCCAAGGATTCTTCTCCTAGGCCTCTGGATTTCACACTGTTTTGCTGTAACATCAGACATGCTCTCATTTATCTGCAGCTGAAACACTGGCATTCAAAATTACTTGCTTTGATGTAGTCTCTGTATTACTGTGATGATTCTGCTTAAATTGATGCGTCTGTGCTTACCTTTAGTTGAGCGAATGGACTTATTTTTCAATCTGTACCTGACTAGGTGATCAGGCCAGTCTCCCTCAAATAATGACACAATGGGATTATTAATCATTTGTAAGATATTTGAAAGCAGTCTTCTCACAGAATTGTCTGCTGGGGACTGGAAAGTTTCTGAAGGCTGATGTCCCTCTGTTTTCAAAGGGCTGCTTCCAAGTTAGTGAGCCATAGTCAGAACATGGTCCATTGTACTGGGGAAGTCAAAGGTGGTGAAGACATGGTGCTGGCCATATCACTCCTTCGTGAACACCATAGAAATGATGAGTGTACCCTAACATCAGGAGTCAAACCAGTTTTGCAGAACTGAACAATCACGTTCTGATAAATTATTGATATCTAGGATTACTATATAGAGGAAATTGAACCCTATTGTTCCTTTTAGTTCTTCCTGTTACATTTGATAGTATTGATAATAAAGTGTTGCTGACATCATGGGATCTTGTAGGTATTTGTGAACAGCCTTTGACTGATTCTCCTTATCTTCTATGTTCCTTCATGGCCACTAAGATTGACTGGGGAGCACCTTAGTTGTAGCAATTTTACCCACGTGCCAAATTCAAACATCAAAAGTGCACAGAAAAACAATCTTGGTGGCTGCCCCACGGTGATGTAATCCCTCTCCTAGAAACTTTCCCAAAGTCAACCCTGATCATCTTTTGGAAATGTTGCAAGACCAGTATGGGCTACATAAGGATAAGCTGGCAAAGAGTTTTTTTTTTTTTTTTAATGCATTCAATTGCTAGAGCATTATTCTGTCATTTTATTCTAATGGATTTATACTTTTATTCATACTGGACCATCTTCTTGGGAATGGGGCAGGTTATAATTTTTTAAGAAATTATTGCATCTGAATGAAAAGAATGTGACAAATGCCTCTTGGAAGAATTTTAAACTAGAAAGACAAATCTCCAACTCTGTATCTTTAAAAACTGATGTTCTAATTTGGACCAATAAACCAATGATTGATAAAATATTTTATGATACATCTGTTCAGTTGTAGGAAAACAATCTGAGAATAGCCTTAAAATATATCTAAAGATGAGAAGGTGGAAAAAATAAATGTATATAAAACAATCTATGAAGATTGCAAATAACTCCAAAAGGATTTCTTCAGACTCAGTGAATGGGCAACAAAATGGCAAAGTTTTTATTATTTTTAACATTTTATGCCACTTTCCACAGCTCAAGGTGGCCTACAATGCCTGTTAAACTAGACTAGAATATAATATTACAGAAGATTTTTTTTAAAAAAAGATGTCCAGCAGACCAGCCACTAAGACTAAAGGCCAAATGGAGATGAACCTTGCAATTCCTTCTATAAGCCAGTAAGGCGGGGAAGATATGCATCTCTGGGGAGGAGGGGAGGTCATTCCATCTATATAGGCTTTGAAGCAACAGATGTAAAAATCCTGCTTCTGCAGCAAGGGTTCTTACCTGTATAAGTAAGGGTGCAATCCTGAGGCCTCCTCCTGACATTGTCTGAGGGCCCATAGGATTATTTGGAGTTCCAGCTCCGTGCTCCTCCAGCTGCAGAGCTGGGACTCCAAATGTGGACGGACACACCCGCAGCCAGCGCAGAGAGAACTGTGCCGGTTGCCTTCCAAGGTCAGAAATCTAACTCAGAGAGGGCTAAGGGGGGAGCGTGGGGAAGGGCACGGAGGAGAGGAGGCTGGAGGCGGCAGCTTATGCTGTAATCCAAATGGCACCCCGGCCTCCTTCCCTTCCCCTCCACGGCGCTTCATCAAGATGGCTGAAAATGGCCGTCTAGATGAAATCAGAATGCAAAGTATGGGGCGGTGGAGATCGCTGCTGCCACGCCTCGCACCCTGCATGGAGCACAGAGGACATTGTTGTACCACGCCCTAAATGTACTGTAGATTTGGCGATCACGGTGGATAGATCAATGGGAACAAACACAGAGAATGGCAGCAATGAAAACGACAAATTCCATGCTAGGTATTAGCATCTGATACATACTTTAAACAATCTATAGGTTAGTACAGCAGTTTAGCATGTCTCTTTACATAGTCCAGACATCTAATACTTACATTAGGCACTTCTTCAACCATCTATGGTGCCACTCTTAAATGTGAACTACAAAAACTCAGGACTTTGTGCAGCTAAACTCAATGGATTGATTGATACTCCCACCCTGGAGAGCCAGTCAGAAGGAGAATGGAAACTCTGAGAGTACAGCTTCAAGTTATCCCAGGCCCACACCATAGCTACCCGTTGTTTCCTTAAGATGACCCAATATTTCTGTTGTGACAGCAACTTTGTCCTCAGGTGGGCTATAGACCATAACCTCTGGTCAGGCCCCTTTGGCACTACAACAGCCCCCATCTCTGATTCCAGAACCTTAGTGTGGAGAAAGCCAACCTAAAACCCCTTTCTGACACACACACACTCACCAAGGAGGGGGGAAGGAGACCCAGGGGGCAGAGACAGCCAGTCTCCACAGAGACCAACAGGGACAAACAACATCTGCATAGAATCACCCCAGGGGGGAAGGCAGGAAGCATCCCCAGGTTCGTCAATGCTCTCGTATATCAGCCCCATCTACATAAGACTTGAATACCTTGGGAGAGCAGACATTTCGGCACCCATAAGAAAGGGCCATTCAACACCACAGGATGGGACCATTAAGCAGGTGGCTTCAGGGGGACCCCACCCACCTGAGGAGGGTGGCAACCCACCTGATTGGCCGCCCACCTGAGGAGGGTGGCAACCCACCTGATTGGCCACCCACCTGAGGAGGGTGGCAACCCACCTGATTGGCCGCCCACCTGAGGAGGGTGGCAACCCACCTGATTGGCCACCCACCTGATTGCAGAGGGAGGGGCTACCTGAAACCCAAGGTATAAAACACCCTGCGCAAGGGAACTGAGTTGTTGGACCTGATCAGCAGTCTTGCCCCGTGCTTGGGGTAAGGGAACGAAGGGATCGGCAACCCCGGGTAGCAACACCCGGCGTACTCCAGCTAGCTGAAATCACTGGCCGCTTGGGTTGACCGGACCCCCGGGAAACCAAGCTGAAATCACTGGCCGCTTGGGTTGACCGGACCCCCGGGAAACCAAGCTGAAATCACTGGCCGCTTGGGTTGACCGGCCCCCGGGCAACCAAGCTGAAATCACTCACTAGCCGCTTGGGTAGACCGGACCTCCGCCGGGAACCCAGCTAGCAGCATGCGGTTGACCGGGCCTCTGCTGGAGCCCGAGCTGAACTAACTAGCTGAGAGCCCTGAAATCACGGTGTCCTTGAGATTTCTTGCTTGCTACTTTGTGCTGTACTGATAAGCTGTATTGCTGGCGTGTGTCTGGGTTTGTGACGGTCATTTTGTAAATAAACTTGTTTTATAAAAGATACTTTTGTGGCTATAAGTTATCCCTTTGTTCTAGGCTAAGGGTGATAGTCGCTGGGGGACCTCGGAGAAGGCCCGCCCCCAGGACTCGCTACCCCCTTAGTATTGAACCCGCGCAGAAGACCAGGTTGTCGGTCTTCCACTTGGTGGCAGAGGTGGGATAACTTATTAGCCCAGAATATCTCCCAGACCCAAAGTAGCAAGAGCCTAAGGATCACCATGGGCGACCCAGAGCCTGACGGAGCAACTGGGGGAGCCGAGCCACGGCGTCCCCTGCCCGCAACCCCCATCACCCCGGGGTTGGCGGCGCTGATCCGGCTGACGGAGCGGCAGGGGGAGCTGCTGGCAAGTCTGGGACCGGGTGCCCGACCCAGGGGCCGCCCTATCCCAGTTCCGACAGATGGGAGAGAGGATGTGTGGACCGAGGACCCCGCTCCCCTGGAGCCCCTGGAGCCCTTCGAGCTTCCCTCGGACTGGATGGCACACGAGCGGGAGAGGATGGCCCACGAGCGCGAAATGATCCGGATGCAGATGGAGCTGGCCAAGATGCAGCTTGAGGCGGGGAAAACTCCCCCGATTGTCCCCTCCGCTCCTCCCCCTCCGTCGTGGGACCGCAAGGCGTTCCCCTACTACAAGCAGGGCAAGATGTCCTGATGTTTTTGCACATTTTTGAAATGGCGTGCCAGGAGCAGCGGGTCCCCGACAACTTGTGGTTGTCCGCCCTGCGAACCCAGGTCAGTGGGGACCTGGCTGACCTCCTCGGGGCGCATCTGCGGAAGACCCCGGCAAGCTACGAGGCGTTCAAGGCAGCGGTCAGACAACACTTCGCCCTCTCCGCCGAACATTGCCGGCGAAGATTTCGAGAGGGTAAACCTTCCCCTGGGACCACCCACGTGGCATGGGCAGCCCAGGTAATGCACGTCTGAGAGTCCTGGGTGGAGGCTTCCCGGGCCTCCACCCTGAAGGAAGTTGTCGAGCTGTTCACCATGGAGCAGTTCTTCACCACCATCCCGAAGGAGCTGGCCGCTGTCGTAAGGGATCAGAAGCCCCGTACCTGTGAGGCGGCGGGGATCATGGCCGACGAGATGGGGCTATACCGGACGGCCCCATCCACCAAGGGAAGTTCCGCTGCCGTGGCCGAGAAGTCTACTTTTCTATGATTCTATTAACCCGGAGCCGGAAAAGGGCCTGCCCCGACGGCGCGGGGAGGCCCCTCGGACCAAGGGGAACCAAAACCCTCGGTCTGGGGCCTGCTTCCACTGTAATGAGATGGGACACCTGCGGCGGGATTGCCCCAAGCTCCAACCCAAGAACCGGGATGCCCGTCCCTCACCGAGGAAAGTAGGACGCGTCGCGGGTGCTGCAGCCGCTCAGGACAACGACAGCGACGACGAGCGACGGTCGGTCTTCTCCCTCCATGCAAGCATCCCCGAGGATCGCAGTGCCGAGGAGGAACTCCAGGAGTGGGATTCCTACCGTCCTGAACCCCGTGCATCGCTGTATCGCATCGCCTCCCCGGACCAGCTGAGATGGAGCCGCAAGCAATTCTGTGAGTCCATCTATATCAATAATGTTCCCCGGGTGGGGTATAGGGACACTGGGGCAGATGTAACGGCTCTGCCCCGGGACCGCGTAGAGAGGTCCCAACTTTTGTCAGGACGTACGTGTACGATCAAACCCTATAACTCCCCCGACATCACCGTCCCCATCGCCCGGGTCCGGATCAAGTACCAGGGGTGGGAAGGAGAGATGGACGTAATCATCCATCGCCAAAAGGAGTGGGGCATCATCATCGGGAACGACCTCGCGTTCCGGGTGGCCAAAGCTAAGATGGGGGTCGTCACCCGGGGGCAGGCAAGGTGAGGGGGGGCGCCCGTAGCCGCACCGGTCCCAAAGCCTAAGCCCGTGCCCCCTCCACCACCCGGGGTGACCCCATCCCCTGCGGGGCACCCCGGGGAAAACCAGGCCATAGCGGAGCCCCCGAAGGACGAAGGGTTTGCTCAGATGGCTAAAGACTTTGGGACACAAGCCCAATTCAAGGAAGCCCAGCGGCTGGACCCGTCCCTGCGAGAGTGTCGCGCCCTGGCCAACCAAGACCCCGGGGTATCCCTTGCCACAGAAGGATTTATCTGGGACAATGGAACTTTGTACCGGGAGTTCGAGCCAAAGGGGGAAGTGGCACCGGGGCGCAAGCAGAGACAACTAGTGGTTCCCCAACGGTACCGCCGCGCTGTGTTGCACCTCGCCCACGACGTGGCATGGGGAGGACACCTGGGGCAAAAGCGGACCCAAGCTCGAATTACAGAGGGGTTCTACTGGCCCATGATCACCACCGACATTAAGGCTTACTGTCGGTCCTGCGATGTGTGCCAGCGAGTGGGACACAATCGCGATCACCCAAGAGCTCCCCTTCAGCCTTTTCCGGTGGTGGGGATCCCTTTTGAACGGATTGCTATGGACATAGTGGGTCCCCTGAACCCGCCCACCAAGACGGGGAAAAAGTTTGTACTGACGGTAGTGGACTTTGCCACCCACTACGCAGAGGCTTTTGCGCTCGCCTCCATCTCTGCAGCCAGCCTGGCTAAGACTCTGCTCTCTCTCTTTGCCCGCTTAGGAATGCCCCGCATGGTCGTGTCGGACTGCGGCACCGGGTTCATGTCTAAACTGTTCCAGAAGATGTGGGACCTGGGGGGGGTTGACCATGTAACTTCGGTGCCTTACCACCACGAGACCAACGGACTGGTTGAACGCTTCAACCAGACTTTGGGGGAAATGATCCGGGCGTACGCTAGCCGTCACCCGGGAACTTGGGACCAAGCCCTACCCTACCTCCTCTTTGCCTACCGAGATGCTCCGCAGGAAAGCCTTGGGTTTTCCCCGAATGAACTGATGTTTGGTAGAGAACTACGGGGGCCCTTGGCTTTGTTGCGGGAGGAATGGGAGGGGGCTGCCGGCAGTTCGCCCGTGCCGGTTCACACTTTTCTGTGGCGGCTACGGGACACCCTCCACAGCGTTCGAGAAGCCGCCCAACAGCATCTGAAGGCAGCCCAGCAGCGGCAAAAGGAGCTGTATGATAGAACCGCAGTAGCCCGGACTTTTGAGGTGGGTGATAAAGTGTTGGTTCTGCGTACCCTCAAAACGGACAAGCTGTGTCTTAAGTGGGAGGGTCCGGGGACTGTAGTTGAGAAACTTGGACCAGTCAACTACAAAATACTCTTTGCTGGGACTCCTGGAAAATGTAAAGTGTTTCATGTGAACATGTTGAAATTGTATGTAGACCGGGGTGCGGGACTGGGCTGTGTGAAGGAACATAATGATAAGGATTTCGCTGATGGGGATCTGTTGGGAGAATGGGGGGATGGTGGGGGAATGGAAGAAATCTCACTGTCACCCGCCCTGTCCGAGGCTCAGCGGGAGCAAATGAAGCGGGTGCTGGATGAATTTGGGACCATGTTCTCAGACCGCCCCGGGCGGACCCCACTCATCCAGCACACCATTCAAACGGGTGACAGCCCCCCTCTGCAATCTCTGCCATACCGGGCGGTGGGACCCCATGCTCAAGTCACTGCTGAGGAGGTCAAAGCCATGCTAGACCTAGGGGTGATCGTCCCTAGTTCTAGCCCATGGTCCTCCCCGATTGTCCTGGTGGCCAAAAAGGATGGGGGGGTGCGGTTCTGTGTGGACTATCGGAAAATCAACAAGGTGACCGTCCCTGACCCCTACCCCATCCCCAACATGGATGTCTTGCTGGAGAAGCTAGGGAGGGCCAAGTACATTACCACCCTAGACCTCACCAAGGGCTATTGGCAAGTTCCGCTGGACGCGGATGCTGCGCTCAAGTCTGCCTTTGTCACACACCTGGGTTTATTCCAGTTCACCACTCTTCCCTTCGGAGTCCGGAATGGTCCGGCAACCTTTCAGAGGCTGGTGAATGGAATGCTGAACGGGTTGGGAGAATTTGCCTGTGCCTATCTGGATGACATAGCTATCTTTAGCTCCACTTGGGAGCAGCATCTGCAGCATGTCCGGCGGGTCTTCCAGCGGATCCGGGACGCTGGGTTGACGGTGAAAGCAAAGAAGTGCCAGGTGGGGCTAGGGGAGGTTGAGTACCTTGGACATCGTGTCGGAGGGGGGAGCATCAAACCCATGGAAGCTAAGACCGAGTCGGTTCAGAAATGGCCCCAACCCGCAACCAAAAAACAGGTGCAGGCTTTTCTGGGACTTGCAGGGTACTATCGGAAGTTTGTGCCACACTTCAGTCAGCTAGCCGCCCCTCTGACTGATCTTTGTAAGAAGCGCCACCCGAACAGGGTCCAGTGGACCGCGGCTTGCCAGACCGCTTTCGACGGGTTAAAAGCCTGCCTCACGGCAGCTCCCATTCTGCAAGCCCCAGACTTCGAATCCCCCTTCGTTCTACAGACAGATGCCTCTGAGGCCGGGATGGGGGCGGTGTTGTTACAGGAGAAGGTGGGAGAAGGGCTGCGCCCCGTTGCATACCTGAGCAAGAAGCTCCTGCCCAGAGAACGTAGTCTTGCCACCATTGAGAAGGAGTGCCTGGCCGTGGTGTGGGCCATCACCAAGTTGCGCCCCTACCTCTGGGGGAGACGGTTCCGCCTGCAGACTGACCATTCTCCCCTGTGCTGGTTAGATAGAGTCAAGGGCAACAACCAAAAACTCCTACGGTGGAGTCTGGCGTTGCAAGACTTTGACTTCGAAATTGAGCACATCAAGGGTAAGGACAATGTCTTGGCTGATGCACTCTCCCGGGCTTTCTCAGGTGATGGGCAAGTCGATGGGAAATTGGGGTGTGGGACCCCAATGCCATCTTTTCCCCGGGGGGGAGATGTGGAGAAAGCCAACCTAAAACCCCTTTCTGACACACACACACTCACCAAGGAGGGGGGAAGGAGACCCAGGGGGCAGAGACAGCCAGTCTCCACAGAGACCAACAGGGACAAACAACATCTGCATAGAATCACCCCAGGGGGGAAGGCAGGAAGCATCCCCAGGTTCGTCAATGCTCTCGTATATCAGCCCCATCTACATAAGACTTGAATACCTTGCGAGAGCAGACATTTCGGCACCCATAAGAAAGGGCCATTCAACACCACAGGATGGGACCATTAAGCAGGTGGCTTCAGGGGGACCCCACCCACCTGAGGAGGGTGGCAACCCACCTGATTGGCTGCCCACCTGAGGAGGGTGGCAACCCACCTGATTGGCCACCCACCTGAGGAGGGTGGCAACCCACCTGATTGGCCCAGAAGACCAGGTTGGCGGTCTTCCACTCTTAGGTTGTAAAGCACCATATGAAACGAAATCTGGGGCTCGTGGAATTGAGTGATCTCTTAACTGAGCTTTAGAGCAACAAAGGCACGAACCTCAAGCTCAGTTTCGGGGACTCTCCTAAACTGAAGCCTGTCAAAACCAACTTCAGAAGTTAGGGGCTTATGGTCAGTCCCATCCCCTCGGTACTAGGAACCAATTACTTCCTTTAACTCAAACTGGCACTGTTGGGTTAGTTGCTCGGCAGTCCCCAGCAGGAAAATTACAAACCCCAGCCTTCCCGCCTTGCTGCTGACTGTCTTCCAGCCACCCAACTACCAAACCCACATTCTTATTGCCAATAGAGTACAACAGCTCATATTGCTCAGTAACCTGATCAGAAAAAGCAAGCACCCCAGCCGCTTGGCTCTTTATCTGATCTTCTTCTGGCAAAGGAACTTAGTTACATCTTTCTTTTCAGTAACATACTTACACTCCCCATTATCACAGTCTGCATATGACTTTGACAGGTTTACAGGAAAACTCACAGATCTTAAGACATCATTTGGAGAATCCAACACAGAATTAATTTCATCCAACTCTTGCTCTCTCACCAGAGGGCACTCTCCCTCCCTTTAGCTACTGCCCCAACATCTGATGGAATAGTCTGTAGCTTTGAGGCGATGGCCGCAACTGACTTTAGAGAAAAGTCCAACTCTTCCTTCTGCTCCTCTCCCATGGAAATCATGTGCACTTGTATCTCAGGCTCACGCCTTGTCTCATTGAGAAAACAGTCCAGTCTCTCATAAACAGCATCTCTGCCAGGCTTGGAAACCAAGTCAGTCAGGAGAGGTCCATCCGTGGTTTCTCCCTCGGTCAGGCATAGCTAATCAGATAGATGCTCACAGTTTTACAACCAGACAAGCAGTCATAAATTCCAAAGACTCCCCCACCTCACAGCAAAACTAACTTTCAACTTTATGGTCTGGCTGTGAGTGGGTACAGACTGCTTTCTTTTACTTAAAATTATTGTCTCTGCTTCAAAGTCTCGGGGCATGGCCGCAACAAAACAACTCATCTGTACCACCACCACCCACAAAAGGACTCAATTTCCACTTCTTATTGGTTACAGTGCACATTTCATCAGCTGGGCTTCTCCCCCCAGCCTCACACTATGCAACCTGAATCCGCTGGGGGAGTTCTAAGTTGCCAGCACAGGCAGAATCATAATGGTCCTCACACCAATTCAAGATTTCTGGACCAAGCCGTAACTCATATTTTGGGACTATCTCCGGACAGTTCCATTCTGTATGCCCTAACTCTTTGTAGTAGGAACATTCTTTGAACTGGGAACCAAAAATTCTCTGCAAAGTAGCCTCTTCTCCCTCCCCCTGGCCTTAGCCTGGAAGGGGGAAAGGGCCAAGGTTCCTCCCTTCCCTCCAGGAATTCCTCAGTTTCACTGTCAGCCACGCCTCTGGAGAAGTACTCAGCAGGTTGGAGAAACAACATGGCTCATGCAGCGGCCTCTCTTCCTCGCCCTCCCTGCTGCCTTCCACTGGGAGGGGGGAAAGGCCAGCCTCTATGCCCTCCACCAGTTCTTCCCTTCTGCTGCTGATCTTCCCTATGTCTCTGGATATGGCCATTGTCAGAGTCTGGCCTGACCAGCCTCAGGGCTACACTGCCTCCTCCAGACAGGTGCACTCTCCTGGTCCCGGGCTCCATTGGACAGCCAGCAACGCCTTCCAGGGAGGTTAACTTCACAGCTCCAGCTGCACTTCCTTGAGCTGTCTAAACAAGATCAGCCTCAAACCTTCAGTCCTATACCAGTCCTGACCTAGCCTGCCTTTTGTTTCCTGGCTAGACAAAATAACAAACCCCTGCAGCAAGTGTCAAAGGTTCTCACCCCTCCTTCCAAATACAGAGAAATACTCTAATCAAAATGTGTGTCGTTCCAGATTTAGCCTCAGTATCTTATCCAACTCCTGCCACCATGTGAAGGTTCTGGTAGGTTGGGGGGGGGAGCCTTGCCCCCAAACTCTCAACTCCCTATCCTGTGGCCAGCAGGCAAACAAACCACCCAGCAGACTGCCACCACTCATTCTCGCCCAAGCCAGGGGATGCTTGGACCTTTTCGGATATCCTGGGGGGCCAGAAATAAGGGTTCACCTGATCACCCTCTATTTCTAGCCCTCCAACCGAAACCCCTAAACAGTAGCCCAACCAAAGCAGAAGGCACTGGATTTAGTACCGAGGCCAGATCCAGAACAGAGCACACCCAGACTGGAAACAGTGAACTTTATTTACAATAAGGAAAGGGGACAAAAAGGTAAAACAGTGTGCAAAGACAAAAGATAGAAAATCAGAATATTAAACAATGATTTCCTTTGAAGGAAATGTGTAGAGAAAAAAGTAATGCTAAGATTAATAATGTAATTAAATATTTAGGAATTGTAATTCCAAAAGATATAGATAAATTGGAAGAACAGAATTATAGGAAATTAAAGAATGAGGTTAAGAATAAAATAGAGGAGTATTAAAAAAATTGGACTTTCCTGGTTTAGTAGAATAGCTTTGATTAAAGTGAAGATTTTGCCCAAGATTAATTTTTTATTTAGGGTGATACCAATTGCGATATCAGATAAGGAACTTAAAGAATGGCAAACAATTATTAACACATACCGTAATGGAGGGGAAAAGTCTAGGATTACTAAAACAAGATGGTATAAAGCAGTGTTCTCCAACCTTGGGCGCTGGCTGGGGCATGCTGGGAGTTGTAGGCCAAAAACATCTGGGGACCCAAGGTTGGAGAACACTGGTATAAAGCACAAAAAGTGGGGGGTTTGGGTCTTCCAAACTTAAAATGGCATTATATAGCTAATAAATTAAGACATACAGTGGATATTATAGCACGGCCTAAAGAAATAATGTGGTTGGAGTTGGAAACATCTGAATTACGAAGTACTTTGGAGAAATTTTTTTTTCTTTAAAATATTAATAAAATGATAAAAAAAATATAGACAACCCCTTTTTAAGAAGTTTGTTAGAGATTTGGAGTACTATGAAGAATATATTTATACCAAGGATTTCTCCTTTAACTTTGGTGGTGACTCTAAATTATTTTCCCGAAAATTTAAGAGTGGGTTTAGAGGGTATACTAAAAGAAGAAAGGGTTATTAGATTATCAGATTGGGTGGAAAAGATGGGGACTAGAGACCAAATACTGGGAATTGTTGGGAGAAGAGGAGTGTCGTGCTTAAATTTATTACAGTTAGAACAGTGGTTGAAGAAGTGGAAAAGGAAAACGGAGTATCAGAGAGATTTAACCAAATTTGAAAATATTGTTATGTCTAGAGATGGTTTAAAAGGGAACACGTCAACAAGAGGTATAACAAGGGATTTATACGGATTGATTCAAAAAGCTGAAGAACAAGATGACCATCTAAAGACAATATGGGATAATGAATTTGAAGAGGACACCTTCCTTGTGAAGGCCGGATTAAGAACACCTAGCACCCCTAACCCTCCTAAATTTATACCCCTGGGCCCTTGACCAGTATGAGGTGAGCCTCCATAGCCAATCACAGTCAGTCAGCTGGATGACTTCCTCGGCTTCCAGGAGGGGAGGAGGTGTTAGAGAAATAGGCGTGGTGCATGTACAGAAAGCTGCCTTTCACGTGTATTAAACAGGTCCAAGTATAGAGCATGCCGGCTGGCAACAGGCCCAGACATAAGTTACTTTTGTTTTATTAGTTGTTCCTCATGCCAAGGTCTAAGAACAATGCTTCTCTATTTCATGTAAGTTGTGAGCAAGAGACAAGATGCAGAAGAGCTGTTGCCTGGCAAGCGAGGGGCAGAATGAGGCATCATCATCATCATAATGGATGGTAATCAGGGCCGGATTAAGATAGGGGCTATTGGAGCGGAAGCTCCAGGCCCCTCCCCAAAAATAGGCCCACCAATAGGGACGCGCGGCGCCGGGGGGAAATGAGGGTCACGCAGCGGCCGAGAGCAGGACCGGCGGGCGGAGAGAAGGCAGGGGCGGAGGGATGCCGCCGGCGCTGGGGCTGCCCGCCTGCTGCTGCTGCTGCTCGCAGCCGGCCGGGAGGGTGCGCTGAGCCAAGCCCGAGCCCGCGCCAGCATGTCCCGCAAGAAGAGCCCCAATAGCAAGGGCGGCACCTCGGCGCCCTCGTCCGCCCTGCCCGCCGCCCAGCAACGCGCCAATGCCGGCTGCCGGGGCGCGGCCCGGGCCAAGGGGGCAGCCGGAGCGTCGGCGGCGTCCTGCTGCGCCGCCAACGGGGTGGCGCTGCCCAGCAGACCCTCGCTCAGCAACAGCGGAGAGTTCTACAACGTCGCCTTCAAGGTGAGCGGGCAGGGGGAGAACCGGGCGGGTGGGCGCGCGCGAAGCCCCCGGCATGCCTGGGGGCGTCGTCGTCCTCCTCCTCCTCGCCGGGTGGGGCTGCCGTGAGGTGCGCACGCCACGCCCTCCTCCTCCTCCTCTTCCTCCGCTTGGACGCGGGGGGGCGGGGACCTGAGCATGCTCCCCAGAGCCGCCTCGCCCCGGAGCCTTTCTCGCCGCCGCCCTCCCAGTTTATCCATTTACGTCTCCCTCTCTTTTTGCCTCAGTTTCCCTCAATGTTTGTCCAGTTTCCCTGAGGGAAACCGAGGCAAAAAGGAAAGCAAGGCTGGCACAAAATGCCCCCCCCTCACACGCAGACACTTCTCTTTCTCCTGTTTCAGCTTCCCCCAAAGCACCTTCCTTCCTGCCTCAGTTTCCCTCAAAGTTTGCATACAGTTTCCCTCAAAGTTCAAGGGAAACAAGCAAAAAAGAAAGGCAGGCAGGCACAAAGTGGGTCCCCCCCCTTCTATTCCCTTTCTCCTTCCATTTCTGCCTCAGCTTCCTTCAAAGTACTCTCCCTCCTTCCCGGCATCTGCCTCAGTTTCCCTCAGAGTGCCCTCTTTCCTGCCTGCCCACCTGTTTCCCATACAGGCGCTGCTGCCTTTTCACATTTATTTTATTTATTTTATTTGTTATATTTATACCCCACCTTTTTTCCTGCAAGGAACCCAAGGCGACTTACATAGTCCTCCTCCTCCTCCTCTTCCTCCATTTTATCCTCACAACAACCCTGTGAGGTAGGTTAGGCTGAGAGTCAGGGACTCTTTTATATTTCAGTTTACCCCACACAAAGCACTCACACACACAGAGCAGCCAGACAAAAGCAAAACACGCTTATAATTTGTAGGTAGCCTTTTATAATGTATTTCAATTTTAGACAGCAAAAAAGGTAGTACATTCTTATTTTTTAAACCCACTTTTGCCATCGAAATAAAATTTCATCCTCCATTTAATCATTTATTATTTATTGCATTTATTGCACTTATACCCCGCTCTTCAGCCAGAAAAGGCTCTCAGAGCGGCTTACACAGATTAATAATAAGACATTCCCTGCCCTCAGGCTCACAATCTAAAAGACATGACACAAAAGGAAAAGGGATTGGGAGGGAGGAGAAAGAATGCCAAACTCAGGCACCAATATAATGTTTGGCATTCTTCCTCCTCCCCCCCAATCCCTTTTCCTTTTGTGTCACGTCTTTTAGATTGTGAGCCTGAGGGTAGGGAATGTCTTATTATTACCGGTAATCTGTGTAAACCGCTCTGAGAGCCTTTTCTGGCTGAAGAGCGGGGTATAAATGGAATAAATAAATAAATAAATCATTAATTTCTACCCACTTTTGCCATCAAAATAACATTCCATCCTCCATTTAATCACTTGTTAACATTATAATTAATGTATAATAACTTTCCATTTAAGAAAAAAAAATTCACCCCTATCAAGTGAAAAAAAATGACCCAGGTCCTTTTTTTTTACTTGATCCATTCGTTCTTTTTTTTTTTAAAACTATAGTCCGGTCCCCCAACAGTCTGAGAGACAATGAACTGGCCCCGTTTAAAAAGTTTGAGGACCCCTGTTGTAATCCTTACATCAACCCTGTAAGGCAGGTCAATAGCATTCTCTCCATACAGCACGTGGGGGGGGGGGGCAGCTGAGTAAGAGCTCGGTTCGTGTACATTGTTGCCTAACAGTCTGCATAATTCCCGAAGGGGTGGGCTGTGTTAGTCTATTGCAGCAAGAACAACAAGAGAGTCTTGTGGTACCCTAAAGACCAACACATTCATTCTGACATAAGCTTTCACGGACACTGCCCACTTCCATCAGGTTTTATTGAGTTAACAAGCTTATTGTTTACAAAAAAAGAAGTATTTTCAATATGTTTCTTTTTTGGCACTTTAATGGTAATTAAAATATTTAATTTGTTTTAATATAAAATTGCGTCTTCATTTTATTTATTTCCATAAAAAGGCCCACCAAAATCCTCAGCACCAGGCCCATAATGCTCTTAATCCGGCCCGGATGGTAATAATAATGACCCAGCCAGACCCAGAACACCCAAGACCCCAGGTGAGAGAGAGAGGCATTGCCCATTCACGTAGGCCACACAGAAGCTCAGCAACAAGGCACTTGCCTTGTACACAAGGGTTCCCAGATTCACCTGCACATAGCAAAAGGTCCCAGTTTCAAGTCTGAAATGCCAAAAGACCAGTGTAACCTGGTGTAAAGGATTGAGGCCTACTCAGGATTGGGTTTGTTGAGGCCTACACAGGCTTCAGTTTGTTGAAGCCTGAAGGCCCAAACACTTGGATGGGAGGGGGAGTTTGAGAGTTTTAAGTTACCCAATAGAAGTTAAGAATTAGATATCCTATTCAAGGTCACATGATTATAACCTTCCATTCCTGGGAAGGCTATATATGTGTGTGGGGGGGTGGTCAGCTAGCAGTTAGTGCTGAGAAAGAGCCAGAAGCAGCAGCAGAGAAACAGCAGAGAGGAGAGAAAGAGAAACTGGCTACATAGGAAATAGGTAGTCTGAAGTTTAACTAGAGAACATTGGATTGTTTGTTTGTTTTATTTTATCATACTTGCTTTTGAATTATAACCACTCTATTAAGTAAATACCCTAATATTATTAGTAAAGTGTTGTTGTTTAACCTGGAGCTTGGAGTGACTTATTCACCACGTCTACAGCCTACACCCACGTTACTCGAAGCAGGCAAAGGACTTGATAACCTAGAGAGGCTTTGGGAAGAGGCAGAGATCTCCCAAAGGCAGATCAAGGGGTCCCTGCAGTAGCGGAACCTTGACACCTGGCATGACAGAAGTCTGAGTTAGCTGCACAGAAGACCCAGTCCCTGCATGTTTAGACAGACAGAAAGGTCCTGCAAGACCCAGCATCCCCTGACCAGCAAAAGTGACATTAGGGAACAGTCCTCACACAGGAGAAAGGTCCAGAAGCCTCATGAACTCTGTGTTGCACCCCGTTAGTTGACCTAGATTCTGCCTGCATACTATTTGCCACTGCACCTGCTTTGTTTATCTGCTTTGTTGTTCCAGACAGAGAACCTTGAAGGTCTGTTTTGATTTATTGTATTCTTTGTCCTGGATTGTATGTCTGGCCGCCATGTTTTCGCTTTAGTTGTTATCTAGTCCCAAAAGCCTATTCCTGGGTGCCAAATCCCAGAATACAGGCGAGAGAAGGGCCCCTTTGAGTGATAAGATGTTCACCAAGAGTAGCAGGCCCGATATCTTAGGTGACCTAAGAGGTCATGAGAAACCATGTCTTTAGCCAAGAAGATGGCCAGGTGGCCCTCTATCTAACTAGAGATTAAAACTTGCCATGTTCAGAGAAACACATCTGATTGGTTGTCGTCATAAGGGAGGCACGGAATCTAACTGGTTGGCCCAGTTTAATGATTGTATCTGATTCGCTGAAAGCAAATCCATCCATGGCTGTAAAATGTATAAAAATGCTTGCCTACCCCATTGATCCTTGTCCAGCTTTGATTTGGGCACGCGCCCCAGCTGGTCCTTTTTGCGCAGAAATAAAACTTTGAAAAACTCACTGCTGGTGTGTGCTGCTTCCCTTTCTCTGAGCAATTGAGTTCTTTGGGGAAAGGACTCACAGCATTTTTGCTACAGAGGGATTGAAACTGTGTTGCCTCCTGTGAAGGACTGCTGCATACGCCAATCCTACAAGGTAGGCTCCCAGTACCAATTTTCCCTGGGACTGCCGCCCACCTCCCGGTTCCCTTACACCAACCCGGTGTAGCAGCTCAGCCTTACAGACAAAAGAGGAGCACACGTTGATTAAGATGGAGACTTTATTAAAACAAAAATTAAAGATTAAGCAATGTAGGGTCTCCAATTGTCTAATACATATAAAAATATTTCCTTATAAGAAAGGGCTAAAAGAGCTTAGGGAAAGGGGGTGAGGTAGGGTGTTGTGAGGAAAAGGGAATGGGGATTAAAAGGGTCTCTAAAAGATCATGTAAAACAAACCCCAAAAGTCTGCAAAGAAACCTCTTGAGCCAAACCAGGCCTACCCTTCAAGCTATCCTGAAATCTTGGCCATACTTGCCCATGATGGAACTCCTGGAGCGTTCAGGTCCCAAAGAAGAACAACCCACCCTCCTAACAGGTCTCTTTTATCTTGCAATGGGAGACCATTTCCCACCCAATTTCTACCAATCCCCATCATTCTGCTCAGGCAGGACTTTCTCACCTAATTCATTAAGGAGGGCCCTCCCCCCTTCCCAGCTGCGGGCACTTTCGCATGACTTCATACCAATTAGCTCTGGCCTTGGTGTTACAGCTCTGCAGATAACCATTGTCTCCCAGATGCCATCAATCTGCCAGCCTCTCCCTTTCTTTAGCTGGTACAAGGACAAAGTCACAGACAAATTCCAAATTAGGAAAAGAAGATGGGGAGGAGGGGGGGAAGGCAGGAGCAAAGGAGGAGGGGAGGGGGGAAGCCTGAGCAAAGCCAGGCGGCCTAACTTAGCCTAACTGCCGCCATGTCCCTTCACACACCCCACCTGTTCACCTTTTTTCCTGGTCCTCACTACTATTCCCCCTCACTACTTAGTAGTCCTCACTACTAAGTCTATAATTTTTTCTAGACATCTGTATATCAATGTTACCAATATGTATACTTTACACAAAAAATATTGTGTAAAGCAGGGGTCCTCAAACTTTTTAAACAGGGGGCCAGTTCATTGTTCCTCAGACTCTTGGGGGGCCGGAATATAGTTTGAAAAAAATATGAATGAATGGATCAAGTAAAAAAAAAAGGACCCAGGTCCCTTTTTTTACTTGATAGGGGTGAATTTTTTTCCCTTAAATGGAAAGTTATTTTATTTATTTATTTATTTATTTCATTTAATTTCATTTTTATACCGCCCAATAGCTGAAGCTCTCTGGGCGGTTTACAGCAATTAACAAGACAGTCCCTGCCTGCAGGCTTACAATCTAAAAAGACACAACACACAAGGAAAAAGGAATGGGGAGGGAAGAAGGGGGAATATTAATGAATACTCCTGGCAGGGCTGGTGGTATTTACATATATAGTTGCACAATTGTTTCATGCCTAACACGAATATACTTTTGTTTTTGCCATCACACAAATGAGCATACTCGACAAAAGAATCGGTGCTTGAAGCGAAACAGTTAAAAAAAAGTCTGCTTCCGCCGATCAGCCGCCAGGCCGGATAAAAAGGTAAGGCGGGCCGGATGTGGCCCGCGGGCCTTAGTTTGAAGACCCCTGGTGTAAAGTATACACATCAGAAAGCTTGATATACAGATGTCTAGAAAAAAATTATAGACTTAGGTTTAACTGGCAAATTTTCAGTAAGAAGTTATCTTCTCAAAAGTATGATTTTGAGAAGAATTGTTCGTATCTAACCTGAAAGGTGTATATGTACGCCTTTTTGTATGTTCTAATTTTTCAAGAATGTTTAATAATGTGAAGAAATTCATTTTTCTTCGGAAATTTTTGCTGCTAACAAGAGGTTGTATTTTAGTAGGGGTTTCATTAGTAGGGGTTGGCTCGCACTTATTGCAACCACCTGTATTTCATTAGTAGGGGTTGGCTCGCACTTATTGCAACCACCTGCATGCCTTATCATGACTTTTTGCTAGTCACCAGGCCTTCATGTCAGAGCTGAACAGCAGCCAACAATTAGGCTGACTGATTTCAGCTGAACAGCAGGAAGGGGTTTTCAATCTTGGTTTTGGCCCAGTGTTGTCAGGATCTCCTGCACTGATGTCTGTAGCAGCTGCTGGTGGGAAGTGATGGCTTTCATTTGCTTCTTCAACTCAGACACAGCCACAGTCGCATGGCGCTGACTGCACTGGTTCAGGGCTTGCAGTAAGTCCTCCTGTTGCCTCTTCAGGCCACTCAGGTGGCCCTGGATGTCTTGGAGCTTCACCCGCAAAGTTCTTTGACTCCCCAGAGTGTTCTTGAATAGCTTCTCCATTCTGCACTGACCACTCAGGATGGCAAATCCTAGACTGGATGCTGCAGGAAAGTGAAAAAAAGACCAGACAATAGGAGAGCATCAAGGAAGAATACCACATGTTCCCTCATATATACCATGGTCCCAAGGGTAGGGGGCAAGACATCCACCTGGTAGGGTGGATGCCCACTCAATATACCTTCCTGTAGCCTCTGAATGCCACCTGGGTGGGGGGGTGCCTGGTTAACTGTCCTTGTACCACTCCCATTCCACAGTAGGCTCACATCCCACCTGCAGTCCCATCTTGTTTCACATCCCATTTCCCACCCCACATATTGACTGTGGTACATGTTGCTGCTCGGCAAGCATTGTCATGTATCCTCCCCTGACAGCTCCCCCTGCCTGCTGTCCCCCAGAAATCCATCGGGGCAAAAAGCAAGCCTCAGGGATGCAGCAGGCACCAGCCATAGCCCTGTGGTGCAGGGCGCGGAGCCTGTAGGTAGCACACTCACACAGGTGGTGTTTCCAGCGTGATGTTCTCCTGAGGAAGGCCATCTGTGCCGAAAAGCATTTGGCTTTTGAAAAAGAAAGGAAGAATGTAACAAAGCTATGGTGACGCAGCTCGTGAAATTCAAGCAACAACATCTGCATATAAAATTACTCATTGTTAATTAAGAGCTTTGGAGCCAAAAGTTTGTTACAAAATTGAGTCAACGAGGCTTGAAAATATTGTGTTCCTTTTGTAGATACATGATTTATTTCCTTGTATATTGTGGAGAAAGCCAACCTAAGCCTCCTGCCTGACACACACACACTCACCAAGGAGGGGGGGGAAGGAGACCCAGGGGGGGGAGACAACCAGTCTCCACAGATGCCAAAGGGGACAAACAACATCTACATAGAATCACCCCAGGGGGGAAGGCAGGAAGCATCACCAGGTTTGTCAATGCTCTCGCATATCAGCCCCATCTACATAAGACTTGAATACCTCTCCAGGGCAGACGCTTCGGCACCCCTAAGAAATGGTCACTCAACACCATAGGATGGGACCATTAAGCAAGTGGCTTCAAAGGGACCCCATCCCCACGGGGGGAGGGCGTCACCCCACCTGACCCAAAATGCCGCCCCTCAGGGAGGGTGTCAAACCACCTGATCACGGAGGGAAGGGCTACCTGAAACACCAAGGTATAAAACACCCTGCGCAAGGGAACTTTTTGTCGTTGGACCTGATCAGCAATCTTGCCCATGCCTGGGGTAAGGGAACGAAGGATCAGCAACCCCGGGTAGCAGAATCCAGCGCGCTCCAGCTAGCTGAAATCACTGGCCGCTTGGGTTGACCGGACGCCTGGGAAACCAAGCTGAAATCACTCACAAGCCGCTCGGGTAGACCGGGCCTCCGCCGGGAACCCAGCTAGCCGCCTGGGTAGACCGGGCCTCCGCCGGGAACCCAGCTAGCCGCTTGGGTAGACCGGGCCTCCGCCGGGAACCCAGCTAGCCGCTTGGGTAGACCGGGCCTCCGCCGGGGACCCAGCTAGCAGCGTGCGGTTGCCCGGGCCTCTGCCGGGACCCGAGCTAAACTAACTAGCTGAGAGCCCTGAAATCACGTTGTCCTTGAGGCTTTTGCTTGCTACTTTGTACCGTACTGATAAACTGTATTGCTGGCGTGGGTCTGGGTTTGTGAAGGTAATTTTGTAAATAAACTTGTTTTCTAAAAGATACTTTTGTGGCTATAAGTTATCCCTTTGTTCTGGGCTAAGGTGAGGCGCTGGGGACCTCGGAGAAGGCCCGCCCCAGGACTCGCTACCCCCTTAGCATTGAACCCGCGCAGAAGACCAGGTTGTCGGTCTTCCACTTATATTATATTTCTTTATATTATGTTTACTATTTTGTAATATAAATCTTTTGTAATACATATTTTAAATTTAACATTGTGCCGCTTTTTGACATTTTTATTAAGTACACTTCTTAGATATTTTTCATCCTTGACTTTTTATCTTCTGCATGTGTCCTCCCCTGACAGCTCCCCCTGCCTGCTGTCCCCCAGAAATCCATCGGGGCAAAAAGCAAGCCACAGAGATGCAGCAGGCACCAGCCATAGCCCTGTGGTGCAGGGCGTGGAGCCTGTAGGTAGCACACTTAAACAGGTGGGGTTTCCAGCGTGATGTTCTCCTAAGGAAGGCCATCTGTGCCGAAGTACATTTGGCTTTTGAAAAAGAAATGAAGAATGTAACAAAGCTATGGTGACCCAGCTCGTGAAATTCAAGCAACAACATCTGCATATAAAATTACTCATTGTTAATTAAGAGCTTTGGAGCCAAAAGTTTGTTACAAAATTGAGTCAACGAGGCTTGAAAATATTGTGTTCCTTTTGTAGATATATGATTTATTTCCTTGTCTATTATATTTCTTTATATTATGTTTACCGTACTATTTTGTAATATAAATCTTTTGTGATACATATTTTAAATTTAACATTGTGCCGCTTTTTGACATTTTTATTAAGTATACTTCTTAGATATTTTTCATCCTTGACTTTTTATCTTCTGCATGTGTCCTCCCCTGACAGCTCCCCCTGCCTGCTGTCCCCCAGGGGCAAAAAGCAAGCCACAGGGATGCAGCAGGCATCAGCCATAGCCCTGTGGTGCAGGGCGCGGAGCCTGTAGGTAGCACACTTACACAGGTGGCGTTTCCGGCGTGATGTTCTCCTGACAGGCTGTGGGTCCTCCAGTGGTGACTCCAATGGGCTGTTACTTGCCCCAGCGGCTACATCTGGTGGGAGGCAGATTGGCATCACCAAAGGCTGCTGGCATGGGGTCCCATTTAGTACTTGGGATGGAACTGGAGCAGCCTCTGATGGTGACCCTTGTGGTGCTGAGGGTGTAGCCCATTCCAGACTGTCACTACAGACTACAACTGGAGTGGGAGATGAAGTTGGATCAGGGGAGGGGATCTTGATGAGATCTTGGGATTGGGAGGCCCTCTTCCCAGCAGGGCTGGATGGCCCCTGTGCTGCTGCTGCAGAAGCCCTGGTATCTGTGGAGTGAGATAAGAGATAAAGGATCACCTATGGCAGGAGTGGGGAAACTCTTTCAGCCCA
Organism: Shinisaurus crocodilurus; assembly: GCA_021292165.1. Lineage (NCBI taxonomy): Eukaryota > Metazoa > Chordata > Lepidosauria > Squamata > Shinisauridae > Shinisaurus > Shinisaurus crocodilurus. Next base: position 60,827,461 of record CM037878.1, read on the forward strand.
AGGGCCGAATTCAATTTTGTAGAAGCTCCCAGAGAAGCCACATTCCAGTGGTGGGAATGGCCAAAGGCCAAAGGGGAGGGCCAAAAATATAAAAAATGCCAGCATCTTGTGGCTTAAAGCTTTTACTGTTGGAGGCTGCCCTGCAGCAGCTTAGAGACTTGAAACCAAACTACTGGAAAATTGTTAGACCTCCCCCCCCCTCCCCATTTAGGCCAGGCATGCTAATAAAGCCCTGCCTGCAAGGCGGATCCTTTCCTTGAGGAGTCTTTTTGGCAGTGAATTGCATAGAATGCTGTATGCCTTTATTTATTTATTTATTATATTTATACCCCATCTTTTTTCCTGCAAGGAACCCAAGGCAGCTTACATAATCCTCCTCTCCATTTTATCCTCACAAAAACCCTGTGAGGCAGGTTAGGCTGAGAGTCAGTGACTGGCCCAAAGTCACCCAGTGAGTTTCATGGCCGAGCGGGGACTAGAACCCGGATCTCCCAAGTCCCAGTCCAACACTCACCACTACGCCACACTGGCTCCCCTCTCCTTACTTGATGTCTAGCCCTGGGATCTCTAATGCCTACACCCTCCTCCTCCTCTTCGCTCTGGCTCAGCGTTCCCACGGTTTCAAAAGGGCCTGTTGGACTATTAGCGCCATTCCCACCTGTATCCAGCAGCAGTGCCGTTGAGGCCTCAGCCACCTCTTCCTCCTCCTTGTCTGAGTCAGAATCAAATCCCACGTCTTCTTGGGGCGCCTCTGCAGAGGTTCTGGGCTGTTGGGATCGAACTGAAGTAGCCTCTGTTGGTGACCCTTGTGGTGGTGAGGGTGTAGCCCATTCCGGACTGACATCAAGGACTATAACTGAATTAGGAGATGAAGAAGTTGGATCACGGAAAGAGAACTTGATGAGATGTTGGGATTGGGAGGCCCTCTTCCCAGCAGCGCTGGATGGCCCCTGTGCTGCTGCTGCAGAAGCCCTGGTATCTGTGGAGTGAGATAAGAGATAAAGGATCACCTATGGCAGGAGCTGGAAACTCTTTTACTGTTGGAGGCCACCTTGCCTCCCACTGGAGACAAGTCACTGAGCTGTGATTCTAATCAATTAGCTTTCATTGTGTAAAAAGTTGCAAGCCAAGCCGGTTTTACTTCAGGCTACACAGCAGTTCATGTTACAAAAAGAGTCAAGCTGTTTTAGCAGCCTGTAAAGTTATCTTCTTAAGCTAATGTGGGTGGCAGCTTAGAGACTTGAAACCAAACTACTAGGAAATTGTTAGAGCCCTCCCAGTTAGGCCAAGCACACTAATAAAGCCCTGTACACTCAGGTCACTACACAGCTCCCCTTGCCTGCTGCCCCCCTCTCTCCCAGGCAAAAAGCAAGCCACGGGGATGCAGCAGGCACCAGCCATAGCCCTGTGGTGTAGGGTGTGGAGCCTGTAGGTAGCACACTCACACAGGGGGGAGTTCCTGTTGGGTGTTCTCCAGATAGGCTGTAGGTCCTCCTGTAGTGGCTCCAATGGGCTGTTACTTGCCCCAGCAGCTACAGATGGTGGGAGGTGTTCTGGCATCAATAATGCCTGCTGGCATGGGGTCCCGTTTAGTACTTGGGATGGAACTGGAGCAGCCTCTGATGGTGACCCTTGTGGTGGTGAGGGTGTAGCCCATTCAGGACTGTCATCAAGGACTATAACTGGATTAGGAGATGAAGAAGTTGGATCAGGGGAGGGGATCTTGATGAGATCTTGGGATTGGGAGGCCCTCTTCCCAGCAGGGCTGGATGGCCCCTGTGCTGCTGCTGCAGAAGCCCTGGTATCTGTGGAGTGAGATAAGAGATAAAGGATCACCTATGGCAGGAGTAGGGAAACTCTTTCAGCCCAAGGGCTGAATTCAATTTCGGAGAAGCTCTCGGAGAAGCCACATTCCAGTTCCAGTCCTGGAGGCCAAAGGCAAAAGGGGTGGGCCAAAAATATAAATAATGCCTGTTGTAGCTTAAAGCTCTTCCTGCCAGTAACAAAGCCTCAGGAGAGGCATTTCAACCTTTTAGAAAGGGGAAAAAAACTGCACAATAGCCAGGAGACCATCACATGATTAGTACTTCCAGGAAAGGGGGTGGAGTGACAAGAAGGGAGCATGGCCATCTGTGGAAACCCGGAGGGTCGGATTCGGTCCCCAGGCCTAACGTTCCCCACCGCTTAACTATGGGAATAGCAAGTTGCACACCCAGGTCTCTGCGAACCAGGGCTTTTTCCAAATCACGTGGATTCTGCAGACTTGTGGACTGCAGACTGGTTTTTCACTTTGGGGGGAGATTTGCACCTTAGCGCTAATTCACATTAAGTAATGCACGTTACCGCAAGTGCACTAAGGCAGTGTTCTCCAATCTTGGGTTCCCATATGTTTTTGGTCTACATCTCCCAGTATGCCCCAGCCAGCTACAGATTTAACAAAATCCATAAATACCAAGCTGGTAGTGTTGCCGCCAACGCTGGAAGAGTGGCTGGCTGTGGCTACATTCTCTGTTGTGTGAAATGCTGCCATTTTCTCCTCATCATCTCTGTGAGGACTGCATAGGATCCTACTATATTACACTGGCAGACAACCAGTGTAGTGGACCAGTGCATTACTCTGCCCACCACCTTTTTCCACCAACAGGGCTGTGAGATATTGTTTTAAAATGTTCAGATACACAAAAACAATCTTGCCTGCATGTGGTCACATTCTATGATGGCTGTTCTGGGTTTCCAGCAAAAGACATCCTACACAAAAGATACCTCAAGTTGCAGAAAAGTTAAATCTAGTTATATTACCACCTCTGCTGCTCACTCAAAAGCCTCCAAAAACCCACACTCATGTGTATGCAGCTCTATTGTACTGCAACCACTTGCATACCTACACATTGTTTTCTTAACTGTGGGATATTTAAAGTGCAGTCAAAACCAATGATTCATGTTTCACCAGTTAGGTGCATGAAAGGGTTAAAGCCACTGGTCTCTTCTCAGGTGAATTTCCTAGAAGAGACTCAGTGAGGTATGTTTACCTGTGTGCCTAGCAGGAAGTGGGCATAGCTCATTGCTCTTCTCTTCCTGCTTGGACTGAGGGAATTGCTTGTTTGCTGTTATACCAACAACACCATGTAACAAGAGTTGCTGGTCTGAACTCCATAAGTTCAGACCCCAAGTAATACCAAATGAACCTTTATCAACTGTAAGAAACGCTTTTAAGTCTGCCTGAGCAAAACTGCAAGATATGAGTGAGTAAATATTATTTTTGACTTTTACAAGACTGTGTCTCTGATTATTGTTTTGCGGGAGAGAAAAGGGGGCCAAACCAGGGAAATCCAGTCCGCCTTAAAGCATCCTGGATCACCAAATGCTAACTGGCTAACACTAGCCAAATCTAACTTCTTTTAAGCTGGAAAGGGACTCTACTCTGCTGAACTCACTAACGTGAGATAGGAAGGATAATATTCAACAATATATCCTCTCCTAGCATCTTGAATAGTCCCAACACGAGTTATGGGCCCAGAATAGATTATTTTTGAAGCATTTTGGTGGATGCCACTGGATTCTCTTCAAAGAGAAGAGAGATTCAAAGCGGCCATTTTGTTTGTTTGTTTGTTTCATGGTAAGCACATGGTGACCTCTTTGTCCCAATTGTCTTAAGATAATTTTCCAGATGGTCTCCCCTTTAGTTCTAAAGGCGTACGAGGAAATGGGCCCAGATTCATGAGCAAAAAACCCCGTCACCTCGTTTCTAACTTGGGTTTCTCAGTGAATTATTTAATTGCAAAAGGCTATTATGCTGCCCGTCTGGAAGTTGCTAGATGTTTAGCAGATATTGACTGTCAGGAAAATGCTGCAGTAGTGTCCACTTGTCATTCTGCTATATTGTATAAGACTTTTACAGCATATCCTGGAAAATTGCCCCCTTATCTGGCTTCCTCTTGTCTGTACAATCTTAAGACTTTACTAACTGCAGGCTGAATACCCTGCCTTTAATGGAGGTCAAAGGATGATATGAAAGTCTACCCACTGGAGACAGACAGTGCCCAATTGGTTGCAGAAAGATAGAAGACTTATGCCATTTTCTTCTGGAATGTCCTCTGTATTTAGAGTTGAGAACCCAATACTTAGATCCCCTCATCATCCGTATTGGAGATGTTAATTCTCTCCCAAAAAATGACGTTTTTGTTAACAGGATCCGATTACTATGTGTCCTTTCATATGGCTAAGTACGTTAAGTTAGCCTGGACAAGGAGAGAGAATCTGATATCGTCTGTTGAGAAAAGATAATGTTGGTTTTATATTACTGATTTAACTGAACAAACTATATTGTGTAAGAGTTTTGTTGATTTTTCTATGGTGTTTGCCAAAGCCTATTTGGCTAAGCAAAATAAAGTTGGATTGGATTGGATATTAGCTTAACGCTGCTATTGCCCATAACTAAGCCTTAGGACAGGCATTTCAACCTTTTAGAATGGGGGAAAAACATGCAAAAGCCTGGAAACCACCACACGATTGGTGGTAGGGGAAAGGGGGATGTGGCCATCTGGGGAACCCTGGAGGACCGGATTGGGACCCCAGGCAAGCACGATTTGGCCCAAAGGCCTGAGGTTCAACAACTGTGCCATATGGGATACATATGAAACACACACAAAAAGCAGCCAGCGGCACCACACAAAATGAGTCACTCAAGGCAACCACTTGTGCAGCCTTATGGCAGAGCTAGCCCTGGGCCTGGGCCAAAAGCCACCCAGTATGCAAGGGTCTGAACCTAGGTTGCCCACAGAAAACCCAAGAATCCTGCCCCTACATAATATATACCTGACCCAAAGTTGTCACTGACCTGCTAATTGGAACTGGACTGAATGGGGAACTGGCCATGAAGGAACCTTTGCCTGTCAAATAAAACAGAGATAAGTGATTCAACTCTTTCCCCCAAACTGTGGGTGCTTCCAGCGCCATCATCTTGCCCCATTCACACCCGGGTTAATGAGAAAATTAATTTAAGCCAGTTGTGCTCGACACTGCCTGTGCCAGCTACACCATTCACCTTCTCTTGGATTAGTGAGAAGTAAATCTTGGTAGCCAGAAACCATATGCAATGCTGGCATATGTCCCCAAATCCCTTCTAAAGCTCCAGGAGTGGCCTCTTGCTCAGCTTCTTTCTGGTATCCTCTCTCTGGCCTTCATGACATTTGAAACCGGAAAAAAGCAGAGCAAGAGGACACTCTTGGAACTACAGGCTGCCCTTTCACATATCTGAAGATGTACTAGGGGTAATCCCCAGAGAGGACACTTAGTATAGGGACCAGGTATAATCTCTGGGGAGAGTGTCTGCTCAGAATCCTAATTTGCTTATTTTGCTCTCAACTGCTCTCTCCCTCTCTTCTACTGTACTTCTGTACAAAGCACAGAGAGAGGAAAGTCCAGGTTCAACTAAGGGACAAGCCAAAAGAGAACACAGCCAATGATGAAGTGAATCTTCATTGTCTAAGGCAGGGCTCTCCAACCTTGGGTCCCCAGATGTTTCTGGACTACAGCTCCCAGAATCCCTTGCCAGTAGCCATGCTGGCTGGGTATGCTGGGAGCTGTAGGCCAGCAACATTTGGAGACCCAAGGTTGGAGCGCCCTGGTCTAAGGGATCAAGGGAAGTACTCCGGGTGTCCAGGACATGACTGTTTCCTCTGAGGATGAGCACACATTAGCTGAGATGATATTGGTATTCAGAGTTTAGGCACCTGGTCGATTAAAGATAGAGGGAAGAGATTAGAAAACAAACCATAACCACCTGAGGACAACCCAGTTGAGCCCCGCACATGAGAGACCTAACATACATGCTCTAATACTGGAGCACTGATAACAAATATGGCATATATGATGTAAGCAACCTAAGCTAATAACATATAGAAGGGTGATTTGTAGCACAGACACGTGCCTCAGAAGTCAGAGCTAACCTGAGAAAGCCATGGAGGTAGTGAGGGAGGAGAGTCATTCTACGATCATCTGCTAAATTTGGAAAGTCTAGTCATGGACTACAGGTGTACAATTTCACTGTCACTTATAGGCTGTGCTTGACTGCATGGGCTAGACAATGTTTAGCCTTCTTTTTCTGTAGACAAATACTAGAAGTTAGGTGGTTTGTGGATAATACACCAATCTGCTAAAATTGTTCAGGAATTGTTACCTTTTTTTTCCAAGGGTATTCTCGTGGTGGATTAGGAAGTTCTCCTTTCTGAAATAAATGTACATTTATTAGTTACTCTGAGGCATGAGAATCCCAAAATACCATCTGAACTTAGGGTATTAACTCAAAGGTGTTGGACCATTACTTACTAGAGATACTTGTTCACATTACTCCCATATATATGTATACTCTTTATTATCATACATGATTGAACCCTTTTACTGAACTTATCTACATGAGGCCGTTAAAGGCTGTATCTACTTGAGAAACAGCTTTTACTTTCCTGCTTTTCTGCTATGTAAGCTCTAGGGGGCGTTGTGTCATAGCAGAATAGCGCAACTACACAAGAAGGAAACTACCTTTTCTTTCACTTTCAGAAACAATAACCACCCCGTACTAAACCACCCCAGGAAAGTGGAGGATTACAGCATCATCTAAAGAACTGGTAAACAACCGTGAGTAAGGGAAGGCAAGTGCACAATAAATGCCTCGTGAAGTTCAACGTGTCTTTCCTCCATGGAATATGTATCTTGTCTTTAAATGGCACATATCTGAGTGACACTTCTATTCAGTTTTATAATGATTTATTTCAGTTATTTATACCCTGACTTTAGCACAGAATCCACACGGGGTGGCTTACAAAGTGCATTTTTAAAATTTCAGCTGTCCTATAATGACAAACATTACAATAAGAAATACAGCAAGTAAAACAACAAGGTTAGAGGTAGCATAACCTTAATCTTCAAATGGCCTATGAAGTAAAAATGGTTCCAGTCCAGGTCTAAAGACTGAAAGGGAGGGAGCCTGTGGATGCTCCCCTTGGAAGAAATTCCACACTGAGGAGCTACCACTGAAAAAGCCCTGTTCCCCATTCCTGCCAACCTGATCTTCAAAAATGGCAAGAGCAGGCTCACAGAAGCTGATCTTAAAGTTTGGGTAGGTACCTATGGGTGCAGGCGGTCCTAGAAATAACCTGGTCCTAGACTGATATGGGCTTTAAAGGTTAATTCCAACATTTTAAGTCAGGGCTGGGATCCTTTTTTGGCACAAGGACCAATTTCGTTCCAAACAAGCACACTGGACACCGCATGCAGTGGGCAGGGCCACCCCCACTGCTGGCTTGTAGCCCCAACAGCATGCTTGCCTAGACACACACACACCCATCACACACTGAGCTGGCTTGGGGAAAGGCAAGTTTTGAGATGGGAGCCAATGCTTCAAGGCAGTCCTGCCTCCAGCGGCTTGAAGCAACAGCTCCTCGGCAAGCCAACTTCGTTCTGTTCTCAAGCCCCAGGGAAGTGCCACCTCAGAGTGCTCCCAGTGCCTTGAAGCTGCAGCTCCCCAGTGAAGGGATGGAAGAGGTGGGGCTTCAGGGAGGGGGAGAGGCCCCAGCAGAGGCCTTTGCAAGCCAGACAGTTAGGCCTGGCAGGCTGAATTTGGACAAAAGGCCGGAGGCTCCCCATTGCTGCTTTCAATAACATTAGGGCCACACTAGACAATGGCTTTTTCATCCAAGACTTGTGCTCTTATTCAGATGTAGTGCAGGATTCAGAAGACAGAATCATGTTTGCCCAGCAAACCACTGCAATATTTTGTTTGCTGGCCAAATGTCATTCCTGCCACCGAAGCTAGCATACCACAACATAGCTAACATTACATGAATCTGTTATTTTAAAAATAATAGAGTCAGAACACTCATCCACTATAGCAAACAAACACAACCCTTTAACAAAATAAAAAAGTAGCAACAATTCAAACAAGCACAGCCCTTAAAAAATAAATAAAAAGGAGCAACAAAATGCCAGCAAAATTCATTCCTTCATTTTTTCCGCTCTGCCACCCTAGTTTTTAATTCTGTGCACATCTCCCAATTTGTCTGGTCTACACCCAAATGCTCGTCTACACCCCACCCCACCCAGCAAGGCTGCACCATTATATGCGGGCTGGATATTGTATTGGCCATGATAAGAATAAATTGTGTGGCAAGTTGTCTGGAAAGGCATGATGGTATCATTTGAAATTCCTTCGGGATCACAAGTGAAAAATAAGGCATAAGAATGACAGCTATTACAAGTGAACTGCATACCGCTATCAATGTTCGTAAACGTTCTCCACCACAGCAAATACTTTGCTTCCAGTTATTTGATTTTTTGTATCCTCCTTTAGTCTCAAATTCTGTTGGTGTGAACCACTTTCCATCAGAACCTTTGATACATTTCTCTGAAGATCCTGTAACACAGAGAGAAGTCACATCAACACTATGCATGTGTCCCATTCAGCAAAGCTCACTGAATGGAGAAAGAAATTTTGCCAAGAAGAGAATCTTTACCAGTTTACCTTCTTATACCAACACTTCCTCCATTGCAATTTCCCCTTCTTTGCATACATACTGGTTATATACTATTGTCTGAATGTTTGTTTTGTATTATATTGCATGACAATTTGGCTTTGATTGAATGTGTCAAGACTTAAGCAACTCTGCATGCTACATTACTGTCACTGAACTGTGTCTGAGTGAGGCCTGAGGTTTGGTAGTGGCGGCTACTTACTAGCCATCACCACCAAGCAGCAGTCCAGGATGGGGATTGGGAAGGGCTCAGTTTGAATGGGACGTGTGCTGCAATGCCACAATTCTAAGGAGACCTCCAGCTTCATGTACAGGCCAATTAAATCATTGGTTCATGCCTAGATAGGCTGCAAGAAACCTCTGCACAAGGGCGGTGACAGTGCCTGCACAACGTCAAGTGTACTCAACTGCCTTCTGAAACAAAATATGACTTTGAACTGACTGTTCCTGAGTCTGCAGAATTCCAGGTTACAGAGACAATGCTACCGGTAATTTCATGTTAAAAAAAACAGGAAAATGTGTCTCGAATGTAATGTTTATTTGGTACAGTTAATCCATAAATCACTTATGTATTTATGGATAGGGAGGAAATTAAAAGTACTGGGACTTCCTTTTGAGTAGACATGCATAGGATTGCACTGCAAGTGTGCTGCCCAAATACAAATGGTACCTACATGCTGATCATATGGATGCATCTTTCCCATCTCAAATAATTTAACCTGTCATTGGTATTAAGTATCTTGAACAGATTTATTTCTACTCTTCCAAAACAATGGTCACCTGCGGCCAATTTCTCCTTGTACAGGACACCTTCAACTTTTCCACAGCATACAGGCAGTGTGGAACCCTTGAAATCCAGACTTTGTGTTGTCTTAGCATCTGTCTTTTTTCCTAGATGAAATCAAGAAATTGAAATCAAAGGTTACAATTCCCATATCTTAGGCTTCTAGAAAATGACAACTATCTCAACATGATCTGACATGGAATATTTCATATCACCTAATTGGTAACTGGTTATTACCTCATCAAAAAACCATAAAGTGCAGACTTGGAGTAGGATCCAGACTTAATCATATTTAGAGCAGACCCACTGGAATGTAATAATCATGACTATTAACTTAGTTACGATTAACCAATGTCCCATTTGTTTCAATAGGCTACCCTAAGTATGACTACGTTTGGATCCAACCCATGAATTAAAAGGTAGAATTGAATGTATTTAAGGAAACCAGGATTTACATGGCATTTAAAACTAAAAAGCAAAAAAATAAAATAAAAACATATTGGCAAAACGTAAGATTCATATTCAACCTTCATCCACAGACGGTCTGACTCAGTAGTGGATCCTCAATATCCTTGGTTGCAGAAAATAGACCTTCATTTAAACATTAAGCCATGGAGATCTAGCTAGATTGGAAAACACATGTATGCACACATGAATGCATATGCATGCACACATGCACACATGCACTGATGCATGCATGCACCTTGTCTCTCGCCAGGGCTTGGCCAAGAAGATATTTTTAGACAAGGAACAGTCTTGCCATTTCAGTCTTTTTGAGGGAGTTTTCAATCCAGCAATCACAGTTTAGAGAGAGAGAGAACTTACCAACCAACAATGGAGAGGATTGACACTTGGGCCAGTAAGAGAGAAAACAAAGCTCCTAATCACAGAAGAGTGTACAAATAAAGAAGTGATGCCATTCATGCAAATTCCTTGCCTCATCCCTTTATGGGACTCATTTATCCTCACCTGACAGTGTATAAAGAGAATTGTTCCACAGGAGATGGAGGACAGAAACATGTACCAACTGCCAAGCAGCAAACCATGGCAGGGGATTTTTGGCAGTCTGATCATCTCTCCCCAAATGGCATTGTGGGAGAGATGATCAAACTTTGGAAAAGAGGACACTTCTGGGTTCAGGTGGATTTTTAATGTTGTCCAGCTTATTTTGTTCACACAACTCCAACACACACAACTACCTGAAGATCTCCTGCACTCTTAAATGACACCACCCACTCTCTCTTCCTACCCTATATGCCTCAGACTCTGAGGCAGACTTCCCTACAGACTTTGTTGATATGCTGATACTCTGCAGCGCACTCAGGATGCCTTCATCCGCCTGCATTATTTTGTTGGTGTTCCATTCAGCGGCAGAGCTGATTTCACCATGCAGCAGAACTCAAGAGAACATTTACATATTTATGTGGAATGTAAATGTACATATTTATCTGTAATGCTATGCCTCCATGCATGTTCTCCATAACGGAGAAACCCTTACTGCTTACTCTCATCACTCAAACTGTCCAACAGCCCTCCTCAATCCCAAAGTGGCTTTGCATCCCTTCCCTCCTCCAGCACAATCTCCTGGTGCTTACTTTCCAAGGTCCATGGGTTTGTCTCTTTTTGTCCTTATCCCTGGATATGTATCCCTGCCCGTGACCTTTGCTCCTTCAATTACACCACCCCCAGCTGCCTGAAGACTCATCATGCTCTCTTGAATGACTCTGCCCATTTTCTCTCACCACCCTTTATGCCTCAAAGTCCCTCACAGGCCCTAGTGGTACTCACGCCGTTTCCCTGCGGAGGATTCAGGTGTGCTCGCCTGTGTTTCGGGTACTTCGTTGCTCCTCCATTCTGTTGCAGTGCTATTTTCAGCATGCTGGAGAACTGAAGAGGATACATATGAAGAAAGACCACATTTTGGATAAAGGTTAAATTACATGAGAACAGTAGTAGCCAAGTTTTTAGATGACATAAAATGCATTAACTGAAACAGGAACATAGGAAGTTGCCTTATACTGAGTCTGACCATGGGTCCATCCAGCCAAGTATTGTCGACACTGACTGGCGGTGGCTCTCCAGGGTTTCAGGCAGGAATAGTTCCAGCCCTAACGGGAGATGCCGGGAATTGAACCTGGGACCTTATGCATGCGAACTATCTGCTCTACCACTGGGCTATGACATCTCCCATATTATGTCAATCTATTATTATTATTATTATTATTATTATTATTATTATTATTATTATTATTATTATTATATTCTAGCTAGCACATAAAGTAAAGTTGAGATGTAAGGCTTGGACAATCTTTTTAACAGCTTCCTTGGGTTGATTGCTTCCATGGTGACTCAAAACCAACTACACCAGGGTGTTCCAGATAGATGGCTCCAGTCCTAGCACTACCAATCAAAAGAAATTGTGTGGCTATTTCCTCCTTAACTAATTTTCTGTAGAAAGAAAAAAGACAGAAGAAGCAGTGAGAATCCATGTGAGGCTTACTAATAGAAGACAACCTCATCCAGAACCTGCCCACCCTAACATCCATGAATGAGGTAGGGTGGTTGCATAATAAAAGCCCCATCCGGAGGCACCCGATGATGAGGACCTTGTCATTAATTAATTTCCCAGTTTGGGATTGAATGAATGAATTAGAGCCCTCATCATTAACTAATTTTCCAGTTTGGGAATGAAATGGGAAGTGATGGGCCAAAGTCCCAGCACCCATCCCCAAAAGTAGGCTGCCAGCAAGATCTATTGCCACAGGTACCATTTTCCAAACACCTATTTTGTCTCGAGGCTGGCAACTGAGGGAACCAGTTGGCACCATTCCAGCAGCCAAATTTTGCCCAAGGGCCACTAGTTGCTGACCAGAGCTTTAAATCAGTCTTGATGTCAGCCAATTACCCAGACAAAAAATCAACACCTTCCACACACATACCTTGTCAGACACACCAGTCATGTTGTTCTGTGACACAGAGGGCAGGTGAGCTCATAAAAGGTTTCTGGAGTTGATCATATAAATGAATATGTAGCATTTATAGAGCATTTCATGTGTTCAAAGCACTTCACATGCCTTCTCAGTATTCGTTACAAAAGCCCGATATATTGTTATGATGGGATATGGTTATAATCATTGATTATGACTACGGCTCCTAAGGAAGGCCACAGCAGGCCCCAATAAAAGTGTGCTTAAGCAAGGGTTTGGGAGAAAAGAGCAGCCCTAGGCAACCGGACTGGGGCACAAGGCTTGAATGGAGATTGGTTGAGGCCTAAAGGCATGAATGGGCAAGGGATGGAGGCTTGCAGTGATTAGATTAACACACATAGCCTAAAGGCAAAGAAGATCTCCTGAAAAGAACAACAACAACAAAATAGCCCTGCAAAGAGATGGCTCCCCCCCCCATAGAAGAACTCAACTAGACACTTAAGCACATCAAGTAAGGCAAACCAACAAAAGGTTGGTCAAGAGCCATAAACACACAAAGAACAGGGGAATTGGCTGAGATTAAGAGCAGGGGACTGCCCCTGTTGCTCTCCTGTCTCCAAGAATGCAGGATGAAGGTATAAGAACTGAGAGTTTTGGTAATGGATGGTGTGTCCTGAGAGAGCTGAGTCATCCTAAAACACCCAAGCAGGCTTGGAAAGCAGACCTCTGGAGCACCTCCATGGGACTACAGCTGAGAATCTACTGCAGGGGGTCATCAGTGGACAAGGTAGTAACCGGAACTTCTTTCTTTAACTATCCCTCTAGAGCAGGGCTCTCCAAACTTGGGTCCCCAGATGTTTCATAGATTCATAGATCCATAGAGTTGGAAGGAGCCTACAAGGCTATCGAGACCAACCCCCTGCTCAATGCAGGAAACTAGAGGAGGGGCCTCCCATCCAAGTAATAACCAGGCTTGACCCTGCTTAGCTTTCCACACTCAGACAAGCTGAGCCAGCATAAGCCAAACTACTATGAAGCCACGAATGCTGATATATAAGTTGAATTTATGCTAAAGATGATATTCTGGCCTGTGGGTCTTGCCCCGCTGACCTTGACTGATACATTCCAATCTAAATGGAAAAGGTAATTGACGGCAAAACTACAGTATTTGGGCTTTTCGGCTGATGCCTTACAGATGCTGGGATATATTAAAGCTAAAGCAGCCATTATATAGCTTATTAGAGATATTGAACTCCAAAACCATTTGAGATCGATTAACTGCTACCCTAACCGGCCAGATGGGCGATTAATAAATATAAGAAATAAAATAAATAAATAAAATAACTATTGGGACTACATAGGAAAATTTAAAATGTCAAATTATATGTCAAATCTGTTAATTCCCAAATATAGGAAAGCTTTTATGCTAGCTAGATTAAACGTCTTACTTTCTGCCCTTTTAGAAGGCAGATATAATAAGATTCCCGTTCAAGAGAGGTTATGCCCATGAGATATGGGAAGAGTGGAAATGGAAGCTCATGTATTACTTCACTGTTCCTTTTATTGTAACCACCAAAAAGATTTTATTACCCCTATTCTTTCCACACAAAAAACCCAGGAAGTTCTGAGGCATTTTATTTAAAATATTTATTATCAGATTGGAATCCCCAAGTTACTTATAACGTAGCTGTGGAGGACCAAAAACCTGGTCCTTGGTGTGAGTTCAGCACTTAACGGGTTAACCGGCACTGAGAAAATGCCATTTAGGCGGCTCTTATGTGATTAAAGCACAACCGCTACCTAAAAATAACATGAAACCGTGCTTAGACCAAAGAATAGGCTTTATTTACTGTAAGGTTAATGGGGCGGAACTAATAGACTACCAGGAATTTCACACTATAAACAAAACAGGTCGTAACCTGGCTAGAATGGAAAGCTTCAATTTTCAGATACTAGAGGCATAGCATATTACAGAAGGAGGAGTCGAGTCACCTCACACCAGAGAATCTGACTTACGGACTTAGCGTAGAGATCTGCATAGTCGGCTCCGAGCGTGCCTCGCTCGGGGTTGGAAGCTGCTTAACCCTAGCTGGAGCCAGGGGCTTGAGGGTATCAGCCTGCACCGTGTTCCCAACAACCCTTGGACCTTCGGCACGTATCTTTTCTACCCTCTTACGCCCCCTCCCTGCCCCTTGATGACCAGGTGGGCTAGTTTCGCCCCGCGGGGTGGTGGCGCCTCGTGTTTACTGGCATCTTTTGAATACTTTGCAGCTCTTTGAGACTGCCCCCCCACCTTGGGAATGTTTATGCCCTTCATGTGGATTGATGCAGATGTGCCCTATTGAGGGTATGCAGATGTGGTCACGTACAACCAGTCTGACCAGAACTGTGTCTCCTGTCCCCCGGGTGGGGATTATGCATACAGGGGGTGTCCATGTAAAGGGGGAAAACTATGTCAGGGTTCATGTCACTGTGTGTGCTCAGGCTTTCTCCACAGTAGCATACTTTTGTGCATCTGCTACTTGCTGCAGGAAAATGATGATCAATCAAGGATAGCATGCTTCTGAAAGAGACTACAGTAATACCTTGGATTGCAAGTAACTTGGTCTGAAAGCATTTTGCAAGACAAGCAAATTTTTTAAATAAATTTTGACTTGATAAACGAGCAAGGTCTTGCAATACAAGTAGTGTAGGGATGTAACCGCTCACCTCGAGCGGGCGTAGTGGGCCGAAATCGGCCCCACTCACGCCCGCCAGAGACTCGCTTTGATATAAGAGTGTTTTGGATTACAGGCATGGTTCCGGAACGAATTATGCTTGCAATCCCAAGGTATTACTGTATATTATTGTTATATTTATGACACTTCGTATCTTAGATATGTGATTTTGTTTTCCTGCTTAAATTGGATTGTTTATATCCAGCAACAACTGGGGACCCAACGTTGCAGAGCCCTGCTCTAGACAGAAGAATCTCTTCCACCCCTTCTTCTATCTAGGCTGCCAGGGCGAAAAGGGACTTTTTCCTCTCCAGAACTATACAGTGTGTCTGAACCATTGCGTAAGGATATTTTGCTGCCTGAAATCACTGGGTTTATTGTACCAACAAGGAATACGCTGTACCTACTCTATATTTCATCTGCAATAAAACTACTCTTTGGTTTCTGATGTCAGTGTGTGTGTGTGTGTGTGTATGTTTAGCGTAAAGGGGCAAAGCCCATATTCCATCCAGCTGCGCGTGGTTTGGGAAAGATCCCAAAACTTTCGTAAGAGTGTGGGGTTAACCTCTTTCCTCAGAGAGAATCTAACGCCCCGATTATCTGTCGTAACAAGATTATTATATTTATTTATTTAATATATTTCTACAACGCCCACATCGAAAAGGCTACCTGGGCGGTTTACAAGAAAAAACAGACAGAATAAAAACCATCATCTTAAAACCAAAAGTATCATTAATATAAAAATACAAACACAATGTAATATCTATATATATAAAAGAAGAA
The DNA here is from genome assembly GCA_021292165.1 of Shinisaurus crocodilurus. Lineage (NCBI taxonomy): Eukaryota > Metazoa > Chordata > Lepidosauria > Squamata > Shinisauridae > Shinisaurus > Shinisaurus crocodilurus. The sequence continues at coordinate 60,843,197 of CM037878.1, forward strand.
ATCCTGACTGACTGACTGACTGACTGACTGACCATCAACGCCCAGCTCAAACCGTTTAATCTAGGAACGTGAAATTTTGAAGGAACATAGTTTTTATGACGTAGACACCCACTAAGGAAGGATTTTTAGAAATTCCGTCCCTAAGGGGGTGAAAAGGGGAGGGAATCGCCCCACTCTCATATCTCCTATGGGCAAAACAGGGGAGCAGTTATGCAAATCGGCCTCACCTCATAATTGCTGCAGGAGCCAATAGGAGCAGTTATGGAAATAGCCCATACGACACTTAGAATGTTCGTATGAATTCCTGCAGGGGCCAATAGGAGTGGGTATGCAAATCTTCCCTAGGCCATTTAGAATGTTCTCTAAGGGGGTGAAAAAGGAGGGAAACTTTTTAAATGACTGACTGACTGAATGACTGTTGTGTGTGGGGCGTCCCAAATCCTAAAATCCACGTGAGCGAAGCCACGGGCAACAGCTAGTAATACAATAAAACATAAGCAGCCAAATGAATCAGTCTGGAGGTACAGTACTAATAGTGATAATAAAAATAGGAATAAAAATCTCACCATTAAAATATTGGGAGAATAAAAAGGTCTTCACCTGGTGCCTAAAATAATAGAGGGTGGGCGCCAGGGACACCTCTTTGGAGAAATGATTCCACAAATCAAGATTAGTATTGCTTTTATTTTATTCCTAAACTCAGGCAGAGGGCCAAGACATAGTGGCTTACTTGGCTGCCGGCTCGTGGCTGAGGATAGATTTGAACCAAGGAATTTCTGGCTTGAACTCAGGGACAAACTAGATGGGATGCTTTCAAACATGTGAAGAGCAGCTGCTGGAGGTGCTGATTATTATCGGCAGGTGGGGAGGGAATGTGCCAACAGGAGCTTTCCTTCCGAGGCAAATAGCAGCTTCAAAGGAGAAATTGCTGACAGGAGAGGAGTGAAGGGTTGCACTTCCCTCCCCACCTGCTGCAATGCTGTTAATTATCAACTCCCCACTCACACAGACATCAGCAGCTATTCACATTTTTAAAAATATTCATGCTGAATGCAACAAGGCATTTAATGTTATGTCTAGGTTTGGCCCTTATAGGAACATAGGAAACACTGAGATCATCTCTCAATAAGTTTTCATGATTATTTGAAATTATCTGTAACACTTGCTTAGTGGGTTTAACACAGCAGACATGAATACTTACCAGTGTCTAGCTTTTGGGATATTGGCTTTAAATCTGGGTACGCATCCAAGTTCCTGCTGCAGAAGATCTCTCTTATTGCCACCTTATAGTTTATGTTTTGAAGCACATCATATATCGTTTCTGAAATACTTTTTGGATTTGAAGCTACTTTATCGCGGCATTCCTAGAAGGCAACAGCACATGGGCTTCTTCATCTTAGCATTCAAAAACACCGTTATAGAGCAATGATAAACAGCAACTGTCTTTCCATTGGCACTGATAGAAGCTTCCCTTCTGGGTCTAATAGCAGTTTTGGGGGGCAGGGATCTTCGATAGGACTGCAATGGGGGGGGAGGTTGATTCCCCCTCCACATGCACAACAGTGTTAATCCTAACTGCCTCTCCCGTCTCCCACACTTGTTGTTTAGGCAAAACAAGAACACCTTAGACATGTTAAACGCATTCACGCATTTAAAGTGATCTCAAGTTTGACTATCTTGAGGGTTTACAGGACATTGCTAGGCACTTAAAAGATTTGGGGCTCGGGCCCATAGAAAACAAAACTGCATAAAATTTACATATGTTGATTTATATCTATATATGCAAATTTAGAAATATGGCTAGGATTTATTTCTATTTCATAGAAGGCAAAGCCAGCCAATTAGTTTTCCATCAAATCACCTAAAATAAAACAAATCAAGGTGTAATCCTAGGCATGTTTAGACAGAAAAAAACCCCTATACTTCCTAGCATGCCGGGGCCATGCCCCACCCCAGCCAGCATGGACTACACCCTTGTTAAATTCATTCGCACCTTACCTGCAGATCATCCTAAATCAATAGTTCCTCTTCAGTTACATTTAATTTACAATGACTATTAATAGGTGTGAAAAAATGCACCCCCAAAAGTGTTTTTTTTCACAAGCCCTTTCACACAGCCCTAAAATGGCAACTTTGGCACCAAAATGGAGTTTCAAAAATTTGGCAGGGCACTAATCCAAAAGCAGGCCATGGACAACTCAGGGGGTCACCCCAATCAACTTTTCAGTTCCCACCCAGATCCTGCTCCCAAATTTAATCAATCCCACTGCAGTTAATCGCTCCATTCATCAATCATCACTCTCTCCATATATTGAATTCAAAATAAAATGGAATGGTGTACAATTCCATTCAGGGGGTTTAAAAAAGCTGGGTGGGTGACATGAGTGAAGACTACAGAGTGGCACGGAGGAGGTATGTGGAATGCGGCGAGGACAAAGATTGTGAAGGCGAGTAGAGGGGGAGCTAGAAACAGGGGGCCAGGGAGTTTATGATGGCACTTTTCAGGGTCACAGTGCACAGGGAGGGGAGGGTTAACCCTTCTCTCTCTCCAACTAGCCCCTTCAAAACCCCACCCCCTGCATGGCAATTAAGCTTACAAAAAACATTCCATTAGCACTAAGGGAAGGTTTTTTCCTAAGCTAAATTGCTGCATGGGGGGATTTTGAGGGGAGAGTAGTTAACCCTTCCCTCTCCAGCTCCAATCCCCATGAAAATTGCCCCCCACCCCACCCCACCCCACCCCAAAATTGGCAACTAAGCTTTGTAAAAAAAAAAAAAACTTCAATAGGCACCAATGGATACTCAGGGCTCTGGAAATACACTCAGGATTAGCAATGCCCCTGGCATTGCCTATACACTTTCAAATCTATTTTCACAGCCTCATGGGCTAGAAAACACATCCTTTAAAAGTGAGTAGAGATTTTAAGAATGCTGAATTAAAAATACCACATTCTGTGCGTTATGGAAACACACAGAACCTGTGCAATCATGGAATCACAGCCTGTGCAATGCCCTGGATAAAGTGAACTTGTATGCTACACTCGCCCTTGTATCTCTGGAGCTGTGAGGTGCTATTTCTGGGCTCCATTCATGGTGGCTTGAATTCCAATTTATGCCACATGTGAAAACTGGGAGAGTTTCCAAAGCAATTTGTGATACAGCATGGGTTTGGGGTGTAAGTGTCTGCTTACTCTTTTAGGGCTGGGGGGATGGCACACACATGGCCTTGAGAACAGCTAAAGTAGCACTGTAGGTTATGGTCATGGTCATGAGGAGGATATTGCAGCCATTCTTGTGGGCCAATCCCTACTCTCTCCCTCTACGCTACTATTATTGCTTTTTTATTATTAGCATTTGCATTTCAGTTCAACTTCAAGGGGTTCTGGTACACAGGAGGATTATCCCAGGAAGGTTAGAATGAGCGAGTGTGACTGGCCCAAGTGGCCCAAGTTCAACAGGTGAGCTTCATGGCTAAGTGGGGGTTTCAGCCCAGGTTTCCCCATTTGAGTCAGACACTCTATCCACCACACTTGCTCTCAAGTTGTGTTGCCCACATCTCCCTATAACCCTTTCCTGTTGCGTATAACACATGTGCTATACCACAGCAGGAGCCATTTCCTCTGTGCTAGGCTGTTACATCCTTACTTTCACATGAAAAGGAGCACAGGGGAGAGGGATGCTGAAACTCACTCACATGCCTGAGCGCCCTCCACTCCAGTGTTCTAGGCATTTTTCTCCCTTCCTAGCTCAGTTCCACTGTGGGAACTGGGAAGGGAGGTAAGGCACGGAGGCAGGATTCAGTACTCCTCTCCCATGTGCTCCTTTGACTGTTATAGTAGGAAACTTCCTATCCCCTGCTTTGTATATCAACTGTATATCAAAAAAAGTGTGAAAACACCACCGTGAAAGAACTTTCTTTTATCTTTTTAAAAAATTTACAACTTTTTAACAATACATGTTCAATCATTATATTTAAACTTTCTTTTATCTATTTTTGGAATTTTTAACATTTTTTTACAACACATATTGATTTAATATTTATATAAACTTTAAAAACTTTTCAATAATCAAACTTTACAAACTGTTCACTAATCATGCTGTAACACAGAGTATACATCATGTATAATTATATTCAATGGTAATCACCCCCTTATCTTTCAGGGGTTTAGCATCCACCAAACTTGCTGTATTCCTATAGAGTTAATGAAAACCTTCCTTTGTTTTTTCTTTGTCTTCATGGAGTTGCTGCAGCCTTTACTCTAATTTTTTGAGATGGCCTTCAAGTGAGCCTTCCTCTCCGTTTTTTCTTTCTGAGTGGCTTAAAGCATTATTTTTCCTTGGAATGGTTTCCAGAAGCCTGATATTCTCCGTATCCTCACTTGTTTTTTTCCCCAACAAGAAACCGGTTTGGAATTCTTGTTTCATGCAATATTTGCCTTTCTCAAGGGTTTCAAGGATAGTCACGGGCTTATATCAGTTTCATCACCCTGTTCTCTTTTTTGTGGGTTGTTATTACAGAGAGGATGTAAATGGAATAACAACCCACAAAAAAGAGAACAGGGTGATGAAACTGATATAAGCCCGTGACTATCCTTGAAACCCTTGAGAAAGGCAAATATTGCATGAAACAAGAATTCCAAACCGGTTTCTTGTTGGGGAAAAAAACAAGTGAGGATACGGAGAATATCAGGCTTCTGGAAACCATTCCAAGGAAAAATAATGCTTTAAGCCACTCAGAAAGAAAAAACGGAGAGGAAGGCTCACTTGAAGGCCATCTCAAAAAATAAGAGTAAAGGCTGCAGCAACTCCATGAAGACAAAGAAAAAACAAAGGAAGGTTTTCATTAACTCTATAAGAATACAGCAAGTTTGGTGGATGCTAAACCCCTGAAAGATAAGGGGGTGATTACCATTGAATATAATTATACATGATGTATACTCTGTGTTACAGCATGATTAGTGAACAGTTTGTAAAGTTTGATTATTGAAAAGTTTTTAAAGTTTATATAAATATTAAATCACTATGTGTTGTAAAAAAATGTTAAAAATTCCAAAAATAGATAAAAGAAAGTTTAAATATAATGATTGAACATGTATTGTTAAAAAGTTGTAAAAATTTTTTTTAAAAAGATAAAAGAAAGTTCTATCACGGTGGTGTTTTCACACTTTTTTTGATATACTCATATTTCCGTGATTCTCCTTTGTTATCAGCTTGTATATCAACTGGGCAGACAAGTGAATAATGGCCCCATCACATCAGGTTTAGCCCCAAGAAAAGTTTAGATCAAGTGTGGATAACTTGTGGCCCTCCAGATGTTTTTGGACCATGGCTCCCAACATCCCTCACCATTGGCTATGCTGGCTATGGCTGATGGGTATTGCAGTTCAGCAACATCTGGATGGCTCCGAATTCCCAGGTGGGGCTTAAAAAATGAATGCACAGTGTACAATACTAACCTTAAATTCTTTGTCAGATATAATTTTGTTCTCCCGTAGGCCAAAGATAAAAGGATACAGAACATTGATTGCAGAACAAATTGGCAATTTATTGGCTTTGAAGAAGCTCAAAACTTCATCCCCAGTGCTTGGATCTGGAGCAGACATGCTATAAACAAAGAAAATACTTTCTAATCAGGGCCGGTGCAAGGCAGTTTGGTGCAGTTTGGTGCCCTAGGCAAGATCAGATATTTAGCGCCCCCCCCTTCCCACTTGAGCCCTCCCTCCCTATTTCTGGCGCCCCCTTTAGCCCTGCGCCCTAGGCAGCTGCCTAGTTGGCCTAATAGTAGCACTGGCCCTGCTTCCAATTCATGATGAAAACAAGAGAAATCGTATGGCTATTTAAAGAAGAAATTCTAGCATTATACTTAGAACCAAAATATAGAATTAGGCATTTAAATAGAAAGAACCCCATTTCCAAAACTGTAGTATCCTATTTTCAAGAAAAGTCCAGTCCAGGTAGTTTGGAGGCATCACATCATCAGCACAACAGATTAGTAGATTATTCCAAGCCCTATTGATTACATCTCTATAATCCATTCTAGAATGATCTTTAGGGGCAAATTGCACGTTATAGAAAAACGCTTGTCACTAAGGCCCAACCTTCTTGCCTTCCTTTATTCTAATGAAAAGCAGCCTCAGGAGGCTGAAATCTGGAAAGGAAGTGTCTACTTAAATGTGGGTCTGCTTAACTATTTTCCCACCACCCATTTCCCGCTCAAAATCCCCACCTCAACTCTTTCCCCCATCCCCACCCTGGCTCACAGGTGCGTGTTTAACCCCGTTTATGATTTGGGCAGGCAAGAAGGGGCACTTATAGGTCTTCCGGGTACGAAATGGAGATAAACCCGAGGCGGGAAGGGCTCCCTCCACGCGCAAACCGCGAGTAGCTATTGGACAGCTCCTTTTCCTTGTAGGCATTGAGATTGAGCCACTTACTTCCTCGCTTTTCCTTAACACACGCCAGAGAACAACCGGGAGACGCGGCGAGGGGCAGAAAACTGCGGGACGCGAGTCGCGACCACACCCCGTTGACAAAGCGCTCTCTCGTCGTCGGTCGAGGCGTTCCGAACAAATGAGACTGAAAACGACTTCCGCTCATGAATAAATTTGAAAGAGGGTGCTTTTTTCCCCTTTTTCTTTAATGCAAACTGGTGGGCGCGCTTTTAGTTGTTCGCCGGAACACAGAAGGCCAACGGTGGGGGTGGGGGTGGGGAGAACTGATCACTTGTCGCGTGGCTAATTGTCACGGTGGAACTGAGCTAGGAATTTCCCACTGGCAAGTGACTGAAGGGTTGCCCCCCCCACCTCCGCCGCGGCCCCTACCCCACCGTCATGAATATCATAGTCATTCTTGTACGGTCCCCTCTCCTCCTCCAAGCAAACCACTCATTCATTTTATTCATTCATTCATTACATTTCTGCCCAACAGCCAAAGATCTCTCCGTGGTTTACAATGATTTAACCCTTAAAAATACATACAGCATAATTATAACAATATAGTTATAATAAAATGTGTGATGATGATAATAAAATGTGTAATCATTGGCATACAAACATTTCAAACAATTTTAAATAATAAAGATCCCAGGATTTTCACCTTTTTGGGTGACATCTGCTATTCAACACCCCCCCCCCCCGCAACACAATACCCCAGAACACTAGGTCCAGGGGCAATTGGGAGACTGAAAAAGGGTGGTCAGGTTGCCAACACAGATGCTGATGCTGCCACTTGCTGCAGCAGAGAAGAAAACAGAAAAAAGATGTGTTACAACTTACTGCCACTGCTACTGGTGAGCCCTGTCACAGAGCAGCTGTTGGAGGATCTCTCTTCACCTTGAAATTGGTGAAATGGTCTCCCTGAATTCTGTCCACAAATGCATGTTCTGTGAGTCACAATCTAGCAACCTTGGATGCAATGCAGTGCCAATAAACATTGTACCAGACAGAGGTAGTGTGCAGTGCAGACGTGGCCTACAGAAGTCTATAGTTGAGCAATAGTTGCACTGGAGCATATGACAGGAGTCACATGGCCATTGTGTCTCCAATGCACAAATCACTGGTTGCAATCCTATACACACTTACTTGGGAGTAAGCCCCATTGAACTCAACTTAAAAAGCACTGGTCCCAATAAAGATCCCTGTGGGATTCCTGTACATCCACCCACTGAAAGAATTTACCATTTATTCCTACTCTATGCTTTCTGTTCTGTAACCAGTTAGTGGATCAGAAGAGGACCTCTCCTCTTATTCCATGAGTTTGCTCAGGAGTCTTTGGTGAGGGACTTTGTCAAAAGCCTTTTGGAAATCCATATAAACCATGTCTACTCGATCACCCCTGTCCACATGTTTGCTGACACTCTAAAAAAAACTCTAAAAGGTTAATGAGATAGGACATACCTTTGTCCTTCTACAGTACATGCTTGATAATTTTATCTTTCATAATGCTTTCCTCCAATTTACCAAGAACAGATGTTAAGCTAACCGGCATGTAATTTCCTGCATCTGCATCCCCCCCCCCCCCGTTTAAAGGGTGTTATACAGCAAAAGATTTTACACAGGGCACATTGTGAACACCAGAACAATTCAAACACCTGGGCATCTCATAGGATAAAGTGCTGGAGGTGTAACAGTCCACAGGCTAACCCAGCGCATATGTTATGGAGCTGTCCAATAGTGATGCCTTTCTGGCTAGAGGTCCTAACCAGTATCAACATGGTCCTGGAAACCTCACTCAATGAAAAGGTGCCCATGCCTTACCGAGATACATTCTGGGCTGCATGGCCAGCTAAGGGTATTATTCTACTACACTGGAAAGCAAATAAAACCCCAAATATACACAATTGGATTCAAGATCTATTGACCTTACCCATCCATAAAAAGCTATATTACAACAAATTAGCAAAAGAAAATAAATGCCAGTTAATATGGGGAATGTTTTTCAAATTCTGTGCAGAGTACTGCAGATCTACTGCAGAAACAGTGAAGGCCCGCAAAGTGATGTGCATGACACAACTTTTTTTTCCCATGTAACTATTGGTTTATCCAATTTTTGCTTAAAGATTATACTTCTATACATTAAGCCTTTACTCTGTATATATAGGATGGTATGAAGAAAGGAGAGGGAAACCTAAAGGGGAGGGAATGGGGCAGGAAGGGGAAGGGTTTACTCTTTGCATTGTACTGGAAAATGAAAAAAATCTAATAAACAGGTAACAACAATAACAAAAATTCAAGTTACACTGGCCATTCTCCAGTCATCTGGTACAGAGGCTGATCTTAGGGACACATTGCTTGTTTTTTGTTAGAAGATCACCAATTTCACATCTGAGTTCTTTAAGAACTCTAGGGTGGATATTTAACTGGGCCTGATGATTTGTTAGCTTTCAATTTGTCAATAAAAACTTGGTCTCTCATCATCACCATTTGCCTCAATTCCTCAGACCCCCTTCCTGAAACCATTCCTTCAAACACAGGTATCTCCTCCTCCTCCTCCTCCTGCCCCACACAGGAAAGTTGCTGGCTGCCCAGGAAAAAGGTACATTTTCCTTTAAGAAGGCACCACTCCTACTGTGAAGCCTGAATCCATTTTCTGTTGCCAGCCTCTCTGCTACTACCAGGAGAGTCACACATCACATGTTCATGTGTTGCCCCCATGAAATGGCAATCATTTTTTTCTTTTCAGTTTTTTTTTAAATATAGCAATGAATACATATGAAATGCATAGATATGAAAATACAACTTACTAACAGTGAAGGGAGAAAGCAGGTTGCCCAAACTCCCTGTGGTGTAGGCAGGGATGAACAAATATCTGGTAGTCTGCCAGCATGCCTCTCCCAACCTGAGTCTACCCTGACACTACGGGCAACATCTGAGGCCTTCCTCCAAGAGAGGCTTGGTGGGTGGCAACAAGAGAGAAAACCTTCTCAGTGGTGGCCCCCCAATATTTATTTATTTATTTATTCAATTTATATCCCGCCTATACACAAATACCCTAGGCGGCATACAAAATAATAATCAATTTAAACAAAATAAATATACAATAATATACAATTAAAACTGTCTAATTTATATTTTTATTATATTTTTAAATCGCCCATCTGGCTGGTCACCCAGCGACCCTGGGCGATGTACAATCAGGATAAAATACAATAAAACACCATTAAAACAATATAAGAGTTTTTTTTTAAAAAAATCCTAACCCACCCCATATTCCCACCTGAAAAGCCATGTTTTTAAAGCCCGGCGGAAGTTCATCAAGGAGGGGGCTTGGCGAAGGTCACTGGGGAGGGAGTTCCATAACTTGGGGGCTGCCACAGAAAAGGCCCTCTTCTTAGTCCCCACCAGCCTGGCTGCTCTGGCTGATGGGACAAGGAGTCCATCCGTGGCAAACCTTGTTGAGCAGCCTACTTGATGTTGCTGGAGGCGCTCCTTGAGACTGGAGCCGTATAGGGTTTTAAAGGTCAAAACCAACACCTTGAATTCGCCCCAGCAAGCAACTGGTAGCCAGTGCAACTCCTTGAGCACTGGTGTGATGTGATTTCGCCAGTGGCTGCCTTTAACCAGGTGAGCCACCGTGTTCTGTACCAGCTGTAGCTTCCGAACCGTCTTCCAGGGTAGCCCCACATAGAGCGCATTACATTAGTCTAGGTGAGAGGAGACCAAGGCATGAACCACTGATGGGACCAGATGATTAGGAAGATAGGGGCGCAGTGAACACCCGGTCTGGAGCTGGACCTGACCTAGCTTGCATCTTCCCCGGCTAGCAAAATAACAAACCCTGCAGTAGAAAGTTCCAAAGGGTTCTCGCACCACGTTCTCCCAATCTGTTTTAGTCTAAGTGTGCCATTCTTAATCAGTATCTTAGCCCACCACAGCCACCAAGTGAAGGGAGAAAGGGGGTTGCCCAAACTCCCTGCAGTGTAGGCAGGGATGAACAAATACCCATGAGTCTGCCAGCACTGCTTCACATCCACCTCATCTTCAGCCAGGGGACTCTCAGACCTTTCAGGACATGCTTGGATGCTAAAATGGGTGTTCAAGTTGACACCCTCAATTTCAAGCCAAGCCCTTCAAAAATGGCAGCTGCACATGCTCCACACGCGCTGTGGATTATCATTCGTTAATTAACCTACGCTAACCCACTGTGTCATGTGAACCGGCCCAGTATGTGTATTAGAAACAAAAGTGTGGAGAAAAAAGTCTCAAGAGTTTCCTGCCCCCCCCCCACACCTCCTCATGTGTAAACCAGGTAATCCCAGCTAAGGGCTGGGAGGGGGCGAAATGTGCATAAGTTATCTGATGAGGCATGGCGCCTCAAAGGCTGGATGTCTACGTGACCAGGCCCTTTGGGCATGCAAATGAAAGCCCCCTGGTCATGAGCAAAGAACCACCCCCCTCCCCCTGCCTGGCCAGGTGAAGTTCATCCTGATTGGCTAAAGACAGCTGAGCTACTGAAAAGAGGGGGGGGGGAGAATCTATATTGCCAGCTGTGGCTTCTGGTTTTAGTTGTTGATCTTGGGCAGCAAGCTGCGCGGAGGTCCAGGTCTTCAGACTGGCCTCAGGATCCAGCCCCAGGTGGCTCTGGTGAAACTCGCTGAATGAGGGCTTTTGCTGAGGCAGCCCTGAAGCAGACCAGCCCCCAGGTAAAGAGTGAGTGCCTGGGAGATATATAGAAAGGAACCAGCTTTGTTATTTTGTAGCTCTACTGTGTTTGTACCAAAGGGTCTTCCTACCTTTCTCCTTCCCTCATTTCCCACCTTTTGTTGTAATCTGTTTACCTGAATAAACCTTCTCTGTGGTTCAGCGCTAAATCCAGAGTATAGACAAGGGCAAGTCCCTGAGAGAGTCAAGACTGCAGAGCTGAGGCTGGCAGTCTTGCACCTTGGATCTCTGGTCTTTGGTAAAAAGGGTGGGTTGGCAGAGCCAGCCAGCCCCCCTTCCTTCACAAAAAGCAACTGTATTAAAATTTCTGGTTCAGTTGGGGAGGGGAGTATGCAAGGTGTATGGGGAATGGTAGTGAGGAACAGGGGAAAAGGTGAACAGGTGGGGGCAACACAGTTCCTCATGGCTGGGGCTCTTTTGGGGCCAGTGTTGCCAGGATCTGCAGCACTGATGTCTGTAGCAGCTGCTGGTGGGAAATGATGGTTTTCATTTATTTACTTCTTCAACTCAGACACATCCAGAGGTGCATGGCGCTGACTGTAGTGGTTCAGGGCTTGCAGTAAGGCCTCCTGTTGCCTCTGTAGGCTGCTCAGTTGGCCCTGGATGTCCTGGAGCTTCACCCGCAGAGTTCTTCGACTCCCCAGAGTGTTCTTGAATAGCTTCTCCATTCTACACTGACCACTCAGGATGGCAAATCCTAGACTGGATGCTGCAGGAAAGTGAAAAAAAGACCAGACAATAGGAGAGCATCAAGGAAGAATACCACATGTTCCCTCATGTATACCATGGTCCCAAGGGTAGGGGGCAAGACATCCACCTGGTAGGGTAGATGCCCACTCAACATTCCTGGCTGACTGTCCTTGTCCCACTCCCATTCCACATTAGGCTCCCATCTCACCTGCAGTCCCCTCGCATTTCACATCCGATTTCTTACCCCACATATTGACTGTGGGTACATGTTGCTGCTCTGCTACCCCAACCTTGTGTCCTCCCCCTGACAGCTCCCCCTGCATGCTGCCCCCCAGAAATCCCCCCAGGCAAAAAGCAAGCCACAGGGATGCAGCAGGCACCAGCCATAGCCCTGTGGTGCAGGGCCTGCCGGTAGCAGCACACTCACACAGGTGGGGTTTCCAGCATGATGTTCTGCAGACAGGCCTGCAGGTCCTCCTGTGGTGGCTCCAATGGGCTGTTACTTGCCCAGCGGCTACATCTGGTGGGGCATGTTCCGGCATCAGAAATGCCTGCCGGCACGGGGTCCTACTTAGTACTTGGGATCGAACTGAAGTAGCCTCTGATGGTGACCCTTGTGGTGCAGAGGGTGTAGCCCGTTCCAGACGGTCACCACAGAATACAACTGGAGTGGGAGATGAAGAAGTTGGGTCAGGGGAGGAGATCTTGATGAGACTTTGGGACTGGGAGACCCTCTTCCCAGCAGCGCTGGATGGCCCCTGTGCTGCTGCTGCAGAAGCCGTGGTACCTGTGGAGTGAGATAAGAGATAAAGGATCACCTATGGCAGGAGTGGGGAAACTCTTTTACTGTTGGAGGCCACCTTGCCTCCCACTGGAGACAGGTCACTGAGCTGTGATTCTAATCAATTAGCTTTCATTGTGTAAACAGTTACAAGCAAGCCGGTCTTGCTTCACGCTACACAGCAGTTCCTGTTACAAACAATTGCTACAAGACAGTCAAGCTGTTTTAGCATCCTGAAAGCTCAGCTTCTTAAGCTAATGTAGCAGCTTAGAGACTTGAAACCAAACTACAAGGAAATTGTTAGAGCCCTCCCAGTTAGGCCAAGCACACTAATAAAGCCCTGTACACTCAGGTCACTACACAGCTCCCCTTGCCTGCTGCCCCCCTCTCTCCCAGGCAAAAAGCAAGCCACGGGGATGCAGCAGGCACCAGCCATAGCCCTGTGGTGTAGGGTGTGGAGCCTGTAGGTAGCACACTCACACAGGGGGGAGTTCCTGTTGGGTGTTCTCCAGATAGGCTGTAGGTCCTCCTGTAGTGGCTCCAATGGGCTGTTACTTGCCCCAGCAGCTACAGATGGTGGGAGGTGTTCTGGCATCAATAATGCCTGCCGGCATGGGGTCCCGTTTAGTACTTGGGATGGAACTGGAGCAGCCTCAGATGGTGACCCTTGCGGTGGTGAGGGTGTAGCCCATTCAGGACTGTCATCAAGGACTATAACTGGATTAGGAGATGAAGAAGTTGGATCAGGGGAGGGGATCTTGATGAGATCTTGGGATTGGGAGGCCCTCTTCCCAGCAGCGCTGGATGGCCCCTGTGCTGCTGCTGCAGAAGCCCTGGTATCTGTGGAGTGAGATAAGAGATAAAGGATCACCTATGGCAGGAGTGGGGAAACACTTTCAGCCCAAGGGGTCAAATTCAGTTTCGGAGAAGCTCTCGGAGAAGCCTCATTCCAGTTGTGGTTGAGGCCAAAGGCAAAAGGGGAGGGCCAAAAATATAAATAATGCCAGCATGTTGTGGCTTAAAGCTCTTCCTGTCAGTAACTAAGCCTCAGGAGAGGCATTTCAACCTTTTAGAAAGGGAAAAAAACTGCACAATAGCCAGGAGACCATCACATGATCAGTACTTCCAGGAAAGGGATTAGAGCGACAAGAAGGGAGCATGGCCATCTGTGGAAACCGGGAGGGTCGGATTCGGTCCCCAGGCCTAAGTTCCCCACCGCTTAACTATGGGAATAGCAAGTTGCACACCCAGGTCACTGTGAACCGGGGCCTTTTTCCGAATCACGTGGATTCTGCAGACTTCTGGGCTGGTTTTTCACTTTGGGGGGAGATTTGCACCTTAGCGCTAATTCACATTAAGTAATGCACGTTGGCGCATGTGCACTAAGGCAGTGTTCTCCAACCTTGGGTCCCCAGATGTTTTTGGCCTACAAATCCCAGCATGCCCAGTTGTAGGCCAAAAACATCTGGGGACCCAAGGTTGGAGAACACTGCACTAAGGCGCATTCATGCTAGAGCGTATTAGCACAAGTAGAACGAAATTCTGGTTTAAAAATTCCAGTCCGGTCACTGAGTGGATGACACAAGGAAAGGCACCTGACAATCTGTGAAACACACTGTGAAACACAGACTGAACAGATTTAACAAAATCCATAAATCCCAAGCTGGTAGTGTTGCCGTCAACACTGGAAGAGTGGCTGGCTGTGGCTACATTCTCTGTTGTGTGAAATGCTGCCATTTTCTCCTCAACATCTCTGTAAGGACTGCATAGGATCCTACTATATTGCTACTGGCAGACAACCAGTGTAGTGGACCAGTGCATTACTTTGCCCAGCCACCACCTTTTTCCACCAGCAGGGCTGTGAGATATTGTTTTAAAATGTTCAGATACACAAAAACAATGTTGCCTGCATGTGGTCACATTCTATGGTGGCTGTTCTGGGTTTCCAGCAAAAGACATCCTACACAAAACATACCTCAGGTTGCAGAAAAGTTAAATCTAGTTAGATTACCACCTCTGTTGCTCACTCAAAAGCCTCCAAAAACCCACACTCACGTGTATGCAGCTCTATTGTACTGCAACCACTTGCATACCTACACAGTGTTTTCTTAACATTCAGAAATCAGGAAATTCCAAATAAAAGTGGCAGCAAAGTGGCATCTATTACCACTTTCTGTCTCTATGCTTCACAGTAGCCGAGCCCTTCCCTAAAGAATCACAACCTCAGAGAAGTTAACATCCCTATTCCAGTTCCCAATGAAAAAAGGGGCCATGTTCAATGCATCCAAAGCAAAGAAATAGGGCATTCTGCATTATATGTATACTTGCCCTACATATGGTTGTATTCAAAAAGGAACTGGGGAAGTGTTTGTTTGCAATAGAAAGTGGTAATCTCTATGTCTTTGGCAGGGGTATCAAGCCTTTCAGCCTGAGGGCTGAATTCCATTTCAGAAAAGCTCTCCAGGGCTGCATTTCATTGGTGGGCGGGGCTGAAGACAAAAGGGGCGGGGCCAGAATGCAAAAGATACCAGCATTATATTAGCATAATACTATTATTGCCCGTAACTAAGCCTTAGGACAGGCATTTCAACCTTTTAGAATGGGGGAAAACATGCAAAAGCCTGGAAACCACCACACGATTGGTGGTAGGGGAAAGGGGGATGTGGCCATCTGGGGAACCCTGGAGGACCGGATTGGGACCCCAGGCAAGCAGGATTTGGCCCAAAGGCCTGAGGTTCAACAACTGTGCCATATGGGATACATATGAAACACACAGAAAAAGCAGCCAGCGGCACCACACAAAATGAGTCACTCACAACAACCACTTGTGCAGCCTTATGGCAGAGCTAGCCCTGGGCCTGGGCCAAAAGCCACCCCATATGCAGGGATCTGAACCTAGGTTGCCCACAGAAAACCCAAGAATCCTGCCCCTACATAATATATACCTGACCAAAGTTGGCACTGACCTGATAATTGCAGCCGGACTGATTGGGGAACTGGCCATGAAGGATCCTTTGCCTGTCAAATAAAACAGAGATAAGTGATTCAACTCTTTTCCCCAAACTGTGGGTGCTTCCAGCGCCATCACCCTGCCCCATTCACAGAATTTTATGGGGGGTGGGGTGGCAGACAATGCTGTCTTCCACTCCCAGCCCTCCTGTGTTTTCTCAGCGCCTCCTCCATCTGTTCTCTTCCTATGGAAAATCTGTGTTCCATGAGAAAAAGACAGAATAAGCTGCACAATGCCTTTGAGTGGTAGCACTAGGAGCCGTCTGTCTAGAAGCACCCTGTGTCAGTCAGCAAAAGATAGCTCCTGCAATCCAGAATGAATAAAGGTCTTGAAATTGTGCTGGTCACAAAAGCGGAAAAAGATATTTAACCTGGGCTAATGAGAAAAATTATTTAAACCAGTTGTGCTCGACACTGCCTTTGCCAGCTACACCATTCACCTTCTCTTGGATTCGTGAGAAGTAAATCTTGGTAGCCAGAAACCATATGCAATGCTGGCACATGTCCCCAAATCCCTTCTAAAGGAGTGGCTTCTTGCTCTGCTTCTTACTGGTATACTCCAGTTCCAGGAGTGGCTTCTTGCTCTGCTTCTTACTGGTATACTCCCTCTGGTCTCCATGACAATGGAGACTAGTGAAAAGCAGAGCAAGAAGACATTCTTGGAACTACAGGCTGCCCTTTCACACATCTTTGAAGATGTACTGGGGTGATCCCCAGAGAGGAAACCTGGTATAGGGACCAGGTATAATCTCTGGGCAGAGTGTCTGCTCAGAATCATAATTTGCTCTCAAGTGCTCTCTCCTACTCCCTCTCTTTGACTGTACTTCTGTACAAAACACAGAGAGAGGAAAGTCCAGGTTCAATTAAGAGACAACGACAAGCCTAGAGAGAGCACAGTCAGTGATGAGGCGAATCTTCATTGTCTAAGGCAGTGGTTCTCAACCTTTTTTGCCCCATGCACCCGCTTTACCATATGTCAGAATGTCATCCCCCCCTTTCCAAGATTGTCTGACTTAATCTGTGCCATACAATAAGGTGTGATGTCCTGTAGATTATGTACAATCTGTAGAATTGTAATTTGTAGAAAGACCAGTATTCCAACAGTTTGAGTCTGTGGTCCCAGTTTGAGTCTGTGGTCCCCCCTGAAACCCTAAAATTCCTCCCTGAGGGAATTCCCCCCTGGTTGAGAACCCCTGGTCTAAGGGATCAAGGGAAGTACTCCGGGTGTCCAGGACATGACCGTCTCCTCTGAGGATGAGCACACATTAGCTGAGATGATACTGGTATTCAGAGTTTAGGCACCTGGTTGATTAAAGACAGAGGGAAGAGATTGGAAAACAAACCATAATCACCCAAGGACAACCCAGTTGAGCCCCGCACATGAGAGACATAACATATATCTCTAATACTGGAGCACTAATAACAGAGATGGCACATATGATACATCACAGCAAGCTAAGCAAATAACATATAGACGGGTGATTTGTAGTGCAGACACATGCCTCAGAAGTCAGAGCTAACCTGAGAAAGCCATGGATGTAGTGAGTGAGAAGTCATTCTATGATCATCTGCTAAATTTGGAAGTCTAGTTACGGACTGCACGTGTAGAATTCCACTGCCATTTATAGGCTGTGCTGGACTGCATGGGCTAGACAATGCTTAGGCTTCTTTTTCTGTAGACATTGACTAGAATCTTCCTTTTCAAAATCAAGCTTGTAATATTTTTGCATTATCCACATATTCCCAAACTAGTACCATTTAGCACACTTTGACCTTGATCCAAAACAACTATATGCATGTGTAGACTGAGTGCTTTATTGCTATATAGCAGGGAGGTTCCTGGAAAGTGGGAAACGTCTTTTTCCCTTTCCTCCCTCCTGAACCTCCTCATGTATTGCAGGGAGCAGAGGGTTTTTTAAACCTCATGTCACATATCCTTCTAACCCTAATACCCACCTCTAGGCTATCCTAAACCGTTAGGAGCTCAGGCATGTCAACTGGAGTTCTTAACATTTTCTTTTCCTTTTAACTGATTCTATACCTGGGGAGTATCCTGAGCATGCTAAACCTTACCTTATTTATTTTGGGTGGGCCCATTTTTGCTTCCACACTGCCCAAGTTCCAAATTAAAAGGAATGCTGATGAAGGAATTCTCCCATTCCTAGCACCTGAGTTATTAGTCTTTTAGTTCCACAAATTTCTACTGCCACCAAATTCTGTGAAATGGTCTGCAGTCACAGAACCCACCGGAACTCATTACAATCCAACAGTCCCTCCGCAATCCACAGTCTACTTAAGACCATTCCTTGCATCATGCAAGCTAGTATAAGCTAATGATGAACGCCCCTTAACATGAAAAGGGGGCACTAGTGAAAGAGTTTGGTTAAGCTGGGAGCGGAAAGTCTCTTGAACAAAGGAACAAATATTGTTGGGAAATTGTAGGAATTTTCCTTCAGTCTTGTCTTACACAGATGCACAATCTGATTCTGAGTCAGCAACAGGATGTTTTTTAAAATGTAACTGTGAAGAGAAAGCCAGAAAACCGCACACGCGGATGCACACGCACACACACACACACCTCGGGACCACATATCAAGCAGACACCTTTCACCTGGGGTACGTGGAGCAGCCACCGTGCACTTCAAATACAACCACAATAGAGTCATCAACATGCCCCCTGGCAGTTCCCCGTCTGACAGCCGAATGAGCTGTGAAGTATTCCCAACCAACAAAAGGGGTGACAAGGTGCTTGGTAGCCAAAGGAATAACAAGTACTCTTGAGCACCCAGTAGCACCGGGGCCAACAGGTAATCCCAGCTCATCACCGGCCCGGGATGGGAGGGGGCACAGGAGGAAGGAGGGAGTCCAGCAGAAGGTATAAAGCCAAGGGTCAGTGGCGGGAAAAGGTTGTTGATCGTGGGCAGCAAG
Source organism: Shinisaurus crocodilurus (assembly GCA_021292165.1). Taxonomy (NCBI): domain Eukaryota; kingdom Metazoa; phylum Chordata; class Lepidosauria; order Squamata; family Shinisauridae; genus Shinisaurus; species Shinisaurus crocodilurus. Next base: position 60,861,764 of record CM037878.1, read on the forward strand.
CTACACGGAGGTCTAGGACTTCGGTCGGACCGTGGGATCCAGCCCCGGGCAGCTCCCAGTGAACAAAGCGGTCTTCGCTTAGTTTCCAAGCTAAGCGGCTTTCTAGGAACAAGGTCATTCCAGGTAACAGCTGTCTGTATTGCTACTGCGGCTCGCTCTATACTAATGTCAATTGCAGGCGTGGGCCTGGCGGATTGCTCTTGTGTATGTTTTGATAGGTTCAATTAAACTCTGTTTACCTATAAACAGTGTAGTAGCGTCCATTCATAAAACTGGTCTTCTCACTCCCCTTGTGTTAAAATTGGTCGCGGTCTCTGCCGGAGAGCCGCATACCGCTGATAAAGGGCTAGCCCGGCTCCGGTTAAGCCCTGAGTGCCTGAACCTGCCAAAAGGACGGCTGCGGTCCTTTTCCCTTTTCACAGTTACAGTCCAGTAACTGTGAAGGACTGCGGCCAGTCCTTTGATTCTGAACGAGAGATCAGAGGCTACAACTGTTACCCTTGATACTGCTGTTCCCAAAATCACCTAGCCTCAAACCCAGCCCCAGACACTGGAATTAGCACTGAACCACAGAGAACCCATACACACACCATGCAGGAGAAAGTAAAAAAAGGAAGTTTATTGTTTGTTTAGTCAGCTTCAAAGTGGGTGAGGAAATAAGGGAAGTGAAATTTACAGAATGGAATACTGTACCTTTGCTACACACAGTCAGCTACAAAACAACAAAGTTAAATCTTACAGGCACTTACACATTAGCTTGGGGGTTGTTCTTCGGGACTTGCCTCAGCCATAGTCCGCGTTTCCTCACATCCAGAACAAGACCCAGAAGCCATGGCTGACTGTATCAATTCCACACCCCGCGCCTCCCTTCGGACATTCATATGTGAATACCTCTTAGACTCTGAGGTGACCCAGAGCCATTAAGAGGAACTATATACATTCACAGGTGATTCTCAGCCTCCAGCTGAGATTACACTTATTTACATGTATTTGACAGGACAGGACATGGCAGGCAGCTTTTCTTCACAGTAACATTGCAAAGAATATATGAAATAGGCTCCCATGGCCAGGAATTAGTTAGGAGTATAAGTCTAAAGAAATCAATTAACAAAAATGCAATCCTTTGCATTTCTACTCAGACGTAAGTGCATTGTGATCAACAGGGTTTATTCCCAGGTATGTGCCTATCTTGCAATCCTATGCACCTTTATTCAGACCTTGAGCCCCACTGAATTCACCGGAACTTACTCCCAGGCACTAACCTAGGAGTAAGTCCCAGTGACCTTAGTGGGGCTTACCTCTGAGTAAACATACATAGGATTGCACTGCACATGTATAAATGCCAAGTTAGGTGGTTCGTGGATAATACACCAATCTGGTAAAATTGTTCAGGAATTGTTACCTTTTTTTTCCAAGGGTATTCTCGTGGTGGATTAGGAAGTTCTCCTTTCTGAAATAAATGTACATTTATTAGTTACTCTGAGGCATGAGAATCCCAAAATACCATCTGAACATAGGGTATTAACTCAAAGGTGTTGGACCATTACTTACTAGAGATACTTGTTCACATTACTCCCATATATATGTATACTCTTTATTATCATACGTGATTGAACGCTTTTACTGAACTTATCTACACGAGACCATTAAAGGCTGTATCTACTTGAGATCCGAGCTCTACACAAACAGCTTTTCTGCTATGTAACCTGTAGGAGGTGCTGTGTTATAGCAGAATAGCGCAAATACACAAGTAGGAAACTACCTTTCCTTTCACTTTCAGAAACAATAACAAATTTCCCCCGTTCTAAACAAACATTTTCTCCATACTAAACCCCCCCAGGAAAGTGGAGAATTACAGCATCATCTAAAGACCTGGTAAACAACCGTGAGTAAGGGAAGGCAAGTGCACAATAAATGCCTTTTGTAGAAAACAATGTGTCTTTCCTCCATGGAATATGCATCTTGTCTTTAAATGGCACATATCTGAGTGACACTTCTATTCAGTTTTATAACGATTTATTTTAGTTCTTTATATCCTGACTTTAGCACAGAATCCACACAGGGTGGCTTACAAAATGTATTTTTAAAATTTCAACTGTCTTATAATGACAAAAATTACAATAAGAAATACAGCAAGTAAAACAACAAGGTCAGAGGTAGCATAACCTTAATCTTCAAATGGCCTACTATGAAGTAAAAATGGTTCCAGCCCAGGTCTAAAGACTGAAAGGGAGGGAGCCTGTGGATGCTCCCCTTGGAAGAAATTTCACCCTGAGGAGCTGCCACTGAAAAAGCCCTGTTCCTCATTCCTGCCAACCTGATCTTCAAAAAGGGCAAGATCAGGCTCACAGAAGCTGATCTTAAAGTTTGGGTAGGTACCTATGGGTGCAGGCGGTCCTAGAAATAACCTGGTCCTAGACTGTTATGGGCTTTAAAGGTTTAATTCAAACATTTTAAGTCAGGGCTGGGATACTTTTTTGGCACAAGGACCAATTTTGTTCCGGGTAAGCACACTGGACACTGCATGCAGTGGGCAGGGCCACCCCCACTGCTGGCATGTAGCCCACCTAGACACACACACACACCTTTCACACACTGGGCGGGCTTGGGGAAAGGCAAGTGGAGCCTTTGAGATGGGAGCCAATGCTTCAAGGCATTGGCTCCCATCTTGAAGCAGCGGCTTGAAGCAACAGCTCCTCGGCAAGCCAACTTTGTTCCGTTCTCAAGCCACAGGGAAGTGCCACCTCAGAGTGCTCCTCCCAGTGCGTTGAAGCTGCAGCTCCCCAGTGAGGGGATGGAAGAGGTGGGGCTTCAGGGAGGGGGAGAGGCCCCAGCAGAGGCCTTTGCAAGCCAGTTAGGCCTGGCAGGCCAAATTTGGACCAAAGGCCGGAGGCTCCCCAGGGCAACACTAGACAATGGCTTTTTCATCCAAGAATTGTGCTGTTATTCAGATGTGGTGCAGGATTCAGAAGACAGAATCATGTTTGCCCAGCAAACCACTGCAATATTTTGTTTGCTGGCCAAATGTCATCCCTGCCACCGAAGCTAGCATATCACAACTTAGCTAACGTTACATGAATCTGTTATTTTAAAAATAATAGTCAGAACACTCATCCACTATACCAAACAAGCACAACCCTTTAGCAAAATTAAAAAGTAGCAACAATCCAAACAAGCACAGCCCTTAAAAAATAAAAATAAATAAAAAGGAGCAACAAAATGCCAGCAAAATTCATTCCTTCATTTTCCCCAGCCCCCACCCTAGTTTTTAAATCTGTGAGACCCTCACAGCACACTGCTGTGGTGCACATCTCCCAATTTGTCTGGTCTACACCCAAATGCTCTTGTCTACACCCCACCCCACCCAGCAAGGCTGCACCATTATATGCGGGCTGGATATTGTATTGGCCATGATAAGAATAAATCGTGTGGCAAGTTGTCTGGAAAGGCATGATGGTATCATTTGAAATTCCTTCGGGATCACAAGTGAAAAATAAGGCATAAGAATGACAGCTATTACAAGTGAACTGCATACCGCTATCAATGTTCGTAAACGTTCTCCACCACAGAAAATACTTTGCTTCCAGTTATTTGATTTTTTGTGTCCTCCTTCAGCCTCAAATTCTGTTGGTGTGAACCACTTTCCATCAAAACCTTTGATACATTTCTCTGAAGATCCTGTAACACAGAGAGAAGTCACATCAACACTATGCATGTGTCCCATTCAGCAAAGCTCACTGAATGGAGAAAGAAATTTTGCCAAGAAGAGAATCTTTACCAGTTTACCTTCTTATACCAACACTTCCTCCATTGCAATTTCCCCTTCTTTGCATACATACTGGTTATAGACTTCCGGGTGAACATGGAGCCTTGAAGTCACACAGAATCTCTGTGGGACAACTGATACAGCGTTCCTGGCCAGAGAAATTCTGACTGGGGAATCTACTTCTGATAAGGAGCTAAGATTTGATGTTACCCCCAAAATACCTCGCAGGGTTATAAATTGCTTTCTGTTTGCCTTTCGACGGACAGATTGTCGCTGTAACCTGAGGGGGGGGGGGAAACGGCGCCGTATTCAGGAGATCGGCTTGTACCGATCATTAGAGGTGTACGTGTTCGCTTCCAAAATGATGGATTATATCTGGACTGGCCGATTTGGAATCTTTCTACAGCACAGTAGGAATTATAATTAACTGTAAGTTGAATGTGGGTATATCTGGGAGGCAAAGAAGATAAGAAGTGCTAATTGGAAGGAGGGCTATAATTCTTTTATGTGCAGTGGAATTTTGGAAGTACAAGGGCAATATGACTTCAGCATTTATGTTGCTCTGGAAAAAGTTGGAAAACAATATTCTAAATAAACTGGACAGAAGAATCCAAGGTTGGGATGTAAACTTTGAAGTAGACTTAACAAAAAAAAAGACTAGAATTGGACACTACACAGGAGGAGAAAGAAGTAATTAAGGATGTTGGAGACTTTCCAGAAATTTACAGAGGCGCTGAAGTTTTAACTGGACTGAATTTGTTTAAGGAGAATGCTCGGAGAAAAGTTATGACGCAGTTTTTAAAACCCAAGATGGCGAAATGCTGAGATTCACAGAGGCTCTGAACTCTGGACTGGACTGAATGTGCCTGAGAAAATTTATGAAGCCGGTGAGCAAGATTATCCATTTGACAGAGGGAAATATGAGCTTTTTTTAAAAAAATCTGATTTTGTTTTGACTGGGAAAAGATACAAGGATGTTGTTTATTGAATTATTCAGATAAAGGGATTGCCTATATGATTTGTATGGACATGAAACATTTAAGAAAAGGGATTGCTTATATGATTGGTCTGGATTTCTAATATAAATGGTGATGTAAGAGAATATATTATTATTAAGATATAAGCATATTAGGTCTGTTTGGAAATATTTACTTAAAATGTCTTTTTAATCTTGTGTGGAATATTTGACATATTGAAGGGGAAGGCTGTTCTTTGTTTTTGTTTTTTGGAGTTTTTTGTTTGTTTGTTTTTTGTCTTTTTTTGTCTTTTACAAGTAGAATGATGACACGTGCTTCTGTTGTTTGGTTAGCTGTTACTTTTTAACTTTCAAATTTTTCTTTAAAAAAAAAAGATATCTTTAAAATTAAAAGTGGTTTATGGATAGATAGAAAGAAACAAGGAGTAAATGTACTATACTAGAGAGGGATTCTTAATATTCTTAATAATGGGATTTTAAATTGGATTAAAATGTTCTTTTGCTTTTGGTTTGCCGTAACTGAATGTGAGGTTTTGTTAACAGAAAATGTTGTAAGAATAACTGTGGTTGCTTAAGCTGTGGAGAAGATTAGAAGTCCTTTTTAATTGTGTATATTGTTTGTTATATATGTTTTTGTGTTTGTATGAAATGAAATTAAAAAATTCACAAACATACATACTGGTTATATACTATTGTCTGAATGTTTGTTTTGTATTGTATTGCATGACAATTTGGCTTTGATTGAATGTGTCAAGACTTAAGCAACTGTGCATGCTACATTGCTGGGCTGTCACTGAACTGTGTCTGAGTGAGGCCTGAGGTCTGGCGGTGGTGGCTACTTACTAGCCATCACCACCACCACCAAGCAGCAGTCCAGGATGGGGATTGGGAAGGGCTCAGTTTGAATGGGACGTGTGCTGCAATGCCACAATTCTAAGGAGACCTCCAGCTTCATGTACAGGCCAATTAAATCATTGGTTCATGCCTAGATAGGCTGCAAGAAACCTCTGCACAAGGGCGGTGACAGTGCCTGCACAACGTCAAGTGTACTCAACTGCCTTCTGAAACAAAATATGACTTTGAACTGACTGTTCCTGAGTCTGCAGAATTCCAGGTTACAGAGACAATACTACCGGTAATTTCATGTTCAAAAAAACAGGAAAATGTGTCTCGAATGTAATGTTTATTTGGTACAGTTAATCCATAAATCACTTATGTATTTATGGATAGGGAGGAAATTAAAAGTACTGGGATTTCCTTTTGAGTAGACATGCATAAGATTGCACTGCAAGTGTGCTGCCCAAATACAAATGGTACCTACATGCTGATCATATGGATGCATCTTTCCCACCTCAAATAATTTAACCTGTCATTGGTATTAAGTATCTTGAACAGATTTATTTCTACTCTTCCAAAACAATGGTCACCTGCGGCCAATTTCTCCGTGTACAGGACACCTTCAACTTTTCCACAGGATACAAGCGGTGTGGAACCCTTGAAATCCAGACTTTGTGTTGTCTTAGCATCTGTCCTTTTTCCTAGATGAAATCAAGAAATTGAAATCAAAGGTTACAATTCCCATATCTTAGGCTTCTAGAAAATGACAATGTGGAGAAAGCCAACCTAAGCCCCCTGCCTGACACACACACACTCACCAAGGAGGGGGGAAGGAGACCCGGGGGGGGGGGGGAGACAGACAGCCTCCACAGATGACAAAGGGGACAAACAACATCTGCATAGAATCACCCCAGGGGGGAAGGCAGGAAGCATCCCCAGGTTTGCCAATGCTCTCGCATATCAGACCCATCTACATAAGACTTGAATACCTCCCCAGAGCAGACACTTCGGCACCCATAAGAAATGGCCACTCAACACCACAGGATGGGACCATTAAGCAAGGGGCTTCAAAGGGACCCCATCCCACGGGGGGAGGGCGTCACCCCACCTGACCCAAAAGGCCGCCCCTCAGGGAGGGTGTCAACTCACCTGATCACGGAGGGAGGGGCTACCTGAAACACCAAGGTATAAAACACCCTGCGCAAGGGAACTGGGTTGTTGGACCTGATCAACAATCTTGCCCCATGCCTGGGGTAAGAGAACGAAGGATCGGCAACCCCGGGTAGCCACACTCGGCACGCTCCAGCTAGCTGAAATCACTGGCCGCTTGGGTTGACCGGGACCCCGGGAAACCAAGCTGAAATCACTCACGAGCCGCTCGGGTAGACCGGACCTCCGCCGGGAACCCAGCTAGCCGCTTGGGTAGACCGGGCCTCCGCCGGGAACCCAGCTAGCCGCTTGGGTAGACCGGACCTCCGCCGGGAATTCAGCTAGCCGCTTGAGTAGACCGGGCCTCCGCCGGGAACCCAACTAGCCACTTGGGTAGACCGGGCCTCCGCCGGAAACCCAGCTAGCAGCGTGCGGTTGACCGTGCCTCTGCCAGGACCCGAGCTGAACTAACTAGCTGAGAGCCCTGAAATCACGGTGTCCTCAAGACTTCTTGCTTGCTACTTTGTACCGTACTGATAAGCTGTATTGCTGGCGTGTGTCTGGGTTTGTGAAGGTAATGTTGTAAATAAACTTGTTTTCTAAAAGATACTTCTGTGGCTATAAGTTATCCCTTTGTTCTGGGCTAAGGGTGATAGTCGCTGGGGATCTCGGAGGAGGCCGCCCCAGGACTCGCTACCCCCTTGGCATTGAACCCGCGCAGAAGACCAGGTTGTCAGTCTTCCACTGACAACTATCTCAACAAGATCTGACATGGAATATTTCATATCACCTAATTGGTAACTGGTTATTACCTCATCAAAAAACCATGAAGTGCAGACTTGGAGTAGTATCCAGACTTAATCATACTTAGAGCAGACCCACTGAAATCTAATCATGACTATTAACTTAGTTATGATTAACCAATGTCCCATTTGTTTCAATAGGTTACCCTAAGTATGACTATGTTTCGATCCAACCCATGAATTAAAAGGTAACATTGAATGTATTTAAGGAAACCAGGATTTACATGGCATTTACATGGTGGTGCTTGGGGAATACTGCTGGGCCCCGTGGATAGATTAAGACTGCCCTCTACATTGAGGTTTTTAATAATTAAATGGTATATGGCGGGGTGGTAAATTGTTTTTAGCGGTCGTGTTTTACTAACTTGCTTTAGTGGTGTTTTTAAAATTGGTTTTAATTTTTTATAACGTTTTTATTGTTTACATTTTTAACTAGTTTATTTTATTTTTTAATTGACTGTTGTACACCACCAAGACAGCTTTGGCCATTGGGCAGTATAGAAAATGAATGAATCTTATTTATTTATTTATTATATTTATACCCTGCCTTTTTTCCTGAAAGGAACCCAAGGCGGCTTACATAATCCTCCTCCTCTCCATTTTATCCTCACAACACCCCTGTGAGGTAGGTTAGGCTGAGAGTCTAACCTACTCTGGCCCAAAGTCACCCAGTGAGTTTCATGGCCGAGCGGGGAGTCCCAGTCCAACACTCTAACCACTACGCTACACTGAATAAATAAATAAATAAATAAATTTAAAACTAAAAAGCAAAAAATTAAAAATAAAAACGTATTGGTAAAATGTAAGAATCATATTCAATCTTCATCCCCACATGGCCTGACTCAGTGGATCCATAATGACCTTGGTTGCAGAAAATAGTCTTTCATTTGGACTTTAAGCCATGGAGATTTATCCAGATTGGAATACACATGTATGCACACGTGGCCGGCCAGATGGCCGATTAATAAATATAATAAATAAATAAATAAATAAATATGTATGCACACACACATGCACTCATGCATGCATGTACCTTGGCTATCGCCAGGGCTTGGCCAAGAATATATTTTTAGACACGGAACAATCTTGCCATTTCAGTCTTTTTGAGGGAGTTTTCAATCCAGCAATCACAGTTTAGAGAGAGAGGAGTTAACCAATGATGGAGAGGATTGAAACCTGGCCAGTAAGAGAGAAGACTATGCTCCTAATCACAGAAGAGGGTACAAATAAAGAAGTGATGCCCTTCATGCAAATACCTTGCCTCATACCTTTATGGGACCCATTTATCCTAACCTGACAGTGTATAAAACAGAATTGTTCCACAGGAGATGGAGGACATGTACCAAATGCCAAGCAGCAAGCCATGGCAGCAAGCCATGGCAGGGGATTTTTGGCAGCCTGATCATCCCCCAATGGCAGTGTGGGAGAGATGACCAGACTTTGGAAAAGAGGACACTTCTGGGTTCAGGTGGATTTTTAATGTTGGCCAGCTTATTTTGTTCACACAACTCCAACACACACAACTACCTGAAGATCTCCTGCTGCTTTCTTACTTGACATCACCCACTCTCTCTTCCTACACTATATGCCTCAGACTTCCCTACATTTTGTTAATATGCAGATTCTCTACTACAGTATACTCAGGATGGCTTCGTCCATCTGCATGATTTTGTTGGTGTTCCATTCAGCAGATGAGCTGATTTCACCATGTTGCAGAACTCAAGAGAACATTTATATATTTATGTGGAATGTAAATGTACGTACATATTTATCTGTAATGCTATGCCTCTATGCACGTTCTCCATAACGGAGAAACCCTTACTGCTTACTCTCATCACTCAAACTGTCCAACAGCCCTCCTCAATCCCGAAGTGGCTTTGCATCCCTTCCCTCCTCCAGCACAATCTCCTGGTGCTTACTTTCCAAGGTCCATGGGTTTGTCTCTTTTTGTCTTTATCCCTGGATATGTATCCCTGCCCGTGACCTTTGCTCCTTCAATTACACCACCCCCAGCTGCTGAAGACTCATCATGCTCTCTTGAATGACTCTGCCCATTTTCTCCCACCACCCTTTATGCCTCAAAGTCCCTCACAGGCCCTAGTGGTACTCACGCCGTTTCCCTGCGGAGGACTCAGGTGTGCTCGCCTGTGTTTCGGGTACTTCGTTGCTCCTATATTCTGTGGCAGTGCTATTTTCAGCATGCTGGAGAACTGAAGAGGATACATATGAAGAAAGACCACATTTTGGATAAAGATTAAATTACATGAGAACAGTGGTAGCCAAGATTTTAGATGACATAAAATGCATTAACTGAAATAGGAACATAAGAACATAGGAAGTTGCCTGTCCATCTAGCCAAGTATTGTCGACACTGATTGGCAGTGCCAGTGGCTCTCCAGGGTTTCAGGCAGGAATAGTTCTAGCCCTCCTGGGAGATGCCGGGGATTAAACCTGGGACCTTATGCATGCGAAGCATCTGCTCTACCACTGAGCTATGGCGTCTCCCATATTATGTCAATCTTTTTATTATTATTATTCTAGCACATAAAGTAAAGTTGAGATGTAAGGCTTGGACAATCTTTTTAACAGCTTCCTTGGGTTGATTTCTTCCATGGTGTGACTCAAAACCAACTACACCAGGGTGTTCCAGATAGATGGCTCCAGTCCTAGCACTACCAATCAAAAGAAACTGTGTGGCTATTTCCTCCTTAACTAATTTTCTGTAGAAAGAAAAAAGACAGAAGAAGCAGTGTGAATGCATGTGAGGGTTACAAGTGAAAGACAACATCATCCAGAACCTGCCCACCCTAACATCCATGAATGAGGTAGGGCGGTTTCATAATAAAATCCTTGTCCGGAGGCACCGTATTATGAGGCCCTCGTCCTCATGGCAGGTGGGGAGGGAATGTGCCAATAGGAGCTTTCCTTCCAAAGGAAATAGCAGCTTCAAAGGAGAAATTGCTGACAGGAGGGGAGGAAAGGGTTGCACTTCCCTCCCCACCTGCTGCGATACTGATAATTATCAACTCCCCACTCACACAGACATCAGCAGCTATTCACATTTTTTAAAATATGCATGCTGAATCCAACAAGGCATTTAATGTTATGTCTAGGTTTGGCCCTTATAGGAACATAGGAAACACTGAGATCATCTCTCAATTTCATGATTATTTGAAATTATCTGTAACACTTGCTTAGTGGGTTTAACACAGCAGACATGAATACTTACCAGTGTCTAGCTTTTGGGATATTGGCTTTAAATCTGGGTACGCATCCAAGTTCCTGCTGCAGAAGATCTCTCTTATTGCCACCTTATAGTTTATGTTTTGAAGCACATCATATATCGTTTCTGAAATACTTTTTGGATTTGAAGCTACTTTATCACGGCATTTCTAGAAGGCAACAACACATAGGATTTATTTATATTTCACAGAAGGCAAAGCCAGCCAATTAGTTTTCCATCAAATCACCTAAAATAAAACAAATTAAGGTGTAATCTTAGGCATGTTTGGACAGAAAAAAGCCTATACTTCCTAGCATGCCCCAGCCAGCATGGATTGCATCCTTATTCAATTCATTCACACCTTACCTGCAGATCATCCTAAATCAATAGTTCCTCTTCAGTTAAATTTAATTTACAATGACTATTTATAGGTGTGAAAAAATGCACCCCAAAAAGTGTTTTTTTGTCACAAGCCCTTTCACACACACCTAAAATGGCAACTTTTGCACCAAAATGGAGTTTCAAATTTTTGGCAGAGCACTAATCCAAAAGCAGGCCATGGACAACTCAGGGGGTCGCCCCCAATCAACTTCTCAGTTCCCACCCAGATCCTGCTCCCAAATTTAATCAATGCCCATGCAGTTAATCACTCAATTCATCAATCATCACTCTCTCCATAAATTGAATTCAAAATAAAATGGAATGGTGTACAATTCCGTTCAGGGGGTTTAGAAAAGCTGGGTGGGTGACATGAAGAGTGAGGACTGAAGAGTGGCATGGAGAAGGTATAGGGAATGTGGCGAGGACAAAGATTGTGAAGGCGAGTAGAGGGGGAGCTAGAAAGAGGGGGCCAGGGAGTTGATGATGGCACTTTTCAGGGTCACAGTGCACAGGGAGGGGAGGGTTAACTCTTCCCTCTCCAACTGAGTCCCTTCAAAACCCCACTCCCTGCATGGCAATTAAGCTTACAAAAAACATTCCATTAGCACTAAGGGAAGGTTTTTTCCTAAGCTAAATTGCTGCATGGGGGGATTTTGGGGGGATTTTGGGGGGAGAGTAGTTAACCCTTCCCTCTCCAGCTCCAATCCCCATGAAAATTGCCCCCCACCCCAAAATTGGCAACTAAGCTTTGTAAAAAAAAAAAACTTCAATAAGCACCAATGAATACTCAGGGCTCTGGAAATACACTGAGGACTAGCAATGTCCCTGGCATTGCCTATGCACTTTCAAATCTATTTGCATAGCCTCACGGGCTAGAAAATACATCCTTTAAGAGTAGAGATTCTAAGAATGTTGAATTAAAAATACCACGTTCTGTGCTTTATGGAACCACACAGAACCTGTGCAATCATGGAATCACAGCGTGCACAATGCCCTGGATAAAGTGAACTTGTATGCTACACTTGCCCTTGTATCTCTGGAGCTGTGAGGTGCTATTTCTGGGCTCCATTCATGGTGGCTTGAATTCCAATTTATGCCACATGTGAAATCTGGGAGAGTTTCCAAAGCAATTTGTGATACAGCATGGGTTTGGGGTGTAAGTGTCTGCTTACTCTTTTAGGGCAGGGGGGATGGCACACACAAGGCCTTGAGAACAGCTAAAGTAGCACTGTAGGTTATGGTCATGGTCATGAGGATATTGCAGCCATTCTTGTGGGCCAATCCCTACTCTCTCCCTCTACGCTACTATTATTGCTTTTTTATTATTGGCATTTGCATTTCAGTTTAACTTCAAGGGGTTCAGGTGCACAGGAGGATTATCCCAGGAAGGTTAGAATGAGCGAGTGTGACTGGCCCAAGTTCAACAGGTGAGCTTCATGGCTAAGTGGGGGTTTCAGCCCAGGTCTCCCCATTTTTGAGTCAGACACTCTATCCACCGCACTGGCTCTCAAGGTGTATTGCCCACATCTCCCTATAACCCTTTCCAGTTGGGTATAACAAATGTGCTTTGCAACTTCAAGAGCCATTTCCTCTGTGCTAGGCTGTTACATCCTTACTTTCACATGAAAAGGAGCACAGGGGAGAGGGATGCTGAAACTCACTCACACATACCTGACCGCCCTCCACTTCAGTGTTCTAGACATTTTTCTCCCTTCCTAGCTCAGTTCCACCATGGGAACTGGGCAGCGAGGTAAGGCGTGGAGGCAGGATTCAGTACTGCTCTCCCCATGTGCTCCTTTGACTGTTATAGTAAGGAACTTCCTATCCCCTGCTTTGTATATCAATTGGGCAGACAAGTGAATAATGGCCCCATCACACCAGGTTTGGCCCCAAGAAAAGTTTAGATCAGGTGTGGACAACTTGTGGCCCTCCAGACGTTTTTGGACCATGGCTCCCCACATCCCTCACCATCATCATCATCATCAGGCGATCACTCGTGACCGAGTAAGATTGTCTTCCGGGATAAAAGGAGGAAATTCTAAAGAAGATTGTGTAGACTCTAGCGATGGGTCCGTAAGTGACTGTGGAGGCCAATTCTAGATCCACACAGCTTCCCACAGTGAGGACACAGGTTACCAGATAGAAGATGGTCCTGTAAAGGATTCATTTGACGTGCTTTTCGCTTAGCACGTTTCTCCCTTTCACCTTGCACTCGGGCTTCTTCAAAGTCCATGGAACCTTTGTGAAAGGCCAACCTCCATTTAGATCGTTCATGGGCCAGAGCTTCCCAGTTTTCGATGTTTATATTGCATTTTTTTAGATTAGCCTTATGAACATCTTTAAACCTCTTATATTGACCACCGATATTCCGCTTTCCATCCTTGAGTTGGGAGTAAAGTAACTGCTTTGGGAGACGGCAGTCAGGCATTCGAACAACATGACCGGTCCACTGAAGTTGGCGTTGAAGGATCATTTTTTCAATGCTAGTAGTCTTTGCTTCTTCCAGTACACTGACATTTGTTCGCCTATCTTCCCAAGTAATTTGCAGGATTTTCCGGAGGCAACGTTGATGAAACCTTTCAAGGAGGTGGAAGTGACGTTTATAGATAGTCCATGTTTCGCAGGCATACAATAAAGTTGGTAATACAATGGCTTCATAAACCAGTGTTTTGGTCTTCTTACAAATATCTCGATCCTCGAACACTCTATGTTTCATTCGAGAAAATGCGGCACTTGCGGAGCTCAGACGATGCTGGATTTCACTGTCGATGTTAGCTGTAACAGAAAGATAGCTGCCAAGATAGAGAAAATGATCGACATTTTCCAGTATTGTCCCGCCAAGCTGGATAGATGGCATCACCAAAGGATTGGCTTGCACTTGCTGATGAAGCACTTTGGTTTTTTTGATGTTAAGTGAGAGACCAAGTTTTTCGTATGCTTCTGCAAAAGCATTTAGGATAGTTTGGAGATCATCCTCTGAATGTGCAGAGACCACATTATCATCAGCATACTGAAGTTCCACAACGGAGGTTGTAATTACCTTACTTTTTGCTTTCAGCCTGCTGAGATTAAAAAGCTTTCCATCTGTTCGATATATAATTCCCACACCGGTGGGAAGTTTCCCCTTGACAAGATGTAAAACCATGGCGATGAAAATGGCAAATAATGTTGGGGCGATAACACATCCCTGTTTAACACCTGATCCCACTTTAAATGGAGCACCATGAGAGCCGTTGTTGTCCAAAACTGTTGCTGTCATGTTGTCATGGAGAAGTCGCAAGATATTCACAAATTTATTGGGGCATCCAATTTTCATAAGGATAGTCCAGAGAGCTGTACGGTCTACAGTATCAAAGGCCTTAGCCAAATCAATAAATGCCATATAAAGGGGTTGATTTTGCTCCCGGCATTTTTCTTGGAGCTGACGTGCAGTAAAAATCATGTCTACTGTCCCTCTAGAGGGGCGGAAACCATATTGAGTTTCAGGGAGGATCTCTTCTGAAATAGATAGAAGACGGTTTGCGAGAATCCTAGCAAATATTTTACCTGCGGTTGCTAAGAGAGAAATGCCCCGATAGTTTCCACAGTCTGTTCTATCACCCTTCTTAAAGAGGGTGATAATTATGGCATCCCTGAAGTCTTCTGGGATCTCTTCTCTTATCCAGATTTTTTCGATGAGTTTATGAAGATGTTGTACAAGTTCGGGGCCCCCTTCTTTAAAGATTTCAGCAGGAATCCCATCTGGTCCACTAGCTTTGTTGTTCTTCATTTGATTAATGGCTTTTTTTACTTCATCCAAAGTGGGGAATATTGCAAGTTCCTCTTTAATTTGTTTTTGCGGGATTTGCGAAAAAATCTCATTATCCACCTTAGATTTACGATTTAAAAGGTCATAATAATGCTCTTTCCAACGCAGTGCAATAGACTCTTTGTCTTTTAAGAGTTTGGTGCCATCTTTTGATTGTAAAGGGTTTGTACCATAGGTTTTTGGTCCATAAATGGCCCTGTGGCCTTAAAAAAGCCCCGTGCATCATGAGATTCTGCAAGTTGTTGAATTTCTTCAGCTTTCTTTTTCCACCAAGCGTTCTTAAGTTCTCTTGTTCTTCTTTGGACCTCAGCCTTTGCGCTAGCGTAGGTTTTTTTCTTGGCAGCGCAGTTAATATCATTTGGCCATATTTGGAAGGCTTTCCTTTTTTGGTCAATTATATATTTAATCTCGTTGTCATTTTCATCAAACCAATCCTGATGTTTCTTAGTTTCATATCCAATAGTTTGTTCACAAGCTGCAGTAATGGAGGTTTTCAGCTTAGACTTTTGTCTATATGTGCAGAGCATAATCTCACTATCACAAACACGCTCTTTCGACAAAAGAATAAGTTTAAAACATCATGGCAGCACCCACGGTCAAAGCACTGGCATCTTCTGGATTATGTAATTGTCCGTGTTAGAGATCGCCACGATGTACTTCTTACTAGGGCCATGGTGAGTGCCGACGACTGCTGGACAGACCACCGACTAATCCGTTCCACAATGGTTATCAACATTGCTCCCCAACGTAGGCTTCAAGGAAGGAAACCAAGGCGTAAAATGAACATCCAAGTCCTTCAAGATCCTATTAAGCAAACTCGTCTTCAATCACTTCTTAAGGAACATCTACCTACGGAACCTCCTGACAACATTGAGGACCATCCCTCACCATTGGCTAAGCTGGCTATGGCTTATGGGCACTGCAGTTCAGCAACATCTGGAGGGCCACAAGTTGCCCGCCCCTGGTCTAGATGGACTCTGAATTTCCAGGTGGGGCTTAAAAAATGAATTCATAGTGTACAATACTCACCTTCAACTCTTCTTCTGAGATTATTTCGTTGATTCGTAGGCCAAATATAAAAGGATACAGAGCATTGATTGCAGAACAAATTGCCAATTTATTGGCTTTGAAGAAGCTAAAAATTTCATCCCCAGTGCTTAGATCTGGAGCAGACATGCTATAAACAAAGAAAGAAAAACAAGGACCATAGAACCACACCTTTTGTTATTTTAGGTAACTGCGACGATATGGTCCCTTACACTTTAGGACCATGCGCATAAACCCTTCTCAGGCTAAGCATCAACACTTAAAAACCTGAGGGGAGGGTCAAATGAAACCTTTCCCCTACTAATGAGGGGAAAGAATTATACTGGATAGTAAGGATCTGTTTTTAAATTTATGATACTGTGGGTACAAAGGTGTGTGTGTGTAGATTTAAAAGTAAAGCAGGTTAATATAACGCCAAGCTGACACGTAGGATTTGGGTAGCAAACTGTGGAGGAAGGGGGGGCTGGCTGACCCGCCACACCCACACCCTTTCCTACCCCAAAGGAACCAAGACCCCCTGAGATCTCAAGATACCAGATTGCCAGCCTCAGCTGTCTGCAATCCTACTTGAATCTCTGTTCAGGGACTTGCCTTTGTCTATAACCTGGATTTAGTTACTGAACCAAGCAGAGTGACTACAAAACCCATGTGGGGTAAAACCAAAAGGAGGTTTATTCTGGTAGCATTTTACAACAAAAGGTGGGAAATGAGGGAAGGACACAAAATTAGAGAGAGAGACTTTGGTACACAGTAAAGCTGCAAAATAACAAAACCTGATTCTTAATATCTCTCAGGCACACACTCTGTTACCTGAGGGTCAGTTCTCTTCCAGGGTTAGATCCAGCACAGCCTTGCTGCCCGATGGAGATTTACCACACCTACCCGAAGGTCCGAGATGGGTAAACTCCCACAAGGCTTGCCTTTACCAGAGCCCTCATTCAGCTAATTTCACCAGGAGCTACCTGGAGTCGGATCCTGAGCCCCCCCCCCCCGAAGGCTTGGGCCTCTCCTTGGCGCGCCACCATTGCTCCAACAGCCGGGCAGCCACGCGATGACCAAAGACAAAGACACACAGGCTACACGTTGGGAAATAGCTCTTTCCCCCCCTCCCCTCCTCCTTCCTGTAGCTTTGCTGCGTTCAGCCAATCATGAAGCACTTCACCTGGCCAGGCAGGGAAGGGAGACTCATGACTCACTGGGCTTGAACTACATTTACATTTGAAAGACTTTCAGGACTTCTAGGCGCCATTGCCTCCTCCAAGCCTTTAGTCAGTTCACACATGAGGGTGTGTGTGTGTGTGTGCATGTAGGAACCCCCAAAGGCTCTTTTCTTCACACAAACAAAATAAAAATAAGTTTATTTTAATTCGCAAAATCTTAGTTACAGAAAATAACTTAAAGCCTGCCTACCCCAAACACTTTATAATTAACCTAAGTCCCTACAATTCTAAATACTTTCACTCCTCATACAATCACTGATTCCTCTTAAAACTCCTGACAAGACACAAATAATCCAACTAACCTAACTCCCCAACTCTCCCCACCAAACACACTCTACCAACACTCCACTAACTCCCTCCTCAACTTGACTAACTCTGACATCACTCAAACATTCCTTATGATCACTCCCCCCACCCTCTCTAAGACATCACAAACCACACCCATTCAGTTCAACTCACTAAATATACTAAAGCAGACATACACCAGGGAACTGAATTGTGGGGTTATGCCACAGTAACCATTGAGGAAACCTTCCTATCAGACCTAGCTGACTAAAGGTTGCCTGACAGAGCATCACCTGTTTGCTATGTACAACTAGAGATCCAAAGTCTTATCCAGCAGCCCTGCAGTTGCAGACAGTGTGAGACTCAAGTTCTGGCCAAGATAGCCAAAGCTCAAACACTTGCAATTACAAAAGCTAAAAGCAAGCAAAACCCTATAAGCTAGTGTGGTGTAGTGGTTAGAGCGCTGGACTGGGACTCCGGAGATCTGGGTTCTAGTATCCTCTGAGCAATGTTCACTGGGTAACTTTGGGCCAACCATCGACTCAGCCTAACCTGCCTCACAGGATTGTTGTGAGGATAAAATGGAGAGGAGGAGGATCATGTAAACTGCCTTGGGCTCTGATTGATATTTAGGGCAAACTGCACGTTATACACAAACGCTTGTCAAGAAGGCCCGACCTTCCTTCCTGCTAATGAAAAGCAGCCTGGGAAGGCTGACGCTGGCTCAGCTTGTCTAAGCGTGGAAAGCTTAGGAGGGTCAGGCCTGGTTATTACTTGGATGGGAGACCCCTCCTCTAGTTTCCTGCACTGAGCAGGGGGTTGGACCCTTCCAACTCTACGATCCTAAGACTGGGTTTGAAATCTGGAAAGGAAGAGTCCGCTTAAATTTGGGTCTGCGTAACTATTTTCCCGCTCAAAATCCCCACCTCCACTCTTTCCCCCATCCCCACCCCGGCTCGCAGGTGCGCGTTTAACCCCGTTTAAGGATTTGGGCACGCATAGGGCTTCCGGGAACGAAAAGGAGAAACCCGAGGTGGGACGGGCTGCGTCCACGCGCGAGTAGCTGATGGGACAGCTCCTTTTCCCTTGTGGGCATTGAGCCACTTACTTACTTCCTCGCTTTTCCTTAACACACGCCAGAGAACAACCGGGAGACGCGGCGAGGGGCAGAAAAGTGCTGGACGCGCCCACACCCCGTTGACAAAGCGCTCTCTGGTCGTCGGTTGCGGCGTTCCGAAGAAATGAAACTTAAGACATGACTTCCGCTTATGAATAAAGTTGAAAGAAGGCTGCTGCTTTTATCTTTAAAGCAGACCCGTTGCGTTTTTAGCTGTGCACTGGAACACAGAAGGCCAACGGTGGGGGTGGGGAGAACTGATCACTTGCCACGCGGCTGATTTCCAATTGCCAAGAGATGAAGCAGAATTGCAATTTCCCACTGGCAAGTGACTGAAGGGTTGCCCCCCACCGTCATGAATATCATAATCATTCTTGTATAGTCCCCTCTCTTCCAGCAAACCACTAATTCATTTTATTCATTCATTTATTACATCTCTATTAACTGCCCAACAGCCAAAGCTCTCTCTGTGGTTTACAAAAGATATAACCCTTAAAAATACACAGCATAATTATAACAATATAGTTATAATAAAATGTGTAACCATTTAACATACAAACATTTCAAACAATTTTAAATAAAGATCCCAGGATTTTCACCATCTTTCGGTAACATCTGCTGTCCCAACCCCCCCCCCCCAACCCTGAACACAATACCCCAGAACGATACTAGGTCCAGGGGCAACTGAGAGGATGAAAAAGGGTGGCCAGGCCCAGGCAGGCTGCCAACACATGTGCTGATGCTGCCACTTGCTGCAGCAGAGAAGAAAACAGAAAAAAGAAAGATGTGTTACTGCCACTGCTAATGGTGTCACAGAGCAGCTGTTGGAGGATGTCTCTTCACCTTGAAATTGGTGAAATGGTCTCCCTGAATTCTGTCCACAAATGCATGTTCTGTGAGTCACAATCTAGCAACCTTGGATGCAATGCAGTGCCAATAAACATTGTACCAGACAGAGGTAGTGTGCAGTGCAGACGTGGCCTACAGAAGTCTATAGTTGAGCAATAGTTGCACTGGAGCATATGACAGGAGTCACATGGCCATTGTGTCTCCAATGCACAAATCACTGGTTGCAATCCTATACACACTTACTTGGGAGTAAGCCCCATTGAACTCAACTTAAAAAGCACTGGTCCCAATAAAGATCCCTGTGGGATTCCTGTACATCCACCCACTGAAAGAATTTACCATTTATTCCTACTCTATGCTTTCTGTTCTGTAACCAGTTAGTGGTTCAGAAGAGGACCTCTCCTCTTATTCCATGACTGCCAAGTTTGCTCAGGAGTCTTTGGTGAGAGGGACTTTGTCAAAAGCCTTTTGGAAATCCATATAAACCATGTCTACTCGATCACCCCTGTCCACATGTTTGCTGACACTCTAAAAAAACTCTAAAAGGTTAATGAGACAGGACATACCTTTGTCCTTCTACAGTATATGCTTGATAATTTTATCTTTCATAATGCTTTCCTCCAATTTACCAAGAACAGACGTTAAGCTAACCAGCATGTAATTTCCTGCATCTGCATCCCCCCCCCCCCATTTAAAGGGTGTTATACAGCAAAAGATTTTACACAGGGCACATTGTGAACACCAGAACAGAACAATTCAAACACCTGGGCATCTCATAGGATAAAGTGCTGGAGGTGTAACAGTCCACAGGCTAACCCAGCGCATATGTTATGGAGCTGCCCAATAGTGATGCCTTTCTGGCTAGAGGTCCTAACCAGTATCAACATGGTCCTGGAAACCTCACTCAATGAAAAGGTGCCCATGCCTTACCGAGATACATTCTGGGCTGCATGGCCAGCTAAGGGTATTATTCTACTACACTGGGAAGCAAATAAAACCCCAAATATACACAATTGGATTCAAGATCTATTGACCTTACCCATCCATAAAAAGCTATATTACAACAAATTAGCAAAAGAAAATAAATGCCAGTTAATATGGGGAATGTTTTTCAAATTCTGTGCAGAGTACTGCAGAAACAGTGAAGGCCCGCAAAGTGATGTGCATGACACAACTTTTTTTTTTCCATGTAACTATTGGTTTATCCAATTTTTGCTTAAAGATTATACTTCTATACATTAAGCCTTTACTCTGTATATATAGGATGGTATGAAGAAAGGAGAGGGAAACCTAAAGGGGAGGGAATGGGGCAGGAAGGGGAAGGGTTTACTCTTTGCATTGTACTGGAAAATGAAAAAAATCTAATAAACAGGTAACAACAATAACAAAAATTCAAGTTACACTGGCCATTCTCCAGTCATCTGGTACAGAGG
The DNA here is from genome assembly GCA_021292165.1 of Shinisaurus crocodilurus. NCBI lineage: Eukaryota > Metazoa > Chordata > Lepidosauria > Squamata > Shinisauridae > Shinisaurus > Shinisaurus crocodilurus. The sequence continues at coordinate 60,882,658 of CM037878.1, forward strand.
CTGATCTTAGGGACACATTGCTTGTTTTTTGTTAGAAGATCACCAATTTCACATCTGAGTTCTTTAAGAACTCTAGGGCGGATATTTAACTGGGCCTGATGATTTGTTAGCTTTCAATTTGTCAATAAAAACTTGGTCTCTCATCATCACCATTTGCCTCAATTCCTCAGACCCCCTTCCTGAAACCATTCCTTCAAACACAGGTATCTCCTCCTCCTCCTCTTCCTGCCCCACACAGGAAAGTTGCTGGCTGCCCAGGAAAAAGGTACATTTTCCTTTAAGAAGGCACCACTCCTACTGTGAAGCCTGAATCCATTTTCTGTTGCCAGCCTCTCTGCTACTACCAGGAGAGTCACACATCACATGTTCATGTGTTGCCCCCATGAAATGGCAATCATTTTTTTCTTTTCAGTTTTTTTTTAAATATAGCAATGAATACATATGAAATGCATAGATATGAAAATACAACTTACTAACAGTGAAGGGAGAAAGCAGGTTGCCCAAACTCCCTGTGGTGTAGGCAGGGATGAACAAATATCTGGTAGTCTGCCAGCATGCCTCTCCCAACCTGAGTCTACCCTGACACTACGGGCAACATCTGAGGCCTTCCTCCAAGAGAGGCTTGGTGGGTGGCAACAAGAGAGAAAGCCTTCTCAGTGGTGGCCCCCCAATATTTATTTATTTATTTATTTATTCAATTTATATCCCGCCTATACACAAATACCCTAGGCGGCATACAAAATAATAATCAATTTAAACAAAACAAATATACAATAATATACAATTAAAACTGACTAATACGATGAAGCATAAAAACAAAATAAAAATTCCATAAAATTCCTGATAAAAGTTCCACAAAAGTATAATAAAATACTATAAAAGGAAGGCCTGCTGGAATAGTAAAGTCTTCAATACCTGCTAAAAACGTTCAGAGAAGTCAGCAGATGCATTTCAATCTGCATATCATTCCACAACTGAGGGGCAGCAAAGCAAAAAGTCATTCGACTAATAGCTGCCAGATTATGCAATGATCTCCTCACTGAAGCCCACCCGACACCAACTCTTGTCATCTTTTTGGCACCAGGTTAAGGCTGCAGTCTTCTCTCAAGCATTTAATGGTGTTTGACGGCATGATGGGGCATTTGTGTCAGCTCCTTTTGACAGGTCTGGTTGTACTGGAATTGTTTTGGCTGCTGGATTGTTTTTTAAATTTATGCTGTTTTAAAGCTATTTTTATTATATTGTGTTTTGTGGATTGTTGTGAACCGCCCAGAGAGCTTCAGCTATTGGGCAGCATAGAAATGATGATGATGATGATGATGATGATGACGACGAAGACTGACATTGCTCCGCTCATAGATCTACGGGCTGGACTGCAGCTCTCATGGCTTGACGGTCAGTTCCACCTTTGGCGTGGCCTCCCCTTGCAGCTTCCTTGCCAAATTGGGGCAGTTTCTTTTGATGTGCCCCGACTCTTTACAATAAAAACACCCCACAGGCTGTGTGGTCAACATGTATGGGGTGATCTCTCCCCCTCCCCTCTGCTCCAAGCCAGAGAGGTGGGGAGGCCAGATGCTATGCTTCTTTGGCCGACTTTTCAACCCTGCTGCCAACTACTCCTCCCAAGCACCTATCGACCAAGAGACGGGAGTAATCCCTCTGTCGGTACACCCCTATCTGGTCAGCAAGGATAGCCACTTCGTGCACAGAACTGGATTTGCGATCGCTCACTAGACCAGCAATTTCTTCAGGTAAAATTTGACAGAAATGCTCCAACAGCAACCTTCTGAACTGCTCCACAGAGCTTGCCCCAGCTGCCTCCAGCCAAATGTCCAGAGATTTTTTGAGACGCGCTGCCAGCGCAACAGAACTCTCCTTGGCGTTAAAATGGATTGATCTGAATTTGTAGTGCTCTGCCAACAAAGTAAATCTTTGCTTAACTGTTTCTTTGAACTTGGCATAATCATGGGCATCTGACCGGAGAAGGGACTCCGAAAGATCAGCCAGGTCCCCATTACCTGAGCCCGTAGCAGAGTCATTCCTTGTGGATCAGCACCATAACCCTCACACACCATTTCAAACACGGAGGATATCCTGCGCATTCTGCTGCATCAGAAAAAGTTCACCCCCGGGGTCTTGTCAGCAAGCTTCCCACACTAGGACATCTCACCTGCACTTTCATAGCTTCTAGCTGCATTTCCATCAGCTTCATCTGGCGCTGATAAAACTTGCTGGGCCTCCTTTCTCCAGCTGCCAAACTCTCTTGTTCACTGCCACTCCCCGACCAGATGCCGCCAGGCCTGAGTGGCATCTTCTCCACCAGACCAGGCCAGCCTTTATGTCCACAGGCCATTCATCCATTCCTGCAGAAGTGCAGGCCAGCCCCTCCTCTCTCTCCATTCCTGAGGAGGAGCCGAGGAGGCCCCTACTTCCCATTCAATAGCAGTTACATCTGCAGCAGCCACCTTACAGAGTCCCCTTTCATTCGCCTATCTAGCAAAACACAAATTGTTGGTTTGACTGCATTTGAATATCCCACTGTTATATCTGCAGCAGCCACCACACCTGCTGGGGTTGTCTAACCAGGAAAAGCTGTGAACACCTGGTCTGGAGCTGGACCTGACCTAGCCTGCATCTTCCCCAGCTAGCAAAATAACAAACCATGTAGTAGAAAGTTCCAAAGGGTTCTCTCACCGCTTTCCCCAAATCTGTTTTAGTCTAAGTGTGCCATTCCCAATCAGTATCTTAGCCCACCACAGCCACCAAGTGAAAGGCGAAAGGGGGTTGCCCAAACTCCCTACAGTGTAGGCAGGGATGAACAAATACCCATGAGTCTGCCAGCACCGCTTCACATCCACCTCATCCTCAGCCAGGGGACTCTCAGACCTTTCAGGACATGCTTGGATGCTAAAATGGGGGTTCAAGTTGACACCCTCAATTTCAAGCCCCCAAGCCATTAAAAAATGGCAGCTGCACATGCTCCACACGCACTGTGGATTATCATTGGTTAATTAACCCATGCTAACCCACTTAGACATGTGAACTGGCCCAGTATCTGTATGACAAACAAAAGCAACTATATTAAAATCTGTTTCAATTGGGGAGGGGGAGTATGCAAGGTGTAGGGGGAATGGTAGTGAGGACCAGGGGAAAAGGTGAACAGGTGGGGGGCAACATAGTTCCTCATGGCTGGGGCTCTTTTTGGGCCAGTGTTGCCAGGATCTGCAGCACTGATGTCTGTAGCAGCTGCTGGTGGGAAATGATGCTTTTCATTTGCTTCGTCAACTCAGACACATCCAGAGTCGCATGGCGCTGACTGCAGTGGTTCAGGGCTCGCAGTAAGTCCTCCTGTTGCCTCTTCAGGCCGCCCAGGTGGCCCTGGATGTCCTGGAGCTTCACCTGCAGAGCTCTTCGACTCCATAGAGTGTTCCGGAATAGCTTCTCCATTCTGCGCTGACCACTCAAGATGGCAAATCCTAGACTGGATGCTGCAGGAAAGTGGCGGGGGGGGGGGGGGAGACCAGACCATAGGAGAGCATCAAAGAAGAATACCACATGCATGTATACCAAGGTCCCAAGGGTAGGGGGGCAAGACATCCACCTGGTAGGGTGGATGCCCACTCAACATTCTTGGCTGACTGTCCTTGTGTAGACAGGGAGGGAAAAAGCCCAGGAGTAGAAACAGCAAACTGAGCCAAGGCAAAAGGGCTGAACCGGTGGATGAAAAAGGTATTTATTTAAAGACTATGTAAATTGCCAATGCCTTTCGAACCTAAGTTCTTCCTCAGGGCAATCTAAATACAAACATATAATTATATACCATTAAAACAACTTATTATAAAAGAATATTAATATAATTAAAATATCTTCAAACCTTTAAAAAAATTTAATTTTTTTTTTAAAATATATTTTTTAACTTTATAATATATATGTTTTACAAATCTAACAAAAAAAAAATATTGGGAGCTGGTCGTTGACCGTAATAAATATATTCATTCATTCAATCTAACAAAATACAACATACATATGTAAAAAGAGACACATAGGCTGAAAGATTATAATACAGAGGAAATTCTATCAAGTACAAAATATCAGGTTACAGGATATCTTAACAACAATTACAAAATATATATAGTAGTACAAACATAAAATATCCACACACGCGCGTGTGTGTATATATATACACACAACAATACATACTCTTATTTAGGATCCATAGAAAACAAGAATATTCACCCAGTACAGAAAGGTAGAGACAATGAGATATATACCTCTCTAAGCCTCAAATAACAAAAAAGAAAGAGCTGTGAATAGTCAACCTCACTCTGTAGTTTGTCATAACAATGCAGCTAATTCCAAAGACTCATTAAGGCCTGAGGGGATAATTGTATTGAGTTTAATTAGGTATCCACCCATCTCCTTTTGTAAGAGGACTTTACCTACCATTCCTCCTAATAATTTCAATAACCCAGAACGACAAATCATTTATTCCATGTGATTCCTCTCTCCAGTGACTGACCAACGGTGTTCCTGTCACACCTCGTTTTATATTGCTAATATGTTCACCTATTCTAATTTTTACACACCTTATGGTCTTACCAATGTACAGTTTTTTTACACGGACACTTAATGCCATAAAAATAACAAATTTAGAATTACATGTGGTGAAATCCTTCAATGTATATAGTTTATTATCCACAGGATTCACAAATTCTTTAAGTTTTAAAGACAGATTACAATATTTACAGTGCCCGCATGGGAAATGCCCCACAGGCGGACCTAATCCTGGTAGGAAGGATTGTGTATTCAGGGATATGGCTTTAGCTGTGTTGCTCCTGATTATCAAATCTCTAATATTTTTGGTTCTCTTAAAGGCTACAATAGGCTTCCTATCACATCCAGCTATGCCTTTTACTAAATACCAATGCTTGTATATTGAATGTCTCAAAGAAGTATTGATGCTGTTATATAATGTGCATATTATTCTGTTATTAAAATATCTTCGAACCTTTAAAAAAAAATTAAAAAACTTTTAAATTTTTTTTAAAGGTTTGAAGATATTTTAATTATATTAATATTCTTTTATAATAAGTTGTTTTAATGGTATATAATTATATGTTTGTATTTAGATTGCCCTGAGGAAGAACTTAGGTTCGAAACGCATAGTCTTTAAATAAATACCTTTTTCATCCACCGGTTCAGCCCTTTTGCCTTGGCTCCGTTTGCTGTGACTGTCCTTGTACCACTCCCATTCCACAGTAGGCTCACATCTCACCTGCAGTCCCCTCGCATTTCACATCCGATTTCTTACCCCACATATTGACTGTGGGTACATGTTGCTGCTCTGCTACCCCAACCTTGTGTCCTCCCCCTGACAGCTCCCCCTGCATGCTGCCCCCCAGAAATCCCCCCAGGCAAAAAGCAAGCCACAGGGATGCAGCAGGCACCAGCCATAGCCCTGTGGTGCAGGGCCTGCCGGTAGCAGCACACTCACACAGGTGGGGTTTCCAGCATGATGTTCTGCAGACAGGCCTGCAGGTCCTCCTGTGGTGGCTCCAATGGGCTGTTACTTGCCCAGCGGCTACATCTGGTGGGACATCTTCCGGCATCAGAAATGCCTGCCGGCACGGGGTCCTACTTAGTACTTGGGATCGAACTGAAGTAGCCTCTGATGGTGACCCTTGTGGTGCAGAGGGTGTAGCCCGTTCCAGACGGTCACCACAGAATACAACTGGAGTGGGAGATGAAGAAGTTGGGTCAGGGGAGGAGATCTTGATGAGACTTTGGGACTGGGAGACCCTCTTCCCAGCAGCGCTGGATGGCCCCTCTGCTGCTGCTGCAGAAGCCGTGGTACCTGTGGAGTGAGATAAGAGATAAAGGATCACCTATGGCAGGAGTGGGGAAACTCAGCCCAAGGGCCGAATTCAATTTTTGAGCTCTCAGAGAAGCCACATTCCACTGGTGGGTGAGGCCAAAGGCAAAAGGGGTGGGCCAAAAATATAAAAAAATGCAAGTATGTTGTAGCTTAAAGCTTTTACTTTTGGAGGCTGCCCTGCAGCAGCTTAGAGACTTGAAACCAAACAACTGGGAAATTGTTAGAGCCCGCCCGGGGAGGCCAGGCACACTAACATAGCCCTGCCTGCAAGGCGGATCCTTTCCTTGAGGAGTCTCTTTGGCAGCGAATCGCATAGAATGCTGTATGACTTTATGCTGCTCCTCCCTCCTTACTTGACGCCTAGCCCTGGGATCTCGAATGCCTACTCCCTACTCTTCACTCTGGCTCAGCATTCCCAGAGTTTCAGAAGGGCCTGTTGGCCTATCAGTGCTATTCCCACCTGTCTCCAGCAGCAGTGGCCTTGAGGCTGCAGCCACCACTTCCCCCTCCCCATCTGAGTCAGAATCAAATCCCACCTCTTCTTGGGGCATCTCTGCAGAAGTTCGGGGCTTAACCCTTACACTTACTGCCAGTAACTAAGCCTTAGGAGAGGCATTTCAAATTGCTGGAAAGAGAAAAAACTGCACATGAGCTGAGAAACCATCAAAAGATCAGTAGTTGCAGGAAAGAGGGTGGGGCCAGGGGAAGGGAGCATCGGTGAAGGGTCGGATTTGGCCCCCAGGCCCAAGGTTCCCCACCTCTGACCTATGGGAATGGCAAGTTGCACACTCAGGTCACTGCACAGCTCCCCTTGTCTGCTGCCCCCCGGAAATCCCTCCTAGGTAAAAAAAAAAAAAAGCCACAGGAATGAAGAAGGCACCAGCCATAGCCCTGTGGTGCAGGGCGCAGAGCCTGTAAATAGCACACTCACATAGGTGGGGGTTCCTGCATGGTGTCCTGACAAGCTGTAGATCCTCCAGTGGTGACTCCAATGGGCTGTTATTTGCACCAGCAGCTAAAGCTGGTGGGAGGTGTCTCAGTATCACCAGTGGCTGCCAGCGTAGGGTCCTGTTTAGTACTTGAGGTGGAACTTGAGTGGTCTCTGATGGTGACCCTTGTGGTGGTGAGGGTGTAGCCCGTTCCAGACTGTCACCACAGAAAACAACTGGAGTGGGAGATGAAGAAGTTGGGTCAGGGGAGGAGATCTTGATGAGATCTCGGGATTGGGAGGCCCTCTTCTTGGCAGCGCTGGATAGCCTCTGTGCTGCGGCTGCAGAAGCCCTGGTATCTGTGGAGTGAGATAAGAGATAAAGTATCACCTATGGCAGGAGTGGGGAAACTCTTTTACTGTTGGAGGCCACCTGGCCTCCCATTAGAGACAAGTCACTGAGTTGTGATTAGCTTTTCTTGTGTAAACAGCTACAAGCAAGCCGGCCTTGCTTCAGGCTACACAGCAGTTCCTGTTACAAACAATTGCTACAAAAGAGTCAAGCTGTTTTAGCAGCCTGTAAAGTCAGCTTCTTAAGCTAATGTGGCAGCTTAGAGACTTGAAACCAAACTACTGGGAAATAGTTAGAGCCCTCCTGGTTAGGCCAGGCATGCTAATAAAGCCCTGCCTGCAAGGCGGATCCTTTCCTTGAGGAGTCTCTTTGGCAGCAAATCACATAGAACGCCGTATGACTTTATTTATTTGTTATAGTTATACCCCGCCTTTTTTCCTGCAAGGAACCCAGGGCAGCTTACATAATCCTCCTCCTCCTCTCCATTTTATCCTCACAACAGCCCTGTGAGGTAGGTTAGGCTGAGAGTCAGTGTGGCCCAAAGTCACCCAGTGAGTTTCATGGCTGAACGGGGACTAGAACCCTGATCTCTCGAGTCCCAGTCCAACACTCATCACTACGCCACACTGGCTCCCCCCTCCTTACTTGATGTCTAGCCCTGGTATCTCTAATGCCTACTCTCCTCCTCCTCCCCCCCCCCGCCCCGCTGGCTCAACGTTCCCACGGTTTCAGAAGGGCCTGTTCGACTATTAGCGCCATTCCCACCTGTCTCCTGCAGCAGTAGCCTTGAGGCCTCAGCCACCTCTCCCCCCTCCTCGTCTGAGTTAGAATCAAATTCTTGGGGCGCCTCTGCAGAGGTTCTAGGCTGTTGGGATCGAACTGAAGCAGCTTCTGATGGTGACCCTTGTGGTGCTGAGGGTGTCGCCCGTTCCGGACTGACATCAAGGACTATAACTGGATTAGGAGATGAAGAAGTTGGATCAGGGGAAGAGATCTTGATGAGATGTTGGGATTGGGAGGCCCTCTTCCCAGCAGCGCTGGATGGCCCCTGTGCTGCTGCTGCAGAAGCCCTGGTATCTGTGGAGTGAGATAAGAGATAAAGGATCACCTATGGCAGGAGTTGGAAACTCTTTCAGCCCAAGGGCCGAATTTAATTTTTGAGCTCCCAGAGAAGCCACATTCCAGTAGTGGGTGAGGCCAAAGGCAAAAGGGGTGGACCAAAAATATAAAAAATGCCAGCATGTTGTTGTAGCTTAAAGCTTTTACTGTTGGAGGCTGCCCTGCAACAGCTTAGAGACTTGAAACTATTGGGAAATTGTTAGAGCCCTCCCAGTTAGGCCATTCATGCTAATAAAGCCCTGCCTTCAAGGAGGATCCTTTCCTTGAGAAGTCTCTTTGGGAGCGAATCGCATAGAACTCCATATGACTTTATGCTGCTCCCCCCTCCTTACTTGACATCTAGCCCTGGGATCTCTAATGCCTCCTCCCTCCTCCTCCTCCTCTTCGCGTTCCCACTGTTTCAGAAGGGCCTGTTGGACTATTAGCGCCATTCCCACCTATCTCCAGCAGCAGTGGCCTTGAGGCCGCAGCCACCTCTTCCTCCTCCTCGTCTGAGTCAGAATCAAATCCCACGTCTTCTTGGGGCGCCTCTGCAGAGCTTCTAGGCTGTTGGGATGGAACTGGAGCAGCCTCTGATGGTGACCGTTGTGGTAGTGAGGGTGTAGCCTGTTCCGGACTGCCATCAAGGACTATAATTGGAGTAGGAGATGAAGTTGGATCAGGGGAGGGGATCTTGATGAGATCTTGGGATTGGGAGGCCCTCTTCCCAGCAGGGCTGGATGGCCCCTGTGCTGCTGCTGCTGCTGCTGCAGAAGCCCTGGTATCTGCGGAGAGAGATAAGAGATAAAGGATCACCTATGGCAGGAGTGGGGGATCTCTTTCAGCCCAAGGATCAATTCAATTTCGGAGAAGCTCTCAGAGAAGCCTCATTCCAGTGGCGGGCGAGGCGAACGGCAAAAGGGGTGGGCCAAAAATATTAAAAATGCCAGCCTTAGGAGAGGCATTTCAACCTTTTAGAAAGGGAAAAAAACTACACAATAGCTAGGATTGAAGGAACCGAAATAGTTAAAATAAAATCTTACAAGAGATTCTAGCCAAGCATGTAGACAGATTGCCAGGGTAATGACTGTGGCAATGACTGACAATGGCCGACAATGGCTATGTTGATTCAAAAGGGTTGAGGTGTTTTGCTGTCTCACCCTGCCTACTTGACCAAGATCAGATAATACCTACCAGCTGCTTGATTGTAAGATCATCCTCCTGTCTCCTTGTAAGGAAATCCCCCTCCCCTAAAGCAGCCCCCCTTTTGTCTTGACCTTGCTGACCAATGTAAAGAATTGTTGCCAAATGACCAGACTTATGTATCCTATAAAAGTGGTTGTAAAAGCCCCGCCCGGGGTTCTGCTTTGTGACACAGTCCGCAGGACCTATTGTGCACAATAAACCTTTTTCCAATAACCCGAGTTGGTCCTCGTTGTCCTTGTCTGAGGTAAAAGGTGACCACTTCATCTGGCGAACCACGAAGGGACAGCAAGGAAGCTTTGTAGCTTGCTTGGGGCACAGCCCACCGCTGCCCCCTAAGGAGAGGCCTTGCGGAGCTCCCAGCGCGCATCACAGCACTTGGCTGTGAGGGAATCCGAACAGGGGGCCTGACGGAGCAGCGGTCGGACGGTGACTCCAAGAACCAACAAAACTCGGTGCGGAACTAGGACCAAGGGGGCCGGACCGGCGGAACAGGCGAGTATACTCTAGGGTTCCTACAGGAGAGAATAGGAACAAGGGGAGGAGGATTGGCCTTCCTCCGGGGATTGGACCTACGAGGCAGCTGGAAAAAGCTGAACTGGTTCTTTCCCTTTTGGTAAAGGAATAAAGGATTGGGCCTACGAGGCAGCTGAAAAAGGCTGAACTGGCCTCCCTTTTGGTAAAGGAATACAAGAGATCTCGGGAGGGAATGTGTTGGTATGTGTGGTGAAGTGTGAATGCCGCTGCAGTTCCCGTAGGTGACCGTGGAACGTCCGGGGCCACGGGTCAGCGGAGCGTATGTGTGAAATCCCTTAACGTCTAACAGGAGAGACCCCTTACTCTCCTGTCCATACCCCACCCTTCTGTTTCTGTTCTTGTTGTTGGTCTTAGAATTAAGAGAATGGGGTGGGAGGGAAGCAGCGTCCCAAGGACACAGCTTCAATGCATGGAAAAGAATTTCAAAGCAGGGTTTGGGAGAGACTACGGGCGAAAACTTAAACGCCAAACTCTCCAGACCCTGTGCAAGGTAGAGAGTGGCCATCCATGGGAGTGGGGTGGCCAGCACAAACCCACCCCATGGTTAAAAAGGAGTGCAAGATGGGGGCAGCACACATGATTGCCTGGAAAGAGACCCTGCCCTGGCCCAGAAAAGAGGAACGTGCCAGAAAAAAAAAAAAAAAAAGCACAGACTAGCTAATCACATTCATAATAGATTAGAAGTCAAACACAAGATCTAGGAATAGCAAGAAGTACTGGTACTCAAAGAACCCTGTGTTGTGTTAAAGAAATACAACAACAACAAAAATGTTTGTGAGCTTTTTTTGCAAAGAGTTCCTGAGCATACGCAAAGTTTTGGTGCCTTTTGGAGTCTCCACCAGTCCTGTGTTTAGTGAAAAGGAAAAGAGTGTGCTCCTAACCCAAAGCACATACTTCCTCAGATCTGAACTAGAGGTGAGAAGTCCCAAAATGAAAAGAAAAATATATATATATGTTATAGCTGCTAGCAAAATCAAACAGTTCTCCAAGGAAATGGGCAGAAATGAATTGAAATACCTCCTTTTCATTTTCTTCTGGCTCTTGATTATTGCATTGTGTTATTGTTATTGATGTTGAAAGGTTTAAGGTTTAGAAAAGAGGGAAACCTTCAATAAGGGTAGTATACATGTGCGTGTGAAAATGTCTGTGTGCATGAATTAGATTCATAAGCTGTTGAAAGACAGACAGGCCCATCTCTCTCTCCTTCGCTTATTAGAATTCATAAGCTGTTGAAGCTGGGGATTGTGGGTTCGAGTCCCACCAGAATCAACAGACAGGGACACCCCCCCTTCTTTCCAAACCTCCCTGCTGATGAATGCATATAAGTCGCTGAACAAGATCTGGGATTAAATCAGGTCAAGACGCCCTGATCTCTGTTGCGGCAGAGTTTCAAAAGCAAGTGGGCCTGATTGAACCCCCCCTCCCATGATCCAGTGACATGTGAATGTTGTGTGCCTGTTTGTGAATTAAACCAAAGCACTACACACACACACAAAGTGAGCTCAAAAGGTAGAATTCTGTGCCACAGTACATCATAGGTGGGAACCAAAATGCTCCAAAAGGGGCACCGTTAGCAATAGTACTCCAAGAATTTGCCTCTTTACCTAGAAGTAAGACTTTGTCAAAGACATAGTGGCAAACTCTTTGTACTGAGGAATGGCCATGCAGAGGGAGAAATACTTGGCCCAAAATGGGTCCTAAGAAAAATGAAACCTGAGAGACCTTCTGGTGGCCCTAAAGAACAAATTCCAAGGACAATTGGATGATTGGTATGTTTAGACAGAAGTGAGATTTCAAAAGCCTTCCGAAGTAGGTTCACCAGACAAAAAGTGCTTCATGATGCTTTAAGAACTTTAAGAACTCAAGCAATTGAAAACAGTTAAAGAATGCTTGCAGTTGTCAGCAGAATCTCCAGCACAATTTCTGTACCGGTGAAAACAACAAATCCACTTGTTTAGAAGGGTAGATCCTGAGGGCCCAGCAAAGTGAGTCTTTAGTGATATCCATTTGTAAAACATTCTCAAAGGGGGAAGAAAAAACATGTAAATGAGATTCTGGCTACTGCAAGCCATGTATGTAGCCAAAAAGAAAAAAGAAGGTTTATGTTCAAGTTAAATGTTTATTCTTCCAAGTGGGGCTAGTTGATGGTGTAAATTGAAAAAGGTTTTATTTTGTTTTGAGTGTAGGTTGAATCTCTGAAGTAAGCAAAGATAAAAAAAAAAAAAATGTTGCTCCTGGTTATGCAAATGCGAAGTTGCTTCCTCTTGTATGGCAAACTAGAGATGTGAGAAGATTAGCAGCCACGAATTGCAAAGATTGAAAACAAACAAACAAAAACCCTCAAGTGACTGCAGGTTTCCTGGTATGCGAGAATTGGCCATTCACGCTCCCAGAGAATCAGCAGCTAACCACTAGAGCGAAAAACGATACTAAAGTGTTTTTTAAGAACTGTAATTGAAAGAGTCTGAGTATTGAGAATGCAAGTTTTCTAAGCATAAACAAAGTGTTAGTACCTTTTGGGAATTGAACTGTGTTAGCTTTAAAAGGTCAGAAAGAGTCTGCCCTTGATCAAGGCAGGCTTTTTCTCTGAGACTACAGCTGATGCAAAATAAGCTCAAAAAGAAATAGTTAACTATTTTTCACAGAAAATTCAAGAGCTTCACCAATGAGTGGAGCCAAAAGGTTTTTTGAAACAAAGAAAAGAGATGATTATTTAAAGGCATGTAGGCTGTCCCCTCTGCCCTGAGGAGGGGGGGGAGAGAAGAGGGCCGTAGAGAAAGAGATAGTAAGTAAAAAGTTTAGAAAAATGTAGGGGGGGAAAGATAAAGAAAATAAAGACTAGGCAAAGAGAAAGGTTGGACAAGGGCAAATGCAAAAGAAATATTAGAGTTGCAAACAAAGGGCATAGAAAAAGAAATAAAACCCTCTCTGCCCAAGGTATGCAGGCAAAGGAAAGTTATAGAAAATGTGATAAAAAATAAAGATTTTGAAAGGAAAAAAGCTATTTGAAAAGAAAGTTGTGTGAAGCAGTGTCAAAAACAAACAAAAAGGAGAATGCGTATCTTTAAATATATATATATTGAGAAGTAATGTGCAGTTCTGTTCTTAACAAGGCAAATTAGAAATCAAAAGTTTTCTTGTCTTCTTGAAAGAAAAATGAGAAATGGTTCTGTTAAGTCATAATGGATTGTGCAAACTAAGGGCTACAATAGAATGTAGTCCCAATTCTCCTGGCATTTGCTGAGTCTCTGGGGAATGAAAAAAAAACCAGGGCTTTCCGCCAATATTGGCTTTGGTACCAGCAGAATGTTAGGCGGAAAACCAAAAAAGAAGTAAGACTCTTAAAAGTCTACTTCTCTGGTTCAAACAGAAGAAAAGGGAGATATGCTGCAATATCCCCTCCCTCGAGAAGCAATAAATGCTATAAAGCTCATTAGGTAACTTGGAGTCAGTCACAGACTCTCAGCTGTACCTACCTCAAAGGGTTGTTGTAAAAGAGAAAAATCCAGAAAAATTGTAAAATGCTGTGTCACTTGAAACCTTGCCACCTTGCTGCTGCTCCCAACAAAAAGGAAGGGTAAGCAAGGGGAGGGGGGGCATGATTATTTACAAGCAATAAAAGAAGTGCAGCTATCAAAGATAAATCTAAACTACTAACTCAGTTTCTGTACGTTTTAGTGCCCAGTTTTGTTGAAATGGGCTTTCCTGAAATTTTACCCTCTTTATTGTCTTTTTTAAAATGTATGCTTAGTTAGTTTTTGCCAAAGGCAACCCAACAGGGCAGCTTTGGTAAATTTGAACAGTTTAGTTGCAAAATGTATGCTTGTCTAGTGGCTTTTATAGCAAGCTAACAGAGCACTTTTGTAAAATAAGTATTTAAGTGTAGCATAACGCAATGGCACCAAAATACCAAAAGAATTGCAATCCTTCTGTTGTTGTTAAGTTAGTTTTCAAAAAGTTGTACAAATGACCTGTTGTGTTTTATGTGATTTTCAAAAGCTTGGTTTGCCTTGCTAAAGATAAAAGTCTGTAGCTCATGCTGGTTCTCAGCTTGTCTAAAGTGTAGAGGGCTGAGCAAAGTCAGGCCTGGGTGTTGCTTGGATGGGGGACCCCTCCTCTGGTTTCCTGCATTGAGTGGGGGGGGGGGTTGGGCTTGATGGCCTTGTGAGTCCCTTCCAACTCAAAACAAGTCAGTTTCTCCTGCATTCTTTATAGCAAAGTCACAAATTAGCAAGTTGCTTTCCTGCTAAAGACTATGTACAGCGTCAGTCAGAAAAGCAGATTTAGTTGTTGGTTTGATTGTTAACAAAGAGTGGTTTGAATTTAATTTTACATCTGCAGTGACTCAGTACCGGTACTTTGCCCAGTGTGCAGTGTGCCAGGCTCATAATACTGGAAAACCTGTGAAAGACAGGGTGAGCATACAACCTCACCCTGAGGACCTTTTTGTAGTGTACAATTTGATTTTGTTCAAATGCCTAAGTATTGTTCCTATCAATATGTATTTGTAGTTGTTTATATGGTTCTAAGTAAGTAGAACATGCCCCTGTGTGAGAGCTAACGCCACAGCAGCGGGCAAAGAGAGAGAATCCTTTTTGCTAAAATATTGGAAGACAAGCTGGCCAAAGTATGCACAGAGACAAGACTGATGTGGCCAAATGCACCTCCCATGGCCCTTGTGTGTGTGAGATCCAGGCCAGGTCGAATGGCGAGACCTGACCCCTCGTGAGATGTTGATGAGACGTTCAATTCAGAATTACGGCAAAGCCCTGGTGAGATGTATAAAGACTCTTCATTCACGGGTGAAGGCGGCTCAGCACCAGCCCAGCATGGAGGGACACTCTGTCCCAGGTGACTAGATTCATATTCAAGTACAGCAAAAAGAAGAGTACTTAACGCTGTAAAGTGCCAAGGACTTCAGCCATAAAAAGCCTCTAGCCCCTAACAAGAATGAGGACATAATAATTCCTCCAACGATTCGGGGTGAACGTGCTAGAAACCTCTTCCCCTGAAACAGAAGAATTTGTGCCAGAACATCAATATCATCTCAGACCTCGGACGGGACGACCATCAAAGACAACACCCAGAGGATCGGACGAGATGAACTGATGTCAACTCCAGCTCAGTCTGAACCAGCCTTACCTATCAGCCCTTAATTAAAAGTGACCCTCAGTGTGCATTCACTTAGAATCAAAAAGAGAGAATGTGGTAAAGTGTAGTTTCAAAATGTAATTTCTGTATTGTATAAACGCATAACCTGTAGCCAATGTTTATTGTTATTCTGCTTGAATGTAATCCTATGGCTTACATATGCATCCAGTCCAGACCTAGGAAGGGCTCGATCTAAGAAAAGCTTTCTCTAGATGGTTCCCCAAGTTACCAGGGTTGCAAGCGATAGGGCTAATCGCAATGGGTTGCATCCTGCTCCCTTGTGTCCTCCCTGTTGTGGTCCGGACAATCCAAAATAGCCTGAGCCTATTGGCAGAAAAAGGGCGGCTGCCCAGGTCCTGGCTGTGTGGGAGTATCGCCCCATCCCCCAGGGTGAAACTCCAGATAGGTGTTGAAGTTTCAAGGGGAGGAGTGAAGGAACCGAAATAGTTAAAATAAAATCTTACAAGAGATTCTAGCCAAGCATGTAGACAGATTGCCAGGGTAATGACTGTGGCAATGACTGACAATGGCCGACAATGGCTATGTTGATTCAAAAGGGTTGAGGTGTTTTGCTGTCTCACCCTGCCTACGTGACCAAGATCAGATAATACCTACCAGCTGCTTGATTGTAAGATCATCCTCCTGTCTCCTTGTAAGGAAATCCCCCTCCCCTAAAGCAGCCCCCCTTTTGTCTTGACCTTGCTGACCAATGTAAAGAATTGTTGCCAAATGACCAGACTTATGTATCCTATAAAAGTGGTTGTAAAAGCCCCGCCCGGGGTTCTGCTTTGCGACACAGTCCGCAGGACCTATTGTGCACAATAAACCTTTTTCCAATAACCCGAGTTGGTCCTCGTTGTCCTTGTCTGAGGTAAAAGGTGACCACTTCAGGATGCCATCAAAAGATCAGTAGTTGCAGGAAAGGGGATGGGGCCAGGGGAAGGGAGCATGGCCATCTGTGGATACCTGGAAAATCGGATTTGGTCCCCAGGTCTAAGGTTCCCCACCCCTGCCCTATGGGAATAGCTTTGTGTCTCTTAACAAGTGTACATTTCAAAAAGCAACTTTGTAGCACTTTGAACAACCCACTTTGGAGGTGCTTGAAAAATAGGGTGTGGGAAGCATCCTTAGTAGCAGAGGATTTCGGGGGGTGCTCATGTGGACCTGGGCTGCCCTCACTTTTCCAAGTGTGGATAACCCAGGGGCACAAGCCCCCCCAAAAAACGGCTTGGCCCCTCCTGCTCTCGGTGTGGTGCCTGTGGGCGCAGCACCAAGCAAAACCAGAAGGGACAAACTGGGGGGGGGGGGCTCTTCTCTCTGTGGGAGGCTGGATCTTTTGGGCTGGATCTTTTGGGGGGGCTTGTGCCCCTGGGTTATCCCCATGCCTGACGATGACAGAGAGAAGCACCTGACACACACACCCCGCGCTTGGGGAGTTCATGAAGCGGAGGGTGTGTGTGTGTGGGGGGGGTCCAAGTCACTGCCCCACGCTTCTGCCGATGCCGGGAGAGCAGGATTGCTCACAAGAAATCCCACTCTCCCAGCATCAGCAGGAGTGCAGGGCGGGGAAGCAGATGACAGCCAACTGAAAGTACTGGGCACTTTCGGCAGCTGTCAGCCCCGCTCCCCTCAGTGCTCCCCTGGTGTCCCCTAGAATACTGGCGGGAGGACTGAGGTGGGAGGAGGTGTTGGGGTTGGAGTTAAAAAGTGGTCTGTGTGCTAGCTAGCCAGCTAAATGAAGCCCTGGCTGTCCACACACAGCAGCAGAAACTTTCCCCACACAGCAGTCAGCTTCAGCCTTCCCAGCAGCATTCCATCAAGGACTCAGGAATCACACTGTAGCCAAAACAGTTCTATTCTGTTTTATTAACTTATAACAAAGTATCACTACAGGTTACTTTACATTCCATATACAGAGTCCATGTGCAAAGTAAAAAGCCTTGAAGGTACATCCAGCTCAGCATAAAGCATGTGCAAGCATGTGCAGCTCAGAATCATACAAGCATGATACATATGGCCAAAGCCTGGCCACTACACGTCATTGGCTTATTTACATCACATGACCTCTCTGTCCCACGTTTAGCTTTCCCAGGCCTAGCAAGGCCGCAGGCAAGAATAGCTCCATAAACACAGGCAGCCATGCTTTGTTTTCATCCTGTCTGGGAAAGTTCCCAGATAACAGAAGTGGCACAGCAAGCTAATTTTGCCACACACTAACAGGAGGTGCCTCAGGACTCCTGCTGTGCCCGATCCTTAGTCGGGCACAGTGGGGGGCCCAGGAAACTTTAAGCCCAAAGTTGCTACAGAGCCTCTCTGGACTCAAAAGTGTCGTCCGAACCTGCCTAGTGTGTAAGTGATCTGTGGGGAATCAGTGTTGTCTGCAGTAATCCAAGGCAATTGCTGCCTATGCCATGGAGGCTGCTATGCCTGAGAGTGCTACGGTGTCTTTGTTGGGTGCGGTGCCCCTACATAATATGTACCTAACCCAAACCCCATCATGATGGTGATTCTCCATCACCAAATGTGGCTTGGCTCCTTCCTTCCATGAATGGCTGATATTGTTGGCATGCTGCTCTGCAACTGGTGTTTGTTGGCAGTAGGGATGCTGGATAAATCCCCAACGGATTCAAATGAAATTGTTTTTAGATATATGTGTGTCTTTCTCTGTGCTATATGTTTATATGTTGTATGCATATGGTTTTTATAATGCATTTTTAAGGTTTTAATCATTGTAAACTTCCCAGAGAGCTTCAGCTATCAGGCAGTATAGAAATGTAATGAGTTTAGATTTCTATGATCTGACGGGCGGGGAGGAGAGGAGGTGCGTTCTCCTAGGCCTCCTCCAGGGTAGACCCAGGAGGATGCTCCTTTTTTGCTCAGTGCGCTGCCCGCAGAGTGGCTGCTGTGGCCCCTCCTCCTGTTACTCAGGGCCACCGCTGTTCCGCTGAGCAGCGGCAGAGCTCAGCAACAGCAGGGACAAGCCACCTTGTACTGGGCCTCCTCGAGAGGTACAAGTACAAAGCGGCTTGTGCGTGCCCCCCTCTCATTGCTTGATGGCACTGCCGCTCAACTGAGAGGTGGCGGCGCCAAGCAATGGGACGGGGGCATGAGCCAGGGAGCCTCTGATAGCTGCCCCAAAGTGCTGTTTGGGCACTTTCGGGCAGCTGTCATCCCCGCTCCACTCCCATCAGTGCTGCTGTGGTGTACCCTGGGATACCGGCGGGAGGACTGAGTAGGGAGGAGGGGGTGCCTCAGGACCCCCGCTGTGCCCGACTGTTACTTGAGAGCAGTGGGGGTCCCAGGCTAACTTTAAGCTAAAGGTTCCTATGCAGCCACCCTGGGCTTAAAGTGTCATGCAAACCCGCCCTCTGTCTCTATGCTACACACAGTAGCCAAGCTCTTCCCTAAAGAATCACAGCCTCAGAGAAGTTAGCATTCCTATACTGCCAGTTCCCAATGAAAAAAGTGGTTCAGTGCATCCAATGCAAAGAAATAGGACATTCTGCATTATATGTATACTTGCCCTACATATGGTGGTATTCAAATAGGAACTGGAAATGTTTGTTTGTAATTTTCCCTCTCTCTCTTTGGCAGGGGTATTGAACCTCATTCAGCTTGAGGGCTGAATTCTATTTCAGAGCAGCTCTCCAGGGCTGCATTTCACTGGTGGACGGGGCTGAAGACAAAAGGGGCGGGGCCAAAATGCAAAAGATACCAGCATTATATTAGCATAATACTATTATTGCCCGTAACTAAGCCTTAGGACAGGCATTTCAACCTTTTAGAATGGGGGAAAACATGCAAAAGCCTGGAAACCACCACACGATTGGTGGTAGGGGAAAGGGGGATGTGGCCATCTGGGGAACCCTGGAGGACCGGATTGGGACCCCAGGCAAGCAGGATTTGGCCCAAAGGCCTGAGGTTCAACAACTGTGCCATATGGGATACATATGAAACACACAGAAAAAGCAGCCAGCGGCACCACACAAAATGAGTCACTCACAACAACCACTTGTGCAGCCTTATGGCAGAGCTAGCCCTGGCCCTGGGCCAAAAGCCACCCCATATGCAGGGATCTGAACCTAGGTTGCCCACAGAAAACCCAAGAATCCTGCCCCTACATAATATATACCTGACCAAAGTTGGCACTGACCTGATAATTGCAGCCGGACTGATTGGGGAACTGGCCATGAAGGATCCTTTGCCTGTCAAATAAAACAGAGATAAGTGATTCAACTCTTTTCCCCAAACTGTGGGTGCTTCCAGCGCCATCACCCTGCCCCATTCACAGAATTTTATGGGGGGTGGGGTGGCAGACAATGCTGTCTTCCACTCCCAGCCCTCCTGTGTTTTCTCAGCGCCTCCTCCATCTGTTCTCTTCCTATGGAAAATCTGTGTTCCATGAGAAAAAGACAGAATAAGCTGCACAATGCCTTTGAGTGGTAGCACTAGGAGCCGTCTGTCTAGAAGCACCCTGTGTCAGTCAGCAAAAGATAGCTCCTGCAATCCAGAATGAATAAAGGTCTTGAAATTGTGCTGGTCACAAAAGCGGAAAAAGATGTTTAACCTGGGTTAATGAGAAAAATTATTTAAGCCAGTTGTGCTCGACACTGCCTTTGCCAGCTACACCATTCACCTTCTCTTGGATTCGTGAGAAGTAAACCTTGGTAAGCAGAAACCATATGCAATGCTGGCACATGTCCCCAAATCCCTTCAAAAGCTCCAGGACTGGCCTCTTGCTCTGCTTCTTACTGGTATCCTCCCTCTGGTCTCCATGACAATTGAATTGAAACCAGAAAAAAGCAGAGCAAGACAACACTCTTGGAACTACAGGCTGTCCTTTCACATATCTGAAGATGTACTGGGGTGATCCCCAGAGAGGAAACCTGGTATAGGGACCAGGTATAATCTCTGGGCAGAGTGTCTGCTTGGAATCATAATTTGCTCTCAACTGTTCTCCCGTCTTCTACTGTACTTCTGTACAAAGCATAGACAGAGGGAAATCCAGGTTCAACCGAGAGACAAACCCACTGGACCCTGATTATAACCAATAGTCCAACACGCAATCCAATAGTCCAACACGCAATCAACAGTCCACTTAAAACCATTCCTTGCATCATGCAAGCTAGTATAAGCTATTGATAAACGGCTCTTAACATGAAAAGGGCGCACTAGTGAAAGTGTTTGGTTAAGCTGGGAGAGGAAAGTCTCTTGAACAAAGGAACAAAAGTTGTTGGGAGATGGTAGCTACCGGTATTTTCCTTCAGCTTTTTCTTACACAGATATACAATCTGATTCCGATTTAGAAATGGGATATTTTTAAAAATGTAACACTGCGTAGAATGTATGTAATAGGCTCCCATCGCCAGGAATGAGTTGGGAGTATAAATCTAAAGAAATCAATAAGCAAAAGTGCAATCTTTTGCACATCTACTCAGACATAACTGCACTGTGATCAACTGGGCTTACTCAGGGGAGACTATCCATGGTGCTCCATGGTGGTGAACCTATTTTGGGGATGGAGGACAGCACCATGGATAGCGCCTATAAAGCTCAGAAGAAAAGCTGCAATGGATGAAGAGCCCCACTGACATAGGCGTCACCAGCCTCCCCTGGGCTTATTCCCAGGTATGTGCCTGTATCGCAATCGTATGCAACTTTATTCAGACCTTGAGCCCCACTGAGTTCACTGGAACTTACTCCCAGGCACTAACCTAGGAGTAAGTCCCAGTGAACCTAGTGGGGCTTACTTTTGAGTAAACATACATAGGATTGCACTGCACATGTATAAATGCCAAGTTAGGTGGTTCGTGGATAATACACAAATCTGGTAAAATTGTTCAGGAATTGTTACCCTTTTTTTCCCATGGTATTCTCGTGGTGGATTAGGAAGTTCTCCTTTCTGAAATAAATGTACATTTATTAGTTACTCTGAGGCATGAGAATCCCAAAATACCATCTGAACTTAGGGTATTAACTCAAAAAATGTTAGACCATTACTTACTGACCTGGTTCGCACAGCATGACCACCAACCAACAATAATAGTCAACGTCAACGTTTGGTTGTTGTGCTGTGGGACCCCAGCCCGGGTTACCCATGATGGTTTTTTTAAAAAAACAACCCATGAGGAGAACCTATGGGTTGTTCTAGGGTTTCTTTTACCCACATTTGGTTGTTGTGTTGTCCGAACCCGGATGACTGATCCCACCATGGGTAAAGACCCACAGCCAGCAACTCGCTTGGTAAGAACAGCAAGAAACCCATTGCCGCTCTTCTCAAGCTAGCCCTGGTCACTGCCAGTGCCAGCCACCCCACAAGTGCCCAAGCAGCACTTGGGGGTGGCTGGCACTGGTTCCCCCCCCTCCCGCCATGAAGTGGAGCCATTTTCAGCTTGTCACAGGTGTTTTGTCCCTGTTTGTTTTTTGTAGATCAGGAAAGGAAAGCCGGCTTAACAGCCAGCTTCCCTAATCCCTGTTTGGGCAGCCCCAGCTCCCACTTCGAAGTGCCACACCAGCACCTTGGAGGGGCTGCTAGGGGCTACTAGGGGCTGCTAGGGGCTGCCCATACTTCTGAGTATGTCCCAGTCCAAATCTCCAAGATCCCCCCTCAAAACCCCATTTTAAAGGGACCCAGAGTTTGAGAGTCACCTGTCAGACTCGGTTTGCCTTTAAAAAGTGGGAGGAGGTACTCACTTTTACACTTTCCCAAACCCCTAGAGCAGGGCTCTCCAACCTTGGGTCCCCAGATGTTGCTGGACTACAGCTCCCAGAATCCCTTGCCATTAGCCATGCTGGCTGGGTATGCTGGGAGCTGTAGGCCAGCAACATCTGGGGACCCAAGGTTGGAGAGCCCTGCTCTAGGGGTTTGGGAAAGTGCAGAAGTGCCTCCCCAATGTAGACTAAAGGAGGGGGGAGAGAAAACGTGAGAACAGGCTGTAAATCCCCCAAACCTCATTTTTGCACCAAAAGAGAGATCTTTTGGTGCAAAAAATGGTATGTCCCAGTACAAATCCAAGCAATTCCCCCTCAAAACACTCATTTTAAAGGGATCCAAAATTCTGACAGCCGCCTGTCAGACTCGGTTTCCCTTTAAAGGGGGGGAATTCACTTTTACACTTTCCCAAACCCCTAAAGGGTTGGGAGAAAGTGTAGAAGTGACTGTATGTGGACTGGGGGGGGGGTAATGGGAAACGGTTGGGATCTTGCTGAGAGGTGGGGAGGTAAATCCCCCAATGTTGGGGCTCAGCCTCAGTGTTGCCATGGGCCTATTAGTTTTAGTTATAATTTGATCAGAAGTGGTCTGGCAGGGTTTAGGCCTAGGAAGCCTGTGGAATGTCAAGGCCTGTGCAAGGGGAACTCGGTCAGTGTTCTCAGGTGAAAGCACGCAGGAGTCGGGTCACTCGCTTGTCTAGATGCAGTGTTGACCTTCACAGACATGAGGTGGCGGCAGCTTCTCTAGGAATTTAGTAGAAGAGGGGTGGCGGTGGCAGAAGTGTCACTCAGGTTGAAGCCTCACCACTGAAGGGTAGAAGGGAAACACTCAGGTTGTATAGAGGCCTCGTGATGGCCTCTATAATTCCTATAATTCCCTGTCAGTTAGTTGTGTGGTAGGAAGGCTATCGTAGCCACACCTTAGCTTTAAAGTGGATGCGCAGGCCTCAAAGTGTTGCTTGGAACATCTGCCTACATCTTCTCCATTTCGACATATCAACACCTGGGCCTACTGAAGCACTCTGCATATGAACTCTACCTATTTGGACTCTTTACTTCTCTGGACTTTGTGAAGAACCTGCCATGAAAAGACTCACACTTTTCATAGACTGTGCCTTTTTGTGGACTATAGATTATGTGCCTTTGAAATTCCTTCGTGAAAAATAAGGCATTAGAATGACAGATATTGTACGTGAACTGCTTACTGCTATTAAATATTGTAAAGGTAATTCATCACAGTAAATACTTCTTTTCCAGTAGTTCCAACTTTTGCGTCCTCCTTCAATCTCAAATTCCCGTGGTGTGAACCACTTTCCATCAGAATCCTCAATACATTTATGTGAAACTCCTGTAACACAGAGAGAAGTCACATCAACACTATCCATGTGTCTCATTCAGCAAAACTCACTGAAGGGAGAAAGAAATTTTGCCAAGAAGATAATCTTTACCACTTAACCTTCATATGCCGACACCTCTATTGCAGTTTTCCGTTCTTTGCATACATACTGGTTATATGCTATTGTCTGAATGTTTGTAAGATGGAACAAGTATAATCTCCTTTTTGTTGTTGTTGTATTGTATAGCATGACAATTTGGTTTTGATTAAATATGTCATGACTTAAGCAACTCAGCATGCTACATTGCTGGGTTGTCACTGGGTACATTACTGGGCTGTCACTGAACTGTGTCTGAGTGAGGCTTGAGGTTTGGTGGTGGTGGCTACTTGCTAGCCATCACCACCAAGCAGTAGTCCAGGATGGGGATTGGGAAGAGTTCAGTTTGAATGGGACGTGTGCTGCAATGCCACAATTAATAATAATACAAATTTATATTGCGCTCTACACCAGAGCGTAGTACAATATACAAAATAAATCTGTGAAGAAAAGAGCCTCTGGGGTTTCCTGCACACACGCGCACACACACGCACCTCCTCATGTGTAAACCAGGTGGTTCCAGCTGGAGGCTGGGAGGGGCAGAATGTACAGGGGTTATCTGATAAAGCATGGCGGGCTGGGCTAGTCTGGTCTACAGGCCTTTTGATATGCAAAATGCAAATGCAAGCTCCCTAGTCATGAGTCACCTCTCCCCTCTGCCTGGGCCAGGTGAAGTTAATCCTGATTGGCTGAAAGCAGCTGGGCTACTGAAAAGAGGAGGGGGGGGAGAATCTTTATGGCCAGCTGTGGCTTCTGGGTGTTGTTGGTCCTCAGGCAACAAGCTGCAAGCAGGTTCATGACTCCGGTCAGGCCTCAGCCACCAACCCTGGGGAGCTCCCAGTGAACAAAGCTAAATGAGGGCTGTGGCTAAGGCAAGCCCTGAAGCGGGCCACCCATCCCGGACCTTAGGGTGGGTGCGGTGGTCTCCTCTTGTGGTAGGGCTGTGGCTAAGGCAAGCCCTGAAGAGGGCCATCCATCCCGGACCCTAGGGTGGGTGCGGTGGTCTCCTCTTGTGGTAAGGCTGTGGCTAAGGCAAGCCCTGAAGAGGGCCACCCATCCCGGACCTTAGGGTGGGTGTGGTGGTCTCCTCGTGTGGCAGGGCCAGGCTGAGGTAAGCCCTGAAGCAGACGGACCCCCAGGTGACTGGTGAGTGCCTGGGAGAGATAAGGAATCAGCTTTTGTTATTTTGTAGCTCTATTGTTTGTACCAAAGCGTCTCCCTACCTTTTCTCCTTCCCTCATTTCCCACCCTTTTATTGTAATCTGTTTACCTGAATAAACCTTCCTGGTTTTACCCCACATGGCGTTTGTGGTTGCTCTGTTAGTTCAGCTCTAAATCCAGGGTATAGACAAGGGCAAGTCCCTGAGCAGAGATTCAAGTCAGGACTGCAGAGCTGAGGCTGGCAGTCTGGCACCTTAGATCTCTGGGTCTTGGTAGAAAGGGGTGGGTTGGAAGAGCCAGCCAGCCCCCCTTCCTTCACAAAATCAAACAATAATCATTACAATTTAATTAAACTACATTAAAATACTGAAAATGGGCTACAATCCAAGTAAATTTAAATTAACAACAAATAATTAAAACCATCAAGCAATAAAACTAAAATCACAGCAATTACCCAGTTCACACTAAGTCTAACACCTATGTCTCCAAGTTGAACAGATAAGCTTTCAGGTCATGCTTGAATTTACTCAACTCCAATTCCATCTGAAGCTTCATGTACAGGCCAATTAAATCATTGGTTCATGCCTAGATAGGCTGCAAGAAACTTCTGCACAAGGGTGGAGACAGTGCATGCACAACTTCAAATGCACTCAGCTGCCATCTGGACCAGAACATGACCAGAACATGACTTTGAACTGACTATCCCCGAGTCTGTAGAATTTCAGGTTAAAGAGACAATACTACCAGTAATTTCATGTTCAAAGAAAACAGGAAAATGTGTCTCTAATGTAAAGTTTATTTGGTACAGTTAATGCATAAACATAAATCACTTATGTATTTATGGATAGGGAGGAAATTAAAAGTACTGAAAATCTCACTGAGGTGCTGATGAAACTAGTATAAGTCACCCTGCATTCCAGGAGTGGGATATGTATAAATCTATAATTAAGCTGTCTTCAAGGAAATTAATATTTATAAGACTGCAATCCTATACACATTTACTTGGGGGAAGCACTATTGAACCCAATGGGACTTCCTTTTGAGTAGACATGCATAGGATTGCACTGCAATTGCAAGTGTGCTTCCCAAATAAAAATGGTGCCTACATGCTGACCATCTTTCCCATCTCAAATATTTTAACCTGCCACTGGTATTAAGTATCTTGAACAGATTTATTTCTACTCATCCAAAACAATGGTCACCTGAGGCCAATTTCTCCTTGAACAAGACACCTTGAACCTTTCCACAGTGTACAGGCAGTGTGGGATCCTTGAAATCCAGACTTGTCTTAGTTTCTGTCCTTATTCCTAGATGAAATCAAGAAATTGAAATTAAAGGTTACAATTCCCATATCTTAGGCTTCTAGAAAATGACAACTATTGCACCAAATTACGGACTCTACCAGTGCCAACATGATGTGAGATGGAATATTTCATATCACCTAAAGATGGTTCAGTTGACTTTTGGTAAGACTGAATTTAATCTGAGGGAGAAATGAAAAGAGGTTGTGAGTAGCTGGAATTCTAATGGGTGACTATCTGCGAGTCTACTCCAATGAGTATTACTAGAGTTCTAGAACAGAGTGATGGACAGGAGTACAGACTAAATGGAGAGAACAGTGAGAAAAAGTAAAGGGCATCTCTAGTAGAAAACTGTTCAAGCTAATTTACAGAGCAATCCTACCATTTGGTGCAGAAAGTTCCAACTGGTATGTAAAGCCCTGCTGGTGCGAGCTCAGCAGGGAGGAACGGTGTGTCCCATGTGCCTCATGATATCCTGATTAGCAAGCTAGCTAAAAGTGGGCTAG
Source organism: Shinisaurus crocodilurus (assembly GCA_021292165.1). Classification (NCBI taxonomy): domain Eukaryota; kingdom Metazoa; phylum Chordata; class Lepidosauria; order Squamata; family Shinisauridae; genus Shinisaurus; species Shinisaurus crocodilurus. The sequence goes on from CM037878.1 coordinate 60,908,914, forward strand.
ATGGAACAACTATCAGGTGGATCCACAATTGGCTACAGAATCGGACTCAAAGAGTGCTTATCAATGGTTCCTTCTCAAACTGGGGAGAGGTAACGAGCGGGGTACCACAGGGCTCGGTCCTGGGCCCAGTGCTCTTCAACATTTTTATTAATGACTTGGATGAGGAGGTACAGGGAATGCTTATCAAATTTGCAGATGACACAAAGTTGGGTGGAACAGCTAATACTCTGGAAGACAGAAACAAAATTCAAAGTGACCTCGATAGGTTGGAGCGCTGGGCCGAAAACAACAGAATGAAATTTAATAGGGATAAATGCCAAGTGCTGCACCTAGGGAGAGGAAACCAAATGCAGAGTTACAGAATGGGGGACACTTGGCTCAACAATACTACAAGTGAGAAGGATCTTGGAATTGTGGTAGATCACAAACTGAATATGAGCCAGCAATGCGATGTGGCTGCAAAGAAGGCAAATGCTATTTTGGGCTGCATTAATAGAAGTATAGCTTCCAAATCGCAGGAAGTGATAATTCCCCTTTACTCGGCACTGGTTAGGCCTCATCTTGAGTACTGCGTCCAGTTCTGGGCACCACACTTTAAGAAGGACATAGACAAACTGGAGAGGGTTCAGAGGAGGGCAACAAGGATGATAAAGGGACTGGAAACAAGGCCCTATGAGGAGAGACTGAAAGAACTGGGCATGTTTAGCCTTCAGAAGAGGAGACTGAGGGGAGATATGATCGCACTCTTCCAGTACTTGAAGGGATGTCACACAGAGGAGGGCCAGGATCTCTTCTCGATCATCCCAGTTTGCAGGACACGGAATAATGGGCTCAAGTTACAGGAACCTAGATTCCACCTAGACATCAGGAAAAATTTCCTGACTGTTGGAGCAATAAGACAATGGAATCAACTACCTATGGAGGTGGTGGGCTCTCCCAGTCTGGAGGCATTCAAGGTGCAGCTGGACAGACATCTGTCAAGGATGCTTTGACCTGGATTCCTGCACTGAGCAGGGGGTTGGACTCGATGGCCTTGTAGGCCCCTTCCAACTCTACTTTTCTATGATTCTATGTATTTCCCCCCTCCAGGGCCATTTTTTAAAAAAAGTATTCCCTCCTATTGGTTTTGATGGGAGGGAACTGATCTACGTCAGCTCCAGGGCTGGCATAGATCATTAGCCAATTTGGGGGCATGTGTAGGGATCAGGAGGGCTGTAGATCCTGTGAATCCACAGCTTCTCCTCACATGCTCCCTGGCCCAATCTCAGTGTACCTCCTTCCCCCCAACATTCTGATGTGAGAAAAGAACCAGAGGCAGACGTTTCTACAGCAGTTGGGAAAGGGTATCTGATGTAAGATCTACAACTCTGAGGGTGGACCCCTCTCTCCACCGTTGGGGTGGGAAATCCTAAAAATCCTATGGCCCCCGGGACACCCTCCCAGGGACCGTAGGACTGCAGCCTAAGTATCATGAATTTCACAACATTAGGAAGAATTTGTGACATTTTGTAGCACCACATGATCTTTACCTTTTTGAATGCCTGTAGTTTTCCAGTTAGCATTAATCTGTCTTTGAGGGCTCTTTCTTCTCCTGCGCCGTCTTATACTAGTACGTCTCATTCCTTAGGAAAATGGTTTCAATGAATTAGAAACACACACATCTATCTTTAGTTTCTACTTAAGTTTGTATTAAAGTGAGCAACTGGTGCCCAAGAGTGAGATATGCCCCATGGAGCAATTTATCTGCTCCTGGCAGCATTGCCAAACTTTAATCAAAGTATGATAAAAAGCTTTGTCCCAGTTTTACTTGAATGTTGCATCTTCAATTTGCATTTTGTGTGGTACTTAACTGCATGTATTTGTGTGTAATGCTATGCTTCAGTGCATGTGTTCCATAACTGTATTGCCTTCTCTTGTTATTTCAAGTTGTGATGGACCAGGGACTGGGGCGGTGCTACATACAGAAAAGATCTGGGGCTCAGGCCCACGGGACAAAAAATATATATGCACAAATGTGCATATGCTAATTTACATATGCTCTAAGTCTCTGTGTGCATGTGTCTTTAAAGGACCCTGTCTCATAAAGACAACCCTATTTGGATGTATGGACAGGGGAGAGGAGGGCATTTGATTTCAGGAAAAAAAACTCAGACAGAAGGATTTGGGGGGGGGGGGCAGTAGAAGGCAAAGCACATGTGGGCCAAAAGCCAGCTAGTCCAGGGGGATCAGATGCAACAGAGATCCTCAGGGCCCCTGTACCTTTATTTCAGCAAGTGCCCATGGACAGCAGGGTAGTGGGGCAGATGGCCTCTCAGAGATTTGGGGCTCCAAATGAAAGATGTGGGGCTCCAGCCCTAGTGAGCCACCCCCTAACACTGACTGCCAGGGACAAAGTAAGGGTATAGAGACCTCCAAAACTTATAAAAACTTTAATCAGCTGTCACCACACCAAAAATTAACTAAGTAATTGATTATTACCTCATCATAACACCATAAAGTGCAGACTTGGAGTGAACTCTAATCATGACTATTAAGTTCATCATGATTAACTGATGTTCCATTTGTTTCAATAGGTCTACCCTAAGTATGACTATGTCAGGATCCAACCCATGAATTGAAAAGTAAAATTGAATGTATTTAAGGAAACCAGGATTTGCATGGCATTTAAAACTAAAAAGCAAATAAATAATAATAATAATAATAATAATAATAATATTGCAAAAATTATGCGCCATGAGGGTGACTTGGCAGATGACTGCCTAACCTACCTCACGGGTTCTTGAGGATAAAAGGAGAATAGTAAGGCCTGGGTCCTTGCAGGAAAAAATGCAGGGAAATAAATAAATATTCAACCGTCATCCACATATGACCTGACATTAGGAAGAATTTGTGACATTGTGTAGCATTGCATTATCTTTACCTTTTTGAATTCCTGTAGTTTTCCCGTTGGTATTAAGCTGCCCTCGAGGGCTCTTTCTTCTCCTGCCTGGTCTTATACAACAAGTATGTCTGATTCCTTAGGAAAATGTTTTCAATGAATTAGAAACATACACAGCTACCTTTGGTTTCTACTTACGGTAACTTTATATTAAAGATGAGCAACTGGTTCCCAAGAGCAAGATATGCCCCATGGAGCAATTTTACAGTGGATCCTCAATGTCCTTGTTTGTAGAAAATGGTCCCTCATTTAAACTTTAAGCCATGGAGATCTATCCAGATTGGAAAACACATGCATGCACACATGAACACATATGCACACACACATGTGCTCACGCATGCATGCACCTTGGCTCTCACCAGGGCTTGGCCAAGAGGAAGCTGTTTTTTAGACAAGGAACAGTCTTGCCATTTCAGGTTTTTTGAGGGAGTTTTCATTCCAGCAATCACAGTTTAGAGAGAGAGGAGTTAACCAACGATGGAGAGGATTGACACCTGGTCCAGTAAGAGAGAAGACTAAGCTCCCAATTACAGAAGAGTGTGCAAATTTAGAAGTGACTGACCTTCATGCAAATACATTGCCTCATCCCTTTATGGGACCCATATATCTCCACCTGACAGTGTATAAAACAGAATTGTTCCACAGGAGATGGAAGACGGAAACATGTACCAACTGCCAAGCAGCTAACGATGGCAGGGGATTTTTGGCAGTCTGATCATCTCTCCCCAAATGGCAGTGTGGGAGAGATTATCAAACTTTGGAAAAGAGGACACTTCTGGGTTCAGGTGGATTTTTAATGTTGGCCAGCTTATATTGTTCACACGACACAACTCCAACACACACAACTACCTGAAGATCTCCTGCTCTCTTAAATGACACCACCCACTCTCTCTTCCTACCCTATATGCCTCAGACTTCCCTACAGACTTTGTTGATATGCAGATTCTCTACTACAGTATACTCAGGATGGCTTCATCCGCCTGCATTATTTTATTGGTGTCCCATTCAGTGGCAGAGCTGATTTCACCATGCTGCGGAACTCAAGAGAACATTTACATACTTATGTGGAATGTAAATGTACATATTTATCTGTAATGCTATGCCTCTATGCATGTTCTCCATAACGGATAAACCCTTACTGCTTACTCTCATCACTCAAATTGTCCAACAGCCCTCCTCAATCCCGAAGTGGCTTTGCATCCCTTCCCTCCTCCAGCACAATCTCCTGGTGCTTACCGTACTTTCCAAGGTCCATGGGTTTGTCTCTTTTTGTCCTTATCCCTGGATATGTATCCCTGCCCGTGACCTTTGCTCCTTCAACTACACCACCCCCAGCTGCCTGAAGATCTCATGCTCTCTTGAATGACTCTGCTCATTTTCTCTCACCACACTTTATGCCTCAAAGTCCCTCACAGAACCTAGTGGTACTCACGCCGTTTCCCTGCGGAAGACTCAGGTGTGATCGCCTGTGTTTTGGGTACTTCATTGCTCCTCCATGCTGTGGCAGTGTTATTTTCAGCATGCTGGAGAACTGAAGAGGATACATATGAAGAAAGACCACATTTTGAATAAAGGTTAAATTACATGAGAATAGTGGTAGCCAAGTTTTTAGATGACATAAAATGCATTCACTGAAATAGGAACATAAGAACATAGGAAGTTGCCTTATACTGAGTCTGACCATGGGTCCATCCAGCCAAGTATTGTCGACACTGACTGGCGATGACTCTCCAGGGTTTCAGGCAGGAATAGTTCCAGCCCTACCGGGAGATGCCGGGAATTGAACCTGGGACCTTATGCATGCGAAGCATCTGCTCTACCACTGAGCTATGGCATCTCCCAAATTGTTTCATCCTCGGTATTATTATTATTATTGCACATAAAGTAAAGTTGAGACGTAAGGCTTGGACAATCTTTTTAACAGCTTCCTTGGGTTGATTTCTTCCATTGTGACTCAAAACCAACTACACCAGGGTGTTCCACTACCAATCAAAAGAAATTGTGTGGCTATTTCCTCCTTAACTAATTTTCTGTAGAAAGAAAAAAGACAGAAGAAGCCTTGAGAAAGCATGTGAGGGTTACAAGTGAAAGACAAACTCATCTGGAACTTGCCCACCCTAACATGCATGAATAAGGTAGGGCAGTGCATAATAAAAGCCCCATCTGGAAGCACCCTGGACATTCTGAGGAGGCACAGTTAGACGCCTGGTTCTACATTAATTTTCCAGTTTGGGAATGAAATGGCAAGTGATGGGCCAAGGTCCCAGCACCCATCCCCAAAAGTAGGCTGCCAGCAAAACTTATTGTCACAGTCACCATTTTCTGAACACCTATTTTGTCTCGAGGCTGGCAACTGAGGGAACCAGTTGGCACCATTCCAGCAGCCAGATTTTGCCCAAGGGCCTCTAGTTGCTGACCAGAGTTTTAAATCAATTTTGATGTCAGCCAATTATCCAGACAAAAAATCAACTCATTCCACACAAATACCTTGTCAGACACACCAGTCATGTTGTTCTGTGACACAGAGGGCAGGTGAGCTCATTAAAGGTTTCTGGAGTTGATCATATAAACTAATATTAGCATTTATACAGAGCATTTCATGTTCAAAGCACTTCACATGCCTTCTCAGTAGTCCTTACAAAAGCCCGATAAAATAGATTAGATTGTTATTATTCCTAAACTCAGGCAGAGGGCCAAGACATAGTGGTATACTTGCCTTGCTGAGGAGAGATTAGAACCAAGGACTTTCTAGCTTGAACGCTTAACCTCTCAGGGACAAATCAGATGGGATGTTTTCAAACATGTGAAGAGCAGCTGCTGGAGGTGCTGATTATTATTGGCATCATATCTGTAATTATCTGTAAGACTTGCTTAGTGGGTTTAACACAGCAAACATGAATACTTACCAGGGTCTAGATTTCGGTATATTGGCTTTAAATCTGGGTATGCATCCAAATTCCTGCTGCAGAAGATCTCTCTTATTGCCAACTCATAGTTTATGTTTTCAAGCACATCATATATCGATTCTGAAATACTTTTTGGATTTGAAGCTACTTCATCATGGTATTTCTAGAAGGCAACAGCACATAGGCTTCTTCATCTTAGCATTCAAAAGCACCTTTATAGACCAACAATAAACAGCAACTGTCTTTCCATTGGCCCCAATAGAAGCTTCCCTTCAGGGTCTAATAGTAGCTTTGTGGGGCAGGGATAAGCTAAATTGTCGCATGGCAGATTTGGGGGGGTAGAGTTAACCCTTTCCTCTCCAGCTCCAATCCCCATGAAAATTTCCTGCACCCCCGCGATTGGCAACTAAGCTTTGAAAAAAACTTTCATTGGCACCAATGGATACTCAGGGCTCTGGAAATACTCAAGGCTCTGGAATGTGTCCATGGCATTGCCTATACACTTTAACATCTATTTTCACAGCCTCGTGGGCTAGAAAACACATTCTTTAAAAGTGAGTGGAGAGTCTAAGAACGCTGAATTAAAAATACCACATTCTGTGCTTAATGGAAACACACAGAACCTGTGCAATCATGGAAGCACAGTGTGTGCAATGCCCTGGATAAAGTGACACTTGTACGCTACTTGCCCTTGTATCTCTGGAGCTGTGAGGTGCTATTTCTGGGCTCCATTCATGGTGGCTTGAATTACACTTTATGCCACATGTGAAATCTGGGAGAGTTTCCAAAGCAATTTGTGATACAGCATGGGTTTGGGGTGTAAGTGACTGCTTACTCTTTTAGGGCAGGGGGGATGGCGCACACAAGGCCTTGAGAACAGCTAAAGTAGCACTGTAGGTTATGGTCATGGTCATGAGGAGCAGTGCTTTTTTTCTGGAGAAAAAGGTACCGGAACTCTTGGATTACTTTTCCTCGGGAGTAGATGGCGATTAAATTGTAATGCAATTAATAGAAGAAAAGGTGCTGGAACTCAGTTCCAGTGAGTTCCACCAGAAAAAAAGCCCTGATGAGGAGGATATTGCAGCCATTCTTGTGGGCCAATCCCTACTCTCTCCCTCTACGCTACTATTATTGCTTTTTTATTATTGGCATTTGTATTTCAGGTTAACTTCAAGGGGCTCAGGTGCACAGGAGGATTATCCCAGGAAGGTTGGAATAAGCGAGTCTCCCTTACTGGCTCATTTCCACGATGGGAACTGGGAAGGGAGGTAAGGCGCAGAGGGAGGGTTCAGTATTCATTTCCCATGTGCTCCTTTGACTGTTATAGTAAGAAACTTCCTATCCCCTGCTTTGTATATCAACTGGACAGACAATAATGGCCCCATCTCATCAGGTTTGGCCCCAAGAAAAGTCTAGATCAGGTGTGGATAACTTGTGGCCCTTCAGATGTTGTTGGACAGCGGCTCCCAACATCCCTCACTATTGGCTATGCTGGCTAGGGTAGATATTCAACAACATCTGGAGGCCCACAAGTTGGCCACCCCTGGAGTAGATGGACTCTGAATTTCCAGGTGGGGCTTAAAAAAATAAACTCACAGTGTACTCACCTTAAACTCTTCTTCAGAGATTATTTTGTTGTCTCGCAGGCCACAGAGAAAAGGAAACAGAGTGTTGATTGCAGAACAAATTGCCAATTTATTGGCTTTCAAGAAGCTCAAAATTTCATCCCTAGTGTTTGGATCTGGAGCAGACATGCTATAAACAAAGAAAGATAAAAGATTCAAATACCTTCAATCCATGATGAAAAACAAGAGAAATTATATGGCTACTTAAAGAAGAATTTGTAGCATTATAATCACAACCAGAATCTAGATTTAGGCATTTAAATAGAAAGAACCCCATATCCAAAAGTGAAAAATCATGTCTGAAGCTCAATTGTCCCTAGTCTTGTTCAGACTCAACACTGACCTGAATTTGGGGACTGAGATCATGCTGCAAAATTGTGCTTCATGCAGCCATTCCCCTTCCCTTGCAAATCCCCATCACCTGCCTTTACCCAGTTTGGGGTGCTGAGTGTGACCGCCACCAACCTGCATTAAAATGGAACTGGTTTGGGTTTTTTTGCTTGTTTGTTTGTTTGTTTAAATGGGACCAACTCAGTGGCAAGGAGGCTACTCCCTGTGAGAGCTGGACTGACTCGGGTTCAAAAGCTTACCTAGCCAGTGACCCTCAGTCCCAGTCACGCAGACGGAAGGAGGAGATAACAACAGTTAATAAAGATTAAAGAGTTTATTTGTAAGACCCAATTACATGGGATTAAGGCAAGCAATGCATCTCTTACTCACTACATGATTGCAGATTCAAGTCCAAGACCAAGTGGTAAAGCTGAGATGAAGTGAAGTGACTGACTTGAAGTAGAAGTCCAGAACAAGAGAGCTGTGAAAGTAGACATCCAAGTGTCTTACTTTATACCCCTAGACCCTGTACCTATAAATAGGATATTACTCACCAGTTATATAACCCATTCTTCACAACATGTTTACTACAAACTTGTTGTCCCATGAGTCTGAGTCATAAACCTTGAGACTATGTCTGGTGACAATAGACCTTGTGTACTTCACCTCAGGAGACATCCTCCATGTCAGGTGATATCCTGATGTCAGGTGACAATCTCGTTCTGTCTATGCAAAAAATCCCCTCCTTCCTCTTCTGAAGTAAAAGCAGTGGGAGAGGGGTTGGGCTCAGATATCACATTATTTTAGTGCCCTGGGTCAGCATACAAATCCATCCCCACAACAGTTGCCCTGCGGACAATGGGAAACACACACACACACACACACACACACAGAAAACATGCTGTCGTTTTTTCCCCACATGGACACACTTAGGCCTTAAGCATATCTGCTGCACTTGAATTTGGCTTGCTTTCTTGAATGGTAGAAATAGTATAGCATAAATCGAAAGGACCATAGAACCACACCTTTTGTTCTTGCAGTTAACCATTGAGGAAACCATCCTATCAGACCTAGCTGACTAAAGGTTGCCTGACAGAGCATCACCTGTTTGCTATGTACAACTAGAGATCCAAAGCCTTATCCAGCAGCCCTGCAGTTGCAGACAGTGAGACTCAAGTTCTTGCCAAGATTGCCAAAGCTCAAACATTCTAGCAATTACAAAAGCTAAAAGCAAGCAAAACCCTATAAGCTAGTGTGGTGTAGTGGTTAGAGTGCTGGACTGGGACTCAGGAGATCTGGGTTCTAGTACCCACTGAGACATGAAGCTCACTGGGTAACTTTGGGCCAGCCATCGACTCCCAGCCTAACCTACCTCAGAGGATTGTTGTGAGGGTAAAATGGAGAAGAGGATCATGTAAACTGCCTTGGGCTCTGGAGGAAAAGTGGGATATAAATTTAACGGATACATTAAAAATAAAATCTGTCTCAATTGCCAAGTGTTTAAAAAACAAAGTGTCTTTTGAAGTGCATTTTATTGCATTTCTGATTTCCATAGCTTGGTGCACCTCCCTTTGAATGGAAGAAAAACTTGTGTTATGGGGGCCGGCGGGGAGGGAACCATTACTCTGCAGCACCAATGTAATTCTTACTCAGTAGTACAGTCATGCCTTGGATTGAGAGCATAATTCGTTCCGGAAATGTGCTTGTAATCCAAAACACTCTTATATCAAAACGAAATCCCCCCCAAAAAAAATTGTACAGAGATTTTTAATTTAAGCTGTACTACAGTACTTGTATTGCAAGACGTCGCTTGTATATCAAGTTTTTAAAAAATTAAATTCTAGTCCCCGCTCAGCCATGAAACTCACTGGGTGACTTTGGGCCAGTCACTGACTCTCAGCCTAACCTACCTCACAGGGTTGTTGTGAGGATAAAATGGAGAGGAGGAGGAGGATTATGTAAGCCGCCTTGGGTTCCTTGCAGGAAAAAAGGCGGGGTATAAATATAATAAATAAATATAATAAATAAATAAATATTTAAAAATTTGCTTGTCTTGCAAAAAGCTCTTGCAAGCGTTGTCTTGCAAAAAGTTACTTGCAATCCAAGGTATTACTGTATCTTATTTTCAAGAAAAACTTAGTCCAGGTAGTTTGGAGGCATCACATCAGCACAATAGATTAGTAGATTATCCCAAACCCCACTGAGTGATTATATCTCTATATCCATTCTAGAATGATATTGGGGGGGCAAACTGCACGTTAGACAAAAGCTTGTCACGAAGGCCCGACCTTCATTCCTTCCTTCCTTGTAATGAAAAGCAGCTTCGGGAGGCTGAAATCTGGAAAGGAAGTGTCTACGTACTTAAATTTAGGTCTGCTTAACTATTTTCCCGCCACCCATTTCCCGCTCAAAATCCCAACCTCTGCTCTTTCCCCCATCCCCACCCTGGCTCGCAGGTGCGTGTTTAACCCCGTTTAAGCATTTGGGCACGCAAGAGGAGGGGGCATTTATAGGGCTTCCGGGTACGAAATGAAGGAGAGAGAACCCCGAGGCGGGACGGGTTGCATCCACGCGCGAACCGCGAGTAGCTGATGGCCCAGCTCCTTTTCCTTGTGAGCATTGAGCCAATCACTTACTTCCTCGCTTGTCCTTAACACAGAATAGAGCCGGGAGACGCTTCGAGGGGCAGATAACTGCTGGGCGCGACCACGTTGACAATGAGCCCTCTCGTCGTCGGTCGATGCGTTGGGAAGAAATGAAACTGAAAACATGACTTCCGTTCGCGTCTTTAGCTATGCAGGCGACAGAGAAGGCCAGCGGTGGAGATGGGGAGAACTGATCACCCTGCACGTGGCTGATTCCCAATTGCCAAGTGATGAAATACCATGGCAATTTCCCACTGGCAAGTGACTGAAGGGTTGCGCGCTCTCTCTCTCGCTCTCTCTCTCACACACACACGGCCCCACTCCGCACACCTCAAGTCATAACAGGAATAGTCCATAAAGTGTGGCGCACTTTATAAACCATTATGAATATCACAGTCATTCTTGTATAGTCCTCTCCCTTCCTCTGAGCAAATGAATCATTCGCTTTATTTATTCATCATTTATGTTTAGTATTATTTATTTGTAATATTTCTATACCGCTAAGTAATAAAAAAAATATCCCTAAGCAGTTTACATATAAATATTAAAGTTACATTTAAAATATATTAAAATCACATTTAAAATACAATTTTAAAAACAATTCCAATTACTACAACAACAATAATAATACAGAGCAGTGCAGTGGAGCAGCATGGTTAATTTAATTATGAGCCAGGGAAAGCCTGGGTGAACCAAGCACATTTGCAAACTCATCCACTGCAGGGAATCATCAGCGGACAAGGTAGGAACTGGGACTTCTTTAACTATCCTGATGGAAGCCTTGCTTCCTTCCACCCCCTTTCTATCTAAGCTACTAGGAAAAACAGGGACTTCTTTTCCTCTCCAAAATTATAGTGTGTGTGTTTGAGAACTAGTGTAAGGATATTTGCTGCCTGAAATCACTGGGTTTACTGTACCAATAAGTAAGACGCTGTACCTGCTCTATATTTCATCTTTAAAAAAACAACTCTTTTGTTTCTGATGTCAGTGTGTGTGTGTGTTTAGTGTAAGAGGGCAGAGCAAGAGGGGAAGGCACCAATGTATAAAGGAAACAAAGGAGGAGGTCTCAGGTGCCAAACGCGCGTTTTATTTCCCAGCGCGTTTCAGGTTACACATGGGGGGGGGGCTGTAATTCAAAATAAAATATGCATCTTTGTTAATAGTTTACAATTATCTAGAGAAATTTCTGTTATATTCACAAACAGAGCATTAACATTTACATATCATTAAAAGATGCTCTAATCTTGTATAATGCATAAAATGTCAACTTAATATTATGCAGGAATTAGTAGAAAGATAAAATGCAAAATGCTTTCATTTATCTCATAAAACAGAACAAAATTACCAGTAAATGTTAAAATCATTTAAAAATAGAGTGTGTAACATGTGTAAGCCTGCACAACAATCAAAGCTTTTCATAATAAAATGGTTTGTTGTCCATATTGGTGCAGCTGTATCACTTTACCACTCAAGTAAAATATCAAATATAAAAAACTCATTAAGCATTTACATTTTTTTCATAATTAAAATTCTACTAGATAATGGACATACAACAAATATCATATATAAAAACTGCATAACATGTTTAAAATTATTTGCATAATTAAAATTCTGCTAGATACACAACCTACATTGAAATTCCTTATTGACCATTCTCTATTAAATCATGCTAAGCTGCAACCACAGTGTACTTGATATGCAAGCCTTATTTACATATGATACATTGTGCTGCCTACCTCAGCTCAGAGACATTTTCCCAAAATGCTAATAATCACCAATGGAAGGGCATTCCGGGCAATTGTTACGGTATATAAGCTTGAAAAAGTGTAGAGAACATAAATAGCCTCGTTGAGGAGGGCCTATATCCATGAGAAAACAAACATCTAGTCCCAAGGTTTTTTTTCTACAAGTAAAACAACTGTTGTATTGCTTGAAAGATGTACAGTATTTTTCCATGTATAAGACTATACTTTTTCCTAAAATTGTTAGACTAAAAATTGAGGGTCGTCTTATACACAGAAGTAAGCCGAGGAGAGAACCGCACGGTTGCGAAACTGGCCATTGGGGGGCGTCTTATACATGGGGGCGTCTTATACACGGAAAAATACGGTAGTTATCTCATTAATGACCCACTGTTTGAAAGCATAAATAGAGTGGTAAAAGGGTTAACTGATCCCATTCTTTCAATTAAGTATAATAATACTGCTAGTGGTCCTTGTCTTATTTTGAGTAATAATCAAAATGCTGTGATCTAGTGTTCTTATTATCATTAAAAGCAATTATAATTGCCACGCAGTCCTTTAAAAGCTCTTTAGAACAATGCAAAAAGTCAACCCACTTTGCCATTCTAACTACTCCAGTTGTAAGAACAACAGGTCAATCCATGAAGGGAACAGCTAACATTTAATGTTCAGTGACCTTGTGTGAGCCCTCATGACACTGTACAAAATCCAGAGAGAATCTGCCATAAGGTTAGTGACAATTTGCTATAACCATTTTAAACCGATTTATAGAGTTGGAATGTCCAGCCTGGGTCATGTACTATGAACAACACACAGCTTCTGAACAACAGAAGTACGACAGAAATAGGGCTGACATTTCATTAAAGAAATATTACTTGAATAATCATATTAAAGGTGATTAATTAATCTCCATATATTTGCATATAATTGAAACAAATTCTGATTTATTTTATTTTTTGCTTTTAGATGGTGCATGCCACAAGCAGGCACTATCTTGTAAGAGGCATTCCCTCCTTTAAGAGAGAAAGAATGCCTCTTCTAACATGGTACTCTGCCACCTGATTCCTAAGCAATTGTATTAAAAATAATGCTTAAAACACACTGTGAGGGATTGGCATGGCTTGCCACCTCTTACAGAGCACCCAATGAGTCACTCATGAATTGCTAGGATTTCCTGCTCACAGGATGGAAGGACAGAGCAGCTGCATATGGCATGGCTCTAGCATGACATCACCAGCTGTTGTTTGCTTGCAGCTTGCTCAATATGCCAAAATAAGCAGCACCTGAAGTGGGGCATTGTGGAAGGGGAGCGAGGGGAAGGTGGGGAGAATAAAGGGAAGTCAGGAGAGCAAGGAGGGAAGTGTCTGAGTGGAGAGGCTGAGGGGATAGAGGACACCCAGGAGAAAGGACTATGCAGGAGGAAAGCAGAGATGGACAGAAGGAAAGGCAAGAAAGGGGAATGGAAGGGGAAGGAACTTGGGAAGGACCAAGAAAAGGTATATTTACTGATGAAACAAGGGCAGCAGCAGAGTGGGGCTAAGAGTCAAGTTACAGTCTGTTTAAGAAGACTCTTGCTGGCTTACGCTGGCTCAGCTGGTCTGAGTGTGGAAAACTAAGCAGGGTCAGGCCTGGTTATTACTTGGATGGGAGACCCCTCCTCTAGTTTCCTGCATTGAGCAGGGGGTTGGACTTGATAGCCTTGTAGGCTCCTTCCAACTCTATATATGAAATAAGATTCTTTGTGGGAGAGACTTTCCAACTTCCCATCGTTAACACTAACCTGGCAGGCAGGACTGACTGAGCCTCCTAGTGGTTCAACTCTTGGGAGCCGGAGAAGGTGCAGGCTTGGACTGGATTGTATATTAGATAGAGGTAACACAACAAGGAGAACTGTCTGAGAACCAGTTGGCAGCACTAGGCTTAGTGCAGATCCGTTCTTCAGATACTGCTGTGGGCAAAGACTGTTCCCCAAGGAGAAAAAGATCCATTCCTTGAATGTCAGACTATTCTGTTATTGCTTTTGGAGAGCTAATCCCTTTTGCATTATAGTTTAAATGGACTGCCAGTGAATGTAACTAGGACAGTCCTCAATAAACTGTCTTAAAACATTTACTGGCTGTGGCAAATCTGATGGAAACAATGATCAAGGGGTTTTTGATGTTCCCCTTCCTCAAGACTCGCACACACGCACGCACACACACACACCCTGCTGCTCAGTTAATTTGGGACACATTTTAAATCAGTCAAAAGGCTTTTAATCCATTGCAACCCTAAAGAATGCCTTATATACACATGAAATCCTAGGTGTGGAATGACCATCTAGCCTAGATTCCTGTTGTCATGAAGATCCATATAGATCAGCCTACACAGTCCTGACCATTGCCTGATACAAAGTGCAGATGCAGTGTGGAAAGGTGCTTACAGAATAGTTACTTTGAGATTATTCATGCAAATGAGCATCTACAATGAAAGAGACTGTGTCTGTCTGTGCCATAGCACCAAGACTGAGAAACATAGTCTTGAAACACCTGAAACTTGGCATGCATACTAAGTGGACCATAGGGTCATGTACCTCAGGGTCATTTCTTTTTTAAAATGTATTTAATTTATTTAAATGTGCCCATGTGGTTGAAGCCTGCAATACCATCTTCAGCCACTAGGAGACTTCCCTAACCAGCACATAGCTCTGCAGTTGATACAGTTGGAACTATGGGAGATTAGTAAACAGATTACTTATATGCCTGCCCACTGCTGTGGGAGTCCCCCTTAAGGGAATGGACAGACCTGGTCAGTTTGCTGGTAAGGAATGAAATAGACTGAGACTGGCCCAATGATTAATAAGAATAATAAGGGTGGCCGGGTGACCGGCCAGATGGGCGATTAATAAATATAATAAATAAATAAATAAGAGTGGAAGACCGACAACCTGGTCTTCTGCGCGGGTTCAATGCTAAGGGGGTAGCGAGTCCTGGGGCGGGCCTTCTCCGAGGTCCCCAGCGACTATCACCCTTAGCCCAGAACAAAGGGATAACTTATAGCCACAAAAGTATCTTTTAGAAAACAAGTTTATTTACAAAATTACCTTCACAAACCCAGACACACGCCAGCAATACAGCTTATCAGTACGGTACAAAGTAGCAAGCAAGAGGTCTCAAGGACACCATGATTTCAGGGCTCTCAGCTAGTTGGTTCAGCTCGGGCTCCAGCAGAGGCCTGGTCAACCGCACGCTGCTAGCTGGGTTCCCGGCGGAGGTCCGGTCTACCCAAGCGGCTAGCTGGGTTCCCAGCGGAGGTCCGGTCTACCCAAGCGGCTTGTGAGTGATTTCAGCTTGGTTTCCCGGGGATCCGGTCAACCCAAGCGGCCAGTGATTTCAGCTTGGTTTCCCAGGGTCCGGTCAACCCAAGCGGCCAGTGATTTCAGCTAGTTGGAGCGCGCCGGGTTCTGCTACCCGGGGTTGCCGATCCTTCGTTCCCTTACCCCAAGCATGGGGCAAGATTGCTGATCAGGTCCAACAACTCAGTTCCCTTGCGCAGGGTGTTTTATACCTTGGGTTTCAGGTACCCCCTCCCTCTGTAATCGGGTGGGTTGCCACCCTCCCTGAGGGGCAGCCTTTTGGGTCAGGTGGGGTGACGCCTTCCCCCTGTGGGGTGGGGTCCCTTTGAAGCCACTTGCTTAATGGTCCCATCCTGTGGTGTTGAATGGTCCTTTCTTATGGGTGCCGAAGTGTCTGCTCTGGCGAGGTATTCAAGTCTTATGTAGATGGGGCTGATATACGAGAGCATTGACGAACCTGGGGATGCTTCCTGCCTTCTCCCCTGGGGTGATTCTATGCAGATGTTGTTTGTCCCCTTTGGTCTCTGTGGAGACTGGCTGTCTCCCCCCCCCCCCCCGGGTCTCCTTCCCCCCACCTTGGTGAGTGTGTGTGTGTCAGAAAGGGGTTTTAGGTTGGCTTTCTCCACAATAAGAAAAAAAGAGCCCCAGGCTGCCTTGAAACAGCATACTCTGACATGAAAGCCTTGCTCCTTAATCACTGGTGGGTGGGCAGGGGAAAGTCTGGCTGTTCATACTGGGTGAGTGAAATGCATTAGCACATGTTCAGAGATAATCTCCTTTATTAATGCTTTACATATCCCAGAGATAACCCTTGCACCAAACACATTTAGAAGAGCCTGAAAAACTCTAGCTCAAACAATGGTCTGGTCTTGCCTTACTTCAATACCCTTCTACCTCCTCCATCTGCTTATGCCACAGTACATTTGTTAGTCTTTAAGGAGCCCCAAGACCTCTTGATGTTTTGGCTGCAACAAGATAATACAACTCCTTTGCCATTCTTCTCTGCATGGACTCATCCAGTATCCTCGTGTATTATTTACTAGCAAATAGATCTGGCTGCAAACAGATTGAAATAGCTCTTAGTTTGATACTGTGAAGACTTCAAGAAAATTTACAGTTTCATAGTTGGATACATTGTGCCTACAACCTCTAGGGCTACATTGAAGCCACGCCCTCTGGCACCCCTAGGCATAGCCTCTGCCAAGGTTCACCCCATAGCCCACTGGGTGATAGGCCTGTCCGCACCATTCACCTGAGAGGAGGAGGCTGTCCCACAGCCACAGGAAATTAGTAGCTCCTCAGCCTGCTAATCTCCCATGGTTTCAAACTGCATCAACTGCAGAGCTATGCACTTAGGAAGTCTGTCCCTAGTGACTGAAGATGTTACTGCAGGCTTCAACCACATGGACACGTTTAAATTAATCAAGGGTGCAATCCTATGTATGTTTAGAGAGAGAGAAAAAATGAATGAACTGGCTGGCTGGGGAATGCTGGAAGTTCTAGGACTTTTTTCTGTCTAAACATGCATAGGATTGCACCCTAAAATTAATGTGTTTTACAAACAAAATAACACAGAGGTGCATGCCTCTACGGTCCCCTTTGGTAGCATGTCAAGATTCAGGTGTCTAGGTTTCAAAGTCTTGGTGCTATGGCATAGGCAGATAGACAGACAGACACACGCACGCCCTGTTTTATTGCTATAGATAAAGTGCCTAATGTACACTATGTGCCATACAGTAATAGAAAATCATCCTGCCTTGCCTGCAGGCTTACAACCTAAAAAAAAAACAACACCACACAAGTAGAGGGGAGTTGGAGGGTAAGGGGAAACTTTGCACAAGCTGGGAGAGTGAAAGAGTTATACAATAATACAAGTAATACAATAATTAACGTAAGACTGGAAAAAGAACAAAAAAAGCCATAGTACATTGAGAGAAATGCAAGAGAGTAAATATGAGTTTTTCAGAATTTTTTTAACATGAGACAAAGAAAAGGCCAGACAGATATTGAAAGGAAGTGAGTTCCACATGAGACAATGCATGAAGATGAGAAATAGCACCAGGAAGTGGAGGCTTAGTTAAAAAAAGAGAGATTAATATTAGATGAACAGAGGGACCAAGAACAACGAAGACAGATAAGCAGGAATAAGTTCATGAAGAGACTTTAAATGTTAGAAGAAATTTGAACTTGATACAAAATAATAGGATCAATTTGCACATATTTCTTGCGTGTAGATTATAGAGAAGGTAGAACATGGTAGCAAGTCTTGGGCTCATATTAATTAATTAATTAATTATATCTATACCCTGACTTTTCTCCAAAGAGTTCAGGACAGGTTGGTGTACATTGTTCTCCCTGCTTCTCCTTTTGGTTGTTTAATAAGAACACTTCCTGAAAAGTTCCCTCAAATATATCTTGCAGTTTTTTTCCATCTTTTGCAATCTCCGTGCCCTGAAGGGAGACAAGATTAAAATTTTATCTTTGATCTGTGTGGAGTTTGTTTCTTGAATTACTTACATTTTACATTTTACCTTCAGAACATCTACAGCAGGTGAATATATTTAAGTATTTATGTCCCTGGCCAGTTCATTCATTCATTCCATTTTTGTAACGCCCAATAGCCAAAGCTGTCTGGGCAGTTCATAGCATAAAACGTAATATAAAACCTTTAACATTCAAGAATTTAAAACACATTTAAAAAAAGTTAAAAACAACAATAAAACTACCAGGAGGTGATTAAAAAAACCTAAAACACTCCACATGCTGTCAAATGCCTGGGAGTAGAGGAAAGTCTTAATCTCGTGCCGAAAGATGACAATGTTGGTGCCAGATGGACCTCACTGAGAACAGCATTCCACAGTTCAGGTTCTCATGGCAGCTTATACTTGTGCAATGTAATGATCACAATTATTCAAATTATAATAGCAAAGAACAATATAGGATCGTAGAGTTGGAGGGGATCTTAGGCCATCTTGTCCAAGTCCCTGCTCAGTGCAGGAAATCTAGACCTAGAGCATCCCCTACAGATGGCTATCCAGTCTCTGCTTGAAGACCTCCAGCAACAGGGAGTTCACCACTGCCTTAGGGAATATCTTGAATCTCTTAAAACTCCCCAGTTAAATCAAAAGCTCTCCCTAAAAAGTAAGTTATCAGTTCACCAAGCTTTTAAAGACTAGGAGGGAGCCAGATGGACTTCCTTGAAGATGTGTACAGATAGCTTAGTGTGAGGGTCTGTTGTGGTGGTGATGGGAGGGAGGGCGGGAGTGTTTGTGAGATAAACTGAGATCAGATTAAATCACTTTTGGCCTTTTCTCATGTTATGATTTTTTGGTGTTGTCGTTCTTAAATTTCAATGTGGAGTGAAACTTTAACCTGACCTCAACTTTCCCTGCAACCCCATCTGTTCCTAACACATATTTAAAATTCACAGGCCAGAGAAGAGAGAGGTGCTTACCTGATTAAAGGACTGGAAATTTTTGAACATCAGGCGCAGATCTTTTATGAAATCTCCAACTGTTTTATATTGATTTCGAAACAGCTTCATTCTCACCTGCTTGAGCCACATGGGTTTCTCTATGCAACGATCATAATTTTGTATCTGCTAAATTAGCACCAGCAGAAAAGAATATTAATATAAGCACTGAGATTCACTTTGCAGTCCAAGCTCAAGAACTTAAAATATTTTAAAGACTTACTGTAGTTGGATCATCAACAAAAATAATGCTTTCATCCTCACACCAGATTGTCAGGAGTAGGAGCTGACATTTCTACAAAATATAAGAAATTTGTGTTTAAGCGACCTCAAACAAAGCAAGAATTCTATGCCAAGAGGAATAAATTGACTACATTTCCTTGGAAACAAGTCCTAGTTGTTTCAATGAAATTTAAATTCAAGGAAGTGTCCGTTCTATTACAACAATCTAGAATTCACCAACAGAGAGTGCCATTGTTTCCTTTTATTTATTTTCATTAAGTTTCTATACCGTCCAATAGGCAAAGCTCTCTGGATGGTTCACAAAACAAGACTTAAAACCATAAAACACAAAAGCATAATAAAATGTAATGTAAACACATTAAAAGTTTAAAACAGAATAAAACAGCTGGCTGGGGCATGCTGGGAGTTGTAGGCCAAAAACATCTGGAGACCCAAGGTTGGAGAACACTGGTCTGGAAGGCTATAGGATTTTTCGGAGTCCCAGCTCTGACATTGGAAAACAGCTCCAATCTCAGAGCTGGGACTCTGTGGTCGGAGCGCCCCCCCCCCCCCCACAGCTGGTGCAGAAAGAACCATGCTGGCTGCTTCTCAGAGGTTGCAAAAGTTCAAAAGTTGGGGTGGGTGGGCAAAAAGTCACAAGTCCCCACCAGATAGAGCAGGGGTGTCGAATCTCTCAGCCTGAGGGCTGAATTCAATTTCAGAGAAGCTGTTGGGGGCCACATTCCAGTGGTGGATAGGGGCTGAAGGCAAAGAGCCAAAAGAAAAAAGCGGAGCCAAAAGGAAAAAGGGAGGAGCCAAAATACTAAAAATACTAGCATATTTTAGCTTAAAGCTCTTACTGCTAGTAACTAAGCCTTAGGAGAGGCATTTCAACCTTTTAGAATGGGGGAAAAAACTATGCAAAAGCCAGGAAACCACCAAATGATGGCTTTCCCTCCTGAACAGAATCATGCACCACTTAATTTTATTTTGAGTTTAAATTATGGAGGAAATGATTGATGAATGGGATAAATAATTGAAGGGGAAACTGATTAAATTTTAGAGCAGATCTGCTTCAAAACCCGATTCACCCTTAGTTTGGTTTTGGATTAGTGCTCTGTTAAATTTCTGAAACTCCATTTTGGTCCCAAAGTTGCCATTTTTAGGTGTGTGTGTGAAACTGTGTATGTGAGAAAGACAACTCAAGAAAGATGACTAGCCAATTTCTGGTGCACTTTCTCACTCCTATTCACAGCCATTGCGATTTGTGATGATCTGAGGGTGGGGTACAAATTAACTGAATAATTTAATTTATTGGGGGTGATTTGGATGGGAAACTAATTGGCTGGCTTTGCCTTCTATGAAATTTAAATAAATCCTATTAATTATTTCTAAATTTGCACATATAGATATAAATTAACATATGTAAATTTTATGTAGATTTTATGTGCCTAGCCATGCCCTTTCTGCCCCAGGCACTTAGTACAGCATCCTTGTTCACAGTGGCCAGTCAGATGCAATGCCCCCCCCCCCCCATAAAGATGGAACCAATAGCCCTGCCAGCCAAAAAGAAGCAGACATACTTTAGCAGTCACAAGGTGTTCAATCTACTTGGTAACCAATACCAACAAAGAGCTGTATATATGGGAATATGGCAAGTAGAACCTGTTTCTAAGCTCTTAAAACCTGCTACTGCTGCCACAGCAGTCTCTTTAAACAAATATGGGTCATGAATTTTGGCCACCACAGAGCAAGGGAAAGCTGCCAGCTAACAGAAGTTGGCTTGATGGTTGAAGGTTCAGGAAGTTTACAATGTAGGTGGCTGTCCAGATTAAAAGGAGACAATGTTTTGATGTCCAGGATTTTTATAATCAATGTTACAACTCTAATATTGCTTTGCCTATCAATACACTGAAATGGGAAATAGCCAATTCCTATCACAATCTTGCCACCCAAAATGTCTGATGAAACTCACCAGGGTTTGCTTGCGAAGCATTTTGTACTTTAAAACTTGGCACTCTTGGCAGGAAGGGCGGTTTACTGCACAGTCCACCTTACTTTTGATGAAATTGCAAAAGGTACATATCCACTTCTTTCTAAAATGTGGTACAAAATAAGGTAATAGTGATAATACTGCTGCATACAATTTGCTTCCAACTGTAGTTAATTTCTTCTGTGTCAGATATATTATTGTTATTTCTTCTGCAGATTTGCCATATAACCAGGAAACAACAGATAAAGACTTAGGAAATCAGACCCCTGCCTGAGTACGCACCAGAACTAACAACACGAAGAATTATTGTCATCATTTTTAAAAAATTAAACGCTAACATAAATTAGGTGCTCTACAAAAGAAAGTAGGTGCTGGTCACTTGGTATAACATATGATACGCATGTATTCTTCTGTTACTGAAATGTTAGAGAAAATGTTCCAATGGTAATGTGATAATTTTCTGTGTAGTTTAAATAGGAAACATGACTAATATTCATTAAACAGGAGACAGGAAATATTGCTACAAGTATTTCTTTTCAATTAGTGTTTCTAATTTTGTTTCTGGAAGACAGAAACAAAATTCAAAGTGACCTCGATAGGTTGGAGCGCTGGGCCGAAAATAGAATGAAATTTAGGGAGAGGAAACCAAATGCACAGTTACGGAATGGGGGACACTTGGCTCAACAATACTACAAGTGAGAAGGATCTTGAAATTGTGGTAGATCACAAACTGAATATGAGCCAGCAATGCGATGTGGCTGCAAAGAAGGCAAATGCTATTTTGGGCTGCATTAATAGAAATATAGCTTCCAAATCGCAGGAAGTGATAATTCCCCTTTACTCGGCACTGGTCAGGCCTCATCTTGAGTACTGCGTCCAGTTCTGGGCACCACACTTTGAGAAGGACATTGTGGAGAAAGCCAACCTAAGCCCCCTGCCTGACACACACACACTCACCAAGGAGGGGGGAAGGAGACCCGGGGGGGGGGGAGGGAGACAGCCAGCCTCCACAGATGCCAAAGGGGACAAACAACATCTGCATAGAATCACCCCAGGGGGGAAGACAGGAAGCATCACCAGGTTTGTCAATGCTCTCGCATATCAACCCCATCTACATAAGACTTGAATACCTCTCCAGAGCAGACACTTCGGCACCCATAAGAAAGGGCCACTCAACACCACAGGATGGGACCATTAAGCAAGTGGCTTCAAAGGGACCCCATCCCACGGGGGGAAGGCGTCACCCCACCTGACCCAAAAGGCCGCCCCTCAGGGAGGGTGTCAACCCACCTGATCACGGAGGGAGGGGCTACCTGAAACACCAAGATATAAAACACCCTGCGCAAGGGAACTGGGTTGTTGGACCTGCTCAGCAATCTTGCCCCATGCCTGGGGTAAGGGAACGAAGGATCGGCAACCCCGGGTAGCAGCACCCGGCGCGCTCCAGCTAGCTGAAATCACTGGTTGCTTGGGTTGACCAGACCCCCGGGAGACCAAGCTGAAATCACTCACAAGCCGCTTGGGTAGACCGGACCTCCGCCGGGAACCCAGCTAGCCGCTTGGGTAGACCGGGCCTCCGCCGGGAACCCAGCTAGCCGCTTGGGTAGACCGGGCCTCTGCCGGGAACCCAGCTAGCCGCTTGGGTAGACTGGGCCTCCGCCGGGAACCCAGCTAGCAGGGTGTGGTTGACCGGGCCTCTGCCGGGACCCGAGCTGAACGGACTAGCTGAGAGCCCTGAAATCACGGTGTCCTTGAGACTTCTTGCTTGCTACTTTGTACCGTACTGATAAGCTGTATTGCTGGCGTGTGTCTGGGTTTGTGAAGGTAATTTTGTAAATAAACTTGTTTTCTAAAAGATACTTTTGTGGCTATAAGTTATCCCTTTGTTCTGGGCTAGGGGTGATAGTCGCTGGGGATCTCAGAGAAGGCCCGCCCCCAGGACTCGCTACCCCCCTAGCATTGAACCTGCGCAGAAGACCAGGTTGTCAGTCTTCCACTTGGTGGCAGCAGTGGGATAATTTATTAGTCCAGAATATCTCCCAGACCCAAAGTAGCAAGAGCCTAAAGATCACCATGAGCGACCCAGAGCCTGACGGAGTGACTGGGGGAGCCGAGCCACGGCAGCCCCTGCCCGCAACCCCCATCACCCCAGGGTTGGCGGTGCTGATCCGGCAGATGGAGCTGCTGGCGAGTCTGGCCCAGGGTGCCCAACCCAGGGGCCGCCCTATCCCAGCTCCGACAGATGGGAGAGGGGATGTGGTGACCGAGGACCCCGCTCCTCTGGAGCCTCTGGAGCCCCTCGAGCTTCCCTCGGAATGGATGGCCCACGAGCGGGAGAGGATGGCCCACGAGCGCGAAATGATCCGGATGCAGATGGAGTTGGCCAAGCTGCAGCTCGAGGCGGGGAAAACTCCCCCGACTGTCCCCGCCGCTCCTTCCCCTCCGTCGTGGGACCGCAAGACGTTCCCCTACTACAAGCCAGGGCAGGATGTCCTGATGTTCTTCTCCATTTTCGAAACGGCGTGCCAGGAGCAGCGGGTCCCCGACAAATTGCAGTTGTCTGCCCTGCGAACCCAGGTCAGTGGGGACCTGGCCGACCTCCTCGGGGCGCATCTGCGGAAGACCCCGGCGAGCTACGAGGCGTTCAAGGCAGCGGCCAGGCAACACTTCGCCCTCACCGCCGAACATTGCCGGCAGAGATTTCGAGAGGGTAGACCTTCCCCCGGGACCACCCATGTGGCATGGGCAGCCCAGGTGATGCACGTCTGCGAGTCCTGGGTGGAGGCTTCCTGGGCCTCCACTCTGGAGGAAGCCGTTGAGCTGATCGCCATGGAGCAGTTTTTCACCACCATCCCGAAAGAGCTGGCCGCTGTCGTGAGGGATCAGAAGCCCCGTACCTGTGAGGTGGCGGGGATCATGGCCGACGAGATGGGGCTATACCGGATGGCCCCATCCACCAAGGGAAGTTCCGCGGCCGTGGCCGAGAAGAAACCGGAGCCGGAGAAGAGCCTGCCCCGACGGCGCGGGGAGGCCCCTCGGACCAAGGGGAACCAAAACCCTCGGTCTGGGGCGTGCTTCCACTGTAACGAGATGGGACACCTGCGGCGGGGTTGCCCCAAGCTCCAGCCCAAGGACCGGGATGCCTGTCCCTCGCCGGGGAAAGTAGGACGCGTCGCGGGTGCTGCAGCCGCTCAGGACGACGACAGCGACGACGAGCGATGATCGGTCCTCTCCCTCCATGCAAGGATCCCCGAGGATCGCGGCGCCGAGGAGGATCTCCAAGAGTGGGATTCCTACCGTCCTGGACCCCGTGCATCGCTGTATCGCATCGCCTCCCCGGACCAGCTGAGATGGAGCCGCAAGCAATTCTGTGAGTCCATCTATATCAATAATGTTCCCCGGGTGGGGTATACGGACACTGGGGCAGATGCAACGGCTCTGCCCCGGGACCGCGTAGAAAGGTCCCAACTTTTGTCAGGATGTACGTGTACGATCCAACCCTATAACTCCCCCGACATCACCGTCCCCATCGCCCGGGTCCGGATCAAGTACCAGGGGTGGGAAGGAGAGATGGACGTAATCATCCATCGCCAAAAGGAGTGGGGCATCATCATCGGGAACGACCTCGCGTTCCGGGTGGCCAAAGCTAAGATGGGGGTCTCGTCACCCGGGGACAGGCAAGGCGAGGGGGGCCGCCCGTAACCGCACCAGTCCCAAAGCCTAAGCCCGTGCCCCCTCCACCACCCGGGGTGGCCCCATCCCCTGCGGGGCACTCCGGGGAAAACCAGGCCATAGCGGAGCCCCTGAAGAACGAAGGGTTTGCCCAGATGGCTAAAGACTTTGGGACTCAAGCCCAATTCAAGGAAGCCCAGCGGCTGGACCCGTCCTTGCAAGAGTGTCGCGATCTGGCCAACCAAGGCCCCGGGGTATCCCTTGCCACCGAAAGATTTGTCTGGGACAATGGAACTTTGTACCGGGAGTTCGAGCCAAAGGGGGAAGTGGCACCGGAGCGCAAGTAAAGGCAACTGGTGGTTCCCCAACGGTACTGCCGCGCCGTGCTGCACCTCGCCCACGACGTGGCATGGGGAGGACACCTGGGGCAGAAGCCGACCCAAGCTCAAATCACAGAGGGGTTCTACTGGCCCATGATCGCCTCCGACATTAAAGCTTACTGTCGGTCCTGCGATGTGTGCCAGCGGGTGGGACACAATCGCGATCACCCAAGAGCTCCCCTTCAGCCTTTTCCGGTGGTGGGGATCCCTTTTGAATGGATTGCTATGGACATAGTGGGTCCCCTGAACCTGCCCACCAAGATGGGGAAAAAGTTTGTACTGACGGTAGTGGACTTTGCCACCCACTACGCGGAGGCTTTTGCGCTAGCCTCCATCTCTGCAGCCAGCTTGGCTAAGACTCTGCTCTCTCTCTTTGCCTGCTTAGGAATGCCCTGCACGGTCGTGTCGGACTGCGGCACCAGGTTCATGTCTAAAATGTTCCAGAAGATGTGGGACCTGGGGGGGGGTTGACCATGTAACTTCGGTGCCTTACCACCACGAGACCAACGGACTGGTTGAACGCTTCAACCAGACTTTGGGGGAAATGATCCGGGCGTACGCTAGCCGTCACCCGGGAACTTGGGATCAAGCCCTACCCTACCCCCTCTTTGCCTACCGAGATGCTCTGCAGGAAAGCCTCGGGTTTTCCCCGAATGAACTGATGTTTGGCAGAGAACTACGGGGGCCCTTGGCTTTGTTACGGGAGGAGTGGGAGGGGGCTGCCGGCAGTTCGCCCGTGCCGGTTCACACTTTTCTGCGGCGGCTACGGTACACCCTCCACAGCGTTCGAGAAGCCGCCCAACAACATCTGAAGGCAGCCCAGCAGCGGCAAAAGGAGCTGTATGATAAAACCGCAGTAGCCCGGACTTTTGAGGTGGGTGATAAAGTGTTGGTTCTGCGTACCCTCAAAACGGACAAGCTGTGTCTTAAGTGGGAGGGTCCGGGGACCGTAGTTGAGAAACTTGGACCAGTCAACTACAAAATACTCTTTGCCGGGACTCCTGAAAAATGTAAAGTGTTTTATGTGAATATGTTGAAATTGTATGTGGACCGGGGTGCAGGAGTGGGCTTATCATTATGTGTGAAGGAACATAATGATAAGGATTTCGCTGATGGGGAACTGTTGGGAGAATGGGGGGATGGCAGGGGGATGGAAGAAATTTCACTGTCACCCGCCCTGTCCGAGGCTCAGTGGGAGCAAATGAAGCGGGTGCTGGATGAATTTGGGACCGCCCCGGGCGGACCCCACTCATCCAGCACACCATTCAAATGGGTGACAGCCCCCCTCTGCAATCTCTGCCATACCGGGCGGTGGGACCCCACGCTCAGGTCATTGCGGAGGAAGTCAAAGCCATGTTAGACCTAGGGGTGATCGTTCCTAGTTCTAGCCCATGGTCCTCCCAGATTGTCCTGGTGGCCAAAAAGGATGGGGGGGGGGTGCGGTTCTGTGTGGACTATCGGAAAATCAATAAGGTGACCGTCCCTGACCCCTACCCCATCCCCAATATGGATGTCTTGCTGGAGAAGCTAGGGAGGGCCAAGTACATTACCACCCTAGACCTCACCAAGGGCTACTGGCAAGTCCCGCTAGACGCTGCTCTCAAGTCTGCCTTTGTCACACACCTGGGTTTATTCCAGTTCACCACTCTTCCCTTCGGAGTCCGGAACGGTCCGGCAACCTTTAAGAAGAAACAGACGCCTCGATGGTGAGGTTGAGAAGAATGGAGATATTGCAACTTTGCCAATTCCCAATTATCAAGTGATGGAAAATTATAAGACAACCCACCCACCCCAAGCCGCAAAAGTCGTAAAAGGAATTGTACACAAGGTATGCCTCACGTTTAGAAATGGTTATTAACTCTTGTCATAACCTGGCACTCTAGTACAGTCCTCCCGGCCGCCCCATTGTCACACTTCGGACTAAACATGGCTTTTCCAGCATATGTAAACTGAGCATACCTGCAGGGGACGGTGTAAAAGCCAGAACAGGAAAAAGACATTTGGCATGTGCTAAAGACATTTGAAAATATTTTAGCACTGAAATGCTTGCAATATTATATTATTATTAACCCCATAATGCCCAGAACCCATCCAGAACACCAACTTCCAAGTGAGCCAAACGAACCAAATTCACAAATCACATGACTAGATGGGAGTGATGCAATCAACCACAAAAAATCCACAGAAACCATGTTGTTGGTACCAGTTCCAGGCAAAAAAAAATGTTATCCAGGGGAAATGGCCCGGAACACCAACTGCCGGGTGAGCCAAACCAACCAGTGGCTTTCGATACCATCGACCATGGTATCCTTCTGGATTGGACTTGGGAGGCACAGTTTTAAAGTGATTCCAGTCCTTCCAGAGGAAGTCTCAGACGGTGGTGCTGGGGAACTTTAGTTCCATCCCATGGTTGTTAGCCTGTGAGGTGCAGCAAGGTTCCATCCTGTGACCTGTCCTCCCCATGCTTTTCAACATCTAACCACTGAGGGAAATCATCATCCTGAAGAGGCTGTCGAACTCATGAACTAGTGTCTGGAGGCTGTTTTGGGGTGGATGAGGGTTACAGGAGCCAGTGTGGCATAGTGGTGAGAGTGTTGGACTGGGACTCAGGAGATCCGGGTTCTAGTCCCCGCTCGGCCATGAAACTCACTGGGTGACTTTGGGCTAGTCACTCACTCTCAGCCTAACCCACCTCACAGGGTTGTTGTGAGGATAAAATGGAGAGGAGGAGGAGGATTATGTAAGCTGCCTTGGGTTCCTTGCAGGAAAAAAGGTGGGGTATAAATATAATAAATAAATATAAAAAATAAATAAAACAAGCTGAAACTTAATCCAGAGAAGACAGAGGTAGAGTGGGTTGGGAAACCAACTACTCTGGATGGAGGTTTACAACTGGTCTTAGATGGGGTTACACTCCCCCTAAAAGACCAAGTGCATAGTCTGGGAGTCCTTCTGGACTCTATGCTAACTGGAGAAACCCAGGTGGCTGCAGTGTCCAGGTACACCAGCCACAGCCCTATCTGGAGAGGATGGACGTTGCCTTGGCTTGGGTTGGTTATCCATGCACAAGTGATGTCCAAGCTGGACTACTGTAATGTGCTATACATGGGGCCGTCTTTGAAGATGATTCAGAAACCATATTCTGGTATAAACCATCTTCTGGAAAAAATGTCTGGAATGCCAATATCCCAGATGGTGAAAACAACCAAATTCATACATTGGACTAGTTTGAAAATTATCTATGTTTTTAAATAAAGTTATTCTGGGCAATAGGCAGTTTAGGAGGTCAGAATGTATGTTTCCTATGCATCTTTGTCAATAAAATTAAGATGCTGTTTTGACTCAAATAGGAATAAACAGCTTGAACTATTCAAGTTTAAAGTCTCCCAAACAATTTAACTTACCACTATCCCACTTACACAAAAAGAGAAAGATTAGGTCTACATGCTGCAATTTATTTCAGTGGTAAATTAGCAAATATAATTTTGGTTGGTTTTAACGGACATTTAATTTGTTTGTGTCAAATGTTACTTGGTAGGCTAAGAGTTAAAGGCACATTTCTGTAATTTTTGAGACTGTTTTGATTCAGTATAATATTCCAAGGGTTTCAGTCCTAAAATATTGTTTTCAAATGTCTCTAACACATGCCATTGTTTTTGGCATGGGGTTTTGTTTTTTAAAAAATGCCATTCTGTTCCATTCTCACTTTTACACCATCTCTCCCCCAGTGATGTAGAAACCTGGGTCCCCATCCAGCGATAGCCTAGAGCAGGGTGTGTGTGTCCCCCCCCCCCAATGCATGGGTGGTGAGGGTGAGGCCGAAAGAGCGTGTTTGTAATAGTGAGATTATGCTCTGCACATAAAGTCAGAAGTAAGAGTCCGTTCGGGTTGCTATTACCAACTCCGTCTTTTCCAATAGTTTCTGGCCATAAATTAAATTCACGCCCGACTCTTGCGTTAAAATCGCCCAGGAGGATAATTTTATCCTCCTTAGGTATCTCTGACAGGAGAGCGTCCAACTGGGCATAAAAACTTTCCTTGATGTCATCATCAGCATCTAATGTTGGCACATAAGCGCTCAAAATGGTTACCTGCTGGTTATTGGCGAGCTTTAATCGAAGAGTTATCAGGCGTTCGTTGATGCCAGTAGGAACTTCTGACAAAGAGTTCACTAGTTCATTTTTGATGGCAAAGCCTACTCCATGTATTCATCGGTCCTGCTCAGGTAGTCCTTTCCAGAAGAAGGTATAACCTCCTTTTTCTTCCTTCAATTGTCCCTCTCCTGCCCTTCGAGTTTCTTGAAGTGCTGCTATATCAATTTAAAACTGTTTCAGCTCCCTTGCAATAATAACAGTCCTACGCTCAGGGCGTTCACTATCTATGTTGTCCAGCAATGTCCGTATATTCCATGTTCCAAAATTCAAATGTCTTTTTCAACATGACAACATGACGATGGCAACGGTTTTGGACAACAACAGCTCTCATGGTGCTCCATTTAAAGTGGGATCAGGTGTTAAACAGGGATGTGTTATCGCCCCAACATTATTTGCTATTTTCATCGCCATGATTTTACATCTTGTCGAGGGGAAACTTCCCACTGGTGTGGGAACTATATATCGAACTGATGGAAAGCTTTTTAATCTCAGCAGGCTGAAAGCAAAAAGTAAGGTAATTACAACCTCCGTTGTGGAACTTCAGTATGCTGATGATAATGTAGTCTCCGCATATTCAGAGGATGATCTCCAAACTATCCTAAATGCTTTTGCAGAAGCATACGAAAAACTTGGTCTCTCACTTAACATCAAAAAAACCAAAGTGCTTCATCAGCAAGTGAAAGCTAACCCTTTGGTGATGCCATCTATCCAGCTTGACGGGACAATACTGGAAAATGTCGATCATTTTCTCTATCTTGGCAGTTATCTTTGTTACAGCTAACATCGACAGTGAAATCCAGCATCGTTTGAGCTCCGCAAGTGCCGCGTTTTCTCGAATGAAACATAGAGTGTTCGAGGATCGGGATATTTGTAAGAAGACCAAAACACTGGTTTATGAAGCCATTGTATTACCAACTTTATTGTATGCCTGCGAAACATGGACTATCTATAAACGTCACTTCCACCTCCTTGAAAGATTTCATCAACGTTGCCTCCAGAAAATCCTGCGAATTACTTGGGAAGATAGGCGAACAAATGTCAGTGTACTGGAAGAAGCAAAGACTACTAGAATTGAAAAAATAATCCTTCAACGCCAACTTCAGTGGACCGGTCATGTTGTTCGAATGCCTGACTGCCGTCTCCCAAAGCAGTTATTTTATTCCCAACTCAAGGATGGAAAGCGGAATATCGGTGGTCAATATAAGAGGTTTAAAGATGTTCATAAGGCTAATCTAAAAAAATGCAATATAAACCTCGAAAACTGGGAAGCTCTGGCACATGAATGATCTAACTGGAGGTTGGCCTTTCACAAAGGTTCCATGGACTTTGAAGAAGCCCGAGTGCAAGGTGAAAGGGAGAAACGTGCTAAGCGAAAAGCACGTCAAACGAATCCTTCACAGGACCATCTTCCATCTGGTAACCTGTGTCCTCACTGTGGGAAGCTGTGTGGATCTAGAATTGGCCTCCACAGTCACTTACGGACCCATCGCTAGAGTCTACACAATCTTCTTTAGAATTTCCTCCTTTTATCCTGGAAGACAATCTTACTCGGTCACAAGTGATCGCCTGATGAGGATGAGGATGAGGCCAGACAGAGCCAGCAGGTGTGGCTTTGCTCTCCACCTCATGTGAGGGAAAACACGTGAATATGGCCAAGCTATATCTAGTCTAACTCCTGACATGGAGGAAAAATTATGACAGAGGGAGGATTCAGCACCCCTCTCCCATTTGCTCCTTTTACTGTCAAAGTACAATCCCTTCTACCCCACTGCTTTACATGTCAACTTGGCAGACATGTGAACAATGGCGTTATCACATCAGGTTTGGCCCCAAGAAAAGCCTAGATAAACTCCAAATGACCAGGTAGGTCTTACAAAATGAATATACTCACTTTAAGCTCCTCTTCAGATATTATTTCCTTGTCTCGTAGGCCATAGAGAAAAGGAAAGAGATCTTTGATTGCATAAGAAATCGGCACTTTCTTGGCTCTAAATAACATCAGTATTTCATTCTTAGTGTTTTGGTTTGGAGCAGACATTCTGTAAACAAAGCAAGACAAAGTTTCAAATACCTTCAAATCCTTGATGAAAACAAGAGAAATAATATTAATATTTAAAGCATTTCTAGCATTATAATCACAACTAAAATCTAGAATTTTAGTTTAGAATTTGAGCCAGTGTGGCGTAGTGGTGAAAGTGTTGGACTGGGACTCGGGAGATCCGGGTTCTAGTCCCCGCTCGGCCATGAAACTCACTGGGTGACTTTGGGCCAGTCACTGCCTCTCAGCCTAACCTACCTCACAGGGTTGTTGTGAGGATAAAATGGAGAGGAGGAGGAGGACTATGTAAGCCGCCTTGGGTTCCTTGCAGGAAAAAAGGTGGGGTATAAATATAATAAATAAATAAAATAAATAAATAGAATTAGGCATTTAAATAGAAATAACCCCATTTCCAAAAGTGAAAACCCATCTCTGAGGCTCAACTAATCCCTGGCTTGAGATCAGGCTGCAGAATGGTGCTTCAATGACCCCTTTCCCTCTGAGTTTCCCCACCTGCCTCTACCCAGTTTTGGGTATTGTGTGTCACTGTCACCTACCCAAAATGCATCTGAGTGTTCTTCTAAATCAGGGCTCTCCAACCTTGGGTCCCCAGATGTTTCTGGACTAAAGCTCCCAGAATCCCCTGCCATTTTTCCTCTGACATGGAGGAAAAATATTGTGGGGAAGACAACAGAAGACTAGCATTACTGTGTGACACCAGTATAAATGTAACTAAAGCTACAATCCTATACCCACTTATTTATGAGCAAGCCCAGTTGAACTGACTTCTGAGTAGGCATGCATAGGATTGCACTGTAAGGGCACAATCCTATGGCCCTTCAACCTTGTCTGGGGGGCCATAGGATAGGGCATAGTCGTGGCTACGATCTCGTCACCTCGGAAATCCCTTCCGAGGTCGCAGTGTGTAGTCAGCCCGCAAAGCACCTGCCCCCCCACCTTGTAGCTGGCACGAAACACAGTCTTCGGTTCCCCTGTGCGGGGGTGTCGCAAGGGTGGGGAGGAGTGAGGCACTGCCAGCTTCCGCAGAATCCAGGCAGTGCCTCAGCCTCTCCTCCTTGGGAGGAGGTGTAATGCATTTAGAACAGTGTTCCCCAACCTGTGGGTTGTGACCCCAAGGGGGTCGCAAAGTGTTTTCTGGGGGGTCGCCCGCTGTACTTGTCCGCACACTCGCCTATGGTGCCACTGCACAGCTCGGTCAGCAGCAGCAGCGAGAGCCTCCCAAGGCGTTCACCCTGCCTCCTTCCCTTTTCCCTTGGAAAGAGAGAAGCCCCTGCCCCGAAGGGTGGCCTCCTGCACAAGCAGCCTGCCGCTCCCTCCTCACCTTGCAGCCTTCCTGGGAAAGGGGACAGGGCCTGGCGGCAAAGTCACATCCACCAACTATGTATGTAACACACACACACACACACACACAGAGTCAGTCTCTCCCTCCCTTCCCTCCACTCTCTGCTAAAGGGTGGGGGCACCTGCATTGCACGCTTGGACTTGAGTCGCAGCCCTCCAACAGAGAAGGCGGTGGCAGATGGGGAGGGGGGAAATGGTCCTCTTCTTCTTCACTTTTCTCCGTTTTGGAATGTGAGAACTTACTGCCCCCCCCCCCCCAAAGCCTTCCTGGAGAAGGGAGCAAATCCTGAACTTCCTGCAGCGCTGCCTGCCAGGACTTCTTTTTTCTCTCTCTCTCTTTACCTTCTACAAACTCTAAGCAGTTCACACAAAAAAACACACACAACAACAAAATAGCTGCTAACAATGATCATGGAGGCGATTTTAACCTAGTTCTTATGCACGAATTTAACTCAAGTCCTCCTGGGCGTGTTTACTCGGAAGGAAGTCCCGCTGAATTCGGTCAGTGGGACATTTTCCCCATCCCAAGTTAAGTGAAATGTGTGAAGGATTTGCAGCCTTACCTGGAAGTAAATTTTGCTCTTGCACAGCTTGATTCCACTGTGTAGGTTTGCTGCTTTCCTGCTATGGTAATGTCTGTTAGAATTATATTCTGAAAAATCTATTTTTAATGTGTTTTCATTACCCTATTAAAAATACCTTTTTATGCAAATGTGGCAGGGGGTTGCAGGTTACTTGGCTATTATAAAAGGGTGACCCCTGAAAAAGGTTGGTGACCCCTGATTTAGACGACCGAAATCAGCCGTCTAGATGTTTCTGAGGGCGAGGGGAGCACGGCAACAATCCTATCCACCCCACTCCTCCAGCCTTCAATAGGATGCCCGTAATCCTCTGAGTTTGGAGGGTTACGGGCAGCCTCATTGGATTGTGCTATATGTATCCTATTTTCAAGAAAAGCCTAGTTCAGATATTTCGGAGGTAACACATCAACACAATACATTAGTACCTTATTCAAAGCAAAACTAGGCAGCCCTATTATTTCTTGATTTCCACTATCAGAAGGATTGCTGGCACTCTCCAGTACAAACGACACATTATGCACTAGCAAGGGAGCCCAGACCTTTCTTTTAATAAATGTTGAGGGTAAGGGGCAGCTTATTCCCATGCCACCACTGTTTTTTCCTTGTAGAAATCAACCAGTCACTTACTTCTCACTCCCTGCTCCTGCTTTATCACTGAGAAAAGCTGAGAAATGAGGTGAGATAGACCACCGCACTGGATTCAATTGAACCAGTCAATGTTGTCAGCGGGGGAAATGATGTCTCAAGTTCTTCCTCAATTAATTTGTTCTTTCTCAGGAAACAAAACTTGTTTTCCTTCGACTCAGCAGTGAAGTTGGTTTGGCAGTAGGGTGGCTAACTCCTTTTGTTGGCCAGAGAGAAGAACTAAGAAGTAGAAACAATGCCAGTTCCCAGCCTTACAAGCATCCACTACAGAGCAGGAGGAATGGCGGAGGTGATCTCTACCTCCTTGCACCTCCCGCTCTGCCTTTCAGCTAGACAGCCAATTTCTGCCACCTAGCTGAGGCGCTTCGGAGGGGGAGGGAAGGAGGCTGGAGTGCTGTCAAGACACCTCCATCAGGATATGCTGGTGGCCCCATTCTCCTTCCCACCTCATCCCCTTTACTTCCTCTCCGAGGTCAATTTACTGACCTCGGAGAGGCAGCTGGCACAGTTCCTTCTGTGCCAGCTGCGTAGGGGGAGGGGGATCAGAGCGCAAATCCCCAGCTCTCCGACCTCAGATCTGGGAATCTGAATTATTCTATGACCCCCTAGACATTGTCTAGGGGCCATAGGATTGCTCTCTAAAAGTCTCATATTTGATTCCACTGTGGGCAGGTATGATGGTATCATTCTATGGGTATGATGGTGGAGTAGTAGCAGTCCCAGTGAGACATTTCAAAGACGTAAAGTGCACAGTGTTTCAATTTACAACCTTGCCCATGTGTCTGGATTACTTCATTTTCAATCCCTTTTTTTTTTTTTTTAATTTAAAATAATGAATACAACAACAAAAAATACAACATAAACATTGTGCACCCCCCCACCTCTTGGGACCAAGTTATAATTTCTCACCCCAATATTTTTTTTGTTTGTTTTTTGTATGTGTATATATACAAGCTATTATTCTATATTCCAAAAATATAACAAATCTTGACAAGGTTTGTTCCCCCTCCCCTTTACCAACACATAATCCAAAAATTTGCCCCAAATGTTCACAAAGGTGTCTTTCTCCAATTGACCTTTTTGACACTTAATATTACAAGTTAATTTATCATTTAACGCGATATCCCATACCTCTGTATACCATTCATTAATTGAAAACACATGTTGAACCTTCCAATTCCTAGCTATCATTAATTTTGCTGCTGTTAACAAATTCACAATCAATTCTTTTGTATTTTTTAAACAAACTAACTTTTCTGTAATTGTTAACAATGCTAATTTTGGGCAGACTTCTAATTCCATTCCAATTATTTCTGATATTTCTGCAAATACTTTCTGCCAAAATTCCAGAACATTTTTACAGCACCACATGTGGGCATACGTACCTTTTACATTACATCCTCTCCAACACAATGCGGAGCAATTTTTATCTATCCGATTTAATCTTACTGGAGTTAAATACCATCTCCATACCACTTTATAAAAGTTCTCTTTTATCCTAGTTGACATAACTCTTACAATACGCCTATCCCAAATATTTTTCCAACTTTGTTTCGATATTTCCTCATCAAATTCATTATCCCATAACACTTTAAGAGAATCTTTATGCTCTTCTTCATTTTGTAACATCGTATATAAAGCCTTTGTTGTGCCTCTTGTTGAAACATTACCTTCTATAGCTTCTCTAGTCAAAACTATCTTTTCAAAATTGGTTAGTTCTCTTTCACTATCCATTCTTGTCCTCCACTTCTTTAACCACAGTTCCGATTGCATTGAATTTAACCATGATATTCTCTCTCTTCCTACTATTTCTATTATATGTTCTCTAGTCTTCAATTTTTCCACCCAATCCATTAATTTAATCACCTTTTTTCTCCTTAATATAGTTTCTAGATGTCTTACATTTTCTGGAAAGTCCTCCATGGCCACTACCGGAGTTAACGGGGATACTTCTGGTATAAAAATTTTCCTCGTGTTATTCCAACTCTCTAACATACTCCTCAAAAAGGGATTTTCTAGTCCTTTTATAATATTATTTATATTTTTCTTAAATAATATATTCACCATCATGTTTCCTAATTCTCGTGCTTCTAGTTCCAACCACATTTTGTCTTTCCCTGCTATAATGTCCAAAATATGTCTTACTTGGTTGGCTAAATAATACCACTTTATATTAGGAAGACCTAAACCACCTATTTTTTGTGCTTTATACCAACTATATTTATTAATCCTTGATCTTTTCCTTCCATTACAATATTCATTAATAATTGATTGCCAATCTTTAATTTCTTTTTCTATAATCTTTACTGGTAACATCCTAAACAAAAAGTTTATTTTAGGCAATATCTTCATTTTTACCAACGCTATTCTGCCAAACCAAGAAAGTCCAATTTTTTTATACTCCTCTATTTTATTTTTAACCTCTATCTTTAACTTTCTAAAGTTTTGTTCTCCTACTTTATCAATATCTTGTGAATTTCTATTCCTAAATATTTAATTACATTTGTAATTTTAATGTTATATTTTTTCTTTAACATTTCACTCTCCTCTTTTTTACTATAATTAAACAGTAAAATCTTGGATTTACCCCAATTCATCTGTAGCCCAGTTATTTCTCCAAATTCTTTCAAGTGGTTCTCCAACCTATCCATTGTTTCAATTGGATTTTTAATTGTTAATAAAGTTCATTTTCAATCCCATTTGATCACAAGGGCACCACTTGCTCCTGCCAATACTCAATTTGACTTCAAGTTGGAAGACTGTAATGTGCCCCAAAGTTGATACTTTTTTGTCCCTATGCTTAAGAAGTTAAGCAGGAGAATCTCTTCCTACCATTTATCTCCATGCCTGAAAAAAGCTTCCAATTAAATTTCTGCCAGAGGGATGAGAGAAGGGTCTACAATATCTATGTCAGAAATCAAATCTGGCAGATTATCTAGTTTCAACTATTTTTGCTGCCCTTAATTACACAGAGGCTTTTTGCTAGTGGAAAAATGCAACAGTTGGCCTGTTGACAGGGAGTAGTCATTGGGAACACTTTGCTCCCATGCTCCAAAATATGTAGTGGCTTTCTGTTTCCTCATGGACAGTTAAATTTGCTTGTTTTAACCTTAAAAGCTAGGACCCAAGAGAGCACTCATTAGGGTTGCCAGCTAATACTTATTTTTAGTTAGTTAGTTCTATTTATATTCCACGCTTAATAAAAATCCCAGGGAAGATAACAATTATATTTAAAAACAACCAACAATAAAATATAAAAACATGTATATATACTGTACAGTATCTACAAATAATCTGATGCAGCGGGAAACAAGACAGCTTCATTTTCCATACCCATTCCTCCCTTGGTCCAGTAGTAGTTAATTCCCTACTTGCTGTGCAACACATCTAAAGTCCTGTTCATTATACTCAGAGCCAGCCCTACCATTAGGCAGTGAGGTGATCACCACAGGTGGCAGATGCTGAAGGACAGTTATGGCAGTGTCCGGCTGTTTCTCCTGAACTTCCCAGCCGTTCCTCCCTGTTGGAAGACAGAGCTGTGTATGCTACACAGCCTGTCCTGGGCCTCTTAAACTAGCTTGCTGCCTCAGGTGTGGTGAAAGACTCAACCTCATCACAGGTATTGAACTAAGGTGATCCTTCAGGTAACATGGGCCCAAGCCATTTAGAGCTTTAAATGTTAATATCAGCACTTTGAAATGGGCCCAGAAACAGATTGAAAGTCAGTGCAGATGGCAAAGCACTGGCATAATGATTGTATTAGTTCATCCTTGTTAACAATCTTGCTGCCCTATTTTGGGCCAGTGGAAGTTTCTGGACCATTTTCAAAGGCAGCCCCTCTAGATAGGTTCATAGTTGGTACATCAGCCTAAATTGATGAAAGGTGCTCTGAGCCACTGAGGCTTCCAGCCATCCCCAAACTGCGAGCCTGATCCTTTAGAGGGAGTGCAACCCACTTCAGAATAGGCTGAATGCTACCCAGCTGGGCAGGCAAACCACCCACTAACAGTACCTCTGTCTATCCGGATTGAGTTTCAGTTTATTGACCCTCATCCAGTCCATTACTGTTGTACCCAAGTAGTGGGAGAGTTTGTGCTGGTGCTGCTTTCAAGAATTCATCACAAACTGGCTGCAGTTTTTAAGCAACTACAGTGCAATCTTACACATGTCTAACAGAAGTCCCATTAAATATTCCCAGGTAAGTGCTATAGGATTACCTTAATCTGGACCATTGCCACTTACATTCAATGAAACTGGTTTGGAATTTGTAGCCCGAGAATCGTAATTTAAATCCCATTCACAAGTTACAAAATTTATGTGTGGAAGAGACTAATGTGAATGAATTGGCATGTATCCTTCCTTTGGGGGAGCTGCCCATAAATGCACTGGGAAATCAGTGATTATACATGCAGTAAAAAAATGACAAAACAAACCCTGTGGGCGATCATGACAAGGGAGGGTATACTGATGGTTTGAAAGTTAATCTTATGGTGAAGTGCCTTTGGCATAGGACTTTTGTGACTTTAAGTGGCCATTAAGAATTGGTCATTGAGTATGATTTTGTACGTAAATCATACAATATCCAGCAGAGGGCAGCCCTAACCTGCTTTATATCCAGACAGAAGTCTCAGAAAATTAATGTTTTCCTGCAATGAAGGTTGTGTGCAGTACTTACCGGTACTTCCTGTGGCTGCCAGAAACTGCGGCTGGGCTGATGTTATTTTAACAACCGCATCAGAACAAAGCCTGCTTGTAACATCTTGTGTTTCATTTTAAATTTCTATTGCTATTTCACAATTGACAGCTGTGTTTACATACTAATTCAGCATTCCTTTTGCGATTTAGCTTTGGCTCTCATTCAGCTTTTCACATTTACCAGAAAACATGAGCAAGTATACTGGTTGTTTCCCCACAATAAATAAATAGTTAGCCCTTCATAGGCTCAGCTTCTTCTATTAACACATGTGTTATATTGTTCTCTTGAATTTTGTTTTTTAGCCTTAGTTCCACATTGTGCACTAGAGGAGGGAGAGAAGTACTGGCTCTGGATTTATTAGGCATACTTTTTTCTTTTTGATTATCCATTTGCAACCTGTTTCCTGGCTGTAGCTACCAACAATAGCTGTTATGTTTAAAGCACATTAAATAACAAGGTTGCAATTCCAAGACCATGTATTCTCAAAACGTCCCATTGGAGACTCAAGGGGTATGTTCTAGGAGCAACAGACACACACAAACACACAACACTTTTTAACCATTATTTTGTTAACATATTAAGTGTGATAAAATGATCACCTTTTCCCATTCTTTCAATCAGTTATCATAAAACCACTGCTCCATCTTGAGCAGTTTTTGGTGGAAAGGTAACATATAAATGTAATCAATCTTTATTTATTTTTATTTATTATATTTATACCCCGCCTTTTTTCCTGCAAGGAACCCAAGGCGGCTTACATAATCCTCCTCCTCTTCATTTTATCCTCACAACAACCCTGTGAGGTAGGTTAGGCTGAGAGTCCATGACTGGCCCAAAGTCACCCAGTGAGTTTCATGGCTGAGCAGGGACTAGAACCCAGATCTCCCGAGTCCCAGTCCAACCCAAATTCCTGTGACCATCGATTACAATAACCCTGTGTTCATCAGTTACAAATGCCACTCAAAGCTCTTTAGAACAGTGCAAAAAAGTATATCTTCTTGCTATTTAACTGCTTCAATTGTGTGAGCAACAGGGCAGTTAATGAAGGGGAGGAGCTAATAATTTTTGTTCAGTGATTTTGTGTGAGTTCTTATGATATTGTATAGACTTAAACAATACTTAAATCTGCCCTGAGGTTAGTGACAATTACTGGGACTATTTTAAGCCAGTTTTAAGCCAGTATAAACTTGGGATGTCCAAACTGGGTCATGTGCTATGAACTACACACAACTTCTGAGCAGTTGATAAAGATAGAATAAAAGTAGAACTTAATAGATTTCATAGATCATAGAAGGAGCCTACAAGGCTATCGAGTCCAACCCCCTGCTCAATGCAGGAAACTAGAGGAGGGGGTCTCCCATCCAAGTAATAATCAGGCCTGACCCTGCTTAGCTTTCCACACTCTGACAAGCTGAGCCAGTGTAAGCCACAGGCCTGTAGAGCTGACACCTACAAATCATAGTTGATTAATTGTATGAGATGTAAGCGATTAATTAATATCAATATATTTGTATATGATTATAACAGGTTCTGAAGAAAAACGTATCAATTTCTCTGCTCTTTGATGATGTATGCGTCTGACACAGGAGGCACCAAGTTGTAAGAGGCATTCCCTCCTATGAGATGAGGAATGCCTTTTCTAAGATGGCATTTCCAATCTGTACCTTTCCTAACCAATTTT
Source organism: Shinisaurus crocodilurus (assembly GCA_021292165.1). NCBI lineage: Eukaryota > Metazoa > Chordata > Lepidosauria > Squamata > Shinisauridae > Shinisaurus > Shinisaurus crocodilurus. Next base: position 60,949,330 of record CM037878.1, read on the forward strand.
ATATTAAAAAAATTTTTTTAAATCTGTTTCATTAATTAAGGATTCTTTTTTAATCAATCAAAAGGTTTTTAATCCATTGTAGCCCTACATAGGATTTAAAGGAGGCTTTGGATACACATGGAATCATGGAGGTATCATAGAATCATAGAAAAGTAGAGTTGGAAGGGGCCTACAAGGCCATTGAGTCCAACCCCCTGCTCAATGCAGGTAGAGTGGCTATCTAGCCTAGATCCCTATCATCATGAATCAGGACTATCCATACAGATCAGCTTTCACAATCCTGGCCATTGACAGGCTGCCACAAAGTGTAGTGCGGAAATAGAACCATTAGCTTGCGATGACTCATACAACTAGGCGTTAGGGATAAAACAGATTGACCTAATTATTAATTTGTAAAAAGAGAGGTGACAGAGCCCAAAGCTCTCTGAAAACCTTATCCTCTGACATGAAGGCCTTGTTCCTTAATCACTGGTGGATAAGGGGAAGCCTAGCTGTTATTACTCAGTGGAAAGTGAATTGCATTTGTACATGTTCAGAGACAGCTTCCTTTACTGTTGCTTTACATATTCCACATAACGTTTTACACTGAAAACAGGTTTAGCGCTAAGCCTGGAGAACTCTGACTCAAACTATGGCCTTGTCTTCTCTTTTCTGTCTATTCTCCATCTGCTTTTAAGGTATGCTTTTAAGGTACAGCAAAACTTTTTCAAGTTTTTGATACAGCAGCCTAATTCAGTGACCCCTTTGATCCCCCCCCCCCAAAATCTGGATATCCTCAGTAGCAGCAGCAGCAGCAGCAGCAGCAGCAGCACAAAAAGAGAATATAAGGCCTTTTCTACATGAGGCATTTATTGTACGCTCATGATTCTTTACTCACAGTTGTTTACAGGCTCTTTAGAAGACTTAATGATCTTCCAGTTTCGCTTCTGTTTTTTCAGAGCACTTTCCCATTGTTGTTTTCTTAGAACAAGGAAAATGAGCTGTTAAATTACAATGGGGAAACTGGCACTCTATGAAAGCTAGTATAGCTGTGACTGTTTGCTGGGGAGGGAGAAACAATTGAGGTGGGCCTGAATCAGAAAATCTTACCAATCCTCTCAGCCATGTGTCAGGTGGCCCTGTGTCCTACTTACAGAGGACTGTTCAGTTGTCTAGGCCAAGTCCAGTTTAAAGATATAGAACTCTAAGTAGGGTCCATAGCTCAGTGGTAGAGCACATGCTTTGCATGCAGGTCCTAGGCTTAATCCCTGGCTTCTCTAGGTAGGGCTAGGAAAGAATCTTGCCTGAAACCCTGGAAAGCCGCTGCCAGTCAGTGTCAACAATACTGAGATGGACTAATGGTCTCACTCAGTATAAGGCAGCTTCTTATGTTCCTAAGGGAGAGCAGGGGCCATCATGAAGTTGCTCATCAACAGTTAGCACCTGGACAGCGCACAGATCACCTAGTCAGTCTTCCCCACAATGGTGAGATGTACAGTACAGTCATGCCTTGGATTGAGAGCATAATTCGTTTCGGAAACGTGCTTGTAATCCAAAACACTTGTATATCAAAACGAAATTCCCCCAAAAAAATTTGTACAGAAATTTTTAATTTAAGCCGTACTACAGTACTTGTATTGCAAGACGTCGCTTGTATATCAAGTAAAAATAAATAAATACCGTATTTAAAAATTTGCTTGTCTTGCAAAATGCTCTCAAACCAAGTTACTTGCAATCCAAGGTATTACTGTATTTCTATTTAAAGTATAGTAATGATTTCTAAGTTTGCATCTATAGATATATTAGCACATACAAATTATATGCACATCTGTTTTCTTTTGTCCTCTTTTTTGTCAATGCATTTCCTCTTTTTTGGGACTGCTTAAGTGGCTGTCCTGCATGTGGACATTTTTTATACTTAGCTCTTATGTTTAGGATTTCTGGGCATCCCTTTAAAAAAAGCAACCATCTGCCTAGGGAGCACCCTGGGCAAGCTTCACCATTACAGACAAAAACAGACACTTAGGATTTTGGACAAAGGCATTGCCTTTTGATAATACAGACTGGCTAGCTCCTGTTTTTGACAAAATGTACTTGAGGAGGAACACATTACTTGCTTCTTATCTACAGATCTCTTTTGGGAAAGGGTGGGATAAAAACATAAATGAGCGTTATGGCCAGGCCACACCCAAACAGAAAAGAAAACCTCTGTTGATTCCTTCTGGATAACAGAGAGCCAAAGCATAGTGTTGAACTTGGGACTTTGTTCTTGTTTATTTTAGACCCCAGGAGATATGAGAGGAGGTGTGTCTCTACAAATTTAAGGAGACCCCACTCTACCCGGATGGGCACATTTTAAGACCTTACCTTGAAGAGGGAGAGGAAAAGGATAGCTTATCTCTTATCAAAAGCAGATCAGATTTCTTTTAAAGTTATGGGTAAGGGGTGGAATACATATAGTTGGATTTCCTTGGCAAGATACAAAGAATGTTTACTCCTATCCCTCTCTTAACAAGATCAGATAATTATGTTCTGGATTAGTTAATATGATATAATTACCGGTAGTCCCATAGCTTCTACAATCACAGCTCAGATTAGAACCAATACTCCACATGCAAAGATACATTGTAAGCGTAAAAGAAAACCCACCCTCTCCCTTTCTTTAATTATCCTTTCTGCTAGTTCAAAAGCGTGGTGAAACATGTTGTTAAAGTAGTAGAAAAATCTAATTTAAGTGTCATCTTTTGGGATTCATCCTCCAAATCACTTAACACAGATTAGTTACCCAATCACACTATTTAACCACTCGGAAGATGAAAGCATGGTAAATGCACAGGTCTACCTATCCTTTCAAAAGCATAGGTAAAACAGGGAAAGTTGTTAGTGATCAGTCAGTAATTATTCTTGGTTAATTAACATGGAGTGCAGTTAAAAGTACAAAAGCAAAAATTTAAAGTTTATTTTCTCATCCTTTCAATGGATGCATAGGTAAAACAGGGATTTATCATCCTTGTTAGCGATTTTGAACATAGAACTTGGATGATAATTATTCTGGATTAAATAAGAGTACAAAAGGGAATTATTATGGATTAAATAAAATGAAGAAAAAATGTATGTAGCTTTGGGATAAGAGTAAGACTATTGTTGAACACATTATGTTGTTCCACACTAAGGGATGGGGTCAAAGGACAAGGGACCTCAAGCTAGCATTCCTACAGGGATACAAAAGACTATTAGCTGATGCAAGTTGTCGGTTTCCACAAATTATTAGTGACTTACACTTAATGATGCTACAGATGTGACAGCAAATATGGATAAAGTGCTTGCCTGTGCCAGCATTATATAAATGCCCCTTCAGATAGAAGTCCACCTACTATGCAAGTTGGCCCATTCACATGTAGAATTAACTTGCTAACTGTACATGTGAATGGGTTGATTCATGTGGTAAGTGTATTTATGTGACCAGGCATTAAATGCAACACTGACATGGGCAAGCACTTTACCTTGCACTCATGTCTGTTTCAGCTTCTTGTTGCTACATTAGCTCATTCCCAGAGGGGGCAAGACAAGGCAGCTCTGCATGAATTTGGGACTAACCAGGTTCCGAAAGGTTTGACGGGTTCTTCAACTCTCTTTTGTCTTTAAAGACACTTGTGAAATGTGTTATTTATTGTTTTATTATTTCTACGCTGTGTTTTAGGACAAGCCCTCACAAGGCAGCTTATAATAATATAACAGATGATAAAAAGAACGTGAGAATGAGATAAAATCATAAATACAGGGCCTATTGGTACCACTATTGTTCACAAGGAATGGAGACATTTTTAGCCCAATCTTATGTAAATTTCCCCCAAAGTCCCAATTATTGCAAAGGGCCTTGCACTCAAGTGTGAATACAATTGTGCCCTTATTCTGTAATGGGGGGGGGGAGGTGGAGTCTCAGACCCCGGGGTCCCTATCTCCCCCCAAGGTTCATCATAGAGACACACGTGACACCACCTTCCCCTGGCCCCAGTGCATTTCTTCCAACCACCTATCGTTTTGTGCAGTTTCCTCCCCATGCTACATGGTTGAAATGCCGCTCCTAAAGCTTTGTTATCCACAGTAAGAGCTTTAAGCTAAAATACATTGGTATTTTTAACCCACCCTTTTTCTTTTGCCCTGCCACCTTTGCCTTGGCGGGGGTGAGGGGTGGACTTACCACTGGAATACAGCTGAGTTTCTCCGAAATTTTATTTGGCCCACAGGCTGAAAGAGGGTCCCCACCCCTGGTACAATCTTATGCATATTCCCTTATTAGTAAGTCCCACTGTGTTTAGTGAGGCTTGCATTCAGGAAAGTGTACACAGGATTGCAGCCTTAATGCCCTACTCCCAAGGCACTAAGAAAAAATAAGTAAAGCTAAAATGAAAAGTCATGCAGCCTGATTGTAAGCATGCTTACTCATTTGTTCCACCGAGTTCACTGATATTTCAAATTAGTTAAGCAAGTAGTTAAGTAGGTGGTTAAGAGGCTGCAATCCTATGCACACTTACCTGAGAGTAAGTTCCATTGAACTAAATGGGGCTTATTTCTGACTAAAGGATTTCACTGTGCCTAAGCTTTACCAAACTCAGGATGTCTTCGGAATAAGATTGAGCTATTAAGGGTGCAATCCTATGCTGGCTGGGGAATGCTGGGAGTTTTAGGACTTCTTTTTCTGTCTAAATATGTATAGGATTGCACCTTAAGAGTGCTACTGCATAAAAATACACATATAATGTTCAAATGTCACTCAAGAACAAAAGTTACAGCAATTTAAAAAAACTGAACAGCTTAATCTCCAGGGTGTTTAGATGAATTATGAATATGAACTGGCAACTATAATTCTGGTTCCCTTCTAGGGTGAAATGTTAAATCAGGGTGAATTTAGAAAGGGTGTAGGAACAGCCCCTCCTCCCCTGTTTCAGACCACATATGGTCATGCTTCCGGAGCATCTATAATTCCTGGCCAGTTCACTGGTTATTCATGTGGAGTGGCTGTTGTCCAGACAGCGGTCCTATGCACTTACTTGGAAGTTCAGTAAATCCAACTGAAAAAGAGTGGAACTTAGTTCTGAACTCTGAAAGAACACACTGAGGTTCAGGCTGCAGTGGGCCTATCTGTTATGATATAAACTTCTTTGCTTCAAAAACAGAGTGTCTGTTTGTCCCTATCATATTGTACACTGATGTTTTGCAATTTAACCTTGAATATATTTGACCGGGCCTTTGAACCTTGCTATAAATCTCGCTTCTATCCTACCAAAATCTGTAATGGCGCTCCTGACCCCAGCTAATATTATGCAGCTCATTTGCGAATGTAAAATGTTGGAACATTTGAGGTTGGGAGGAAGAGTTATGCCAAAAGCATACCTACAGTTGGGCAATACCTTTATTAGGACCAACCAAATGCCATAAAACTGCAAGCTTTCAAATCCAAATGTTTTTGAGTATGCAAGTTTGCACACTTCTGTGGCATGTTCATTGGTCCTAATACAGGTATTGACCAACTGGATTTTTGTGTGTTTTTTCCCTCATGGGCCAACATGGCTATCTTTGGTTTTGTTTTACAAGCTTATCTGTATGACTACTTTCGGTGCCATTTTCAGAAATAAAGTGTACATTTCCATTAATAAGTGAGGCTGAGGTGCCAAAAAAGACCTAGGACAGTTTCTGGTTTGAGTTAGAGGGGGACTCAGATGGCTGCTGTGTGTGTATATACATACGTGTGTGTGTGTGTGTGTGTGTGTGGCTGCTGTGTACATATGCGAAGGAAGACTAGTTCAACATAAATGTACGTATAGACTCAGACGGCTGCTGTGTCTGTATATGTAGGTGTGTAGGTGTTAGTGTTGGACGGGGACTCAGGAGATCCGGGTTCTAGTCCCCGCTCTCGGCCATGAAACTCACTGGGTGACTTTGGGCCAGTCACCGACTCTCAGCCTAACCTACCTCACAATGGAGAGGAGGAGGAGGATTATGTAAACCGCCTTGGGTTCCTTGCAGGAAAAAAGGCGGGGTATAAATATAATAAATAAATAATAATAATAATCTTGCAGCCGTGGAGAAAGAAACGAGAAACGTTGCATCGGGGTGACAGGTGCGGGCAAAGTGGAACTAATGGAGGCCGCTCCCAGACTTGGATTTTCCCTGGACGGCGGCGCCTCCAGAAGCAGAGGGCGCGCCAATTCCCCGGCGCCTCCTTAACTCTCAGCCCGGCCTCCCGCCGCCGCCTCCCCGCCCCCTGGCTCTGCTTCCCCGCCAATTCGCCGAAGTCCTAGAATAAAGTTCGGGGCGGGTGGACTTTAGCAAAGAAGGGAAGCGGCCTCCGCAGCGGCGGTAGCAGCAGCTCTTCGTTGCAGGACACCCTCGTCCTCCAGCCACGCCGCCGACCATGGCGTCGGCCGAGCTGGCCCAAAAACTGCAGCGTCGCTTGCTGCGGGACGGGAGCACCTCGGAGCCTCCTCCCGAGGAAGGGGATGGCGGTCTCGCCTCATCGGGAGGCGCCGAGCCTGCGGACATCCGAGTCGAGCTTCGGAGACCCCGACGAGGACCGGAGCATACTGAGCGCCGACGCTGACCCGGAGCTGAGCGCCAAACTGAGCCGCAGGCAGGACATCAACGCGGGCGCGGCGCGGCCCCGCCTCGCCCAGATCTTCAATCCCTACACGGAGTTTAAAGAGTTCACTCGCCGGCAGATTAAGGATATGGAGCGCCTGTTCCGACTGTAAGCACCGCCCTAATCCGGCCCGGCCCTCCTACCTTTCCCCCTGTAGTCGTCCCCCCCCCTTAGAAGTGTCCCACTGATTTTCAATGGGATTTATTTTCAAATCCTATGTGGAGTTGAGCCTCAGAACAGAAGAGGGGTGCACGTGCGTTTAAAATCGCACCCGTGCAGCGCGGTTCCTAAGTATTTTTTACTCGGAGGTGTAAATCCCATCGAGTTAAATGTCGTTTACAGCTCCCTACCAAAGGTATTCAGGATTGCAGCCGTGAAGCACGATCCTATGCATATTTCCTTGGAAATAAGGCCCACTGATAGGATTGCAGCCGAAAATCTGGAATTTCTGTCGAGTGAGTGAGTGTAGGATCAGGTTTCTTAAACATGAGTTCTTGAGTTGGAGCTCGCTCCTGAAACTCGTTTAGATTGCTTTTCTGTAAAGCCGGTTGAGAATCTAAGCCTTGTAGAACTACATCGGTACTGGTCATTCTGAAAGGTCACATCTGAGGGAAGGGATTGGTAGTGGCCTGAAAGAAAGAAAAAACATAACAGACTAACTTCTTTGCTTTACTGCCGTTCCTGTACATAATCTTAGGAGTGGCAAAAGGTGAAAAGGGATCTGTACTCCTTTTTTCTTTTACTCTTTTTTAAAAAAAGTTTTGGTCTTCAACTTGCAAAACACGAGCACCGTGTAAACCTCAGTTGTATAATTTTGTGGTTTGGTTTTCCTCTGTGGACTAGGTTTGGAGCAGTTTATATTTGGTAATAATGCTCAAAAAGTCACTGCAATAAAAAGCTTGACCTTCCCCATCTCTGCAAAGTGAACTGCAGTTATATTTAGCATGTTCCTTTTAAGTTATGAAAGATGGCTATTTGTCACTTGTTCCAAAGTTGCTAAAACAACCATTGAAAAACTTTTGGACTGCCTAAATTTAGGCCCATGGTTTGAAGTTGGTAGGCTACCTTTTAGTATTGTCTTATAGAATAATCATTTTATTTTTAATAGTTTCATGAGACTGCAGGTGAATTACCTAGTTGGCTGTAAAAATGCAAATGGAATCTGTCTCCCTATTTCAAAACAGACTGATGCGAAGCAAGGCTAGGTTGGTTAAAAACAATTTGACTGGTTACTGGGGTTTTTTAAATGTGCTGAAGAGAAAGCATCTATATACAGACCTAAGGGGGATTACACACACAAATGCAGTCTCTCTCTTTTTTTACTCTTTTCAAGTTTTGTGTCGACAGCTGCTTACATCTGCCTGATCTTGGTTCCAGAACCTAGAAGAGAAGGTGGTACCGAACAGCTATTTATAATGGATGTTGAAACCCCCATTTCTTTATAGCAGCCGTCCCCAACCTGGTGCCCTCCAGATGTGTTGGACTACAACTCCCAGCCTCCCCTTGCCAGCTGGCGGCGGGAGGCTGGGAATTGTAGTACAACACATCTGGTGGGCAGCAGGTTGGGGAAGGCTGCTTTATAGTATGTGGTGTGACAGCAGCAATAACTCCACCAATATTTACTGTTTCAGCCAATGGCCCTTTGACTATGATTTATCCCGGACTTGCTTCCTTTAGGAGGTACAGTACTGCTAAGTGCAATTAGGGGCTAAGTATGGAGCTGATCACAGATTTGAGATAGATGACTGGATACACAAAGCACTTCCCAAGCCCAGGCAAGGGAGATTGTGCAACCTGTGAAACTGAGCGAGCCTGAATAAGAGAATCACTTCCTATTCCGCTCCCATAGAGGCAAGGAACTGAACCAGATTGTTCTCTTCCCCACACAAACCATGGGGACAGACAGTTGCACAAAACTTCACATTTAAGGGGAAGCTGCCAGAACTTCAATGGGAGGAAAGAGAGTAGAGAGGTCGCAACAAGTGGGTTGTGGTGAGCAATAGCTCAAAGATGGTGACTGTTCTCTACTGTCCTCTGGTTCACACCCTTTCTGGAAAGTCACCTGAAGGAGCTAACTTGTAATATGTTATTACTTTACCAGACTTGTAAATTATTGCTTAATTGCTTTTGAGCAAGCATTGCCTTTGGCCAACCAAATAGAGAAGTTGTAAAATGGAGGAAAGTTGGTTTTTCTTTCTTTCCAGCTATCAATGTGCTGCAAATTATTTACATTGGAACATGTAGGTTACTACAAATGTTGTTGACTGTTAGTAACTTTTGTGAGCTTGTTTGCAAAACTGATTTTGTCCAACATGCCATCAAAGCATTGAGGAATTTAATAAAGCAGAAGATATGCAGAAACATTAGGCAATCCTGTCCAAACAATTATTTGTCCCTGAGCCTCCCTTATGCAGTGTGGTTCCAAAGTCATTCACCTCTGAAGCAGTTCTTGACCCGTTTTTCTGCTTCTGCTACTTCTCCAGGTAGCTCTGCCCAATCTATGGTAACTTTGTCCAGATTCCAGCTAGGAAGTGTTCAAAACATGTTTGCATGGCAGGATGTGCATGCAAGAAAGGGATGGCCAAGACAACACCTGAAACAATGCTTGTAAAAATATTCTAGAGGATTGTCTTCTCTACCTGTCGTCAGTGGCTGTGAACAGGTTTTCTTTGAGCTGCAGTAATAAGAACATAAGAGCCCTGTTGCATCAGACTAAAGGCCTCTCTAGTTCAGCATCCTATTTCCCACAAAGGCCAGCCAGATGGTCCAATGGGAAGCCCACAAGAAGGACATGAATGCAGTAGCACCCTCCCATTCATGTTCCCCAGCAGCTGGTGTTGGAAGGCATACTGCATTTGATACTGGAGGTAGCATAGATCCATCATAACTAATAGCTATTGATTTCCTTATCCTCCATGGATTTGTTTAATCCAGTTTTAAAGCTTTCTTAGTTGATGGCTGTCACCACATCTTGGGGGCAGCAGATCCCATAGTTTAACTACATGCTGTGTGAAGTACTTCCTTTTGTCTGTCCTGAATCTTCCACCTTCATTGACTCTCCCTCTTCAATGGATGACCCTGGGTTCTAGTATGATAAGAGAGCTTTCTCTCCACTTTCTCCACACCGTGTGTTATTTTATAAACCCCATCACATCCCTTCTTTTTCACTTTTTTCTAAGTTCTTGATACTGCTAATCCTTCAATCTGAGCCTTGCAGCACAAAGCAGAGAGGGATTCTATTCCAGCAGTGAAGATTCTAATGGCATCACACCACTTTTGCCCTGTCTTAAATACCATCGATATGCTTCTTTCTGAGGTAGTATTCCTGTAGTACTAGTCTTCTCATAATTCTAGGATCTGGGGTCATCCCATAAAGCTGAATGGTGAGAGATTCAGGGCAGATAAAAGGAAGCACTTCTTCATGCAGTACTTCTTCACGCAGTGCATAGTTAAACTATGGAATTCGCTACCACAAGATTTAGACCCTGTTCAGATGTAACAGTAGTGCTTGGCGGCAATTCATGGGTTAATTAACTCATTAATTGTGGGGATGTGCACCACACACAAGCCGCTTCTGGTTTCCAGCAGCAACCTATGAATGCTGCATTCATAGGTTGTTTCCGTGATGTCTGAACCCAAGTACTTGGGGTTGTTCATGGGTTAAACAACTCTGAGTTAACCAAAGAACAAACCATGAGTTAACTTAGGGTTGTTTAGCCCACAAACAACCCCAAATGCCCGGGTTCAGACATCACAGAAACATCCTATGAATGCTGCATTTGTAGGTTGTTGCTGGAAACAAGAAGCTGCTCGTGTGCATACCCGCAATTCATGGGTTAATTAATTAACTCAAAAATTGCCAGTGAACACCGCTGTTATGTCTGAACAGGGTCTTGATGATGGTCACCAACTTGGATGGCTTTAAAAGGGGATTAGACAAATTCATGGAGTATAAAGCTGTCAGTGGCTACTAGTCATGATGGCTATATATTACCTCCAGTATCAAAGGCAGTATGGCCTACGTACACCAGTTGCTGGGGGACATGAGTGGGATGGTGCTATTGTGCTCCTGTCTTGTTTGTGGGCTTCCCATAGGCATCTGGTTGGCCACTGGGAACACAATGCTGTACTAAATAGGCCTTTGGTCTGATCCAGCAGGGTTCTTCTGAGAAAACTACCTTTTCGCCCATGTACCAGAGAGCAACTGCATTGTTCTTAGTCCCAAGCCTGGGACTAATAATTGAGAGCAATTATTTATTGATAGATACAAAAGGCCACCATTTCAGCTCTTTGATGGGCTAATAGGGTTACAGTTCTGAAGGAGAGAGGCAAGGCTAGGACTGCTCTTAGTATTTTCCTCCACTTTAAAATATAGTAGTAGCTGTGCCTCTAAGCTGGCTGTAGGATATGGGAGTTGTAGTCCAATGCATCTGGAGGGCACCAGATTGGGGAAGGCTGCTCTAAGGCAAAGCAACCAGTCCCATAGTGGGAGGAATGGAAAGAAGCTGGGTGCTGCTGCTAATACCACTCACCATCCCAATTCATAGATTCATAGATCATAGAGCTGGAAGGGGCCTACAAGGCCATCAAGTCCAGTCAGTCAGGCGATCACTCGTGACCGAGTAAGATTGTCTTCCAGGATAAAAAAAAAAAAAAATTACAAAAAGGAGATTTTAAAAGGAGGAAAATTCTAAAGAAAATTGTGTAGACTCTAGCGATGGGTCCGTAAGTGACTGTGGAGGCCAATTCTAGATCCACACAGCTTCCCACAGTGAGGATACAGGTTACCAGATGGAAGATGGTCTTGTAAAGGATTCATTTGACGTGCTTTTCGCTTAGCACGTTTCTCCCTTTCACCTTGCACTCGGGCTTCTTCAAAGTCCATGGAACCTTTGTGAAAGGCCAACCTCTCCCCAGTTCTCGATGTTTATCTTGCATATTTTTAGATTAGCCTTAAGAACATCTTTAAACCTCTTATATTGACCACCGATATTCTGCTTTCCATCCTTGAGTTGGGAATAAAGTAACTGCTTTGGGAGACGGCAGTCAGGCATTCGAACAACATGACCGGTCCACTCCCATCCAAGTAATAACCAGACCTGACCCTGCTTAGCTTTCCACACTCAGACAAGCTGAATTCCTTATGCTCTGTTCTATTGCATGTCAGCACTTTATGCCTGATTAGGATTTCTAAACTTTCAGAAGACCTCTGTATCTAAGTAGAGAAAGGAGATGTCTGCATTTTTCCTATTGTAGCATTGCAATAATGGGGAAAGTAGTATCTAGCAGATTCCCCCCCCCCTCTGGAACTCTAAAGGCGCAGGAGCTTCTCGGGGTATAGACCTTGGAAAGTAGGCCCCTTTGATTTTGGGCTGCATCCTCCAGCTTCCAGGCCTTCCTGATAACAGCCCTGAGCTCTGTCAACATAGTTTTCTGCCTAGACTTGTGCTCTTCCACACACATTGCAGCCTCTAGTCCAGCTCTCATGGGAAGTCAGAACAGTTTCGAACCTTAGTCTTAAGGCACTGCACTGCAAGTGAAAAATACTCTGATTCAGACACACCTTTAGAGCAGTGTTCTCCAACCTTGCCCCCCCCAGCTATGCTGGCTGGGGCATGCTGGGAGTTGTAGTCCAAAAACATCTGGGGGGGGGGCAAGGTTGGAGAACATTGCTTTAGAGAACTTTACCTTTTAGAACCTAGGGCCAAGCTAGATGTGATAGGGGCAGCCGCATTTGTTTATTGATGGCTCTGCTCTATTTACATATAACATTGCAGGTGGTGTAATTTTTACATTCAAAGGGTGTGTGTGTGTGGGGGGGGGTGATAGAGGCCGGACCATGCCCCATCCTCCATCTGACTTCTCTGTACTGCTTCGCCCTAGCCTCGCTCAGATAGCAGAACTGAGCTGGGCTGGGAGATAAGTGCTTGAAGCAACTGAGTGTGGGAGGGGAGCGGGGAGTTTTCAGCTCTCCTCTCCTGTGTACCCCTTTTGATGTGAACATTATACACCCCTCTCCCACTTCATATGTAAACCAGGCAGACACATGAACAGTACACATGGCTACCTGAATTGTATCAATCAGAAAGCTAAAGGGCTCTTTTGCTTGGAGACCTCTATCTAGTACTGGTGAGGTTTGCTTATTTGCAAGAGGCTTCTCTGAGGCACACTAGGGAGATCTCCCTGTTGCAGACAGCCACTGATGCAACTTTTTTTTTGTTCAGCCCTAATTAAGCATAAATGACCTTTGTTCACAGTCACCTTTACCTTGGAATAAAGCAGTTTTCAAATTGAAGAAGGCACAGTTGCTAATTAAGCTACATCATCTCGGAGGTGGGGGCAGGTGGGGTGGAGGGGGGGATAACTACAGATAATTCCGGGAGGAGAAGAATGGTAATGAGTCTCTTCCAGTTCAAATAACACATAGCAAAACAAAGCAATTACTATTCAGCATGGGGATTCTGCAAAAGGGCTTTAGTCGGTTTTGCTGGAAAATCTGACATACAGCTGGAATTTTAGCCTAAAAATGTATCCTGCTTCAAAGTCCAGCAACCGCTCCCATTTTTTAAAAAAACAACATTCATGTTAACTTGCTGCCACTCCAAATTATATTTAAAAACTTAAGAACAGCTTTAGAGAGCCACAGCAGTGATCCGTCAAGCCCAGTCTCTTCTCTGTAAGCGTAACACTGTGATCGGCTCTATGCATTTTAGAAAAAGCGATTGACAGCAGAGGTCCCTAACGGAATAATCTAGTGCCACGTGACCATATCTGGGAATTGTGGTTTTTCAGGATCATCTTCAGCGATCAGTGAATGATGGCTCCCTTGCCCTGATCATCATGGTTACTAATAGCCATCAATATTCTCATTCATTCATTTTGACCTTTTTTGAACCCAGCTCTACTGTTGGCTGTTTGCCTCATACTGGTAAGTTCCAAAGGCCAGTTGTGCACTGTGAACAATATTTCCTTTTGCTGACTGCATGTCAATATCATCAAACACTCTCTAGTTCTAATATTACTGGTAAACCAGAAGAACAATTTCTGATCACATATTCTGCTCTCTCACCAATGGACCATGCTGGCTCTTGGTAATTAGATGAGCCACAAATAGGATATTGCTCACCAACTGTGGTGCATGGTCACTTTGAAGAAGTCATCACATTTGAATGCTTTGGAGCACTTTGATGTATACAGATTGTTACATGGGAGAATAAAGAACTGATTGGAGATTGATGCAGTGGTAACATTACAGTGGGCCATTCTTGCGTGTGAGTTTGGTTCCACTGCTTCTTTGCTTACGGATGGTGCAGAGCTTCATGGAGTCCCACCTGCTATAGCTGGTAATTGGCAGTACTGTGCAGATTGGGCTTTAGGTCACAGCCGGTGGGTGTTGAAATATGCATAGTCATGGTTTCGCCGTGAGTCACAGAATATGAGGCATTAGCAAAACCCTGACAATCTGGGCCTTCTTTCAGGAAAAACATTCCTGTGGTTAGGGAAATGGGGCTTCTATTCACTGTATACCTCCTTATCACATCTGGTGGCCCATAGTCCATTTATGCACAGATTATCTCCCTGTGTTTCATGTCTATTGTCATATATTCCCCTCCACTTCCTCCCTGCCAGAATACTTTCATAATATTTATTACAGTAATACCTTGGATTGCAAGTAACTTGGTCTGAGAGCGTTTTGCAAGACAAGCAAAACATTTTTTTAAATTTTGACTTGATAAACGAGCAAGGTCTTGCAAGACAAGGTAGGGATGTAACCACTCGCCTCAAGCGGGCGTAGTGGGCCGAAATCGCCCCCCCCTCACGCCCGCCAGAGACTCGCTTTGATATAAAAGTGTTTTGGATTACAAGCACGTTTCCGGAATGAATTATGCTCTCAATCCAAGGTATTACTGTATTAAGAAATTTTAGGCATATTTACCGTGAATAGTTCCTGCAACTAAAATTTCATTTTCTGTCCACAGAACTTGGGTATTTTCAGTGGACAACTCTAAACCTCTTGTCTATATTCTAAATAGGTGTAGAAATGTCTCGGTTGTTGTGAAGAAAAGCAGACTCTCCACCACACACGTGTAAACAAGTGTAATCCCAGCTGGAGGCTGGGAACCTCATGCAAATGTACATAGTTCCTCTGATGGCTCTGGGCCTCAGAAAGTCAGAATCTCCTGCAAATTTACATAGTTTCCTCTGATGACCCTGTGCCGCCTCAGAGTCTCCCATGTATTCGCATGCAAATGTTCCCCAAGCACTCTAGTCATGGTCAGGAGTTCGCCCCTCAAGTCACCCCTCCCCTGCCTAGCCCAGATGAAGTTCATCCTGATTGGCCAAGGACAGCTGGGGCTACAGAAAGGAGGGGTGGCGCGGGGGGGGGATCGATACTGCCAGCCGTGGCTTTTGGGTTTTGTTGTTGTCTGGATGCAAAGGAGCGTGGAGTAGGGCTTTTGCTGAGGCAGGCCCTAAGAAGACCAACCCCCCAGGCAAAGAGTAAGTGCCTGGGTATTTAAGGCCTCCATCAGTGGAACAGGGAGGGGGTGCTTCCTGCTCCCCCCCCCACAGCCCCCAATGTGTCAATGGGGAGGAGAGGAGGAGAAAGTCTCATTGAACAAGAAGTCTACTGGTGCAAGGTTGGATTCTGCCCTAAATAGCCACTTGTTGGCTTGTTGTCTTCTCAAGTGTGACAAGAATGGGAAAGGGTTGAACTACAGATTGATACTTGTCTGAGCGTGGAAAGCTAAGCAGGGTCAAGCCTGGTTATTACTCCTCTAGTTTCCTGCATTGAGCAGGGGGTTGGACTTGATAGCCTTGTAGGCTCCTTCCAACTCTATGATCTATGAAATCTATGAAATCTAAGTCTAGCTTTGGGGAATGGTTTGCAATGATACATGTAAATGACATTAAGCCAAACTACATGTGAGAGTGGCAAACCCATGCCTTTGAATCTGAGAGTACCTGAATCAGGTATAAAGTGATGTCTGGAAGAACATAAGAAGAGACCTGCTGGATCGGATCACAGGCCTGTCTAGTCATAAGAACAAAAGAAGAACTATGCTGGATCTGACCAAGGGCCCATGGATTTTGATCCTTTTTATTGATTTATACCATATATATCACCCGTACCCACCCGGGAATTACTAAGAAATGATGTCTTGTGTGATTAGTACTGCCAGCATCTTCCATGCCAAATACCATAGACAAGGTATGGTCTATGCCTCTCATTAACAAATGGGAAAAGGGCAGCATGATCCAACGTGGATGTAATCCTCTGAGTTTGGAGGGTTACAGGCATCCCATCAAGGACAGAAGGAGTGCAGAGGTGAAGGTCGCCTCTGTATTTCTGCCATGCAAAAGACTTAGATGGTCGATTTGGGCCGTCTAAGGACGCAATCCTATGCATGTTTAGACAGAAAAAAGTCCTACAGCTCCCAGCATTCCCCAGCCAGCCGTGGATGGCTGTGAGTTTTAGGACTTTTTACAGTCCATACATACATAGGATTGCACCCTAAGTCTTTTGTGCCTGGTTGCGAGGAGGACAGGCTGAGGCACCGCCAGGATACATCATATCCCAGCGGAGCCTCACTCTTCCCGTCTCCGTCCCCTGGAACACCCACCCAGCGCCAGCTCTGAGGTCGGTCTTGCGACCCTGGAGTCACAGCCGTTGCAGTTCTTTCTGCACCGGCTGTGAGGGCAGAGGGAGGGTGCTCCGAATTCGGAGTCCCAGCTCCGACTTCAGAGCAAGTTGCCACGGTCGGAGCTGAGACTCCGAATTATCCTGTGGCAGTCTAGACAATGTCTAGCAGCCATAGGCTCGTGCCCTAAATCACATGAATATGCTGTACTTGCTAAATTGATATACTTTATATGGACAAAGGAAGGAAAGCACCACAAAGGATCAGCAACTTTATATTAATTATTGGAAGAACAAAACACATTCATCCATTAATTATCATACTTTCTATCTATTCACTATAGCTTTTTTGAATGTATTTCTTGTTTTTGATAAATTTAGTTAAAAATGTAGCAAGTGATGAGATACCTAGTGATGAATATGCATATGTGAATCAATGCTGAATCTAATACCGCTTGGAACAGCATGTAATACATAACATACAAATTGCATCACATTTATTTCTCCCCTGGTGCTAGAATGGGGAAGCTATATGTTACATTTTGAATATGTTTTCCTGGCACAAGTAACATACAAAGCAATGCTCAATGTCGGAGTTTGGGAAGCTGAACATATATAATTCCAGAGAAGTCCAAATATCTTGGCTTGTGTGTGTGGGCATGACGAATCTATAATTGCTAGTGGAAATCATGATAACAGCTTCAGCATGAATGATCTGATTCGTTTCAGGCCTCTTGCAAAAAAAAAAAAAAAGAGAGAGTCTCTTCTGATGGTTTTCCAGCATGAAATGTCCCTCTTTAATTGGCAAGAAAAATAAAGGAGCAAGAAAAAATTACTGCTCCCATCATAGCAACATAGGGATATCCTGTCCAAGGCCAGGTGAAACAAAGTCTGCCTTTTTGGATCTGATGTGATGTGCAAATATTGCAGAGAAATTGGAATGACCTGTGTAGCATTTACAGGATTTTATAGCAGTCAGTAAGCAGACCTGCCTTCTGGCAGCGGTACCTGTTTCCTAAGCTCTGGCAGGTAGCCAACAAATACACCCTCAGGCCAGGGCAGGGGGGAGATGTTATATGGGGACTCTGAAATAGCTTCTCCCCCCCCCCCCCTACAGTTGCATTAGTGCATAGTTTTGAAGTGACACTTTGTCTTTTGATTTTCCCTTTGGCTGTGATTCAACCCCTTGTGCTGTGACTTGTCTCTGTTCCTCTGCCTTTCAGACGGCTGCCTTTGTGCCCTTTCAATGGAATAGCCTATGTAGTGTAGTGTTCTTTATTGCTGTGTTAATCTGGCAAGAAACATGTAGAAGTCTGAAGGGATCTGTTGGTTCAAGGATGCTTCTCCTGTGGAAGTCTTGAGATACGCATTTTAATTATGCCAACCTCTGAAAATAATCTGTGTTTGCTGTTGGTGTGACTTGCACATTCCTTCAGTCGAATTATTGTCTCTCTGTGTGTGGGGGCATTTTGTATAAACTAGGCTTTCCCAGCCTGTTGCCTTCAGATGTGTTGGACTGCAATTCACAGCATCCCACAGGCTGGGAGTTGTAGTTCAACACAACTGGAGGCAACAGGTTGGGAAAGCCTGGTATAAACCATCTAAAAAGAATGGAAGAAGTCTTCCTATTATGATTGCCTCTTACCCTTTTTATTTGGATGGAACAGTCCTCTTTAATTATATGGGGATCTACAGAACCAAAGCCTAAAGCTTTTCAGCACTAGTGCATGCCAGGAAGGGAGCAATGGTATGATGCCGCATCTCTTGCAGGCTTGCTTGACAGAGAGAAGGAAGTTGTAGCTGAAGTTGTAGTTCAAGCACTTCCAGATGTTTTGCAACACTGAAAAATAGCCAAAGCCCCCACCATGAAGAAGTTACAATCTATACGTTAGAATTCATTAGCAACTTTCTAAGATAGTGAACAACCAAAAGTCAACAATCAAGTTGGGATATAAACTATCAAAAGAATAAATAAATGAATAAATAAACGCAACCAACATTTTACAGATACATGTAACAACTTGTATAGCTTCAACAATTAAAAGCAAGCACTTAATGCAGGAGTGGGCAGAAAGTAGATTTCCAGATGTTTTGGACTTCAACTCCCAGCATTCCTGACCATTGGCCATGCTGACAGGGGTTTCCAGGAGTTGAAATCTCAAACATCTGGAGATCTACCTTCTGCCCACCCCTTACATAATGTATCTCTAAAGTAAATAGATGTGAAAATGCTCATATAACAGACATCATGAGCATTTTCCCATCAGCCCTCACCAGCATGACCAATGATCCAGGATGATGGGAGTTGCAGTTCAACAACATCTGGAGGACCATAGGTACCCCACCCCTGCTAGAAGGGTTATTGGTGCTTTATCAAAAATATTGCAATAATACTTTAGCAAAGTGCTGCACAGGAGTGGAGAATAAGTCCATGTGGTCATCAACTTACAGAATAGATATGCTAAAGGCAAATGTTACAGAGAGAAGTGATTTGTCAATTCGTCATGTCATTGTCAGAGTGGATTCCAGAACCAAGTGCTTCAGACAGCTGGTAGTATAAAGAACAAATCCCAGACTTGCCTGTATACTTTGGGTTGTTTGTTATTGAGCCATGCATAGTTAGTTATCTAAACGGATCTAAACCTTAACTAATGTCAGAACAAGGTGGCTGATTTGATACTATCTCAAGGGGGGCTATTTAAAGTGCTTCCTTGAGAACTTTGCTCCAAGCTGATGCTCCAGTATTGGCAGCTCTCTTTCCAGTATTGGCAGCTCTCTTTCAAGTGACACTGGAGACTCTTTCAAGAGAGAACTGGAGTTAGAAGAAAAGTGGATCCCATTACCTAGAACCCTGTAACAATGGGATTTATGGAATCTGCAACTGAATGCAAATTTGCTATTATGTTTGAATGGGGAGCATGTTAGGAAAGTAGCTTTCTTTTCTTTTGCCAAACGTTGGAGGACTGGTAACCTTGCGGCTGATCCTAAAGATGACATTGGAAAATTATTCAATGAAGTCATTCCATGAAAGGACTGTTTGGGGAGATCCCCATTCCACATCATCATTTTTATTCTGCTGGGAACAGAACATTTGATGATGTTGACCCCATGTGCTAGAGCTGCGGATGGGCAAAAACTATTTGAAAGTATTTGAGCTATACTAATCTATTTCAGTGCTCTCTTGCACTTTCTCTCTCCTTTTGGTTTTGGACTACAGGCAGCTGAATTGTATTGGGTGCTGTGTTCCGTGTGGGCTTATTTGTGTTTTTTTTAAATCAGAAATTGTTATTGTAACTAAAGCTGGAGGTTTCAGTTTCTTCTGCTTGCTGCATTTGAGTGTCTGCATAATGTTTGAAAATTGTTTCAAAAATGTTAGAGATGGGCGTGTTGGAAAACCTTTAACTGGCACCTCACAATTGCAGAGTATCTCAAAGTGCATTGGCAATGGAATCTTTAGTGTAAATTTTATATAACTTCAATATATTGCTGCTCTTGCAAACGTGACTTGGTTTAATTTCAGGTATTATTTACAGGTATCCATTCCATGTATGAAGGTTCATCTTTAAATGAGATTTGATAAGCAGTTTAGTCAAGGTCCCCAATTTGAAGCCATAGTCCCATGAAGCCTGTGATATAATGCCCTAGTTCTCATGCCCTACTGTAACTAACTCTGTAACTGTAACAATTACATATAGTCAAATATATAGAACATAGATTACCCCTACCTCCAGTTTCCTCCCTTTCCTCTGTTGTTTCCTCTGTGTCAAATGTTGGCTTGTAAGCTTCTTGGAGCAGATACCTGTTCTCTTGTACTCTGTAGAAGCCATGCACACTGAGGGTACAACATCATCATCATCATCATCATCATCATCCCTTAATATAATATGTTATTTTTTATTGGTCTATAATTAAGGTGGTATTGATAGTTTCCTGTTTGGCAAGAGTTGTGTAGCTTTCCTGTTTAGAAACAGAAAATGGGCTCGTTTGCATGTCAGGACAAACCACCCCAGCGATAAGCCACGGTACTACGATAGCTTGGTTGTCGTGCAAACAACCCACGGTGAGCCCCAACAGACAGTCAGGTTCACTGTGGGTTGTTGGCCCACTCCTTCCCCCTCGGTCCTCCCGTGGGTATCCCAGGAGACACTGTGGGAGAAATGAGTAATTCGCCCCTCCCCACCATGATTGTGAGCCGTTTTGGGCTTGCTGTGGCTTTTTCCCACTTCCCCCCTTTTTTTGGGAGATCGTGAAAGCCAGCTGTCTGCTTTGCCAGCCCAATGTCCAGTGCCCTGCGCCCTGCTTCCGTTGACAAGGCAGCATGGGTTGTATTACATGATACATGAGCAGTTGGTGTTTGGGAAATTACAAGAGAGCACATGTTAACTACGGTAACCCTTAATTGTTGGTTAAAATTAGTGACTGTTACTTAGATCTGCAGCATTCCCCTTGTTACTTATATCAACAACAGTAACCAATAGGAATTTCTAAAACACATGTCTATTTCTAGAACAGATGTCTGCGGATACTTGGGAGTCATACGCCTGGGAATTCTTTAGGAGGGTGGGCAAGAAGAATGAGGCTGGGATGCCTAGTGTAAGATAATGACTCTGCTCTTGACAAACGGGTTGTAATTTCTTTCTACATTTTAATACCACCTTTCTTCCAAGCAGTGCAAGGCAGAATACATTCTCTCTCTCCCCTTTTATCTTGACAGTCCTATGAGGAAGGTTAGGGTGGCCTGCCCAACGTAACCCAGCAACCATAATGGCTGAGTGGGGAAATGAACTCAGACCTCCACCGTCAAAGTCTGTTGCTCTAGTCTATTCACTAGACCACATGGGCTCACTTTGACCTTCATCACATGAAATGTGCCACAAATATATATATTTATTTTATTTTATTTACAAAACTTATATACCGCTCCATATTCCAGTATGAAGATTTTGAAGCAGTGTACAATAAAAGATGAAACAAATAAAAGAATAAAACAGTATATTAAAAGCAAAATTAATACAACTGTGGCTGGTTAGTTGAGGAAGGCTTCCTGAAATAAAAGTGTTTTCAAGAGGCACCGGAAACAATACAATGTCGGAGCCTGCCTGACCTCCAGAGGCAAGGAGTTCCAGAGAAATGGAGCCACTACACTGAATGCTCTTCTCCAGGTGGACTCTGATCAGGCCATAAGTCCATATGGAATCACCAGGGACCGGGATAACTATATATAAATAATTATATATTTATAACTGTTGTCGTTGTTAGCTGCCCTGAGCACCATTTCCTTGGAGGAAAGGTGGGGCATAAATCAATCAAGCAAACAAACAAGTGAATAAGGGGCAGCGCAATCCAATGAGGCTACGTATAACCCTCCGATCTCAAAGGATTATGGGCATCCTATGGAGGGTGGAAGGAGCGCAGAGGCAAATATTGTCTCTGTGCTTCTCCCACCCTGCAAAGCATTTAGAGGGCTGATTTTGGCCTTCTAAGTGTTTTGCCATGGAGCGCAAATGAGGGAAGGTTGAGGTGCCATCAGGATACTATGTATGCTGGCGGAGCCGGTCTCCTCCCCCCCCTCCCCACCCCTCTTTCTGCCCACAAAACTCTGTTTTTGAGGTCACTCTTGCAACCTCAGAGCCTCAGCTGGTGCAGTTCTTTCCACACCAGCTGTGAGGGCAGAGGGAGGGCACTCCGTGTTGGAAGTCCTACCTGCGACCTCGGAGCGCATTTCCGAGGTCGGAGCTGGGACTCTGAATGATCCTGTGGCCATCTGAACTCTTGTCTAGCGGCCATAGGATTGTGCCGTAAAGCTGCTAAAAACTGCATCCATGCTGCAGCTGCTCTTACATGGTATACCGTTTTTGTTCAGTGGCTTGAACACTGCAGCATCCTGCTGTACATGCTGTATAGACTTGTTACCAACTAGGTCAGGGGTGGGGAACCTGGGAGTCAAATCCAACCTTCCTGGGATAACAATCTGGCCCTCCAGGGTCCCCCAGATGGCCATGCCCCTTTCCCTTGCCCCCCCCCCCGATTGTTTGGTGGTTTCCCTGCTTTTGTGCAGTTTTTCTCCCATTCTAAAAAGCTGAAATGCCTCTCCTCAGGCTTCGTTACTGGCAGCAAGCACTTTAAGCTATAACTTGCTGATATTTTTTTGTATTTTTGGCCCGGCCCCTTTGTCTTTGGCCCCACCCACCACTAGAATGTCGCCCCCAAGAGCTTCTCCAAAATGGAATTTGGCCCTTGGATTGAAAGAGGTTCCCCACGCTTGACCTAGGTACATATTCAAGTGATCTCCACTTGGCACCTGGTTTTGTGTGGGTTGCGTTACTATGTCAGTTTCTGGTATTTCTGTGCTCTGTGATCTAATCAGCAGACTGCCTCAAAGTGAAAAGGTACTTAAAACCATTCTGCTCTATTCCTCGATATTGCATCTCACTTTGTAACCATCCTCTGGTTTGGGCAACTGGCCAGTCTGTAGCCTTCTGGAGATAGGAAACTGAAAATTGAGCCTCAGATCATTCCTTGTATGTATCTGCTGATACCTGCAGCACAATCCCATTAGCTGAGTTTCATTTAGGAGCTGGCCAGTGAGGCAAGAGGTAGAAATGCCTCTTTTGATAATGAGATCAGCTGCTTTCATGCTAAGGTTGGGACTTTGGTCAATTGACACTCAAATAATATGTAGTGAATTAACCAATATTGGACTGAAGTCAAATATTCTGAAGCCAAGAATATCCTTGTGTAGGTGGCAGCCGTTTTTTTTGTTTGTTTGTTTTGGTTTTTTGTCTATCATTTTAGGACTATCCCCCACCCCCACACACACACATGTTTACACATGTGGGATCATGCCCCCTGCCTTCCATGCATTCAGCAGTATAGGAAGGGCCATAGCTCAGCGGTAGAGCACCTACTTTACATGTGGAAAGTCCCAGGTTCAGTCCCCGGCATTTCCAGGTAGGGCTAGAGAAACCCCTGCCTGCCTGAAACCCTGGAGAGCCACTGCTAGGCCGGGTTGACAATACTGGGCTAGATGGGCCAATGGTCTTACTCAGTATAAAGCAGCTTCCTATGTTCCAATAGTATGAAAGGGGCTGTACAGGCATACAGCTGTATGTGCATAGGACTCCATATGATCACAAACCTGCTCTGTCCTCCATTTGTTCAGTGAATAGTAAACGTCTGCATAGTCCTAGTATTATCTGATAGCAAAGGCCATGTAATATCTCCTTTCTCACCCCCCCCCCCCATCCTGTAGAAGTCTGGACACACTCTCATTTAGGGAGAGGCCTGCCCTGCTCTGATTATAATCATAAACACATTTTAAAGCACAACTCGTCTTTTATAGTTGCTATGTGTACATTATTTAACATCGTTTTAAACAAAATGTCTAACTATTTGGGCTGTCACTGAAGTTCCAAGATAAAACTTGAGAACAATAGCCAAGTCTCCCGAATGTTAATAGACATTTATATATTTGCTTAATGGTGCAGATTTGCAATAATTGATTACAGTAGATTAGATTTTAGTTTTATTGTGTTAATAATGGTTACCGAACTTAGGTTTTGTAAATCTCTTTGTTAAAGTCCTGCTAAGTTAAAGTTTTTAATTATTTACCTTTTTGTTTTACCAGTCAATTGTGCATTCAGTGTTAGTCCTACTTAGAGTAAACCATTGAATTGAATGGGACTTAAGTTAGATTAACATTGGATACAACTGCAAATGTGTAAATTGCTGTTGTGGCTGCAAAGGTGACATTAATACAGACAACACAGAATTAATAAAACTATCATTATTTACCATGCCAGAAAAAATACAGTTGTAGTTCATTCCTTCACGGATTTTTTTTTATTTTTAAAAAACTCTTTCCTTTGTCACATGTCTGTCTGATGCCTTTATATAGAGATTTCCGCACATCTAGTAGCATAAACAACTTGGAACTGTTTCTAGAGCAAACTAATTCCATTTTCATTCAATCAGTCTCATTCAATTTAAACCCCTTATCAACAGCAGCTTCCTTTGAGTGTTCTCCTGTCCCTTTTCTAAGGGAGGGGAAGAAGAACTCCTGATAAAACCAGTCGGTCAACTCCAACTACCGGTAGTTTCTGTTCACCCACTCAGGAAACCTTATGTACATGTACAAGAAGGGGGAATATTAATGAATACTCCTGGCAGGGCTGGTGGAATGGCCTTGTGCTCCCTCTCTTCTCCCTCCTCTCAGCCTGCTGGAATGGCTGCTGGTGGTGACAGTAGAGGGAGGAGGAGCCATCATGAGGGAGGCCTTTCAGCAGGGCTGGTGGAATGGCCCTGCTCTCTCTCTCATAGATTTCATAGATATAGAGTTGGAAGGAGCCTACAAGGCTATCGAGTTCAACCCCCTGCTCAATGCAGGAAACTAGAGGAGGGGTCTCCCATCCGAGTCATAACCAGGCCTGACCCTGCTTAGCTTTCCCCGCTCAGACAAGCTGAGCCAGCGTAAGCCGTCATGAGGGAGGCCATTCAGCAGGGCTGGTGGAATGGCCCTGCACCCTCTCTCATCATCATCATCATCATCATCATCATCATCATCATCATCATCATCATTTATTCCATTTCTATACCGCCCAATAGCCAGAGGGTTTACAACAATTATAAAAATTACATAATAAAATACAATTATACAATAAAAATACAATTTTACAATAAAATACTATATATATATATATATATATATATATATATATATAAATAAAGACAAACAATAAAAACATCAAAAAATTTACAGAAACATTTTTAAAACACTTTTAAAATTACTTAAAAATAGACTGGATAAAAAGATGACATCACTACCACCCCATGTGCTATTTGCAGCTATTAAATGCCTCAGCACAGAGGGCAGTTTTAACCTGGCACCGAAAAGATAGTAAAGTTGGCACCAGGCGGGCATCAGTGGGGATGCTGTTCCACGGTTGTGGGGCTACCACAGAAAAGGCCCTCCCCCTTGTTGCCGCCTTCCAAGCCTCCCTCGGGGGCGGCAGTCGGAGGAAGGCCCCAGTTAATACTTGGCTTTAACTGTGTTTTCTGTCTGTACCATTGGGAGTTCGTTGAACTATGTGAAACCCTTTTTTCCTCTCATAATGTTAACATTTTGATTAATATCCCTCTGCTGATATCTTAGTGCTGTCCTTGTGAGGGTGTGGCACCTAATGTTAGCATTGCAGAGATGCAGTTTGGGTTCTCCGATTGTATTTCATACCCCCAAATTAGGTATACAACAAGGCATCATGCGTTCCTTACATATTGAAATGCTTGCTTCATATTGGAACTCTGTGGAATGCCCGCCCTTCCAACTGAGATCAGTAGCACCTACGCTACTTTGTTTTCTGCATTTTCTGAAGACTTTTCTTTTCAGGCAAGCATTTCTTGACTGATGAGTAAATTCCAGCCACTGCTTTATTGATCTACCTATTTTTACTGTAACTTTTGTATTTTGTGCTTTATTGTACACCGCTCCGTTATCTCTCAAAGTGGAGTGGTTTAAAAGTCCTAAAATAAAAAAAATTGATGTCAGCATCTCCCCCCCCCCCGCCCCCAATTCTGGCTCTGTTTTCCCCTACAGGAGATTAAGTCAAATCCCTCAAGGAGAGTTGTCACAAGACAAATACCTCTGGAAGTATTGTTACTTAGAATTCTTGATATTTCTTAACCACGAACTTTGCATAAGTTGGCTGGAATTAGTTTTGTGCAATGCGAGCAAGAGTGACATAACAAACAGGTGATGTACTCTGTGCATTGTGATTTATTTCATTTGCGGTGTTGATTGCAGCATAGCAGGCTTTCTTGGAACTCAGAGAAGCATGGCCCTCTTTGTATGGCCACAGTCATACATGCAGCTTCTGGTTGAAGAAGCAATGAATGGTGTAAATGTATTCATTATTATTTCTACCCCACCCTTCAAGCAATTTTGCAGGCAAACACCCCCCCCCCCGAATTACAATTTATTTATTTATTTATTTATTTGATTTATATCCCACATTTCTACCAAAAAATGGCAATTAAAACAGTGTAAGCAAACATTCACATACTAAAAGCATTGTATACAAAGCACCATAGAATCACCAGCACGGAGAAAATACATCTCATTCGATTAAAAGGCCTAGGCCCTAGGAGAACAAAAATATTGCCTGGCACCAAAATGACATCAGTGTAGGCACCAGAAACTATCCAATGGACTTCAGATGGTGTGGGGTGGGGATACTCAGAGAAGGGCCTCAGGTGGAAGAACTGTGGGTGCTTTTAGACAGGGGGCTCCTAGCACTAATTGTTAGAAGGCATTGTGCAGCTATTCCTTCTTTTCTTCCTTAACATATTTTCCATGGTATGCAAAAAGAAGTGGTAGGAAACCATGGAGGGTTACGTGTGGAAGGCATCATCATCTGGACACATACACACACACACACACACACACACACACGCGCGTGTAAAATTCTGCAAATGTTGATGGGTGTGATAAAACCCTGTATTTCTAGGGCTTTTCTACATGAGGCTTTTAACCCACCACTTTACCAAGGCTTCTGCTTCCAGATTCTTTGCAGGATTAAGATCGGCTCCTTTACACATGTTTTTTTTCTGGTGGGGCTTCTTTCTCTGCCTTTCAATATGTTCCATTATACAACCACAAGGCGGCACAGCAGTCTAGCGGAATTGCGAAAATACACGAGCTTCTCATTCCGGTTCATACTGCCATTTCCAGATAATACTACACTTTCCTCGCTGTAAAAAAAGCCTGTGGAAATGCTTGGAAAGCATGGGAGTGGCCTTGGAGGAGGATGTTGTTGTGTAAAACACCTGCAAACTACTGTGAGTGAGGAATCATAAGCACACAGTAAATGCCTTATGTAGAAAAGCCCTTAGTGTACAGACAGGCACACGTGGAAACAGGCAATCTTTCAAGCTCATCTCAAGCCCTAAAGGGCTTTAAAGGTCAAATCCAGCACTTTCAGTTGAGTCTGGAAGTGGACCAGGAGCCAGTACAGTTGATGAAGCTCAGAACGCCTGATCCTGGTTAACTCTGGAATGACTGAGTATGGGCCCTTAAAACAACTTCTCTGTTTGTGGGGAATATTACAGTCCAGCTCTGTGATGCAACCTTCCTCTCTGCAGGAATTTGTACTGAGCTCTTTCTGGTCTGGAAAAACAAGTTTGTCGTTCTTGCTCCACACCCACTGAGATTTTTTTTTTTTTAATGCCTCTGTGCTGCCTTTCAGGACTCAGCAGAGAAGAAACATTATCTCCCTCTAATTCCCTTTTGTATTGCTGAGTTGTTTCATCTGCTGCCTGGGTCCTGCTGAACTGAGAACAGATTGAGTATTCCGCAGCCGCTTTGCTTTTTTGAGGCAGCATAACTTTGGGCAGGCGTGCTTTGAAGGCTGGCTCTGGCACAGCACACTGAACACCTATTGTGCTGCTGGGATAGCGCATTGCTTTGCCATCTCAGCCCACTGCTGGCAAGTCCCAGTTTCTCACAATCCCGGCTTTGTATTGCCTGTGAGCTAGAATGATGGATACGTGAGACTCACTCCCATGGCTGTGGATCCTGAGTACAGTTAGTTAACCCCTGTGGAGAGACTGCTCATCTGGCAATGCTGCCCGATGGCTTGTGCAGCACCCCTAAAACCTATTTTACCAAAGTGGTGGGTCTCAAGACATAATAACCTTATTAGCCTTTTGTTTGTGGAAGTAACTTTGACTTGGGCAGTAGCTTAAGTAGGTGGAGAGAAAATGAGGTTTCCTAGGATTGTAATGAGCCACTTCTCTGCTATAGCCTCTCTTTGAACATGGCCACTGCCTTACTTCAATTCCTCTATCACCACAGGTACACCATTATATTAAGAAAAGGTGTGTAACATTTTACTCCGGTGTGTGCCACAAGCAGCAGATGAGCTTGTTATCTGCTAAATCTCAATCTCAGTTGCCCGGTCTCCCTTTTTGCCAAAGCATAGCAGCCAGCATCCATCATCTTTACTAGTACTGTGGGCATGTGTGGCTGTTTGCATTTTGGCTCTGGATTAGTGGCTATGTCTTGAAAAGTTAAGGGGGAACCCTGATAGTTACTTGCATCTCATGTGACCTGCTAGCCTGGCTTCAGAAACAAATGCCCTGGATTTATTTATATGCCCCTCTTGCACACAATCGTTCTCAAAACTTTATCTCTCTCTGTATTTATTTATTTATTATTTTTATTTCTTTTATTTTATTTGTTAATCGCCCATCTGGCCGGTCACCCTGGGCGATGTACAATTAAAACAATACAATAAAACATGATAATTAAAACAGTATAAAAAATTCTTTATACTATACTAATATAGTATACTTTATACTAATTACTATAGTAATATATACTATACTATACTATACTATACTATACTATACTAGTTAAACAATTAAAACTCCATAAAAAGCTAACAACATACAAGTACAAACAAACAGCAGCAATCAGCAATTTAAGAGGCTTGATGGAATAAAAAAAGTTATTCGCTTTCTTCAGAAGGTGACAAAAGAGCTAGACAAGTGGACCTTCTGTGGAAAGGCATTCCACAACTCCGGGGCCATCACAGAGAAAGCCTTGGTCCTAGTTTATGGCAGTCTTGCTTTCCAAAATGCTATAGAATAACTAAACTGGCAATGGCATGAAAGAGCAATACGAATACCATACTTGTCTTCCATAATGGGCATGCTTCCTAGTCTTATTCCTTTTCTAAAAATAGTATAATAGACTTGTAGTGTAGCTTCACTTATTGTGTCTGCTAAGGCATTTGTCCCCAGGCCCCTGTCCTGTCCTCATACATACCCCCCAAACCTTCCTAAATGCTCCCTGATCTCTTTATCATTCATTCTGCTTCAGTCCTCCTTATCTACAAAATTGGTTTTTGTGGATTCATTTCCCCCCCTAAGCAACAGGAAATTGGGTGGTGGTGGCAAAGGAGAGTCTGAGACTAAACTGGAACAGAGAAACTTCTGCAATGATCCAACTCTCCACCAACACACACAGAGAGAGAGAGAGAGAGAGAGAAGGAACCTTAAGTACATGAAGTGCCCCTTTGTTGTCTTAATTGGAACTATACTATCCAATTTTATTTCCAGTTCATATCTATCTTTCTGCCAACAAGTTTAGCTGGAGGCAGGGGTGGCAGGGCGGAGAATATAATAACATTCTCATGGATCTTCATTATTGTTTTGCAATCAGAAGCCAGGCATTTGTCATTAATAGGAACTTTATTTATTTTTATTTATTTATTATATTTTTAAATCACCCATCTGGCCGGCTACCCTGGGCGATGTACAACAGGATAAAATACAATAAAACACAATTAAAACAATATAAAAGTTTTTTTTTAAATCCTAACCCACCCCATATTCCCGCCTGAAAAGCCATGTTTTTAAAGCCCAGCAGAAGCTCATCAAGGAGGGTGCATGGTGAAGGGCACTGGGGAGGGAGTTCCATAGCTTGGGGGCTGCCACAGAAAAGGCCCTCTTCCTAGTCCCCACCAGCCTGGCTGCTCTGGTTGATGGGACAAGGAGAAGGCCGTCCATGGCAGACCTTGTTGAGCGGCCTACTTGAAATTGCTGGAGGCGCTCCTTGAGATAAACTGGCCCGGAGCCGTATAGGGTTTTAAAGGTCAAAACCAACACCTTGAATTCGGCCCGACAAGCAACTGGTAGCCAGTGCAACTCCTTGAGCACTGGTGTGATGTGATCTTGCTGGCGGCTGCCTTTAACCAGGCGAGCCACCGCGTTCTGTACCAGCTGCAGCTTCCAAACCGTCTTCCAGGGTAACCCCATGTATAGCGCATTACAGCAGTCTAGGCGAGAGGAGACCAAGGCATGAACCACCGATGGGACCAGATGATTAAGAAGGTAAGGGCGCAGGCGCAGCTGCCGTATCAGATGGAGTTGATACAGCGCTGCCCAGCTCACTGCTGACACTTGAGCCTCCATGGACAGCTGGGAGTCTGGAATGACTCCCAAGCTGCAGACCGGGTCTTTCAGGGGTAGATGTACCCCATTCAGCACCAGGTCAACATCCCCCAACCTCCTTTGGAATATCTTTGGAATAATGCTATATGCTGACAAGGGGGGGAATGCATTTAAAAACAGTGAAGTGTTATTTTTTTTTTGTGAAGGATCACCAACAGGATCCTTTGCGTGAGTTCGGCGCTTAACGGGTTAACCGGCACTGAGTTACAGCCCGTACGAGCGCTAGCGACCACCCGCGAGGCTTTCGCACACAAGAGGAAACCGCAGCCCTTTAAATGACCAAATAAGGCTTTTATTTGTTTATACAATAACACAGAACGGAACTAACAGCTCTCCAGGAATACTACACTGTCAACACAACCTTAGTTGACCCCCACATTTCTCAATGAACAGGCTTAGGCTAGCGGAGGGAATCTAGTCAATTACCTCAGACCAAAGACTCTGCGCCTAGTCAGTTTCTGCCTGGCTCCGGGTCGGCCGATCCGTGGATGAGAATGGCGTACTCGGGCTGCTTGTTTGGAAGATGAATCTGGCCCCGAAGTACCCTTGGTTCCCAACAACCCCAACCCGGAAGGGAGAGGGGTTTTCTACCCCTGAGTTCCCGCTCCCCCCGCCCTCGAGGTCAGGTGGGGGCTTATGCCTGCCCCTTCATTCCAGGTGGGCTTATTCTTTGCAGCTCTTTGAGACTGCCCTGATAGTTTGACGATCCTTGATGGTCCTTCCTTGGTTTTGTGGATCTCCACCGAGACTCTCCTTTGTTGGGGGGATGAAGGTCTGTCTGCTACTTCCCCTATGACTTCATCCCCCCTTCCTTGCCCCCTCCCTTGGGCGAAGACCGTGTGTGTGTGTGTGTGTGTGTGTGTGTGTGTGTGCGCAGACTTGTGTTGTGCTTTCTCCACATTTTTAATTGAAGGGAAAGCAACAAGCACTCCATTACCCCTGTGAGAAATGAGTGTCCACTTCTTAGTCGCCTTTTCAGAAATTAGATTCTAGAAATCTTTGTTGTGAATATGCCTGACTTGTTTTTGCCGTCCTCACTCAAACCTCACATTAAAGAGCTAGCAACTGTATACTTATATACCTCATGACATGAGGCAGCCAGAAGTCTAACAGTGCGATCTTGAGGACTGAGAAAGAGATTCAGGTTTGAGCTGGACCAAAGAGGCCATTTTATTAATGGTTATAAGTATATCGCACAATACTTCATTTTTTGTGTAATGTGGTATACTTAATATCGTTAACTTGATGTTCCAAATATCCTAAACCAGCCCTCCCCAACCTGGTGCCCTCCAGATGTTTTGGACGACCACTCCCAGCATTCCTGACCATTGGCCATGCTGGCGGGGGCTCATAGAAGTTAAAGTCCAAAACATCTGGGGGGTGCCAGGTTGGCGAAGGCTATCCCAAACCTACCTATTTACAGTACCATTTTTCTTCATAGAATGCTATGTAATGATAGACTTGATTGCTCTGGAAGTAAATGGCTCTGGGACTGGTCCTGCCTGCAGTAGCAGAGTGAAGTGACTTTCTTCAGGCAGCACCACGGGGGCGCAGGTAGATGGCAGCAGGAATAATTGTCTGAATAGTGCAGCAAGATTTTTTAAAGTGTTGGCCCTAGTGGGTGGGGCGATGCCATATGGATTCCGCTTCAGGCAGCAAAATGTCTTGGGCCAACTCTGTCATGTATAAGGAAGCATTGAGTGCTCCTTAAATTGAAAGCCAGTCTACAGAATTATGTCCCTCCTTTTTGCTTCCTTTTAGGTATGACTCTGGGAAGGATGGTTACATTGACCTTATGGAATTGAAGCTGATGATGGAGAAGCTCGGTGCACCTCAGACGCATCTGGGCCTAAAGAATATGATCAAGGAAGTAGATGAAGACTTCGATGGCAAACTCAGTTTCCGTGAGGTAAGTTCCAGAAAGAAAGAAATGCAATACAGAATTAAATGAAGAGTAAGAATGTGGAACTTTGCCACCTCATCCTCTTTGTCCCTTCTCAAAGTGTGTATGTTGCTAAGTTCCTTCTTTTAACACATTCTGTTTTGAATAGCGCTGCTTTACTTCTACAGAAAACTTCAGGTTGTGGAACACCTCAAAGTATGCATAAAACCAGATAAACTTCTACGGGTGATATTCAGCAACACATTTATATTCATACAGGAAGGTGTTCAGTACAGAAGGGCATTGAAGGAGCTCAAGGATCTTTGCACGGAACTACAGTAATACCTTGGATTGCAAGTAACTTGGTCTGAGAGCATTTTGCAAGACAAACAAAATTTTTAAATAAATTTTGACTTGATAAACAAGCAACGTCTTGCAAGACAAGTCGTAGGGATGTCACCGCTCGCCTCGAGCGGGCCGAAATCGGCCCCGCTCACGCCCACCAGAGACTCGCTTTGATATAAGAGTGTTTCAGATTACAAGCACAGTTCCGGAACGAATTATGCTTGCAATCCAAGGTATTACTGTAGCAGATTCTCTTTACACACATGATCTAATTCTTGGAAGACTCCTTTTTTAAAAAAAATATCTTGAAGTCCTAATTCTACACAGGAAAAGCTATGGTAGAATTAGTGTTTTTTTTTATTATTATTATTTATTTATTTATTTATTATATTTATATCCAGCCTTTTTTCAAGCAAGGAACCCAAGGCAGCTTACATAATCCTCCTCCTCCTCCTCCTCTCCATTTTATCCTCACAACAGTCCTGTGAGGTAGTAAGTTAGGATTGTATATATCATACAATATATATCTTAGGTGATGTTTTAATTGTTTACCTAAAAATGTAATGTGTGAATGTGACAGATGCGTGAAAGCAAACATGCACAAAAATGCTTTTGTCAGGGAGTTTTATTTATTTATTTATTTTATGCCCCGCCTTTTTTCCTGCAAGGAACCCAAGGTGGCTTACATAATCCTCCTCTCCATTTTATCCTCACAACAGCCCTGTGAGGTAGTAAGTTAGGCTGAGAATCAGTGACTGGCCCAAAGTCACCCAGTGAGCTTCATGCCCAAGTTGGGACTAGAACTCGGAACACTCAAGTCCCACCCAGTCCAACACTCTAACCACTATGCCACACTGGCTCTCTCGCCACACTCTTATCAAGAGTGTCTTGCCATAGTGGCAGATCCATAGACATCTGGACTTGGATCAGACAAGTGCAGTAAGTAGGGCTAGAAATTAGGGGGCTCAAGGGGGCATCTTTTTCTAAGAATTGAAGGGAGGAGGCATTCATCCTTTGTTCCCCTCCCTGCTGTTACTTCTCCCCAGGAAAGTCCCTTGAGCCAGGTTCCCACATCTGATGCAGGCAGTCCACAGAGACCAAACTGAGTCAAGACCAAGCCTACAATGGCACTAAATTTATAGGATCTTTAACGAAGCTGCAAAGGACTAGATTGGAAGGGAGAGGAGGCTACAATTTTAATTAATTAATTATATTTATATCCTGCCTTTTTTCCTGCAAGGAACCCAAGGTGGCTTACATAGTCCTCCTTCTCTTCTCCATTTTATCCTCACAACAACCCTGTGGGGTAGGTTAGGCTAAGAGTCAGTGAGCTTCATGGCTCACCCAATGTCACCCAGAGCGCTTCATGGCTGAGTGGGGACTAGAACCCGGATCTCCTGAGTCCCATTCTGACACTCTAGCCACTACACCGTGCTGACTCTCCTTGGCCATATGCTTTCTTGATCTGTGAGCCTGCTATTTAAGTATGCTCTCTGTTCCCAACAGTTTATGGACACTCCCATTTTTCAGTGCTGCTTGTGTTGTTTTCTCTGTTACCAAACCAGTCCTCTGATTTTTAAGAAAAGCATCATTTATTAACTTGTATAGATCCCTCCCTGCAGCATGGTAAATGTAATTTCTAGAGCAGGGTTGTCATCTCCTGGCAGCTAACTAACTCTAACTCAGCCAGTCCTCCGTAACATCAACATATCCTCAACAAGTCTTAAAGAGACAGTGTCCTGTTCCCACACTTTGCCTGTTTGCCTGTGTTAAATTGGGTTCCTGCTCATGGCCTACTTGACTTAATTTTCTTTTTAACCCAGTTCCTCCAACCCAGTTCCCCCTTACAAGAAAACCATTTTAATTTTGCGGGTGGGGGGAGGGTTGGATATGCTCTTTACAATGGAAAATGGAACAGAAATGACTTTTGACAGTAAATAAGTCAATAAGGGTGCAATCCTATGCAGGTTTAGACAGGAAAAAGTCCTAAAACTCCCAGCATTCCCCAGCCAGCAGCACTGACTGGGGAATGCTGGGAGTTGTAGGACTTCTTTCTGTCTAAACATGCATAGTGGGGTGGCACTATGAGAACAAACAAATAGGCCAGTCTGCTGGATCATGAACAGGCAGTGACTTGATTTGCACGAGAACATCTTGCTTCTCCCATCATGATCTCGTGAGTCAACATAAAAAATAAAAATGACTCATTTGACATGTAACATTCAAGGAAATTAAACTGCTTTCACTGCACTTTAAAAATAAGCCTCAGTAAGAGGATGCAATATGTGATTTTTGTACTGATCTGTCATAACCAACAAATAAGTCTATAACAGGCTACAACAGGGATGCAGAAACTTAGGCCCAGGAACCAAATCTGGCCTTCCAGGGCTCCGCAGATGGCCATGCCTTCTTCCCCTGGCCCGCAACCACTGATGATTTGCTTGTTTCCTGGCTTTTGTGCAGTTTGTCCCCCATTCAAAAAGGTTGAAATACCTCTCCTAAGGCTTAATTACAGGCAGCAAGAGCTTTAAGCTAAAACATGCTGGCATTTTTGGTATTTTGGTCCCACCCCTTTCGCTTTTGGACACACTCGCCACTGGAATGTCGTCCCCCCCCCCCCCCCGAACTTCTCTGTAATGGAATTTGCCCCTCATGCTGAAAGAGGTTCTTCACTCCGGGCTCGAAAATGGCTCCACAGGGGAGCATGTGTGATGGTGCTCAGACTGAAGCTAATTAGAAGTTTCATCCTTGACATAAGCTACTTGCACCTGCTTACTTTCTACCACCTACACTGTATGGATCTTACTGTTGACCACTGAAAGATGATTGTCTGATTTCTGCATTGAATCCATGTTCTGCCCACTCTGCTAGACGAAAAGAAGGGAACGAGTATTTCTCAGGATGGTGCCTTTCCTGTTATAATGGTT
This sequence comes from Shinisaurus crocodilurus, assembly GCA_021292165.1. NCBI lineage: Eukaryota > Metazoa > Chordata > Lepidosauria > Squamata > Shinisauridae > Shinisaurus > Shinisaurus crocodilurus. The sequence continues at coordinate 60,984,753 of CM037878.1, forward strand.
ACTTATTCCAGCCTGCCTTCACGAAAGCATAGATTCATAGATTCATAGATCATAGAGTTGGAAGGAGCCTACAAGGCTATCGAGTCCAACCCCCTGCTCAATGCAGGAAACTAGATGAGGGGTCTCCCATCCAAGTAATAACCAGGCCTGACCCTGCTTAGCTTTCCACACTCAGTGTTTTTAATAAAGTTAATGTTGTACTTTCGACGTTTATCAGTACATCAATATATCACCAATTGCCTCCAGACTATTCCAGTCCAGGTCTCAGGGTCAATAAAGTGAACTTCACTTCCACGACAGAGGTGAAGCACTGCTCTAAATCTATACCTGCCATTTAGTAACACTGAAAATTCTAAATATGTGCAGAATGTCTGGGTCTGTGCTACTGTTTGTTCTTGTGTGTCTTGCTTTTTTTTGAGTGAGGCTCCCTTTTTGTTTGTCTAAAAGGGATGTATCAATGAAGCTCATAACAAGTTAGCATCTGTATCTGCAGCCTGTGCATGATATAGGGTTGCAACGGTAGCCTTACTGTGTCACTTCAGGAGGAATCCATTCATGTCACAGATTTATGGGAAGCCTGCCACGCTCATGAGAATTCCACAGTGAACTTGCCATTAAGCCCAATACTGGTCACACTGAAATGGTTTGTCACAGTACTATGAGGCTTAGCTACCATACTGGAGCAATGTGGGATTTCCTTTACTGTCTTTCTGAAGAGGATAGAGTAACTGCAGAGTTTGCGAAACCCTGATTTGCATTCCTGAACATGCTCTAGCCTTGCGGATTATGTCCTGAAACGTTGGTATAATATTGTGAAGAATCTCTCTCCAAAAGCTAAGTAAATGTAGACATGCTGAAATCAGTTGCCACTTACACAGAGAGAATCCCTTCTGTCCCTGTGCATAGATTATCTGGTCTTGGCAACTTGCACTTATGACCTGTTCCCAGCTGTTTGGTGAGTCATTCTCACATGACTCTTACTGGCTGTGTCAGCTGGTACAGCAGCATATTTCACAACTCCCAGCCAGATGAAGGAACCTGCCCAGTTCAGAGGATTCTGGATTATTTTCCCATTCCCCTACAACTGGTCATGCCAATGTGCTTACAGGGGCCATCCTGATATTCCCTGGACTAGAGTGGGTCTTGGATCTCAAGAGCTTCTTGTTGGTAATAAGACATATTGGGAAGCTTCTTCTGTGTGGGTGTTGTTGGAACAAAGAGAAGGAATATCTGACTAATATTGATCTTAAGCCAAGCTCAGGAAGTCTCAAATCCACAAGGATCTGTGCCGGACATACTGAACTTCCAATTTACATGGAGTTGGAACAAATCATCTTGCCTGATGTGATGGGTTACTTGTGTTAAAAAGTCAGATGTGTATGGCTTGACTGGGATACACTCCCAGTTAGTTGGGTGTCTTATTCAAATAAAGCTTAAATCTCTTTGTGTCCAATAGCCAGCTCATAAAGCAGATTTTTTGACACAAGGTCACCGACATGGGCAAGCTGCCAAACCTGCTCCTTGTACCAGGCTTCTTTCAACATGGTAGCTTTTTTTCATCAGTATGATAGACCAATGAAATGGAGAAGTTCTGTAGCTAAGTAGTAGAGAACATGCTTTACATGCACAAGCCTGCAGGTTTGTTACTAATTTAGCAAACTCCTTGCTCTGCTCTTCAGCCAACATGCTTCCAGAGCTGCTTTACATAGACTTTAAAATATAAGAAAACAACAACAATAAAGAGCTGGCCAATGAAAATTCTAGCATTAAAACAAATTATAACTGATCAATCTAAAAGGCCTGGACAAATAAAAAGATATTCACCTGGCACTGAAAACAGGCATGGCACCAGGTGAGCCCCTTTGGCAGGGATGGGGACTCGGACTCGAGGACTCGACTCGTGAGTCGGACTGAGTCCCCCCTCTGACTCGACTCGGACTCGAGTCCCAATATTTTTAATGGGACTCGAGATTCGACTCGGGACTTGAGACCAAGGACTCGTCAACATCCCTGGGCTGTGCCAGAAGGAGTGGAGAGAAGTGCGATCTCCGGCGAAGATTTTATTTTTTAAAATCATTTTCCTAAAATGCAACCTTTCAGACATTTTGGGTTTGGCTGCCTCTGCCTGCCTGTTTGGGGTTCCCAGCCTCCTCTGCCTGCCTGGTCTCTTCTTAACAAGTTCCACAGTTTGAATTGTCCAAGACAAAGACCCCTGCCTGCCTGCTTGGGGTTCCCTGCCTCCTCTGCCTGTCTGGTTATTTTGAGTTTGTCTGCCTGGTCTGTTCTTGTCAAAATCAGTTGCAGAGTTTTGAATAAAAAGGCACACTTGTGCCTAGAATTTATTTAAGCCACACATCTGAAGTAGCCTTATTTTGTTGGGGAAAAAACCCATTGATTTTAATAGGGACTCGTGGAGTCAGCTTTGGGAGTGACTCGTGACTCGTGAGTCACCATTTTGGACCAAGGACTCGGACTCGAGACTCGGGTCCAAAGACTCGTGACTCGACTCGTGACTCAAGACCAAGGACTCTTCAACATCCCTGCCCTTTGGAGAGCAAATTCCAAAGATGGGGAACCACAGATGGGCCATCACCTGCCTTATCTCCAGTGCCGTGGGGACTCAGAGAAAGGCCTAAAAAAAAAAAGAACTTGGTACTTAGGTAGTCGATGTGGGCAAAGGAGGTCCTTTTAGTAGCCAGATCTTAAGCCATTTAAGACTTTAAAAGGATAAAACCAACACTTTGAATTGTGCTCAGAAATGGAGTTTTGATCCTTTTGGCTCTCTCTAGCTGTTTTTTTTTTTAAGGCACCTGTGGTGGGAGGTGCAGCCTTCACAGGGGCCTGGGGGAGGTGAAAATGGCCCCTGGACCTCCTGCAGTTGCTCACCGCCTGCTTTAGGGGGAAGTACACCGCCCAGAGAGCTTCGGCTATTGGGCAGCATAGAAAATGAATAAATAAATAAAGTGCACGCATCTAGAACAGGTTGAACACCACTTCTCTGCCAACAGCATACCCATTTTTTTCTGCATTGAACTTCAGTTTGTTGGTTCTCATTCAGTTCATTACCAATTCCAGGGGACAGAGCAATAGTCTCACAACATCACCCTTCTGGAAATGACCATCCAAATAGGAATGGAACCACCAGAAGCATGGGACCTCCAGTTCCAGAAGGGAAGCTGCTCCAGAAAGATACCATGGCTGATGGTACCATAAAGCTACTGAAATATTCAGAAGAACTAACTGTGTTGCACTCCCTCTGTCCTTCTCCTGGCATAGGTCATCTATCCAGGCAACCAAAGCTGTTTCAATGCAAAAGTCTGGGCTGAAAGATTGAAATGAATCCAGATAATTGGAATAATCCAAGAATGCCTGGGTTTACCTGGCCTACACAACTTCAGGCACTTTGCCCAAGAAGCGTAGTTGGAGGAGTTCTGCTGTCCATCACCATCTTTATTTGGGTTCAAAAAAGTGGTTTTGTGTTTTGAGCTCAGATTCCACCTCTGCCTTGTACTTAGGTTCTTGGGCAAGTTATTTTTCTTTTAGTCTCACCACTTTGCCTTCTGGAAGATGACATGGCAGCCATTTTATGAATGGGTAAGCCCTCCCTATGGCAGCCATTTTGTGAAAGCACCCATGACATTCTATCAAAATTCCAAGTGTGCCCACTGACCCAAAAAGCTTGGGGACCCCTGAATAGAGTCTACCTGATGGGAGATGGTGCTTAGAAGCCATTGTGTCAATCACCCAGGTAATCTCTGTGTGCCAGAAAGTGATCAGGACAATGGCAGGGGTGCCCTCCATGATAATCGGAAACTCCCTACAGGCTCTCAGCCCCATCAGCCTCCAAAGGTGGATCATTTTAATTGGTCGCTTCTGCAGAGGTAACAAGATATGATGAACCTAAACCTCACCAGGAAGTGATCTGACTCTGACAAGGGAATCAAAAGAAACTTCCACAGATCCAGAGCATCGTTTCGTGCCCTGACAAGAACACCAGGCCCAGAGTAGGACCTGTGTTGAGCCACCCCAACAAGCACATTGAGGCCCCTCCACTACAGGACCACCAATATGGGACATTCACAACACCAAGTCTGAGATTTTATTTATTTATTAACAGAATTTTTACCCTGCTCTTGGGCCAAAAAATTATGTTCTTCCTGGGAGGCAGTGGGAGGCAGCCTCCCAGTGGCTCTTGGTTCTCTGGCCTATGGATAAGAACATAAGAAGAGCCATGTGGATCAGACCAAGGGTCCATCTAGTCCAGCATTCTGTTCACACGGTGGCCAGCCAGCTGACCATGGGATCCCACAAGCAGGACATGAGTGCAACAGCGCCCTCCCGCCCAAGTTCCCCAGCAACTGGTGTGCATAGGCATACTGCCTGTGCTACTGGAGGTAGCATATAGCCAACCAGGACTAGTAGCTATTGAAAGCCTTTTCCTCCATGAAAAGCCTTTTCCTCCATCAGTGGATGATCACTACTGACTGCCCATCATGCCACAGGGCAGGTGGTACACCTAACAGAATCCTTACGGTAATTTGTCCCAGTTACCCAACACCAGGTACAGACACTCAAACCCTGCAATTGACTAGACAGGAAGCCTGGCAAGAGGGCAAGAATCCTTACAGATCACCTCCCCACCAAACATCATTTTTCTGTTGGGGCTGCACCAAGATCCCAGGTGCGCACAGCTGCTAAAGATCCATTCCTCCCAGCTCATCCATCCAGGCATCAGTAATGCATACCAAGTTGGTACCTTCCTCAGTCTCTTTTAAAAGGATCTTGGGTAGGCTAGGAAAGAAGATCTCGGCCTGATACTCCGGTGGGGGTAGATGGACCAATGGTCTGGCTTGGTGTTGGGCAGCAGCTTCATAATTGTTTACGTTTTTCCAGCTGCGGGAGAGCTTGCTTAATGAGCATTGGGAGCAAAATGATGCTTTTAGAAGGGATTCTAGTGGTAGGGTGCCAAATCAAAGAGCCCCTCCCTCTGCTTTACCCCAGTTTCTAGCCTCCGTGGTGAGTCGTGGCTGTCTCATCATGGCAATGTGGTGGTAATTAGAGATGTGTTGAGACTGAGAATATGATTCAGTATAAGGACATGCCAAGTACTGTCCCAGCAAAATTTACCAAGCAGTTGGTTGGGTGAATACACCCATCCTTTTATACACCCATCCTTGCAGCAGGAAAACAGCCTAGCAGTCTCGTAATCTTCCCCCACCCATCCCTGAGGGGCTTTGGGAGTTTTTCAATGTCTATTTCAAGTGCTACATTAGTAAGCAGCTGGAGAGAGAATGAGAGAAAAGCTTGGGAACAAAGGGTTCTCCCCAGATGCTGAACTTCCTGATGAAAGGAACGCTGGATGGAGCTTCTGGCATCCTGAGACTCTGCTGCCCTCTAGTGAAAGAATGTGAGTTTTGCACAGGATGAACACTGAAATCAGTGCTAATAGAAAAAAGTTGAAACCTGGATGGATTGTATGCAATAGTCGTAAAATGTTCCCCTTGCAGGATCTCTGCTAAAACCTTATTCTTTGCACCAGGATTACTATGAAGTTATATGCCGGTTTTCCCCAGCCTGCTTCACTTCGGGTGTATTAGACTCACTGCAACTCCCATAATTCATAGCCAGCACGGCCAGTGGCCATTCCCAATGGCCATGCTGGCTGGGAATTATGGGAGTTGCAGTCCAATACATGTGGAGGGAACGAGACTGGGGAAGGCTCTTATATGCTATTTAGGACCTTGGGTAGGCATTTTGACTATGCATCAGAGGTTGGGATGGCAATATTAGCCACGGTATTGGAGTTGTTTGATTTGGAGCAGTGGTTTCCAGTTTCTCAGATTAGGGCCAGACTGTTCAGCTCACGAAATATTATGTGGCACACCAAGGAGCAGCTTGCGTAGGGCATTTCTCAAACCCCTCAACAACTGAGGCCAGCACCTCATGTGGTCCCAGAATGCAGAGAAACCTCAGCAAGTGTTCTTTTGTATGCCCAGGCCCATTCTTGGTGTGGCTGTGCATTCAGTTCTTCATGGTCTATTCACCACTGTATTTGGGACTATGCAGAAATCTGATCTGGCCTGCAATATAAATTGGAGCACAGTTGTAAGAATTGCAGAGATTTATGTCCGCGTACCCTTACATGATCAATGTTGCATTGTTTATGGTCCAATTAAGTACGTTGACTTTGATGCTTTCTATGTTACATCCTAGTTAACTATCTTGTAAATGTTTTAAAATAAATTGTATATGTAATCTGGCCACACATAGAAAGGAGTGGCACCCAAATCCCTTGAATTCATGGAATAAATCTTGTTATGATGAATCACAAAACAGAAGCAACAGCTTCTAATAATAGGGTACTAGTCAGAAAACTAGTGATGTCTTTGGGGCCTCCTGTCAAGGTGACACAGATAAAGAGGTAGCCTTCTCTCATGAGCGCACACACCCCACACACATTTTCTTAATTATTTACTTAAGAGCCTCTTTTAGCGGAGCTGCAGCATCACTTGTTCCTCTCAACTTGGTACCTATTTGTGTTTTCTTGAGGGCATGGCTTTGGGCTGAGGAGGTGAATTCTGATTCTCTAGAGTAGCAAGACATCCCTGTGGCAAGAACTTGGATTGCTGATCAGTCTGAGGGAGAAGCGGACTGGTGTTTGATTTTTTTAATAAAAGTCTCCATAACAGTGTGATACAACAAACAAGAAAGAAATTGCTGATGGATGCTGTGAAGGTTCTGATAATATTTAGGATGTATTGTCCACACTGGCATTCCTAATTGTATTTTCATTTTGGTGTGACCCCTGCTGCCCCACTGCTAATCTTCATGCATTTCAAAAATATGGTCTTTGTTTTTTTGCCCCTAATAAATGCTAAGGTTTGTGAAATTTATTACATACAACCTAGATAATGTTATGCAGCAATTTTATGTGAAGTAACCAGGTTTAGCATCAACCAGAGGAAATTAGTAGACATTCTTAATAAGCTGTTTGGATGCTATATTGCCAATTCACTGTTTAAATGTAAGGGGGAGGGAAGGTATTGAAAATGGAGAAGGGTCGGGATAATGGCAGCATGAGACATCTCTCCAGACTGGTCACACAACAGCTTGTACCTCCCTCGTGTGGTCCTAGCTCCTGACTATTCCGGTTCAGTCTAGTGTCCTCAAGTGCCATAGGGTCACTGGAAATAGCCAGAACCCCACATGTGGTGGTGGAGCAGTAAAAATGGAGTTAGCTTTCTTTTGGCTTTTTCCTTTGGACTCATGCCTATATAGCAAGTGGGCAACTTGTGGCCCTCCAGATGTTTTGGCCTACAACTCCCATCATCCCTCACCATCGGCTATGCTACCTAGGGCTGATGGGAATTGTGGCCCTCCAGATGTGTTTGCCTACAAGTTACCCATCCCTGATATATAGTCCACTTAATCCACAGAAGCAGTAAAGGGTCCCGTACTATAAAATAAGTCATTCTGAGAGCCAAAATAAATGACATGTTTGGGGGGGGGGGAATTAACCTAAAAACAGCCATAAGAGGCTGTTTGATCAGAGCAGTTCATCCTTTCCAAACATGCCATGTCCCCAGGCTAACCTTGCCACCCCAGCAGCTGCTGTGTAGCAGCCTTGGGAGGGCCATGGGCAGACTGTCTTCTGGTGGGCCCCCTTCTCTGTCCGTGGGCCCTGGTGGGATTTCCAGGTTGCAGCGGCAGCATTCCCAAGCAGCACTGAGCGGCTGGGTCTAGCCACCCTTCTGATTTCCCACAATGCCTTGGAGCAATAGTATGTCGGGCACATTGGTGGAAATTAAAAGGGTGCCAAGAAAACAAAAATTAAGGGCAGGGCAGGGCAGGCATCAGCAGCAGGCCCTGCCAGGACGCTAGGACCCTGGCAGCTTCCCAAAGATAGCAGGTGCTGATACCAGTCCTGGTGTGGAAGACATTTTAGATTAGGGAAACAGCATTAGGGAAAAGGTTAAACCTATCTTTCCCCCTTGACACCGCTCTGATCAAATTTGGATATTCCCTTCCCTGCATGGCCTCTTTTAGGTAAAAATTAAAATGCTAGGAGATCCAGCGACAGGTCTCCTGTATTTCATTTGTTTTAGTCCTAAATAAGTTGCGTTCTGATTCTGAATAAATACAGAACTTTACTGCTGATTCCCCCTAATTATGCTTAGCTTAGGCTTGCGTATTAGGCTCATCCTGTTACTTTTTCTAAGTGAGTGATTTTCACACTTTCTTTTTTGCTTAGTTCCTGCTCATTTTCCACAAAGCTGCAGCTGGAGAGCTTGAAGAAGACAGTGGCTTGATGGCTTTGGCAAAACTCTCCGAAATAGATGTTGCCCTTGAAGGAGTAAAAGGAGCCAAGAATTTCTTTGAAGCAAAGGTAAACAAAAAAGAAAGATTAGGGTCTGATGGGGTGGGTCAGAAAGAGAGCTTACTATATGTTCATAAGTCTTAGTCTGCAATGGAGCTTACTCTTAGGGAGTGAGATTTACCTCTGAGTAACCATGCATAGCATTGCACTGCAAGTCAACTCAATGTTGCCATCTAGAGCACAAGGGGAGGTATACATCTGCCAACTTTACTGTTTTTGTGGTAAGCCGCAGTACTATATTAAAAGTGGAAAATGCAATTCTGTTTCAGGTCAGGTGAAACAGAACTGGGACAGTGATTGGATTAATCAGATTTACTGAATGATCTTCCATTTCTTATGGCTTACCATGAAAGTAGTAGCCAGCACATCTGGTGACATGTGGGTCAGGGCCGGCGCTACCACTAGGCGGACTAGGTGGCGTTTATGCAATCAGCATCAGGCAAATGGGAGCGGAGTGGGAGAGGCCGGCCCAGTCAGCCGGCACTGCGCAGTTCGGGCAGGGCATCAGCAAAACCGCAGGAGGGAAAGAAGAGCGAGCCACGGGTCCACACCGCGCTTGGCTTTCCTTCCCTAAAATCTCCCCTTCCTTCCAGCCAGTCTAATTTTTCTTCCTTCCTCTTAATCTGTTTTGTCTTTTCCCCTTCTCCAATGGTCTACTTCAGTTCATTTTGTGTTCCTTTCTTTCTGTCTGTCTTTCTTTCTTTCTTTCCTTTTTCATCAGTGTCCCCCCCTCTTCCCCCCTTAATCTTTTTTAAAAATATCTTTCTGTGGTTTTCTTTCTCTTTCGCACACACGCGCACCACTTTCCTCTTCCTTTCCTCCCTTCTTTTGCCACCTTCCCCCTCTTTCTTCCTTCCTTTCGCCCTCCCTCCTTCACCCACGCTCCAAAACGGCTCCGGATCAGCCGCGGTGCCTTGCTTCGCCTCCAGCAGTTCCAGCTGTGCTTAGCCATACAGGTCTGAGTCAAGTGGGAGGGGGGGGGGCGCTAAATATCTGATTTTGCCTAGGGCGCCAAACTGCCTTGCACCGGTTGATGTGGGTCTTAACGTCAGCCTTCTTGTTGGCTAATTTTAAGATACGGGCTGGGTTCACATAACATGACGACCCACACTCAAGGTTGAGTATGGGTTGGGTGTGGGTTGTCATTGAAATGTGGGTTGTTGTGTTGTATGAACTCAGCTATGCTAACAAACCATGGTTTCTTAACTACGAATAACCCACAAAGAGAACCCATTGTTTGTTGTTGGGTTGTGAACTGTGGGTTGTTTGTAGTTAACAAACCATGGTTTGTTAGTGTGGCTGGGGTCACACAACACAACAACCCATGGTTCAACAACAACCCATACTCAGTCTTGAGTGTGTGTTGCGTTGTGTGAACCCAGGCAGTGTGATAACTTCCCCGCTCACTTATACTATGAATACACAACATGATCCACCCCATTCTGTAGATATTTCCACTTGTATACCTAAGGCTTGTTAGCCAAGACTAGTGGAAGTTTATAGTGTAGTGACACTATCATCCTGGGACGTGGTAAACAAGATAAAGTCTATGTTTTAGAATAAAGCAAGGTGACTACAACCAGTTAGGGCACTTGACAATATTCTAGGACTTTGAACCAAAATGCCACTTGGTTCACACTGTCACTTCCATCCCCTGGATGGAAACAACTTTTAGAGCCTTTGGGAATACAAGATCCAATGTCAGTCATGTCATGTAGCATAAGAGAAACAGGAGCGACAGCCTGATGGCCCAGATGGTTTGCAGCACATGACTTTCCCAACACGCCTGTTCTGAGCTTTAGTTATGAGTCTCTTAGATGCAAGTGCTCATAGACGCACATAATAATATGAGCGGTGAGTGTCCTGAGTAAGCACAGGAACTGCATTCTGTTCAAATGTGCCATCCTTTCTCCCAGTTCAGGTTCAGGGGAAGCTAGTTCTGTGTGGCTGTACTGCAGGGGTGTTGAACTTTTTCAGCTCGAGGACTGAATTCCATTATGCAGAAGCTCCCTGTGGTGGGCGGAGCTGAAGACAAAAGGGGGTTGGCCCAAAGACAAATGGGGTGGGGTCAAAAATGCCAGCATATTTTAGTTTAAAGCTCTTATTGCTAGTAACTAAGCCTTAGGAGAGGCATTTCAACCTTTTAGAATGGGGAAAAATTGCACAAAAGCTAGGAAACCACTAAATGATTGGTGGTTGGAGGAATGGGGTTGGTACTATGGGAAGTGGGCAGAGCCATCTGGGAACCACAGGGCTGGATTGGGACCTCAGGTGGGCTGGATTTGGCCCCCAGGCCTGAGATTCTGCACCTCTGCTGTACTGGAAGCCAGCTGTGTACAACTCTGGGTCAAACTGGTCAGGAAACCACTTATTCCCTACCTGAAGCATTTTTTTCAATTATTTTACTGTGTGGGGAAATGTGCTGTGATTCCTGTTTTTTTGGTATCTGTATGCATCCATAGGCTAAATTTTTAAATCAGAAACAGGTTCTTAGGATTCCCAAATGAAACTCTTCTATCAAGCCTGTGGTGTAACATGCCCAGCACCTGTAGAAAAGCTAAAACCCAGCAGTTTTGGTGAACTGACGGAAGTTGCTAATCATGCAATATACATCTCCATCCCTTGATCCTTCCCTTGTGTTGCCTTTCTACTGCTGTATTTTTAGGTTCAAGCTTTGTCTTCAGCTAGCAAGTTTGAAGCAGAAATAAAAGCAGAACAAGATGAGCGAAAACGTGAGGAAGAGGAGAGAAAGCACCGCAGAGCAGCCTTCCGAGAGCTCAAGTCCGCCTTCAGTCAGTAACCGAGGCAGTTGATCGGTCACCCAAGACTGGTGTACATTCTTACAAGTTTTGCCTATGACTAGATGCCCACCCAGAGAGGAAACAAACTTGGTTTGACACTCCCTTTTTCTTTTCTTTTTTTGAACCTTCTCCCTAGATACTGGAGGGCATGCCACACACAGCAGCACTCCAAATGATGCAAACACTAAGAGTGGTTCAAGGAACCCCTTCACTCTAATGGGCATAGGTTAGAAGAATTAAAATATCCTAATGCTAAAAACCCAGGCAGGAGCCCCTGAAAAGTAACAACAGTGCTGACCAATTACATCTTGGTCAGAAAATGCTATGCGTCATTCTGAATGCCCCTGCCTCATAGCTGTATAATTTCCCTTAGGATTCCTTTCTGTATTCCTTTTGGCTCCTTAATTTCACAAAACTATGGCTTACTTCCAGATAAGCAGGGGGATTCTTCTAGGTACCAGTCATGGTTCTTTCATGTGCAAACAAATTTCCCAGTCCCTAATTTCCCTCCTTGTGCTCAGTATCCCAGAAAACAGACTTCTGGGGCAGGCCCAGTAATGTGGGGGGCAGGGGGTCAATTTGCAGATATTGGCTGTGATCCAAAGACCTTGTTGCATGAGTGGTAGGCACTGCCTCATGTACAAGGGGATCCCAGTTTGTGCCAATTCCTCACTCCCGTTGCAGCTCCCATTCCCCCCCCCCCCGATCCTCAAGAGCAGGTTTTCAGGGGGCACCAGGGGCTGCACCTGGAAAGAGGAGGCGGAATTCCACTTGTGCTTTTCTGGATCCAAGCCACTATTTGATTCTCTCATATACATTCTGTTCAAGCATACAGCAGTCACCATTCCGTTTTTCCCATTCCTTATATACAAATGGCTGTAGTCTGAGCAAGAAACAGTACTAACTATGGGTTTTCTGACTCTACCTCTCTGATTACATTCCTTTGCATATTTTGCATTGGCCTATAGCTGTTTTTTCTTTTCTTTTTTTTAGCTATTGAGTTTTAAGAAGGAAGGAAGGAAACATCAATAAGGTGTTTAAGGAAGTGGATAATATAGTTTGGTTTGGGGGCACATGAGCTTTCCACCCCAAAAATCTTTATTCTTGTGGATGTGGGTGGGAATGCAACTACTTCTATAGAGTTATTTCTAACATAAAACCGCCAGTTTCTGCTTGCAGGGGGAAATACAGAATGTTCCAGGTACATAAAGTGGCATCGTACACTGCTCAACAAGCTTGTACTATATTCAGAATTTACACTTGTGTATATATATGTCTGCATACATAGAAAGGAGAATGCCCTCTTCCTTGCCAAGCTTGTCCATAAATCACAAGCCAGATATCCCATCCTCCTCTTTATTTTCACTCGTCTTTTTAGCTTTTTACACTGTGATACTAAACTGTGAGCATGGAATAATAAAAGGGAGCCCATCTAATATTTAATAATAGGTGGGAGAATTGCTAAACAATTAAAACTGTATTTGCAAGTCCACAAATTATATTTGATAAAAATCACATGTTTTAGCTTAAAATATTTATAATAAATGTTTTTATACATTACAAAGTTTGAATTATTTTTTTTCTTTTCTGTTGCTTAGTTATGCAAATAAACATTTTTTTAACTTGCCAGAGGCTAACTTGAAATTCTTTATTCTGTCTCATCATTCAGACGTGGTCCATCTAGATTTCTACCCTGAAAAACATGTCCGCACTTTGTACCAAAGTCAAGACTTTTAGGCTGTTGTGGAATTCCTGTTAGTGTTATTATTTTTATGACAACACAGAATGATTGCTAGAACAATACATGGCTTACTGTACTGAGCCATAAAAAGATCACTCTCTGCAAATATGAATCAAATGAATATATGGTTAATTCTCACCAGCCTGAGATACCCTTGCCCTTGTTTCTGATCAGTGTGTTGAATGTATAGTGAGCCTTTGAATCTAATGTCATTGATCCAACTATTTGTAATAGTGGAAGACCGACAACCTGGTCTTCTGCGCGGGTTCAATGCTAAGGGGGTAGCGAGCCCTGGGGCGGGCCTTCTCCGAGGTCCCCAGCGCCTCACCCTTAGCCCAGAACAAAGGGATAACTTATAGCCACAAAAGTATCTTTTAGAAAACAAGTTTATTTACAAAATTACCTTCACAAACCCAGACCCACGCCAGCAATACAGCTTATCAGTACGGTACAAAGTAGCAAGCAAAAGCCTCAAGGACAACATAATTTCAGGGCTCTCAGCTAGTTAGTTTAGCTCGGGTCCCGACAGAGGCCCGGTCAACCGCACGCTGCTAGCTGGGTTCCCGGCGGAGGCCCGGTCTACCCAAGCGGCTAGCTGGGTTCCCGGCGGGGCCTGGTCTACCCAAGCGGCTAGCTGGGTTCCCGGTGGAGGCCCGGTCTACCCAAGCGGCTAGCTGGGTTCCCGGCGGGGCCCGGTCTACCCAAGTGGCTAGCTGGGTTCCCGGCGGAGGCCCGGTCTACCCAAGCGGCTAGCTGGGTTCCCGGCGGGGCCCGGTCTACCCAAGTGGCTTGTGAGTGATTTCAGCTTGGTTTCCCGGGGGTCCGGTCAACCCAAGCGGCCAGTGATTTCAGCTTGGTTTCCCGGGGGTCCGGTCAACCCAAGCGGCCAGTGATTTCAGCTTGGTTTCCCGGGGTTGCTGATCCTTCGTTCCCTTACCCCAGGCATGGGCAAGATTGCTGATCAGGTCCAGAGAAAAGTTCCCTTGTGCAGGGTGTTTTATACCTTGGTGTTTCAGGTAGCCCCTCCCTCCGTGATCAGGTGGGTTGACACCCTCCCTGAGGGGCGGCCTTTTGGGTCAGGTGGGGTGACGCCTTCCCCCCATGGGATGGGGTCCCTTTGAAGCCACTTGCTTAATGGTCCCATCCTATGGTGTTGAATGGCCATTTCTTAGGGGTGCCGAATGTCTGCCCTGGAGAGGTATTCAAGTCTTATGTAGATGGGGCTGATATGCGAGAGCATTGACAAACCTGGTGATGCTTCCTGCCTTCCCCCCTGGGGTGATTCTATGTAGATGTTGTTTGTCCCCTTTGGCATCTGTGGAGACTGGTTGTCTCCCCCCCCCCCCGGTCTCCTTCCCCCCTCCTTGGTGAGTGTGTGTGTGTGTCAGGCAGGGGGCTTAGGTTGGCTTTCTCCACAGTAATGCCCTGCCATCATTGGAAAAATTCCTATGGCATGCTCTGGATCAGTATGTGCCTTCTGGAGCCATTGTGGAGTTTCTATTGGGTGATTTTGAAGAGAAGCCCAGGCCGGGAGCAACTGCCATCAGCTCCTGAAATGACCATCACCGGCCTGAGAGGGCTGTTGGGGCAGCCCCCCTCCCCCAGGGCTACAGAGGGAAGGCAGAAGAGAAGCCCAGGCCAGGGAGATTGTACCGGCAGCTCCCGAAGGAAGAAGCCTTCAGTTGGCCGGAGAGAACTGGTGTTTGTTTGGTTGGGGGGGGGGGATGTTTGTTTGTTGAGTATTTAAACATTGTAAACAGCTTTGGGTGCCTTAGCAGAAAGGTGGTATAGAAATGTAATATAATAAATAAATATAAATTTTGTTTATTTCTGGGGGTCAGGGCATTTGTTTTAAGCCAGAGAAAAAGTACTTTGCAACTTGTCCTTGCCTATTGCAATTGCCTTTAGGCAAAGAGAAACAAAGCTGTCAGAGGAAGTGTGGAGAAAGACTGCAACTGTCCTTCTTGGCGGGTTCGGCCACTCAGGGGTTAACCCGGACTCGGGTAGCCCTCTATCAGCGGTACGCAGCTCTCTGGCAGAAGCCGCGACCAATTATAACGCAGGCAAAGCAAGGAGACCGAGTTTTGAATGGACGCTACTACACTGTTATGGGTAAAC
This sequence comes from Shinisaurus crocodilurus, assembly GCA_021292165.1. Classification (NCBI taxonomy): domain Eukaryota; kingdom Metazoa; phylum Chordata; class Lepidosauria; order Squamata; family Shinisauridae; genus Shinisaurus; species Shinisaurus crocodilurus. The sequence goes on from CM037878.1 coordinate 60,999,790, forward strand.
AGAGTTTAATGGAGCGTAACAGAACATATACAAAGCACCACGCTAAGCACACACCTACAATTGAGCTGGTAGCGAGCCGCAAAATCAATACAGACAGTCGTACCTGGAAATGCCTTGTTCCTAGAAAGCCGCTTAACTCCAAAAGGGCTGTTCTGTGTTAGCGTTGTTCACTGGGAGCTCCCCCAGGGTTGAAGGTGGTTTGACCTGAGCCATGGACCTTGCAGCTTGCTGCCTCACGACCAACAACCCTTTTCCCGCCACTGACCCTGGGCTTTATACCCTCTGTTGGGCCCCCTCCTTGTCGTGCCCCCTCAAGGGACTTGCCAGGGGGCATGTTAATGACTCCTATTGTGATTCTTGGGTGTCTGATGCTATCTTGTGGTATGTGTGCATATACGTGTGTGTGTGTGTGTGTGTGTGTGTGTGTGTGTGTGTGGGCTATGGCTTTCTCTTCACAGGAAGAATTAATGGTAAAGCACTGCACATCTGAATGATTTTTGGGTCCGCAGTTCTGCATTATTAAAGTGGGAACAGGTTCTGTTGGTTACATTCCTGTTTGAATGCCACTTACTGGAGGATCTCTGAGCACTGTACTAATACTTGCATGGCAAGTGCTACTGCCTAAGGAAAACACACAAATGTTAACAAATGAGTAATACAATAAGAAGAACGGAGAGGTAGGAGCAAATAAAGTTCCTCCTTGTATTATCTCTGCAGATTCTATTCTCCTTTGGCTGACAGTTATAGGTTCTGTGTTGCATTATTCCAGTTTTTAAGTACAAACTTCTGTTTAACTACCTAGTGGTAACTACTTCTCCAATGGGCTGAGCTAATGTAGGGACATATATAAGTCCAGTTACTTCTGTTCGACTCATTATTTCTGGGATTTATACCCACTTCAGGGGCAGCATTACTGCATAGGTAACAGCAAAATATTGTTTTGAATCTTATTCTAAGAATTGATTAAAGAAGGGATGTGGAACATCCGGCCTGCAGGCTGTTTATGGCCCGCAGTGCTTCTCCATCTGGCTGGATGGGGCCCCTTCCGCTCCCTGAGGCCCCACCCCTCAGCCAGGAGCCATCACCTCAAGGCACTCTGATGCAGTGGTTCCCCCTGGCTCTGCACGGCCCACACCTTTCTCAATGGGCAAGGTGCGAACCAAGTAAAGTTGGCTTGCTGGGGATGCGCTAGTTCCCCCAGTCTCTGCTCATGCTTTTCCTGTCGAGCTTCCATTTAATGCAATGGTTCCCCAAGGCTCTGTTTAGCCCTCACCTTTCCTTTTGGGAAAGGCAAGGACTGAGTGAAGCCAGCCTACTGAGCAGCCCTCAAGGTGTTGGTAATGCCTTGATGTGGCAGTTTCACTGAGCAGAGCAGCATGGTGGGGCAGAAGTTGTGCTAGCGGGAGAATTAAACCTCCCATCACTGCAGTCTCCCCCCTCTGCACAGCCCAGCAGTAGGTCAGCTAGGTAATTTTAGACCCTGGACTTAATGGTCTTATGGGGGGGGGGGCTTTAGACAGCCATATATTTACTTAAGTGGTGAAGCACACAACTAACTTTTCTCTTAGACCCTAGCCACTATTCCATGTTTTACAACTGCTTCTACATCCGTGATATGTTACAATAATAACACTGTTTGCCAACCCTGATTTTTTTTTTTTAAACCAAACACTGTGCATGTGCAGTTTTGCATTTTAAACTCAAGCCATAGCACCATTATGACTACAAGAATAAAATGGAGTTTGCTTCTGCTACCCTGATCACCTGCCGCTCTCTGGGTGGTCGTGATCATAGCAGGGAAAGCGAGCCAGTGACTGTTGCTCCAAAGTGCCCCCTGGGCATCTGTGGAGTGGCTGTCATTGGCGGTGGCACAGGAAAGCTCATAAAGGGTTTTCTGCAGCTCTTGCTGAGCGGCTTGTTCGCCACTTCCCTGGAGCCAGGATGTGCTCAGTCTGCCTAGTTCGGACAACACAATGACCCTTCATTGGTCCAACAACCCCTAGAACAAGCCATGGGTTGTCAGGGTGGCTTGTTGCCCCCAAACAAGCCACCCTGCAGGAAGTGGTCCATGTTTGCACAACACAACAACTCACCGTGACTAGTTACCCACGACGGGTTGCCATATTGTGCGAACCCAGTCAAGGAGTTTCTTCATGTAAGCAAGCTTTTTAAATTTGAGTTACTTAGGATTCATATTCCCCATTGTAATCCCTTTCAGAATGTAACATTGCTATGATCTCAGTGAGAGCACATCAAAACAAAAACTGAATACTTGGTTAGAACTGTAAAGGGTGAAAATACTGCTGCCATGGAATAGTCTGACTGTAGGACTGGTATGTTATCTGGTGCATACACCAGATAGCTGAGCTGAAGAGTGAAAACTTTCACAGAAGAGTGCAGTTAATGCAAATATGCTAAATATTAGAAGCTGGTGAGGAGAGTTGAATTTTTGTTTGGGTCCTATCAAGACAAAACCTATTGCAACATAAAATGAAGTTCTATGTACAGTCATGCCTTGGATTGAGAGCATAATTCATTCCGGAAACGTGCTTGTAATCCAAAACACTCTCATATCAAAACGAAATTCCCCCCAAAAAATTTGTACAGAGATTTTTAATTTAAGCCATACTACAGTTCTTGTATTGCAAGACGTCGCTTGTATATCAAGTAAAAAAAATAAAAAAAAATATTTTAAAATGTGCTTATCTTGCAAAACGCTCTCAAACCTAAGTTACTTGCAATCCAAGGTATTACTGTTCATGGGAATATGATCTATTCTGTGGCGTTACGAATCTGGGAGTGGGGTGGGGATGATATTCCCTACTGGTGGACATCTTCTTTATAAGGGTTCCCACCAAAATGCATGATAGGCTACCGGCAATCAGGTTGAACCTCCTGACACACCCTGGTCTGTCCAGCTGTTTGAATAAGGTTTTTGAGCCTTATTGCCAAGGATCTTTTTCCTCAGCCCAGCTCTAGGAAACAGTAAAAAGCAAGGTGCTTTAAATTTTCTAGCCCAGAGACTCAGAACTAAACAAAAACTGTAAGGATTTTTAAAAATACAAAGTGTAGCTTAGCAACTGTGCAGTCCTGCATGGGGGGGGGGGGTGTTAGTGAGAAATTCCCTTTTAGAACAATACAACCAAATGTCCAGGTATAGAAAGGAGTTTATTGGGAAAAGGAGAAAACAGCAAGAAAAAGGGAAGGCTAAAATCACACAGAATTCCAGATAAAATCAATAAAGTCAGTCTAACTTGGCTAGTTACATGTTACCTACCTGATTAGGACCTTGGGTTTCAGAGCATATGCAGAGAGGCTAGTCTGAGATACAGCATCCTTGGCCTCAGGATTAGATGTTGTTATAAAGACAGAGCAAAGTCACCTATTTATGGGAATCTAAGATCAGTGAAAGCCAGCCTCCTAGTAGAGACTGACTGTTGTTTTGCTGTAGTGCCAGCAAATCAGAAAATTATTTAGCAGTTGAACCCACCTTCTTAATGAAGAAAAAAATATACAGTCATGCCTTGGATTGAGAGCATAATTCGTTCCAGAAACGTGCTTGTAATCCAAAACACTCTTATATCAAAATGAAATCCCCCCAAAAAAATTTGTACAGAGATTTTTAATTTAAGCCGTACTACAGTACTTGTATTGCAAGACGTCGCTTGTATACCAATAAATAAATAAATAAATAAATATTTAAAAATGTGTTTGTCTTGCAAAACAAACGCTTTCAAACCAAGTTACTTGCAATCCAAGGTATTACTGTACCTCAAAAAAGCTGGCCAGTTCTAACTAGGTGGGGTATTATGATGGAGGAGGAGGAGGAGAAGCAGCTTAGCATGCAAGTGTGGCGTAGTGGTGAGAGTGTTGGACTGGGACTCGGGAGATCCGGGTTCTAGTCCCCGCTCAGGCCATGAAACTCACTGGGTGACTTTGGGCCAGTCACTGACTCTCAGCCTAACCTACCTCACAGGGTTGTTGTGAGGATAAAATGGAGGAGGAGGCTTATGTAAGCTGCCTTGGGTTCCTTGCAGGAAAAAAGGCGGGGTATAAATATAATAAATTAAAAAAAATGTTTATTGGAAAACAAAAGATCTGCTATTAAGGTGCCAATTTACTGGCATTGTTGGGCTAAATCAGAATATACTGATGTGCATATGGTGTTGGGAGTATCCCACCTCTTTTCTACAATCCCATTCATCTGTGTTTGAAACTTTTGCATATTCTCTGCACCAGTGAGTTCCAAGTCCCTGATTTTTAGCAGCAAGAAGATTATCTGGTATTAATGCAGGTTACGCACTATGCTGAGAAAGGATACAAAACTAGACCTGATGGAGGAGTCTAACCAACAGCTGCACTCATAGTATGAAAATGAGATTATTACAGGGCAATTATGGTTGCCCAATATGAAGGGAAAGCAACTAGTAGGCAATATTTTTCAAGTGCTCTTTAAAAAGGAAGCAACTTGGCAATTACACTGATGACTGAAGAGAAGAGTATAATAACATAATGGGCACATTGGGCATAGCCAGGTGTAGGAATTCTTGAGATCCTGATTTCATGTCCTCCGTGCCCCCTGCATCCAAATTAAAATTACAGGCTGTTGCTCTTGCTTTAAGACAGAAACTAAATAACAACAATAGATCTGAGTTTTGCCAGGGTGGATAACTAACATTCAGGTTGAACCTTGTAATTTGTAGCTACTGTTTATGATTCTGAAGTTGTTTTTGTACTAAGTTTCTAGTCATTGCCAATGTATTTAGGATTTGTGGGTCTATTCCTACTACTGTGCTGTTCAAACCAGATACATTTAAGACCCTCTGTGTCATGTACTCATCGAGAATCTTTTCTGATCCATCTAATATGGGCCACCTTTCAGCCATGAGGCCCTCAGAGTAGCTTACAATTAAAATTAAACCATAAGACAACATAAGATTAATAATAACAACACATTTATTTCTTACCCGCCTCTCCGTTTGGATCGAGGCGGGGAACAACAATAAAAATAAAATATATAAAGTAATTAAAACATAGTATACATTATTAAAACATCTTTAAAACATCTTTAAAAGCATCCTAAAATTCCACCGGATAGGCCTGCCGGAAGAGATCAGTCTTTATGGCTTCAGAAAACACAAACATACACAGCAGCTGTCAATCTCTTGGGAAACTGGTGGGATTAAAAACATCTTTATTACTTGTTGCTAGCCAGTTTGGAACTACATGAGGAAAAGTTAAGGTATAAATGTTTTAAATAAGATGTCAATAGAGCATACATGTTTTAAGTAACGGAATAATTTTGCATGCTGTATTGAAGGGGGGGGGGGAAGGAAGATGGGCTCTAGCCATTTTGACCTAGGATATATTTTTTTCAGATCCCAAATATAGTAATTGGATATTGAGCATGAGACAAACCCATCCACTGAGTTATATAGTTTATTTTAAACTTCTGTCTGAGAAAGCCCAAAGCAGATAACAGCATAAAACAAAAAACAATATCAACTGAACACATACGGTAATATATGTGGATCCTTTGGCTTGGTAGGCAGAGTCATTTGGACAGTATAAAATGGGTGCTTATTTATCAGCATCTACTAGTTGCATTTAGATGAGAGGATACCTGTGAGACTGCGTTTTCTGAGGTTGCTTATTCTCCGACATTTCTTCTCATGAAGAGACACAGAAACAAGGCTACTGGTTCAGGGCAACCTGAGGCCACACACATGGCATGGGAGGGCCCTCTCTCAGATTGCCATCTCCTAACCTCTCTATAAAAGTCCTACTTCTGTCTCTATCAAGCTCATTTTTAAAACTAGTAATAGTGCTTTCATCCAACAGCCTGATCTCAGATAATATATTAAATGCATGATCATATTTCTGTATCAATAATAGCTTCTTTGTTTTAGCTGTGGGCCCCTGACCCACATCAAAACTATTGTGTGAGGAGTGGGGAGAGAAGGGGTTAACCTTTTCCCCATGTGATATTTTCCCAATTAAAATTCACCCTGCTACCAAGCTGCTATTTATCCCACAAGGGAATTTTAGAGCTTATTGCTCCAAGTGCTTATGGTAGGCAAGCTGGTATATAAATTGTGGGCAGTACCCTTTAAATGAGCCCACACAGTCTAGAACAGGCCCAGAGAGCTGCATGAGAAGGGGCTGCAGGTGGCAGGTTCCCCATCTCTTGGTTAAATAATAAAATGTGGGTAGGGATTTTCCCAATCTTTGCTTTCGTGTAGTGTAAAAATAGAAATCTGCACTAGTAATTGTGGCCCAGGGGCTGGTGGAATTCTAGTGTACTACTCAAAAGTAAGGCGTTACGTATATGGGTGGAGAAACTGATCTGCATGTGAGCTGTTGAATAGAGTTGGTGGGTGACAGTTAACCCTGCTTCATCTACTATGAAAGGATCTTCTGTATACTTCTGGCAGGCTCCTGGTTTCTTAAGTCTGTTCAACAAGATCACAGCACATGAGAACCAGCATGTAGTGGTTATTGTGTCATACTAAGACTGAGGAGAGCGATTCAAATCCCTGCTTGGGGGACCCAAGGTTGGAGAGCCCTGGTCTAGTAGTTTTGGAATTCTCTTAATGCAGCAGATCTAAAGTGATGGGAGCAGAGGGAGTATGTACATTGCGCTGGGCTCCTTCGTGGAAAGGCAGGATGAAAACGGAATAAATCGCATTCATAATAATATGTACCTTAGATGACGAGCTCTGTTTGGACTTCCCCGTGTGGAATATCAATTCTCAAATGGATTGATATTGATATGCACACACTATGTCCCCTGCATGCAGTGAGATGCAGCTAGGTAATTTTAGACCCTGGACGTAATGGCCTTAAGGCGCAATCCTATCCATGTTTACACAGAAAAAAAGTCCTACTACAACTCCCAGCATGCATGGCTGGGGCATGCTGGGAGTTGTAGGCTTCCCCCGTCTAAACATGCATAGGATTGCACCCGTGGAGGGGAAGGCTTTAGATCGTCATGTGTATTAATTCAGTTGTGAAGCGTTCAATGAGCATTTCTCTTCCCTCTTACATACTTCACAAGCGCTTCTACATGCCTGATGTTAGAAGAAATGTTTTTGCCAACCCTGATAAAAATATATTCTGAGCATGCCCAGTTTCACATTTCAGACTCACAGATCAGAGCACCATTATGACTACAAGTATAATTTGGATTTTGCCAGCCCAAGGGCTGACCAGCTCTTTGCCGTTGCCCCCATCATTTGCTGCTCTCTGCGTGGTCATTTGATGACACACACCCCTTCCAGGGCTGCGGGATCCTAGATTCTGGCACCCTGCCTGCATAGTTGAGAATAAGAACAATAAATAAATAATAATAACGTGCTTCTGGTTTCCCCCTTGACAGAAACAGACTACAGAGGATACTGGAGATCATTCCTTCACACGGAATAATTGCCCCCCAACCATCCTCGTGTAATAGCAAGGGTAGATTCCCTCACCCCAACTCCTCCTCAGTGTATGCTTGTGACGGAGGAGCGGGGAGGAAGAAATTATAATCGGTGTTAGTGACTGCGTAGCAGGGACCGAGTCCGGGCCGCGTGCGTGCGGTGGTGGGAGAGTAGCTGTTCCCGTGCAGTTAACACGGAGCGCGACGAAATCGCCGACGGCGTTCTGGCGGCGGCTGTTGGCGCCCACGTTCGAGGGCGCGTTCTCGCCCCACCAGCTCGTTTCTCGGCCCGCGGCCTGCGGGAAGAAGGGGGTGGAGCGACGGCAGCGCGGTCACATGACTTTGCGTGGCGGCGCGGTAGCCATCTTGTGTTGTTGGGGCTGAGGATAGACTTGGATTCGAGAGACTCTCTGTCCGCGACCTCAGGTAAACCGAGCCTGGCTGGCCCCGCGCCTTCTCTTTCGGGTGCGACCCCTTGCTGAGTTTCCGCTTTCCGCTCCCGCCCTATGTCTGTCCCGTTGTCGCGGCCCTTGCGCGTGAACGCGCCTAGGCCTCTCGCCAAGCCCCAGCCTCCCTTAGGTCTCGTGTCCGGGGAAGCGCATGGGAGACTGGGAAAACGGGCTGGAGCCTGGCGTGGAGAGTCGTTAGCTATGGCGTGGGTTACTGGGTTGTTTGTAGGGCACGGGTGAGCGGGAGGAAGCATTGGTGGGTCTCGGCCTGTCCACCTTGACACTAGACAGCTGTGGGCCTTCCCTTCTCCATGCGGTATATTGGCAGGAGCCTCTGAGTCCCGGCGAACTACTCCTTGGTAGGCAGCCAGAAGAGAGTGTGATTATTCCTAGCCCTTGTGTCTCGCCCCCGGTGACCATTTCCGCGCTATGGGACTGTGCTTCATTCTATAGGAAAGCACCTCGCCTTTCCCATTCCGTAGCCGTGACTTGCGAACACCAAGAACGGCTTCTGCAGCTGCTGCTAGTGCCTAGTGAGCCGGCATAAGAATGGTACTTGATATCTGTGTGATTGTGTAGAAGGTTTTGGGAAATAAAGGATCATGTATATTTTGGGAAAGCAGTGGGGTGGTAGCAGCGGTTGGAATGTTTGGTAGCTTGAAACAGCATAGGTACGGTATATAGGCCACTCGAAGTGACAGGTACTTCCACCAGATACAGGGTTATAGGAAATGTAGCTTAAACTCTGTTTAAGCATATATTGGTGATTTCCCAAGTACAGTGAAGGGAAAGAACAGCTCTGTAGGTGTCATTCTATACTACTTTTTGCATGTTTGTATTATCTGTATGGCAAGATAAATTGAATCCATCCTGTGTAAACGGAAAGGTATTAGAGCCAGCAAATACCATGTGTCTAGTACAGGGCTCTCCAACCTTGGGTCCCCAAATGTTGCTGGACTACATCTCCCAGAATCCCTTGCCATTAACCATGCTGGCTGGGTATGCTGGGAGCTGTAGGCCAGCAACATATGGGGACCCAAGGTTGGAGAGCCCTGGTCTAGTAGTTTTGGAATTCTCTTAATGCAGCAGATCTAAAGTAAACTGTTTCTTACCATCATGACAGGGTTAGCAAATTGCTAATTTGACAGTTTGACTGTTCTTTTACTATTTCTCTTTTGAGATATGCTTGAAAACTGTGCAATATAGAACATAGTTATGAGCAAATGATACACAATTTCATTTCTGTTATAATACAAAATCCAAGCAGTATATTTACTAGTTTACTTACCGAACATATAAGATGTGGCACCCTGAAGTAATAAACAGCAAAACAGTTTCTCAGATGTCCAAAAATTCTGCACTCAGCAAATAGGCGACTAGGGGTGGGCAACTTGTGGCCCTCCAGATGTTTTGACCTACAACTCCCATCAGCCCTAGCCATCATAGCCAATGGTGAGGGATGACTGGAATTGTAGGCCAAAACATCTGGAGGGCCACAAGTTGCTCATCCCTGATTTACAGGGATGCCAGCTTGCAAAATTATTTTTTGTAATAGCCAATAAAGTAAAAAGGATGAATCTAACATTCACCAATCCAACACTGTGATGCATACTTCCTAGAAGAAGTTCTCTGACTGTGTTAGGATGACATGCTGCAGCTCATCATGAGTTAATTACAAATAACCCTCCCTCACATAACACAGGTCATGGGATGACCTTTGCCGGGAGAGGGACGGGGGGGAGTGCGACCCTGTTGATTCTCTTGGACCTCTCAGCGGCTTTCGATGCCATTGACCATGGTATCCTTCTGGATAGGTTGTCTGGGTTGGGAGTTGGAGGCACTGTACTCCAGTGGTTCCGATCCTACTTGGGTGGCCGATTCCAGAAGGTGGTGCTGGAGGATTACTGCTCTGTCCCTTGGCAGTTATGCCATGGGGTGCCACAGAGCTCTATTTTATCCTCCATGCTGTTTAACATCTACATGAAACCACTGGGAGAGGTTATCCGGAGGTGTGGGCTGAGGTGTCATCAATATGCAGATGACACCCAGCTCTGTCTCTCCTTTTCATCTAATCCAGGTGAGGCAGTGGCTGTTCTGAATCAGTGCCTGGGCACGGTGATGAGGGCTAATAAACTGAGACTCAATCCGGATAAGACAGAGGTTCTGTTAGTGGATGGTTCGTCTGCCCGGCTAAGTGATTTTCAGCCAGTTCTGGATGGGGTTGCACTCCCCTGAAAGATCAGATTTGTAGTTTGGGGGTGCTCTTGGATCACTTGAGGCACAGGTGAACTCGGTGGCACGGAGCACCTTTTATCAGCTTAGGCTGATATACCAACTACGTCCTTATCTGGACAGAGATAGCCTAGCTACAGTTATCCATGCTCTGGTAACCTCTCTTTTGGATTATTTGAAATGATTTTTTCATTCTTCTTCAGACATGGGTTTGACTTTAGGCTGTGCACATCTTTCTTAATGCTAATTTTGAAAGCGCTGCCATACCCGGTCCCGTTGCATCCTGAAGCGGCTCCCTTTTCTCTAACCATGTGGCTCCCTTTTCTTTTCCAGGGGCGGCTTGCCTCTCCGTGGCACGGCAGCGCGGGAGGCGCCCGCAAAGCAAGTGGAGGTGCGGCGCAGCGCGGCCGCTTGCTCTGCAGGCGCCTCGCGCTGCTGTGCTGGCTCCCGGGAATTCATTCCACAAGCATTTAATCACTGCTTTGCCGGCTCCCTCCATGGGGCTCCCTGCCAGGGAGCCGGCAAAGCAGAGATTAAATGGTTGTGGAACGAATAATCTGAGTTCCCATTATTTCTAATGGGGAAACTCGCTTGATACGTGAGTTTTTTGGATTACGAGCATGGTTCTGGAACGAATTATGCTCGTAATCCAAGGTACTACTGTATATCAAAGCGAGTCTCTGGCGGGCGTGAGCGGGGCCGATTTCGGCCCGCTTGAGGCGAGCGGTTACATCCCTACACTTGTATTGCAAGACGTTGCTTGTTTATCAAGTCAGAATTTATAAAAAAAATTTGCTTGTCTTGCAAAATGCTCTCAGACCAAGTTACTTGCAATCCAAGGTATTACTGTATTTATATTTTATTGTATTTTATGGTTTTAACTGTTGTGAACCGCCCAGAGAGCTTCGGCTATTGGGTGGTATAAAAATGTATTAAATAAATAAATAAATACATGCTCACTGGGTTCCACTTTTATTATTAGAACAACTGGAATAATCATTTTTCTTGCATCTGATATGCAAATTTACATAAATATATACAAAATACAGTTGTGCTACACATTTTCTCACATTGATTTTTGAGAGGATTGTAAAGAGTGTGTTAGAAACATCTCCCAGACTGGAAAATTCTCCCCTTCAACTGGGAGAGGGGGTGGACATTCAAGGGGATTGCTATTAAAGATAAGGCTGACAACCTGTGGAGGTGACAGACCAAGCAAGGAGTATAAAAGTTGGCATAGGCAGGGCAGATACTTTCCTGAAGCCTATTGGATATAGTGAATCACTTTGGGGCTATAACCTGGCAGAAGATAGCAATTTAACAGATGGTCTTGGCATTGTTTATATCAATTTGATTAATATAATTTTGTATACTGAATGGGCTTACAGGAGCTGTCCCACAAAGGCTTTGGAAGGCTGGGTGTAGGGAGAATGTCCAGGTCAGGAGTTTTGATCAGGCTGGATCCAAGAACAGCGAATGAGCACAAAAACAAGATTGGGGCTACCAATTGGCTACCATATGTCTGTGTGTGAAGCAAAGGCGAGGCAAACATGACTGAACTATGAGAAAAGTGGAAAGTTTTTAGAGCAAGCAGATTCAAAAGCCAGAGGGACGCTCTTATAAGGAGAGCTCTTTCTGTAAAGCAGTTGGGTCTATAAGAATATGCATAAGTCACTGTCTTGTATGATTTTGGAACCTTTTTTTTAAAGGTACATAGCTAAGAAGAACCCTGCTGGATCAAACTCTGCCAGCAACCTTTTTCTGCTCTTCTCACAGGTTCCTGCGACCTAAGGCCAGTGAGAACACGGCACAGCTAGAACTACTTTTAATATCTGAAGTTTGTCCCAAGTAGCAGAAGGGCTTGTTTGAGATGGTTGACTGTATTTGGACACAACACTAAGCTACTCTGTGAATGAGCCTTGTATTCGTGCACTCTCCCTTATTTCTCCACTGCAGCTGCGAGGCAATCAGAAGCATTTGCTTTTATTGTCAACTAACTGCAGTTTGTTATATCCAAATCGAGAACTGCAATTATTTTTAACTATAGCAGGGGAAGGCAACCTGGTGCCCTCCAGGTGTTTTGGCCTACAACTCCCATAATCCCTAACCATTGGCCATCCCAGCTGGGGCATACGGGAGTTGCCTAAAACATCTTGAGGGTACCAGGTGGCCTGTCTGAACTATAGTTTATTCAAACAAGTCAAGATAAGCCATGGTTTGAAGTTGGCTTCTTTAGACAAATTACTAAGCAGGGTCAAGCCTGGTTATTACGTACTTGGATGGGAGACCCCTCCTCTAGTTTCCTGCATTGAGCAGGGGGTTGGATTGAGTAGCATTGTAGGCTCCTTCCAACTCTATGATCTATGAAATCTATTACTACTCAACTAATTGGCTTACTGTGCAGTTTGTCTGGAAAAGCCAACTTAGTTTTGAACTTACATTAGGAACTCCACTGTGTGGAAGATTTTACTTCATGTAAAATCTACTTTCAAATTACTTCTAGATAACAAGACTAGGGAGGCAAACATTGATTTATATCATACTCTTACTTCTTAATTTATATAATACTTTTTCAGTGTTCAGGATGGCATACAATATCAAAAGCATAAAAACTCTTAAAAATAAGAATCAACAATGAAACTGTGAAGGATCACTAGCAGGATCCTTTGCGTGAGTTCGGCGCTTAACGGGTTAACCGGCACTGAGTTACAGCCCGTACGAGCGCTGGCGACCACCTGAGAGGCTTTCGCGCACAAGAGGAAACCGAAGCCCTTTAAATGACCAAATAAGGCTTTCATTTGTTTACACAAAACACAGATCGGAACTAACAGCTCTCCAGGAATACTACAATGTCAACGCAACCTTAGTTGACCCCCTGCGTTACTTAATGAACAGGCTCCTAGACTAGCGGATTGAATCTGGTCATTTACCTCAGATCAGAGACTCTACGCCTAGTCAGTTTCAGCCTGGCTCCGGGTCAGCCGATCCGGGGATGAGACTGGCTTACTTGGGCTGCCGCTTGAAGGACGAGACTGGCCCCGAAGTACCCTGGGTTCCCAACAACCCTTTACCGGAAGGGAGAGGGGTTTTCTACCCCGGAGTTCCCGCTTTCCCCGCCCTCCAGGTCAGGTGGGGGCTTATGCTTGCCCCTTCGTTTCAGGTGGGCTTATTCCTGCCCGGGAAGAAGGTGACGTACTGGTACTTTACAGCTCTTTGAGACTGCCCTGATAGTTTGATGGTCCTTGATGGCCCTTCCTGGGTTTTTGTGGATCTCCACCGAGACTCTTCCTTGTTGGGGATGACGACCTGTCTGGCTGCTTCTCCTGTGACTTCATCCCTCCTCCCTCGCCCCCTCCCTTAGGGGAAGACTGTGTGTGTGTGCAGACTTGTGTTGGGCTTTCTCCACACCCTCCCATTTGGGGAAAGATGGCATTGGGGTCCACCACCCCAATCCCCATCTAACTGTCTCCTACTGAGAAAGCCCGGGACAACCCATCTGCCACGATGTTGTCCTTACCCTTGATGTGCTCTACTGAAAAATCAAAATCCTGCAGGGCTAAACTCCACCGCAACAACTTCTGGTTGGACCCCTTCACCCTATCCAGCCAGCACAAGGGGGAATGGTCGGTTTGCAACAGGAACCGGCGGCCCCACAGATAGGGGCGAAGCTTGGTCACTGCCCACACTATTGCCAGGCATTCTTTCTCGACAGTGGCCAAGTTCCGCTCCCGAGGCAAAAGTTTTTTGCTTAGAAAGGCGACGGCACAGCCCTTGCCCTGGCCGCTCCTGCAGCAAGACGGCTCCCATCCCTGCTTCCGAGGCATCCGTCTGCAGGACAAAAGGGGCTTCAAAATCTGGTGCTTGCAGCACAGGGGCTGCCATCAAGCAGGCTTTCAATCCCTCGAACGCTGCTTGGCAAGCGACGGACCACTGGACCTTAACAGGTTGCCGCTTCTTGCACAAATCTGTCAGGGGGGCGGCTAGCTGGCTAAAATGGGGCACAAACTTACGATAATAGCCAGCCAGCTCTAAAAAAGCCTGAACCTGTTTCTTCGTCTGGGGTTGGGGCCAGGTGCGAACCGACTCTATCTTGGCTTCTAGGGGCTTGACACTACCTCCCCCCACCTTATGTCCAAGGTACTCCACCTCCCCCCGCCCGACCTGGCACTTTTTTGCCTTTACAGTCAGCCCGGCGTCCTGAATCCTCTGAAATACCTGGCGGACATGCTGCAGGTGCTGCTCCCAGGTGGAGCTAAAAATGGCTATATCGTCCAGATATGCACAGGCGAACTCCCCCAGCCCATTCAGCATCCCATTCACCAGCCTCTGGAAGGTACCCGGACTGTTCCGGACCCCGAAAGGGAGGGTGGTGAATTGGAACAACCCCAGGTGGGTCACAAAAGCGGACTTCAAGGCAGCATCCGAATCCAGCGGGACCTGCCAATAACCCTTCGTCAGGTCCAGGGTCGTAATGTACTTGGCCCCCCCTAGCCGTTCTAACAGCACATCCATGTTGGGGATGGGGTATGGGTCAGGGACAGTCACTTTGTTTATTTTTCGATAATCGACGCAGAACCGAACACCCCCATCTTTCTTGGCTACTAACACTATGGGGGAGGACCAGGGGCTAGAGCTGGGGACAATGACTCCAAGGTCCAGCATAGCTTGGACTTCATCGGCAATGACCTGGGCATGGGGCCCCACTGCCCGGTAGGGTAGGGACTGTATAGGGGGGCTATTTCCCGTGTCAATGGTATGTTGCGTGAGTGTGGTGCATCCCGGACGGTCAGAGAACATAGGCTGGAAGTCCTCTAAGACCTGGATAATCTGCCGCCGCTGCTGTTCCGACAGAGAGGGGGACAGTTGGATCTCATCCATTCCTCCCCCTTCCCCCCATTCGGCCAACAAATCCCCGTCAGAGGTTCCCTGATCCGCACATTCCTGCACTCCCCCCACCTTCGTTCCCCATTCCACATACAATTTTAACATGTTCACATGAAATACCTTTTGCCTCCCCGGCTGTCCAGAAAAAGCCACTTGATAGTTCACCTCCCCCGACCTTCCAATCACAGTCCCCGGACCCTCCCATTTCAAACACAATTTGTCCGTTTTTTGGGGGCGCAGTACCAACACCTGGTCCCCCACTTCAAAAGTCCGTGGCACAGCCGTCCGGTTGTACCACGCGCTCTGCCACTGTTGTGCTGCTCCGAGATGCTGTTGTGCCGTCTCCCGCACCTCCCGAAGGACAGTTTGGAGGTGCTGCATGAAGGCATGCACTGGCATGGAAGATTCTGCGGCAACCCCCTCCCATTCCGCCCGTAACAGAGCCAAAGGTCCCCTTAGCTCCCTCCCAAACATCAATTCGTTGGGGGAGAATCCCAGGCTCTCTTGGGGGGAGTCCCGGTATGCGAACAACAGGTAGGGGAGAGCTTGATCCCAAGTCGCAGGGTGCTTAGCCGCATAAGCTCTGATCATTTTCTCAAGAGTCTGATTGAAACGCTCCACCAGCCCATTTGTCTCGTGATGATATGGCACCGAAGTCAGATGCTCCACACCCCCCAGTTCCCACATTTTAAAAAAACAATTTGGACACGAATCCCGTGCCGCAGTCCGAAACCACCGTGTGGGGCATTCCTAGGTGGGCGAAAAGAGAAAGGAGAGTCTTAGCCAGGCTGGTAGCGGAAATGGAGGCTAGGGCAAAAGCCTCGGCATAGCGAGTGGCAAAGTCAACAACAGTCAGTATAAACTTCTTCCCCGTCTTGGTGGGGGGATTCAAGGGTCCCACAATATCCAACCCTATCCTTTCAAACGGGGTGCCCACAATGGGTAGGGGTTGAAGGGGGGCTTTCGGGTGGTCCCGGTTATGCCCCACCCGCTGGCAGACATCGCAGGACCGGCAATACTCTCGAACTTCATTCGCCACCATGGGCCAATAGAACCCTTCTGTCACTCTGGCTAATGTCCGTTTCTGTCCTAAGTGACCTCCCCACGCTACATCGTGGGCCAACTGCAGCACAGCCTGGCGGTACCTTGCAGGCACAACTAATTGTCTTTTCTTCAGCTGGGGACCTATTTCGGTTTTTGGGCAGAATTCTCGGTAAAGTGCTCCTGCTTCCCACAAAAACTGTTCTGACTGGTTTCCTGCCCCCAACCCTTGACCGGCCCGATCCCGGCACTCTCGGAGGGACGGGTCGCGCTGCTGCTCCTCCTGGAACACCTTTTGAGCTCCAAAATCCTGGGCCATTGGGGCGAACCCCCCTTGGTCCTCCTCCCTCACCGAAGCAGAGGGGAGCGGCGGAGAACAGTTGGTTGCCGGGGTCGCTTTACCGCGACCGGGATGGGGGGTCGGGGGGCTGGGAGGCTGTGGGGCAGGGGCTTGTTTGGCCTGATGTCGTGTCAGCCACCCCCACCTTGACCTGGGCAGCCCGGAATGCAATGTCGTTCCCAATGATGATCCCCCATTCTTGTTGTCCATGTACTATAACATCCACCTTCCCTTCCCATCCCTTGTACTTGACCCAGACCCGGGCAAGGGGAACAGCTATGTTGGGGGAGTTATAGGGCTTTATGGCACAGGTACACCCTTTTAACAGCTGTCTCTTCTTTACCTTACTCCGAGGTAAAGCAGTTATGTCCGCCCCAGTGTCCCTATACCCCACATGGGAAACATTGTTCACAGAGATGGACTCACAGAATTTGCTCTGGCTCCAACACAGTTGCTCCGGCAAGGCAATGCGCATCAGGGATGCTTGCGAGATGGCCCCAAGGGAATGCTGTCCTCCGCTCATCAGGGACCGCGCTGCATCTTCTACTTCCTCCTCTAGGGACGAGCTTGATTGCTGATCCTCCTCGTGTTCCTCCGGTTCGCGGGACTCTGGAGCGAGCATCCTTCCCACCTTGCCCGGGGATGTCTTGGAGTTGCGGTTCTTCGCAAGGAGTTTGGGGCAACTCCTCTTGAGGTGACCCGGTTCCTTGCAGTAAAAACAGCCACTGGTGCTGGGGCTCTCTTTGGGCTTGCTTGGGGCTCCCTCCCGAGGTTTGGGGTTGCCCTTCTCTGCTGCTCCCTCTGGCCCCGCCATGACTGAGGTTGCCCCCCTTCACTCCTTTGGGCTGCCGATACAGCCCCATTTGGTCTGCCCACTTGCCCATCTCCCGACAGTTTGGGGGGTCCCGGTCCCTCACCGCCGTAGCCAAATCCTCTGGGATAGTGGCACAAAATTGTTCCTGGATCAGGAGTTCCCACACCTCCGCCAAGGTGGTTCTCCCGGTGGCCCCGATCCACGCATCCCAGACCTGCCCCAGGTGCGCCATCCAGGAGGCATATGTGTCCCCTGGGGAAGGCTGCCCGTAACGAAATTTACGGCGACAGTGTTCGGCTGTGAGGGCAAACCGCTCCCTCACAGCCTCCTTAAATGCAACATAGTCCAAAGGGGCAGTTTGGGTGTGAATGCCCAAGAGATCAGCCAGTTCCCCGCTGACCTGAGTCCTCAAGGCGGACATCCGCAAATTGTCCGGCACCTTCTGCTCCAGGCAGGCAGCTTCGAACAGGGTGAAGAAGATCAACACGTCCTGCCCGGGCTTGTAGGTGGGGAATTGCTTCCTGTCCCATTTAGGGGTCGGGGTGCTCCCACTCTGGGGTGTAGGGGGTCCCCCTTGTCCGGCGCCCGCGGTCAGCCTGGCCAACTCCAGCTGCATCTGCAGCGCCGCTTGCTGATGCTGGACCATCTCTTGTTGGTGTCGCATCACCTCCCTGGTCTGCTGCCAATTAAGTTGGGGGAAGAGGGCATCTAACCCTCCTCCTCCTATGGCCCCACCAGCAACCCCTCCGTCGAGGTCTTCCTCTAACTTGGGGTCCCTCCTCTCGCTTCTCCTGAGGTTACTAGTAAGGCTGGGGCTACCCCATTGCTTGGGTTCCTGCCCTGCCCGCAAGGATGAGGGGGCTCCTCCCCCCTCCCGGTTTGCAATCCTCGGCCGCACTACCCACTCCATTGTGGAGATCTGGCTCCCTTCTCTGGTTGGGGTCTCTGGGCTGTTCTCTAGCTCCAGCTGTTCCTGGCTCAGGCTATTCATTACTTTGGTCTGAGCGCTTTTCCAGCAATCCGCTAGCCTGCCCTAGACCCTGTTAGTTCTGTCCGTTAATTGTGCTTTCCAATTGTCCCGTCGTCTGCCACCATGTGAAGGATCACTAGCAGGATCCTTTGCGTGAGTTCGGCGCTTAATGGGTTAACCGGCACTGAGTTACAGCCCGTACGAGCGCTGGCGACCACCTGAGAGGCTTTCGCGCACAAGAGGAAACCGAAGCCCTTTAAATGACCAAATAAGGCTTTTATTTGTTTACACAAAACACAGATCGGAACTAACAGCTCTCCAGGAATTCTACAATGTCAACGCAACCTTAGTTGACCCCCTGCGTTACTTAATGAACAGGCTCCTAGACTAGCGGATTGAATCTGGTCATTTACCTCAGATCAGAGACTCTACGCCTAGTCAGTTTCAGCCTGGCTCCGGGTCGGCCGATCCGGGGATGAGACTGGCTTACTTGGGCTGCCGCTTGAAGGACGAGACTGGCCCCGAAGTACCCTGGGTTCCCAACAACCCTTTACCGGAAGGGAGAGGGGTTTTCTACCCCGGAGTTCCCGCTTTCCCCGCCCTCCAGGTCAGGTGGGGGCTTATGCCTGCCCCTTCGTTTCAGGTGGGCTTATTCCTGCCCGGGAAGAAGGTGACGTATTGGTACTTTACAGCTCTTTGAGACTGCCCTGATAGTTTGATGGTCCTTGATGGCCCTTCCTGGGTTTTTGTGGATCTCCACCGAGACTCTTCCTTGTTGGGGATGACGACCTGTCTGGCTGCTTCTCCTGTGACTTCATCCCTCCTCCCTCGCCCCCTCCCTTAGGGGAAGACTGGGTGTGTGTGCAGACTTGTGTTGGGCTTTCTCCACAGAAACCCACGTATGCTACAGACAGATTAGCATCCACAAACAAGATCACCAGCAATAAAACTTCAGCCTTGTCATGCCTGAGGAAACAAGTTGCCGTATGATGCTTCTAAAAAGAATGGATGGACGGACATTTAGATAGTTCATCCAGAAGGGAATTCCAAAGCCTTGAGGTGACCACAGACAAAGCCCTATTCTGTTGTGCTAACTTTCTTTCTTTTTGCAATGTCAGGATCTTTAAGAGAGTCTTTCCCATAGACCTTAATGGACCAGGGTGGGGAGATGGAAAGAGGTGTGCTCAAGGTATATCAGCCCACCTTGTGAGGGTTTTACAAGCCAGTAAACAAAAAGCAATGGGGTAAGCAAAAGAGGTGTTTTATTCCACAAAAATAAAAAAAGTTTCAACGTGTTTCAGACCACATGTAGGTCCTATTTCAGGGAGATCTATGGAACAAAGTATAAAATTTATATTATAGAATTTAAACATGTCCCTGTACTTTTAAAATATGTATATACAACATAACTACAACAAAGGTCTTGCAATGCTGCTCTAAAATACAGCTGTTTCCAGTCGGGATTTGTACACATATTAGTTTGGCTTCTCTCTGGTCTGGTATAGCACAGGAGACTGGAGTTTAAAGAGCAAGCGTTATCGAATTTGGTCACACTGAGCAAGTTTGTTTATTCCCAATATGTGTTATCATTCAATATATGTTATGGTTATGCATAGTTTGGCTCTTTGAGCCACTCTTTCATTACATTTTAAAGTTTATGATAAACAGTTGTATTGTTGTTCTAGTTAGGTAGGTTATATAGACATATTTTAAAAATACGGTGACATGTTTAAATATCATATAAATTTTATACATTGTTCCATAGATTTCCTTGAAGTAGGACCTCCATGTGGTCCGAAACGCATTGGAACACTTTATTTTTATGGAATAAAATACCTCTTTGCTTATCCCATTGGTTTTTGCTTTTGGCGTCCTTTGTGGGGTTTCCCATTTTGTTGGATTTGATTTTACAAGCCAATGCCAGCTACTTAAATTGGGGCCAGAAACAGCCCAGGCTGTTTCTGGGCTAGCAGCCTGTTTAGTTGCTGCAAAACTGATTAAGCTGGCTGGGGAATGCTGGGAGTTGTAGGGCTTTTTTCTCTCTAAGCATGCATAGGATTGTGTCCTAAATGTACTTCCTAAATGTGCTTCCGTCAGGAGCCGAGCTGCAGTATTACATATGAGTAGCCGCTGCTGAAGAGTCTTCAAGGGTAGTCCACTATACAGCACATATTACAGTAGTTAGGCCTTGGAGTCACAAAAACGAGGCTAACATCTGCCAAAACCTGATCTTTCCATTCAGATGTAACTGATATTAGTCTCCACTAGCTATAGCTGCCATCTATTCCCCCAACCCCAGCAGCAAGCTGAATCCAGGAGCAACTTCAGACTGTTTACCTGATTGGTGGAGCTCCAGATACCCCATAGTCCGGTTTACCCACAGTCACTGGATTCATTTTGAATCTGTTAAACATCATTCTCTCTTGACCATGGCCTCAAAATGCTTGATTGGGATAGAAAGAACTCCTTGATTCTTAATTAACACCCTGCTCTGTATTTTATCAGCATACTGGTGATGATGCTGCACTCTGAATGCCCCAATGATCTCACGTAGCAGTTTTGTATAGATGTTAACGTAGATCACAATACTGAACCCTGTGAAACACCACATCCTGGCATCTAAGCCACCGAGCAGGTATTGCATAAGGCTGTTATGGGACTCCATGTGCCCAAATTCAAATGTAAACATTTGAGGGTTTCTCTTTTGATGTCCACAATATAAAATGTCCACATTGATGTCCACAATGTGATAAAATACAGTGGTCCAACAATGCCAGTGAAAAGTCTTGGAGGATCAGCAGGATAGAATTTCCCCAGTCAGTGTCCAGACAAAGAATGTCCACAAAGCAATTAATGCAGGCGCTCTCCCATATGTAGCTCTGAAGGCAGATTAAAATGGATTGAGGAAGGATGACTCATCCAGAAAGCCCTAGGATTCTCTTCTTCTTCTTCCATATGCTCAGTCACCTTCCCAAGAAATGGAAGATTAAGAACTGGTCTAAAATTAGCTGAATCATCAATAACCATGGATTGTTTCTTAAGGAGGGACCTGATCACAGCCTCATTTAATGAAGGTGAAAATCTGTCTGTTCCCTTCTAATGTTCCCTCTAGGATCATTGATGATCCTAGCCAAGTCCATCCAGCCTCTCCTAGCTTTCCTTCATAAGCCAGGAAGGAAGGATGGATGCATCACTAAGCATGTGGTAGCCATTACAAACTCTAGCTGTCTGTCTCTACATCCTCAAGACCAAATTGAATACTGTGGAGAAAGCCAACCTAAGCCCCCTGCCTGACACACACACACTCACCAAGGAGGGGGGAAAGACAACCAGTCTCCACAGATGCCAAAGGGGACAAACAACATCTACATAGAATCACCCCAGGGGGGAAGGCAGGAAGCATCACCAGGTTCATCAATGCTCTTGCATATCAGCCCCATCTTCATAAGACTTGAATACCTCTCCAGGGCAGACGCTTCGGCACCCCTAAGAAATGGCCACTCAACACCATAGGATGGGACCATTAAGCAAGTGACTTCAAAGGGACCCCATCCCATGGGGGGAAGGCGTCACCCCACCTGACCCAAAAGGCCGCCCCTCAGGGAGGGTGTCAACCCACCTGATCACGGAGGGAGGTGCTACCTGAAACACCAAGGTATAAAACACCCTGCACAAGGGAACTTTTGTTGTTGGACCTGATCAGCAATCTTGCCCATGCCTGGGGATAAGGGAACGAAGGATCAGCAACCCCGGGAAACCAAGCTGAAATCACTGGCTGCTTGGGTTGACCGGACCCCCGGGAAACCAAGCTGAAATCACTGGCCGCTTGGGTTGACCGGACCCTCGGGAACCCAAGCTGAAATGACGCACAAGCCGCTTGGGTAGACCGGGCCCCGCCGGGAACCCAGCTAGTCGCTTGGGTAGACCGGGCCTCCGCCGGGAACCCAGTTAGCCGCTTGGGTAGACCGGGCCTCCGCCGGGAACCCAGCTAGCAGCGTGCGGTTGACCGGGCCTCTGCCGGGACCTGAGCTAAACTAACTAGCTGAGAGCCCTGAAATCACGTTGTCCTTGAGGCTTTTGCTTGCTACTTTGTACCGTACTGATAAACTGTATTGCTGGCGTGGGTCTGGGTTTGTGAAGGTAATTTTGTAAATAAACTTGTTTTCTAAAAGATACTTTTGTGGCTATAAGTTATCCCTTTGTTCTGGGCTAAGGGTGAGACGCTGGGGACCTCGGAGAAGGCCCGCCCCAGGACTCGCTACCCCTTAGCATTGAACCCGCGCAGAAGACCAGGTTGTCGGTCTTCCACTTGGTGGCAGGGGTGGGATAACTTATTAGCCCAGAATATCTCCCAGACCCAAAGTAGCAAGAGCCTGAGGATCACCATGAGCGACCCAGAGCCTGACGGAGCGACTGGGGGAGCCAAGCCACGGCGGTTCCTACCCGCAACCCCCATCACCCCGGGGTTGGCGGCGCTGATCCGTCAGACGGAGCTGCTGGCGAGTCTGGCCCGGGGTGCCAGACCCAGGGGCCGCCCTAACCCAGCTCCGACAGGTGGGAGAGAGGATGTGGTGACCGAGGACCCCGCTCCTCTGGAGCCCCTGGAGCCCCTCGAGCTTCCCTCGGAATGGATGGCCCACGAGCGGGAGAGGATGGCCCACGAGCGCGAAATGATCCGGATGCAGATGGAGTTGGCCAAGCTGCAGCTCGAGGTGGGGAAAACACCCCCGACTGTCCCCTCCGCTCCTCCCCCTCCGTCGTGGGACCGCAAGATGTTCCCCTCCTACAAGCCAGGGCAGGATGTCCTGATGTTCTTCTCCATTTTCGAAACAGCGTGCCAGGAGCAGCGGGTCCCAGACAACTTGCGGTTGTCCGCCCTGCAAACCCAGGTCAGTGGGGACCTGGCTGACCTCCTCGGGGCGCATCTGCGGAAGACCCCGGCGAGCTACGAGGCGTTCAAGGCAGCGGCCAGGCAACACCGCCCTCAACGCTGAACATTGCCGGCGGAGATTTCGAGAGGGTAGACCTTCCCCCGGGACCACCCATGTGGCATGGGCCGCCCAGGTGATGCATGTCTGCGAGTCCTGGGTGGAGGCTTCCCGGGCCTCCACCCTGAAGGAAGTTGTCGAGCTGATCGCCATGGAGCAGTTCTTCACCACCCTCCCGAAGGAGCTGGCCGCTGTCGTGAGGGATCAGAAGCCCCGTACCTGTGAGGCGGCGGGGATCATGGCCGACGAGATGGGGCTATACCGGACGGCCCCATCCACCAAGGGAAGTTCCGCGGCCGTGGCCGAGAAGAAATCGGAGCCGGAGAAGAGCCTGCCCCGACGGCGCGAGGAGGCCCCTCGGACCAAGGGGAACCAAAACCCTCGGTCTGGGGCGTGCTTCCACTGTAACGAGATGGGACACCTGCGGCGGGATTGCCCCAAGCTCTGGCCCAAGAACCGGGATGCCCTGTCCCTCGCCGGGGAAAATAGGGCGTGTTGCGGGTGCTGCAGCCGCTCAGGGCGACGACGATCGACGGTCGGTCCTCTCCCTCCATGCAAGCATCCCCGAGGATCGCGGCGCCGAGGAGGATCTCCAAGAGTGGGGTCCCTACCGTCCCGGACCCCGTGCATCGCTGTATCGCATCGCCTCCCCGGACCAGCTAAGATGGAGCCGCAAGCAATTCTAGTGAGTCCATCTATATCAATAATGTTTCCCGGGTGGGGTATAGGAACACTGGGGCAGATGTAACGGCTCTGCCCCGGGACCGCGTAGAAAGGTCCCAACTTTTGTCAGGACGTACGTGTACGATCAAACCCTATAACTCCCCCGACATCACCGTCCCCATCGCCCGGGTCCGGGTCAAGTACCAGTGGTGGGAAGGAGAGATGGATGTAATCATCCATCGCCAAAAGGAGTGGGGCATCATAATCGGGAACGACCTCGCGATCCGGGTGGCCAAAGCTAAGATGGGGGTCGTCACCCGGGGGCAGGCAAGGTGAGGGGGGCCGCCCGTAACCGCACCGGTCCCAAAGCCTAAGCCCGTGCCCCCTCCACCACCCGGGGTGACCCCATCCCCTGCGGGGCACTCCGGGGAGAACCAGGCCATAGCGGAGCCCCCGAAGAACGAAGGGTTTGCCCAGATGGCTAAAGACTTTGGGACTCAAGCCCAATTCAAGGAAGCCCAGTGGCTGGACCCTTCCTTGCAGGAGTGTCGCGATCTGGCCAACCAAGACCCGGGGGTATCCCTTGCCACCGAAAGATTTGTCTGGGGCAATGGAACTTTGTACCGGGAGTTCGAGCCAAAGGGGGAAGTGGCACCGGAGCGCAAGCAGAGGCAACTGGTGGTTCCCCAATGGTACCGCCGCGCCGTGCTGCACCTCGCCCACAACGTGGCATGGGGAGGACACCTGGGGCAGAAGCGGACCCAAGCTCGAATCACAGAGGGGTTCTACTGGCCCATGATCGCCTCCAACATCAAAGCTTACTGTTGGTCCTGCGATGTGTGCCAGTGGGTGGGACACAATCACGATCACCCAAGAGCTCCCCTTCAGCCTTTCCCGGTGGTGGGGATCCCTTTTGAACGGATTGCTATGGACATAGTGAGTCCCCTGAACCTGCCCACCAAGACGGGGAAGAAGTTTGTACTGACGGTAGTGGACTTTGCCACCCACTACGCGGAGGCTTTTGCGCTAGCCTCCATCTCTGCAGCCAGCCTGGCTAAGACTCTGCTCTCTCTCTTTGCCAGCTTGGGGATGCCCCGCACGGTTGTGTCGGACTGCGGCACCGGGTTCATGTCTAAACTGTTCCAGAAGATGTGGGACCTGGGGGGGATTGACCATGTAACTTCGGTGCCTTATCACCACGAGACCAACGGACTGGTTGAAAGCTTCAACCAGACGTTGGGGAAAATGATCCGGGCGTACGCTAGCCGTCACCCGGGAACTTGGGACCAAGCCCTACCCTAACTCCTCTTTGCCTACCGAGATGCTCCGCAGGAAAGCCTCGGGTTTTCCCCGAATGAACTGGTGTTTTGCAGAGAACTACGGGGGCCCTTGGCTCTGTTGCGGGAGGAGTGGGAGGGGGCTGCCGGCAGTTCGCCCGTGACGGTTCACACTTTTCTGCGGCGGCTACGGGACACCCTCCACAGCGTTCGAGAAGCCGCCCAACAGCATCTGAAGGCAGCCCAGCAGCGGCAAAAGGAGCTGTATGATAAAACCGCAGTAGCCCGGACTTTTGAGGTGGGTGATACGGTGTTGGTTCTGCGTACCCTCAAAACGGACAAGCTGTGTCTTAAGTGGGAGGGTCCGGGGACTGTAGTTGAGAAACTTGGACCAGTCAACTACAAAATACTCTTTGCCGGGACTCCTGAAAAATGTAAAGTGTTTCATGTGAATATGTTGAAATTGTATGTGGACCGGGGTGCGGGACTGGGCTGTGTGAAGGAACATAATGATAAGGATTTTGCTGAGGCGGATTTGTTGGGAGAATGGGGGGATGGCGGGGGGATGGAAGAAATTTCACTGTCACCCGCCCTGTCTGAGGCTCAGCGGGAGCAAATGAAGCGGGTGCTGGATGAATTTGGGACCATGTTCTCAGACCGCCCCGGGCGGACCCCACTCATCCTGCACACCATTCAAACAGGTGACAGCCCCCCTCTGCAATCTCTGCCATGCCGGGCGGTAGGACCCCACGCTCAGGTAATTGCGGAGGAAGTCAAAGTCATGTTAGACCTAGGGGTGATCGTTCCTAGTTCTAGCCCATGGTCCTCCCCGATTGTCCTGGTGGCCAAAAAGGATGGGGGGGTGCGGTTCTGTGTGGACTATCGGAAAATCAACAAGGTGACCGTCCCTGACCCCTACCCTATCCCCAACATGGATGTCTTGCTGGAGAAGCTAGGGAGGGCCAAGTACATTACCACCCTAGACCTCACCAAGGGCTACTGGCAAGTCCCGCTAGACGCGGACGCTGCTCTCAAGTCTGCCTTTGTCATACACCTGGGTTTATTCCAGTTCACCACTCTTCCCTTCGGAGTCCGGAACGGTCCAGTAACCTTTTAGAGGCTGGTGAATGGAATGCTAAACGGGTTGGGAGAAATTGCCTGTGCCTATCTGGACGACATAGCTATCTTTAGCTCCACTTGGGAACAGCATCTGCAGCATGTCCGGCAGGTCTTCCAGCGGATCCGGGACGCTGGGTTGACAGTGAAAGCAAAGAAGTGCCAGGTGGGGCTAGGGGAGGTTGAGTACCTTGGACATCGGGTCGGAGGGGGGAGCATCAAACCCATGGAAGCTAAGATAGAGTCGGTTCAGAAATGGCCCCAACCCACAACCAAAAAACAGGTGCAGGCTTTTCTGGGACTTGCAGGGTACTATCGGAAATTCGTGCCACACTTCAGTCAGCTAGCAGCCCCTCTGACTGATCTTTGTAAAAAACGCCAACCGAACAGGGTCCAGTGGACCGCGGCTTGCCAGACTGCTTTCGACGGGTTAAAAGCCTGCCTCACGGCAGCTCCCATTTTGCAAGCCCCAAACTTCGAATCCCCCTTCGTTCTACAGACAGATGCCTCTGAGGCCGGGATGGGGGCGGTGTTATTACAGGAGAAGGTAGGAGGAGGGCTGCGCCCCGTTGCCTACCTGAGCAAGAAACTCCTGCCCAGAGAACGTAGTCTTGCCACCATTGAGAAAGAGTGCCTGGCCGTGGTGTGGGCCATCACCAAGTTGCGCCCCTATCTCTGGGGGAGACGGTTCCGCCTGCAGACCGACCATTCCCCCCTGTGCTGGTTAGATAGAGTCAAGGGCAACAACCAAAAACTCCTACGGTGGAGTCTGGCGTTGCAAGACTTTGACTTCGAAATTGAGCACATCAAGGGTAAGGACAATGTCTTGGCTGATGCACTCTCCCGGGCTTTCTCAGGTGATGGGCAAGTCGATGGGAAATTGGGGTGTGGGACCCCAATGCCATCTTTTCCCCGGGGGGGAGATGTGGAGAAAGCCAACCTAAGCCCCCTGCCTGACACACACACACTCACCAAGGAGGGGGGAAGGAGACCCAGGGGGGGGAGACAACCAGTCTCCACAGATGCCAAAGGGGACAAACAACATCTACATAGAATCACCCCAGGGGGGAAGGCAGGAAGCATCCCCGGGTTTGTCAATGCTCTCGCATATCAGACCCATCTACATAAGACTTGAATACCTCTCCAGGGCAGACACTTCGGCACCCCTAAGAAATGGCCACTCAACACCATAGGATGGGACCATTAAGCAAGTGGCTTCAAAGGGACCCCATCCCACGGGGGGAAGGCGTCACCCCACCTGACCCAAAAGGCCGCCCCTCAGGGAGGGTGTCAACCCACCTGATCACGGAGGGAGGGGCTACCTGAAACACCAAGGTATAAAACACCCTGCACAAGGGAACTTTTCTCTGGACCTGATCAGCAATCTTGCCCATGCCTGGGGTAAGGGAACGAAGGATCAGCATGTGAGAGCTGGACTGACCAGGGTTCAAAAGCTTCCCTAGCCAATGACCCTCAGTCCTAGTCACGCAGGCGGAAGGAGGTAGATAACAGCAGTTAATAAAGATTAAAGAGTTTATTTGTAATACCCAATTACATGGGATTAAGGCAAGCAATGCATCTCCTACTCACTACATCATTGCAGATACAAATCCAATACCCCAGTGGTAAGGCTAGATGAAGTGAAGTCCAGAACAAGGAACATGTCGAGTCGAGACGAGAGAAGAAGAGAAAGAGGAGTGAAGCTATCAGCAAGTGTGTTAGCTTTATACCACCTATAAATAGGATATTACTCACCCCAGTTGTATAACCTATTCATCAACATGTTGATTCCAAACCTGTCCAAGGTTGCCGAGTCATATCATCTTGAGACTATGTCTCGTGACCAAAGACCTTGTGTACTTGAACTCAAGAGACACCCACCAGGTCAGGTGATAATCTCGATGTCAGGTGGTAATCTCGTTCTGCCTATGCAAAACCCAACATCCCCCTGCTTTTTGCATTTGTCGCAGAACGTGGTTATTTACCTCATACAACAGCAACAGCTTTGTTGACACTGATTCTGTTCTTTCATCTATGGACTTTGATAAAAAAAACTTCTGCAGGAATGACTTTACCTGCCAGAAATTTGAACCACCATCAAATCACTTCTGATGTATCCCTCTTCATGACACAGTTTTATTTGCAAACCCAAAATGTTGTGTATTGCTATCTGCCTGCAGCATAGCAATCCTGCCTTGGTTTCCTGAAAAAACTGTAATAGGTTTTTCACATCAATCCCAGCATCATTTAAACATTTTTTACAATTTAAACTATTTAAACAAATGCAATAACTATTCAAGCTTTACAATAGCATAATAGCACAATACATAATACAATGCATTCAGTTCAATTTCAGTTGAACTCTAACTTTTAAATGATTGTTTCTTACAAAATCAATCAAACAAAGTATGGTTATAAAAATAACAAACTTCAGGTGTGTTCTTGTTGTTCTTACTATCACAACCACAACTGGCATTTCTGTGAATCTGTAAACCACTTGTGCTCTGACTTGTAAAGTAGTCTGAAGTGTGATGTTCCCTCCAGATAACACTCAACTCCTTTTCAGAGCTCTCCAAGCATGTCCTGTTGGTCTAACAGTCTGCCCATTACACTGACAGCAATATCTGGCCTTGTTGCTTATACAATGAAGCTCAACAGCCCAATGCTCCTGTGTAGCATTCAAACTGCTTTTCCATCAGCATGTGACTGAAAATCCTCAATTATTTGGAGTCTCTCACTGAGTTAACTATCTCCAAAATTCTCAATCACGTCCATGATTTTTCTCTGGTTTGTTGCAGTAAGTACTGCCCTCTTGGTTCTCCCTCAACTTCTATTTACAAATAAACAGTTGATCCACCACCAAGCAGTTTCAACTCAATGAAATTCCAAACCCTGGATCAATTATATCGTATTGCTTTTATCTGTCCAGAAAAAACAATAGATCATCCAACTAAACAAAGTACATAGAGTCTATGTCCTTGGTCCTCCTGTTTAACAAACAAACATTGATCTGCCTCTCTGTGCAAATCTGAATTCAGCAATGTTTGAGTTCAAAACAGAATTCCAGCCTCCAGCTGATTTTAGCTTTTCCTACAGAAAAATATTCTCAGTTTTCCAAAGACTTCCTCTTATTTAAAATGTTTATGTTCCAATATTTCCAACTGTGAAATATTCATACATCTTTCACATTCTTAAACATCAGTCTAACTGTTTCCAAAGCAAATTGTTGTTGCACTCATCTCATGATTATCCAGCTCCTTTTACTGAGCAAAAATCACAAGCAACCAATCTTGCTATTTGTCATATATAACCTTTTCCCAATCTGGTTAGTTTTCATTTAAAAAATCTATCTGGTAACAATGAGTTCCATGGACTGTTGTTTGTTTCACCAGCTTCCATGTTTTGTTCTTTATCCAAAGAATTCAACTCAGCTTGCATAGCCTGAAGCTATGGTTCAGCTTCCTTAACAGACAATTTTTCACCTCTTTGAAATGTTTAGCTTTCAAATGGCTTTTCCTGCAAATTCATCCTGATATCTCACAGGTTGTTTGACTCACCTGTTCCTTACCTTATCAGTTATCAGGTTCCTGTTCCAATGAAATTTGCACCAATGATAAACAATCATTTGTTTAGCCTCCACTAAACCAAATGTGTATCAGAGTTTGTCAAATTTACCTGACTGTCTTTCTGCAAATGCTTTTCTATTCTGACTCTGAACTTGATGCATCTCCTGCATTAACAGAATTAATTTTGAAAAATGATCTCACCTTTTCATTCAGCATTATACTCAACACTTCTAGATAATCTCACTATCCAAGTGTTGTTCATGTGAAACACAATATTCTCATTTCTAGAAAAATCTCATGTAAGCTCCCTTACAGATTTCTTCTAACCTTGAGGTGTATGTACCTACATATCAGATCCAAGATCCTGAAATGTTTCTCCAGAAGATTCTTCCTTCTACACTACTTTCTATAAGGTGTACAGTTCATCACACAGAACTAAAACTTCTATCATGTACATAATCAAAACATTTAAGAGCTTCTACCCAAACCTCATTAACCAAATTAGTATCACCTCATCTGAGTGTTTGTTTACTCTTCCACACAATCCATGTGTTCAATACCACATCCTGTTAGAAATGCATCTAAATATGCACTGAATTGAACTTCCCCCCTTATCTCAAAAGAAATAGGTAACATGGGTAATATGCTTGTTTCTCACCCAAGCACAAAACACCTTGACTCTGTTCAATACTCCAGCTTTCTATCTAACATGTACACAACCTGTACTTCGTGTATTGAAGTACACAATTAACATCATGAAATAACGTGCCTCTCCTCTAAAGACTATCAGAGTATCCACAAGATCACCAGGAACAAATTTAATGAAATGAACTGGATTTTCAGCTTGCATTCCAGTTTACCTGTTGAAGCTAGCATCCCTTGTTTATGTGCACAAAATACTTTTCATGTGAAAATTACAATTTCCAAATGCTTTCCCCAACATAGTTTGCATTTTCTTTCACAGGCCTGTGAATCTAAATGACCAAACATCATGTGATATGCATGCATGTACATGTCATACATATAAGCATTTAACCTTTTTTATAGTTGCATCAGTACAACTTTCCATTTCTTTATTTACATCATTACAGTATAAAAGAAATAATCCATCTCTTAGCTTTGCCATATAAACATACCTAATTATTCAGTAGTCTACATTTTGCTACAGAAAAATCCACAATATACTCAAGTCATATACATTCAGTACATTTCCTGACATTTCAGAGCATATATTACACTTTCTTGAGTCCAAGTTATCCAAACTTTCAAGAAATACAGTTTCAAAAACATGACTGTTAAACCTCTGACCATTTCATAGTTCTCTTCCTGCTTATTCATGTCCAACACAGAAAGCTTCGTTTAAACAATCCACTGTTTCTGCTCAAACAAAATAATGTCCTGGGTTAAAACACAAAGTTTTTCCCATCAGCAGCACCCCTGCTGATTTCAAGCTCCTTTCTTCTGTGATCCCACATGAAGAAATTGAAGAACAGCTTCCCATTTTAAGCACAGCTTTCTCTGTTCAAAACTGCCGCGCTGTTTTTCCCCTGCTGTTTTAAAACCACGCCTCCGCTGGTTTAATACAGCCTCCCGTGTAGTATCAAGTTTCCCGAGATACGTTCCTGTCACACGTGACTTTGCTGCGACATGACGCTCCAGACGCTTTACCCACGTCAGACGTAATCCACGTCATTTGTAATCCAAGCCACTTGTTGATATAATGCAAAAGATAGCTGATCCGCTGCTGAGCGAAAAAGCAAACTGTAAAAGAAATATGATCCTCCTGCTGTAGCCTTGACTCAAATGAGTAGACACAGAGCCTCCTGGAGATATTTCCTTGCCCGATACAGCTCCTTGACAATCACTCCAGCAAGCTGTGGAAAACGAAATCCTTGTGTCCAGCGTTGTTCACTTTTCAGCCTAGTAGCTGCCCGAACCGGCACCTCCGTTCCAGCTTCTTTTCACAGTCTGTAGCCTTGGATTTGCCAAACCTGGCACCTCCGTTCCAGCTGCTTTCAAAACGAAAAATCCTTCGTCTCTCTGTCCTGCATTCTTCAGTTGTGCTGCATTCCAAGCCGCTGTTATCAGCTTTCAGCTTTAGCAACACTGCATTGCCTTCCCGGTTTGTTTACAAACCGTTCTTACAAATAGTAAACAAATCCTTTAACTCTATAACTGCCGAATTTCTCCGTACTGCGTCTCTGGGCTTATCTGCCCATCTGAGATAACCATCAGGCTTATCTCTACTGATTATCTGGGCCCATAACCAGATGTGAGAGCTGGACTGACCTGGGTTCAAAAGCTTCCCTAGCCAATGACCCTCAGTCCTAGTCACGCAGGCGGAAGGAGTAGATAACAGCAGTTAATAAAGATTAAAGAGTTTATTTGTAAGACCCAATTACATGGGATTAAGGCAAGCAATGCATCTCCTACTCACTACATCATTGCAGATACAAATCCAATACCCCAGTGGTAAGGCTAGATGAAGTGAAGTCCAGAACAAGTAACATGTCGAGTCGAGACGAGAGAAGAAGAGACACCCACCAGGTCAGGTGATAATCTCGATGTCAGGTGGTAATCTCGTTCTGCCTATGCAAAACCCAACACAGCAACCCCGGGAAACCAAGCTGAAATCACTGGCCGCTTGGGTTGACCGGACCCCCGGGAAACCAAGCTGAAATCACTGGCCGCTTGGGTTGACCGGACCCCCGGGAAACCAAGTTGAAATGACGCACAAGCCGCTTGGGTAGACCGGGCCCCGCCGGGAACCCAGCTAGTCGCTTGGGTAGACCGGGCCTCCGCCGGGAACCCAGTTAGCTGCTTGGGTAGACCGGGCCTCCGCCGGGAACCCAGCTAGCAGCGTGCGGTTGACCGGGCCTCTGCCGGGACCCGAGCTAAACTAACTAGCTGAGAGCCCTGAAATCATGTTGTCCTTGAGGCTTTTGCTTGTTACTTTGTACCGTACTGATAAGCTGTATTGCTGGCGTGGGTCTGGGTTTGTGAAGGTAATTTTGTAAATAAACTTGTTTTCTAAAAGATACTTTTGTGGCTATAAGTTATCCCTTTGTTCTGGGCTAAGGGTGCGACGCTGGGGACCTCGGAGAAGGCCCGCCCCAGGACTCGCTACCC
The DNA here is from genome assembly GCA_021292165.1 of Shinisaurus crocodilurus. Lineage (NCBI taxonomy): Eukaryota > Metazoa > Chordata > Lepidosauria > Squamata > Shinisauridae > Shinisaurus > Shinisaurus crocodilurus. The sequence continues at coordinate 61,032,679 of CM037878.1, forward strand.
CCTTAGCATTGAACCTGCGCAGAAGACCAGGTTGTCGGTCTTCCACTAATACAGTAATACCTTGGATTGCAAGTAATTTGGTTTGTGAGCGTTTTGCAAGGCAAGCAAATTTTTAAATATTTATTTATTTATTTTTACTTGATATACAAGCGATGTCTTGCAATACAAGTACTGTAGTATGGCTTAAATTAAAAATCTCTGTACAATTTTTTTGGGGGGATTTCGTTTTGATATAAGAGTGTTTTGGATTACAAGCACATTTCCGGAACGAATTATGCTCTCAATCCAAGGCATGACTGTACAATCTTGGAGCCTCTCTTGGACTCATGCCCTACTCAGGCTATTATTTGAAATGATTTTTTCACTCTTCTTCAGACATGGGTTTGACTTTAGGTTGTGCACATCTTTCTTAATGCTAATTTTGAAAGCACTCTAAGGGTACAATCCTGTGCATGTTTAGAGAAAAAGCCTACAACTCCCAGCATGCCGCAGCCAGCATTGCTGGCTGGGGCATGCTGGGAGTTGTAGGCCTTTTCTCTTTCTAAGCATGCATAGGATTGTGCCTTAAGACTTTGAAAACAGTGTAGATGTTAGTACCAGTTTTGATCCTAGACTTAGTAGTTTGTGTAGATGTTCTAGTTCTTTAACATGGACATTGGAAAATGGGATGCTTATATGCATAGATTTTAAATTATTTGAAGTAAATGAACAGTTCGGATAAACTAAAATACGGTCAGGGCTGATTTACTTCATGCAGAGATTCTGCTTGACTTGGCTTCTGTATTCTCTTCATTGGAGAAACTAGCTTTTTGCATATATTGCTTGTGTGTGTAGAACTGTGTCCTCCATAGAAGCGAATGGGCCTGTTCGCACCTAACAGCAGCAAATCATGGGTTAATTAACTCAGTTAACTTAACTACTAATTTAGGTTAACTGATTAGCCTATAGCATCTTGGTTTAGACATCATGTAGCAACACCCGATCAGAGTCTCAATATTCAAAATGGCAACGACACATGCCACAGCAAATCATGGGTAAATTAACCCACGATTTGCCACCTTTATATGTGAACCAGGTCATTGAGAGCCTTTGTAGATATGGCAGGGGTCTTCAACACAGTGCCTGCAAGTGCCACTGCACCCACAAGCCACAAGGCCATGTTGAGGTGCCCACCAAGCTGTTTTCAAGCCCTATAAAAGCGTATGAGGAATTGATCCATTGACTTGGATATGGAGCGAAAAAGCCCCCTACTGAAAATCGGCTGGAGTGGGGGCAAAGCTCACTCCTTCACCAAGGACCCTGTTACCCCAAGGGTCCTTAATGTGGGGTGCACTTTGCCCCCCTTCAGCCGATTTTTGGCAGGAGGGCTTTTCCGCTCCATATGCAAGCCAATGGACCAATTCCTCAAAGACTTCTATAGGGAGTGAAAAGGCCCCTATGCCGAAAGGGGGGAGTAAGAAGAGGGACCAGACAGAAAAAGAGAGAGGTAAGGTGAGGGGAGAAAATAGAGGACGCAGAGAGAGGGGGAAAGAAAGAGAAATGGGTGGGGGAGAAAAAAAGAGGAACCAGAGAAAGGGGAGGAGCTAGAGAGAAAGAGGAAGGAAGAGCACCCAGAGAGATGAAAGGAGGGAGGGGTCCGAGGGAAGGAAGGAAAGAAAGGGGAACCAGAGAGCAAGAGGAAGAAAGGAAAGAAGGAGGAGCCAGAGCGAGCGAGCAGGAAAGAAGGAAAAGCCCGGGAGAGTGAGAGAGATAAGTGGAGCCAGAGAGAGAGAGAGAGAAGGAAAGAAAGAAAGAAAGAAAGGAGAGAGAGAGAGAGAGATGCAGTATGGCAGAGCATGGCTGTCCCTGACCTTTCCTCACCCCACCAATCCTTTAGTACAGTGTTCTCTAACCTTGAGTCTGGCTGGGGCATGCTGGGAGTTGTAGGCCAAAAACATCTGGGGACCCAAGGTTGGAGAACACTGCTTTAGTATGTGTGAAGAATTTGAGGAGGAGTTAGCCACTGAACATGCCAGCCTGTGAGACAGTGTTAAGAATCTCTCCTGCTGCTTCTGAGTAACTCCAAAGCATTGTGCAAGGCAAGTGAATGACCCTCCTTTTCTCCAAATAATTAGTTATTTATTTATATGATTTGTGTCCTGTCTTTCTACTAAGAAAAATAGCACTCAAGGTGGCTTACGATCACAAATAAAACTTGATTAAAACAATAATGAAACAAATGCATTAAAACACAATTAAAAACACAACAATAACAGAATAAAAACAGGCTCACTTACATGCCAAAGGCCTGCTTGAATAAAAAGGTCTTTGCCTGCCAGTAGAAGGACAGCAGAGAGGGAATGAACCTAGCCTCCCTCAGCAGGGAGTTCCACAGCGTGGAAGCGGCCACTGAGAAGGCCCCCTTTTGTGTCACACCAAACACGCCTCTGAAGGCAGAGGTCTTGAAAGAAGGGCCTCTCCCAAGAATCTTAACACCCGGGCAGGCTCATATGGGAGAAGGTGGTCTTTCAGGTAGCCTGGTGTTTAGAGGAAAGGGTCACTCTCTCACTCCATTTAGTAATTTGTAGGTGTGGGTGTCTTATTTTATGCTTGCCTACAAATGTGGTCACAATAGAGAGATTCTGGGTCATTAATGGTGTCTTCATGTGGGACCTGGTTTATGTGGTGATCATCATCATCATCATCAGCATCATCATCATCAGTATTATTAAAAAGATTTTAACTCGCCTTTCCGGATGCACTGCCCTCACACAGTGGCTTACAATATTCAGTCAAATTAAAAACATGAACATACAAATAATTACAATTACAATTCCCACACATGCAGCAGCTAATGGTTTTAAGCACCACTGGAATAAATACTTCTTCAGATGTGTTTTTTTAAAAGCCGGCAGAGATGAGGCCATACATGCCCCCTTGAGGAAGGAGTTCCTAAAGTGTGGGGTTACCACTGAGAAAGCCCTAAGCCTTAGGAGAGTCGTTTCAGCCTTTTAGAATGGAGAAAAACTGCACAAAAACTGGGAAACTATCAGACAATCGGGGAAGAAGAATGGGGCCAGGAGAATAGGATTTTGCCATCTGGGGAATTTTGGAGGGCTAGATCTGGCCCCAAGGACTGAGGCTCTGCACCCCCGACTTAGATGATAACTGCTTAAATATAAGCCTGACCTAGATGTATTTTGTGTGTAATTATTTGTTTAGTGGCTGCTTTTTAGAAGTTTAAAGGCTATTGTGACTTTTGGAATTGTGCAGAAATTTGGGGTATTAAAATGGATTTGTGAGTGTGTGTGGAAAAGATTGGTTTTGTTTCTCTGTTGCACAGTGTTATATTCTTCTTTTTAAGGATCAATTTGTGACCAAGGGCACAATCCTATAGGCCCTCCAACCTTGTCTGGGGAGCTATAGGAGAAGTCAGACTACCCACTGTGACCTTGGAAATCCCTTCCAAGGTTGCAATGGGAAGCGCAAGAGCGCCCTCCCCACCCACCTTGCAGCCGGTGTGGTTGTTTCCGAAGCCGGAAGACAGACTTTGGTTCTGGCATGAGGAGGGCGTTCCTGGGGGCGGGGAAGGGAGAAGCAAGGCACTGCCAGCTTCTGAAGAAACAGGCGGTGCCTCAGCTTCTCCTCCTCGGAAGGAGAGGTAAAACGTTTAGACGGCTGAAATTAGCCATCCAAACGTTTTTGAGGGTGAGGGGATCGCGGTGGCAATCCTATCTGCTGTGCTCCTCCTGCCCTCAGTTGGATGCCCATAATCCTCTGGTCCAGAGGGTTATGAGCACCCATGTAAGATGGGGCTGCCCATTGATTTTTAAAAATGATTTTTTAAAATTACAGTGGCCACATTAATTCATTTTTAAAAAAGCATTTGTGTGTATCTCAGTCTGTTGGGCAGCCGCCATGCTGGCTGGGGCATGCTGGGAACTGTAGGACTTTTTTCTGTCTAAACATGCATGGGATTGCACCCATATATGCATAAGCTGGGTTCTTACATTCTGCTGCTTCTGAGTAGGCATGCAAGTTTGGGGGATGCTTTGTGGTGCATATTGCAAAGAAGTGGATTTTTGGATGTTCTGAGGACTTTCCGCTGTGTTCCAAGGGCTGCTTTTCCGTGTGACTGATGATGTTTATTGTTGTTGTTGTTAAGATTATCTGTGCAATGGGAGTTGCTGCTAGAGCAGGAATATGTGGGTCTAAAGAGGTGCTTTTGTGTGGGCTGTGTTATGTGATTCTCTCCCCCGCCTTCCCCCCACACTTTGCCCTCATGATTTCAGACACTTCATTCAGTTTCCTTCTCTATGCAACTTGGGGCTTTGCTAGAACAAAAAAAAAAAGTGACTTCAAAGGAGTGCTTTTGTGTGGATTGTTATTACTGTAGTTGTTGTTGTTACATGATGCAAAAGGATGGATTTTGGTTGTTCTGAGAACTTGCTGTATCTGACTATGGTTACATCAGCACTGCAAAGTAGTCCATGGTTGTTATACCTATATTCTTGGGAAGGAGAGTAATGGATGATATCATTGCAGTGTAGTCCAGAGTTGTTACCTAGCTTGGTGGGGTGGGGTGGGGGTGTTTGTTTTTTGTTTAGGGAAATGCAGTTGGGGGGCAATTACTTTCCTTCATTAAATACTTCCTGCATTTAATTTCTTTCTGCCCTCACAGTTTACAATCCCCACCCCCACAACTAGGTACTGTATATATAAACCTGAAAATCCCTATAATGTTCCATGCATCTGATGAAGTGGGCTATAGTCCATGAAAAGCTTTGTTAGAATAAATTTGTTAGTCTTTAAGTTGCTGCAAGACCTTTTCTTGCTTTTGCTGTTAATAAAGTTTCTTTGAGTTTCATAGATTTCATAGAAATCTATGATTTTCATGCAGAAGGTAGAGACATAAGGGTGAGGCATGTAAGAAGCAAGAGTATGTTTTTCACATTTGAATGTTAAATATGAGTTATAAGAGTCAGTCTTCAGGCTCCCTCCCCAGGGTCTCCACAAGATAAATTTCCAAGTGGGGTACTTAATGCATATTGCCTCTACTGCATATGCATGTAAACGAGTGCACACAGTAATGCAATGCACAGATGATCATTTTACATGCTAGGGAGGGTTATTATGAACATATTGTAAGACAATTACGTTTTTCTAATACAGATTTATTTACTTTATTTTATTATATTTGTGTTTTGCCTTTTATCCAAGAACTAACAATCTCACCATTTTTACCCTCACAATAATCATGTGAGGTAGGTTAGGCTGAGAGGTAGTGACTGGCCCAGATCATCCAGGGAGAAATGGAAAGTATTTGCTGGTCCTCCTCAAGCAGTAAAATGTCCTGGGCCAGCACTGGCTGTTTATCTCTCTCTCTCTCTCTCTCTCTCTCTCTGTTCTGTTTGGCTGTTGTTTCTAAATGAGTCAGTGAGTCAGTCTTTGTCTCTTTCTTGAGTGTTTGTTGCTGGAACAGGGGAATGTGTGTCCAAAGGAGTGCTTTTCTATAAAGCAACCTCCAGCATGTGATTCCCCCAGCTCCATCCTTTGGATGTATGTACCGGTACATATGTTCCTCAGTTTTCCCTTTATGTCCTATGGGCTGCTGGCTGTTGGGGATTCAAAGACTGCTTTGCCTCTTGCGACCCCCTTGGCTTGGCTCTGCCTCTGCTGGCCTGCCCTCCACCCCACCAGTCAAACTGGCATAGGATGTTTATGCCTATTAGGAAGGAGCATAATCTTTCTGAAAAAAAGATGCTGAAGTGGTCACCTTTTACCTCAGACAAGGACAACGAGGACCAACTCGGGTTATTGGAAAAAGGTTTATTGTGCACAATAGGTCCTGCGGACTGTGTCGCAAAGCAGAACCCCGGGCGGGGTTTTTACAACCACTTTTATAGCATACATAAGTCTGGTCATTTGGCAACAGTTCTTTACATTGGTTAGCAAGCTCAAGACCAAAGGGGGCTTGCTTTAGGGGAGGGGATTTCCTTACAAGGAGACAGGAGGATGATCTTATAATCAAGCAGCTGGTAGGTATTATCTGATCTTGGTCACGTAGGCAGGGTGAGACAGCAAAACACCTCAACCCTTTTGAATCAACATAGCCATTGTCGGCCATTGTCAGTCATTGCCACAGTCATTACCCTGGCAATCTGTCTACATGTCTGGCTAGAATCTCTTGTAAGATTTTCTTTTAACTATTTCGTTTCCTTCACTCCCCCCTCTTGAAACTTCAACACCTATCTGGAGTTTCAACCTGGGGGATGGGGCGATATTCCCACATAGCCAGGACCTGGGCAGCCGCCCTTTTTTCTGCCAATAGGCTCAGGCTATTTTGGATTGTCCGGACCACAATAGGGAGGACACAAGGGAGCAGGATGCAACTCATTGCGATTAGCCCTATCGCTTGCAACCCTGGTAACTTGGGGAACCATCTAGAGAAAGCTTTTCCTAGATCGAGCCCTTCCTAGGTCTGGACTGGATGCATATGTAAGCCATAGGATTACATTCAAGCAGAATAACAATAAACATTGGCTACAGGTTATGCGTTTATACAATACAGAAATTACATTTTGAAACTACACTTTACTACATTTTCTCTTTTTGATTCTAAGTGAATGCACACTGAGGGTCACTTTTAATTAAAGGCTGATAGGTAAGGCTGGTTCAGACTGAGCTGGAGTTGACATCAGTTCATCTCGTCCGATCCTCTGGGTGTTGTCTTTGATGGTCGTCCCGTCCGAGGTCTGAGATGATATTGATGTTTTGGCACAAATTCTTCTGTTTCAGGGGAAGAGGTTTCTAGCACGTTCCCCCGAATCGTTGGAGGCGTTATTATGTCCTCATTCTTGTTTCGGGTTTGAGGCCTTTTATGGCTGAAGTCCTTGGCACTTCACAGCATTAAGTACACTTCCTTTCGCTGTACTTGAATATGAATCCATTCACCTGGGACAGAGTGTCCCTCCATGCTGGGCTGGTGCTGAGCCGCCTTCACCCGTGAATGAAGAGTCTTCACACATCTCACCAGGGCTTTGCAGTAATTCTGAATTGAATGTCTCATCAACATCTTACGAGGGATCAGGTCTCATCACTCGACCTGGCCTGGATCTCACACACACAAGGACCATGGAAGGTGCATCTGGCCACATCAGTCTTGTCTCTGTGCATACTTTGGCCAGCTTGTCTTCTAATATTTTAGCAAAAAGGATTCTCTCTCTCTCTCTGCCCGCTGCCGTGGCGTTAGCTCTCACACAGGGGCATGTTCTACTCACTTAGAACCATACAAACAACTACAAACACATATTTATAGGAACAATACTTAGGCATTTCAACAAAATCAAATTGTACACCACAAAAAAGGTCTTTAGGGTGACGTTGTATGCTCACCCTGTCTTTTACAGGTTTTCCAGTATTTGAGCCTGGCACACTGTACACTGGACAAAGTACTGAGTTACTGCAGATGTAAAATTAAATTCAAACCACTCTTTGTTAACAATCAAACCCATAACTAAATCTGCTTTTCTGACTGACGCTGTACATAGTCTTTAGCAGGAAAGCAACTTGCTAATCTGTGACATTGCTATAAAGAATGCAGGAGAAACTGACTTGTTTTGAGTTGGAAGGGACTCACAAGGCCATCAAGCCCAACCCCCCAACCCCACTCAATGCAGGAAACCAGAGGAGGGGTTTCTTATCTAAGTAATACCCAGGCCTGACTTTGCTCAGCTTTCTACACTTTAGATAAGCTGAGAACCAGCATGAGCTACAGACTTTTATCTTTAGCAAGGCAAATCAAGCTTTTGAAAATCACATAAAACACAACAGGTCATTTGTACAACTTTTTGAAAACTAACTTAACAACAACAGAAGGATTGCAATTTTTTTTGGTATTTTGGTGCCATTGCGTTATGCTACACTTAAATACCGGTACTTATTTTACAAACGTGCTCTGTTAGCTTGCTATAAAAGCCACTAGACAAGCATACATTTTGCAACTAAACTGTTTAAATTTACCAAAGCTGCCCTGTTGGTTTGCCTTTGGCAAAAAACTAACTAAGCATACATCTTACAAAAGACAATAAAGAGGGTAAAATTTCAGGAAAGCCCATTTCAACAAAACTAGGCACTAAAACGTACAGAAACTGAGTTAGTAGTTCAGATTTATCTTTGATAGCTGCACTTCTTTTATTGCTTGTAAATAATCATGCCCCCCCCCCTTGCCTACCCTTCCTTTTTGTTGGGAGCAGCAGCAAGGTGGCAAGGTTTCAAGTGACACAGCATTTTACAATTTTTCTGGATTTTTCTCTTTTACAACAACCCTTTGAGGTAGGTACAGCTGAGAGTCTGTGACTGACTCCAAGTTACCTAATGAGCTTTATAGCATTTATTGCTTCTCGAGGGAGGGGATATTGCAGCATATCTCCCTTTTCTTCTGTTTGAACCAGAGAAGTAGACTTTTAAGAGTCTTACTTCTTTTTTTTGGTTTTCCGCCTAACATTCTGCTGGTACCAAAGCCAATATTGGCGGAAAGCCCTGTTTTTTTCTTCATTCCCCAGAGACTCAGCAAATGCCAGGAGAATTGGGACTACATTCTATTGTAGCCCTTAGTTTACACAATCCATTATGACTTAACAGAACCATTTTTCATTTTTTTCTTTCAAGAAGACAAGAAAACTTTTTTTCTGCCTTGTTAAGAACAGAACTGCACGTTACTTCTCAATATATATATATATTTAAAGATACGCATTCTCTTTTTTTGTTTGTTTTTTTGACACTGCTTTACACAACTTTCTTTCAAATAGCTTTTTTTTCAAAATCTTTACTTTTTATTACATCTTTTACAACTTTCTTTTTCCTGCATACCTTGGGCAGAGAGGGTTTTATTTCTTTTTCTATGCCCTTTGTTTGCAACTCTAATATTTCTTTTGCATCTGCCCTTGTCCAACCTTTCTCTTTGCCTAGTCTTTATTTTCTTTATCTTTTTTTTCCCCCTACATTTTTTAAACTTTTTACTTACTATTTCTTTCTCTATGGCCCTCTTCTCTCCCCCCTCTCCTCAGGGCAGAGGGGACAGCCTACATGCCTTTAAATAATCATCTCTTTTCCTTTTTCAAAAACCTTTGGGCTCCACTCATTGGTGAAGCTCTTGAATTTTCTGTGAAAAATAGTTAACCATTTCTTTTTGAACTTAGTCTGCATCAGCTGTAGTCTCAGAGAAAAAACCTGCCTTGATCAGGGGCAGACTTTTTCTGACCTTTTAAAGCTAACACAGTTCAATTCTCAAAAGGCACTAACACTTTGTTTATGCTCAGAAAACTTGCATTCTCAATACTCAGACTTTCTCAATTACAGTTCTTAAAAAACACTTTAGTATTGTTTTTTTTTCTCTAGTGGTTAGCTGCTGATTCTCTGGGAGCGTGAATGGCCAATTCTTGCATAGCTGGAAACCTGCAGTCACTTGAGGGCTTTTGTTTGTTTGTTTTCAATCTTTGCAATTCGTGGCTGCTAATCTTCTCACATCTCTAGTCGCTTTTGCCATACAAGAGGAAGCAACCTCGCATTTGCATAACCAGGAGCAACATTTTTTTTTTTTTTTTTTTTTTTGCTTACTTCAGAGATTTAACCCATACTCAAAACAAAATAAAAACCTTTTCAATTTACACCATCAACTAGCCCCACTTGGAAGAATAAACATTTAACTTGAACATAAACCTTCTTTTTTCTTTTTGGCTACACACATGGCTTGCAGTAGCCAGAATCTCATTTACATGTTTTTTCTTCCCCCTTTGAGAATGTTTTTACAAATGGATATTACTAAAGGCTCATTTATTTATTTATTTATTTATTTATTTATACCCTGCCTTTTTTTCCTGCAAGGAACCCAAGGCGGCTTACATAATAATCTTCCTCCTCTCCATTTTATCCTCACAACAACCCTGTGAGGTAGGTTAGGCTGAGAGACAGTGACTGGCCCAAAGTCACCCAGTGAGTTTCTACCCCTCTAAACAAGTGGATTTGTTGTTTTCACCAGTACAGAAATTGTGCTGGAGATTATGCTGACAACTGCAAGCATTCTTTAACTGTTTTCAATTGCTTGAGTTCTTAAAGTTCTTAAAGCATCATGAAGCACTTTTTGTCTGGTGAACCTACTTCGGAAGGCTTTTGAAATCTCACTTCTGTCTAAACATACCAATCATCCAATTGTCCTTGGAATTTGTTCTCTAGGGCCACCAGAAGGTCTCTCAGGTTTCATTTTTCTTAGGACCCATTTTGGGCCAAGTATTTCTCCCTCTGCATGGCCATTCCTCAGTACAAAGAGTTTGCCACTATGTCTTTGACAAAGTCTTACTTCTAGGTAAAAAGGCAAATTCTTGGAGTACTATTGCTAAAGGTGCCCCTTTTGGAGCATTTTGGTTCCCACCTATGATGTACTGTGGCACAGAATTCTACCTTTTGAGCTCACTCTGTGTGTGTGTGTAGTGCTTTGGTTTAATTCACAAACAGGCACACAACATTCACATGTCACTGGATCATGGGAGGGGGGGTTCAATCAGGCCCACTTGCTTTTGAAACTCTGCCGCAACAGAGATCAGGGCGTCTTGACCTGATTTAATCCCAGATCTTGTTCAGCGACTTATATGCATTCATCAGCAGGGAGGTTTGGAAAGAAGGGGGGGTGTCCCTGTCTGTTGATTCTGGTGGGACTCGAACCCACAATCCCCAGCTTCAACAGCTTATGAATTCTAATAAGCGAAGGAGAGAGAGATGGGCCTGTCTGTCTTTCAACAGCTTATGAATCTAATTCATGCACACAGACATTTTCACACGCACATGTATACTACCCTTATTGAAGGTTTCCCTCTTTTCTAAACCTTAAACCTTTCAACATCAATAACAATAACACAATGCAATAATCAAGAGCCAGAAGAAAATGAAAAGGAGGTATTTCAATTCATTTCTGCCCATTTCCTTGGAGAACTGTTTGATTTTGCTAGCAGCTATAACATATATATATATTTTTCTTTTCATTTTGGGACTTTTCACCTCTAGTTCAGATCTGAGGAAGTATGTGCTTTGGGTTAGGAGCACACTCTTTTCCTTTTCACTAAACACAGGACTGGTGGAGACTCCAAAAGGCACCAAAACTTTGCGTATGCTCAGGAACTCTTTGCAAAAAAGCTCACAAACATTTTTGTTGTTGTTGTATTTCTTTAACACAACACAGGGTTCTTTAAGTACCAGTACTTCTTGCTATTCCTAGATCTTGTGTTTGACTTCTAATCTATTATGAATGTGATTAGCTAGTCTGTGCTTTTCTTTCTTAGGCAACTGGGCGAGAAGACAGAGGTTTTACTTTAAAGGGACAACTGCACTCACTTATTTATTTTTTTTCTTTTTCTGCCTTTCTTTTGGTCTGGCGCGTTCCTCTTTTCTGGGCCAGGGCAGGGTCTCTTTCCAGGCAATCATGTGTGCTGCCCCCATCTTGCACTCCTTTTTAACCATGGGGTGGGTTTGTGCTGGCCACCCCACTCCCATGGATGGCCACTCTCTACCTTGCACAGGGTCTGGAGAATTTGGCGTTTAAGTTTTCGCCCGTAGTCTCTCCCAAACCCCGCTTTGAAATTCCTTTCCATGTATTGAAGCTGTGTCCTTGGGACGCTGCTTCCCTCCCACCCCATTCTCTTAATTCTAAGACCAACAACAAGAACAGAAACAGAAGGGTGGGGTATGGACAGGAGAGTAAGGGGTCTCTCCTGTTAGACGTTAAGGGATTTCACACATATGCTCCGCTGACCCGTGGCCCCGGACGTTCCACGGTCACCTACGGGAACTGCAGCGGCATTCACACTTCACCACACATACCAACACATTCCCTCCCGAGATCTCTTATATTCCTTTACCAAAAGGGAGGCCAGTTCAGCCTTTTTCAGCTGCCTCGTAGGCCCAATCCTTTATTCCTTTACCAAAAGGGAAAAAAAACCAGTTCAGCCTTTTTCAGCTGCCTCGTAGGTCCAATCCCCGGAGGATGGCCAAATCCTCCTCCCCTTGTTCCTATTCTCTCCTGTAGGAACCCTAGAGTATACTCGCCTGTTCCGCCGGTCCGGCCCCCTTGGTCCTAGTTCCGCACCGAGTTTTGTTGGTTCTTGGAGTCACCGTCCGACCGCTGCTCCGTCAGGCCCCCTGTTCGGATTCCCTCACAGCCAAGTGCTGTGATGCGCGCTGGGAGCTCCGCAAGGCCTCTCCTTAGGGGGCAGCGGTGGGCTGTGCCCCAAGCAAGCTACAAAGCTTCCTTGCTGTCCCTTCGTGGTCGCCAGATGAAGTGGTCACCTTTTACCTCAGACAAGGACAACGAGGACCAACTCGGGTTATTGGAAAAAGGTTTATTGTGCACAATAGGTCCTGCGGACTGTGTCGCAAAGCAGAACCCCGGGCGGGGTTTTTACAACCACTTTTATAGCATACATAAGTCTGGTCATTTGGCAACAGTTCTTTACATTGGTTAGCAAGCTCAAGACCAAAGGGGGCTTGCTTTAGGGGAGGGGATTTCCTTACAAGGAGACAGGAGGATGATCTTATAATCAAGCAGCTGGTAGGTATTATCTGATCTTGGTCACGTAGGCAGGGTGAGACAGCAAAACACCTCAACCCTTTTGAATCAACATAGCCATTGTCGGCCATTGTCAGTCATTGCCACAGTCATTACCCTGGCAATCTGTCTACATGTCTGGCTAGAATCTCTTGTAAGATTTTCTTTTAACTATTTCGTTTCCTTCAATGCAGCGATTTATTTCTAGGTACATGTTCTCATGAACATTCTGTAGAGATATTAGGTGATTTGCGCTTCTTTATGCAAATGACTGCCTTTGTATCTAGTTGCTCCTCAACAGGTGTTGTAGGGAAGTGGGTCTCAATTTTGCTTTTTACTTCTTATAGTATTGAGCAGAAAATTTGTTTGCTGTGCACACACAACATTTCCTAGCTGGGTGGTGGTATATGCCAGCCTCCTTCAACCTGGCGCCCCCCCAGATGTATTGGACTACAAGTCCCATCATCCCCAGCCAGCGTGACCATGCTGGAAAGGATGCTAGGAGTTGTAGTTCAACACATCTGAATGGTACCAGGTTGGGGAAGAGTGGTATATGTCCTGCTGCTCAGGGGAAATGGTGTGTAATACATACCTTAGGTGTCACTAAGTGCTTTTTTGTTCATGGTCATCAAGAAATTCATCAGAATGTTAGAAACATTAAACTGTGTTGTTCATCAGAACATAGATGGAAAACTTACTCAAGCTCTACATATTAACTGCAAAAAATATTCAGACAAGTTGGGTTCCAGGAATTCACTCTCCCACACCCAGTTAGGCACAGTAGATGTTTGCACAGTCATGCCACTTACAATATAGGGAAGTGGTACAAATGTGGTTTAAAGACAAATATCTTTTGCAGCACCAGGATGGTGTGATTAAAAGTGTAAGGAACATTTCAGACATGTCTTAAAAGATTGAACATCTTGGCCAAGAAGTTTAATGTAGCTCTCTGAAGTGGGAGAGTCAGTTACAGAGCAATCCTATGCATGCCTTCTCAAGAGTAAGTCCTGTTGAGTTCAAAAGGGCTTACTTCCAGGTAAGTGGGTATAGGATTGCAGCCTTAAGTAGTTCAGTTTATTTTTTATTACCTTGAACATGACAGAGATCTGAAGTGAGATCTAGGGGAAGATATTAAAAGTAGATATGTACTATCTTGAGGTAGATATACCACACTGGAGAGCCAGTGTGGCGTAGTGGTTAGAGTGTTGGACTGGGACTCCGGAGATCCGGGTTCTAGTCCCCACTCGGCCATGAAACTCACTGGGTGACTTTGGGCCAGTCATTGACTCTCAGCCTAACCTACCTCACAGGGTTGTTGTGAGGATAAAATGGAGAGGAGGAAGATTATGTAAGCCGCCTTGGGTTCTTTTCAGGAAAAAAGGCGGGGTATAAATATAATAAAATAAAAAAATAAAAATAAAATAATAGTTCATAATAAAGTTGGAGTCTACACTTTTTTGGTGCATGTAGCTGAAGATTATTCTTTCATTCTATCTTCCTGATCTTATGTGAAGAGTTGTGGTCTTTTGTGATTGATTAAGAGTGGAATAACTTTCCATATTTCAGCAAACACATTCTCTGGTTATCTTTAACTTTTATTTTCTTCTCTTCTTTTGAACATGTTTTGCATGTCTTGTCTGAGATGGAACAGCTTTCTACATTGTAAATGTCTTACAGAATTTTGTGGTAAAACCTCTGACAACCATTGATTTGAATAGATGTCACAGCATATTCATGAATGTTGTCACCACTGCTCAGGGAATAAACCTGTCAGTAACATTAAAACCTCTCAGAAGCCCAAAGGATAGGAAGAGCTGCGTGGGGTAAGCCCTGGAAAAATTGAATGAGAAACCCTAGGACAGAGGTACACAACCGTTTTGGCCTCAGGGGTTGCATCCGGTGTCATCCAGGGTCTGCATGTGTGTGCATGTGCTCACAGTCACTTTCACAACTTCAGGGTTACTGCTTGCATCTTAGGGGTCACTGCAATCTGGGTTGCTTTGGGGTCATGGGGGTAGGGAGGGAGGCTAAAGTCCCAGCAACCTCTCCCTGATTGCTGTTTATAGCAACTACCCAAGAGTCAGGATGGTTAAAGAAAGTAAGGCAAAGTAGACAGTGGGCTGAAATGCAGGGAGAAAAAGAAACATGAAGTGGAGGTGAAAGCATTAGTTGAGATGGGTGGGGCCAAGGAAAAGTAACTGGGCAAAATATCACCTAGAACAGGGTCCCCAGCACACACAGCCACCTCCAATGCCACCCGCAAAGGGGTCCCCAATATGGTGCTTGTGGGCGCCCGAAAAAAATTCAGGAACATTTTTTTAATTTTTCCCATTTAAAAAAAAGTATACGGTACATACATGGATTTGTATGAAATGCATACAGCTTTCTAGCAATTATACATGGGCTTCAACAAAAGCGGACCAAATAGCCAAATAAATATCCATATGAAGGTGGCATCAATATGCCATGTGCTCAAATATTAAAAGCATTGTAAGGTCCTCAATTCATTGCATTATAGTAGGTGCGTGTTTATCCCTCCAATTTTGTAATATCAGTCTTTTAGCTGTCAAAAGGGCACAGAGAATATATTTCCCCTTCTGTTTGTTAATTTCCATGAAGCAGGTAAATAATTTAAAAGAGCATGTACATCAGTGAATATTAAAGGCTGTTCCACGTAGCTGGCTGGGACATTCTGGGAGTTGTAGGCCAAAAACATCTGGGGACCCAAGGTTGGAGAACACTGCTCTTAAGCAATCTCCAGGTAAAAGGTGGGGGAAAGCCTCAATGACTGCAGAACGGGTTGCAAACGGAGTGGAGAGGGGAGACAAGATGGGTTCTGCTGCGCAGGTCCCTGGGATACCAGCGGGAGGGCAGCGGGCGGGGAGGACAACCTACAGTGAGCCTGATCATCTGTTGGGCGTACTGTGGGTTGTTCCACAAACAACACACACTATGTAGTTTATCCATAGGGTAGGGTGTTGTGTTGTGCTAAAAAATTACCATGGAGCTCTAACCTAGTGCAGATATGTGGTTAACAGATTCTGAGCAGGTCTTATGTACTTCCATTCACTCATCCCCTCTAGATAGTGAATTGTTAAGGCTTGGAAATACTACTTGCCTGTGATAGGTAAGGATTACTTCCTGATGAGCAAGTACCGTATTTTTCGCTCCATAAGACACACACACCCCCCCCCAAAGAGGGGGAAATGTCTGTGCGTCTTATGGGAGCGAATATTTTTTTTTTTTTTTTTTTTAATTATTATTTTTTACTCCCTTCTTCTGGTCCGGGGGAAGAGCGGAGGGCTCCTGGGTGGGCGGGGCAAGCCCCGCCTCTCAGCTGATTCCCCGCGGAACAGCTGATTCAAAAATTTATTTATTTATTTATTTATTTATTTATTTTACTTCCTTCTGCTGGTCCGGGGGAAGTTGCTTTGGGGTCATGGGGGTAGGTAGGGAGGCTAAAGTCCCAGCAACCTCTCCCTGATTGCTGGGCTGGGCGGGGCAAGCTCCCGTCTCTCAGCTGATTCCCCGGGGAAACATGAATGCAGTACAGACAAAGTAGAAAATCAGCTGTTGTAAGACAACATCTTACATCTTTGTAATTGGCTACAGCAGTGATGTTGCTTTTATTTTTAAAACAATTTGCTGGAACCATCTCTTAGAACCGTTTTGTTTTTTTTAAACAAGCAATATCCTCCCAAGTCACATAGGTTATTACTAATAGATGAGCTTTGCTGCTCCGTAAAGGCACAGTGCATGCAATTTTATTCTTGTGTAAAATAATTATTTTTTAAAGGGCTAATTAAAGGCAAGTTCATCAAGGATCAATGACTAAAGGCACACTCCTATAAATGTTTAGACAGAAAAATGGTTTACCATTCCCAGCATAGCTGGCTGGGGAATGCTGGGAGTTGTATGACTTTTTTTTTCTGTCTAAGACTACAATCCTATGCAATTTACACAGAAGCACCAATGAGTAAAATGGGACTTCTGCATAAATACATATAGGACTTTTCCAACATGCACAGTACAATTAATATTCCCTCAAATTCTAAATAAAATTACTAATTTCAGTAGTCACTAAACATTTGCATTGCCTTGGTAATGATCAATTTGGGGGAGCTTTAATTGATTAAATCTGCATAAATTTTCAGAATATTTTTTTCCTTGTTTTCTTCCTTTAAAACCTAAGTGCGTCTTATGATCAGGTGCGTCTTATGGAGCGAAAAATACGGTAGTCAGGGAAATGTTATTTTAAAAAAATATAGATGAAAAATTGCTCTCCCCCCTAAGATTTGTTGATATGTCACACATTACTTATGTGGTCATGTGAGCTAGTAAAAATTTGTAGGCTGGTAACCTTTATGGACTTATTTGCAAGACTGGTTTAAAGCTAGTTTTACATCCTGATTACTAGCTGCAGATGAGTGCTAGTACGTGGACGTGCTAACACAGAGCCTGTGATCCCTTTATTTATATTTTAAATATGAAATATTTTTAAAGAACTACTTTTTCAGAACTGAAGACATTTTAGTCAAAATTTCACTAGCATAGATGTTTCCAGGATCCTAAAATGTATTGAAAATCAAAATGAGAAGTTTGTAAAACCACTCACATTTGTATTCTGTTCTTCTATTTAGAAATATGAGCTGAAACACTTTTTAGTAGCACAAATATAATTAATTGCTCCTCTTCATATATTGAAATTATCCTTAATCTCACCACTTGCAGCCTTTGAGTGTTAGGCCTCTATATGTGAAGTTCTACTTGCCTCTAAACTTGCTGTTAGATGAAGAACAGGTTTCTTCTTCTTCTTTTGATATAATGTTGATACTTAGTGTTGCAAAATTCTTGTCTCTCAAATATTGTGCAAACAACACACTTTTTCATTTTCGTTCACTAGAAAAGCTGCTTGCAAGTGTCTAACAGAGCAGTCCTAAGTGGGGCGGAGAGCAAAGAGTAAAACAGCTAGGGCAAGAGGGAGTGGGGCAGTTTTGCTTGCTGGACTGAAAAGCAATAGAGGGGTAGTGAAAGCTGTGAAGGGCCCAATCCAGCAGATCCACCTTACCTCTTGAATACCCCGTCTTGGGCCCTTCTGCAAGTGGGAATACTGTCAGTGGTAGATTTATACCAGCACAGATTTGTAAAGGTGCAGTGTGGCCTCTGTGGCAGACGGGCCTCCCTCTGCCAATGGAGCTCCTCTCCACTAGTAGACAGGGACCCTCCTGGCCAGCTGGAGCGGGGTAGGGGTGGGACTAGGATTGCTCTGTAAATTTTTATTTAGTAATGATAAAATGTAACCTAATTCTTCACAGATTTAACTGCAAGATTTTAAGTGCTGCCCATAAAATTTAATAGAGCTGTGTTTAACTTCCTCAACATGGTATTTGTAAATAAATAATATAATTTTAGGACCATAAAAGTTAAGACAAGTAAAAATAAACAGAATAAAACCAAGCACAATATAAAAGCTAAGAAAAATAAATCTATCACCAGCAAAATATATTCATATACAGCAGATCTAAAAGCACTAAAAGATCTTAACATTAAATGCCTGGGAGAGTAAAAAGGTCTTCACTTGGTGCCAGAAAGACTATAGTGTGGGTGCCAGGCAAACCTCTCTGGGGAGGGTATTTCGCAAGCTGGGTACCATCACTTAAAAGGCCTCTTTCTAGTTGCCAGCCATATTTTTCACCCCATAAGACGCACCTGACCATAAGACGCACTTAAGATTTTAAAAGAAGAAAATAAGAAAAAAAAATATTCTCCTTTCCCCCGCCCCGGCGATGCACCGGCCTCTTCCCGGCTCCCCCACGCCTAGGCAGGGGCTTGCCCCGCTCCGCCCAGGAGCCCTCTGCTGTTCCGCCGGACCGGTTGGAGGCGCGCAGGGGGAGATATGGTAAAAAAAAAAATTTAAAATTTTTTTTTACTCAGCTGTTCTGCGGGGAATCAGCTGAGAGGCGGGGGCTTGCCCAGCTCTGCCCAGGAGCCCTCCGCTCTTCCCCGGACCGGTTGGAGGCGCGCAGGGGGAGGTATGGTAAAAAAATATATTAAAAAAACATTTTTTTTTTAATCAGTTGTTCCGCCGGGAATCAGCTGAGAGGCGGGGGCTTGCCCTGCTCCACCCAGGAGCCCTCCGCTTTTCCCTGGACCGGTTGGAGGCGTGCAGGGGGAGGTATGGTAAAAAATAAAATAATTTTTTAAAACAATATTCGCTCCATAAGACGCACAGACATTTCCCCCTTTGGGGGGGGTGCGTCTTATGGAGCGAAAAATATGATGCCTCATTAGGTGGAGGCATCCAGACAAGGGCCTCCAAGATTATTTTAATGTAGCCTGACTCCAAGCCAACAGCACTATGAATAGGGCCCAAAAATGGACTGGCAGCCAGTGCAGGTGAAGAAGTACTGACATGATTTGGTCATATCAGTCAGTCCCAGTTAACAACTTCACTGCCTAGTTTTGAACCAACTGAAGTTTCTGGACCATTTTCAGAGGCAACCCTAAATATAACACATATAACACATTGCAGTGATCCATGCAGGAGATTACCAGAACTTGAATAACTGTACCAAGGTTATCCCTGACCAGATAGGGTCACATTTGGTAAATAACCTAAGCTGATAAAATATGCTCCATGCTACCAAGCCTACTTACGCCTCCAGCAGTAAGTGCTGGGATGTATATAAGAGCTCCCCGAAACTGCAAACCTGATCCAGAACAGGTTGAACACAACTCAGCTAGGCAGACAAGCTACCTATTAACAGCACCTTCATCTTATCTGAACTGATTCTGTTTATTGGCCCTCGTTCAATCAATTTCTGCACCCATGCACCGATTGAGAAACCCACTGGAGAAACACATCTGGATTCTGTGAAAGAGCGAGAGAGGATGGTGTCATTTGCATATTGATGACACCTCTCTCCACATCTCCAAAAGACCTCTCCCAGTGGTTCCATGTAGATGTTAAATAGCATGGGGCAGGGGTAGGCAACCTGTTGCCCTCCAGATGTTTTAGACTACAACTCTCATAGTCCCTGACCATTGGCCATGCTGGCTGGACCTGGTGGAGTTGTAGTCCAAAACATCTGGAGGGCACCAGATTGCCTACTGCTGGCATAGAGCAGGGGTGGGCAACTTTGGGAGTTCTGGGAGCCATTTTCACCCTGCGGGCCACAGTTCACAGGGCATGCCCCAAAGAAATCTCCCCAAAGTCAGAGGCAAACTGCTCTATAGCACTCTCTAGCACTAAAAGAGTTAAATTTAGCTTCAGGACAAACAAAAATTGACTCATTTGGTGCTAAAAGGGGCAGAGCAATAATCCCCTAGCATCATCTTCTGAAATTGCCTGTCCAAGCAGAAGTGGAACCACTGCAATTTAATAATAATAATAATAATAATAATAATAATAATAATAATAATAATAATAATAATAATAATATATTGTTATTATTATTAACTCCCTCTGTCCCTCTCTTGGTAGAGGTCAGTTTCTGTTTCAAACCCAGGCATGAAGCCTGATTTGTTAAGAAGCTCTGGATGGAATCTTGCATAGATGTGTATTGCTGAAGAACTTGAAGGTGAATGTAACTACCTGCATTTAAAAGAATTATGTTTGAGGTATCTGGTGTCTGATAAGTTACCAGCCCACCCACATATTCCCATATCAGTCATTGGTGGCACACAAGTGGCTTAAAAGAAACAATAACAATGCTGTTCCAGTCCCAAAAGCTTCCCTTTCCAGACTGCCTGGAAGCAGTTCTTACTTGTTGCAGGTGACCAAATGAGGGGCTATTTGTCATTCATGTATAATATCTAAGTATAATTATTTAGGAAGTTTATTTGTAATATTCAAGTCTCCAAAAATCCATTCATCAAGGCCAAGGGCCTTGATTAACAGCACAACATAAAAACCCTCCTTCTATTTGGGGTTTATTTTTGGAATATGTGTTTAAAAGGGGGAAAGGGAGTTTACCCTGTCAAGATATATTGTATTTTTGGAATAATGAACAATTATAGAGTTATTGGATTGTTTGGTCCCATGGTGATGGGAGCACAATATTAGTTATGTGTGTATGTTATTTTCTTTGTATTGTTTTAAAATTTAATAAAATATTTAAAAAAATAAAATAAAAACCCTCCTTCCCTCTTCTGAGTTGGGGGAGGGTTTTCTTATGTCATGCTGCTAAGTTTTTGAGCAAGAAGAAGCAGTGTGAAAGACTTGCTGCTTCTGATTGTTCCAAAGCCCAATGTGATATGAGAGAGCCCTCCTGGCCTCCCACCCTCTCTTGCATAGATTTGGTGGAGGAGATGGGTCAATGGTGAACACAAATTATGTCTAGCCAAGCCAAAATTGGTAGACCACTGGTAGTACTGGATTTTTATGAACTTATCTAAATTCTTTTTAAAAGAACAATATAATTGCTTTTTGGAAATTGAGCTTTACCAGTGAGAGTTGTTTTTTGTGTGGAAACTGGTTTCTGTATAAGGCTTGCTTTTGCTGAGCTTTCAGGAAGTTGTGTAGAAAATTAGGGCTGTGGGGAGAATGCAGCAGCCTTGCCTCCACATGTGGTGGGGAGGGTTGGTCCTCAGATCTGACAGTGCAACTCCCTACTTCTTTCCTTCCCAATAGGGAGGAAGAACTGCAGGCACTACCCCGCTCACCTGTTCAGCAGGGAGAATGTCAACTTTGAGTGCTGATGCAGCTATGGATGTTTGTTGGGGCATCTAGTTTTAGCTTTTCATTTGTTAAAATGAGTTTACTGATTCATGATCTTGTGTTTCTTTTTCAGGTTAATACTTTTTTTTAAAAAAAAAAATGGCTGCAGAAACTCAGACGCTTAACTTTGGGCCTGAATGGTAAGTTTTCTATGATGTGTGTGTCCAGATGATTTTCATTAAGAATTTTGGCAATATGGCTTATAGATGTATTGCTTCAGGTGGTCGGTGAGAAAGAATATATGAGTTGTTAAACTAGCATTTTTGTTACAATTGTTTAATTATGTCCTTGGTTTAAATTAAGAAGCAGGACCCTGTTGTTACTACGGTATGTTAAGAAATCCCAAATTTTGTGCGAAAATCCATACTAGAATAAGTCATACAGTGACCCAGTTCACACGCAACGAACAAGCCACGGTTTTTTAACCATGGGTTGTTTGGGAGCAAGTGAGTGTGCTGGCTCCTGACCACTCACCCGCTTCTCCTTGACATGCGAACTCAGAACTCTGTGTTGTTGAGGGAGAATAGTCCAGAGTTTGAACCCAAGAGCAAACCATGGGTTCAGAGTTCCAGGTTTGTACATCACAGAGAACAACCCAGGGATGTTTGTCCCTGGGTTGTTTAGTGCACCAGGAATGGTCAGGAGCCAGTACACTTGCATTCTCCCACACACACTCAAACAATCCACAATTTGTTAACTGTGGGTTGTTCGTTGCATGGGAACCAGGTCATTGATTCTGAAGGAGAGAAACATTGAAGAAACACTGGGGCATAAATGTAGTTCTTGGATGTTACTTCCTTTCTACCAGGAGAACTGTGTGCAGAAGAAAATACTTACGTATATTCCTTTTGCTGCTCATTGTCACTCTTTCTCGTAGCCATATACAATATAGGGGTAGTGATCTGTGGGATGGATATGCCACTCTGAGTGCAATGCCTGCTGTCTTATACATTGTGTGTGGAAAGAAGCATCTTGAGGCTTGTGCTCATCATTCAGTATGTGTCCAGGGACACAATGGACAAGGGTCACCTTCGTTGAGCCAATTAAAAATTGCCATTCCTCACAATAAAAATACTGTTGGTATTAGAATTGCCTTTGGGTAAATGATCTTCATTAGGGAACAGTATATAGTTCATGTCATAAACTTTAAAGAGTTGTATTTTTAATATTTATTTCATGGAAAACTTGCATACTTTACAACACGTTATCCAAAAGATAAATATTTTGCAGTTCAACAGGATATTTTCCTTCTGCTATTTTGTTCCATCTGTTACTAATAAACATATTGACCTGGTGCACATGTAATGCTGGCTCCCTGCAAACCGTGGTTTGAAAATCAGGAATGCATGCTCCTTCCTCCCCTTTCTAGAGCAAATTCCCACCTCCTTTCCTTGTGTTAAATCTGGCTTTGCATTAAATGTGTACCAGTGCAAACCAGGTTTCCTTGTAACTATAGTTTTAAAACAAACAATGTTTTCAGTCTCTGGTGTATGAAGGAACTATGGTTTGCTTTGGAAAGAAGGTGCAGAGAAAAGCTGCCACTGCTGTTGTCCATTCACTGTTGTAGTAATATGCTTGTTTTTACTCGGAAACAAGGAGGCCACAGCCTGACTGTTTGCCTGCCCTGTTCTCTCTGGCATTGGCTACAGTTGGGAGAGAGGGATAGAGCAGGTATGTGGAGGCTTTTATACATGTATGCCTTTTTATTTATATAGAATGCAGCTGTTGCAGTCTGAAGTGGAGGTCTGGCACAAGAGGAGATGAGCGTAGCAGTGTAACCCTTCCCACAATTTCCCACTGAAATTGTCCCTGCTCCCCCTGTGCTGCTTTTAGCCCCTTTGGAAGGGAGATCTAGGTACATCTGTCTTTTGCTCTGCAGGAGTAAAAGCAGCTGGGTTTGTGTGTCAATTTTTGTGGGGAAATGGTTCAAGGGAAAAGGGTTAAGAAGTCCCCCCCCCTTTTTTTTTTTGCTGGTCTTCCACTTCAAGTTGCACCTTCAGTAGTGGATTGTATCATAAAAGCAACAAACAACAAAAAAGAACTGTGTGAGGTATATAGTTCTGGCACAAGATTCCAATAAATGCACTCCAGTTATTTAGCAAATCATTATAAAATAATAAGCTTTTAATGGTGAAGGCAAATATGGTGCATTGTTTCAAAAATATTGTATCTCATTAAAATCTCCCTCTCTTATCTCATCTGTTTGCTAGAGAATAGTAGGGTATGATTTTGTTTTGGCTGGGCAATAAAAACAATCTGGTGTTAAAACTGAGGATAGCTGTTGTTTTACTTTTAAAATTACTAGTAATTTTTTGGCACATGAATTAATTACTTTAGAGGTTCTGAGATTCCTGTTTTGATGCCTTTCATACTTTCTATCATACTTACTTTGTCAGATTGTTAGTTCATGTGAAAGTGGAAGGTTACGAGTAAACTTTATGAGTAAAGTTTATTCAAATGTCATGAAAACAGCTGCCACAGGGCGGCAGCAAACTAATAAGAGATAATTCTGAATTGTTAGCTGCCTTCAGTTCTCCTGAGAAATAGCAACAGGGATAGAACATCAGAACAGATTGAGTGTACCCAGAATAACTTTGCTGCTTCTCCTTTACTTACCACTTGCTTTTGTTGAGTACCTGTAAGGAGGTTGAGCTTCAGAAGGTAATAATTAACCTAGCTATCATAGAATAGATGCTTAGAGTAAGATAGTCACAACTAACTTAAAAGTTCCACTGATTTCAATGGGTCTACTTTAAGCATGGCTAAATCTGGATCCAAACTTAGTTTTTGTGAAATCAGGTAGTCTGAGGAAATACTGGACTTCAATTAAGCTGCCTTTTAAAAACATAGTTTCATTTTAATTAGATACATATGTATTAAACTACTTACAATATGCACTTCCAGGGAAACAAATCAAAATCCTTAGTCAGTGGTTACTGTTTACAAATAGCAGCTGCAATGTCCTTAGGTCTCTAGACCTTGTTTTCAGAGATGCTCCAATATGTAATTCTGGGCTTGTCAAAATATAAAGCACAGAAGCCAGGTAGTAAATTAAGCTGTATTTGACCTGGTTCACACAATCAGAAAAAGCCACCCAGCACATGCCACAATATAAATAAGCCACAGTGGCTTTTTAAAATCGTGTCATGTGCCAGGCACAATTTCCATAATCACCACCCGGGCACGGCTTGACATGTCGTCTGAACCTGGGCAGCATGGCTTGTTGGAGGGGGCAATTGCACTGCTGCGGCTTATTTTGATCGTGTGAACTGACCCTTTATGTCTTAACAATCCTCTGTTTCCCCTCTCACTGAGATACTACGCTCATCCCCATTATATTATGTGCTATTCATGGTTGCCCAATTCGGACATTATGGTGAATTATTATTAGAATAACTTCAAAATGAAGGAGGGAATCCATGCATGAGAAGGGAGCACAAAAGCCTGCAGCATGTTTCTAGTTCTCCAAGCCATTTCTTGGAGTGTTGTCTGAATAAATAAAGTATCAGTTTGATTTGTATTAGGTTACACTATGGGAATTAAAATAAAGGCAAAACATTAAAAAAAAACCCCATCTCCAATAATTTGGATAACCAGTTCAGAATAAGAGTGATAGTATGTGTGCAAGCCCCAGTCAGAATGAATCAAGAATGCATAATACATGCGGGAATTTTCATACATTTTGGGTTTGTCCAGGCTTCTATACTCTGCTTTTTTCAAAAGCTAGGAAGCAGCAGGCAGGATGGAGGCCTGCTGTTTTAATGCTGCAATCCACTGAAGAGCAGGCTGTGAAGGTAAACAGCCTGGCAAAGGAAGGGAAGAGGATAGCATTTCTGTGCACTGTGGAATGCTTCCTGCATGCTCAGCTAGTCTCTGTAACTTTTAAAAGATGTTGTTGAAAGCTTTTCACTCTAACATTTGACCCTAAGTGTCAATATGCATAGTTCTTTACTAAACAGTGAGTTCTCTGACAGGCTCATCTATGGTAGTTAGGCTTTCAGGGTCCCAACCAGTGCAGAGTACAGTAGCCTCTCAGTGACGAGGTGAGGGAAGTTAGCTACAAAATGCTAGAGAGAGACAGAGAGAATTTGATAACTTGGAGATGGGTGGTGACTGAGCTAGAGAATGTGGAATTATATATTTAAACATTCACATTTTCCATTATATTACATTTTTCAATCTCAAATAATAATTCAGTCTCAACATATTGCTACTTTGGGATCCAAAGAGCTACCTAGGCTCAGGCAAGGGGTTTCTGCTACCTACTTTTCTACTTTGAACAGCTGACACTTCCATGCCATATAACAACGTACTTTTGAAACTCCCTTAAGGTCCAGAAGAAGTTTGCCATGTAGCATGGCTGTAAGACTACTATTTTTGGAAAAGCAAGTCTAAAGTTCCACTGGGCTGGCAGAGCTAGTTTCACAGTTGTTTGAATCCAGGCTGTGGAAATGTTTCTTCTCCCTAAGTTGCTACATCCTCTGCAAGTTGTAGGTGTTTCTTTCTCGTGTGTTTAACCATAAAACCTTAAGAGTAGGATACAGTATCACAGGGCTGATGCCAAGGCAAGTAGCCTTCCAGTTGCTCCTCCACTACCATTGTTGTGGCCCCTGGTGAGCTTTCCAGGCGGCAGCAGCTCCTCTCAGAACCACCCAGTGGTAGAAACAGATGGTGGCAGCAGCCATGGTGAGTGGTGAGACTGGTGGCAACTCCTCTCACCATTACCCAGCACTGAGGGGAGGAAAACCAGGCCATGTGTCTGGAGCCACCACCATCTTACTTTGCCTAGAATGCCTCTGGATCCCGAGGGCATTCTGCACGATGTAAGTTGGCAAAGGCTTCAACCACATGGCCTGCTGCTCCTCTCAAGTTTCAGCTCTTAAAAAATTAAATAAATATGTGCCAGTGTCAGCCATGGTAGTCCTTCTGGGGCACTTGGAACTCAGCATTTGCCTGAAGGTGCCAAGTGCTGCTGCTGGGCCTGTAATATTACAATTGCTAATCACTTTAACACGTGTAATTTGCAATCATAATGTGAATGGCATTGTGGATGGTTTAAATGTGCTGGAGTGGTTACCAAACTTGTATTGGCCTGAACCAGACCTGAAACAGAACAAACAACTTTGTTCACAGTGAAACCCTGAGTGAAACCAAACCCCAAATTGTAACTGTTTGACACCATGTATGTGAACTTCACATTTAAAAAAAGATGTACAGAGGAAGTAATAATAATAAAATAATAAAAAAATTATTTCTTACCCGCCTCTCCACCCAGATTGAGGTGGGGAACAACCATAACATAAAATACATAAGTAGTTAAAAACACAGCAAATATTATTAAAATATTCTTTAAAACCTTTAAAAGTATCCTAAAAACTCTTTAAAACTCTTAAAATTCCACTGTGTAGGCCTGTCGGAAGAGGTCAGTCTTTATGGCCTTTTTAAAGGCCAAAAGACTGTCTAGTTGATGAGTCTCCTCCGACAGGCCATTCCACAGTCTGGGAGCAGCAGAAGAGAAGATCCTCTGGGTAGTACTCGCCAGCCTAGTCTTGGCCGACTGGAGTAAATTCCTCCCAGAGGACCTAAGTGTGCGGGGCGGATTGTACGGGAGAAGGCGATCCTGCAGGTAACCCGGACCCAAACCATGTAGGGCTTTAAAGGTGATAACCAACACTTTATACTTTGCCCGGAAACTGATTGGCAGCCAGTGTAATGCTTTTAAAGCTGGTGTAATATGGGCACCTCTAGATGTACCGGTGACCAATCTGGCTGCCATATTTTGCACCAATTGAAGTTTCCTAACTAGGTACAAAGGTAGCCCTATGTACAGCGCATTGCAGAAGTCAAGCCTCGAAGTTACCAGCGCGTGCACTACCGTCTTTAGGTCTTCCAACTCTAGGAAGGGGCGTAGCTGGCGTATCAGCCGAAGCTGATATTAGGCACTCCTAGCTGTCGCATCTATCTGGGCTGTCATTTGATGCGACGGGTTCAGAAGCACCCCCAGACTGCGAACACAGTCTTTCAGAGGGAGTGTAACCCCATCCAGAACTGGTTGACACACCTCCAAACCCAGGTTGTGGCCTTTGACAGCAAGCACCTCCGTTTTGTCTGGATTCAGTTTCAGTTTATTTTTCCTCATCCAGCCCATTACTGCCTCCAGGCATTACTGCCTCCAGGCATTCATTCACACTATCCTTAGCTGACGCTGTTACCGAAGGCATAAAGAAATATATTTGGGTGTCATCAGCATACTGATAACACCCCGCCCCATGCCTCCAGATGATCTCTCCCAGCGGTTTCATGTAAATATTAAATAGCATTGGGGACAGAATGGCACCTTGAGGCACTCCGCATAGCAGCTCCTTTTTTGAGGAGCAGCTATCCCCAAGCATCACCATCTGGAATCTACCCAAGAGGTAGGACCGGAGCACAGTGCCCCCAATCCCCTCAGGCGTTCCAGAAGGATGCCACGGTTGATGGTATCGAAAGCCGCTGAGAGGTCCAAAAGCACCAACAGGGATACACTCCCCCTGTCGGTACTCAGGCGTAGATCATCCACTAAGGCGACCATAGCAGTCTCAACTCCGTATCCTGCTCTGAAGCCGGTTTGAAATGGGTCTAGAAAATCGGTGTCATCCAAGACTGCTTGGAGTTGGAAGGCAACCGCCCTCTCAATCACCTTGCCCCAAAATGGAAGATTTGATACTGGTCTATAGTTATTATAGTCCAGGGGATCCAGGGAGGGCTTTTTAAGAAGCGGCCGTACCACCGCCTCTTTTAAACATGATGGAAGGTTCCCTCCCTGGAGAGATGCATTAATAATACATTGTAACTGTCGTCTAACTGCATCTCCTCCCTGGACGACCAACCAGGAAGGACAGGGATCGAGAGGGCAAGTAGTCCTCCTCACTCGACCAAGCAGCTTGTCCACATCCTCGGTACTCACCAACTGAAACTGATCCAGTGTAATCCTACTTGTGGAGTTACTGGACACTTCATTGTCTGCCTCTGCTACAACGAGGGCGTCCCAGTTGGCTCTTATCCGAGAGATTTTATCTGTGAAATGATCGTTAAAGGCATCACAGCGAACAACTGTAGACTCTAAAAGCGGATTCAGGGGGGAAGTTGTCTGCGTTAGACCCCTCACCACCCTGAATAGTTCAGCTGGACGCGAATTCGCAGACGCAATGCGTGCAGAGAAGAAAGCTTTCTTCGCTGCATGTATTGCCACCCCATAGGAACGAAGATGTTCTCTATGTTCGTGTCTTGTCAGATATGAGTCGAGTTTTCCGCCATCGGCGCTCCAGTCGTCCTTTCCGCTTCAGCTCCCTGAGATCTTCTGTATACCAGGGTGACTGGTTAGAAGCGGGCCAGAGAGGACGTTTGGGGGCGATCGTGTCAATAAGCCCTAGTTAGGTCTTGATTCCATCTATCAACTAGGGTTTCAACAGGACTGTCGATCCGCCACCCCTGCAGGGACGGATAGTAGCCGTGATACTAGCCCTAACCAGAAAATGATCTGTCCATGACAACACAGAGGTATTTATCACCTCCGCCCACAGATCTGTGTGTTCGGAGCTGAAAATAGCATCGAGGGTGTGACCTGCTGAATGGGTAGGACCAGAGACCAATTGGGATAGGCCCATGTTTTTCATGGTTGCCATGAACTCCCGAGCTGCACCTGACAAATTGGTCCCGAATGGGATGTTGAAATCACCCAAAACCAAAAGCCTGGGCGAGTCCAACACCAACTCCGAGACCAGCTCCGTGAGCTCGGCCAGGGAGTCTGTTAGGCAGCGGGGTGGCCGGTACACTAACAGAATCCCTAGTTTATCCTTGGTCTTCAGGCTTAGGTACACACACTCAATGTGATTCAGCTCCCGAACAGGAAGTCTGGTCAGGTTAAGATTGTCTTTATAGATCACAGCCACTCCACTCCCACCCCCCCGCCCACTTTCCCTCACATGCTCACTAACACAGTACCCAGCTGGGAGGGTCTGGACCCATGTCGGGCCACTATCATCTCCCAGCCAGGTCTCTGTGAAGCATGCCAGGTCAGCCTCCTCATCCAAGAGGAGGTCATAGATAATGTTTGTTTTATTTTTAACTGACCTGGCATTACATAGGAGCAAGGAGAGGTTCTGCGGGTGGTCTGGTTCGTTCTCCCAAGTTCCCTTGGTTGGCAGGGTGATTGGAAGGTAAGATGGGTATTATGAATCTCCTTCCCCTGTAACGGCACTTCACCCTGCCATCGCCATATCTCCCTCTGCCCCGCACAACACATATCGCTGCTCCCTCGCACATTGTACCCAGTTACCCTCCCTTGGCTCTGACAAGGAGCCCGGGCCGGCACCAGCACCAAACAGGCGCCGAACGAGCGATGCCCTTTGGCTTGGTCCTTCCTCTCCCAGCAGAGGCGATGGTGGATGAAGGCAAGCTGACCTGGGGCCTGGTATTTATAGCCCACAGTTGCAGGTGGGGCGGGGTGGCTCCTGGCTGGTCCTGGTCCTGGTCCTGCAAGGGGGCAGCCAGCAGTCCCACAGGTAGTGCTGCCGGTTGGACACAGGCAGCAGCAGCAGCAGGGCTGAGCTACTTGCCTGGCTTGGTCCTTCCTCTCCCAGCAGAGGCAATGGTGGATGGAGGCCAGCTGACCTGGGGCCTGATCTTTATAGTAAAGTACAGATTTACTTGTTTGAAAAATGATTTTTAACAAGCTATTTAAAAATATTTTTCCTTAGCTACTTCTGTAAGCTAGTAAGAGGTTCCTGTTTGACATCTGCTGTAGTCTGCAGGTCCATAGTCCCGACTTGGGGAAACATGTATAAAATAACTGGTCATCTTTATTTTCCCCCCTATAGGCTACGAGCTCTGTCTAGTGGTGGGAGCGTGACATCTCCTCCTCTCTCTCCAGCTTTGCCAAAGTATAAATTAGCAGATTATCGTTATGGGAGAGAAGAAATGTTAGCACTTTTTCTGAAAGATAATAAGGTAAGTAGGGAGTGGGGTATTCATATCTGGTTGTAGACAAATCCATTCAGAGTGCTGTGTATGCTAATACAACCTAGCAGAGAGTGCTTGACTCATTCAAAAAATCAAATGCCAAAGAAAATTAAGAAAAAATCATACAATTAAATCTCAAGTGTATATTGTGAAAACACTAAGGGGGCAGGGGATCCCTGTAAGCCCCCAAACTCGCTTTCAGGCATCCAATGTGGAGTGGGAGGAGCGGTGGAGGCGATCTTGGCCTCCCATCCTCCCGCCTTGCAGTTTCCGCTAGATGGGCTTTTTTCCCCATCTAGCTGGAGCGTCTCGGAGTGGGAGGGAAGGAGGCAGGAGCAGCTTCCGGTACCTCGTATCCTGGCCTCTCCAGTCTCTTCCCCGCGCTCCAAAACATCCCCTTCTCCCCCTCTCCGAGGTCACGTTCCTGACCTCAGAGAGCAGCCAGCGCGGTTCTTTCTGTGCAGGCTGTGGGGAGGCGGGGGAGGGAGGCGGAGCACTGTCTCCAACCTCTGATCTGGGAGCTGAACTATTGTATGGCCCGTCAGATGCTGTCTAGAGGCCATAGGATCGTTCCCTTAGAACAGGGGTCTTCAAACTAAGGCCCTGAGGGCCACATCCGGCCCGTTTTATCCGGCCCGGCGGCCAATCGGTGGAAGCAGACTTTTTAAAAACTCTTTCGCTTCGAGCACCGGTTCTTTTGTCGGCGTTCCGCATCCGGCGTAATTGCATAATTTCCTGCCGACACTCAGCTCTCTCCCTTTCTCTCTCTCTCTCTCTCTCTCTCTCTCTCTCTCTCGTTCCCCCTCTCCCCTTTTCCCTCCCCCTTTCTCCGGACCCAGATGCTGACTTGTGGCGGCGGCGGCTCCTCTCAGGTCCGTCACTGAGCGGCTCCGCCTAGCCTCTTGTCGTGCGCGATGGCGATGGCAGCGGAGGCCGAGGGAATGTCTTGTTCCTTGGTGCTGGTGCCGGTGTGAGTGGCTGCTGCTGCGGGCAGCTGCCTGCGTTGCGATGCCGACAGACTCTGCAGCCTCTGTTACCACCCAGCACTCAACGCCATCAAAGTCATCGATGGCACCTCAGGGGCTATAGTCCGGGCCCCCAACAGTCTGAGGGACAATTAACTGGCCCCCCGTTTAAAAAGTTTGAGGACCCCTGCCTTAGAACTTTAAAAGAAAGTTAATCCAAACTACTCATATAAATATACATCACTTCAAACGTCAGCACAAATATATTCAGAAGCTGGAATGGATTGAATGAAGATTAATTGGAAAAATCTATGCAAAATGCTGAATATGTTTATCTCTGAGGTCTTCAGTGGCTAGTAATAATATCTCACAAATCTTAATGAGTAGTATCCAGTGGTGGCGCAGTGCTAACACTAATGACATTGCATGATGCAAACCAGTGCTAGCACAATGTCTTTAGCACTTGCTAGAGCAAAGGGAAAAAGTGATGATTTGCTGTTGAAATTAGGTGGAGCCACTGAATTTCAGCAGCAAATTGCTGTGTTTTCCCTTTGCACTAACAAACGCCAATGACATTGTGCCAAATTTTGATGGCCAGTTGCCCCTTTCCTCTTTGCATTAGCAAGTTCCAATGATATTGTGCTAGTGTTGGTTTACACTCGTGCAATGTCATTAGTGCTGCACCACCATTGGATACTATGCCATAAGTACTAGGAATTCCTTCAGATCATTGGGGTAAAGATTTTTCAACCAAATTGTTGAGATATCACTCATCAGTTCCATATCTCTATTTAACTGCTACATCAAATGATTATATGATTATACAGAGCTTCTGAAGGAATATCAAACCATGTTTAATATAGATAAAGAACTCATACTTCCATACACTGTCATTTATCGTAATGAGTCTGCCCGTTACTCTTGTCTCTGCAAGACATAAGGTTTTATTCCTTTGATTAAACCTTTCCCAACCTGGCGCCCTCCAGATGTGTTGGACTGCAACTCCCATAATTCCCAGCCAGTATGGCCAATGGCAAAGGGCAATGCTGGTTGGGAATTATGGGAGTTGCAGTCCCAACACATCTGAGGGTGCCAGGATTGGGTAAGGCTACTTCAGTTCCTTTCAGTCAGCACTGGCAGGTTTCACTCTGTTTCTAATCGTATTATTGCAAATGGGAGAATGTTTCCCTTCTCTGTATATTCAAATTTTATGTTCTTTATATTGCTATAAAAAATTTACGCACTAGGATTATTAGGATGCAATGATCAAAGGGTTGTAGGGGGACCCTGACTTATCATGTTCAAGCACACTGCCTGATCATTCCTGCTTGGTTCCTCCTACAAATGGGAGCAGTTAAACAAATCATGGACCTTCCGTCTGTGGTTTGTTTATCATTATGTGAAAACTGGGAACGCTGGCTTGCCTCTCCCCAAATAGGGGAGCAATTATTTATTGTTGGCTTATGACCCTGCCTTGTCTAGGGAGAGACAAGCCAGAGTTCCCGGTCCACATGTAATGATAAGCAAATCATGAATGGAAGGCCCATGGTTTGTTTAGTAGTATTTATAATTTCTATGCTGCCCAATTGCTGAAGCTCTCTGGGTGGTTCACAATTGTTTAACTGCTCCCAATTGAAGGAGGAGGCAAGCGGGAGCAATCAGGCAGCATGCATGACAAGGCAGGTTTTTCCCAGTTTTGTCTGACCACTGTGGGCCACTTTGCATTTAAAAAACTCTGCCATCCAGTACAACTTGGTGTTTTGAAACTTCCTCCTGTTCTTCTCTCTGTCTCACACGTTTTCTATACTGGTTTCCTCTGGCACTGGTTGATTCTAAAAAAAGAATCCTGTGAATTTCATGGCGCTGTTTCCATCATCACTACATCCAGATTTGTTGCTGCTGCTATTGATTTTACTATCCATATTTTCCTAACTCATATCTAATATTAAGTGAAAGGATACAGTTGTCTTCCTTCCTCTTCCGAAAGGTAACCCCACCAAATGTATTTAGGATAGCAAACTATTTTTAAATTTACTGTTAAGTGGAAACATTCCCAGATTGTTCAAAATCCACGATGCTCTAGGAATTCTTTTTTCCCTGTAAGGATTCCGCAGTGCTCCTGCTTGGGTTTTCAATGTCATTATCTTAATCCTTTCATTTTAACACCTTTCCCTTTCTCATTTCTCTTGCCTTCATCAAAAAGGGTGGTTCATCCAGATTAGTTGTTATTTCATCTTCTAAACCAGACTTCAGGGGTTAGGTTTGAAAACATGATGATGATTATGTGTAAGATTCATTTCTCTAGTATGCAAAAGAAATGTGATTCTTCTCACTGTACACTGAGGCACATTGCACTCTATTTCTTCTGACCCTACTATGTAGGTAGGAACTTTGCCTTTCTCTGTATCTTCAGTTTTTATGCATTTATTGTACTGTAGAAGGAGATATTACACATTTTATATTTTAAAGGAATAAAACCTCCTGTCTTGCAGTGACAAGTACTTAGGGTATTAATCCCATGCAAGTTTAGACAACAGTCCTACAACTCCCAGCATGCCCCAGCCAGCTATGCTATGCTGTCTGGGGCAAGCTGGGAGTTGTAGGACTTTTTTCTGTCTAAACTTGCATAGGATTGCACCCTTAAGGGTTGTATTCAGTATAATAAATGGCAGGGCCGGTTCGCACGACACAGGCTGCGGGCGGGGGAGGCACCACGGGGCCGTCCGCGGGGCGCCGCAGACAGCCTGCGCCCCGTGCGTGTGGGTGGACCCCGCAGTCCCCGCACTGCAGGCCTCCCAATGCTAGGGGGCGGGGCCCCGGGATGCCCAGAGGGGCTGTTTGCCCTTACAGGCTGGAGCGGCAGCCGCTCTGGGCTGCCGCCTCTGTGTGGACCCCGCGGGACGGCCGCCCGCTGTTCACACGGCACGGTGGCCACGCGCAGTAGGGGCTTACCCCTCTACTGCCCATGGTCGCTTTGCGTGTGTCCCGCGCGCGGCTGTCCCGCGGGGGCACCCCCGGTCGGCGTTCGCACGACACAGGAACCGCGGGGGACTTCTGTTCCCCCGCGGTTCCCGTGTCGTGCGAACAAGCCCGCAGTGTATGGAGATAGGAATTCCTTGAGGTTTGAGATTGCTGTTCGTTCAGGAATTCTGTACTATAATATTTTTATTTATCGGTTAAACATTGATATGGAAAATAATCTAAAAAACATCATTGAGAGGTCATTAGCTATCCCAATGTTCTGAAGTTGCTAGAAATAAGTAAGACCATAATTCATTGTAACAGTGTAAATGTTTGATTTCCAGATATGTCTGGATAAATATTGAGACCTGGAAAATTAAATAGACAGATAATTATTTGCTCCATACATTCATTTCTGATTAACATTACTGTCCATAGCAGCACCCTGACACCTTCTTTTTGTCTTTCATGGCACCAGGTGAAGACCTTTTTGTTCACCCAGGCCTCTTAAACAATTTGTATTTAAACAAACAAAATCTGAGTTCTCTATATACCGTATTTTTCGCTCCATAAGACGCACCGGACCATAAGACGCACTTATGGTACCAAAAAAAATATATTATTTTTTTTTACTCGGCTGTTCCAAGGGGAATCAGCTGAGAGGCTCCCTGCCCAGGATGCCTCCGCTCTTCTGGACCAGCAGAGGAAAGTAAAATAAAAATAAAATAATAATAATAATAAAATAATAATAATAATAATAATAATAATAATTTTTTTTTAAAAAAAATCAGCTGTTCCGCGGGGAATCAGCTGAGAGGCGGGGGCTTCCCCCACCCTGCCCAGGAGTCCTCCGCTCTTCCGGACCAGAAGAGGAAAGTAAAAAAATAAAATAAAATAATAATAATAATAATAATTTTATTTTTTAAAAATCAGCTGTTCCACGGGGAATCAGCTGAGAGGCGGGGGCTTCCCCCACCATGCCCAGGAGTCCTCCGCTCTTCTGGACCACCAGAGGAAAGTAAAAAAATAAAATAAAATAAAATAATAATAATAATAATAATTTTATTTTTTAAAAAACCAGCTGTTCCACGGGGAATCAGCTGAGAGGCAGGGGCTTCCCCCACCCTGCCCAGGAGTTCTCTGCTCTTCCGGACCAGCAGAGGAAAGTTAAAAAATAAAAATAAAATAAAATAATAATAATAATAATTTTATTTTTTTTAAAATCAGCTGTTCCACGGGGAATCAGCTGAGAGGTGGGGGCTTCCCCCGCCATGCCCAGGAGTCCTCCGCTCTTCCGGACCAGAAGAGGAAAGTAAAAAAATAAAAATAAAATAATAATAATAATAATAATAATAAATAATTTTATTTTTTTAAAAATCAGCTGTTCCACGGGGAATCAGCTGAGAGGCGGGGGAAGCCCCCGCCATGCCCAGGAGTCCTCCGCTCTTCCGGACCACCAGAGGAAAGTAAAATAAAATAAAATAATAATAATAATAATAATAATTTTATTTTTTTAAAAACCAGCTGTTCCACGTGGAATCAGCTGAGAGGCAGGGGCTTCCCCCGCCCTGCCCAGGAGTCCTCCGCTCTTCCGGACCAGCAGAGGAAAGTTTAAAAAAAAAAAATTTTTTTTTTAAATCAGCTGTTCCGCGGGAATCAGCTGTTTGGTGGGGGCTTCCACCGTCCTGCCCAGGAGTCCTCCGCTCCGGACCAGCAGAGGAAAGTAAAAAATAAAAATAATAATAATATTTTTTTTAAAAAAATCAGCTGTCCCGTGGGAATCAGCTGTTCCGCGGGAATCAGCTGTTTGGCGGGGGCTTCCCCCGCCCTGCCCAGGAGTCCTCCGCTCTGGACCAGCAGAGGAAAGTAAAAAAAAAAAAAATTTTTTTTAATTTTTTTTTTTGCTGTATTCACTCCATAGGACGCACAGACATTTCCACCTGGTTTTTTTTTGGGGGGGGGTGCGTCTTATGGAGCGAAAAATGCAGTAGGCTTTGTTTGGCAATTTGAGCTGCTAAGTGGCTTTTTTTCTCCACCAGAATGGGAAGTTGTTAATAATAATAATAATAATAATAATAATGGTGGTAGTAGTAGTAGTAGTAGTATTAACATTTTGATATTCATTTCTCCCCTACTCCACCCCCTATCTCTTTTAGATACCTTCAGACCTTCTGGATAAGGAGTTTCTGCCCATTCTACAGGAGGAGCCTCTACCACCCTTGGCACTAGTACCTTTTACAGAAGAAGAACAGGTTGGTTTCTAAGCAAGTGAAAAATGAGATTTCCCCCCTAAGCGTTAAACATGATTAATAGAAAAAAATATAATATTCAGATATTATAGCGCATCAATCACCTAGGTTGAGAGAGATGCAGCTATAAAACATTTGCTCTGTTGTAGCTCAGCAAAGCTTAGGATCAGGTTATAAGAGAATTTTAATGGATATTGTAAGTGTACAAGTTGATCCAGGGAGCTTTTAATAACATTTTGCATATGTTAAATGTATGTTTTTTCCTATTTCAACTTACTAGTTACTTATCAGAAACCTTAGTTTGAAATTAGATTTTCTGGCTTAGAAGTCCCCTTTTTCTTTTTCTTTTTTCTTAAATATATTAAGCCTCAGTAGGATAACTTGTAAAGGACATAATTATTTTTATACTTGTATTCTGTATTGTGAAGAGAATGTTTATTTTATTATTTAGTACATTTATTTCCTACCTTTCCAATTAATTGTCTGATGAGGCTCACAGTTAAAAACATAAAATCCAAAACCATCAGAAAACTATGATTCCAGTAATATCAAGAAGAAGAGGAAGACGAAGAAGAAGAAGAGCGGTAGCAGCAAGAACTCATTCAGTTCAGAAAGCACAAGAGAATCAAATACTTACCATTGGGCACTAAAGGAGAGCAGGATGGGCACCAGAACAGAAAAGAGCCTGGGCAGTATCCTACGCTGCCACTGTGCCTCTGCTAGTTCTGTTGTACCAGCAGCATCCGCTGCTGGCATCTGAGGAACTAGCAGTTCCTGAAACAACCCCAGAAACAAACAAATTCTCATTTCTGGATTGGGAGAGGTCAGCGGAGCTCCCTTGTGTGAGCTCTGTTGACCTGCACAATTCCAGAAACAAGAATTTCTGTTCGCTTCTGGTGTTGTTTCAGGAACCACTAGTTCCTCTTGAGCTAGCAGCAGGTGCCACTGGCAAACAGGCAGCTTACAATACTGCCCCTGTTTTCATTAGCTACATGCCTAATAACTTTAGGCAGGCCACCCAGAACATAACCTCTAAGGATCTCAGTGAATAGGCATATTCATATAGGAAGAAGCTGCCTTCCAGTTACTCTGCAGCTAGGTTGTTTAGGTTCTTATTGATCAAAACCAATACATGGAATTGATCTCAGAAAGACTCTGGAAACCAGTCGTAGTTCTTTCAATCCCAGTATAAAATGTCAGTTGTGGCAAGTTCACCTTTACAGTCTTGCTTCCATATTCTGCGTGAGCTGCAGTTTTCAGATGCCTTTTGAAGACAGGTCCGTTACAGTAACCTAACCTGAGATAATCAAAACATGGATAACTGTGGCAGAGTAATCCCTTTCCAAGGCCACAGCTGCTGCACCAGCCAGTGCTGGGGAAGGATGCTATGAGCTTCAGTTGCTATTTGAGCATCCACAGACAAGTCTTGATCTAAAAGCACCACTAACTTGCTTCTTCAATGGAAGTGCAATCCCATCTAGAATAGATTGAACACTGTTTCTGTCATCTAGTAAACCCTCCACCCACAGTACCTCTTTCTTGTCTATATTGAACTTCAGTTTGTTAGTCCTCATCCAATTCATTACTGCCTTCAGACATTCATTCAGTTCATCCACTACCTCATCTGGACCTGATGAAAAAAATAGTGTTGAGTGTCAGTTGAGTGTCATCCACTTACTGATGACTCCTCACCCCAAATCTCCAGGCAACCTTACCCAGTAGATTCATGTAGATGTTAAATAGTTTGGGGAAAAGAATAGAACCTTATAGCACTCAATGGCACATGAAGTGGAGCAAAATTCCCCCAGTACCATCTTCTAGAACCTGCCAACCAGGTAGGAGCGCAACTACCAGAGTATAGTGCCCCCAGGCCTTATCCTGGACACATGGCCCAAAAGAATACTATGCTGTGATACTCTGTTGAGATGTCCAGAAAAATCAGCACAGTCCGAACCCAACCCTCCCAACATTATTTATTCATTTATTTATTTGAAATATTTTTATGCTGCTCCTCAGCCAAAAAGGCTCCCAGAGCAACTTACATATAATCAATTAAATAAGACAGTCCCTGCCCTCAGGCTTACAATCTAAAAAGACACGACACACAAGGAAAAAGGAATGGGGAGGAAAGAAGGCAGAAGTAGCCATTCACAGAACAGTTGTGGGTGATAACATCCTGGCATTGACTCATGCAGTGTAATTTTAAAAACAACAACACACAAACAAAAAACCTTTATCCTGATTCAAGCCACAGGTGATAGAACTGAACTGTTTGATGTACTGTATATAATTCAGCGTTTTCATACCGCAGTCTCCCTTTGAAGTCCCTTTGTTCAAGATTGGCTATTTTAGGGCAGCACTATTGCAGTGTTGTGTTAAGGTGGTGGGGAGGAGGTTGTTTAAAACGAGTCTGGTTGCAGCTTTCCTCTCAGTAACTGAAGTGATCATGTGCTAGAGGAATGGGTAGCATAGGTTGTCCACTAGTGATCAAGGCAATTTCTGTGTTAAAGCCAGGTTGAAAGTTGGATAGAAAATGGGTTCAGATAATCTGTGTCACCCAGGTATGTCTGGAGTAGATCCCTTCCACCTGCTCAAGCACTTTGCCCAGAAAAAGGAGATAAATGACTGACCAATAGTTGTTACAATCATCTGGGTCCAAGGAAGTCTTCTTCTGGAGTGGCCTGATGACTACTGTGGTCACCCACATTCTCAATGAAATAATGTAGCTTCCCAGGCCCAACTGTTCATCTACAGTTCTAATTACATTTACTAGAAATCCTTTTAAACTCAACGGGACTTACTTCCAAGTAAGAATTTTTAGGATTGGGCTCTGTGTGAATCAAGTAGTAATGGTTTTAGAATATGTAGCTGTTGGTCTCATCACATGTTGTGTATTACTCTTGTGTCAATGAAGACTCTGTGAACAGAACATAAGGGCCCATGTTACACACAGGGCAGCTAGGGGACAGTCATTTGGAGTGAGCACTACCCTTTCCTTCTTGCATCCTTTGCTTGCCTCACCCCTCCTCAACAAGAAAGATAGGGAATCTAGAGTATAAGGGGCAAGAGAGATGAGGGAATTTGGGGAGCAGGCAAGAGAAGTCAGTAGACCTGTGAGAAGCCAGCAAGGCTGGGCTTGCAGTGAGTGAACAGACAGAACCGTGTTCCAGAATAACCATTGCTTCCTGCAACTGGACAAACTGGAGAAGGTTCAGAGGAGGGCAACAAGGATGATAAGGGGACTGGGAACAAGGCCCTATGAGGAGAGACTGAAAGAACTGGGCATGTTTAGCCTTCAGAAGAGGAGACTGAGGGGAGATATGATAGCACTCTTCCAGCACTTGAAGAGTTGTCACAAAGAGGAGGGCCAGGATCTCTTCTCGATCATCCCAGTTTGCAGGACACGGAATAATGGGCTCAAGTTACAGGAACCCAGATTCCACCTAAACATCAGGAAAAAATTCCTGACTGTTAGAGCAATAAGACAATGGAACCAACTACCTCCCACTCTGGAGGCATTCAAGGTGCAGCTGGACAGCCATCTGTCAGGGATGCTTTAACTTGGATTCCTGCATTGAGCAGGGGGTTGGACTCAATGGCCTTATAGGCCCCTTCCAGCTCTACTTTTCTATGATTCTATGATTCTAACTTGGGCTCTTGACTCTCAGTAGTGCCAACTCCTGAAAGAGGCAGACTATGTGCAAGTGTGTGTCTTGCCTCAATCCCTACTTCCCCTTTCAGATAAAACTCGTGAAGTTGTTGTTGCTGTGGAAGGAAGAGAGGAAAATCAGATAAGTGTGGCATGCTGCCAGTGTGTGCCAAAAGCAGCAATTCCCATCTTTCCTTTCCCTTAGTCAGCCCTATGAGGAGAAAGAAGAGACATGCCTTCCAACACACAAAACTAGCTAACTGCACCAAGTCAGAGCTTGCCAGTTCCTGCAGAACCTATGTGGTGTAGTGAATAGAGCGTTGGACCAAGTCTAGGGAGACCTGGGTTCAGATCCCTATTCAGGATTGCTCATGACAGGATCCCCACCCCACCTCACAGAATTCTTTTCTTCCAGAGGAGCAAGAATCTGAGGGGCACCATATGCAGGGGACAGGGAAATGGCAATAGGTTGATGGCTCATGGGAAAGACAATGAAAAAGGGCGATTCACATGCATAGGATGAATTCAGCAGGGTATTTCAAAGTTTCTCCATATTCAGCCAGAACTCTTCCCCTAATGCCCTTTTGTCAGCAGTCCAGAAGTTTATTGCTGTTGTTCCATTATTGGTTTAAAACTTCCTTATTATTGTACTAAAGTTATTTTACTTAAATATGTAGAAATCTTGGCCTCGGTAAAAAAATGTTTTAAAAGAACTGTGGCAGTAGGAAAGCAGAGGGTGGTGAATAGGAGGCAACAAGGGATGGAGTAGGCAAAATTGCAAGGGTTGGGCTACCATCCCAGAATAATTTTATTCGTCGCTATGATAATACCTTAACTAGCTTTTTGACATTTTCCCACATCTTGCATTCAGTGGCCCAGTGTGGAAGTAATGCTAAAGCAGGGGTCCAGGACCTTTTTTCTGTTGCGTGTTGCATACCCTCAGGGGTAATCTATTGGGGCTACAGTGGGAGAGGCCAAATCCAGCTGTAGACAGGGCCAGAGCCAAAAGTGGTCCCTTCACTCCCTCTCTCCCTGCCCAGTGGGCTGCCAGGGGGCAGACAGATCACTCTTGCCAGAGGTCTGAACTTCTAGCTTGCACAGGGCTTTTGAATTTTGGATGTGGGCTGCAGGTTGCCTATCTCTATGCTAACCCGTGGTTTAGTGCTACCTGAACAATGCTGGATGAGCTATGGCTCTCACTCCCTCTCCTCTGCTAGCTTTACAGTAAGGAGATTGGAAGCACCCACTTCCATTTTT
This sequence comes from Shinisaurus crocodilurus, assembly GCA_021292165.1. Classification (NCBI taxonomy): domain Eukaryota; kingdom Metazoa; phylum Chordata; class Lepidosauria; order Squamata; family Shinisauridae; genus Shinisaurus; species Shinisaurus crocodilurus. Next base: position 61,074,053 of record CM037878.1, read on the forward strand.
AGGCTAATCACAGCGCATGTGTCTGAACCAGACCAAACTGTGGTTAGTTACTATGGTTTATTGGAATAAACCAAGATCAAACTGTGATTTCTGAACCTGGCTTGTTCCAATAAACCATATTTAAATGACCGCAATTATTGATTTGTATGCAACGACAAACTCTGGTTAGTTTAAATCAGGAAGTGAATGTTTCTGATCTCCTTCTTTGGTGTGCACCGGGGGAGGAAGTGCTTAAGCCTAAGGCTAGAGCAGACTGGTTCATGTAGTACTACAGTATAGTTTAGCATTATGTCTGAACCAGGCTAAAGTTTTAAGGTTTACAGAATTATTTGAAGTACATTGAAATATTATGAAGTCATTCAACATTGATCAACTGCACAGTGTAATAATAAAAGGCCATCTAATAACAAATGGGCATCTGATTACTTGGGTGTGTTTGTAAGTAATCTGGCTATCTTGAAACATAAACCACTTTATTTAATTTGAGGAACTAAAACAATCCAGTATCCTTAACGGATATTGATTAAGCAATCACTTTGTATTCATGTGTGATGGAAGTCCCTTAAGGCAAAGAAGAATTATTTTTCTTTCTCAGATTAAATAAAGGGGCTTATGTTTCAAGACATCCAGGTTAATTACACACGCAACCAAGCAATTAGATGCCCATTTATTATTAGATGGCCGTTTATTAGTTATACTTGAGGTACTTCCAGTACACATGTATCCTAAGTGATTGCTTAATTCTAAGCGTGATGAACATATGAAGCTGCCTTAGTCAGGCAGATAGTCCATCTAGCCCAGTTCTTGTCTATTCCAACTGGCAACAGCTCTCCAAGTCTAATGCAGAGTTCTTTCCCAGTCTGGCTATCTTAGACTCATTTTAACTGGAGATTGAATCTGAGTCCTTTTCTATATACTCTTACCACTGAGCCAAAGCTTCTTCCAAACATTCTCGAACACTCATGTTCGAGAAATGAAATCTGCATTGAGCAGGGGTAACTTGGACTCGATGGCCTTGTAGGCCCCTTCCAACTCTATGATCTATGAAATCTATGAAATCTATATGCAAACTGTTAATTTTGAACATTTGAAAATGGAGGAAAAAGAACTCAGACGTTTAAGCTGTTCATCAGCAGCCATTACTGGTGTATTTCAGTAGCTGCTCTAGTCTTGACTAGAAGCCTCATTGGAAGTATTTTCAGTTGCAGAATTATACATTAGAGATGAGGAAGAAACCAAAATAGGTCTGGTTTTATGATATCTTTTAAAAATGTTTCTCTCACTTGTTCCCTTTTTTGGCAGAGAAATTTCTCCATGTCTGTAAATAGTGCTGCTGTCCTACGATTGATGGGACGAGGAGGAGGAACGGTGGTAGGGGCTCCTCGAGGTCGAAGTTCCTCTAGAGGTCGAGGTGAGAGTGCTGTCTCCTGACCTTGGGGTTGGGAATCTGAATGATTCTATGGCCCCCAGACAATGTCTAGGGGCCATAGGATCATTCCCTTAGTAATGGAAGATGAACTGAAGTGGCTTTTAAGGTAGGATCCTAGATAAGAGATGTTATCCTAAAAAAACAGGGTATGGGGATGGTGTATATATAAGTAGTAGAAGATACAAGCCACCTGCAGATGGCAAAGAAGGCGGAATGAGCAATTTCTGTCCTCAGTAGCCAGCACAGTCATCTTAAACCTGCTCTGCAATATTAGATGTCAAAATGAATGAAGCTACAAAATAGGTCACTTGCCCAACAACCTACAAGAAACATGGGAAAAAATAGTTTTATTCAATTACCAGTCTGCACAGGTCTTGACTACAGAGACCCCTGTTCCTTGTGTTACTGCATGCTGCATCATAGAATTAAGACTGCTTACTGAAGGCAAGAATTGCTTTTGCTTTTGGACATGAATATTTGGACATGCAACCGCTATGGGATTTTCCTTACTATTTAGCAGTATAGAAATAGTACAAATAAATAAAAATAAAATAAATATTTCCTGACCTTGTGACTTGCTTTTGTACTTAATGTTTGCCATTGAATATGATTATTTAAATAATATTCTTATTGATGAAGGAAGGGCTTATATCTTTCTATGGAAACATGCTTGTGTCATCTTTCACTGTTTTTTTAGTGGTGACCCTCCTGCAAGAGATTGTTAGATGTGGAGAAGTAATAATATTCAATAAAATTTTGCAGTGATGACACAAATATCACATTGGTGGAAATCTGAATTTTCAACCTTACAGGCATTCCTTGACTACTTTTGCAAATTATGAGCAATTTGGTTTTGTAGTATTCTCTATACCTTTAATATTACCAATTCTTTAAAGAGATAATTTGAAAGTATTGCTGTTCAAATTCTTAGTATAAAAAGTGAAATTTCCTAAGTGTGTGTCTTTGGAATTAGATTACTCCTCACTTAAAACATTTTACAAAAGAGCAGTAGTTTGCAATCCAGTACTGGGTGTTGGCAGTGGGTCATATACCCTGTGCTAGTCAGCACCATTGAGGTTGCGTACATTGTGGTAGAGTTGTAAGTGATACTCCTGCACTGTTCCTACCACCACTTTAAGAGAAGTAACATTTCCTGCATAATTTTCTTGCTTGTTGAAGTAAATGGGGGCAACTTGAAAGCAATAAAGGTTGCATGTGTGGTTGCCAAGCAACTACACACATGATTATTTCCTCCCCTCTTTCTCTAAATTAACTCATGCCAAGCTCAGCTAGCACAAACATGACTAGGAAGTTGTACCTTAAGTATAAAGTGGAATAATAAATGGTATACAAGGGAGATGAAGAATAGGTCACTTCAATGTTTTGTTTAGGTGGTTGGTTTTACAATGTTGTGTTTTGTTTTATTGCCTTTTCTTTAATAGTTATCATTTGAGATCAGAGAGTGACAGTTGGGGAAGAGTGGATGTAATGTGATTTTTTTGTAATAAAAATTAAATGGACAGTCATGATGGGATAAGTACCACGAGCACTCTCAGAACCATCCCTGGGTCCCTCTGAGTTGAATTCCACCCATGGACCAGCAATTGCCTATCTCTCATGTAGGCCTACCTTGTATTTAAGTGCTTGCCTGATAGCACAGTTGACAAGGAATTGCATGCAGGTGAGTGAGTAGGCTGACAGAAAAGAGGCAAGAGTCCTCCATACCTCTCTATACCAACCATAAAAACCAAGCAGGCTGCCAAGAGGAGGGAAACCCCTCTCTTCTATGCTGTGCACAGTAATGCGATGGGCTGCTGGAGAAGATCCACAGCTCCCTGTCCTTCCTTTGCCAACTCCCAGCAGGACTAGCCTTATTTTTTTGCAGGCTAGTAACTTTTGTGAGCTTACTTATAAGACTAGTGAACTCTGTTAGTTTGCTGTAAACCTGTGCTTTAGGAAGAATGGAGCAGATTGCAGTTTCTAGTTTGCCTTCCTATGAGCCGCCTTTGAATACAATGGTTTCAGTTCAGTTTTGGCAAAGTGCAAGAATTACCTTTGGTCATATTGATTCCAAAGGAAATTTGCAAAGGTTATAAGATTATCAATCCAATGTTGTCTTTCAGGCAGAGGCCGAGGAGAAAGCGGTTTCTACCAAAGAAGTTTTGATGATGTGGAGGGTGGATTTGGCCGAGGAGGGGGCAGAGAAATGCACAGATCACAGAGTTGGGAGGAAAGGTAATTTCAAAAGTGTATATGTTAAAATGGTTTGCATCTGTTGTGAAGCTGAGATAATTATCCATGTTGGTAGAATCCTGGCTCTGCTTTAAAGTTCGCACTTCTAGAGGATGTTGTCACACCTTGTATTTCCAGGTGTATTTCTAAAATAATAAGTGAATGTGACCAGCATGTTTTGAACCTGTGTACTGTATAGTACAGGTATATTGCATTTGATTGATATGATTGTGATTTGTTTTATCTAGTTTTTATGTACATCACCCTGAGAGCTTTGGGCATAGGGGTGATTCATAAGCTGAATGAAGTAACAAATAAATTAAAAACACTGGTCAGAAAGCTGGCATTGGTAGCACCTCCCCATTGAGAGTATACTCAGTAGCAAGCTAGTTTTGCCCAGCTTATTTATTTATTTATTATGTTTATTCGCCGCCCATCAGCCAAAAGGCTCCCTGGGCGGTTTACAAAACAAAGCAACACAAAAATATCTACTAAAATAATATAAAAACTAAAATAATATAAAAGCTTAATGGGTGAAATGGCCCTAGGATTCTTACCATTTTGAGAAAATGTGGAGTTATGAGATCTAAAGTGGGCAATCAATTTTTCTGTAAGTAGTACTGGATAAAAGAATGCTTAAACCAACAAACAGAAATGGGAGCATGTTAGATAGTATTGATGAATTAAAAAGTCAAGTTAGAAAAATATTATTCCTTAGGAAATTTCAGGAAGACCTTAATGAAATCATGGATTACTACTTGCCTAAATACCGCTCAAGAGAACGGGCAAGAACTGAACCTGCTTTTATGCTACTGTATAGACATCAAAGATAAGAGAAAAGATTCATGCCAATATTCAAAGAACTGTTGGAAGTAGTACTGTGGACCCAAAAGGACTTTAAATCTGTTTGTTTCAACAGCAGATGCCTCTGCTTTATTGCAGTGCTTTTGAAACTGAGGGAAATTTCAAAGGCTGTTTGTGATACAGCATGGTCTACTGCAGGGCTCTCCAACCTTGGGTCCCCAGTTGTTGCTGTTTAAAGGAAAAAAAGTAAAATTCATTGGGCTGACACAGTCTCTTCAATGAGCTTTAGCAGCAATTTGGATCCTAGCCTAAAATAACTAAGCTGTTTGCCAATGGGTTGAAATAAATTGATCCAAATATTATAAGGGGAAAAAATTGTGATTCATAAAGATGAAATTCATCCTTCTTGATGTTTTTCCTGAAATACCTGTATTTTTTCAGCAGGCAAGTATTAGTTAATCAGTCAGGATTTCCTTTCATGTTGCATATATTTTTGTAAGCAACTTTTGTATATCATAGATTTCATAGATCATAGAGTTGGAAGGAGCCTACAATGCTATCGAGTCCATCCCGCTGCTCAATGCAGGATACTAGAGGAGGGGTCTCCCATTAAAGTAATAACCAGGCCTGACCTGCTTAGCTTTCCACACTCAGACAAGCTGAGCATGCATAAGCCACAGATTAGAAGTGATCAGTTTAAAAATACCAACAAAATTAAAAGTGGATCTTCCTTGTGCATTATTATGGACTTAGTAGGGTGAATGTATTGACAATAACTGTTAATATTAAACGCCTGTGTAGTGTGACTACTGGATCATTAGGGCAATGATGGATAGTTGAAATGCATCAATAATGCTCATGGTTTTACAGGTTTCTGAGTGGTTTTTTGTAACTGTTCTGATATCTAGATTTATATGTGTATACCATCCAGAATGAAGTAAATTAAAGTAAATAAATAAAATAAATCAATAAAAGCACATTATTTCAATATGTTGTTCCTGTATTACTGAAACAATCTTTCTTCTAAATTTTCAAAAATGAAGATTTTATCCTTTGAAATGCTTCTAAATGCTTTTGTAAATCTGGTTTTTGCCTTTTTAGGGGCGACAGGCGGTTTGAAAAACCAGGTCGAAAAGAACCAGGTATGCAGGTTGTTGTTGCTTTCCCTAAAAAGCTGTATGGGTATATGTCTATATTCTGTTTTATCAGTAATAATTTGAGATTCATGTATCTGAGCCTGAAGTTATCTGAAGTGTAGAAACAAAGCGGGGGTTTCTATAGAAGCTATGGTCTCTTTTAAAAAAATGGAATACAGCTTGGCCTAAAGGAAATGAGAGGCACTTTGGGGAGTTGTCCAGATTGAAGTCTTGAACTAATTTTCTGAAGACAACCCATATTCATTATATCCTAGTTTTGAAATTGATCTTATTTATTTGAAGTATTTTTATTCCCCTCCTCTGCCAAAAAGGCTCCCGGAGCAGCTTACATATACAGTAATACCTTGGATTGCAGGTAACTTGGTTTGAGAGCGTTTTGCAAGACAAGCAAATTTTTAAATATTTATTTATTTATTTACTTGATATACAAGCGACATCTTGCAATACAAGTACTGTAGTACGGCTTAAATTAAAAATCTCTGTACAAATTTTTTTGGGGGGGGTTCATTTTGATATAAGAGTGTTTTGGATTACAAGCACGTTTCCGGAACGAATTATGCTCTCAATCCAAGGCATGACTGTAATCAATTAAAGAAGACAGTCAGTCCTTTTAAGCTTGACTACTGAGATTTCTTGAATAGATGCACTGTTAATTCATTGAGAGTTACATTATTATTATTATTTTAAAGCACAGTCCTGAATTATTTGGCTTTTTTAGCAGCCTAAAAGCTTTTGTGTTCTTTTTTCATAATATGTATCTTGTTGAAAGCGGCAGGTTTTCATATGGCCCAGATACATGATGAATTCTCTGCTCGTTAGAGCTGGTCATGCTACAAAGCAGACATTGGATTGTCCTGCCACACCGCCATTTTTTAACCTGTAGCTAGGTAAATGGAAATAAAAATTACTTACCAAATTGTGTGCTAAAATTTGCTCTGGCCAGCCATTGGATACTTTGCTGTGTGCAGTAAACTGCAGTGTACATTGGATTAGCCATGTGACCAAGGCAAAGTTTTGGGTTATGTCAAGTATTATCTCAGTCCTCCATGAAAGACCATTGCTTCTTGAATAAGTTGCTTTCAGTAATTAGTGTCTGGCTATTTTTTGAATGTAATCCAAGATTACATTTTTAAAGAATTTTCTAGGAGTCTGAATGGTTTGGTTTGGTTTGGTTTTGTCCAGTTAGCACATTGCCCCAGCCCACACTGCATATAACTTGTGACTTGGCATGGATCAGGTTGTCTACTACAAGATAACTGTGTGGTGTGCTCACCATATGCATGTTGTTTACATTACTGCTTCCTGGTGTCATTTCTAATGTTCCATTTCTCCAAAAAAAGAAAGGAACTTGGAGGAAAAGTTTCTACCTCTCCCTTTCTATACAGGGTTCTTTCTTTGAGTCCTTCAGTATTGGTGTATGCTTCTGGACATCCCTCAGGACTTTGGTGAAGAGACTTCTCAGGTAGCAGGTAGAAGAGAAAAGACTTAGGCTTTTCTGAGGGATTTTGAAGGTGCCAATAGCAACTAAGCGCCCGCTCCTTCTGAAAGTCAATAGGATTTGAGTGCATAATTGCGGCTTGCCCTTCTCTATAAGAATATTTTTTTCAAACATAAACCCTGAATTTTGTAACACTGCCAGATTTCTATGGTGATCATTGCTTGAAAATTGTATAAATCATGTTTTAATGTCCTCCTGTCCCCTTTAAAGTATCTAAATTATTTTGTTTTGCTGTTCTATTTTGGTTTTATGACTTTGGCTTTCAGTCCTCCATAGCTTTAAATCTTTTGGTTTCCTGGAGCCAATTTGAACTTAGTAACACTTACATTATATAGTTCTGAGTTAATATCTGAGAGTCTAAAATTATTTGTATTATTTGTATAATACAATTCAGTGCATAAAATGCTTTACAATGGCCTTTTCTAATTTTTCCTCACAACAGTCCTGTAAGGTAGGCTAATCTTCTAAATTATGACAGCCAATGCCAACGCAGTGGAGTTTGAAGGCTGAGTAGAGATTTCAACCAGCATCTCCCATGTACAGACATAATGATCTATCCACTATACCACATAAGATACTTAATCTTGAGCCTCCTGTTCATTAATTTACAGCATGAATTGAATAAATACCTGTTGCTATTGGCATATTTCCAGTATAGCCCTCAGTGCTGAAGTTGTCTAGCCCAACTGTATACCTTGTAACATGTATTGTGCTTTAAATATATGGAATTTTCAGTTTCTGAATCTTTAGAGTAGTAGGAAAAAAACTGGTCTTAACAATACATTAGGAAGTTACTGTTGGAATACAAGAACAATTTGCCCCTGCAAATTCATATCTAAATCAGAAAAAAACTAAAGTAGCAATAAAAGAAATTTAATTGCACTGCACATACCCTTTTGTATAGAAGGGAGTGAAAGCATTTCACATCCTGAGTGGACTATTCACTTGAGTGAAATTTTGCATTAGTATAATTGTACATATTGGATATGCTAAACGGTGGAAATGTCCACTAAAATTTAAAGAAATATATTAGAGAAGTGGGGATGGATCATACGCTGGAATTTTGGTAGCGGTAGGGCACATAGGTTAAAAATGGTATACTTTATGAGGCTGATAATGCTGTAAAAGGGAGCGAAATCTTTTAAAGTGACCATGATTGACAAAGAATAAAGTGAGTACAAATACAATTTAATGTATATTAATCCAAGGTGGTGATTGCTATTGCTATTTGGTCTCTGCATTGGGCTAAGCCATTATTACAGTACACTGCGAATGAAAAGATTAAAGCCTCAGCACAGATAAGGGAATAAATACTTCCAAATCCCTGTAAGAGAACACAAGGGTCTAGTGCTATAGTGTGGCTATGTTCCAGATATAAGCTATTTCTGACACATAAGTTGTCATGTCTCCCTGCTCTCTTATGTTCCGTTGTAAAAGGCGCTTCCTCCCATCCAAGCATATGCTGACTACTCTAGTAGCTGCTTACATAGAACATCAACATTAGTAACATAAGTAAAATACTAGTTCTTTTAGTTGCCTTAAGACCTTTTAGCAGCTGTGAGTTGTGACCAGCTGGTTGTCCAGAGCCCCACCATGTTCTCAGCTGACCACAGCATCCAAATCTTTACTGTCAGGTGCATAACCATTCCTTAGATTTGGGGAGGTGAGAGATGGTTTCTTAGAAAATACTCTATGATTTGGTAACAAATCTCAACATCAACACTAGTATATACATATAAATACGTTTATCCAAGTTCAAGAACTAAAGGTCAGGCTCTTCATAACCACAAGTCAGTATCTAAATGGCCATTTGAAAGTAAAAATATTGGTACCTATGCCATGTATTCTGGAAAGAGCCTTTAAATTATCCTTTAACATAAAAGTAGTTAGCTGTTTTGATTATGCTCTGTAGTTTCTCTTGGTTTTGAGTACAGAGTAGTTCTTCACCTCTCTAGATGAAAAAATGTTGAGAAGCCATAAAAATGGCCCTTTGGACCATTTAAAAACTCTTGTTCATTTTAATTTTTTTAAAAGAACCACCACCAGTTCTGGTAATCTGTTCTGGTAATAATCATGATTCATACTTGGCATACATACAGAGCCTAACATTCAAAGTCTCATAATTAGATTTTCTTTGTACAATTATTTTATAGAGCCAAATGTTGTATCTCTGTATTGTATGAACTGAGTAGTTATTTTGCAAAGAAACTGCAATAAATGCAGGAAGCAGTGGATCTTTCTGATGACAATACTCAGGTTTTGACTTGCAACAAGGCAGATACATGGGGTGTTGATTATCCTTGACAGGTTACCGTATTTATGAATACAGATTGATGGGTTCCTGCTGCATGTTTCCGAGTATGAACATAGTCCCAATACAGAATATTAGTCTAATACATGTCAAGATTCTTGTCATACACTTTCATCAGAAAACTGCCTAAGGATGTTGAACTAGTTCTTAGCTGCTGGAACAAAGAGCTTCAGCAAATGCTTGTGATTTTCCTTAATAAACAAGCACAGCAGGATTGCAATTTCATTGCCACAAAAAATACTAGCAACATTCTTCATAGCATGTTTAGACATCAGCATATTCTGTTGTAACCGTAAAGCAAGAGAGGGTTGATTCAATGAATCTGAGGGATCTTGGGCTTTCCATGTGAAAATTCTTTTTAATTGACACAGTTTACTACAGTTTTGTCCATTTTGTCACAGTATTTACCCTCATGTCATTTAATTAGACTTTTGACGAGCTGTCTGAGTCTGAAAGTCTCTTGTTTCAGGGTCAGTGCAGTTTTAATCATAGTCTAGTGAATTCAGCAGGTAGCACTTCTGTTTTCCCAGGATTTGTGCAGTGGTTCTTGTCCCTGACTCTGTTTTTGTGCAGTTAATCCAGTGATTCATCCAGTTACCTGGATATTATGCTCTTTATTCTGCACACTGTTCTGAAGTCAAAGGTATTAGAGAACAAAAAAAAAGCACAAGAAAATGGGGAGGAAAATTAAGACATTGACATGATAGTTTAATCCAATTCTTTTTAAAAAACAAAACAAAACCTGGCTCCATTTTCAAAGTCTATTCAGTCAGATGAGTCTCACAGATCTGGAAGCTGTCAATGTGCTGTCCGTTGATGCGGATCTCCATGTCAGTCCTCTTTGAACTTTTGGAGTCTGCTGCTGGAAGCTCTGGGATTGTCTTGTCAAAATTCTCCATCTTGATCTGATATTCCCCTTTGGCACCTCGAACCAACATGGAGGCAAAATGGTGATGTAATATGATCTCTGATGGGAGATAGGATGTCCTCCTCTGGCATGTTTCACCTGTGCCCTCTTGTGTGGCCGAAAGGAAAACTACTAGCTCAAAATGATGATGAGCCTCCCTTTGTAGGAGAATGGCCAGAGGGCTTGATGGAGTTATGGAATGGTAATAGGTCAAGGGAAAAATAAAGAATGGGCATTCTTCCGAAGTGATGCTGTCCAGATGGAAATCCACACTAGTTTGATGTAATTGACCGTTTTCCCGTTCTTCATAAAGAACTGCAGAAATTCGAACACTGGTGAGTGGGCTTGGGCGAGTATTGGCCACTTGGAACATTAGGTATGGTTTTCCTTCTCTGTGTGTCACTACTGCAGAATAAGTAAACCGGATGGAGAGAGCTCGGTTCTTTGGACGGGCAATTTTTGCTACAAATGCACCTAAATAAAAAGAGAATTTAAATATAGATCATGCATGTAAGTGTGATTTCCTGCTGTCATTTATAGTAGATGGAAACCAAGCACAATTAAAGAGTAGGGTCCATATTAGGATCACAATGCTATTATTAGCATCAGTATTTCATATTTTTTGATAGTTCACATGTTCAGTTCCATCACATTAATTACCTGAACCACAAAAATACTGTCAGTTTTAAAAAAAATATCAGTTGTTGATTTAAAATATTTATGGTCAGTTAAAAAAATAAATCAATTGTTGATTTAAAATATTTTCTGCTATCTCCATTAACTTTAATATTAACATTTGTTTTGAGGAGCAAGAGCTACACTGTGCTCTGAAATTTAGCATTTCAAGCTAATGCTGTGCTATGCCATCTCTGAGTAGGTTTATTTTGTAATAAACTTCATTTTATTATGTAGTAAAATAAAGTTATGGTGATACAAATGTAGTAAGAAAGTTATGGTGAGGGTTCAAAAGCCCTCCATCTTTATTGATATCTTGTCAATAAAACACATCTTAGGCTGCAATCCTAATCATATTTACAGGGAAATGTCCCATTGAACTAAGTAGGGCTTACTTTCAAAGTAAAGCTACTTAGGATCATATTGCTAGTTTTCAATCAAACAGGTATATGTGGGCACACCTTTAGAAATCTGTACAAAGATCTAACACTACTAACTATTTGCACACATTGGAATAACGTAGGAACTAAAACAGGGAAGAACTGAATCATCACACATGAACTATGCTGTACTACACAATGAGATATTTAGTACAAATCTTTGTTATTCTCATGCTGTAAAAATGGAAATACAGCCTTGTCAAGATGTTCTGAAAAAAACTGGATTTTTCAGAATGTTCAATGGCATAGCCCTATCTTTGCTCCCCCTCTCTAGCTTCTTGACAAAGTTTTTATTTGAACCATACAATTTAAAGTACTTAGTTATGAAATAAGATCTAATTACCTGTGATGAAGGCCTCCAGCATCAGACCCAGTACCATTTGTATAGCAAGTAGAGCAATTGCACTTGGACAGTCTCCACTTGGGAACATTGTGCCGTAACCAATAGTGAGCTGTGTCTCCAGTGAAAAGGAAAAAGCAGCTGTAAAGCTAGTGATGTACTTTACACAAATTGTATGGTTTTCAGGTGGGGAATCATGATCAATCTCCAGATCCCCATTCATTTCAGCTAGTAGATACCAGAGCACTGCAAAGACAAGCCAGTGGAGGACAAAAGAAGCAGAAAATACTAGCATCATCCATCTCCAGCGCATATCCATTAGGATCCCCCAAGCATCTTTTAGGTATGCGAGGCCTTTCCCTTGGGCACCATCCATCTGGAGTGTGCTATGCCCATCTTTAGTGACCATTCTCGGGTACCGTTGGGCCAGGAGAGGAGCACTAGGTTTGGTGTTGTTGCCTTCTATCACTTCCGTCCTCATCTTCTGAAAATGAAAAGTAAAAAACTGTTGGATGCTTGTTTATTTGTAGTACAGATGATGATCAGAGATTCTGACACACTGGCAGTGGACCAGATGCCACCTGCAGCTAGCCAAGGGAGTCTTAAAACATGCAGTTCTGAGGAAATTAACTTTGGAGAGCCGGTTTTACCACTGCTTTCATGGTACAATAACGATTACCTAAAAAACCCCTAAATGTCAGATGACTTTTTCAGACTTGTATATAATTTAGAAATGTAAGCCAAATGTTTGTATTTTAATTTCTCGGGTTTACTTGTGAGTCTAGTGGTTTATTAAAAGGAGTATTGCAAATTGAATTTTGTGGAACTCAGATGTTTTTGGATTATTATTTTTTTAGCTTTAACAGATATGTGTTTAATGTTTAAGCAAAGCACACTATCAGAGCTATTTCTAATATTATAAATGCTGTTCTATATATAATTCCTTTGGTGGCAATCTCAAGACTGTCACACCATGCTTATTTCATGAAATTTTCCTCCTTATAAACTTTTGTGGGGTTTCTACCTTAATTTTTACTGCTACCAACCATGATATTTTTATTGTCTAGAATTGTGGTACCTGGGATATAGCCTCTTCTGCTGAACATACTCAGGCCACTGCTGATGTAAAGCTGCATTAAAAAGGGGATAGAGAATAATACGGAAAATATTATGCAATTATATAAACTGCAAGGAAGTCCTGAGGAAAAAAAAATCTGACTCTATATCAAATTTGCCAAAGGGACAGCTGGAGTGAGTGCAGCTTCTTTTATGCTCTCTTTTCATGTCTAGTTTCTAATGATGCAATCTGGTTGTCAGAGCAACTTATGGGAGCTGTAAGTACTATCTCCCCCCACCCGCCTCTGTGTTTTTATGAGCTGTTCTATAGCACAAGAAAGCTCGCAGTTTTAAAAATAGCAAACATAATAAACAAAATCAAATAACCAGTCATAGTATTTCACTGTCTGGTAGGAACTCTCATTGAGATGAACAATGTATGATAGCTGAAATTAGTCAACTGCTAGATGATCCTGTCACAGGGCACCAAATACTGTACATGAGCTAATAATTGATGGTAAAATTGAAACTATGTTTGGTTTGCCAGGATTGTATGTACAATAGTATATTTGCGCAATAAATGTGCAGTTGTTGCATGTGATCCAGGTGGCTTGTCTCAAAATTAGCTCTCTTGGTGAGGGGTTATCACATTTCCCAAATACTCAAGACAGCAGTATTACTCTGCAGGGTCTTTCTTCAACACACCTCATACAGATATATGACCTTTTCCTTTAAAAAAAATATCTTCATATTTAATGTTTACTTTCTGTATATTCCTCTGCAGGGCTAGACCAATCCAGGAATACACATCCATTGTTGGAGAATCCATCCATCCACCTCTCTCTTTCTCTCTGTTTTATTAAAAGCCAGAATAGTTTTATTGTGTGCTTGGGCTATGTATAGTCTGTGTAATCATCCTACAGCCATTAATATGTGAATGGCAGACTTTTTTGTGTGTGTGACAGTTGTAAATGATTACATTGTAATCTGATACATGCTTATTACAGCCATAAGTATAATCCTGAAAACGATGTAAATATATTCTTAACAAATCTGTAGGATGGTTTCCTCAGGTATGCAATATATAAATAAATACAAAAATTATTCCTTGGCCATATTCATCAAGAGGAATTGCACTATCCAGAATCAGTTTCTTTAAAGTGTGGAGTAGGGTACAGTGGTTGTGCAGAACATCTGTAACTGTTCAGATGCTGATCTGCACCATATACTCACTTGAACACTCTTCTATACTCCACAATCCACTGATCTAAAGCCTGTATGCATAGAATCACCATCCTCTTAACAGAAACATTTGTCTTTGTGTTCATTTCACTTGTGGCAAAGAATGGTTAAACATTCTTGCTGAAGTCCCAAGCATTGGAAGATATGTGTCCATAAATGCCAGCTTTCTATGGTTGTAAGCACTGGAGAACAAAGAGCATGGCCAGTTGATAGATCTGATGGGACAATGAAGAATAATAGTAGTAATACTTAGCCTTTATGTAGCGCTTTAGAGTGTTCAAAGTGCTTCACATACATTATCAGTCATCTTTGCAACAGCCCTATAAAATAGGTCAGTATTATTATTTCCATATTGCAGGTAGGGGGCTGAGACTAAGTTTATAACAGAGGCAAATTGTGAGGGCTCCCTGATTCACAGGTCAGCCTCTGCCATTACAGTATACTAACTCTATGCAGATGGGGCCAATTGTAGGTAGTGCCTCAGTTTCATTCCAGCCTAATATGAACTTCCTTATTTAAAGGGAAGCTCGCTTCAGTTTTGGAAAAGTGGGTGGTTACTCAACAGCACTCAATCACGTGAGTTATTAGAACAAAATGGCTGTTTTTAAAATTGATATGGAGTCTGGAAAATATTCAGTGAGTTGGTAAGCTTGCTTTCTTAATCATGAAGTTCTTGTTGGAAATAAAGCATAAGAACTATCTCTAAGGCAGAGGTTCCCAATGCGGCACCTGCAGGCACCATTGTGCTCTGTGAAGCTCTCCACTTCCTGTCCCCTTTAATTAAAAAAACCTTGAAAAATGTTTGGGTGACAGGTTCCTGTTCCTGCTCTGGAACCTGCACTAATCAACTGTTCAGCGAGCAGGAAGAGAAGGAAAGAAATCTTTCCTGGCCCCACCCAATCTGCTTCCATCCACACAGACCTTTCCCCTTTGCGTGTGCTCTATCTCTCCCCCCTCTACCCACTCCTAATCTAGTCCGGTGTTCTCCAACCTTGGGTTCCCAGATGTTTTTGGCCTACAACTCCCAGCATGCCCCAGCCAGCTACACTGCTCTAGTCTTTCTATTTCTCTCCACTCAACCCCTTTCCTTGCTATTTCTCTCCCCAGTCCCTAGCCGCTGCCTTTCTCTCCCTTCCTAGCCCCTAGCCTTGCTCTTTATCACTCAGCCCTTTTATCTTGTTTCTCTCCTCTCCCAGCCTTATTATTTCTCCCCCCCCTTACCTCACTGTTCAACCCCCTCCTAGCCTCTACCCTTGCTTTCCCCCCCTCTCTTTACCTCATTGATGCTCCCCACTCCTAGCCTCTAGCCTTTCCATTTCTCTCCCCCCCAACCCACCTCTTTTGACTAGCCAGGCCCTGATGGCAGCCATTATCTGATTGGCTGCATCCTCTATGGGATCCATTTTGTGGTGGTGCCCACAGCAGTTTCTCAAATTCCCAAATGTGTCCAGAGGTGCAAAAAGGTTGGGGACCCTTGCACTAAGGTACATATCTCACTAAAACATAAGTATCTAGTTAATGCCACTGTGGCTTGGCTGTTATGCTGACTATAGAGGTTGTTTCTGTGGTTGCAAATAGCTAGAACTGACTTAAAGTATTTCTTTTGAACTGCTACCTTATGACACATAATCATAATATTACTTCTGAAATTCATCAACTATATTTTAAAGAAGACTGTTTGAACATAAATTTGTCAAAGGTAGAACATCTCTTTTCAAGAGAAAATTAAAACAAAACCTAGGAAAAAAATCAATTTTGAAATGGAAGTGAGCCAACCAAAGGTGGTGATGAATATCCAAGTATTTTTTAAACTACAAATGCACTATGGGTTCAATCTAGTCCACCGCAGATGTAGTGCCCAAAGAGATCAGCATAGGACAGGTGTAGGTAACTTGTGGCCCTCCAGAAGTTATTAGACTGGAACTTCCATCATTTCTCACCGTTGGCTATGCTGGCTAGGGCTGATGGGAGTTGCAATAACAACATCTAGAGGGCCACAAGTTGCCCATCCCTACATAAGCACCAAGATTATGTTCCTTGATCGCTAGAGGTGATGGTATAGAAGAGGATATGGCAGGTAGATGCTCCATTAATTCCATGTAATAGCCTGGCGAGCTGTTTGCACAGTAATACCTTGGATTGAAAGCATAATTCGTTCCGGAACCGTGCTTGTAATCCAAAACACTCTTATATCAAAGCGAGTCTCTGGTGGGTGTGAGCGGGGCCGATTTCGGCCCGCTACGCCCGCTCGAGGCGAGCGGTTACATCCCTACGGTATTGCAAGACGTTGCTTGTTTATCAAGTCAAAATTTATTAACAAATTTTGCTTGTCTTGCAAAACGCTCTCAGACCAAGTTACTTGCAATCCAAGGTATTACTGTATATATAACTGTATACAGGCCCTGGTGATGGGGACAGGAAGGGAGAAACAGCAGAATTGGGCCCACTCTGAAAGGTCTACCATAGTTTGTAGTCTTGATATTAAAACCTTACAGTAAATTTAATTAACTGCTGAGTTAAGGAAGAAAAGTTAACTAAAATAGTGATATTCTGCCTGGTCAGTATTCATGGATATGCATTAATGTGATATTCAGTACTGAGCTAGGAGTTCTACCATGTACTTGAGATCAACTATATGTGATGCATACCAATTTGCCTTAGTGTGGCTGGATTTCCAGTGCACTGGATAAGTGGGAGAAGGGTAGGCAGGGACAAGCAACTTCTCCAATGCTCTAGGAATTCCCTTACTGGAACAAGCAATGTATGTACCAATACAGCTATGTAGACATTGAGACAAGATAAACCCTTGGCTTGTAAGTCATCCACTATTCCCTTTTTACTAATGGTTACTAGGGTCCTGTCTTATGGAAAGGGAGTGAGAAGAGACTCTGCATCTTTGTTTTTTAAATTAAAAGGCCCCAAATGTTCTAGCTCAGCTTTCCCCAATTTGGCAACCTCCAGATGTTTTGGACTGCAACTAGCATCAGCCCCTGCCAACATGGCCAGTGGTCAAGGATGATGGGTGCTAGGTTAGGGAAGCCTGTTTTAGCCAGTCTCCACAAGGAAGATGCTTCAATCCTTGAACATTTTGGTTGCTGTTTTTTGCACCTTTTCTGATTCTATG
This sequence comes from Shinisaurus crocodilurus, assembly GCA_021292165.1. NCBI lineage: Eukaryota > Metazoa > Chordata > Lepidosauria > Squamata > Shinisauridae > Shinisaurus > Shinisaurus crocodilurus. Next base: position 61,091,268 of record CM037878.1, read on the forward strand.
ATATATTTTTTGAGATGGGGTGATGAGAACACTATATAGTATTTCAAATTTGTCTTCAATGTAGATTTCTGTAAGGACTTTATGATACTGGCCATTTTATTTTCAATCCCTTTCCTAATAATCCCTAACACGGAATTTTCCTTTTTATCTCTGCCACACATTTGATGTTTTCATTGAGCTATCCACCACAGTGTCAAGTACTTTTTCCTGGAGTGTCACACACAGTTTGGATTCCATCAGCATATATGTGATTGGGATTGTTTGCCCCAGTGTGCATTACTTTACATTTACTTACATTGAATGTAATTTGCCATTTTGTTGTTCATTCAATCAGTTTTGAAAGGCTCTTCACAGTTTACTTGAAGAGCCTTTTACTAACAGTTTATTATTCATTATCCTGAATAATTGGGTGTCATCCACAAACTTGGCTACCTCACTGCTTAAACCTGACTCCAGATATGTATGAATATATTAAATTATACCACTCTCTATCCAAATTCTTAGGGAACCCTGTTGCTTCCTTCTCGCCATTGCGAAACCCATCCATCATTTCTGCCCTTTACCCAACTGTTCTTTAACCATTTATCCTATAGCTGCCTAAGGTTATTCAGGAGGCTTTGGTGAGGGGCTTTATCAAAAGCTATTTGAAAGTCCAAGTAGTCAGTGTGGCATAATGGTTACAGTGTTGGACTGGGACTCAGGAGATCCAGGTTCTAGTCCCCACTTGGCTATGAAGCTCACTGGATCACTTTGGACCAGTCATTGACTCTCAGCCTAACCTACCTCACACGGTTGTGAGGATAAAAATGGAGAGGAGGATTATGTAAACCGCCCTGGGTTCCTTGCAGGAAAAAAAGCGGGATATAAATATAATAATAAAATATAAGTATACAGTATCTACTAGATATTTGTAGTTCTGGAGATAGATGGTAGAATTCAGGTTTCAACCTCTTTGTTTTCAGAAAATGTACAGCTGTGACAGCCACAACATCAGATGGGGAGAATGTCATAATCTGCATACTACAGTTTTGTGAAACACATATTTTTCTTACCATGAATATATGCTTTCCTTGGTACATAATACTAACACCCCATTTTATTCTTCAGAATTTTTTTTTCTCTACTAATTGATAGTCATTGTAACAGTGGTACCTTCAGTCTGTTCCTAAGGCAGGATACTTATCAAGTTTATAGTAGTTTAGCTTAGCGTTGACATCAAGCTCATATCAGAATATCACGTTAGTACCTAATCTGTAGGAATGAGTAATGTATTAATTTCTCTGGAATATATTTTCAGTTGATCTGCTGAAAATTATTCTTACACTACTGGTGGACTTCAGAGTACGTAATTCTCCCTATAGCTGTACTTAGAGGGTAGTTCATGTAAAGACTTTGGAGTAGAATTCCATTGCAGAGGTTTAAAGATATAGAGTATTGCACTTAGATTTTTTAAAGATGGCTTGCTGCACTACTCCAAACACATTGTAATGGATTTATTTATTTAAAATATTTCAAGGCTGCCTTTCAGGGCAGAAGCCATTCCAAGAGGCTTACTACATTAAAATTCATATAATTTTTTTAAAAAAACGATACAATAATAAGGCAGCAAACATTCATAAAACAGATACCAGCAATAAAACATTATTAAAAACCTACAATGTAATTGAAGATACAGAGCAAAACAGTCCAGTAAAACATAATCAGGGGAAAGCCAGAGTAAACAAATAGGTTTACTTCCTAAAAGCCTGCAATGATGGTGCCTGGCGGACTTCCAATGGCAACCCATTCCAGAGGTGTGGGGCCACTGCAGAAAAGGCCCTCTCTCGTGTACTTGCTCACCTAACGTCCCTCAAAGGTGGGCAAGTGAGAAGACCCTCTTGCTGATTTTAAAGTGCAGGCAGGCTGATATGGGTGAAGGCTGTCCTTCAAGTAATTTGGTCTCAAACTGTTTAATGCTTTAAAAGTCAAAAACAGCACTTTAAATTAGGTTCGGAAACACACGGGTGAGTAATCAGTGCAGCTTGTAGTTCTGTGCTGCTTGTTACAGCCATACAGTTGCCATTTGCCTAGAGTAAGTAACAGTTGTCTCAAGGAAGTAGCCAAGGGGCACTGCCCTATCCCACGGCCACCCACCCTCCACCACTCCTGATGTCAACTAGTTCCTGCAGTAGCGCTGCCCCTGTTCAAATGCACATTCTAGCTCTTTAAAGCTAGAAGTAAGTGTGTGCCCGTGCCTGGGTGCCTGCATGTACGTAAGTGTATATAGGTATTTGCAGCCAGCATAGTGTAGTGCTGTGTTCTGAATTGTTGAGGTGACTGGCAGGGTTGAGGTGAATGCCTGAGGTGGCCTCATGGTGAAATGGAAGAGTGGAGGGAAAGAGCCTTAGCCAAAAGAGGGGAGATTAGGTATACCTAGATATAAATAGCTGAGGCATGTTGTTCCTCAGATAGGTTGGCCACAGACTGAATAAACTGATAATGCAAAAGAATTGAGTTGCAAGGCCTATGGGTTTAAAATGCAAATGGGATATAGTTGAATAGAATCAGTGAAATATAAATAATGTCTCCTTCATTGTCTTCACCCTTTCACATTTCCTGAGGTTTTTGCATTGAATAGACACATTATGAAAATTGGTAAAGTGAAATAGAAGAACATGCATAGCTTTAGAGGGCAAATTTGCTTAAGAATAAGCACTCATTTTTGTATTATGGCAACAGGAAAAATGCAGTGTGTATGGACCTTGACACAAGAAAGCTGATTAACAACGTAATCTTACAATTCACTGTACTAGTACACATATGCTTAGGATAGGTCCATAGCAACAGCTACACAAATGCAGCATTGCAAATCATGATAGTATAGCCAGCATTGCACCAACCTTCGGTCAACTTCACAGGCATATATAGCAATTCAAAATTAGGCTTGCATTCCAAAGACTTCTTAAAGCTTATTTTTCCTGAAGGCTTAAAAATGTTCCCCAGAAAATGTTACTGTGCATGAAATATCCTAATTCTGCATAACGTTCATTTGTCTCCTTCAAGCTATATATCTCCCAGGTACAGGAAGTAAACAAGAAATAGTGATATAGTTAAAGATCAGAGGCTTCTAAAACATTGACATTGCTTAAGATTTACATATGATTGGTATAGGATGAAAGGAAAAAGTTCTGAACATCTCTTGTTCTAAAAGTTCAAACAATTAGATTCAAATTTTGCGTATTTTCTTCAACACTGAATTTGTATCTAAGAGCAAAAGGTTGTTCTTTGATGAGCCAAAAAACCCCTCATCTGTACAACAGAATCACTCATATTATTATCTTGACAGTTGAAAATAAGAGAAGTTGCAATAATCCAGTTTAATTTTCTTTATACTGCCACACAGATTGTTAATTTCTTACCAGTTGTCTATCATTCATGCTAAATTGAAGCTCAAGTAACAATGTAGCATTTTTCAGGCCTTTAGAGAAAAAGATGGATTGGTGTGGCCTGGAATGTTGTTATTTAAAATCCTGGAAATTTTAATGACAGTTTTGTTTTTTGTTTTTTAAAAAACTATGTTCAGTATTAAGCAGAGTATTATGGTAAGTACACAGATCATACAATTCTATAAGAACTGTACACTTTAGCATCTAGCAGTAAAGTAAAATTATCATAAATCTTTAAGGCTACATAGGCAATCATAGACAGTCAAGTTAATATGAATGGTAATTCAGATCTGATTTGTAATCACGGGATAGTTCTATTTTGATGAAATGCCTCTTTGGGAATGCACAGCTAAGATCTGCTTCATACTATATTAAAGCCAGAGATCCGTGTAATATGCTAACATTACTCCCAGTCATCTCCTGCACAGAAGATGT